>CM060918.1:609895927-611253427 GCA_030737875.1 Allium sativum | reverse complement strand
TCATTAATTAGCTAATGATATGATTTGTACCTATGTATGTAGCATTCGAATGAATGGTGTTTTTAAACCAAATAGAAATCAAATATGAAGTTGAATAGAAAATGATAAATGATAAAAACTGTATATATATGTACATGCATATTCATTGAACATGTTATAGCAAAGGGGCTAGAGAAGAGGAATAAAATTTTGTGCCCGACAAATAGGTACACATTTACTGTTTTGTTTGGGTGATGATTTTATGAGCCTGTTGGCTAGCCGCTTGGCTTTTTCTTTTTCTTTTTGAGATTAGAAGGACCGGGAAAGCTATTTGCGATTTCCCGATGCTCCCGGTGCAGGGGAGGTTATGGCGAAATTTTCCAAAATTTTAAGGCGTTAGTGAAATATTTGAAGTGAAAACGATATTGAAATTGTTGAATGAACTATATTTATATAATTATATAAATATAAATAAAATTAAAACGAAATGTGGCTGTGCAGTTCGCATTTTGAAACCGTGATTTCAAACAACTAGTACGGGGAATCCGACCATTGGATTTTCCCGAAACCTCAACCGTCGGGTTCGCCTTGGAAATATCTTTCCAACGGCACCAACCTTGTAAAAATCCAACGGTTGGATTGTCTGGAATGTTTAATTCAAATCTGATGAAAAACAGCGCCAGAAGCGATTATATTTATATATATATATATAAATACAATTATATATTTAATCGAATAACGACGTTGCAGTTCGTATTTTGAAATCGAAAATTCAAACGATTGTACCAGGAGATCCTACCGTCGGATTTTGCCGAAACTGGAACCGTTGGATTCATTTTGAAAAGACCTTTCTAATGATGTAAAATTTGTGAAGATCCAACGGTTAGATTTTTAGATATGTGTAAATCAAATCTGAAGAAAAACAGCGCCACGGCCGTGTTATGGCCCGAAGCGTCGTTTTGAATAAATGAGCTATTTTAAAATAAATAAAAATAGCGATAAATCATTATAAAGTACCATAAACAATATGGAGTGGAAATAAACCGAATTTGCTCGATTTATGTTGTATTTGATGGTTGAATGTGTTTGGTGTGAAAATTACATTAAAGAACAATATTGGTGTTATCGAATAATTTAACCATTGAAATAAATTGATTTGAAATTCTAAATATACGTGAATTATTTGAAAAGGCCGAGTTAATTCTCATTTCGAATAATTGACCGACGATTGAAATTCGAAGATGAAGACGATGGTCGAAGACCGGAGATCTTCACCTCGTTTGGATGGTAACCGAGGTCCTGATTGGGAGGCATCCCGAAATATGGATAATGAGTGGTGATCGTCCAGACGTACGTGGTGATCGATGGGTTTGCGAGGTATTTAGTGCCTCCGGTTTCGTTTAGACCCAGAATGGACTTGTAAATGGACTGTGTGTCTGACATTGGATTTTATTCTATGTTGATTGATCTCTATTAAATATACATCTGTTTGGCGGCGGAGAATTTATTCTTTTGCTTAACGCCCTTCTCTGAAACGCACTAGCTCAGAGGTTGTATATAGATGGACATCGGTCGCATGGCATGAACTGCCTGTGTGGCATGCTAAGATGCAGTGATCAGGGCTTCTGTTGAAAAGCAAAGTCTTATGGTGATGATCAAAGCATCGCCTGTGTGGCGTAGCTTTGTGTATAACGTAAAATCGCGAGCCTCACATCCCGGTATGAACCAGAAACGGGAGAAGGACCTCAGGGAGGGCATGCGTTTCTTTCTAGCTAGGGTGGTGTCAGTGACCTACCAGCCCTGACATTTATATACTTTTCACCTATGTGGTTGTTGCTGTTGCGAGGCGCCTCGGTTTGATCGGACAATCCGGGTCCGATGGAGTCATTCGTTGGCTCGTTTACGCCCCAAAGGGCGGGGAAACGTATTGTTCAGGCATAATAATCCACATCGGTGGACCGGCCCTGTCGCTCCAAGGCTTGCCTGCGCGCTTGCCTGTGGCTCGGGCTAGGGAGTCACGAATTCGGTAAGGACTATCTTTTTCCTTGGTTCATGACGGAAATCCAATTTTCAAATACGACATCGTGCGGTTTTGATTGTATATATATATGGCGACATGATATATGGTACCCATGCCGTCTATGATTGATAGTTATGATTTGAAATTGTTTTCAAAACATATAGACACTAGCAATAATATCAAATGCCTTTGTTTTATTCGTATCAAGCATATCTTGGCCGTTATAAGGTAAAAACTCTATCCTCCGGTTTGCGTTGCATTGTGTGATGGGAACTGAGTCTTATAACGGCTTCATTTTTACAAAAAGCATAGCGATGTTTAAAAGAAAGATTTGTTTTAAAGCACTGGCAATCCAATGGAGTAAACCCGTTCCACGAAAGTGGCGTGGTCCTGTGATTAGCCATATTATATATGTGTTGAGTAGATTTCTCATACCAGTCCCATGACTGACTCGTAGTTTGTTTCACTCTCAAACTCGGGTGCCCCTTTTTCTACACGGGTAGCCTTGTATTCAGGTTTAGCTGGTTCTTTCTGGATAGCTGGAGCTGAAGATGGATTCTATCATTTATCTCTTTTATGCTGTTCAGCTCCTATTGTACATATTTTGTTTATTTCCGCTGTGGACATTTATGTATAGCTGAACTGTATTTGTACTAAGTAAGATCCTGTATACTGTGTAACTCTAATGATTACTTTTATCTAGTATATTCTATTGTTCATTATCTGGTGTATTTATTTAATTCTGTCCTGCTATTATCTGTTTATGTGTTATATTCCAAAGATAACCCTTGTCTCCGTCAGAACGGGATTTCGGGTCGTCTCAACGTGGTATCAGAGCTTTGGTTAAGCTTAGTTCTGGAATATAACATTTGAACCAACTCGTCAGAAATAGAACCAGTAGTGTTCTAGGACGGGTAACTCTATACAGATAAGATCAGTAATATCCTAGTATGAGTAAAGCAGAATGAAATTACACCTCAATAGACACATTTACATTCAAGTATTTGTCTCTATATTTTGAAATATCTTTTCTGTTGACCTGACACTTGATCTGCTATTTGCAGAAGAACTAGAAAATGAGTGCCAGAAACAGAAGAAGTGATGCTGACCCAGATATAGAAGCTCTATTTATGAAATATAGAAATCTGGGTGGAAAACCCTTCACGGGTGAGGAATCTATCATGAGAACACAAGCATGGATTCGTTCGGCTGAGAAAATCTTTGAAGGATTAAGGCTGAGGGATGACCAGAAAAGATTACTGGCCTCCTGGGCACTCAAAGACGAAGCTTTATTCAGGTGGGATTCAGTTGTTAAGGAAAATCCAGAAGGTGATATCACCTGGGACAAATTCAAAGTGACTTTATTAGAAAGATTTACTCCTCCCGAGGCGACTGAGCGATTATGCGATGAATTTTCTTATCTGATACAAGGTGACATGACCATCCCAGAATATCATAAGAAATTCAACGAACTTTCTCACTTTGCTCCTCATCTAATTCAAAATCTGAAGAGGAAGAATTTGAGGTTTATCAATGGGCTTCAAAGGAAATACCAGAATAAAGTATTGGGGCATGTGAAGCTTCCTTTTTCAGAAATGATTTATATGGCTTATCAATATGAAGATCTAGATAAGAAAGGTATGTTAAAGTACGAAGAGGAAGTCAGCTCTAGTAATAAAATTGAGTCTGAAACTGATCATCCTGAGGCAAGTACAACGTCTGAGGTCAGTAAGGAGCCCGGTGCCAAGAGGAAAAGGGCCAAATCTGAGAAGAAATCAGTAACGACAACTGTATGCTCTAACTGCAATAAGCAAGGACATCTCTCGATAAGTTGCCGATCTCTAAAGAAACCAAAAAGGGATGAATCTAAATCCAAGAATAAGTTTCAAGTGACCCGGGAGTGCAATCTTTGTCATAAGACTGGTCATATAAAGAGAGACTGTTGGATGTTGAAAAAGACCAAAACGGTTCAAGTAAATGAAGTAGTAGAAACCTCAGCACCCTCAGATGTTCAGGGAAGGTCTGATGTTTTAGAAGGCACGCTTACTGTCAAAAACATTCCAGTCAAAGTACTGTTTGACACAGGCGCGTCACGAAGCTTTATTGCAAAGAGTGCCACTAAGAAACTAGATTTGAACTTGAGGAAGCTCAAGGAACCAATGACTGTCCAGAATCCGGTCGAGGGTTCTATCAATCTCGGTTGGATTTGTGCAATACCTGTCTCCTTTTCTTGCTATAAATTCCCTATTATCTCTATCGTCATGAATTTTAATGAATTCGATATCATTCTGGGATTGGATTGGCTAACCAAATATGAAGCGGAGGTTAGATGTGCTGAGAGAGTGGTTAAAGCAAAGGCCCAATCGGGGAATTATATAACCATACCTTGTGAAGGCCCAACATCAAATAGAAAGGACTTCTGGGCAGCTTTGAATGTTTCTCCAGCTCAAATAGAAAATGTCCCTGAAGTCACAGAGAATATTCCCAACTTAGTGAAAGATATTCCTGTCGTCAAGAACTATGCGGATGTGTTCGAAGAAGTTGTTCGCTTACCTCCGCAGAGGGAAATAGATTTCAAGATTGCTTTGATTCCCAATGCAAGGCCGGTAGTTCACGCTATACGAAGAATGTCCTTGAAAGAGAAAGAGGAATTAGACAATCAAACAAGACAGCTAGTATAGAAAGGTCTGATCAGGCCTAGTTTCTCTGATTGGGGTGCAGCAGTGGTGTTTGTCCCAAAATCTGATGGTACTCTACGGCTATGTGTGGACTATCATGATCTGAACAAACAGACAATAAAGAACAAATATCCATTGCCGCGGATTGATGATTTGCTGGATCGATTAAATGGAGCACAAGTATTTTCACGAATGGACCTAGCTACAGGCTTCCATCAACTTCGAATTGCCGAAGAGTGTGTTCCAATGACAGCATTCAGAGGTCCCGACTTATTCTACGAGTGGTTAGTAATGCCGTTCGGCTTATGTAACGCTCCCGCTTACTTCGTCGATCTAATGAACAGAGTATTTAGGGGAGTATTGAATAAATTTGTTCTGGTTTTTATAGACGATATTCTAATCTTCTCTAAATCAAAGGCCGAACATGAGAAGCATCTAGAACAGGTTCTAGAAATTTTGAGACGGAATGTATTAAAAGCCAAATTTTCCAAATGTATATTCTGGCAAGATGAAGTAAAATTTCTGGGCCACGTAGTATCGAAAGAAGGAATCGCTGTGGATCCAAGCAAAATCACGGCCATTCAAAATTGGAAATAGCCCAGTACCCCCACTGAAGTACGCAGTTTTCTCGGATTGGCTAGCTATTACCGAAAGTTCGTTAAAGACTTTTCGAAGATATCAGGTCACTTAACGAAGCTCACAAAGAAGCATTCTAAGTTCAAATGGACTCAAGAGAGTGAGGAGGCTTTTGAAGAGCTAAAGTTAAGATTAACAACAGCTCCAGTGTTAACCATCATCGATGGCAACCAAGATCTAAAAGTCTGGACTGACGCGTCTAGAGAAGGCCTTGGCGCAGTGTTAATGCAAAGAGGCCAAGTGATTGCTTATGCTAGCCGTCAATTGAAGCCACACGAGAAAAACTACGTCACTCACGATCTTGAGTTATTGGCTATCATATTCTCTTTGAAAATCTGGAGACACTATCTTCTGGGCGAGAGATTTGAACTGTTTACAGATCTTCAGTCGTTAAAGTATCTGTTCACTCAGAAGGACCTGAATCTGAGACAGCAACGTTGGCTAGAGTTCCTTGCAGCATATGACTTTGAAATTATATATACTCCAGGAAAAGCCAATGTCGTGGCTGATGCGTTAAGCAGAAAGAATGAAATGATCGCCAGTTTTATTATCACGACTTCATTGTTAGATAAGATATCTGCTCTACAGGAGGATGATCACTTCATTCAAAAGATCAGAGTGATAATTCAACAAGGCGAACCCTCGAGTTTTCAAGTTGATAATGATGGGATTCTAAGGCTCAAAGGTCGAATCTATGTCCCTAACATTCCTGAGCTTCGAAAAGAAGTTCTGGATGAATGCCACAAGTCAAAACTCAGTATCCATCCGGGAGTAAGCAAAATTTATAATGACATCAAACGCACTTTCTGGTGGAAGTCGATGAAAAGGGACATTTCTTTATACGTCAGCCGATGCCCTACTTGCCAGCTAGTCAAGAGCGACCAACAGAAATTGGCTGGATTATTACAACCGCTAGAAGTTCCTTGCTGGAAGTGGGAACATATTTCTATGGATTTCATTGATGGTCTGCCCAGAACCAGAAAAGGGAATGACAGTATTTGGGTGATCGTAGATCGCTTCACGAAGACCGCCCATTTTATACCTGTCAGATCTAACAGAACTGCTCAGAGTCTGGCGCAGATATACTTCAGGGAAATAGTTAGACTACATGGAGTGCCGCTCAGCATAGTCAGTGATAGAGATACAATATTCACTAGCAAATTCTGGGAAGCATTTCAAGTCGAGCTGGGAACGAAGTTAAACTTGAGCACCGCTTATCATCCTCAGACAGACGGTCAGACTGAGAGGGTGAATCGCATTTTAGAAGATCTATTGCGGGCTTGTGTTCTAGATTTCGGTGGATCATGGGAAGACCATCTGCATTTGGCTGAATTCTCTTATAACAACAGCTACCAGGCGAGTCTGACAATGTCTCCATTCGAAGCATTGTACGGTAGACCGTGCCGATCTCCTGCTTGTTGGGTCGAGCCTGGAAATAGACTTGTGTTGGGTCCTGATATTATTCGAGAAGCTGCCGACAAAGTCAATTTTATTAAGAAGCGATTACTCGCCGCTCAAAGCCGACAGAAGAGCTATGCCGATAGAAGAAGAAGAGATATATCCTTTGAAGTTGGCGACTATGTATATTTGAAAGTATCGCCGATGAGAGGGGTTATCCGGTTCGGTAAAACTGGAAAGTTAGCACCCAAATTCATTGGTCCGTTTCCTGTTCTGGAACGGATCGGAACTCTCGCTTATAGGGTCAAACTGCCTGATTGGTTGCCTAGAGTTCATGATGTATTTCACATATCTCAACTTCGAAAGCACGTTCATGATCCAGACTTGATCGTGGAAGAAGCAGCTCAACATGACATTGAAATAACCCCAGAACTAGCTGTGAGAAGAAAGCCGCTAAAGATTATCGGTAAAGAAACCAAAGAGCTGAGGAACAAGAAGGTTCGCTTAGTCAAAGTGCAATGGAGTGGAGATCCGCGAGATTGTACTTGGGAAACTGAGGAGAGCATTCAGAAAGCTTATCCAAGATGCCGAGTAGATATCTCTGATTGACTCTGGTGCAAGGTACATTTACCCTACTTTGCACTACCATTCAATTCTCTACTCTATTGTTATTTTCTTTTCATAGATGTGCACTTTTAATTATATAGTCTGAATGATTTTTAAAGGGTATAGGATTTGATTAGTATATTTTTGAAGGTTAAAAACGATTGGATTGGTTGTTGTGTTGTGTGATTGTAGATTTATCAAATCACTTTCGACTTTGTTCCTTTTCGGGGACGAAAAGTTTTAAGTGGGGGAGATTGTAACGACCCAGAAAATCTGAACCAATTTAAATTTTTTAAATTGGCTAAAATAATGGATTTTAAATATTTAAAATAAATATTTTAAATAATGGCGATGAAAACTGAGTTTGAATCAACAATTGAAAACGAATATAATTAATTATAATTATAAACAAGGCCTGAAAGGGCGCTGTAGTTTCAAAAATCGAATTCAAACTTTGTCGGACTATACCGGGTGCAAAACAAAACGAATTTTAGTGAAACCAAAAATAATGGAATCTGTTAGTGAATACCTTTCCAACGAATCTGACAAATCGAAATTTGATAGCGGGAATCAAAAGATATGTCCAGTTAAAAGTTCTGAATAGTCGCTATGGAATTCAGGCCCTTAAAAATGATCATTTTGCAAACGACCTCGGATTTCGACGAAACCACTTTTGTTGGATCCGTGATGTCAAATTATTGCTAGGTTTCAAATTTCATAATTTTTCGAATCAATATGTGAGCGTGGCAAAGGAAAACGCGTTTGACCGGTTTTAGTTGATTTTAATCGACTGGAAATGGGCCATTTTTCAAACGGTATCAGAATTTGACGAAACTAGTTTTGTTAGGACCGTATCGTCAATACGAAGCTAGAAAATATTTTTCGGGAATTTTTCTAGTTAGTATGTGGCCCCGGTAAATTGAAATGTACGTTTAAATTTGAATATACAGATTTATATTTTAAATTTGACGGAAACTAATCAAAATGATCGAATCGGATTACGACACATATCCCATTGTGTTCAGAATGGGGGTAATTAGCTAAGGACGACAGTCGTTGGGTCTCGTTTGGGGTTCGATAGAAAAGTCAACTTTTTGAATTAAAAAGAAATAAAAAAAATATATATATTCACTCCCTCTCTCTCTCTCTTACTTCATTCAAAAAAAAAAAACGCGCTGCTTCCCAAAATCGCGACGCCACCACCACCGAAACTCCACCCACGACCGCAGCGCCCCCCCCCCTCCGCTCCTCCGATCCTCTCCTCTCGCGGCCTCTCATTTCCCCAAAACCATAGAACGAAAGCAGCGCCGCCCTCACCCACGAAGACCGCCGCCTCCTGCTCCACCCGCTCAAAAATCCGCACCCCCTCCTCCTCAACTACAGGCGCATCATCCCCCCCTTTGACGATTCCATCTCCTCCCTCTTCCTAGGTGAGATTTCCCTTTTGTTAATTCAGTTTTTATATATTTTACTGTTTTAAAAATTGTTTTTGTTAAAAATCCGATTTAGTAAGGTATGTGGCGTGTATAAAGGTCAGGGTTTTAATGTATATATATATGTGGCGACAGATTTTTCTATATTGAAAGTCGAAGTAAAAGTAAGATTTTTCTATATTGAAAGTCGAAGAAAAAATCAGATTTTTCTATATTGAAAGTCGAAGTAAAACTCAGATTTTTCTATATTGAAAGTCGAAGTAAAAATCAGATTTTTTTATATTGAAAGTCGAAGTAAAAATCAGATTTTTCTATATTGAAAGTCGAAGTAAAAATCAGATTTTTCTATATTGAAAGTGGAAGTAAAAATCAGATTTTTCTATATTGAAAGTCGAAGTAAAAATCAGATTTTTCTATATTGAAAGTCGAAGTAAAAATCAGATTTTTCTATATTGAAAGTCGAAGTAAAAATCAGATTTTTCTATATTGAAAGTCGAAGTAAAAATTCGATCTTTACATATGTAGTGAATACGGGCAACGAAAGCGACAAAAGGCGAGAACGGTGAAGATTTATGCAAAGAAGAGTCGTGGGATTGAATTAGCTAATCGGTGAGAATTTTTCACTCTTCAATTTCTTTTTCTAGCTATATATATATGTGTTGAAATAAAAGTGAATTGCTATATATTATATATTATATATATATATATACGCCCCTCGTCCACAAACCATGGACGATATTTATTGGTTGAAATTGTGTGAAAATTGATTGATAGTGAATGGTTGTTTGGGATTGTTTGTGGTTGATATTGGTTGATTGTGGTTGAAAAATACCCATTTGTGATTGAGAAATATTTGATTGAAACCACATAGGATTAGTCTGTGGAAATGAAATAAATATATACAAGCCGCCTGCGTGCGAACTAGATGCATGATCCCCATTGTCAAAAACCGCGAGGTTTTAAGGTAGAGCGAGGAGCCGTACTAGGGACGGTCCCGGTTTTAACTACCCTGCCGTTATGCTGCCGAAATTTTGAATAATATTCGTGTGTTTGAATTATTTTCATCTGCTTAAACTATATTTATTCATTGAATAGAAAACCTTCATGTGTTGAATTGATATTCATTCGTTGATTAAAAATTCATGTGTTGAATGGTATTCGCGTTTTAAATATAAAAATCACATTTTTATCTATATATAGAAACTATAGAAAACCTTCATGTGTTGAATCGATATTCTTTCGTTGATTTGAAATTCATGTGTTGAATGGTATTCATATTTTGAAATAAATTGTTTGATAATAAAAAAATCACCTTTTATCGACTATATGAACTGTGTAAAATAATCTCGTTTTAAAATAAATTGTTTTATGATAAAAATCCTATTTTTGTCACCTATATGAACTATATAGAAAAATAGTGTTTTGAAATGAATTGTTTTACAATAAAAATCACATTTTTATTGTATGCATGAATCGTTGAAATGTGAAGTGTTAAAAATAGCCACTTGTTCAAAATAAACATATATGAGTTGAAATATTCATTAATTAGCTAATGATATGATTTGTACCTATGTATGTAGCATTCGAATGAATGGTGTTTTTAAACCAAATAGAAATCAAATATGAAGTTGAATAGAAAATGATAAATGATAAGAACTGTATATATATGTACATGCATATTCATTGAACAGGTTATAGCAAAGGGGCTAGAGAAGAGGAATAAAATTTTGTGCCCGACAAATAGGTACACATTTACTGTTTTGTTTGGGTGATGATTTTATGAGCCTGTTGGCTAGCCGCTTGGCTTTTTCTTTTTCTTTTTGAGATTAGAAGGACCGGGAAAGCTATTTGCGATTTCCCGATGCTCCCGGTGCAGGGGAGGTTATGGAGAAATTTTCCAAAAT
Source organism: Allium sativum (assembly GCA_030737875.1). NCBI lineage: Eukaryota > Viridiplantae > Streptophyta > Magnoliopsida > Asparagales > Amaryllidaceae > Allium > Allium sativum. Next base: position 611,242,773 of record CM060918.1, on the reverse strand, counting down.
TTTAAGGCGTTAGTGAAATATTTGAAGTGAAAACGATATTGAAATTGTTGAATGAACTATATTTATATAATTATATAAATATAAATAAAATTAAAACGAAACGTGGCCGTGCAGTTCGCATTTTGAAACCATGATTTCAAACAACTAGTACGGGGAATCCGACCATTGGATTTTCCCGAAACCTCAACCGTCGGGTTTGCCTTGGAAATATCTTTCCAACGGCACCAACCTTGTAAAAATCCAACGGTTGGATTGTCTGGAATGTTTAATTCAAATCTGATGAAAAACAGCGCCAGAAGCGATTATATTTATATATATATATAAATATAATTATATATTTAATTGAATAACGACGCTGCAGTTCGTATTTTGAAATCGAAAATTCAAACGATTGTACCGGGAGATCCTACCGTCAGATTTTCCCGAAACTGGAACCGTTGGATTCATTTTGAAAAGACCTTTCTAATGATGTAAAATTTGTGAAGATCCAACGGTTAGATTTTTAGATATGTGTAAATCAAATCTGAAGAAAAACAGCGCCACAGCCGCGTTATGGCCCGAAGCGTCGTTTTGAATAAATGAGCTATTTTAAAATAAATAAAAATAGCGATAAATCATTATAAAGTACCATAAACAATATGGAGTGGAAATAAACTGAATTTGCTCGATTTATGTTGTATTTGATGGTTGAATGTGTTTGGTGTGAAAATTACATTAAAGAACAATATTGGTGTTATCGAATAATTTAACCATTGAAATAAATTGATTTGAAATTCTAAATATACGTGAATTATTTGAAAAGGCCGAGTTAATTCTCATTTCGAATAATTGACCGACGATTGAAATTCGAAGATGAAGACGATGGTCGAAGACCGGAGATCTTCACCTCGTTTGGATGGTAACCGAGGTCCTGATTGGGAGGCATCCCGAAATATGGATAATGAGTGGTGATCGTCCAGACGTACGTGGTGATCGATGGGTTTGCGAGGTATTTAGTGCCTCCGGTTTCGTTCAGACCCAGAATGGACTTGTAAATGGACTGTGTGTCTGACATTGGATTTTATTCTATGTTGATTGATCTCTATTAAATATACATCTGTTTGGCGGCGGAGAATTTATTCTTTTGCTTAACGCCTTTCTCTGAAACGCACTAGCTCAGAGGTTGTATATAGATGGACATCAGTCGCATGGCATGAACTGCCAGTGTGGCATGCTAAGATGCAGTGATCAGGGCTTCTGTTGAAAAGCAAAGTCTTGTGGTGATGATCAAAGCATCGCCTGTGTGGCGTAGCTTTGTGTATAACGTAAAATTGCGAGCCTCACATCCCGGTATGAACCAGAAACAGGAGAAGGACCTCAGGGAGGGCATGCGTTTCTTTCTAGCTAGGGTGGTGTCAGTGACCTACCAGCCCTGACATTTATATACTTTTCACCTATGTGGTTGTTGCTGTTGCGAGGCGCCTCGGTTTGATCGGACGATCCGGGTCCGATGGAGTCATTCGTTGGCTCGTTTACGCCCCAAAGGGCGGGGAAACGTATTGTTCAGGCATAATAATCCACATCGGTGGACCGGCCCTGTCGCTCCAAGGCTTGCCTGCGCGCTTGCCTGTGGCTCGGGCTAGAGAGTCACGAATTCGGTAAGGACTATCTTTTGCCTTGGTTCATGACGGAAATCCAATTTTCAAATACGACATCGTGCGGTTTTAATTGTATATATATATGGCGACATGATATATGGAACCCATGCCGTCTATGATTGAAAGTTATGATTTGAAATTGTTTTCAAAACATATAGACACTAACAATAATATCAAATGCCTTTGTTTTATTCGTATCAAGCATATCTTGGCCGTTATAAGGTAAAAACTCTATCCTCCGGTTTGCGTTGCATTGTGTGATGGGAACTGAGTCTTATAACGGCTTCATTTTTATAAAAAGCATAGCGATGTTTAAAAGAAAGATTTGTTTTAAAGCACTGGCAATCCAATGGAGTAAACCCGTTCCACGAAAGTGGCGTGGTCCTGTGATTAGCCATATTATATATGTGTTGAGTAGATTTCTCATACCAGTCCCATGACTGACTCGTAGTTTGTTTCACTCTCAAACTCGGGTGCCCCTTTTTCTACACGGGCAGCCTTGTATTCAGGTTTAGCTGGTTCTTTCTGGATAGCTGGAGCTGAAGATGGATTCTATCATTTATCTCTTTTATGCTGTTCAGCTCCTATTGTACATATTTTGTTTATTTCCGCTGTAGACATTTATGTATAGCTGAACTGTATTTGTACTAAGTAAGATCCTGTATACTGTGTAACTCTGATGATTACTTTTATCCAGTATATTCTATTGTTCATTATCTGGTGTATTTATTTAATTCTGTCCTGCTATTATCTGTTTCTGTGTTATATTCCAAAGATAACCCTTGTCTCCGTCAGAACGGGATTTCGGGTCGTCTCAATTAACTTTGAAAATCAATGCAAAAGAATCAAAAATGGAATGCCAGTATAAAAATCACGGTGAATAAATCTCATTCGCTTTTTATTTAAAATTATTTTTATCATTTAAAAATAATTGTTTGTTGCTTTTTTGGTTGCATTTAATATTTTTGTGTATCTTAAATATATTAGTTATTTAGGCTTGGTGGTTGCTATTATATATATATATATATATATATTGGTGGATGGATTTCCCGCAGTATCATTAGCGGATGCCCGCAGTACCATTAGCGGATGATTACCCTATACGCCCCATGCTATGATAGCGGATGACCTTCTATACCGTGATATCCTGCCTCGAAGCAGGATGGGTATTATTTATGTTTCCTAACGTCTGTGGATGTAGGAAAAACAGGTTGGAGGGATCCAACTAGATTCCTCAAAATATTTTTATTTGTTTGTTTTCACATATATTATCATATATGATGTGTTGATTGATAATTGAGTGGTATGATTGTTAAATATCACTGGGGCCTAAATGTTGATATTTAAAATATCGTGAAAAGGAAATTTCTAGTTTTAAAATGTAAATTCTATTTTTCTAAAATAGAATTTGGAATTTGAATAGAACAAAAATATTAACTTGTTTTTGAATAACTAAAAACAAGCAGTTCATTTATAAACGAAGTTATAAATGAAGTGAAATTGATTATCATTGGAAAATTTAGGAAATATAAATATAGGTGTGAATTTAGAAAAGGGAAAATTATTTTTCCAAAGTAGAAATTTAAAAATAAATTTGAAATCGAGACTTGTTTTAAAAAAGAAAACAAGATGGTGCTTGTAAATGAAAAGTGGAAAATATTCTAATATTTAAATTCAAATTTGAATTTAAAAATAGAAATGGGAAATCGATTTAAAGAAATAAATGATGAATTTATTCTGATGTTCAGAATATAAATTTGACTAGAATAAATCCGCAAGGATTTATGATTTGAATTCCATTAATTTGAATTTTATTTAAATAGAAGTCAAATTGAAATTAGAATTAGAATAAATAGAATTCGAATAGATAGAAAATTCTAATAAAAATTCAAAAGGAAATTCAAATATAGAATTTGAATATAGAAAATATAAAGGAAATTCAAATATAGAATTTGAATATAGAAAGTAAAATGGAATTTGAATAAAGAAATTTTAAATATAGAATTTGAATATAGAAATTCAAATGGAGTTTGAGTATAGAGAATTTGAAATAGAATTTGAAATGGAATTTCAATATAGAATTCAAATAGAATTTGAAATGGAATTTCATTATGGAATTCAAATAGAATTTGAAATGGAATTTGAATATAGAATTCGAATAGAGTTGAAATGGAAATTGAATATAGGAAATTTAAATAGAATTGAAATGGAATTTGAATATAAAAGATCGAAGTATAAATAAATTTATTTATGAGTTAAGAAAATTGACAATTTTAAATAATCGGAAATATTAAGTTGAATTTGGAAAATTGGTTTAAAATATATAAAGTATATAAGACTGGAGTTGGAATTTATATATAAACGAAGTTTAAACCGTTTATATATTAAATATAGTTAAAACGAACTCGCCGCAGCACTGCAGTTCGTAAATTGGCGATTCGAACTTCAATTAAGTATAAAGAACTCAATTGAAGTAGGAATTCTTTGAAACAAAAAACGTCAGGACCGATTTGATAATAGTTTTCTAATGAAGGAGAAAAATCCGGATTTCGTCGAATAGATTTTGAGTTATGTCAAAATCAAATTTTCAGAAAAACAGCGCCATAACCATTTAAAAACCATAACGGTTTATTTAATTTATAAAAGGATTTTAAGCAAATAAAATCCGAATTTCTATTTAGAAAATTTCAGATTTTGAGTTGTAAATTATATGCGAACTCAAGTGGAGTAATGAATTGATTTTTGAAACAGAAATCAGATTTTTGATTATTGAATAGAATTAACTAATTTGAATAGTAATTAGTTAATGTGATTTTGAATTGATATTGGGCTTTGAATAAGTGAATTCGATTTGAAAAATTATATTCGAAATCGAAAAGGAAACTAGAATTGAAATTGAAATTCAATTTGGTTATGAGCAAGTTAAATATTTTGTTTGAACATGTTATGTTCAAACAAAGAAGTGAAAATGAAAAAATAGCTAATTAAAGAATAAATGAGCGAAATTGAATTCAAACGATTGGATAGTGTTGAATTGAATTGGAAACAGGTGAGCATGTGTTAGACAGGTATGGGATGAAGTATATGAAGATTTTAATTTATGTGCCCGACAAAAAGGTACATGTTTAAATTCATATATGAGATTTTATGCGCCGTATTGGCAGGCCGCTTGGCTTTTTCTTTTTCTTTTTCTTTTGGATTGGTGAGGGTCATGAGAGGCTATTTGAAATATCCCGATGCTCCCGGTACAAAGGAGGTTATGGCGAAATTTCCAGAAATTTGAGGAGTTAGAATATTCTTAAGAAAAATTTGATAGTTAGAAATAATTGTATCGATATATACAGAATTCGATAAGGAACGAATTTAAATATAGAATATTACAAACAAAAAGGAAAATGATAGGCTGGTGATAGAAAGAGAAACATATATACGTTTAAAAATGTATAATTGGTTTTCTTAATGTTGATTATTCGAGGTAAGTGGTTTTGTCTGTTTTGAAGTTAATGATGTTTTCAGTCAAGGTCTGAGAGGTAATTTTACCCCAACTTGATTGATACCATTTTTATTGATAAATAGCAAGACCCAGTCTTGAAGAGAAGTGTCTGAATAACAATTAGTTGAATAAAATATTTTGGGTTGTTGTAACAATGTTTACACAGCATTCGTTTTAATCCAAGTGATGGAATTTTGGAAATATAACAGTAAATATTTCTTGAGTATAATTAAAGTAGTCGGGAAAGAGATAAGTGATTGAAATTTATTTTTCAAATACAAATAGAATATATTTTCTAACTATAGAAAATAATAGAACATGATATATGGAAATGTTTTCCAAATAGCGTAGGAGGCCAAGATGATTATCTTAATTATTTGGTTAACAAATATTGATAGAGAAATAGAGAAGTGAATTAATTAATGAAATATCAATTAACAGGCCCAGTGATTGATTGATATTATGGATGAATGGATGTTTGTTTATTTTTCTTTGGTAGTTAAATAACCGACTATCGAAGTATTTGCCAATATCGTTGTCAATATGGAGAGGTCGGTTGGATTATAATCCGAGAACCACTCTGTATTGGCAGTAACGTTGCGAATCAGATTTTATGAAGATAATCAAAGACGGAGTAAAGTGCAAGGTCTTTTTCTATTAATAGAAATTGTGCCTTCGGTTTCATTCAAATCCCAGAACGAATGTAAATGGACGAATGTCTGACAATGTATTTCCATTGATCGAATATGTTGATCTATACAAATATATATGGTGGCAACGGATTTATTCCCTAAGCATAACATCCAAAATATTTGTGCAAATCAATTAGTGATTAACGGACCTGACAATGTGGCATTCAAATTGATTGTGCTATCAATGAATAGAAAGTAATCTTAGCCTCACGCCTCAACAACCGGGAAATGACAAAAATCGGGAAGGCAGCATGGCTATGTGGGTTGCTCCCATTAGGGTGTATTATCACCTATCTAGAGATTCATTTATTTCCTTATTCTATTTGATGCTGTCCCATTTAGGAAACGGTTGCTGATCCCAACCGTTGGTGATATACATTCGATACACTCAAGCGAAATGAGTGGTCGGTCATGTGTGGGCCGGGTTGCAAGATGTTCTTGTTGAACCCCAGTGTTTCCCCTCTAGAGTACACTGATCGGAAGGTGGTTCCATATCTTGTCATGTTGGAAATCCAATCGCCAACAAGCGCCATGCGGTTTTTGATTTTATATTATATACGGAGCGTGAGATGCAACCGTTCCACTAAATTGTTATTTATTTGATGTAGACATTATTATAATATCACTGGATTTTATATCAAAATATTTTGGGTTATCGTAAGGTAAAAACCATCCGTGTTTATGTGTGGATCGGTCTTACGATTATCATTTATTTTGAAAGGATTTTGAAAGTTAAACAAATGGTTGGAGTTTACTCACACCAGTCCCATGACTGACCCAGAGTTTATTTTGTTTGTTTTCCCTAAACTCTTGGGTGCCCAAATTTGTACGGGAAGTCAAGTAGTCGGGATTTTTCAGGTTGACTTGGAAGAGCTGGAAGCAGGAGGCTTCACCATTTAGCTATAGACTATCATATATTCCGCTGTGAACCATGTTTTTATCTGGAAATAGGTGTTTATAACTGTTCCAGGAATAACTGTTGTGCTCTGATGATGGTATGTATATAAAGTTAGTGATTTGTAATTCAAAAGTTATGTTATATAATATATTTTATTCATTCCGCTGTGAGAATTGTCTTCTTTGTTTTCTTCTATTCTAATATTTCTTTCTTTCTATTTCTCATCCTCTAACTTCTTTCTAATAATGATTCGTATTTCTGTGCAATTTGGGTTGGACTTCTGGTGTTATTAGTCGACTTAGATAATACGGATTCCTACGTCGTTACAGCAACCCATTTCCCTTGAATGATTCCCATCTTAGCTCAGATCTGGGTCTACCAGTGAACATGCTATGATTTTTGCTGGTAATGCTGCTGTAACACATCAGCAAAAGGAACAATAAGAGAAACCATGGTTTTTTGCCTGGGACTATACATAAAAGCCACACAACAAAAAATCAAACATATTGCACAAGTTAAATTGTAACCAAATTAGACCAAGATTGTATCACATAAACTAATAAATGTGTATTTTTTGGTACATTTTACCAAGACATCACAGGGATAATATCAAGATTTCCTTTTTCTCTTTGCCTTTTTTTTTGGATATCATTTTTTTGGTGCATGTTTACCACTAGCCAACACGTACTGCACTAGGCATGAAGTGTATACATAACATCAGGCCCGTGGTTACCATTAACTTCCCGTCCACAAAGTTATAGTTAAGATGGATAATCGAGAAGCTAATTTGCATTTAGAAATCGAATTGGATTTACATTTTTCATTTGTCGTTGTACATCTTAGTATATGTGGTTCCGTTCGTATCAATAATTAGGTAACTAAAATTTGTAAAACTACAGAATCATACAACACGCACATACAAAGACCGAACTATAGAATCATAGATAATTAAAATTAGTCAAACTCACAATCGTTCTTCTTCTGCTATAACCAGCGTTCACCATAGCTCAAGCGCTTCAGATCGAAGGCTGGGCAGGCAGCAAGGAATCGAAGGCTAGGCAGGCAGCAAGCGATTCAAATCTGAATTGAAGCAAATTTCGATCTATTTCTTTTCAACGAGATGAAATAGAAAGTAAGCGGCGCATACGAATAGTGATTTATTACGGTTTATTTGCAATGTGTTATCGGGTAGGCTGGGTTGCGTTACCCAATGGATTAAACGAGTTTTAGTTTGACGGTTAACTGTGAATTTGAAATGGTTAACCGTTAACCGAACCGAATTTGTTCTATTAACATCGGTCGGTTAATCGAATGATCGGTTAACCGCTTTTATCAGTTAATGCGGTTTGGTTATTTCTTCAAAAATTTTAAATTTGATGTAATTTTGAAAACTTTCTAAATTTTTATGGATGTTCAATTTCATGATAAAAACAAAACTATTAAAAATTGGCAACTATTACGAGTGGTAAGTGGAAAGATTGTAATAGAAAATTAGTTGACACAAAATTTAATTTTTTTAATTTTTAATTGTGAATTTTATGAATACTTATACAAAAAAATTAGTTTAAAAAGTAAAAAAAGTAATTATCAAAAATAAAAAATTCACAACTGACAAAAAGTGTTGTAACAGGCTTCCATTACACTTGACAAAAAAGAAGAGTTATAAAAAATAAGTATGTTTTCCAAGATATTTATTGTTCATTTTTTGGTGCTATAGATATTGACAATTAGTTCTTAAGGATATGAATTTATAATAATTATTGATTGGAATGTAAAATTATGATTATTGGAATATTGATTATAAAATAATTAGTAATTATTTATTAATAATCATTATAAAATATAAATGATTAATATAATTTTATTAATGATTAATAAATAATATGATACTATAGTTAGTAATTAGTAACATATGGCTAATATAATATATTAATACTTAATTATTAAATAATAAAAAATAACCAGTATTAATTTTAAGAAAGTATTGTAATTATTACTTGTCGAAAATTGGTAACAAACATTTATTACAATAAGCATTTTATAATCATTGTAAAATTAACATCGGTTAAAACAGGCATTTTATGGACATTGTAAAATTGGCATCAATTACAATGGGCGTTACCCATTGTAATATTGGCATGCCTTACAACGGGCATTTTTGATTGTTGTAATATAGATGTCTATTACAACGGGCATCTTATGAACGTTGTAAAATTGATATCTATTACAACGGGTAGGTAATGGCCGTTGTAATATCATTCTATTACAACAGGCTATGCATGTCAGTTGTAAAAAGGGTGTTGTAAAGGACATATATTACAACGGTCTAGAAATGACCATTGTAATAGGATTCTATTACAACGGGCAGCCAATGGCCGTTGTAAAATGGACGTTGTAATAAGTTATTTTGTTGTAGTGGTACTAAATTTACTAAAAAGTGGGCCCCGCAATCTGGGCCCCAACATGTGGGACCCACATTTTACGGCCGACTAAAATCTATAGCCCGGGTCTACGGATCCTGTTGTGGGGCCCGCATTCATTAATCTATGGCAACATTTAACATCACATACTACAACATTATATTATAGCTATGGCAACATTACATAACAACAATTAACATCACACAATGAAATTAAAAAATAAATTTTCATTTCAAATTAACCAGCAATACAAGTATTACTTAGTCAGCTGCAAAATATAGCCTCTAAATTCAATTTTACATATAGTACTTACAAACACAGCTAGTACTAAATTCATGTTTAAATAAAACTAAAACAGTTTCAAAGTATAGCACGAGCCTCCAGTGTGTTAAGTGCCTTTACTACCTCCGGTACCTCTAATGCCTTCAGTAAAAAGTTCTTGAACAACTTCATCACTGCTTCTTTCACCTACAAAATAAAGCACTTTCAAAAATCATGCATTTCAGTAGTGCCTTTAGTACAACTAATGATTTTATAGTGAATACACTATTTCAGCACAACCAAAGTCATGCATTTCTCAGTTATCTCAGTCAGACATTTCGGCACAATTTATGGCCTTCATACCTTAGTTGCATAACTGAGTTTCATTTGCATTTCAGCACAAACTAATTTTCATTTGCATTTCAGTTGTATAACTGAGTTTCATTTGCATTTTAGCACAAACTGGGTTTCATTTGCATATCAGTTGCATAACTGAGTTGCATAACTGCGTTTCATTTGCATAACTGAGTTGCATTTAAAAAAAACATTTCAGTTGCATACCTCAATTTATGACCTGCATGTCTCAGTTGCAAATTGATGCAATGACTCAATTTGTTCAAAGCACGAACTATGTTAAGGAATGCAATAGTATGCCATTGTATAACCGCGGCACTACCTCAGTTGCAAATTTATTCCATAGTATAAGCATGTCATGACTCTTTCAAGTACAAACTCAACCATTGCTTCAATTGTGAACCGAGGCATTACTTTAGTTACAAACTAACACGTGCTTTAGTCTGATACAAGTTTATACTAAGTAAATGCCTCAATTACTAAATATGGAAAAATTCTAGATGCCTATAACAAGGAAATTTTTTTGTGACAAAACTTAAAATTATACTTGAAAATATATCCATGCATGCTATTTCATGTTACTTCACTACACTACTGTAACGACCCAGAAAATCTGAACCAATTTAAATTTTTTAAATTGGCTAAAATAATGGATTTTAAATATTTAAAATAAATATTTTAAATTATAGCAATGAAAACTGAGTTTGAATCGACGTTTGAAAACGAATATAATTAATTCTAATTATAAACAAGGCCTGAAATGGCGCTGTAGTTTCAAAAATTGAATTCAAACTTTGTCAGACTGTACCGGGTGCAAAACAAAACGGATTTGAGTGAAACCAAAAATATTTAAATCTGTTAGTGAATACCTTTCTAAAGAATTTGAAAAATCTAATTTTCATAGTGGAAAGCAAAAGTTATGGCCAAATGAATTTTCAGAAAGGTCGCTATGGAATTTATATAGCCCGTGAAATTGGCCATTTTGCATATGACCTCGGAATTCGACGAAACCACTTTTGTTGGATCCGGGATGTGAAGTTATTGCTAGGTTTCAAATTTCATAAATTTTGAATCTAATATGTGAGCGTGGCAAAGGAAAATGTGTTTTGGTCAATTACAGTTAAATTGGATCGACCAGAAATGGGCCTTTTTGCAAACGTTCTCAGAATTCGACGAAACTTGTTTTGTTGGGACCGTATCGTCAAAACATAGCTAGATTTATTTTTCTGGAATTTTTCGAATCAGTTTGTGGCCCTGGTAAATTGAAATGTACGTTCAAATTGAATATTGAATGTTATATATTTTAAATTGAATGGAAACTGACTGAAACAGTCGAATAAGCCTACGAAACATATCCCATTGTGTTTGGAATGAGGGTAAAATGCTAGGGAGAACAGTCATTGGGTTTGGATTGGGGTTCGTGGGCGAAAGGGGTATTTTCGAAATTTTAAAAATATATAAATAAAAGAAAAAATATGATTGGCCCATATCTTTTTCTCTCTCCCCGACATTCCTAACTCACGAACGACGGTAGCACCCTCCGACCTTCTCTCTTCGATTGCTCCTCCCACACTCCACGAAATCGAGCGCCACCACCACCATTTCAAAGCCCTCCTTCCCCTCTTTAAATCCATACCAGAACCACACCTTCTCGTTGAGTGTTGAGTCCGAATCGAGCCCTCAAAGTTGCGCCCTTTCGACCGTCGCCACCACCAGTAGGGACCACCGAACTGCACCCCACCACCACGCGTGCGAAGGTCTTTCGAAGCTCTTCGACGCTGTGTGAGCTGATTCTCCTATCGCGCGACGGTTTGATCGAAAGGTCAAAACCTAGTTTTGAACCATCGTGAAAGGTGTGTCCTTTATTACATCTGAACTTTGAAAAATCATATCTTTTTCGTTTCTCAACGAAATTCGATGAAACAGTAAACATTGTGACCGTGTGGACGTCTTCTACATTTTAGAAGAGACCGCATATTTTTCTGAGCCTTCTGCTATTTTTGGTGGAGTGGAACCCAATATGAGATTTCTAATTTATAAACGATATGGAAAACGACGATGTATAAATTATATAGTCGATGTATGAGTTATATAAGCGATGTACACCTCTTGTATAAGCGTTGTATAAGTTGTACGTTCGATGTATAAGTTATATATGCGTTGTAAAAATTATATATGTGTTGAAATAGAAGTGAATTGCTATATATATATATATATATACGCCTCTCGTCCACAAACCATGGACGATATTTATTGGTTGTGATTGGTGTGAAAATTGGTTGATAGCGAATGGTTGATTATAATTGTTTGTGGTTGGAATTGATTGATTTGTGGTTGAAAAATACCCGTTTGTGGTTGAAATATTTGGTCGAAACCACATAGGATTAGTTTGTGGAAATGAAATAAATATACATGCCGCCTGCATGCGAACTAGATGCATGATTCCCCATTGTCAAAAGCTGCGAGGCTTTAAGGTAGAGCGAGGAGTCGTACTAGGGACGACCCCGGTTTTAACTACCCTGCCGTTATGCTGCCGAAATTTTGAATAATATTCATGTGTTTGAATTATTTTCAATTGTTGAAACTATATTTATTCGTTGAATAGAAAACCTTCATGTGTTGAATCGATATTCATTCGTTGAATTGAAATTCATGTGTTGAATGGTATTCATATTTTGAAAGAAATTGTTTTATAATAAAAATCCCATTTTTAAAATCAATATGAAATGTGTAAAATAATCTTGTTTTGAAATAAATTGTTTTATAATAAAAATCCTATTTTTATCACCTATATTAACTATATAAAATAATCGTGTTTTGAAATAAATTGTTTTACATTAAAAATCACATTTTTATTATATACATGAATTGTTAAAAAATAGTGAAGTGTTGAAATAGAAGGCAGTTAGATAAAAATATCATTTTTATCAAATGTATGAAAAGAATATAGCTTTGAAATCGAAGAATCGATATATATATATATATATATTTATATATATATAAATGGAATTAAAATATATCGAATAACGACGCTGCAATTCATATTTTGAAACCGTGATTTCAAACGATTAGTACGGAAGATCCGACCATCGGATTTTCCTGAAATCACAACCGTTGGGTTCGCTTTGGAAATATCTTTCCAACGGCACCAACTTTGTAAAAATCCAACGGTTGGATTGTCTGGAATGTTTAATTCAAATCTGAAGAAAAACAGCGCCAGAAACATTTATATTTTTATATATATATATATATAAATATAATTATATTTAATCGAATAACGACGCTGTAGTTCGTATTTTGAAATCGAAACTTCAAACGATTGTACCGGGAGATCCGACCGTCGGAATTTCCCGAAACTAGAACCATTGGATTCGTTTTGAAAAGATATTTCTAATGATGTAAATTTTGTGAGGATCCAACGGTTAGATTTTTAGATATGTGTAAATCAGATCTGAAGAAAAACAGCGCCATGGTCGCGTTATGGCCCAAAGCGTCGTTTTGAATAAATTAGCTATTTTAAAATAAATAAAAATAGCGATAAATCATTATAAAATATTATAAATGATATGGATGTGATTTAGAAATTAACTAAAGATTGGCTAAGTCGAATGGTTCCCTGGGTGTTGATCTGATGTTGGTTTCGGCCTTCGGGGTTAATATTTGGGAAATCGTTCTCTTACTGATTGACGATTAGTGACTAATGAATTGAAATGATGTGTGTATATGTTAGTGTTGCACTTGTTTATTATATACACGAGTTGCTCAGAAAGACCGGGTTTATCCCATTCCGAATAACTGAATCGACGTTAAGAAATCAAAGATGAAGACGATGGTCGAAGACCGGAGATCTTCACCTCGTTTGGATGGTAACCGAGGTCCTGATTGGGAGGCATCCCGAGATATGGATAATGAGTGGTGATCGTCCAGACGTACGTGGTGATCGATGGGTTTGCGAGGTATTTAGTGCCTCCGGTTTCGTTCAGACCCAGAACGGACTTGTAAATGGACTGTGTGTCTGACATTGGATTTTATTCTGTGTTGATTGATCTCTATTAAATATACATCTGTTTGGCGGCGGATAATTTATTCTTTTGCTTAACGCCCTTCTCTGAAACGCACGAGCTCAGAGGTTGTGTATCGATGGACATCAGTCGCATGGCATGAATTGCTTGTGTGGCATGCCTAAGTGGCAAACGATCAGGGCTTCTGTTGAAAAGCAAAGTCTTGTGGAGATGATTGAAGCACCGCCTGTGTGGCGTAGCTTTGTGTATAACGTGAATTCGCGAGCCTCACACCCCGGTATGAACCAGAAACGGGAGAGGACATCAGGGAGGGCATGCGTTTCCTTCTAGTTAGAAGTGGCGTCAGTGGTTTTACACGCCCTGACGAGTTTGACTTATGTGGTTGTTGCTGTTGCGAGGCGCCTCGGTTAGATCGGATGATCCGGGTCCGATGGAGTCATTCGTTGGCTCATTTATGCCCCATAGGGCGGGGAAACGCATTGTTCAGGCATTTTAATCCACATCGGTGGACCGACCCTGACGATCCAAAGGCTTGGCTGAGTACTTGCCTGTGGCTCGGGCTAGAGAGTCACGAATTCGGTAAGGACTATCTTTTGCCTTGGTTCATGACGGAAATCCAATTTCCAAATACGTGACTGTGCGGTTTTGATTGTATATATATATAGCGACATGATATATGGTACCCATGCCGTCTATGATTGATAGTTATGATTCGAAATTGTTTTTGAAACATGTAAACACTAGTAATAATATCAATTGCTTTTGTTTTATTCGTATCAACCATATTTTGGCCATTATAAGGTAAAACTCTATCCTCCGGTTTGCGTTGCATTGTGTGATGGGAACTGAGTCTTATAATGGCTTCATTTTTATAAAAAGCATTGCGATGTTTAAAAGAATGATTTGTTTTAAAGCACTGGCAATCCAATGGAGTAAACCCGTTCCACGAAAGTGGCGTGGTCCTGTGATTTTCCATATTTGAAATGTGTTGAGTAGATTTCTCATACCAGTCCCATGACTGACTCGTAGTTTGTTTCACTTTCAAACTCGGGTGCCCCTTTTTCTACACGGGCAGCCTTGTATTCAGGTTTAGCTGTCTTTCTCTGGATAGCTGGAGCTGAAGATGGATTCTATCATTTATCTCTTTTTATGCTGTTCAGCTCCTATTGTACATTATGTTTGTTTTTCCGCTGTAGACATATATGTATAGTTGAACTGTATTTGTACTAAGTAAGATCCTGTATACTGTGTAACTCTGATGATTACTTTTATCAAGTATATTCTATTGTTCATTATCTGGTGTATTTATTTAATTCTGTTCTGCTATTATCTGTTTTTGTGTTATATTTCAAAGATTACCCTTGTCTCCGTCTGAACGGGAAATGGGGTCGTCACAACTACTTTACCATAGCAACACAGAAAAGAATTTCAAACATGATCCAAGACATAGCCAAAGCTGTTGAAAAAAAATCTCCTTTTTCATGTTTTCCACATTCAACGAGCATTAGGGCCAGATCTTCCTTTATACCTACAATAAATTCATCGGCTTTCGCCCTCTTTTGCTTTTGCTTCAGTAGCTTTTCTTCAATTTTCTTCTTTTCCACAAGCAATTGCGATATAATCTTTTCTTTTTCCATCAATTTAATGGTAGTATAATCTAATTCAACATTGTTATTGATTTCATACACTTTGTCATGCTACATAAATACCCACAGTCGCCATTTTGCACTATCTTAAATTCTCGACTAAAACATCACTGAAAGATATGACAATCGACAAAGCAACAAAAAAACCTATTTATACTTATCGGCCACATGGAGAAACCAAAAAACTTCTTCCCCGCATTCGGCCCTACCTTCATAGTCCTTATCTTCATTGGGATTTTGTGGTGGCTGTTCTTTCTTGCAGCCGTTGTTGATGAATTTAAAGTAGAAATTGATTGAGCGGTCATTGAACTTGAATTGATGGAAGAATTGAATTGACATCGCAAACTGCAAATCATTTCAGTAACATCCCAAACTGCAAATGATTATGTATGTATTCTATGTCGTAAATTTCATGCAGTAGGCTTTCAGACATGTATTTCATGCATTCAGAATTTATGTGCATGACCAAAGCAAAACATGCGTATATTTATTAGATAGTCTTACACACACACACATATATATGAATAGTTCTAAGTGAGGAGATGTCATGTTAATGGTGACCAGAGGATTATTTCCGCTCGTTTTCATTATGCGTGAGTCCTCTTCCTATCACGAATTCTATCATCAATTCTATCTGATTTCCTTCTAAAACTAAATTGCTGCGCGGTTTCAGCTAACCTTCAATTAATTTTGATTCGTTGATATCTTCAATTCCAATCATATTTCAATGCATAAAAGCCAAATCTTGTCGATCTACATGCATATTAGGTTTGCCTCACCAAGATTAGCAATTGATCTTCCCTGACTCACTGGGTCTGATTAGTTTGATTTTGGGTGATCAAGCCTTTATAGATTTGGGTTTCGGCATTGCTGGCGCAAATGATATAGCTTCAGTTCCATATTCTCCAACCGATCTTCCAATTGGTTGAACTAAATCGATTTCAGCTGGTTTTGGGTAAGATTAATATGTTTTGGTGGATAATGCCTTGGATTATTTGTTTGCAAAATTCTTTTTCATTTAGATCTGATACCTAATAGTTCGATATTTCAAATTTTAATGTATTAGTGATATGGGATTGAAAATTGAATGAAGTGGTTATCCTTCATAGACTTCAGCTACTTTATGTACAGTTTTTTCCGTAATATCCAGTTTCTATTCTTCTTGAAGGGCATGGAAATTGGAATCAGATACATAAATAAGTGAAGAAGGTTATATGTTCATTCGGTTTTGGGGATTTACATTATATATAGATTTGGTTTTAATGGATTAACATGTTCGTTCAGAAGGTTGGAATTGGTAGAAGGGGTTTATATTCAATGATCATTTTCATTTTCTTTTATGCAATATTATGTGTACCCATTTTTGATATCACATGAAAGCTTGAAGTTGATCATATTTTTAAGATTACCAGTTTTGTAGTATTGTGTCTAGACGAAAGGTGCGCCAGTTGTATTTACAATCTAGAGTTGATTCATTTTATGTGCTGGAATTGTAACGTCCCAGAAATTTCAACAACTGAAATATGGGATCAATTAATTGGTTCTAGACGAAAGGTGCGCCAATTGTATTTACAAACTAGAGTTGATTCATTTTATATGCTGGAATTGTAACTTCCCAGAAATTTCGACAATTGAAATATGGGATCAATTAAAGAACTAATTATTTTATATCTGATACTGGATTTGAAATTTTAAATTTAATTGTTTTGTGTATGGATTGGATTCGATATTTAATTTATTATGGTTGGTTTTTAATTTATTATGGTTGGTTGAGAATCTAATATTTATTGTTGAACATTAGGACTGAATTTGGTTAAATATTCTAATTGGATTTGAAATTCAATTGGAAAATATAAGTGATGGAATTTTTAAAAAATAAAATAAAATAAATGTAGTTAATGTTAAATAAATTGGAAATTTTATTAATGAATATATGGAAATTTGGCTGTTGTATAATAAAGTGATTGATGTTAACATTTCAAATCTAAAGTTAAACGAAGTGGTTGATGGACGAACAGAATAAAATGGGTGAACCAATAAATAGCATAAATATTTAAATATCATTATCTACAAACGGTATCGGATTACAATTAAATTAATTTTATTGAATTAAGAATGCAGAAACGAAGGGGTACGTATAATTTTTGTCGCATTTGGAAACAGTGTTTATAGTATGAATACTGAGTGTTCAACATCAGTTTACGTTGTAGTTTCAATTTGAAATTAACCGTAAATAAACCTCCCCAAATAATTATACCTAATATATAACCCTCCCCAAATGTATCTACGCCGACCTACTTCTGGTAATGCATAGTTACCCTATAAGCTACGTCGTTCTTATCTTCATAAAATTTCTTGTATAAAATTCAAGCCTCATTCTAAATTTCCCTAGCAAAAATCATTTTCCCAAATCCAGAAATCGCTCCTCAAATCCCTCGCCCACTTTCCCCTTCGTAATCAATTTATGGCCGAAGCCCAACAATTGGCCTCCTCAAAATTTTCAGAGCAGCCGCTGAATCACTCCTCCCTTCATAGCTGGCGAGCACTGCCTTCCTCCTTGATGTACCACCAATCGTCTTTGAGCTTTCCGGTCATGCACACCATGTTCCGTCCACCTGAAAGCGCCTTCACTCGCCTTCTGGTTTTCACCTAAGTCTCAGCGTTGTTAAGGTGAGTTTTTTAACTTACGATTTAAGTAGTTTAAGAAATTTAACTTCATAAAACTGAAATAAAATCGTTGGTGCCAATTGTTGATCTGTTGTGTGGTTGCCTATATTGTTACTACGTCACATAAAGCCTTGCAACTCATTGATTGCAGTGTGAGGTTATTCACTATGTATTTTGTTGTGGCATGCCATTACCCAAATTTTTAACGTTTCATCTTGCCATGGTTGAAATATGAAATAGTGTAGTGCTTACATAGTAATTGCCAATGGGATAAAGGGATACCAAAGTATAAGGATAATAACTTAAATAGCTGAGGGACTTGGTGATTACCTGATCAACAAAATTTGCTTTATATATACATATATAGGTCAGCACATGCATACATGCATTATATGTTTGTATATACGTGGATTTTTACCTCATGTATATGTAGAGCATTGTAGTGGTATTACTTCACTTCTAATGTAATCTGGATACTATACTTTACTAGTTGGAATTACCACATCAACTTGTGTTATGTCACATGCTAATTCTTGTTGCCTATGTTGGTAGGAGCTGTTAGCCCATTAATATCAACCTATTGCCGTAATAAACTGGGAGCATTTCTTAGGTTGTTTGAAGTTGAAATATACTCATATGTACAATGCTTTCTTATGATCTTAAATTGTGATATGATATGTTCATTCAATTTAATAGGAAAGAAACAAAAGTTATTTCAGCAAAAACATCGTGCATATGGATCAAATAATTATGGAGTAATGTTTGAAAACTTATACTGTGGTATCGTCTATTTAACAAGTATATTGATAAATAAATAGAAGTTAACATTTGTAGTATGGTATATGTAGCAATAAAAAGATGTAGAAAGGATGCAAATTAGCATATATGGTATCATTTTTTTTTTGTTTTTGGGTCTAAAAATCAAAATCATGGGTATAGTAACCTTGATTGTACTCTTATTACTTGAATTATATGTTAAATCAATTTTTTTAGCAAATTGGCCACTTCCAAAATCCAGTATTCGTTGTTGTTGGTAAAAAAGTAAACATGGTTATCTTGCATCACCGTTGAGCAATTTTTGATGATGTTCTGTTAAGTGTTGGACAAACGAATGCCATCATAGCAAAATTTTAAGCTATTTGACCTTTGATGTTAAGTATATTCCCATAATCAAAACTATTAGTGTCTGTTAGCCTACTTTGTGAACCAGGCTACACAAAGAGCAAATAGTGAGAAAGCCACCAACCGGTCCGGATCGGAGGGAACCAGTGCAGGAAAGAAGCAAGAGTCAAAGACGCAGACATCACATCGGTTCGGTTTGGAGAAGCATTTAAGTGGCATCAGAAGAGAGCAAGCACCCTCATCGGATCGGATGAGAAAGCACCCTCACCGGGACGGATCGGAGGCGGCCGATGCGAAACCCTCTTTCTCTGAACCTGTGACCATTGCTACACATGTCTCCTGAAGACTCGGTCCAGGCACGACCATTTCCTCCCATGATCTCCCACTAAATCGATACATTGTCACCATCTGGAGGCTTCCGAACCCGACTCTTATGGGATGGGTGCCATGCAGTTCCGAACTGGAGCCACCTTGAAGAGATTTTTCACCTATAAATACACCATCAAGAGATATTTGGAAGGATATTTTGGCAAATTCTTAGTTCTAACTTCCTCCATAGCCAAATTTCATAACTACATTCAGATCAAAATCATCTCTTAAAGTCTATTTTGAGAGATTCGAGTGAGTTTATGCATTGTAATTGTGAAGTTAACTGAGAATCATTGCTGTATTTGCATTCAAATCATCAATTAAAAGAATAGAAAGTGGACGTGGGCTCGTTAACGCCGAACCACTATAAATCGTGTGTTCTTCGTTGCTTTTTGGTCCTATTTCATTAAAATAACAGCTAATTTGGGTGTTAGAACCAATTTTTGGTCTAATATTTTGGTGCTTTCACTCAAAGACTTTCAAATTCTCAGCCTTTTTGGGGTTATCATTCTACTATTTGGACTTTCAAGTTCAAAGAAGTTAACCCCTTGTCTCTGACATCTTTCAGTACTTGTTGACTAACCGTTGAAGAATCGAGTATCATGGCTAAGACCAAAGGAAAAGAAGTGCAAGGCGCTAGGGGAAACGATGCTAGAGAAGATCAGCAAGCCATCGTGTTAACGAGGTCACGCGCTCAAAGCTCTGGAGCAGACCGCTCCGATCAGGAGGATCTGAACCGGATGGGAGGCGCCGATCCGAACCGGGTGGAAGGCACCGATCCGATCTGGTCTAATGAGGTCGAGGGCACTCACTCTCTTCATCTGAAACGCCCCGACCAGGCTACTGTGAACCGATCCGATACGAACCAAAATGAAGCTAGAACTTCTACTCAAGTTCCGTCCAACGCTCCGATTCTAGCCACGATGACTAATGTTCAGCCTGATCCATCTGCACCCATTACCCAGGGAGACTTTTCACGTTTTCTTGACATTCTCTAGAGCACTAAAGAAGCATTGGAAGCCCAAAGGCATGACAACCTTCGCATGCAGGAAAACACGATCACTATGTGTAGAGAGCTACAGGAGCTTCGGAGGCAGAAGACTCTTTCCCAAACACGTCGCCTTGCTACAGATGATTCGTCTTCTTCGGACGAGGAACGCCCCTGTGAGAGAAGGTCGCTTGAACGACCTCAGAATCTCGATCAATTGACTTTTAGATCTTTAGGATCCCGAGAAGAGGCTGCTCGTGTATTGGGCCCTGATGACCCGAGCTTGCAACAGCCTATGTTGCTACGTATGCGCGGATCCCACGTCTTACCCAAGGATCCTAATGTTACCAACCCCACGCAGCAACAGCTTCTCCAACCTCTACCTCCTGAGATCGACCGGGAGCACAGAGAGTAACGTAGAGCAGATGCCGCTAGAAACAGGAGGTTATCCCCTGACCAGGAACCCAAGGGTAAGCCGAACATCAGATCTAGAGAGCCTGTGCAGACATTAACAAACGTCGATGTATGGGCAATGGTGCGCCAGATTATGTCCGAAAGCCGGCGGTATACTAATGAAGATTGGGGCATTGAACGAAGTCATACCCCCTTCATAGATGACATACTAAATTTCCAGTTCCCCCGGCGATTCAACTTGCCTCAGATGGATCGATATTCAGAAAGAACAGACCCAGGGCAGCATCTGATGAGATATGCATGGTTCATGAATGCAGCAGCAGCTCCAGATGCCGTAAAATGCAAAGCTTTTCCAATCAATCTTGAAGATGTAGCCTTAATGTGGTTCACCCGAATCCCTCCTCGGTCGGTATCAAATTTCACAGAGTTGAGTGAGCGCTTCATGAATCAATTTCGACTCCATGCCCAAAAGTCCAAGACCGTCATAGAATTGTCACGGATTAAACAGGCCCGAGGAGAATCTTTGAATTCATATTTGGATCGCTTCAACCTGGCCGTCACCGAAGTTAGCGATCCCCATGAGCCCACTATCCTGATGGCCCTGATAGAAGGGGTAGATCCTGACACAGAGTTCGGGGATTACTTGCCTGGAAAACCACCTCCTACTAAAGAATTGTTCTATGAAAAGGCTGATATCCGCTTAAGGTGAGAAGAGGCTAAGGCAAATCAGAAGAGAAAGTCCGAAGGGGCCTTGAAGGAAGGTGTCCAGAGTAATGTTGCTGTGAAACAATTTGGTGACAGTTCAGGGAAGGTGGAAGTAAATGTTGGCAGCCAGAGTGGGGGTAATAACAATAGAAATGGGAACGGCAATAGAAGGAACATAAACCGAGGGAATAGCTCTAATAAAAGACCCAGATTCCAAACTTTTGAAAATTATATGCTATTAAATGATACGTTGGAGAATATCTATTTAGATACATATAACATATTGCAGTACAATAAACCACCACCCAGAGATTCCACTGAGAAAGAAATTGCAATAGGAAAGTTTTGCTTGTTTCATGGTACCCACGGTCAATCCACTAATGAATGCCGTCATTTAAGAGATATCATCGAAAAATTGCTGCGAGAGGGGAAGATGGATAAGTACGAGGTCGCCCCAAGGGACAGGGGACAAGGCCCAAACCAAGACCAACCTGCTTCAAAACCCACAGCTCAGCAAAAAGGTAAGAGGATCGTCATTAACACTATCATAGGTGACCTCACTTAGTTAGTCATAGTTTTAAAGCAATGGACTAGTACTTCAATGCCGCCAAGCATTTTGAGGTAGGAGAATGCAGTAGCCTCGAAGACGTTACTCCAGTAAAACAACAGAAGACAATATCAGACAATGTTGTATTCCGCAATAGAGATGATTCCGGAGTTCAATCTCTAACCGACAATCCACTAGTGATTACCACAACAATTGGCCTTGCTTTAGTCCATAAAGTGTTAGTGGACAACAGGAGCTCGGTTAATATCCGCTTCAAGAAAGCTTTCGAACAAATGAGACATGAGGAAAAAGACTTAAAGCCATGTGAAGGATGGATACGTGGCTTTAACGGAGCATCTACAGCTCCGATGGGTTTTGTGGAACTACCGGTCACGCTAGGGCAGGGAGATCGCCAGAGAGTAAGGATCCTACCATTTGTAGTTTTGGATGTGGAGTCTCCTTACAATGCCTTCCTAGGCCGACCGGCCCTTGCTGAATTTAGGGCATGTATCGCACCTTGGTGCTTGCTGCATAAATTCCCGACTGACTCAGGAGTTGGGGTGATGAGTGGCGACCAAGCTACGGGACGAGCTTGTTACATGACAGAGTTAAAGATGTTAATGAAGGGGTTGAATATAGATGCTAAGGACGATTCCACCCCTCCAAAGGAGGCCTCAGCATAGCAATCAAGGAGTCCTGCCCCAAGAGAGTCGCCCTCAGACGTGCTCAAGGATATAGATCCCAGAGAGGATTGTTAGACCAAAAATTGGTTCTAACACCCAAATTAGCTGTGATTTTAAAGAAATAAAACTAAAAAGCAACGAAGAACACACGATTTATAGTGGTTCGGTGTTAAAGAGCCTATGTCCACTTTCTATTCTTTTAATTGATGATTTGAATGCAAACACAGCAATGATTCTCACTCAACTTCACAATTACAATGCATAAACTCACTCAAATCTCTCAAAAATAGATTTTAATAGATGATTATGATCTAAATGTGGTTATGAAATTCGGCTATGGAGGTAGTGAGAACTGAGAATTTGCCAAAAGATCATTTCAAATGCCTCTTGATGGTGTATTTATATGTGAAAAATCTCTTCGGAGAGGCTCCGGTTCGGAACTGCGTGGCACCAATCCCATAAGAGTCGGGTTCGGAGGCTTCCAGATGGTGACAGCGCATCGATTTAGTGGGAGATCATAGGAGAAATGGTCATGCTTGGTCCGAGTCTTCAGGAAACGTGTGTAGCAACGGTCATAGGATCAGAGAAAGGGATTCGGATCGGCTGCCTCCGATCCGATCCGATGAGGCCACTTGCTATCTTTTGATGTTGCTGACGTACTTCTCCGAACCGAACTGATATGGTATCTGCGTCTTTGATCTCTACTTTTTTTTGCGCTGATTCCCTCCGATCCGTACTGGCTGATGGCTTTCCCACTAATTGCACTTTATGTAGCCTAATTCACAATCGAGGCTAACATTTTGCACCCTCAAAGTACACTCTTATTTAAGATAAAGTGTGCTTCGAAGTAGTTTACAAAACAGTCTTTGAATTAAGGAAATTGAATGATCACTTCCATTTACTTGTTGAGACGTGCCACTTCATCAAGTTATGCCTTTCGCTGCTTACATATATCCATGAACCATATGAATTACTTTCTTCATTTTCAAACAACTTTGAGAGCTCCTTTTAATGTCCAGTGATTCTTACAGGTGAGATTTTTCTTTATTTTTACTTAAATTCAACCTGCGTACCAAATCAGTGTATATGATCCCTTTTGGTTCGAACTCCGACCCGAATGGATTTCCCTCCAGTATTGCTTAACAATGGACTAACAGGCCAAAATGCCTTTGTGGGCCTGAATCCCGGTCCGAACGGGGTAAGAAAGATTAGGAATACGAGCGGTCATCGTAAACTTATATAAGTCCTCCTCCCGCTTGTAACAACCTGTATTTCGATAACATATTAAAACGAGAATCAAGGCAGAATTTAATTTTAAATTATGTATCAAGTAAAACGGGCTATGCCATTGCGTTCGTCTCGGAAAAATACGCGAAATAGAGTCCGAAATTTTGTAAATCGGAGTCCGTATGACCCGGTTAAGGCCCAAAGAAGTTTTCGGGAAATTTGAATTTCGAAACATGCAGAAATGGGGCCAGGCGGGGAAATTCCAGCCCAGACAAGTCGACTGGGCTGTCGACAGGGCTGTCGACTTGCAAGTCGATAGGCATGTCGACAGGCAAGTCGACGGGGCTGTCGACTTGCCCTGTCGGCTGATTCTGGTCTGGTGCACCTATTTTCTATCTTGGCTAGGTTTTTGTGCCTGGTTTGAAATCTGACGGTTCAGGTTTGTCCTAGGGTTAATCTAAGGGCCTAAAACTATCCTAATCTCTATAAAAGACCCTAAACCTACCCCTAAACCCTCATTATTCACTCATGTAACTAAACTATGGCCAAATTTCTACTCTCATGGCCTCCATCTCAAATCCCTAGAGCCTATGCATTCAAATCGGGTTCAAATCAAAAGGTGCAAGCTTGCTACACCAAATAGAGGCCAAATCAACGTTGCTATGCGAGTTTCATGACGGATCTTCATCAAAGGAGCCACCTTTCTTCGTCAAAATGATTCATGCTCCTAGTCCTCTTGCCACGCTATGTAAGTTCTAGCTACTTGTAGATTTAAACGATGATTTTGATGTGACATGGGATAAAATGCAAAGTAACATGAGTATGTTAGCCTATGGGAACCCAGTTTGCCTCTTTAACATGAACATATAGCTTTGGGTGATGTTGTAGCGACTAAACCATGCTATGCATGTTGCATTGGACTTAGTTTGCCATGCAAGATTGGACCTTTGCTTGTGGTATGTTAGCATGCACACTTGAAACCATTTTGACTCATGAAACATGTACATGAATGTGACTTTGAGGCTATGCAAGTATATGAACCCGAAATCCCTTATGATAATATGCAAGTTTACCTTTTTATCACATGAGTAACATGGGCATGTTCATCCCTTCATGATAGGTTTATGACATGAACACTTATGCAAGTAACCCCCTTTTATGCTATGCATGTTTGTGGCCAAATCCCCTTGAGATACTATGCATGTTTGTGGCCAAATCACCTTATGACACTATGCATGTTTTTGGCCAAGGTTGTGCATGTGGAAGCCAATCCCTTTTTGGCATCATGCATGTTTGAGGCCAATATGTGACGTAGTATCCTTACTATGTTGACTCGCTTTTGCTTGCGTTGGAAAACACGACTTTGGGGTAGTTAGATAAACATGAACATGACGCGAAATCTTGACTTGAATATGACATGAAAACTTGACTTGAGGTTACATGTGAACACGACATGTAAGTTGAACAAAAATGGGGGCATGACACGTGGGGTAAACTTGGGACTTGAAATTAGACACGTATGGGTTGTAGGTGTAATATAACACTAGACCAAACATGGAAGTGGCCAACTCGAGGTTGGGTTGAGTTTGTAGCATAAATCTACCCGGACCCGCCCGGCTTAACTAGTAGCTACAAACAATAGGATCCAATGTGAGAAGTTGTTCATGTCGCGCCTAAGACCCGAGGTTAGACTAGGTTGTGGTGTAAATCTACCCGGACCCGCCCGGCTTAACTAGTAACCACAACAAGGTCTAATGTGAGAGGTTGAGGGTGCATTAATTAAATTAATGCCACATGATAAGGTTAAGTAAACTTGACTAATGACACTTAACCGATATGACACGAATGGGTAGGTTAAGTGGGACCGGACTTGATTTCTTAATGACACTTAACCATGCAAGATGATTAGGGGATGAGGTTAAGTAATTTACACTTAACTAATCCGACTTGGTAATTAGATGGGGTTAAGTAATCCACACTTAACTAATCTAAACACGGTAATTAGATGGGGTTAAGTAATCCACACTTAACTAATCTAAACACGGTAATTCGATGGGGTTAAGTTAAACACTTAACCAACTTAAACTTGGTAATTCAATGAGGTTAAGTAACCAATACTTAACCAACTTAACGTGATAATTTAATGGGGTTAAGCAACTTATACTTAACCAATTATACATGATGATTTGATGGGGTTAAGTAGCCTACACTTAACCAATCTAATACGCGGACCTGATAAGGTTAAGTCACAAGACCTTTTTAGAATATACTTAACCATAGTAGTACGATTAGAGGATGGGGTTAAGCGCACCTATACTTAACCAATCCGACTCGATAATTTGATGGGATTAAGATAATCTATGCTTAATCGATCTAGCAAGATAATCCTATAGGATTAAGGTAAGCTAGTACTTGACCGATTTGACTTGATAGGGTTAAGTCATGAGCCTCTGGGTACACTTAACCAACTTGTAGGGCTAAGTCTTGAACTTAAATACTTAGCCAATCTTGACGTGATTCGTGGGCGGGTTAAGGCATGGACTTGAATGATAACACTTAACCCAATAAGACAAACCCTAGTTAGAGGAACTAGGTATAGAATCGTGGTTAATCAAGGGCAACGGGAAAGGAAGCTAAGTGGTAAACCTTAGTTAAGGGTAACTAAGTAATAATTCTTAGCTAAGGACATAGGATTAATTCACAAAGCGATGCGTAACCTGATACGGTAGGTCATCGCTTAGTATACGAGGAGGAGCAAGTTATCTGACTTGGATAAAAGCTCCAGCGCACTGGGTGCCGAAGTGGAAGCTTCGGGGGGACGTGAGGATATTCTTGGGATCCCTCTGTGGGCTGCCAAGTAATTATACTAGGCCCATGAGAGGTTAAGGTCTGCGTTAGAAGGACCAAGAGTATGCCTTGGTTGCTATGCGAGCGACCTAAAGACTGGGATGGATTAGCGTGGAGTCGACGATTCTTGGTTTTTGCCCTGGATAGCACGTCGTCGACTACCTACCATCTTTAGTCAATCGTGTACGAACGGAAAGGCTGGGAACCCCCAACAGACCATGTTCTTGTTATCGAGTCATGGGTGAGGTAGGCCCGTAGGAAAGTGGGGCTATAGTGGGGCCGGGATGTGGTTCTCATACATGATTTTTCTTGGGTTGCCTTTCAGTAGTTGAGGGAGGGGTCACGTGGGACCATAGCCACGGGTACAAAAACAGACCTTGATATCTGCATCAGCAGACGACTTAAAGCTCCCGACCGAGTTCCGTATTTCTTGGTTTGCCCTGGCACGGAACTCGGATGGCACATTGGGGAACATGTGCATCTAGACATGGGAAACGATTCACGATACACACGTGGGATGAAGGGCGCGGTTGACGGGTGGCATAATCCCTAGTGGTCCTAGGTGGCCAAAACCCAAACCGAGACACGGAAACGTTCATTAGGTAGCATAATCCCTAGTGGGCCTAGGTGGCATAAATCCTAAGTGAACGCGCGATAGTTCATGGTAAGGAAACATAACTAGATCAAGGGTGACAGTCCAAAACAACTTCAAGGATAAAACGTTTACATGGCAAAGGACTGAACGTATACATGGAAAGAAACATACGAGTGGGGAAAACCTACATATGCTATATATTAGGTTGACACGGACCATTACATGACATTGGGCAAGGGACATTCATGGTTAACACGTGACGCGGGTTGGGATACTAGTACGAGAGGTGCAGAGCAGATATACATGTTAGAACCAGGAAAAATATACATAATAGATACCGTGGGATATTAGACGGGGTAGATACCTTGGGATAGTATACTTGATAGAAACCTGACGATGTGATACCTTGATTTATCATGACACCGTGGTTTACCACGATACCTTAGTTTAGCTTGCTACAGTAGTTCAGCCTGTTACCCTGGTTTAGTTTATCTATCTTGTAGTCATCCTTATGTTTACTTTCAGTTTATGCATGTCATGTTACCTTTACCTGTTTTTATACTGGAAGTAGATAGGACTTACCAGTCTTTATGGCTGACCCCGTTTTCTTTCGCCTCTTTGTCTTCCGTTTCCCCCTCAGGTTTCAGGGAGGAAATGATGTTGTTTAGTTCGGACTTCTTCTGTTGAAGGTCATCATGTATGGCTTGATGTATAGCTTGGTCTTCTCTTGGATATGGCTGCCTCACCGCTTTACTTTGGGGAATAATTTATGAAAAGGTTTTTATGCTTCTTTATTATTGCAAGACAGGTTTTGATGTACTCTGATGTAAAAGGCTTTAGACCTTAATTATTAATGTTTATGAAAGTTCGATTTTACTTCCGCTATTTTATATGTTCTGTCTTGTGATATTTCTGTGCATGTTTACCAATAATGCCCCTCTAAAGCTAGTGCATTCATTTGCAAGTGACCCTAGCGGAGGCGGGGTGTTACACCGCTTCTTCTTCCTCTCCTTCTTTTATTGCTCTCGCTCAACAGTTTTTGCATCGAAACACAAAAACTTCAAAAAATCCGAAACTCTCTCGTTCTTCTTTAAATTAAACAATTTGGTAGGTTTAACATCTCGAATTACCTTGCTGTAATCGTTTTCAGTTTAGATTTATGGTAGAATTGGGCGATTTGAACATGGTGTTTGTTTAATTCCGACGCCATGGCCTTCTCTCTCCTCACCGTCGTCGTTAGTGGTTCTGTCACCACCTCGAGGCGTTGGGAGAGGGGATTAGAATCTTATTGGATAGTTGAGCACGTAAGTGTTTGGTCTTGATTCGGTTCTTGTGAAATGGAGTTGGGTTCGGTACTGGTTAAGCGAGAGGGAGAATTAAGGAGGCGAAGGAGAGGAACTGGGATTGGTTCGGGTAGAGAAACGTTGGAGTGAAGGGAAAGGAAAAATGTTCACAAGACTAGATCGGGTCGGAGCAAAAGAAAAAGCAAAAAAGGGGAAACAAAGCCCACTTGACTGGGTCGGATCGGAGTAAGAGACAAGGAGGAGAAGCGGCATGATTATTCAAGTAAATCCGAACCGATCCAGTCGCCTACATCCGAACCGATCCGGTTTTACTTTCTTGGTGTGAATATCTGCTTCAGATCGAAACATGACATTGTCCTCCGATCCGATCCCACTGCACATACCCGAACCGAACTGAAACAGTCCATCTCAATGCACGAGAATTTATCCAACTAGCTTAATCAATGCTCGACATAACCTTCAACTTGATGAATAGTTAGGATAGCGCCTTACGAACATAACTAACATTAAGAACTATTCTGAAACATTATTGCTTCTTTGAATCTTCATATCATGCTCTCATGTGTTTACTTTGCATCTTTGTTACACGTAACACACACTTTAGTTCACATATACACACGGGGGCCACGGGCAACTTTACTCTAATCCTTGCTATTGTTTCTTCAATAGTCTAGTGATCATGGTCGAGAGACGTTCATCTAGGTTAGCAAAGAAGATTGAAGTTGTGGAAACTTCTGAGAAAGTTACCATTGATGACATATCTTCTTCCTCAGACCCTGAATGGGACAATGAGGGCCCCGATTATGAAGTAGGAACGCATAACAACGAAATGCCTTCCAATAGTGAAGTTTCTCTGGGTGATGAAGAGGAAGGAGGGATTGGAGATAATCGAGCTCCTTATGAGTTTGAGTCTGACATTATATTGGAGTCACCCAAAGATTCTGTTGAATCGATGATCAACGACGACAGAGTTGTTCGCATATGTTTAATGCACGGGATACTGAAAAGGGATACCTTGGTGCCATCGAAAGCTGATCGTCCCCACAATCCCCCGGAAGGATTTATGGCAGTTACCCGATTGATGTGTATGGTTGGGGCTATTCCACCGTTTCCACCTTTTGTTGTCTACTTTTTGAGACAGATGCGGATTGCCCCCATACAGTTACATCCCAACTCTTATGCTTACTTATATACCTTATATATAGCATACAGAGAGATTTTAGGAACAGAGCCTACTTTCGACGACGTCCACTTTTTCTATAACATCAAGCACCAGACTCAAGAGACTCCTTCCTTCTCCTATTTTGAATCGGTCCCAAAAAGGAAAATTATTTCAGCTCCATTTAGCAGCAAGGCCAACGATTCTAAGCTCGAATGGTTTTATATCAGACAACAGCCAGGATACACCAGGAGATGGACTAAATCAAGTAAAGCATCGATTTTATAGATCTCAATTTTGAATGTTCATGCCAACACATTAACCTGCTTTCTCTTTTGTTTGCAGTTGATAACCCAAAACAAATATCAGATCATTTATACTTTGATCGGATGCATCGGCTTCTCAATGGCGATCAAAAATTTCTAACCATCGATGAAGTTCTTCAGGATGAATACATCCATCATCACGGGCTATTATCCATCACCCGTAGCATAGGTCATGGGTCGGGTCCATATGTATACATCCCCTGTCCGTATATAATTTCCATGGACTAAGCTCTAACTCTCGATCCAAAGCAACTACCTTGTCACCCACCGTTTCCTCTTTTGGAATTATAAATTCAGCTATAAAGTCAGCCAATGCCTGCCCCCTTATTGATCTTCGTGGGTGAAAGTTCAAATCAAATTGACTCAACTCGGTATTCCACTTAAGTAACCGCCCCGATGCTTGGGGTTTCTGCAACACTTGTCTCAAAGGTTGATCGGTATGTACAACTATCGGGTGTGCCTGAAAATAATGGCGAAGTTTGCGGGAAGCAATCATGAGGCTATAAGCAAGTTTCTCTATCTTCGGATAGTTACGTTCTACAGCGGCTAGTTTTTTGCTTACGTAATACACAGGTTTCTGGACTTTATCCTCTTCACGTACTAATGCGGCGCTGACGGCGTGAGATGATACCGCCAAGTAGACGAACAAACCCTTATGTTCCACAGGCTTTGATAATATTGGAGGCTTTTCTAAGAAGTTTAATAGATTCTGGAACGCCTCCACACAGTCGGGAGTCCACTCAAAATTTCGCTTTCCTTGATTTACGAGAGCGAAGAAATGTACACACTTGTCCGTTGCTTTGGAGATGAACCTGCACGGTGCTGCAACCTTCCCAGCTAAGCTTTGAACATCCCTAATCTTTCGCGGCTCCTTTATATTCCTGATTGCGGCTATTTGGTCCGGATTGATTTCAATTCCTATGGAACTCACGATGAAGCCAAGGAACTTGCCTGATGCCACTCCAAAAGAACACTTCAAGGGATTCAACTTCATTCCATACCTTTGTAGTATGCCGAACATTTCTGCTAAGTCCTTCATATGATCAGGAGATTGCTTGGATTTCACGAGCATATTATCTATGTAAACTTCCATGGTTTTCCCGATTTGATTGTAAAACATGCGGCTGACTAGGCGTTGATATGTGGCTCCCGCATTTTTTAACCCAAATTACATTGCCACATAGCAATACAACCCCAAGTCTGTGATAAAGCTTGTATACTCCTGATATTGTATGTGCATGGGGATTTTATTGTACCTGGAATAGGCGTGCATAAAGGATAAGAGCTCATGCCCGGCCGTAGAATCTACTAGTTGATCAATTCTGGGGAGAGGAAAGCTATCCTTCGGGCAAGCCTTATTCAAATCAGAAAAGTCAATACACGTTCTCAACTTCCCGTTAGACTTTTTGACCAGGACAGGGTTCGATATCCAGTCGGGATATTTTGAATCCTTAATGAATCCATTATCTTTTAATTTCTCTACTTCTTCTTTTAAAGCTACCGACTGCTCTGGGCCTAACATCCGTCTCTTCTGCTTGACTGGTGGGTGCTTTGGATTAATACACAAAGAGTGGCTCATAATGGTAGGAGAAATCCCACGCATCTCAGCGTGAGTCCATGCAAACACATCCAGATTTGCCTTTAAGAAATCAGCCAATTCCCTCGCTCTAACTGGATCCAGTTGCGAGCCGATCTTCAGTACTTTTTTTGGATCTGTTTCATCAATAGGTATATCTATTGTTATTTCGTTGGGAGTTGCCTTCCTGTCCCTGCGTTCTCGGGATCATATCCCTCGACTTTAGAAGTTTCAGTGGTAGTAGAAGAAGAACCAACCTCAGTGATATTCTTTTGTTTGGCCATCCGCTTCTCCTCCTCCATAGCAGCGGCGATGAGGCGACGCCCCTCAGCCAGACGTGTCGGCATATCATCTCTCAGATATTTTTCCATAAGTTCATCTTCATCGACGAAGTCTACCTTGAGTTCTTCTTTCACCCATTCGATAATTTGACTCCATACGTGAACCAAGGTAGTTGGATAATCTTCAATCCAAGAGATGTTTCGGCGACAAATTATGTGCGCAAAGAATTCAATTAGTAATTCACTCAAACCGTGGACTTCTTCCTAAGCCTCTAATAGCTGTTTACGGGTCTCTTCAGCAAATTTAATAACATTTTCCACATTCCCCTCCGCTAGGGCAGCCATATTCTTGGATTCCATTAACTTGGGTTCCAAGTCAGTGTTTTGTTTCACCAATTTAGCATATTTTTTTTGCTAACTCAGCTTTTTCTCGCTCAAGAGTATTGTAAGCTAGTTGCATTTTGGCATTGTCCGACTTAGCATCTTCCGCTTGTTTCTTCAACTCCAAACGCTCTTGACTATGAGATTCCAGTAAGTCATGATAACGCTTTTGTAACTCTTTAAATTGTTGTTTGAAGCTGGTAGCATCTCGTTGAGCGATGACAAGTTGGGCCTGTGTGTCCTCTAGGTCCTTCTCTAAATTTTTCAAGGCCTTTGCGTCGGCATCTGCAGTCTTTTTCATCAAATTAACATCTGTAATTAAAGTCCGAATGATTCCAGAGAGATTACGTGAATACTTGAACATCTCCGAATATTGCTTCTCGACTGCGTCAATCTTCGCTTTAGCCTCATCTGCCCACTTTGAGTAAATAGGCTCGAGAGCAGGTAAGAAAGTCAGATTTTCAAAATAATGGTTTGGGAACTACTTCTCCAGATATGCCCGCTTAACTTTAGACTCAACATCCAGTGGCGGAGGTTTGCAGTACGTTAGCTCATTGTCCCAGTGTTTAGTGGGCACGATGGAAGTATCCCCCTTTTCAGGTTGCTTATCAGAAACCTTATGTTTGTCTCGTGAGTCGGTATGTTTCGGTGGACTTTTTTTCCTGACTGTGTTTGTCTTGAGGAGAAGTTCGGTCTTTGGGCTGTGATGTGTCTTCTCCTCGATGACTCTGATAGCTTTTAGATCGCTCTGGATCCGACCGGATGGGGGAACGAGAGCGCCAGGTGTGTGGCCGATAAGAATCATGAGGCCTTCTGTCCTTTTTACCCTGTCTTTCACGACGGTCATGCTCAACATCGGAAGGGGGTCTAGTCATGCTGCGACATATTTTCCTGACATCATAGTAGGGGCGAGACATTGTACCCGCGCAACAATGTAAGTGGAATTCAGAATCAGTGTTCACATGAGAATTAAGTGCTGTGAAGTGTGGTGCTATTGTGTTGGGTGCATCCTAAGTGGTGTTCCCGCCCGACAAACCCGAGTCTAAAGCCAGACCAGCGCGAGTGGGCTCTTTGGCCTTCACAGGAGTAGTCACCTCTGAAGAAGTGAAAATTAAAGGATTTGTGGCAAAGTCCTCTGAAGTATAGATGGTTTCAGGTAGGGGGAGATCTCCTAAACCCTGAAGTATGGAATCATCGGTAGTAAGGACATCTCCTTGAGAAGCGTCTATTGGCAGTTCTTTAGGGGACATTGACTTCTCAGGAGAAATAGCATCACTAGGGATGATATATCCTTCTCGGTGCTTTTCGGCTATGTTGGCCAACTCATCCTCTTGAGTTGAAGATGGAGAATGTGAAGTCCGAAGAGGTATTGTTGGACTTTTCGAGCCCTCGCCCGTTTCGGAATTATGTCCACTGTGGGGATGTATACATATGGACCCGACCCTTGACCTATGCTATAGGTAATGGATAACAACCCGTGATGATGGAGGTACTCATCTTTAAGAACTTCATCGATGGTCAGAAATTTTTGATCGCCATTGAGAAGCTGATGCATCCGATTAAAGTAATTGATCCGATATTTGTTTTGGGTTATCAACTGCAAACAAAAGAGAAAGCAAGTTAATGTGTTGGCATGAACATTCAAAATTGAGATCTAGAAAATCGATGCTTTACTTGATTTGGTCCATCTCCTGGTGCACCCAGGTTGTTGCCTGATATAAAACCATTCAAGCTTAGAATCGTCGGCCTTGCTGCTAAATGGAGCTGAAATAATTTTCCTTTTTGGGACTGATTCAAAATAGGAGAAGGAAGGAGTCTCTTGAGTCCGATGCTTGAAGTTATAGAAAAAATGGACGTCGTCGAAAGTAGGCTCTGTACCCAAAATCTCTCTGTATGCTACATATAAGATATATAAGTATGCATAAGAGTTGGGATGTAACTGCATGGGGGCAATCCGCATCTGTCTCAGAAAGTCGACAACAAAATGCGGAAACAGTGGAATAGCCCCAACCATACACATCAAATGGGTAACTGCCATAAATTCTTCTGGGGGATTGTGGGAACGATCAACTTTCGATGGCATCAGGGTATCCCATCTCAGTATCCCGTGCTTTAAACATATGCGAACAAGTCCGTCGTCGTCGATCATCGATTTAACAAAGTCTTTGGGTGACTCCAATATAATGGCAGACTCAAACTCATCAGGAGCTCGATTATCTCCAATCCCTCCTTCCTCTTCATCGCCCATAGAAACTTCACTATTGGAAGGCGTTTCGTTGTTATGCGCTCCTACTTCATAATCTGGGCCCTCATCGTCCCATTCAGGGTCTGAGGAAGAAGATATGTCATCAATGGTAACTTTCTCAGATCACTAGACTATTGAAGAAACAATAGCAAGGATTAGAGTAAAGTTTCCCATGTCCCCTGTGTGTGTAAGTGAACTAAAGTGTGTGCTACATGTAACAAAGATACAAAGTAAACACATGAGAGCGTGATATAAAGATTCAAAAGAGTAATAATGTCTCAGAATAGTTCTTGATGTTTGTTATGTTCGTAAGGCACTATCCTAACTGTTCATCAAGTTGAAGGTTATGCCAAGCATTGATCAAGTTAGTTGGAAAAATTCTCGCACATTGGGTTGGACTGTTTCGGTTCAGTTCGAATATGTGTATTTGGATCAGATCGGGGTTCAGATCGGGGGGCAAAGTCATGTTTCAATCTGAAGCAGACGATCACACCCAGTATGTAAAACTGGATCGGTTCGGATATGGGCTTTCGGAGCGGATCGGTTCTGTTTGAATAATCCTTCTTCTCCTTGTCTCTTATTCTGATCCGACCCGATCAGATAGGTTTTGTTTTTCCTATTTTGCCTTTTTCTGCTCCGACCCGATCCGGTCTTGTAAACACCATCCGATCCAATCAGGTAGGGTTTTTTGCCCCCTTTTTTGCCTTTTTCTGCTCCGACCCGATCCGGTCTTGTAAACATCTTTCCCTTTCCTTCAATCCAATGTTTCTCCACCCGAACCGATCCTAGTTCCTCACGTCTTCTTCATCTTCCCCATTTTCCATCTCCCTTAATCAACACCGAAATCAACTCCATGTCAGAAGCCCCAATTAAGACCGAGCACTTACGTGCTCAAGTATACTCTAGGATCCTAATTCCCTCCCTCAACCCCTCGAGGTGATGACAGAACCACCAGCGACGACGGCGAGGAGAGAGGAGGCCATGGCGTTAAAGCCAAGCAAAGGCCATGACCAAATCGTTCTAAATTGACCATGAATTTTAACTACAATCAATTATTACATGGATAATTAAAGTTTTTAACCACTTTACGAGTTTGATTTGAAGAATAACGAGAAGAATTGTGGAGTTTTTGAAAGACAGGATTTTGGTGTAAAATACGATGAACAGAAGCAGTAAAATAAAAGAAGGAGGAATGAGATAGGATGCATGTTTATATATGTGTTTATGGTGACTACTCCTATTCCCAGTCTTTTCTACCCCATTCGGACCGGGATTCAGGCTCACAAAGGCAATCTGGCCTATTAGTCCGCTGTTAAGCAACACAGGAAGGAAATCCATTCAGGTCGGGTCCGAACCAAAAGGAATTATACACATTGACTTGGCACACAGGTTGAATTCAAGGAAGAGTAAAGGAAAAGCTTACCTGGAGGAATCATTGAACATTTAAAAGAGCTCTTAAAGTTGTCTGAAAATGAATAAAGTAATTCATATGGTTTATGGATATATATAAGCAACAAAAGGCACGACTTTATGAAGCGATACAACTCTACAAATGAATGGAAGCGGTCACTCAATGGTTTTATTTAAAGGATGTTTTGTAAACTACTTCGAAGCACATTTTATCTTAAATAAGAGTGTACTTCGAGGGGGAAAAATGTTAGCCTACTTTGTGAACCAGGCTACACAAAGAGCAAACAGCGAGAAAGCCACCGACCGGTCCGGATTGGAGGGAACCAGCGCAGGAAAGAAGCAGGAGTCAAAGAAGCAGACATCACATCGGTTTGGTTCGGAGAAGCATTTCAGTGGCATCAGAAGAGAGCAAGCACCTTCATCGGATCGTATGAGCAAGCACCCTCACCGGGTCGGATCGGAGGCGGCCGATCCGAACCCCTTTTTCTCTAAACCTATGACCGCTGCTACACATGTCTCCTGAAGACTCGGGCCAAGCACGACCATTTCCTCCCACGGTTTCCCACTAAATCGATGCGCTGTCACCATCTGGAGGCCTCCGAACCCGACTCTTATGGGATGGGTGCCACGTAGTTCCAAACCGGAGCCACCTCGAAGAGATTTTTCACCTATAAATACACCATCAAGAGGCATTTGGAAGGATCTTTTGGCAAATTCTCAGTTCTAACTTCCTCCATAGCCGAATTTTATAACCACATTCAGATAAAATCATCTCTTAAAGTCTATTTTTGAGAGATTTTAGTGAGTTTATGCATTGTAATTGTGAAGTTGACTGAGAATCATTACTGTATTTGCATTCTAATCATCAATTAAAAGAATAGAAAGTGGACGTAGGCTATTTAACGCCGAACCACTATAA
Source organism: Allium sativum (assembly GCA_030737875.1). Taxonomy (NCBI): domain Eukaryota; kingdom Viridiplantae; phylum Streptophyta; class Magnoliopsida; order Asparagales; family Amaryllidaceae; genus Allium; species Allium sativum. The sequence goes on along the minus strand of CM060918.1, from coordinate 611,205,585 downwards.
ATCGTGTGTTCTTCGTTGCTTTTTGGTTCTATTTCTTTAAAATCACAGCTAATTTGGGTGTTAGAACCAATTTTTGGTCTAACAGTATCCGACCGCTTAGGGAGTTTATTAGGATATTCATTTCGCTCACCAAAATAAAATTGTCATACCCTTGTATATGTGTTGTGTATTTATGCAACTAAAGTTAACATTCTTAGTTAAAATACATTGAATATTTTGTCATATACAATTATAAGAATATGGTATCATTTCTTTGTTGCGTGAATGCCATTGTTTATGGTTCTTCTCTATTTATGTTTTAGGTGTTTTTTTATATTCCTAAATGAACATGATTTTGTTTAACAGGTGAACCTGAACATGAACTGTCTGTAACACCCCACACCCGCTATGGTCACTCACTAAGGGAATGCCATAGCATCGGTGGAGTATTTTAGTGAATATAGAACAGAAAAATTACAACAAGACAGATATAAGTAGTACTTGAAATTTTAAAACATCATCTCATAACAGCGGAAATAAACATGTCTGGTTACATCATAAAACCACAATAAAAGTCAAGTACAATATCCATCAAAATAAAGAAGTACATAATCCCACTCTCAATACAATAGCCAGAACGAAAGAAAAGATAACTGGATAACTGGAGCTTTACATCTACCCAAGCTCCTCAAGACTGGAACAGCAATCCGATCAAGCTCTACTACTGCTAGGATCCACCGTAGGACCTGAGGGTTGGGAAAAAGATAGAAACAACGGGGTCAGACATAAGTCTGAGTGAGTCCTATAACTTTAACAATACAATCATTAAAGTAACCAGAGAAGACATAAACTTGACCTACGGTAATATCTGGGGATGAATGGCTACACTAAGCAGCTTGGTAGACTTAGGATAAACTAAGATAACCGTCAGGACGCATCTACCCACCCAAGGATAATTACTAACTGCACCACACCAGTCATTCCTACTTAAAGGTTGATCCCTTCCAAGGACTTAGAAAGTTTTCCCCCAGTAGTTTCATGTACCCCTAGCCCACTACATAGGTGCCGTCTGCCCCTATCTCCACTAGGTGTACCCAGTAATTCTTACCCAGTAGTTTCGTGTACCCCTACATAGGTGTCGTCTGCCCCTATCTTCATTAGGTGTACCCACTACTCCCCATCGATCGGCTCCCTACCGTAGATACCCGTGCTGGTCCCACAGTGGGGTGTATCACTCCCCTAAAGTGGCTACCCAATACTAACGGTGCACGGCTTTATATCTACACGATGCAACAACGGCTTATCTACCAGCCCGGGCCCACACACGCATATGAAGCCCGTTGGACTTGCGTTGCCACCGCTAACCCATTTTGGCCTCTTATAATCAAGCCCAATATGCGTGTCCCGTCACTCGACATGGGTCGAGCCCACAAAGATACGTTTGGGATATTGGTTGAAATGGGCCCCCACAAGCTACCCACTTAAGCTTGTCTAATATCTAGTGTATCCCACTTAACCCTTTAATCATGTTTAATTACATGTTTCCACTTGGTTAAGTATTCTAATCGTATTTTCTATTGCCACCCAAGGCAACCCACTAGATTCCACATGCCACCCAAGGCAACCATTAAATTTCCACATGCCACCCAAGGCACCCACTTAAATTTCCACATGCCACCCAAGGCACCCACTTAACCCCTCATGTCCCACTACATGCTAATATGGTTTAGTGTTTCTTAATTAATTAAGACCGTGATCTCCCATAAAGACCTCCCACATTAGACTGGCTGTTATGACCGCCTGGTTAAGCCGGTAGAATCCAGGCAGTCTTACGTCATAACAGAATCTAACCTCGTGTCTTTACCTTAATCATGTATTTAATTTATGGCTAAGACCTCTCACATTGGGCTGACATTTGTAGCAACTGGTTAAGCCGGTCGGGTCCGGGCAGTTTTACACTACAAATGAGTCCAACCTCGTGTCTTAGTCGATTAATTACACCTAATTAATCACCCCCATATTAATTATCCCTAACTAATATCAACTTTTCCATAACATGGGTAGACCTAACTCAATAGGTAAATTCCCATGGGGTAGACCTAACTTAATAGGTAAATTCCCACTTATGGTAATTTATTTTTATGGTATGCTTAATCATACCCAATCATTCATTTATTAACATATTTACCAACCCCATCGTTCCCCACGTAAATCGTTCTCGTTACATGACATAATAAAAGGGGAAGATCATCACAAATATCATGGGTTTAGCATAAAACTTTGCCATGGGTTAAAGGATGTCAACTTGCATATATGAGCATATATTAACCCAACTATATTTAACCCAAACTTGCATATTATCATTCACATGATTTGCATAACATGTTACATATGAGCTTGCATATTATCATACACGTATCTTGCATAACATGTTGAACTTGCATATAGGCATTCTCATAACTTGCATAACATGTTAAACATGTATTTAAGCATACACATAACTTGCATAAGCATTCACATACTTGCATAAGCATCCACATACTTGCATAAGCATCCACATACTTGCATAAGCATTCACATACTTGCATAAACATTCACATACTTGCATAAACATGCATAACTTGCATATCATGTCATTTAAGCATATACATATCTTGCATAAGCATTCATATACTCGCATAAGCATGCATAACTTGCATATCACATAAATCTTGCATTTGAACATATACTTAACTTGCATAAGTATCCATATACTTGCATAAGCATGCATAACTTGCATATCACATTAAACTTGCATTTAAACATATACTTAACTTGCATAACTTACTTTGTTAAACATGCATAATTCCACTCATTAAATATGCATAAATCCACTTGTTAAACATGCATATATCAACTTGTTAAACATGCATAAATCAACTTATTAAGCATGCATAAACCAACTTATCATATATGCATAATCATAGAACAACATAGAGTAACATATCATTATACATGATTCAAACTCACTAATCCGCATTTAAGACCATAAGTCTCATTACACCCAATCTACTTACTTTAACAATTGATGTTAAAGTGATAGAAACTCACCAAACTTAAGATTAGCAACCTTATGAAGTAGAATTAGTTGCTAACTATGAAGATAATGATGATTAGAGAATGATTTGAGAGGGATTAGCTTGCAACTTCCTTCATGAACTAGTGGAGGCCATGCTCAAATTTCATTTTGCCATAGTTTAGTTACAAGACTTAATTATGAATGAATTAGGGTAGGGTTATGGTCTTATTTATAGGATTAGGTGAGTGTTTTAGGCCCTTAGATTAACCCTAGATTAGATTAGGACCCTTAGATTTAGGAAATCTCTAGAACCAGCCCTCCTAGCCAGCCTGAAACCCAACCTGGTGCAACCTGGTGCACCCAGGTTCACTGTACGGTGCCACCCTGTCGACAGGCAAGTCGACAGGCATGTCGACACCCCTGTCGACAGGCCTGTCGACAGCCCTGTCGACATGGGTTGGGCGGGAAGCTTCCCGCCTGACCCCGCCTGGCCCATTCCAAATCTGAATATTTTAAATTTTAAATCTGTTTTAGTTTTGAATTTTCTGCAAACTTCATCGGGCCATAACTGGGCCATACGGACTCCGATTTTCGAAAACTCGGACTCTATTTCGCGTATTTTTCCGAGACGAACGTAATGATGCAGCCCGTTTCCCCTAATTCCCACATCTGAGATTATTTATCTTGTAATTAATGAATTCTAGTATTAACTAAAAATTCGGGGTGTTACATTCTCCCCTCCTTAAAGGATTTCATCCCCGAAATCTCTAAGCTAAGGAGAATGCATATCCTACCATCCAAACAACCATCTACTCAAACCATCAACCACTGGCATCCATTGTCCTTAGAACAATTTCTAATGATGTATGAGCATATGCAAAGAGTGTGTGTATATGTTTCCTATCTAATGTATGAACATATGCAAACCATGATAGTGCCATGCATCCATTATGTATGCGAGAAAACCCTATCGACACATACAATATCTACATGAGTGCACAATCATTCACCAAAATGCATCATCCATGTGATAACACAACCATTATTCATCCATAAATATCTTCCTACACACAATTTTATGCAATATGCAATATGAAGTGACTGAGCCGATCTAGTGCCTAGAGTGTGTGTATATGCATCCACGAGCAACCACTAGCAAACACTTGCATCCACTTGCATCCATCAACCATAACATGTCTCAAACACATGTTTCAACCATAGGTTTACCCTATCTAAAGGTCAAAGGTACTAACGAGAGGACATACCAAAGATAAGATAAGTACTAGACAAGCGATAAAGGAGAAAGTAAAGACATACCCTCAAAAAGAAATGGGTACAATGAACGCATCTTCGCTTCCGTCTCCCAAGTTGCGTTGCTCTCATCTTCTCCCCATTGTACTTTGACCAGCTGAACCTCTCGATTCCTCAATTTCCTAGTCTCTGACCCAAGGACGCGAGTAGGAGCTCGTCGAATCGTCGCATCACGCTCAACCTCTACATCTCTAAGCAAGCTTGGCTCTACCACCTCTGCCGTCTCATGTAAGCACTTCCTCAGATGTGATACATGGAATACATCATGAACACCACTAAGTCTGTCGGGCAACTCCACCCTATATGCCATCCGTCCAATCCTTTCCTTGATAGGAAACGGCCCAACAAACCTCGGTGCTAACTTCCCAACGGATCCGAAGCGAACAACATTTCTCAACGGAGATACCTTGACAAAAACCATATCCCCAACCTCAAACTCAAGATCCGTCCTTCTCTTGTCCGCATAAGATTTTTGCCTATCCTGCGCTGCTTTCATCCTTCTTCGAATCAAGTCAATCTTCTCAGAAGTCTCCCTAACCATATCGGGCCCAAGCAAAATCTTATCCGTAGATTCCCACCAACATGTAGGGGATCGACAAGGCCTTCCATAGAGAGCTTCAAAAGGAGCCATACCAATACTGGACTGAAAGCTGTTATTATATGCGAACTCTACCAATGGAAGATGCTCTTCCCATGTACCTCCAAAATCTAAGATACAAAGCCTCAAAAGGTCTTCTAGAACACAATTCACCCTCTCAGTCTGGCCGTCCGTCTGAGGATGATATGCGGTGCTCAGACACAATTGAGTCCCCACTGCTTCTTGCAAACTTCTCCAGAACTCGCTAGTGAAGATAGGATCTCGATCACTCACAATGCTAGAGGGCACCCCATGTAATCGAACTATCTCTCGAAGATATACTGAAGCTAGCCATGGAGCAGTCCTCTTGCTCTTCACAGGTATGAAATGGGCGCTCTTAGTAAGCCTATCTACCACCACCCAAATTCCTGTATTACCCTTCCTCGACCTGGGTAACCCGTCAATAAAATCCATCGAGACGCTATCCCACTTCCATTGCGGAACCTCCAATGGGTGAAGCAACCCACCTGGTTTCCTTTGCTCCGCCTTCACTTGCTGGCACACCAAACATCGAGCGACATATTCGGCCACGTCTTTCTTCATACCGGCCCAGAAGAAAACCCTTTTCATATCTTGGTACATCTTATCCCCACCGGGATGAATGGTCATCCTAGAACGGTGTGCATCATCAAGAATAGCCTTCCTCACCCCTTCATCTTGCGGTACACAAAGTCTACCGTCTCTACGCAAGCACCCCTTATCGTCTAGGGTGTACCTACTCAAATGGCTGGACGACTCCCCCCTTATGAGCTTCTCTATCAACTCAACCAACTGTGGGTCGTCCCTCTGGGCTTCCCCAATCCGCCCCAAAAGAGTAGGCCTAACTTCCAAGGAAGCTAGCAAACCGGGTACATAATCAATGGAAGGTCTGAAATCAAACATCGAGATAAACTCCAAGCTTTGTCGTTCCACGAACAATGGACTCAAGGACAACCTCTTCCTACTCAAGGCGTCCGCCACCACGTTACCCTTTCCAGGGGTATACGTTATCTCGAAATCATAAGATGCTAGGAACTCCATCCACCTTTGCTGTCTTAAGTTTAAATCCTTCTGAGAGAACAAGTACTTCAATGATTTATGGTCAGTGAACAACTCAAATCTCTCACCAAGAAGATAATGGCGCCAAATCTTAAGCGCAAAAACAATGGCGGCCAACTCTAAATCATGGGTAGGGTAATTTTTCTCATGTGCCCTCAACTGCCTTCCACCATAGGCTATTACCCTTCCCTCTTGCATTAAGACTGCGCCAAGTCCTGTCCCACAGGCATCGGTATAGACAACAAATGGCTTGCTCCCATCTGGCAACACCAAAACTGGAGCGGTGGTTAAAGCTCTCTTTAACCGTCGGAACGCATCATCACAATCTACGTCCCACGTGAAAACAAGATTCTTCTTTGTTAAGCGGGTTAATGGGGCTGATATCTTCGCGAAGTCCTTGATAAACTTCCTATAATAACCCGCCAACCCCAAGAAACTTCTTACTTCGGTAGCATTCTTCGGAACCTTCCAATCCTGAATTGATACTACCTTCGCGGGATCCACAGCTATCCCCTCCTTGGAGACCACGTGCCCCAAGAACCGTACTTCCCTCCTCCAGAAGTGACATTTAGAGAATTTAGCCTTAAGGCTATGTGCTCGAAGAGTCCTCAACACTTCCCCAAGATGTAGGGCATGCTCTTCTTCACTCTTAGAAAATACTAAGATATCATCCACAAAGACCACCACGAATTTATTAAGGAACTCCCTGAACACCCTACTCATCAAATCAACAAAGTATGCAGGGGCGTTCGTCAACCCAAATGGCATCACCAGCCACTCATAGAAACCATCCGGAGTCCTAAAGGCAGTCTTGTCTATGCTATCCTCAGCCACCCTCAACTGATGAAACCCCGTGGCTAAGTCCAACTGAGAAAATACTGAAGCGCCAACCAACTGATCGAAAAGATCATCAATCCTCGGCAATGGGTGTCTATTCTTCTTTGTGAGCTTGTTGAGTTCTCTATAGTCTACACAAAGTCTGAGGGACCCATCCGCCTTCATAGCAAATACTACTGGAGCACCCCACTCCGATATGCTCCGTCTTATGAACCCCTTCTCAAGCAACTCCCCTACTTGCTTATGGAGTTCCCTCCTCTCACGAGGAGCCATGTGGCGCACTGGTAAAGATACCGGTTTAGCATTATCCACCAAATATATTCGGAAGTCAATCTCCCGCTTCGGAGGTAAGCCCTTCACCTCCTCAAACACATCCGGATATTCCCGGACCACTCTAACAGATTGCAAACTCTCGACCGAAGCGTCAAGCGATTCAAGATAACTTAGCATAACAGAGTCCCAGGGGTTATAAGAAATCTCGAGAGTGTTACCCAAGCGGGTCATGAGCCTAACAACTCTCCTTTCGCAATCAAGAACGGCACCATTACTGGATAACCAGTCCATGCCCAAAATCAACCCATAGCCCGTGAAGCCCAATACAAAAGCATCACATCTAAACTCAATGCTAAGTATAGAAATCTTCAAACCCAAACATATCATGGACAAATAAGTGGAGCCCCCAATTGGGTTTGAAACAACCAAGGGATCATCTACCAGACTGGTGTCTAAGTGCAGTGACTCAACTAATGATGATGAGATAAACGAATGCGATGCGCCTGAATCAAACAATGTACGGACAGGATGGTCAAATAGAAAAACCAGACTTTCAACGGAAATAGTTCTACCTCTCTCCTGAATCGGAGGAACCGCGAGAGCCTGTACTTGCCCCCTAGCCTGACTCGGTGCCACAAGAGCTTGCACCTATCCTCCTGAGGTAGATCCCGTCCTTTGCCCTTTCTTAGGGCAATCCTTCACTAAATGTCCTGCTTCGCCACAGTGGAAGCAGCCGGTCTTCTTCTTCTTGCGACAATCCTTGCTTAGGTGGCCAGGTGTCCCACAATTGAAACACTTCTTCTTCTTGCTCTTGCCACCGTTGCCTTTCCTACCTTTGCCTTGCTGTTGTTGAGGTCTCTTTTGATCTCCCTTCTTCTCGGGTGCCTTATTAGCATTAGGACCCTTCTCTTCCTCATACATGAGTGCCATGTCAACTAGCTTCTCAAAGGTGGCCCCCATAGGGATGTGAGTCATAGCCAACCCATGCATCGGTTCATTCAAGCCTTTCACGAACCTCAAAGCCTTCTTCTCCGGTGTATTCACCATGTCTAGGCCAAACCTTGCCAATTGATTAAACTTGTTAACATATTCCTTCACCGAAAGATTTCCTTGCTTTAGAGTCAAGAATCTTTCCATATACAAGTTTTCCTCCGCCCTTGAGAGAAACTTTGCCACAAATCTTTGCTTAAAATCCGTCCAAGAGTCAACGGGGCGTTCCCCATTAGTAACCTCCCACCAGAATGAGGCCTCTCCCTTCATTAACCAAGCCGCCAACTTGACTTTCTTCCCTTCTTCCATCTCAAAGATATCTATCAACTCTTCCACCTCCTTAAGCCAATCTCTAGCCTCCACAAAGGTTTCAGATCCTTGAAAAGGTTTCCCTCCCATAGCTTTAAATTCCTTGCAAGTCTTAGCAAAAGTATCCGTGCGAGGAGGAGGGGGAGGAGGAAGATCGGGTGCTATGGTTGGTGGAGGAATATTCGCTGGACCCGCAGTGGTGGACCTAGCCTCCATCAATTTCCTATACCATACTGGTACCGTCACACCCTCCGGAAAGTTAAGATCCTCAGCCATGCTGAAACGAAAAAGGAAAGATTCAAAACGGAGAATTCGAAGGATATAGATATGGCTATTGGGGATTATGCTTTTCTTTCAAAAACTTTTCTCTTAAAAGACATGTTTTTGAAAATATCTTTTCCAAAAATATTTTTAGAAAAATAGTTTTCTAAAATTTTTATCTGTTCCGGTAACCTTTGCTCTGATACCACGTGTAACACCCCACACCCGCTATGGTCACTCACTAAGGGAATGCCATAGCATCGGTGGAGTATTTTAGTGAATATAGAACAGAAAAATTACAACAAGACAGATATAAGTAGTACTTGAAATTTTAAAACATCATCTCATAACAGCGGAAATAAACATGTCTGGTTACATCATAAAACCACAATAAAAGTCAAGTACAATATCCATCAAAATAAAGAAGTACATAATCCCACTCTCAATACAATAGCCAGAACGAAAGAAAAGATAACTGGATAACTGGAGCTTTACATCTACCCAAGCTCCTCAAGACTGGAACAGCAATCCGATCAAGCTCTACTACTGCTAGGATCCACCGTAGGACCTGAGGGTTGGAAAAAAGATAGAAACAACGGGGTCAGACATAAGTCTGAGTGAGTCCTATAACTTTAACAATACAATCATTAAAGTAACCAGAGAAGACATAAACTTGACCTACGGTAATATCTGGGGATGAATGGCTACACTAAGCAGCTTGGTAGACTTAGGATAAACTAAGATAACCGTCAGGACGCATCTACCCACCCAAGGATAATTACTAACTGCACCACACCAGTCATTCCTACTTAAAGGTTGATCCCTTCCAAGGACTTAGAAAGTTTTTCCCCAGTAGTTTCATGTACCCCTAGCCCACTACATAGGTGCCGTCTGCCCCTATCTCCACTAGGTGTACCCAGTTATTCTTACCCAGTAGTTTCGTGTACCCCTACATAGGTGCCGTCTGCCCCTATCTTCATTAGGTGTACCCACTACTCCCCATCGATCGGCTCCCTACCGTAGATACCCGTGCTGGTCCCACAGTGGGGTGTATCACTCCCCTAAAGTGGCTACCCAATACTAACGGTGCACGGCCTTATATCTACACGATGCAACAACGGCTTATCTACCAGCCCGGGCCCACACACGCATATGAAGCCCGTTGGACTTGCGTTGCCACCGCTAACCCGTTTTGGCCTCTTATAATCAAGCCCAATATGCGTGTCCCGTCACTCGACATGGGTCGAGCCCACAAAGATACGTTTGGGATATTGGTTGAAATGGGCCCCCACAAGCTACCCACTTAAGCTTATCTAATATCTAGTGTATCCCACTTAACCCTTTAATCATGTTTAATTACATGTTTCCACTTGGTTAAGTATTCTAATCGTATTTTCTATTGCCACCCAAGGCAACCCACTAGATTCCACATGCCACCCAAGGCAACCACTAAATTTCCACATGCCACCCAAGGCACCCACTTAAATTTCCACATGCCACCCAAGGCACCCACTTAACCCCTCATGTCCCACTACATGCTAATATGGTTAAGTGTTTCTTAATTAATTAAGACCGTGATCTCCCATAAAGACCTCCCACATTAGACTGGCTGTTATGACCGCCTGGTTAAGCCGGTAGAATCCGGGCAGTCTTACGTCATAACAGAATCTAACCTCGTGTCTTTACCTTAATCACGTATTTAATTTATGGCTAAGACCTCTCACATTGGGATGACATTTGTAGCAACTGGTTAAGCCGGTCGGGTCCGGGCAGTTTTACACTACAAATGAGTCCAACCTCGTGTCTTAGTCGATTAATTACACCTAATTAATCACCCCCATATTAATTATCCCTAATTAATATCAACTTTTCCATAACATGGGTAGACCTAACTCAATAGGTAAATTCCCATGGGGTAGACCTAACTTAATAGGTAAATTCCCACTTATGGTAATTTATTTTTATGGTATGCTTAATCATACCCAATCATTCATTTATTAACATATTTACCAACCCCATCGTTCCCCACGTAAATCGTTCTCGTTACATGACATAATAAAAGGGGAAGATCATCACAAATATCATGGGTTTAGCATAAAACTTTGCCATGGGTTAAAGGATGTCAACTTGCATATATGAGCATATATTAACCCAACTATATTTAACCCAAACTTGCATATTATCATACACATGATTTGCATAACATGTTACATATGAGCTTGCATATTATCATACACGTATCTTGCATAACATGTTGAACTTGCATATAGGCATTCTCATAACTTGCATAACATGTTAAACATGTATTTAAGCATACACATAACTTGCATAAGCATTCACATACTTGCATAAGCATCCACATACTTGCATAAGCATCCACATACTTGCATAAGCATCCACATACTTGCATAAGCATTCACATACTTGCATAAACATTCACATACTTGCATAAACATGCATAACTTGCATATCATGTCATTTAAGCATATACATATCTTGCATAAGCATTCATATACTCGCATAAGCATGCATAACTTGCATATCACATAAATCTTGCATTTGAACATATACTTAACTTGCATAAGTATCCATATACTTGCATAAGCATGCATAACTTGCATATCACATTAAACTTGCATGTAAACATATACTTAACTTGCATAACTTACTTTGTTAAACATGCATAATTCCACTCATTAAATATGCATAAATCCACTTGTTAAACATGCATATATCAACTTGTTAAACATGCATAAATCAACTTATTAAGCATGCATAAACCAACTTATCATATATGCATAATCATAGAACAACATAGAGTAACATATCATTATACATGATTCAAACTCACTAATCCGCATTTAAGACCATAAGTCTCATTACACCCAATCTACTTACTTTAACAATTGATGTTAAAGTGATAGAAACTCACCAAACTTAAGATTAGCAACCTTATGAAGTAGAATTAGTTGCTAACTATGAAGATAATGATGATTAGAGAATGATTTGAGAGGGATTAGCTTGCAACTTCCTTTATGAACTAGTGGAGGCCATGCTCAAATTTCATTTTGCCATAGTTTAGTTACAAGACTTAATTATGAATGAATTAGGGTAAGGTTATGGTCTTATTTATAGGATTAGGTGAGTGTTTTAGGCCCTTAGATTAACCCTAGATTAGATTAGGACCCTTAGATTTAGGAAATCTCTAGAACCAGCCCTCCTAGCCAGCCTGAAACCCAACCTGGTGCAACCTGGTGCACCCAGGTTCACTGAACGGTGCCACCCTGTCGACAGGCAAGTCGACAGGCATGTCGACACCCCTGTCGACAGGCCTGTCGACAGCCCTGTCGACATGGGTTGGGCGGGAAGCTTCCCGCCTGACCCCGCCTGGCCCATTCCAAATCTGAATATTTTAAATTTTAAATCTGTTTTAGTTTTGAATTTTCTGCAAACTTCATCGGGCCATAACTGGGCCATACGGACTCCGATTTTCGAAAACTCGGACTCTATTTCGCGTATTTTTCCGAGACGAACGTAATGACGCAGCCCGTTTCCCCTAATTCCCACATCTGAGATTATTTATCTTGTAATTAATGAATTCTAGTATTAACTAAAAATTCGGGGTGTTACACTGTCTGCATACTTGAATGACACTAAGTAAATTAGGACTGTCTGCATACCTGTTGAACACTTGTTTAACACCTGAACGTGTATGGTTGTCGGCTTTGACTATTGGTTGTGACAATGGGTTCGTGTAGCTAATTTCCAATATATATACCTTGTCGTTTGGGCAAGGGATTGTCATCAGGTGGTGTTGGTTCTTTAATGCATGCCTGGCTAGTATGTTGGGTTTCCTGCATAATTCCCTTAAGTGATCCATTCATGTTCAAGCTGCTCCTAATTGTTCATGCATCCGCCTATTGCCACACTAGAGTTATTCTAATTTTACCTACTATTCCATGGAAATGTTACACCGGCCTTGGAAATTTGTAAACCTGGTCTCATATATACGTAAGTGGGAACATTCGTATGTATAGACTTGTCTCTTTGGGTTGAAAAGAGTATTCACCAGCCTGGTTGAGTCTGCAGTACTTTTTGGCCCTCATGTTTTGTTGGATGTACCTGTTATTTTTCCAAAACTCATGCTACAATGTATTCCCATACCAGTATTTGTTATATCCTGGTCCCAGAATGCTAAGGCAGTGCACACATGTACCTATACACGTGTGTATGCGTAGGCTTCCCAGACTGTTTGTCCCTGAAAATATTTGAGACTGATAAGTGCAGTCATTTCACTTGATATAGGATTGATATGAACATATGCCACAACTTTTTATTTGCATATGTTATTTGATTACGGGATGCTGAGGCAATGTACTCATGTAAGCTGGGATTTTCCGGAGACATGCGCACTCTGAAAGTTTTGAATCAGTAATATTTCTTGTATTCAAAACAGTATTTTTAATTTTCGTTGTATATAAATTTTTGTATCAAAACTCCAATTAATATATAAAAGTTTATTTTGTTGTTCAATATTGTGTTACTGTTTATTTTGTATATTCTGTGTTGATTCTATTTCTTTAAATTGTGTAAGCTAAATAAGGATCCATCGATTTGAACGTTTTAAACTGGTTTAATTACTAATTTGAGGCAGTTAAAAAGGCAGGACGTTATAAGTGGTATTAGACCTTTGGTTTATTCAAATCTTAGCTTATCAAGTTTAAAATGAGTAAGATCGACACTGGAAAAGTATATTTTGAAATTAAAAAGGTTTCTAAATATAAAATTTGGAAAGTATAAATAATTTTAAAATAAATTTTGGTAGGAAAATTATTTTGAAAATAGTAAGTATTTTGAAATTAGTATTTCAAAAATTAATACAGCGGAAACAAAAATTTATTTTGAAATATAAAATTCATTTTGAAATCCCCAGTCTTTGAATCTAGATTTTCCTGAGCTATTTTTCAATAAGGTTCCCTTAGTTTGAATCCCAAATCCATCGTCGAATGGTACCGCTGAAAGATAAGTATAAGAAAATCAACAAATCGATTTCTCTAATTGTGAGTTTTAGCAGTCAAAGATAACTGAAATTGATTGGAAATAAGAATTTAGATAGGAATTTGAATGAAAGAGGAAATTCGAAATTGTTTCAGAAATGAAACGATGAAATTTATTTTGAATTCAGAATATAAATCAATAAAGGGTATAATAAGAATTCGATTGTGTCAGAGTTTATAGACAAGATAATTTATAATCGGTTTCTTACCAATAATGTATAATCATATATATATATATATATGAAATTTATAGTAAGGTATAAATTTGTTAATTGATTAACAAGAAGTGAAGTGTAAAGGAGAATATGAATGAAGCGAAATGTGAGTAAAGATTTTAAGGAGATCTGAACCTATATTTAAATGAAATCAAAGCTGATTGATGTGACGAATTTAGAATCGATAAAAGGAATAATATTTAGAAGTAAATAACATTAGAAAGCAAATAATGTTGCAAATGAAAATGGGGATAGGAAAATGGAATCTACCAGTACGATGTGATTATTTTGAAGTGCAGAATATAAATCAAATGAGATTATTCTGAAATTCGAAATATTTTATCAAATAAGAATGTATTCGGAAGAAGGTTATTTGTAAGGTCAATTATGCTGAATTTCAAGAAAATATTATTTACTTTCCGTTTTAATTAAAATTTTAATATATTATTAATTAATTGTTTACATATTCAGATTGAAGAATAAAGTATATCTTAAAGTTAAATTTTTCGAAGGTGCGAATTATTTTCATTAAAATAACTGAACTTGAATTCGGAAGTTATGAGATTGAATAGTTTTTGGTATTCGAAGCTGTAAACTTGATCTATTTCAAGTTAATGATGTTGTTCAGTTAAGGCATGAGAGGTAAATATACCCCAACTTAATTGACTTCATTGTTGGCTAAGAAACGATTAAGGTTCGATAGCAAGAATTGGTTAAGTAAAGTGAACTAATGAGTGTCAACAGTTAAGTAGAAATAATGATGTTTTATTTAACATCTGTTTAGAAATGTTTCCCATGTGAATAAAGTAGATTTTCTATAGGAAATAAAGATTTGCGAATATATGGAAATGTTTTCCAATAAGAATAAGTGATTTTCTAGAATTATAGAAATCAAATATGATAATTGGAAATGTTTTCAAAAAGATCGTGAGCGGCTATATAATGTGTTTTGATAAATCAGATCGGCAAGGACTGGAGAACAAAGGGTCGCATGACAATAATGAAGGGCGATAGAACATAAAGAGAAGCTTATACGTAAATTGAATCTGAGAGTTGTGTAAAGGATGATTTGATTAGAAATTAAGAAATGGAGTTAAGGAATGTAGAAACTGACTGGAGATTAGTTAAGTTGAATAATTTCTCGAGTGTTGATCTGATGTTGGTTTCGACCTTTAGGGTTAATGCTTAGGGAGTTGTTCACTTGCTAATTTACGTTCGAAGGATGCGAATGTTGAAGAGTAATAGTGCGTGGATGTGAAATTTGTTACAAAAATGAAAAAAAAAGAATTTGGAAATTTTGGGAGCACAGAGATTTGAGTTAAGCGATGAATTTAATAATTGGAAAAATGGGAAGAGAATTGGTTTACGGAATAGATTCATAAAGTTGGGTTGGAAAGATATTAAATATCTGAATTGTTTAAGAGATCAAAACTGAAATTTTGAAATTGGAATGGAGTTTATGGACACACAATTCTGAATATTGGGTGTAGAAGTTTTTGAGTGAAAAAATATGTGAGAATGTATTGAATTTGAAAACTAATAGATTGGATGGTAATCGGTTTGAAATGAAATCTTATATAACAGAATTTATATAAAAAGAATGAATGATTGAAAAATATGATTTGGAAAACTTTATTGCAATATGCGGAAGGTAACAACAACACAATATGTACATAATATTATATATTTCAAACCAAAATATGGAAAGTACCTTCCTTCTCTTTCGAATTTCGAGCTTAGTGAGATGTGCTGCCGGTGGCAGTTGGTTGTCCGGACGTAAAACTCATGAGTTGTCAATGTTCCTGGAAAAACATGACCGTGTAACGTGATTCGTTGGGCTGTAGATGGCCTATGACAGATGGATGTTTCTTAGAGGAACCAAGCGTTACCATTGTGTCCACTGCAATCCGCAGTCGTAATAATAGCGTAATCCGCAGAGCTATGAAAGCTTACGGGTATGGATGTTTCCTGGGGGACACAGGCTTAACCATTGTATACCTGAGGCCCACATGGCATATCTACAAGTGATAGAGATATAACCATTATAGTTACTAAAGGTAAAATGGAGCCATGCGATGTCTGAGATATCTTAGTGATGTTGGCCACTGGTTGATGCAGCACTGTGTCCTCGTGACCTGATTTGTCGTTGTGACTTGATTGGTCTTTGTGGCTTGATTGATCATCATGTCTTGAATTATTTTCATGATTTCTTTTCGTGACCCTAAGAAAGAGTAGTCAATGCTCAATGACCTCAGATTTTCCTTGATTCTTAAATATCTTTCATTGAAATGTTTATGACGAAATTCGCAGGGAAGTGATTTCGTTCGGATACAAATGTTTTCTGGAGGATCCAGACGGAACCATTGTGTATCTGCGATTCATGAATAATCAACATATCAATATCACATTGGTACTTTCCGTATCTATTTCTTTAAAAAGAATTTTTGAAATATTTTTTACTAGGAGTTGAATAAGGGTATTTAGTACTTGGAGATTTTAGTCGTGCGCCTGGCCAGCGTACGCCTAACATCTGTGAGAACGACAACAGACTTGTCACACTTCAAGTTATCAAATATTTTCAAATTAAATTTATAATTTGAAATTAAAATATACCTAATTAACAACTTAAGTAAGAGAATTTTGAAGTATTTTCAAACCAATAGCTTTGAGATAATAATACAAATATTTTTCTGTAACGACCCAGGGAAAACTCGACACTCGAATTTTCAACAACAATACACAAACCTGTATTACTTGCCAAAAACCCAAGTATCGAACCCCAGATTGTCAATAGAAAGAAATTAGAGGGTGAGAATAGAAAGAAAGAATATTATAATAGAAGAAAGAAGAAGAACAACACATCAGAATCTCACAGCGGAACAGATAAAATATAATATCAAATCTCTTTATACAAAAAGAAACTGTATGTACATCCAACCATCAGAGTACACATATATCAGACACAACGGAATAATAACTTTATATAACTAGTGGTGAAGCCACCTGCTTCCAGCTCCTGGAACTCCAAGCGAACCTAACCTGGAAACATACTCGGTCTGACCCGAGCACATTTGAGGAAAAGCAAATTACACCGGGTCATTCTGGAATACTTTCAGTGATAAATTCACAACACAAACAACTTGTTTAACTTTGGAAAATCTTTTCTGAAATCAAAGGATAATAGTAAGACCAGCTCACACATAAACACGAACGGTTTTTACCTTACTATAATCCAAAATGGATAACTTACTCTGATATTACCATAGTGTCTAAATACAAATAATTAACAATCTAGTGGAACACTTGCATCTCACGCTCCACATATATAGTATACAAATCCAAAAATCTCGGGCGCTTATTGGAGATTGGGTTCCAACTATGACAAGGTATGGGACCACCTCCCGATAGTGTATCTCTAGAGGCGAATACACTGGATTCAACAAGAACGTCTTGCAACCCGACCTTCACATGACCGACCACTCATTGCTCTTGAGTGTATCAAATGTATATCACCGACAGTTGGGATCAGCAACCGCCTCCCGAAAAGGGACAGCATCGAATATATATTTAAGAAGCAAATGGAATTTCTCTAGATAGGTGATCATACATCCTAATGGGAGCGACCCACATAGCAATGCTACCTGCCCGATTTTTGTCATTTCCCGGTTGATGAGGCTTGAGGCTAGAATTCCTCTTCGAACATCGGGCCACCATTCACTTTGAATGCCACATCGTCAGGTCCTCTAGATATCACTAATTGAGGTCCACAAAAATACTCTAGTTGGGAGCTAACCAATTATAATACGTTTGAAGAAATCAACGCAAGTGATCCTTTGGAAATACTGTGTCAGACATTCGTCCATACTAGTCATCCAGGAATTGGATGAACCGAAGGTATTCTCCTACTGCATCTCATATAGGAATCACCCCACAGATCAGTAGTGAGAAGTCCTTGCCACCCGTAGATTCCAACCACGACAGAATCACAGTTTATCTCTGTTTGCAAGACAGAGAATCTTAGTGGTTCTTGCGCTTATGAAGATCTACGGTCTTCAATGCTCCATCTCGATCTTCTTCTAATATCTTCACGTATTTGTTGGTCGGAATGGTTTTCGAATATAACTTCGACCCCGGTCTTTCTGTACCAACAATCGTATTGGTCAGGTTTGATAGTCGGTGATTTAACTATTAAATAACAATCGTGTCAATGATTTCATTGATTATGTATTTGGCATTACTTGGCCTACTTAAATATACTTTATAGAATAGTAAATCAATCTTTGAATCTTCCAATTATATTGAAACATTTATTTATTCTTATTTATAACAAAAACTATTTTGATTACTATGGAGCATATATACCTGTATATATATACCTTAGCTTTCCATTTCTTTTGGAAACATCGATCTATTTCCTTTAAATCCCTTTCCTTTATAGTCGAGTGCCTTGATATATATACATCTTATATATAAATAATATACTTAATGGTATTAACCGTTTCCAATTCTAATAGGGCTAAAGCAAAGGTGGCTTCTGATTCAAAATCAAATATTCTTCTTTATTTTGAAACTAGTATTGCAATATCATCTATATCCCACGTTATCGCATTAGAGTTCAATATCCTTGTATAGGATAAAACCAATTTCAACACATTCACTTATTCCAAACTAATACCATTCCTCGATAATAGTGAAGCAGATTAAGTTGGGGTATTTTACTTACCTCTCAGACCTTGATCGACCCTGTTCTTATCTCAGAATAACATTAGTTTATAACATAACCACAAATATTTAAAACCCTATTTTCCCCTTTTGATTTCAAAATCTAGTTTTAAAAACCCGTTTCTTAAATTTAAAAATCCTCGTTCAAAATCCTTTTACTTAATTCCTTGAATTAAGTAAATATTCACTAACCATAGACTTTAAATTGGGACATCATTTCAGTCCATTATTAATATATTACCATCTCTCTTAAACATTTCCTTTCAGTTGAATTCACCTTTACTTAATTTAACCATCAAGAAAAATCTTATTAATTTAAATCTCTATGTTCACTTACGAATTACATTTACCAAATTTGTTTGAATATTTTAAATATACATCCCTTTTAAATTATTATTGTCTTCCTTGACCAAATCTTTACTCTAACTAATCACCTTTCCATTGAATTCCAATTAAATAACATTGCTTTAATTATTATTAATTGAAATAATAATTAACTAAAATAGTTAACTTTGATATTAATTAAAAGATAGAATAATTATCACCTTTAAAAGTTGATCAAATAATGATTCACTTCATTTACAGTAACCAATTTGATAATTTCTTTGGGTTATAGTTAATCGAAGATTAACTAACATTCCAAACCCTTCGTCAAGTTTAACGAATATTCAGAAAATTTAAATTAAATTAATTCATATTAATTTCAACCTAAATCGGTTGGTTTTGTCAACCGTACATGTCAGTTAGCAGTTAACTGATTTCCATTTGTCATTTCCCCTTTTAAATTAATTAAATAGCTTAATTAATTTAAAATCTCTATTTAATTGTTTTCAGACAATTATTCTATTTTACCAATCCGTCGGTAAATCCTTGGCCTTCCACTTTGAAAACTGGTCTTAACCATTTAAATAATTCTCTTTATAAACTCGATCTAATATATTTATTCATAATTTTCTAATTTAATTAACTATATAAAACAATTGAAAAAAAACTCAATTTAGTTATAAATAAATTTATAACTTTAAAACCGTGTCGATTCACTTGACGTCGCACGACGTTTGTAACAACCCGAAAATCTGGGCCAGTTTAAAATTTTTATTTTGGCAATTTTGGCAAATTTTGATTATTTAAAATGAATTATTTTAAATAATATCGACGAGTGTAACACCCCGCCTCCGCTAGGGTCACTAGCAAAGGAATGCACTAGCTTTAGAGGGGCATTATTGGTAAACATGCACAGAAATATCACAAGACAGAACATATAAAATAGCGGAAGTAAAATCAAACTTTCATAACATGAATAAATGAGGTCTAAAGCCTTTTACATCAGAGTACAACAAAACCTGTCTTGCAATAGTAAAGAAGCATAAAGACATTTTCATAAATTATTCCCCAAATAAAACAGTAAAGTAGCCATAGCCAAGAAAAGTCCAAGCCATCCATGATGACCTTCAAGCAGAAGAAGTCCGAACTAAACAACATTGTTTCCTCCCTGTAACCTGGGGGGGAAACGGAAGAAAAGAGGCGAAACAAAACGGGTCAGTCAAAAAGACTGAGTAAGTCCTATCTACTTCCAGTATAAAAATAGGTAAAGGTAACATGACATGCATAAACTGAAAGTAAACATAAGGATAACTACAAGATAGATAAACTAAACCAGGGTAGCCGGTTGAACTACTGTGGCAAGGTAAACTAAGGTATCATGGTAAACTACGGTGTTATGATAAGTCAAGGTATCACATCGTCAGATTCCTATCGAGTACATTATCCCAAGGTATTTGCCCCGTCTAACATCCCACGGTATCTATTATGTATATTCTTCCTAGTTCTAACATGTATATTTGCTCTGCACCCTCCGTACTAGTATCCCAGCCTTGTTATGTGTTAACCATGAATGTCCCTTACTCAAAGTCGTGTAATGGTCCATGTCAACCTAATATATCGCATATATAGGTTACTCAAAACATATGTTTCTTTCCATGTATATAAGTTCAGTCCTTTGCCGTACCTCGTACGGGCTCCCTCATGTCGTATTATCCTTGAAATCGTTTGGACTGTCACCCTTGTTCTAGCTAGGCTCTTCCATATGAATCATCGTTTGAACTACTAGGACTTACGCCACCTAGCACCACTAGGGATTACGCTTACCTATTGCACGCTTTCGTATTTCGGTTTGGGTTAAACCACCTAGGCCACTAGGGATTACGCTAACCGTCAACCGCGCCCTTTTCCCCACGCATTCATCGTGAATCATTTTTCTATAACTGTATGCACATGTATCACATCGTGCCATCCGAGTCCTGTCACAGGGCAAAACCAGAAATACAAGACTCGGTCGGGAGCTTTAGATTTATCTGCCGATGCAGATACTAAGGTCTGCTTTTCTACACGTGGCTATGGTCCCACGAGACCCCTCCCTCAACTAGTGAAAGGCAACACAAGAGAAAATCTTGCATGAGAACTACACTCCGGCCAGCCCACATCCTACGGCCTACCTCACCCATAATTAGATAGCAATTATGGTCTGTTGGGTGTTCCCTGCCTTTCCGTACGTACACGCTTGACTCAAGATGGTAGATGATCGACGAACTTGCTATCTCGGGCACCTTATGTATTCGTCGACTCACTGCTATCCACCCCAGTCTTTAGGTCGCTCGCATAGCAACCAAGGCATATTCTTGGTTCTTCTACCGCAGACCTCAACCTCTCGTGAGCCTAGTATAATGACCTGGCAGCTCACAGAGGGATCCCAAGAATATCCTCACGTTCCCCGAAGCCGCTGCTTCGTTACCCAGTTCGTTGGAGCCTTTATCTAAATCAGATAGCCTGCTCCTACACGTATACTTAAACGATGACCTACCGTATCGGGTTACTCATTTATCTAAGAGGTGGTCCAAATTTCCTTGGTTAAGAATTATTACTTAGTTTCTTTTAACTAAGGTTTACCACTTAGCCTTATTTCCATAATCCTTGTTAACTATGGTTATTTACCTAATCCTCCGAATTAGGGTTTATCTAATGGGTTAAGTGTCACTTAAGTTCACAACTTAACCCGTCTACAAACCACGTCAAAATTGGCTAAGTATCCAAGTCCAAAACTTAACCCTACAAACCATGTGTCAAGTTGGTTAAGTATATCAAGCAATTCATGGCTTAACCTTATCTAATTATCATTTTAGATTGGTTCAGTATATGTATTAACTTGACCTTATCTAATTACTGAGTCATATCGGTCAAGCGCATTCAAACGATTCGTGACTTAGCCTTATCATGTTTTCACGTTAGATTGGTTAAGTATAGGTTAGCTTAACCTCATCAAATTAACGAGTTAGATTGGTTAAGTATATGTATTAACTTGACCTTATCTAATTACCGAGTCATATCGGTCAAGCGCATTCAAACGATTCGTGACTTAGCCTTATCATGTTTTCACGTTAGATTGGTTAAGTATAGGTTAGCTTAACCTCATCAAATTAACGAGTTAGATTGGTTAAGTATAGGTCACTTAATCTTATCAAATCATCGTGTTAAATTAGTTAAGTGTTTAACTTAACCCCATTAAATTACCAAGTTGGATTAATTAAGTCTAGGCTAACTTAACCCCATCCGATTACCATGTTTAGATTAGTTAAGCCTAATCTTAACCCCGTCTAGTTACCGCGGTTAGGTTAGTTAAGTCTTTATTACTTAACCTCATCTAATTACCCAGTCGGATTAGTTAAGTGTAAATTACTTAACCCCATCCCCTAATCATCTTGCATGGTTAAGTGTCATTAAGGAAATCAAGCCCGGTCCCACTTAACCTACCCATTCGTGTCATATCGGTTAAGTGTCATTAGTCAAATTTACTTAACCTTATCATGTGGCATTAATTTAATTAATGCACTCTTAACCTCTCACATTAGACCTTGTTGTGGTTACTAGTTAAGCCGGGCGGGTCCGGGTAGATTTACACCACAACCTAGTCTAACCTCGGGTCTTAAGCGCGACATGACCAACTTCTCACATTGGGTCCTATTGTTTGCAACTACTAGTTAGGCCGGTCGGTTCCGGGTAGTTTTACGTTGCAAACTCAACCCAACCTCGAGTTGGCCACACTTATATTATCCAAGTTCATCATGTTTCTAAAACATGTTACAAGTTTTTCAAGCATTTGGGTAGACCTAACTTAATAGGTAAATTCCCAAAGGGTAGACCTAACTTAATAGGTAAATTCCCAAGCTCATGTTTTTATGCATACTTACATGTCAACTTCCATGTTATCTTTCAAGTCATATTTTCAAGTATAAACACATGTCATATTCAAGTTAAGATTTCGCGACATGTTCATGTTTATCTAACTACCCAAAATCTTGTCTTCCCAACGCAAGCAAAGCGAGTCAACATAGTAGGTATACTATGGCTACATGTAGACCCCAAAACATGCACGATGCCACAAAAGGGATTGGCTCCAAACATGCATGGCGTCATAAGGGGGTTTGGCCTTAAAACATGCATGATAGAGTCATATAGGGATTGACCATAAGCATGCATACTATCATATAGGATTTGGCCACAAACTTGCATAATATAATAAGGAGGTTTTGCCACAAACATGCATGAAACATAAGGGGTTTGTGTTCATATGCATGCATAAGCCCCAAGGTCAAGTATTTGCCTATGTTTCACAAGTCAAATGGTTCCCAAAGGTTCATGCAAATCTTCCATAGACAAAGATCCAAACTTGCAAGATAAACTAGGCTAAACATAACATGAGTGACATGATTAAGTTGCTACATCTTAGTCTAAGGTCATAGATCATAGAAAAGGGACAAAGTTAGGTTCACATACATGCATACTTATGCTTTATCTCATTTTATCCCATGTCAACATTAAAAATACCGTTTTGATCCAAAAGTAGCTAGAACTTACATAGTTAGGCCTAGGGAAAGGAGCATGAATCATCTTGGCTAAGAAAGGTGCCTCCTTTGTTGAAGAATCGTCATGGAACTCGCATAGCAATGTTGATCTCCCTCCGATTTGGTATAGCAAGCTTTCTCCTCTTGATTTGAACCCGATTTGAGTGCTTAGGCTTTAGGGATTGGAGATGGAGGCCATGGTCACTTGGCATTTGGGCAGCACTTCGTGGAGAGAGTGATTTATGAGGGTTTAGGAGGGGGCTTAGGGGTGTTTTTATAGAGATTAGGAGTGTTTTAGGCCATAGGATTAGATCTAGGATAGATTAGGACCATCAGATCTCGGAAGCTTCCAGAACCAGCCCAAGAACAAGACCAGGTGAGACAAACAGGTGCGCCAGGCAACTTGCCCCGGCCACCCCCTGTCGACAGGCAAGTCGACAGGGCTGTCGACTTGGTCTGGGCCCAAGTCGACATGCCTGTCGACAGCCCTGTCGACATGGCCTAGGCGGGAAACTTCCCACCTAGCCCCAGATCTGATTTTCAAAGCTATTTCCGAAGTTCAAATTTCCAGAAATCTTCTTTGGGCCTTTTACGGGTCATACGGACTCCGATTCTCGAAAACTCGGACTCTATTTCGCGTATTTTTCCGAGACGAACGCAATGGCACAGACCGTTTCACTTGATTCAGAATTTAACGTGTTGTAAAAATTCGGGTTGTTACATTCTCCCCTTCTTAAAGGATTTCGTCCCCGAAATCTCCAAGTTAGGAAGAACATATCCTACCATCCATCATCCATCTACTCAAATCATCATCCACAAGCAACCATTGTCCTTAGATGATTTCTAATGCTTTATGAATGTATGCAAAACGTGTGTGTACATGTCCCTTAGCTAATGCTAATGATCAGGCCTGAAAAATCTTTTGAATGCCAAAAATATGTTTAGTGCTATGAATCCATCATGTATGCAAATAGTCCTAGTCATATACACTATATGCGTGCACAAACATTCAACCATATGCGACATCCGCATGATAACACATTCAATTTCATCCATAAACAAGTATAAATACTCGCGCATATGCAATATGAAATGTGACCGAGTCGAGCTAATATCTAATGTAAATTCGCGCATCCACGAGCAACCACTTGCAACCATTTGCAACCATATCAACCATAACATGTTTCAAATACATGTTTACATCCACAGGGTTCTACCTAAGATTCCTTGAAACAGGGTCGAGAAGATAAACAAAACAAACTCCTTACGGGGTTTGTAACAGAAATAGGACCGAGGGGATATCCAGAAAAGATAGCCTACAAGCAAGCTCAACAGAAAACAGGGATTGAGGATATACTCTTAAAAAGAGATATCATGCGCGCATCTAGTCTTCATCCTTCTGGGTCGCGTTTTCTTGAGCTTAGTTCCATCGTGCCTTGACCGTCCTTTAACTTCACGATTTCGCAGCTTCTTATTTCCTGTTTCCATAACATGAGTTGGAACTCATTTCCTCGTCGCCTCCCGTTCTACTTGTACTTATTCTCCTTCTAGAATACTTGGTGCAAACAAGACTGCGTACTCATGATTCCATGCGAGCTTTCCAAAATTTACTAGTGAATCCTGGACCTTGTACCATAAGGTATCCCACGTGGAAAAACTTTCTCTTGAAAGTAAACAAGTTACCGTGCGCACTTACTAGGGTAATTCCCATAACCCATACATAATCGAAGTAAACCATCCGTCTTATTAGCGAACACCATTCGATCGGGTTTCTAATTTCCAACAAAGGCATCTAGGGATTCTAAGTAACTAATCATGACAGAACCCAAAAGGTTACGCGATACTTCAAGGGTATTACCAAAGCAAGCCAAGAGTCTAACTACCCTCCTTCTAAAACCGAGAGTGGCACACCTTACTGGATAACCACTTCATCCCTAGAATCCATCCACAACTTCTAAACATAAGCATTATTTCCAAGCTCAACACTTGATATAGACATTCTCAAATCCAAACAAGCCATGAGTAAATGGACCGATCTTCCAATAGGACTTGAGACAAAAACGGGATCCTCTACTACGCTAGTACTAAGGTGCAGAGACTCAACTATCGAAGCGGACTTAAAAGATGCGGTGATCAAAACAAAGTCCCGACAGGATGATAGAGAAGAAAAGCTAAACCTTTAACAAGATCGTTACCCTCCTTCTGAGGTACCCTAGAAATGAGAGCATACTATTGCCCTCCGAATGATCTTGTCCCTGTTCCATGATTCTTAACTATCCGTCCCGTTCACCATGCCAAAGGTACTCTCTCGTCATGGGTTTCATTGTTCATCTTTCTCCCTCCTTTTAGGACTCAGCCATACCAACATGTTGCTTATCCCTGAGCTCGTATCCTTTATCCTTGTACTTACTATTCTTTCATGCATAACTCTGCAACGGTGTCTCGAGAACCATCTCCATCGTACGGGAAACACTTACGCAGCTAGAAAGACTAGTCGCAGTCAAAACCACTGTGACTACAGATGGAGGAAAGAAAGGAAAAGAGATTCAATCAAGGAAACAAGGATAATGCTAATGGCCTTTGGGGAATAGCCTTTTTCTTTTTAAAAGAAAATTTTCTTGAAAAATGCTTCTTTGTAAACGGTTTTTCAAATAATTTTCAGAAGGTCTTTAAAAACTTTTGCCTAGTCTAGTAACCTTCTGCTCTGATACCAAATGTAACACCCCGCCTCCGCTAGGGTCACTCGCAAAGGAATGCACTAGCTTTAGAGGGGCATTATTGGTAAACATGCACAGAAATATCACAAGACAGAACATATAAAATAGCGGAAGTAAAATCAAACTTTCATAACATGAATAAATGAGGTCTAAAGCCTTTTACATCAGAGTACAACAAAACCTGTCTTGCAATAGTAAAGAAGCATAAAGACATTTTCATAAATTATTCCCCAAATAAAACAGTAAAGTAGCCATAGCCAAGAAAAGTCCAAGCCATCCATGATGACCTTCAAGCAGAAGAAGTCCGAACTAAACAGCATTGTTTCCTCCCTGTAACCTGGGGGGAAACGGAAGAAAAGAGGCGAAACAAAACGGGTCAGTCAAAAAGACCGAGTAAGTCCTATCTACTTCCAGTATAAAAACAGGTAAAGGTAACATGACATGCATAAACTGAAAGTAAACATAAGGATAACTACAAGATAGATAAACTAAACCAGGGTAGCCGGTTGAACTACTGTGGCAAGGTAAACTAAGGTATCATGGTAAACTACGGTGTTATGATAAGTCAAGGTATCACATCGTCAGATTCCTATCGAGTACATTATCCCAAGGTATCTGCCCCGTCTAACATCCCACGGTATCTATTATGTATATTCTTCCTAGTTCTAACATGTATATTTGCTCTGCACCCTCCGTACTAGTATCCCAGCCTTGTTATGTGTTAACCATGAATGTCCCTTACTCAAAGTCGTGTAATGGTCCATGTCAACCTAATATATCGCATATATAGGTTACTCAGAACATATGTTTCTTTCCATGTATATAAGTTCAGTCCTTTGCCGTACCTCGTACGGGCTCCCTCATGTCGTATTATCCTTGAAATCGTTTGGACTGTCACCCTTGTTCTAGCTAGGCTCTTCCATATGAATCATCGTTTGAACTACTAGGACTTACGCCACCTAGCACCACTAGGGATTACGCTTACCTATTGCACGCTTTCGTATTTCGGTTTGGGTTAAACCACCTAGGCCACTAGGGATTACGCTAACCGTCAACCGCGCCCTTTTCCCCACGCATTCATCGTGAATCATTTTTCTATAACTGTATGCACATGTATCACATCGTGCCATCCGAGTCCTGTCACAGGGCAAAACCAGAAATACAGGACTCGGTCGGGAGCTTTAGATTTATCTGCCGATGCAGATACTAAGGTCTGCTTTTCTACACGTGGCTATGGTCCCACGAGACCCCTCCCTCAACTAGTGAAAGGCAACACAAGAGAAAATCTTGCATGAGAACTACACTCCGGCCAGCCCACATCCTACGGCCTACCTCACCCATAATTAGATAGCAATTATGGTCTGTTGGGTGTTCCCTGCCTTTCCGTACGTACACGCTTGACTCAAGATGGTAGATGATCGACGAACTTGCTATCTCGGGCACCTTATGTATTCGTCGACTCACTGCTATCCACCCCAGTCTTTAGGTCGCTCGCATAGCAACCAAGGCATATTCTTGGTTCTTCTACCGCAGACCTCAACCTCTCGTGAGCCTAGTATAATGACCTGGCAGCTCACAGAGGGATCCCAAGAATATCCTCACGTTCCCCGAAGCCGCTGCTTCGTTACCCAGTTCGTTGGAGCCTTTATCTAAATCAGATAGCCTGCTCCTACACGTATACTTAAACGATGACCTACCGTATCGGGTTACTCATTTATCTAAGAGGTGGTCCAAATTTCCTTGGTTAAGAATTATTACTTAGTTTCTTTTAACTAAGGTTTACCACTTAGCCTTATTTCCATAATCCTTGTTAACTATGGTTATTTACCTAATCCTCCGAATTAGGGTTTATCTAATGGGTTAAGTGTCACTTAAGTTCACAACTTAACCCGTCTACAAACCACGTCAAAATTGGCTAAGTATCCAAGTCCAAAACTTAACCCTACAAACCATGTGTCAAGTTGGTTAAGTATATCAAGCAATTCATGGCTTAAACTTATCTAATTATCATTTTAGATTGGTTCAGTATATGTATTAACTTGACCTTATCTAATTACTGAGTCATATCGGTCAAGCGCATTCAAACGATTCGTGACTTAGCCTTATCATGTTTTCACGTTAGATTGGTTAAGTATAGGTTAGCTTAACCTCATCAAATTAACGAGTTAGATTGGTTAAGTATATGTATTAACTTGACCTTATCTAATTACCGAGTCATATCGGTCAAGCGCATTCAAACGATTCGTGACTTAGCCTTATCATGTTTTCACGTTAGATTGGTTAAGTATAGGTTAGCTTAACCTCATCAAATTAACGAGTTAGATTGGTTAAGTATAGGTCACTTAACCTTATCAAATCATTGTGTTAAATTAGTTAAGTGTTTAACTTAACCCCATTAAATTACCAAGTTGGATTAATTAAGTCTAGGCTAACTTAACCCCATCCGATTACCATGTTTAGATTAGTTAAGCCTAATCTTAACCCCATCTAGTTACCGCGGTTAGGTTAGTTAAGTCTTAATTACTTAACCTCATCTAATTACCCAGTCGGATTAGTTAAGTGTAAATTACTTAACCCCATCCCCTAATCATCTTGCATGGTTAAGTGTCATTAAGGAAATCAAGCCCGGTCCCACTTAACCTACCCATTCGTGTCATATCGGTTAAGTGTCATTAGTCAAATTTAATTAACCTTATCATGTGGCATTAATTTAATTAATGCACTCTTAACCTCTCACATTAGACCTTGTTGTGGTTACTAGTTAAGCCGGGCGGGTCCGGGTAGATTTACACCACAACCTAGTCTAACCTCGGGTCTTAAGCGCGACATGACCAACTTCTCACATTGGGTCCTATTGTTTGCAACTACTAGTTAGGCCGGTCGGTTCCGGGTAGTTTTACGTTGCAAACTCAACCCAACCTCGAGTT
Organism: Allium sativum; assembly: GCA_030737875.1. Taxonomy (NCBI): domain Eukaryota; kingdom Viridiplantae; phylum Streptophyta; class Magnoliopsida; order Asparagales; family Amaryllidaceae; genus Allium; species Allium sativum. Next base: position 611,176,356 of record CM060918.1, on the reverse strand, counting down.
GGCCACACTTATATTATCCAAGTTCATCATGTTTCCAAAACATGTTACAAGTTTTTCAAGCATTTGGGTAGACCTAACTTAATAGGTAAATTCCCAAAGGGTAGACCTAACTTAATAGGTAAATTCCCAAGCTCATGTTTTTATGCATACTTACATGTCAACTTCCATGTTATCTTTCAAGTCATATTTTCATGTATAAACACATGTCATATTCAAGTTAAGATTTCGCGACATGTTCATGTTTATCTAACTACCCAAAATCGTGTCTTCCCAACGCAAGCAAAGCGAGTCAATATAGTAGGTATACTATGGCTACATGTAGACCCCAAAACATGCACGATGCCACAAAAGGGATTGGCTCCAGACATGCATGGCGTCATAAGGGGGTTTGGCCTTAAAACATGCATGATAGAGTCATATAGGGATTGACCATAAGCATGCATACTATCATATAGGATTTGGCCACAAACTTGCATAATATAATAAGGAGGTTTTGCCACAAACATGCATGAAACATAAGGGGTTTGTGTTCATATGCATGCATAAGCCCCAAGGTCAAGTATTTGCCTATGTTTCACAAGTCAAATGGTTCCCAAAGGTTCATGCAAATCTTCCATAGACAAAGATCCAAACTTGCAAGATAAACTAGGCTAAACATAACATGAGTGACATGATTAAGTTGCTACATCTTAGTCTAAGGTCATAGATCATAGAAAAGGGACAAAGTTAGGTTCACATACATGCATACTTATGCTTTATCTCATTTTATCCCATGTCAACATTAAAAATACCGTTTTGATCCAAAAGTAGCTAGAACATACATAGTTAGGCCTAGGGAAAGGAGCATGAATCATCTTGGCTAAGAAAGGTGCCTCCTTTGTTGAAGAATCGTCATGGAACTCGCATAGCAATGTTGATCTCCCTCCGATTTGGTATAGCAAGCTTTCTCCTCTTGATTTGAACCCGATTTGAGTGCTTAGGCTTTAAGGATTGGAGATGGAGGCCATGGTCACTTGGCATTTGGGCAGCACTTCGTGGAGAGAGTGATTTATGAGGGTTTAGGAGGGGGCTTAGGGGTGTTTTTATAGAGATTAGGAGTGTTTTAGGCCATAGGATTAGATCTAGGATAGATTAGGACCATCAGATCTCGGAAGCTTCCAGAACCAGCCCAAGAACAAGACCAGGTGAGACAAACAGGTGCGCCAGGCAACTTGCCCCGGCCACCCCCTGTCAAAAGACAAGTCGACAGGGCTGTCGACTTGGTCTGGGCCCAAGTCGACAGGCCTGTCGACAGCCCTGTCGACATGGCCAAGGCGGGAAACTTCCCACCTAGCCCCAGATCTGATTTTCAAAGCTATTTCCGAAGTTCAAATTTCCAGAAATCTTCTTTGGGCCTTTTACGGGTCATACAGACTCCGATTCTCGAAAACTCGGACTCTATTTCGCGTATTTTTCCGAGACGAACGCAATGGCACAGACCATTTCACTTGATTCAGAATTTAACGTGTTGTAAAAATTCGGGTTGTTACAACGAGAAAATTTATTTGAATAGAATTCGAACGTATATATTATATACGTCGTCGATAGAATATAAATATTTATTTATATTTATAAAAGGAATTGAAAATGGCGTGGTAGTTCGATAATTCGATTTCAAACTTCAATTGAATGTACCGGGTGCAAAACAATCCGGATTTTTTAGTGAAACGAAAAATAATGGGATCTAATTGATAATATCTTTCCAACGAATCCGAATAATCAAATTTTCATAGCGGGAATCAAAAGAGATGTCCAGTTGAAGATTCTGAATAGTCGCTATAGAATTCAGGCCCTTAAAAATGGAAATTTTGCAAACGACCTCGGATTTCGACGAAACCACTTTTGTTGGATCCGCAATGTAAAGTTATTGCTAGGTTTCAAATTTCATAATTTTTCGAATCAATTTGTGAGCGTGGCAAAGGAAAATGCGTTTGACCAGTTTTAGTTGATTTTAATCGACTGGAAAATGGCCATTTTTCCAACGGTCTCAGAATTCGATGAAACTAGTTTTGATAGGACCGTATCGTCGATACGAAGCTAGAAAATATTTTTCTGGAATTTTTCGAGTTAGTATGTGACCCCTGTAAAATGAAATGTACGTTTAAAATTCAATATAACGATTTAAATGTAAATTCAACGGAAACTGATCGTAACGGTCGAATCGACTTACGAAACATATCCCATTGTGTTCGGAATGGGGGTCTTACGCTAGGGGCGACAGTTGTTGGTCTCGATTTGGGATTCGAATTAAAAGTCAACCCTATGGAATTTAAAAATAATTAAATATATATATTTCTTTATATGACCCTCCCTCCCCCTTATCTCCCTTTTTATTCGGAAGGAAAAAAAGAAAAAAAAACAAAACGCTCGATCTCGCGACGCCTCCTCTGGCAGCCATCGCTGCTCCTCCATCGCACCCCCCCACCTCAACGGCGCCGCCGCCGCGATTCCGCTCCCCCCCTCCTCATGTCGAACGACGTTGAAAACCCAAACCCCCCTCGCCCCAAATCGCCACTGCAACGCCCGATGCCCCCCGACGCTGCTTCCTCAGCCCCCTCCACCTCCAGGGCTCGCGCGAAGACCGCTTCCTCCCCCGCTCTAGCGCAGCCAATCCCCTTTCCCCCTTCCACTGTAAGCTTTTTATCTATTTAAATTCTCTTTTCAGAATTGATTTTTATTTTTTTTATTTTACATAGAACAGGAGTGTTAATTGTTATACGATTTAAAGTTTTAATTTTTAACACTTTAAAGTTTTAATTTTTAACAATGAAAGTTATGATTTTTATATATTGAACATCGAAGTAAAAATATGATTTTTATATATTGAACATCGAAGTAAAAATGTGATTTTTATATATTGAACATCGAAGTAAAAATGTGATTTTTATATATTGAACATCGAAGTAAAAATGTGATTTTTATATATTGAACATCGAAGTAAAAATGTGATTTTTATATATTGAACATCGAAGTAAAAATGTGATTTTTATATATTGAACATCGAAGTAAAAATGTGATTTTTATATATTGAACATCGAAGTAAAAATGTGATTTTTATAAATTGAATAGCAAGGTAAAAATGTGATTTTTATATATTGAATAGCGAAGTAAAAATTCGATTTTTACATATGTAGAGAATACGGGCGAAGAAAGTGATAAGAGACGAGAACAGTGAAGATTTCCTGCATTAGAAGTGCCGTGGAGTTAGGATAGCTATCGGTGATAACTTCTCACTCAAAATTCTTTTTCTAGTTATATATATACTAGGATGCAGACGGTGTTTAGTAGCACCCGACACCCGTCATCCACAGACCATGGATGGCTTGTTTGTTTAATTGTTTGGTTGTGTAGTTAGTTAGAACATTTGATTGAATGGAATTGTTGGGTGAAATGAAATTGATTTGATTGATGTGTGAATGGCGTGGGCCTCCACTAGACCGGGGATAAGGCTAGGCCTTGTCCCATTTCTAGTATCGTGCCGTTATGCCGCCGAAATTTTCTAAAATAAGTTAGAAAAATAAAGATAACATTTTATTTGATAAATGAACTGAATAGAAAATTCATAGGTTGAATAAAATAGTTTGATCGTTAAAAATATAATTTTTAATGTGAATGTGAATAAATAGATATTCATTTACAAACCGGACGGTTTGTTTATATACACCTATTTGAAGGACATTGATTGGGACGATAAATTTTACACATCGCACAACTGCACAAATAAAATCTTTGTTTGATTGTTTGAAACCCCACACGGGTATTGGGATGATATTTGACGTACACTAATCCCGATTGTTTAGTTGTATGTCGATCGATTGATTGACAGACTGTTATAAGCGTTGAATATTTATATTTGATGCTTATACAGTGTAGAATGCACTTTGGATGATGGTTGATTATTCATCGTTGTTATTGTATACATGTGTTGTAGAAAATCCATATAATTAACACTATATGGTAATTGATTGGGCCTCATTCCAGTTTTGAAATAGAAATATTTGAAATAGAAATATTTGAATAGAAATATTTGAAATAGAAATATTTGAATAGAAATATTTGAATAGAAATATTTGAAAAGAAATATTTGAAAATATCAATATATGAAGCCGTATTGATTAGATTGACGCCATTTTGACGTGAACGATATTTATATCGATTTTATTCATTTTATAATGAATATCGAAAGTGATTTCAAAATCTAATATTTTGAAAAGAATAGAAATTCGAATTGAAACTGAATAGAATTGAATTCGAATTGAAATTGAATAGATTTGAAATTCGAACTATATAGAAATGAATTCGAATTGAAAATAAATAGAAAGGAATTCGAATTGAATTTGAATGTAAATGAATTCGAATAGAAATCGATTTGAAATGAATTTAAAACGAATTTATATTGTAATATTCAATTTTGATTAGAAATTGAATATGAAGTTGAAACCGTTTTGAAAATGAATTTAAAACGATTTATAAAGCACGTTTTGAATTGAAATCGACGAAGTATATGTTATATATATATAACATAATGGCCTGAATAGAACGCGCCGCGCCGCAGCAGTTCGCGAATTTCGACCATTTATTTCGAACGAATATTACGGGAGATCCGACCGTCGGATTCTCCTAAAACCGGAACCGTTGGGTTCGTATCGAAAAGAGCTTTCTAACGAATATTAGAAATTAGAAATCCAACGGTTGGATTTGGAATTATGTCCAAATCAAATTTGAAAAAGGTCGCTGTAAGTGCAGTTCGATGGCCGTTGATGGAAATCGACTGTACGGGCCTTGATAAATTTATTAAAAATAGTAATAATTTGTGTAAAATCATAAGAAATGATTCAGAAAGGATTGGGATGAAAAACTCCATATTTGAAAAGATAAAAATAGATTTTAATCGAAATGAACTAGTTTTGAACTAGAATTATAATTCTATTTATTTTTAAATAAATAAATTGAATTTGAAATGGTTTTGAAAATGACCAGAATTTCCAATGATTGCATTGGAATGGATTTTAATCGAAATTGTCTTCGAAATATTTCGATGTTGGATTTCGTGATTATACAGATGTTGTTATGGAAATTTGAAAGATATAGATATGTATATCGTTATTTCCAATACGATATCTGTTGGTCGTAGAATTTGATATTGAATATAAGCCGGTATATTTTCTATTCAGAGCCTTGTATTTAATATCAAATGTGATTTGGGTTTGTCGTGAACGGTGTCTTCATTAACACTGTTCTTGAACCCAGTTGAGAAAAGATTAAATCTTTTTATTTAGATTTAATGAAGTGTACCAATTAAATGATATTTAATTGGAATTGAATTGATATTGATTTTTTGGGTTTATCGTGGACAGTGTTTTAAATAACACTCGTTCTTTAACCCGATAATTAATGGAATGTGATTTTGGGTTTATCGTGAACCGTGTTTTAAATGACACTGATTCTTTAACCCAGTTAACGATTAAAACTAAGTGAAGTTTTAATGAATCTTAAATTAGATTGAAAAGGTGTTAGAATGGAGTATCACCAGTTTTACTCCAGGCGATAGTTAAATCTTTAATTAGATTTGAACGTGAAATGGTAATTGAATTTACCGATAACACCGTGGTGTTAGATATGAAGTATTACCAGTTTTACTTCATGGGATGAATAGGTTGGGATTGGGAAATTAAAACAAATGATTACTTCGGTAAGGTTCGTTAATCCCGACTAGTTGAACCAAAATTCAAAAGAAGATTAAAGAATAAATCTAAAGAATTTATCTTTGATAAAATTAATGGGAACCTTTCCATATGAATGTGAAATTTAGAAACTAACTGTCGGTTAGCTAAGTAGAATGGTTTCCTGGGTATTGATCTGATGTTGGTTTCGGCCTTCGGGGTTAATATTTGGGTAATTATTCTCTTGATTAATTTACGGTTAGTGACTGATGAATTGGAATGAGGCGTATGTTGTGTTTGTGTAACACTTATTTAAAATATACGCGAGTTATTCGGAAAGACCGGGTTTACCCCATTCTGAATAACTGATACGACGATAAGTCGAAGATGAAGACGGTGGTCGAAGACCGGAGGTCTTCACCTCGTTTGGTTGATTACTGATGATCTTGATTGGGCTGTACACCCAAGAAGATGGAAACAGTTGGTGATCGTCCAGACGTACTTGGAGATCGATGGATATGCGGGGTACTAGGTGCCTCCGGTTTCGTTCAGACCCAGAACGGACTTGTAAAAGGACTGTGTGTCTGACATTGGATTTTAGTCCGTGTGATTGATCTCTATTAAATATATATCTGTTTGGCGGCGGAGAATTTGTTCTCTTGCTTAACGCCCTTCTCTGAGACGTACGAGTTCAGGGGTTATATATTGATGGATATCAAACGCATGGAGTGAATTTCCTGTGTGGCATGCCTAAGTGGCAATTGATCGAGGCTTCTGTTGAAAAGCAAAGTCTTGTGGTGATGATCAAAGCATGGCCTTTGTGGCGTAGCTTTATGTAACGTTTACTTCACGAGTTTTGCACCCCGGTTGTGAACCAAAAACGGGAGAGGACCTCAGGGAGGGCATGCGTTTCTTTCTAGCTAGGGTGGTGTCAGTGACCTACCAGCCCTGACATTTATATACTTTTCACCTGTGTGGTTGTTGCTGTTGCGAGGCGCCTCGGTTAGATCGGACGATCCGGGTCCGATGGAGCCATTCGTTGGCTCATTTACGCCCCAAAGGGCGGAGAGACGTAGTGTTCAGGCATAATAATCCACATCGGTGGACCGGCCCTGATGATCCAAGGCTTGTCTGCGCGCTTGCCTGAGACTCGGGCTAGACAGTCTCGAATCGGTAGAGGACGATCCCTGGCCTCGGTTCATAGATGGAAATCCAATTTCCAAATACGTGACATTTGCGGTTTTAATTGTAGAACTAGTATGGCGACATGATATATGGTACCCATGTCGCCTATGATTGATACTTATGATTTGAAGTTGTTTTATACACTATGCACTTATAATAGTATCAAATAATCTGTTTTAAACATATCAAGCATTCTTTGGCTGTTATAAGGGAAAACCCTATCCCCCGGCTTGCGTTGCATTGTGTGATAGGACCTGGGTCTTATAACAGCTTCATTTTTCTTTATTTAGCATTGCGCTGTTTGTTTTATGCACTGGTATTCTTGGGAGGAAACCCGTTCCGTGTTATACGGCGTGGTCCCTTGATTTACCAAACTTTAAAAATAAAGATTAATAACTGTTTTAGTTCTCACACCAGTCCCATGACTGACCTGGAGTTTATTGTTTTAACCTAAACTCTGGGTGCCCTTATTTTGACATGGGCAGCTAGTAGTTTTGGTTTTGCAGATTTATATTCACAGGATCCTGGTTTACAGCTGGAACGATATCCGGAAAGCTTTGTATCCGTGTATCTCTTCTAGTTGTGTATTGTATTATTTTCCGCTGCAATGTAATTTAAATCTCTGATATTTCTGTGTAATATTGTTTCATTTATACTCTGTATATTCTTGTATTCTGATGAATTGTTGTAATATACAATGAAATGTTCTTTTGTATGCGTTCTGTTTTGTCGTGTTCTCAAAACGATCGGGCGTTTCGAACGGTCTGGGTCGGTTTAGCGACTGGTTCGGACCGAGCGAAATTCCTTTTCGTCACACGTGGTATCAGAGCTTTGGTTTACAAAGCTCAGAGAACAAGGCACATTAGAACCATACGAAAGAATTCATCAGATATTGGATTAGTAAAATCCAATGATAATGACTCGTTAGAGATAGGATCAGTAGTATCCTAGAACGAGTGTGAAGAGTATATTTTTAAAATGAGAACAAATTTTGTTTTGAAAATCTAAATCAACTATTCGTATTTGATTATTTATTTCATATTGATTAGGACAGTCCAGTATATAAAGATTTTGCATATACGCCTTGCAAACGTGTATTCGAAGTTTTAATATACTGGATAGATATAGAATCACACTCTAGTCGCCCGGAGATGATTCTGATGATAGTTCGAACATCATCAGAATTGGTATTCGTGTTTCGAAGGTGTGATATCTATATATTTCCTATTGACTGGTGTGAGAACCAAAAATTAGATAAGGCCTATTGTTGTGATTTGGCATCAAAAACATGATTTTTGTATATGTATCAAAATTATGAATTTGAGACTCTAATTCACTAATTGATTGATGTTTGTGTTGTTTGTTTATTTGTTTGATAATTTTGAACCATTTAGCCTAATTGAACCAAATATTGAATTGTATTGAAAATTGGTCGCATTTGCTTGCATATACATATACTTACATTGAACAGGTCATAGCAAGGAGGCTAGAGCAGAGAATAGAATTTGTTTGCCCGACAAATAGGTACATGTTTATCATAATTTACTGTTTTGTTTGGGTGATGATGATTTTATGAGCCTATTGGCTAGCCTATTGGCTAGCCGCTTGGCTTTTTCTTTTTCTTTTTGAGATTAGAAGGACCGGGGAAGCTATTTGAGATTTCCCGATGCTCCCATTGCAGGGGAGGTTATGGCGAAATTTTTCGAAAATTTAGGGTGTTAGCCAAATTTTTGAAAATTTGAAAATTCTCAGAAACTGAAAAGTTGGAGAATGGAAGCCAGATCGAACGTAGAGTTGATTAATCAAACCACTTTCGGCTTTGTTCCTTTTCGGGGACGAAAAGTTTTAAGTGGGGGAGATTGTAACAACCCGAAAATCTGGGCCTGTTTAAAATTTTTATTTTGGCAATTTTGGCGAATTTTGATTATTTAAAATGAATTATTTTAAATAATATCGACGAGAAAATTTATTTGAATAGAATTCGAACGTATATATTATATACGTCGTCGATAGAATATAAATATTTATTTATATTTATAAAAGGAATTGAAAATGGCGCGGTAGTTCGATAATTCGATTTCAAACTTCAATTGAATGTACCGGGTGCAAAACAATCCGGATTTTAGTGAAACCAAAAATAATGGGATCTAATTGATAATATCTTTCCAACGAATCCGAATAATCAAATTTTCATAGCGGGAATCAAAAGAGATGTCCAGTTGAAGATTCTGAATAGTCGCTATAGAATTCAGACCCTTAAAAATGGAAATTTTGCAAACGACCTCGGATTTCGACGAAACCACTTTTGTTGGATCCGCAATGTAAAGTTATTGCTAGGTTTCAAATTTCATAATTTTTCGAATCAATATGTGAGCGTGGCAAAGGAAAATGCGTTTGACCAGTTTTAGTTGATTTTAATCGACTGGAAAATGGCCATTTTTCCAACGGTCTCAGAATTCGATGAAACTAGTTTTGATAGGACCGTATCGTCGATACGAAGCTAGAAAATATTTTTCTGGAATTTTTCGAGTTAGTATGTGACCCCTGTAAAATGAAATGTACGTTTAAAATTCAATATAATGGTTTAAATGTAAATTCAACGGAAACTGATCGTAACGGTCGAATCGGCTTACGAAACATATCCCATTGTGTTCGGAATGGGGGTCTTACGCTAGGGGCGACAGTTGTTGGTCTCGATTTGGGATTCGAATTAAAAGTCAACCCTATGGAATTTAAAAATAATTAAATATATATATTTCTTTATATGACCCTCCCTCCCCCTTATCTCCCTTTTTATTCAGAAGGAAAAAAAAAGAAAAAAAAAACAAAGCGCTCGATCTCGCGACACCTCCTCTGGCCGCCATCGCTGCTCCTCCATCGCGCCCCCCCACCTCAACGGCGCCGCCGCCGCGATTCCGCTCCCCCCTCCTCCTGTCGAACGACGTTGAAAACCCAACCCCCCCTCGCCCCAAATCGCCACTGCAACGCCCGATGCCCCCCGACGCTGCTTCCTCAGCCCCCTCCACCAACAGGGCTCGCGCGAAGACCGCTTCCTCCCCCCCTCTATCGCAGCCAATCCCCTTTCCCCCTTCCACTGTAAGCTTTTTATCTATTTAAATTCTCTTTTCAGAATTGATTTTTATTTTTTTTATTTTACATAGAACAGGAGTGTTGATTGTTATAGGATTTAAAGTTTTAATTTTTAACAATGAAAGTTATGATTTTTATATATTGAACATCGAAGTAAAAATATGATTTTTATATATTGAACATCGAAGTAAAAATGTGATTTTTATATATTGAACATCGAAGTAAAAATGTGATTTTTATATATTGAACATCGAAGTAAAAATGTGATTTTTATATATTGAACATCGAAGTAAAAATGCGATTTTTATATATTGAACATCGAAGTAAAAATGTGATTTTTATATATTGAACATCGAAGTAAAAATGTGATTTTTATAAATTGAATAGCAAGGTAAAAATGTGATTTTTATATATTGAATAGCGAAGTAAAAATTTGATTTTTACATATGTAGAGAATACGGGCGAAGAAAGTGATAAGAGACGAGAACAGTGAAGATTTCCTGCATTAGAAGTGCCGTGGAGTTAGGATAGCTATCGGTGAGAACTTCTCACTCAAAATTCTTTTTCTAGTTATATATATATACTAGGATGCAGACGGTGTTTAGTAGCACCCGACACCCGTCATCCACAGACCATGGATGGCTTGTTTGTTTAATTGTTTGGTTGTGTAGTTAGTTAGAACATTTGATTGAATGGAATTGTTGGGTGAAATGAAATTGATTTGATTGATGTGTGAATGGCGTGGGCTATCACTAGACCGGGGATAAGGCTAGGCCTTGTCCCGTTTCTAGTATCGTGCCGTTATGCCGCCGAAATTTTCTAAAAGAAGTTAGAAAAATAAAGATAACATTTTATTTGTTAAATGAACTGAATAGAAAATTCATAGGTTGAATAAAATAGTTTGATCGTTAAAAATATAATTTTTAATGTGAATGTGAATAAATAGATATTCATTTACAAACCGGACGGTTTGTTTATATACACCTATTTGAAGGACATTGATTGGGACGATAAATTTTACACATCGCCCAACTGCACAAATAAAATCTGTGTTTGATTGTTTGAAACCCCACACGGGTATTGGGATGATATTTGACGTACACTAATCCCGATTGTTTAGTTGTATGTCGATCGATTGATTGACAGACTGTTATAAGCGTTGAATATTTATATTTGATGCTTATACAGTGTAGAATGCACTTTGGATGATGGTTGATTATTCATCGTTGTTATTGTATACATGTGTTGTAGAAAATTCATATAATTAACACTATATGGTAATTGATTGGGCCTCATTCCAGTTTTGAAATAGAAATATTTGAAATAGAAATATTTGAATAGAAATATTTGAAATAGAAATATTTGAATAGAAATATTTGAATAGAAATATTTGAAAAGAAATATTTGAAAATATCAATATATGAAGCCGTATTGATTAGATTGACGCCATTTTGACGTGAACGATATTTATATCGATTTTATTCATTTTATAATGAATATCGAAAGTGATTTCAAAATCTAATATTTTGAAAAGAATAGAAATTCGAATTGAAACTGAATAGAATTGAATTCGAATTGAAATTGAATAGATTTGAAATTCGAACTATATAGAAATGAATTCGAATTGAAAATAAATAGAAAGGAATTCGAATTGAATTTGAATGTAAATGAATTCGAATAGAAATCGATTTGAAATGAATTTAAAACGAATTTATATTGTAATATTCAATTTTGATTAGAAATTGAATATGAAGTTGAAACCGTTTTGAAAACGAATTTAAAACGATTTATAAAGCACGTTTTGAATTGAAATCGACGAAGTATATATTATATATATTATATATATAACATAATGGCCTGAAAAGAACGCGCCGCGCCGCGGCAGTTCGCGAATTTCGACCATTTATTTCGAACGAATATTACGGGAGATCCGACCATCGGATTCTCCTAAAACCAGAACCGTTGGGTTCGTATCGAAAAGAGATTTCTAACGAATATTAGAAATTAGAAATCCAACGGTTGGATTTGGAATTATGTCCAAATCAAATTTGAAAAAGGTCGTTGTAAGTGCAGTTCGATGGCCGTTGATGGAAATCGACTGTACGGGCCTTGATAAAATTATTAAAAATAGTAATAATTTGTGTAAAATCATAAGAAATGATTTAGAAAGGATTGGGATGAAAAACTCCATATTTGAAAAGATAAAAATAGATTTTTATCGAAATGAACTAGTTTTGAACTAGAATTATAATTCTATTTATTTTTAAATAAATAAATTGAATTTGAAATGGTTTTGAAAATGACCAGAATTTCCAATGATTGCATTGGAATGGATTTTAATCGAAATTGTCTTCGGAATATTTCGATGTTGGATTTCGTGATTATACAGATGTTGTTATGGAAATTTGAAAGATATAGATATGTATATCGTTATTTCCAATACGATATCTGTTGGTCGTAGAATTTGATATTGAATATAAGCCGGTATATTTTCTATTCAGAGCCTTGTATTTAATATCAAATGTGATTTGGGTTTGTCGTGAATGGTGTCTTCATTAACACTGTTCTTGAACCCAGTTGAGAAAAGATTAAATCTTTTTATTTAGATTTAATGAAGTGTACCAATTAAATGATATTTAATTGGAATTGAATTGATATTGATTTTTGGGGTTTATCGTGGACAGTGTTTTAAATAACACTCGTTCTTTAACCCGATAATTAATGGAATGTGATTTTGGGTTTATCGTGAACCGTGTTTTAAATGACACTGATTCTTTAACCCAGTTAACGATTAAAACTAAGTGAAGTTTTAATGAATCTTAAATTAGATTGAAAAGTTGTTAGAATGGAGTATCACCAGTTTTACTCCAGGCGATAGTTAAATCTTTAATTAGATTTGAACGTGAAATAGTAATTGAATTTACCGATAACACCGTGGTGTTAGATATGAAGTATTACCAGTTTTACTTCATGGGATGAATAGGTTGGGATTGGGAAATTAAAACAAATGATTACTTCGGTAAGGTTCGTTAATCCCGACTAGTTGAACCAAAATTCAAAAGAAGATTAAAGAATAAATCTAAAGAATTTATCTTTGATAAAATTAATGGGAACCTTTCCATATGAATGTGAAATTTAGAAACTAACTGTCGGTTAGCTAAGTAGAATGGTTTCCTGGGTATTGATCTGATGTTGGTTTCGGCCTTCGGGGTTAATATTTGGGTAATTATTCTCTTGATTAATTTACGGTTAGTGACTGATGAATTGGAATGAGGCGTATGTTGTGTTTGTGTAACACTTATTTAAAATATACGCGAGTTATTCGGAAAGACCGGGTTTACCCCATTCTGAATAACTGATACGACGATAAGTCGAAGATGAAGACGGTGGTCGAAGACCGGAGGTCTTCACCTCGTTTGGGTGATTACTGATGATCTTGATTGGGCTGTACACCCAAGAAGATGGAAACAGTTGGTGATCGTCCAGACGTACTTGGAGATCGATGGATATGCGGGGTACTAGGTGCCTCCGGTTTCGTTCAGACCCAGAACGGACTTGTAAAAGGACTGTGTGTTTGACATTGGATTTTAGTCCGTGTGATTGATCTCTATTAAATATATATCTGTTTGGCGGTGGAGAATTTATTCTCTTGCTTAACGCCCTTCTCTGAGACGTACGAGTTCAGGGGTTATATATTGATGGATATCAAACGCATGGAGTGAATTGCCTGTGTGGCATGCCTAAGTGGCAATTGATCGAGGCTTCTGTTGAAAAGCAAAGTCTTGTGGTGATGATCAAAGCACGGCCTTTGTGGCGTAGCTTTGTGTAACGTTTACTTCACGAGTTTCGCACCCCGGTTGTGAACCAAAAACGGGAGAGGACCTCAGGGAGGGCATGCGTTTCTTTCTAGCTAGGGTGGTGTCAGTGACCTACCAGCCCTGACATTTATATACTTTTCACCTGTGTGGTTATTGCTGTTGCGAGGCGCCTCGGTTAGATCGGACGATCCGGGTCCGATGGAGCCATTCGTTGGCTCATTTACGCCCCAAAGGGCGGAGAGACGTAGTGTTCAGGCATAATAATCCACATCGGTGGACCGGCCCTGACGATCCAACGCTTGTCTGCGCGCTTGCCTGAGACTCGGGCTAGACAGTCTCGAATCGGTAGAGGACGATCCCTGGCCTCGGTTCATAGACGGAAATCCAATTTCCAAATACGTGACATTTGCGGTTTTAATTGTAGAACTAGTATGGAGACATGATATATGGTACCCATGCCGCCTATGATTGATACTTATGATTTGAAGTTGTTTTATACACTATGCACTTATAATAGTATCAAGTAATCTGTTTTAAACGTATCAAGCATTCTTTGGCTGTTATAAGGGAAAACCCTATCCCCCGGCTTGCGTTGCATTGTGTGATAGGACCTGGGTCTTATAACAGCTTCATTTTTCTTTATTTAGCATTGCGCTGTTTGTTTTATGCACTGGTATTCTTGGGAGGAAACCCGTTCCGTGTTATACGGCGTGGTCCCTTGATTTACCAAACTTTAAAAATAAAGATTAATAACTGTTTTAGTTCTCACACCAGTCCCATGACTGACCTAGAGTTTATTGTTTTAACCTAAACTCTGGGTGCCCTTATTTTGACACGGGCAGCTAGTAGTTTTGGTTTTGCAGATTTATATTCACAGGATCCTGGTTTACAGCTGGAACGATATCCGGAAAGCTTTGTATCCGTGTATCTCTTCTAGTTGTGTATTGTATTATTTTCCGCTGCAATGTAATTTAAATCTCTGATATTTCTGTGTAATATTGTTTCATTTATACTCTGTATATTCTTGTATTCTGATGAATTGTTGTAATATACAATGAAATGTTCTTTTGTATGCGTTCTGTTTTGTCGTGTTCTCAAAACGATCGGGCGTTTCGAACGGTCTGGGTCGGTTTAGCGACTGGTTCGAACCGAGCGAAATTCCTTTTCGTCACAAAGTTAAAATCATACATTTAGACCATTCACTGCCAATTACCCGAACAACATTGGCGATTAATCTTAATCACAACGATGATGAATATATATTCAACCATCAACATTTAAACAGGTTTTGTTGTCAGTTAGGGTGAACAATTCATATATATGCATAACCAACAAAAATACAGTTTTATTTGAGGAATCCGATTGGATCCCTCCAACCTGTTCTTCCCTGCATCGCAGATATCAGTCATACAAATTTAATTTCAATAATATATTATTAAAACCGACGAACATAAATAACAATAATCAATCAAACAAACAATAACATCCATAGCAGCAAATCAACCAATTTCTACTGTTTAACGGTCAATTATATTTTTCTATGGATTTACCACATCACAGATTTCCAGAGGGTGTGAGAATTAACTCTTCGGGTTATATTCGGTTAATGGTTGACGCATTTGTCGCTTTTAATTTGAGTCGGACATTCAAAATTTGCTAAAATTTCAACTGCGTCAGATCAGTGCCTAGTTGGTGCCATTGTCTAGGTCTCGTCCCTGCGATCCCAACGGATCTATTTTCGTTCAATTCTGATCACGAACGAGCAAGATATCGCTGTTACAAATATTTGAATTGATTTTAAATAACTAATGGTTAATATTGTTATTAATATTAAACTAATATCCTTAATCATGAATTAAGGTTGACTCAACATACCGTTAATTATCACTTGTCCACGTCAGCGCTTGGACCCTTTCTCCATCGTTTCTAATTGCCAAACCTGTAATACCCCTTACCTCACAAAACACGATCAGTTCAACACCACACCACCGCCACGTCCGGGGTCCGGACCACCAACCACCGATGCTGCCATGACCCCGTGCTGAGAACCGCCTCCACCAGAAACGACGACCTCCAGAACCCTTCGACGACGCCGGAAACCATCCATAACCGAAAACTGTTCAACTCGAAATCGACGTCTCCACAGTTCACCAGAACTGACCGGACAACCTCCCCTGTGACCGCCTCGCACCCCCCTTTCATACCCTTCGGTTGCCATTACCTTGAACTGACAAGAGCCATCGGTAATTGGCAAATTTCCGATCGGACTTCCTAATACAGCCCCGAAATTCCATATCTCCGATCAACTCACTATTCCGGCCACCTCCGTCCACCCGAAGACCCGAGACCACAGCCAAACGAAAGCCTAACCTCTCCTCTATAAAACCCCTAAGGTCCCGACATCTAAAATCGACCCAAACTCCTCAATTTCGACCAAAAACAAAACTGGAAATTCACGGTTTTACCTCGATTCCGGCCACCACAGTCGACGAAACTCACCCAACTTTTTACAGGAGGTAGATAACAACCCGATCTACAACATTTGTTCAGGTTACCCTCACAAATTCCTCTCGGATTGGAAGATATAAATTGATTTGTGATCGAGAACTTTTTCGCAAAACTGGCTGATGAAAAATGAAGATGGCTGGGTTTTTCCTGATTTTTGGTGTTTATATAATATGGAAATAATATATTTTATGTTGACGTGATGAGTGATGTTGACTAAAAAAATTTATTTCGTACCTATCGCTATTTTAAACATCGTTTATTCGCTATTGCGCTCACTTACAAACCCCGTTCAAGATGCGAATGGACGGAATAGTATAGCTTGACGATACGGTTCTAATGAAACTTGTTCCGTCAAATTCCGAGTTCGTTTGCTCGAATGGCCCTCGTTCACGTTCAAATGGTCATTTTTATTTACATTTTATTTTGCCACGCTCACAAATTAACCCCGATTGATGCGCCGATTGAGGTCTGGCAATAATTTACTGTTGCGGTCCCTATAAAATTTATTTCATCGAAACCTGAGATCGTTTGAAAAATGTCCCTTTTATAACTGTCAATTTAAAATAAAATAAATTAATTTTAAAATACTTCAATATAATATAATATAGTATATATATATATATATATAATATTGCCATTGGCCATACACGACCAGAATATTGTATACTACCACAATAAAATATCCCGGGTTGAATTCCAAGCCAAATCGATATTTAAAATATTTAAAAACCCTTTATTCTATATAAATAATCGATATAATATATATATAAATTCCATATCGACCTTTTCAAAATTTGATTTGGACATAAAATAAAATCTACAACACGAAAACTCGATTTTTCTCTTTCATTAGAAAAATATCGTCAAGCAGATTCTAGCGTTTCTTGTTTCGAGAAAATCCGACTTATTTTGGGCCCTGTACAACCGTTTAAAGTACAAAACGCCAATTTATGAACTACCGCGCCGTTGCAGCTCATTTTATAATTAAATTATAAATTTAACGTTTAACGGTCGTTTTATAAACGAAATCGCCACTAAAATTTCAATAAACACAATGTTGAATCATTTTAAACCATTTAAAATCGCCCGATCACGTTATACTGCATAATTAACATTTTCCCAAATATGCTAAAATTAAAAATATTATTATATTATTAATATAATTTAAATATTCACCACAAATGGTTAAAATCGATTATATATATTTAAATCAATATTTTAAATAAAATAAATTATTTCAATAAAATGGCCAGAAAATACGGGACATTACATTTTCTATATAAAAAATTATACAAGGATTTCGGATTTTGGAAAATTTTCAAGTCGACAATTAGTAATTTGAAAAGGAGATGTTATTTTTACTCTTTAGTCAGTGTTTGAAAAATTAAATGGATTTAATGTGATTTGGTTGAACCTAGATTGTACGGAGATTTGATTAATACATGAGGTTTATAAAGAAATTTTAAATAATTCGAGATGCATAAATACAACTTATGCAGAAATTGAAATTTAAAAAGAGATTGATTTTGAATTACATATATATGTATATAACTTTGAATCTCTTAGGAGATTATATATAATGAGAGATCAGGAAATATATAAAAATGATTTGAAAAACAAATTATTGGATATAGTTTGAAAATCATGGAAAATAATAAATCCTTATTCGAAGGGTAAAGAAGACCGTGTTTGATCTTGATCTCCGACTAAGAAAAAAATTGTTTTATCTAAATTAATTGAATATGATGGATAAATAAAGAAATTCAATATTTAAATTTAGTTGGGAAATTTTTTCATATGAAAAATTAGAAGTATACGTTGTTATAAACCCAATGGCCTCTCCTTTTTGGGGACGAAAAGTTTTAAAGGAGGGAAATTGTAACATTCCAGAAATTTCGACAACTGAAATATGGGATTATTTAAAGAATAAATTATTTTATATTGATACTATGATTTGAAATTTGAAATTTAATTTTTTTGTGTTATGATTGAATTCGATTTATTAATTAATTATGGTTAGTTGAGAATCAAATATTTACTGTTGAACATTTGGATTGAATTTGGTTAAATATTCGAATTGGATTTGAAATTCGATTGGAAAATGTAAGTGATGGAATTTAAAAATAAAATAAAATAACCATAGTTAACATTAAATAAATTGGAAATTTTATTGTTGAAATATATGGAAATTTGGCTGTTGTATATGTGTATTCGTGTGCATAAAGAGATTGATGTTAACATTTCAAATTTGAAGTTGAATGGAGTTGTTGATGGACGAACATAATAAAATGGGTGAACCAATAAATAATATAAATATTTAAATATCGTTATCTACAAACAAAGCCAGAATACAATTAAATTAATTTTATTGAATTCAGAATGCGGAAACAAAGGAGTGTGTATAATTTTTGTCCTATTTGGAAATTATGTTTACAGTACGAATACTGAAAGTTCAACATCAGTTTATGGCCGTGTAGTTTCAATATAAAACTAACCGTAAATAAGCCTCCCCAAATAATTATACCTAATATATAACTCTTCCCAAATTTATCTACGCCGACCTATTTCTGATAATGCATAATTACCTTATAGGCTATGACTTTACGTCATTCTTGTCTTCATATAATTTCATCTATAAAATTCAAGCCTCGTTCCTAATTTCCCCAACAAAAATCATTTTTTCAAATCCAGAAATCGCTCCTCAAAACCCTCGCCCACTTCCCCTTCCTAATCAATTTATGGTCGAAGCCCTATAATCGACCTCCTCGAAATTTTCAGAGAAGCCCCCTAATCACTCCTCCCTTCATCGCTGGCGAGCACCACCTTCCTCCTCGATGTACCACCAATCGTCTCTGAGGTTTCTGGTCATGCACACCTTGTTCCGGTTCACCTAAAACCGCCTTCACTCACCTTCTACTTTTCACCCAAGTCTCAGCGTTGTTAAGGTGAATTTTTAGATTCGCGATTTAAGTAGTTTAAGAATTTTAACTTTGTAAAACTGAAATAAAGTCATTGGTGCCAATTGTTGATCTGCTGTATGGCCGCCTTATTGTTACTACGTCACATAAAATCTTGCAACTCGTTGATTGCAGTGTAAGGTTATTCACAATGTATTTTGTTGTGGCATTCCAGTACCCAAATTTTTAACGTTTCGTCTTGCCATGGTTGAAATTTGAAATACTGTACTGCTTTCATAGTAATTGCCAATGGGAAAAAGCGATACTTAAGTATAAAGATAATGGTTTGAACAGATGAAGGACTTGGTGATTACCTGATCAATAAAAGTTCCTTTATATATATATATATATATATATATATATATATATATGTCAGCACATGTATACTTGCATTATATGTATGTATATATGTGGATCTTTACATTATGTATATGTAGAGCATTGCAGTGGTATTACTTCACTTCCTGGATACTATACTTTACCGGTTGGAATTACCACATCAACTCGTGTTATGTCACATGCTAATTCTTGTTGCCTGTGTTAGTAGGAACTGTTAGCCCATTAATATCAACCTGTTGCCTTAATAAACCTAGAGCATTTCATGGGGTCGTTTAAGTAGAAATATACTCATATGTACAATGCTTTGTTATGATCTTAAATTCTGAAATTATATGTTCGTTAAATTTAATAGGAGAGAAACAAAAGTTATTTCAGTAAAAACATCTTGCATATGGATCAAATAATTATATAGTATGTCTGAACACTTATATTGTGCTATCACGTATATAACAAGTGTATTGATAAATAAATAGAAGTTAACATTTGCAGTATGGTATATGTGCCAAGCAAAAATGCAGAAAGGATGCAAATTAGCAGATATGGTACATTTTTTTTCAATGGGTACGGTAACCATAATTGTACTCTTATTACGTGAATTATATGTTAAATCAACAAATTTAGTAAATTGGCCACTTCCAGTATCCAGTATTCATTGTTGTTGGTCGAAAAGTAAATATGGTTATCTTGCATCACCATTGAGCAATTTTGATGATGTTCTGTTAAGTGTTAGGCAAACAAATGCCATCATAACAAATTTTGAGTTATTTGACCTTTGATGTTAACTATACTCCCACAATCAAAACCATAAGTATCCAATCGCTTGGGGAGTTTATTAGGATATTCATTTCGCTCACCAAAATAAAATTGTCATATATTTGTATTGTATAAAATACTTGTTACTTATTTATGGAACTAAAGTTAACATTCTTAGTTAAAATACACTGAATATTTGGTCAAATACAATTATAAGAATATGGTATCATTTCTTTGTTGCATGTATGCCATTGTTTACTGTTCTTCTCTATTTATGTTTTAGGATTTTTTTATATTCCTAAATGAACATGATTTTGTTTAACATCAGATATTGCCACACTAGAGTTATTATTATTTTACCCACTGTTCCACGGAAATGTTACACTGGCCTTGGAAATTTGTAAACCTGGTTTCATATATACGCGAGTGGGAAAATTCGTATGTATAGACTTGCTCTTTGGGTTGAAAAGAGTATTCACTAGCCTGATTGAGTGCAGTACTTTTTTGCCCTCATGTTTTACCGTGTGTACCTGTTATTTGCAAAAACTCATGCTGCACGGTATTCCCATACAAGTATTTGTTATGTCCTGGTTCCGGAACGTTGAGACAATGCATATGTGTACCTATACAAGTGTGTACATGCAGGCTTCTCGGACCGCTTGTCCCTGAAAATATTTGAGATTGATAAGTGCATTTATTTCACTTGATATAGGATTGATATGAACATATACCACGACTATTTATTTGCATATGCTATTTCATTGCGGGATGCTGAGGTAATGTACTCATGTATATTATCTATACATGAGTGCATATGCAAGCTCCTATGTCCTCTCCTCATGGAAAAGTAAAACAGATAAGAATAGATACCACACCTGTTTATTTTACGTACGGCATCTATGGTGAGAATTTAGAATTAACTATTTATTTCAGTTTCTATTGAAGTTAATTTACTTAAACTACGATTTAATCCTAACTCGAGTGTTTTATGTTTTTGCATGGAACGCACGTGTAACATCCCAGAAATTTACGATTGTAACGTCCCATAATTTTCAGTATATTTAAATTTCAATTTAAAATAAATAAATTGGAATATATTTAGGGAAAATCAAATTTGTTAATTCTAATGTTGACGATTGGTTGAATTGAGTACAAATAGATTTTTAATTTAGTTTGTACTTAGGATGGTTGTAATTTGAAAATTTATATTATTATTTTTTAATTAATAAATTTGATTTATTTGGGTTATAATGGAAATTCAAATTTAATTTGAAATGGTGGAATTTTAAATTGTTGAATTATAACTGAAATTCAAATCAAGATTCAAATAATCAAATTATGATTTGAAAATGTGTGAAACTTATTTGTAGAAATTTATTTAAGTTATAATTTGATTTAAATTTGAATTCAATGAATATTTAATTTGAATTTAAAACGGTTAATCGAATAATTGAATAATTAATTAATTAATTAATTAACGGTGAAATTTAACTGTTTTGGCGACTGTCTCGGAATTCGACGAAACTGGCGCCATCGGAACCGGAACAGTGAATTATGGTAGGATTTAAATTTGCATTAAAAATCCGACTTTCCGTTTGATCGTAAGAGAGAAAGTGTGAAATAGATCTATGTAATTGGATAATCGTTGGTTTCTTATGTTGGGCCTTCTATGTTCATATATATATAACCCATCTAACACCTCATCAGCTCATTCTACACTATACGTATACTTCCTCCATCATTTTTTCTCAAATGGCTGAAGATTTTTTTTTCTAAACCCTACCTCAAAATAAAAATCATAACTTGAAAATGAAATCTCTTCAAATCCTAGTGTATTATATATCAAAACGAAGAGCTCGACGATACGAAGCTATGGGTACTCTCAGATTCGACATGCAGTAGCCGATTTGGATGGAATTGGCGGTCAAACCTCATGAAATTCGTAACCCTAGAACTAAATTTGGGGATTTTCGATTTACAAAGTAATCGGAGAATTTAACTTCTGGGTTTTGTCGGGGATAGCCTGTGGAGTCGAACGGTGGTGGTCGGAGGTTGAATCGTGGAGTGTGTTGCAGGATTTTGGCGTTTGAAGGGCAAAAGGTAGCTCCATTCATCTCGACGGAGGGGGGGCCACAGGCCACCGGAGGTGCAGGCGAAGGGTTCAAGAAATGCGCCGGGGTCTGTGCTCTCATCGGGTGGTGGTCGGAGCCTCTAACGAGGTCGTAGGCAGGTGAATTTTCTGGTCAAACATCTCGGGTTTTGGGGTTCTATGCGTCGGGTTCCTGTAGCATTTGAAGAAGGAGCAGGAAGAAGAGACCCTGCTGACGTGTCAAAGTGTGATAAGGTGAGGAGTTTATTATTAATTATATATAAAAAAAAATTGAAATGGTTAAACACTGATAACTCTCTCGTATTAACTCGGATTTGGACGCGGTTTGTTGCGTTGGGATCGTGGCGGAATTGCGGACGTTTTGGCACTAACCTGGCTGCGTTTAGAGACTGTGAAATTTTGGGCTATGGTTGGACGTACGATCAACAAAAGACCCAAAGGTGAGTGATTTTCTCACTCACGAAATACTGAATTATTCCCATATTTATTGAATTAAATTATGAAGTAAATTTGGTTGCATGGTTGTGTTGGATTGTTGATGTGTTGTTAAATGTACATGCAAGTGTGTTAACATTCAAATTTAAGTCAATAATTAGTTATTTAGTTAATTTTAAATTTCTAGTTGAAATTCGAACCTTTATTAAATCCTGAAACAGTTAACGCTGATCAGTTGAAGTAAATGGTTATGATGGATGTTGGTTGAAATTTATTACTGAGTTTATAGTGACATTTTAATGCTCCTTATTTCAATATATTGTAATGCATGTTGATTTGGACGATAAATCTCATTTTCCCTTGATGTTATGGGCATCTAATAAACCCGGGATTTATCGATAAAATAAATTAAGAACACAGAGTGAAATGATAAACCTCTGTGACCCTGATTTGGATTGAAATGATAGATCCATCCCTGAAATATCAAGAAATTAAATTTAAAATCACTTGGCCATTGGATAGAAAATTATATACAGACATCGGTTGGTTAAATGATTTTAAATATTGGAAAATTTATTTGATAGAATTTTCAAGAATGTGCCGATACTCGATAAATTCACTCCTTTAATGATTCTGAACTTGGGATGTCTATTAAAAAGGGTTAAGGAAATTTCTTCCATAACAAAGTGGAAATACTTAAATTTGGATTTGAATACGATTTGAAATTTCAAATTTAAAAGTGTGGATTAGAAGAAGATAAATTCTTATGTTATTTAAATTTTGGGAAATGGAAATCAAGGGAATTCTGAGTTGTTTAACTCAGTTTGAATATAGATTGAACACTTGAAATCGAATGGTTGTTGTGAACAATGATGAAATGAGATATGGAACTAAATGAACTCCATTTAGACCGGAGCATAGATTCAAGTATTTGAATTTGGAAGAAAGGAACGATTTTGGTTAAAGAAATTTATTATCTATATTTACACATTTGTTTCCAAATAATTATTCTTTCTTTAAATTTATTATTTATCTTTACTTATAAACTATTGTATTATGAATAAATTTTCCGTATAATTTATTTTTCAAAACTTCCTCGTAAACCTCTATTTTAGATATATACATAATATTTAAATCATTTATTTATTATTTTAATTATTATATTCTATATATATTTAGTTATATAAATTTTTATTATTTTTATTATTATTTTATAAACATTTAGGTTGCAAGTATTTTTGAAATTTTAAATTTCTTCCAAGGAAAATGTTTGAATTTGAACCGCTGGTTCAAATGGAGTTGAGATAGGAATTCATCCCATTTAAATATGAACCGATTTAAACGTTTTATGGAAATATGAATTATATTCTTCTCGAATATAAATGGATCTCCTAAGGGATCGAAATGGGTTGTAATGGAATAAATATATTCTATGGAATATGAATGGATTTCGAACATAAATCGATTTGGGAAATTTGAATTTTTGTGATGAAATATGTTCTATTGAATATAAGTCGATTTCGGAAGATTATACGTTTATAATATGAGGACATGGAAATATATTCTAATTTAGAATATAATCGGTTTGGTATGATTTATGATATTTTGATATGAAATTATATCCTTTTGAATATAGATTTGGTTTGAAACAGAATATGATATTTTGTTATGAAAGAGAACCTTTGAGAAACGTAAAAGAACCAACCGATGTGGAAAATGTAAGCGTTGGTTGTTAAAGAGACCGGAGTCGACATAAGGCATACTCTCTGTCAGTGTCGATACCACTTTGACAACTATGAACGTTTTGACGTATCCAGAACGAGATATGATGACTTGGAGTCGATTATTGAATCGAAGAAGATGATCGAGGACGAAATAGCCCTGACCTTCGGGTCAGAATTGAAATGACTAAAACAGGAGCTATACCGTGACTAACTGAGGTAGCACCTTTGATCGGACACACTTCTTCAATACTATTTCTATGACTATGATGATGATGATTTGGGTCCATTTATGACTTTGGGAGTGTGTTCCGAGGTGGGCGGTAGTGGCTGCTATGCGTTACCACCGGTCCGGGAGTGCAATTGGTAGAATCCTACCCTGGGCATTGCCTCGAGTGCCTTGTTATATATATCCATATCGAGCCCCATACGATTTTGATTTAGCATTGCCTTCTATGAAGTACCCTCTGATAACACCAGTACGGTGAATTTACGGTACTGTATAGACTGTTGGTGCCTATAAACGGCGTAAGGGTAATATGGTAATCCCGCTTACGCTATTTTCAGTATTTATACTTTACTGGATAGACACTATCATAATAGCGTACTATATTATGTATGTATTAGTTTAACGGATCCTTGAGAGATGGAAAAATCCCGTAACATCTCTTGAGTTACTGTACCCATGACACTGATGTTATTTCGTATTTTGATTTGACTAATATGAGATGATTTAGTGCTGACCCGAGTGTTTGTTGTGTTTTCTTTTTATGCAATACTCTCGGGTCTGCAGACATTGCAGTATTTGAAGATGACTGTGCTTGGAGATCGAAGACGAAGATTTGGTATATCTATTATCTATACATATGTATTTCCGCTGCATTTATTTCCGCTGCTTATTATGTACATTCGTATGTATATGTAACTCTGATAATCATTGAATGTTATAATCACAGTATACATTTCAACTGCTTTTAACTGCTATTTGTTTATTATATGTTGTCCTTCCGCTGTGAGATTCTGTTATTGTCTTTCTCTTCTTTCTTTCTTTTTCTTCTTTTCCCAATAACTACCTTCATTTGCGATTTGTTGGGTCGACATGTGTAGATTATTGTCGATTTTAACGGTTAAAAATGTGGGTCGTTACATTTGGTATCAGAGCGATGGTTGTCGACAACCTTGGCTCTGTTTGGGAATAAACTCGTTAGAGATGGGGTTAGTGATGCCCTAGAATGAGTTGAGAGAGCGTACTTGTATTTTTATATAAAAATGATTTTTATACTGTGTTGGTAGTTCTGTTGAATATTTATTGATTCTGGTCGATTTATGGGACGCCATGGAATCGACAGGAATTTCTAAATACTTGTACAGGATGGATCGACATAATATGGTTTCGATAATATATTATATGTTCGATATACTATTATTGGTTTTAGTATATATACCTTTGTCGTTAAAAGTGATAATATTAAGTTATTACCTGTTGTGGTTGATTAAATGATAAATCAAATGGACGGGACAAATTAAATGGTTAAAAGGGTTTAAACAAAATAGGTATAAAAGTCATTTAGGCGGATATATTTTGGGAATAGGATAAGGATGAACTCGATTACTTGATTCTGGAACTTTGAAAATAGATTTGCCTGGGTTTTTGGGAAATATGGTACTTTGGTAAGTATTTCGAAAGAGAAATGGTTTAAAGGAATTTAAGAAATAAGTGTGTAATCCCTTCTCGGACATCAGAAATGACTTCGGTAATGAGTGCACGCATTATCGACGTTTATTCTGAAGCGTTTAAGTGGGGGAGATCACTCGATGGTTATTATAACTTGTTTGACAAAGGATTTTTAATTTAATTCCATATGATATAATTTTTTTTATAAAGGTATTAGAATACGTTATTTAAAGTTGGAATTTAAATTTAACATGCTTTGAAAAATTTCTATGTTTTTGTAAATTAAAGATTTGGGTTCAAAATTTTATGGCATGTTTTTCTATAAAATAGTATAAGTACTTAGATTATTTTAAATTTTAGCTTATGACCCCAGGATGAAGTGTTTAAGTTCATCCTAACTAACTACATCCATTCAAGATTTAATTTTCTCGATTCATTGGAGTTTTAGACTTTGAAATTTTGGAATGGACTTAAGAACTAAGGGGTCGTCACGGAATTCTTAACTATGGATGATAATAAGGGAAACCAATCCCAACTTTGGTCGATAAGGATGTTAGAATAAATTAAAACTTACCACGAAATAAATTCAATTAACACCAACTGAATCAATTGAAATTTGGTTGTGTAATAAGAACGAGAACACATGTCTTGGCTAATTCATAAGTTACTAAGTTAGTCGAGAAGGAATTTAAAGGAATTTGTGTTATTAATGAAATATGAATGGTTAATAAACTAAAAAAAAGAATTAAATGGTGAATTAGAATACACGTAGGATGAACATATATAAGTCTAAATGGGTCGGACCTCGTTTAGGCAATGCATCGATATTAAGTCTAAGTAAAGCCGTGGAAGGAAAATGGAACGTAATTTGAGATAAATGAAAGAAATAAGAATAATTGAAACCAAATTCAATGAAAAACTTCGTATATGAGTGTCGAAGTATTAACCACTTTAAATGGGATTGGTAAATGAAATATGAGTTAAGGCTAAACTTAGGTGAGTCACGTAAATTGATTCGATAAGAGTTACTTAAAAGACTTTATAAAGATGAGATGGAAATTAAGTACTTAGAAAAAAAATTGTCATGAGATTTGGCAACTTGACTCATGTTCATGAATATATGACTTAATATCATCAAGTTGATTGAAAAGCTAGAACAAATTTCGAGTTGTCAGTTAGAATTTAATGCTCGGAATAAACGAGAAGCGAATAGAAAGAATATCGAAATAAAGTAAGAAATTGAATATGGATCCAATTTTTGAATAATGAAGCGATAGTAAAGTTAAATGTTAAGGATTTACAAAAGTATTGAAATCGAAAATGTTGAAATTTCGAATAGAAATAATCCAATGTTTATGTAAATCTGAAATAGTCGATAAGCTGAAGCTAAAGTGACCATAACTTTTGATAGGATGATCGGAATCTGATGATTCTAGACTTTTCGGAAACCTTAGAAACCGAGCTAAAACCTTCGTTTGTAAAGCCAGGTCGAATTCCTATGATTACTAAGCTGAAATGCAAGTTTTAGTCGTAGTTGTGTATGCAGAAAATTAAAAAACTGAAGCGTATACCTATATTGTTTTGACCATAACTTCCCAATGGAGCGTTGGATTTCGATGTGCGAGTACAATTCGGAAAGGCCAGAATGTAAACTAAAACTTTCTCTTAATATGCCTAGTCAAATTCTGATGTTTAGGGGAGTAAAAAGTGGATAGAACATTTCAGACCTGCATTTTCAGGGTACGGGCTGAAGCGTTCGGTTTTATTAAAACAGTCATAACTTTTGAACGAATTATCGGAATTCGATGAATCCGGACAATTCGGAAAGCTTAAAAGAAATGCTACAACTTTTACCTCGTGGGTTCTAGTCAAATTCCAATATTTAATGGGTGATAAACTTCATTTTGTTTGCTGGCCTGACATAGATATATTGGTTTTGGGGTTAAAATGATTAATGTATGTTGGGTAAGTTGCATATGTTGTTATATATGGTATATATGCTTGAATCTCATGTGTATGCAAGTTGTAACAGGTGTAAGGAGTGTGCGCTACGCTTTGGAGCTCGTTTGCGCTAAATGCTAAATGTTAAGGTAAATAAAAATGCAAACAAACGCTAAACAAGGTACGTATGTGTGTTATATGGTTTATGGTTAGAATATATATGGTGTCTTTCCCATTTTTGGGATGCCTCATCGAATGATGAGATGTATATTTGAAATTATATATGTTGTGATTTTCCAGACCTCTCCGTACAAAGGAGATGCTGCCGAAATTTTCCATGATTTCGGGAGTTAGAAAATTTATGGGATATACAAATATAACTTACTTAATAAAGGCTATTTTATGTATGAATTTAAAATAGATATGTGCTTAACATCGTTTCGTTCTCTTTTCGAGGACGAAAAGATTTTAAGTGGGGGAGAATGTAACGTCCCATAATTTTCAGTATATTTATATTTCAATTTAAAATAAATAAATTGGAATATATTTAGGGAAAATCAAATTTGTTAATTCTAATGTTGACGATTGGTTGAATTGAGTACAAATAGATTTTTAATTTAGTTTGTACTTAGGATGGTTGTAATTTGAAAATTATATTATTATTTTTTAATTAATAAATTTGAGTTATTTGGGTTATAATGGAAATTCAAATTTAATTTGAAATGGTGGAATTTTAAATTGTTGAATTATAACTGAAATTCAAATCAAGATTCAAATAATTAAATTATGATTTGAAAATGTGTGAAACTTATTTGTAGAAATTTATTTAAGTTATAAATTGATTTAAATTTGAATTCAATGAATATTTAATTTGAATTTAAAACGGTTAATCGAATAATTGAATATTTAATTAATTAATTAATTAACGGTGAAATTTAACTGTTTTGGCGACTGTCTCGGAATTCGACGAAACTGGCGCCATCGGAACCGGAACAGTGAATTATGGTAGGATTTAAATTTGCATTAAAAATCCGAATTTCCGTTTGATCTTAAGAGAGAAAGTGTGAAATAGATCTATGTAATTGGATAATCGTTGGTTTCTTATGTTGGGCCTTCTATGTTCATATATATATAACCCATCTAACACCTCATCAGCTCATTCTACACTATACGTATACTTCCTCCATCATTTTTTCTCAAATGGCTGAATATTTTTTCTAAACCCTACCTCAAAATAAAAATCATAACTTGAAAATGAAATCTCTTCAAACCCTAGAGTATTATATATCAAAACGAAGAGCTCGAGGATACGAAGCTATGGGTACTCTCAGATTCGACATGCAGTAGCCGATTTGGATGGAATTGGCGGTCAAACCTCATGAAATTCGTAACCCTAGAACTAAATTTGGGGATTTTCGATTTACAAAGTAATCGGAGAATTTAACTTCTGGGTTTTGTCGGGGATAGCCTGTGGAGTCGAACGGTGGTGGTCGGAGGTTGAATCGTGGAGTGTGTTGCCGGATTTTGGCATTTGAAGGGCAAAAGGTAGCTCCGTTCATCTCGACGGAGGGGGGCCCACAGGCCACCGGAGGTGCAGGCGAAGGGTTCAAGAAATGCGCCGGGGTCTGTGCTCTCATTGGGTGGTGGTCGGAGCCTCTAACGAGGTCGGAGGCAGGTGAATTTTCTGGTCAAACATCTCGGGTTTTGGGGTTCTATGCATCGGGTTCCTGTAGCATTTGAAGAAGGAGCGGGAAGAAGAGACCCTGCTGACGTGTCAAAGTGTGATAAGGTGAGGAGTTTATTATTAATTTATATATATAAAAAAATTGAAATGGTTAAACACTGATAACTCTCTCGTATTAACTCGGATTTGGACGCGGTTTGTTGCGTTGGGATCGTGGCGGAATTGCGGACGTTTTGGCACTAACCTGGCTGCGTTTAGAGACTGTGAAATTTTGGGCTATGGTTGGACGTACGATCAACAAAAGACCCAAAGGTGAGTGATTTTCTCACTCACGAAATACTGAATTATTCCCATATTTATTGAATTAAATTATGAAGTAAATTTGGTTGCATGGTTGTGTTGGATTGTTGATGTGTTGTTAAATGTACATGCAAGTGTGTTAACATTCAAATTTAAGTCAATAATTAGTTATTTAGTTAATTTTAAATTTCTAGTTGAAATTCGAACCTTTATTAAATCCTGAAACAGTTAACGCTGATCAGTTGAAGTAAATGGTTATGATGGATGTTGGTTGAAATTTATTACTGAGTTTATAGTGACATTTTAATGCTCCTTATTTCAGTATATTGTAATGCATGTTGATTTGGACGATAAATCTCATTTACCCTTGATGTTACGGGCATCTAATAAACCCGGGATTTATCGATAAAATAAATTAAGAACACAGAGTGAAATGATAAACCTCTGTGACCCTGATTTGGATTGAAATGATAGATCCATCCCTGAAATATCGAGAAATTAAATTTAAAATCACTTGGCCATTGGATAGAAAATTATATACAGACATCGGTTGGTTAAATGATTTTAAATATTGAAAAATTTATTTGATAGAATTTTCAAGAATGTGCCGATACTCGATAAATTCACTCCTTTAATGATTCTGAACTTGGGATGTCTATTAAAAAGGGTTAAGGAAATTTCTTCCATAACAAAGTGGAAATACTTAAATTTGGATTTGAATACGATTTGAAATTTCAAATTTAAAAGTGTGGATTAGAAGAAGATAAATTCTTATGTTATTTAAATTTTGGGAAATGGAAATCAAGGGAATTCTGAGTTGTTTAACTCAGTTTGAATATAGATTGAACACTTGAAATCGAATGGTTGTTGTGAACAATGATGAAATGAGATATGGAACTAAATGAACTCCATTTAGACCGGAGCATAGATTCAAGTATTTGAATTTGGAAGAAAGGAACGATTTTGGTTAAAGAAATTTATTATCTATATTTACACATTTGTTTCCAAATAATTATTCTTTCTTTAAATTTATTATTTATCTTTACTTATAAACTATTGTATTATGAATAAATTTTCCGTATAATTTATTTTTCAAAACTTCCTCGTAAACCTCTATTTTAGATATATACATAATATTTAAATCATTTATTTATTATTTTAATTATTATATTCTATATATATTTAGTTATATAAATTTTTATTATTTTTATTATTATTTTATAAACATTTAGGTTGCAAGTATTTTTGAAATTTTAAATTTCTTCCAAGGAAAATGTTTGAATTTGAACCGCTGGTTCAAATGGAGTTGAGATAGGAATTCATCCCATTTAAATATGAACCGATTTAAACGTTTTATGGAAATATGAATTATATTCTTCTCGAATATAAATGGATCTCCTAAGGGATCGAAATGGGTTGTAATGGAATAAATATATTCTATGGAATATGAATGGATTTCGAACATAAATCGATTTGGGAAATTTGAATTTTTGTGATGAAATATGTTCTATTGAATATAAGTCGATTTCGGAAGATTATACGTTTATAATATGAGGACATGGAAATATATTCTAATTTAGAATATAATCGGTTTGGTATGATTTATGATATTTTGATATGAAATTATATCCTTTTGAATATAGATTTGGTTTGAAACAGAATATGATATTTTGTTATGAAAGAGAACCTTTGAGAAACGTAAAAGAACCAACCGATGTGGAAAATGTAAGCGTTGGTTGTTAAAGAGACCGGAGTCGACATAAGGCATACTCTCTGTCAGTGTCGATACCACTTTGACAACTATGAACGTTTTGACGTATCCAGAACGAGATATGATGACTTGGAGTCGATTATTGAATCGAAGAAGATGATCGAGGACGAAATAGCCCTGACCTTCGGGTCAGAATTGAAATGACTAAAACAGGAGCTATACCGTGACTAACTGAGGTAGCACCTTTGATCGGACACACTTCTTCAATACTATTTCTATGACTATGATGATGATGATTTGGGTCCATTTATGACTTTGGGAGTGTGTTCCGAGGTGGGCGGTAGTGGCTGCTATGCGTTACCACCGGTCCGGGAGTGCAATTGGTAGAATCCTACCCTGGGCATTGCCTCGAGTGCCTTGTCATATATATCCATATCGAGCCCCATACGATTTTGATTTAGCATTGCCTTCTATGAAGTACCCTCTGATAACACCAGTACGGTGAATTTACGGTACTGTATAGACTGTTGGTGCCTATAAACGGCGTAAGGGTAATATGGTAATCCCGCTTACGCTATTTTCAGTATTTATACTTTACTGGATAGACACTATCATAATAGCGTACTATATTATGTATGTATTAGTTTAACGGATCCTTGAGAGATGGAAAAATCCCGTAACATCTCTTGAGTTACTGTACCCATGACACTGATGTTATTTCGTATTTTGATTTGACTAATATGAGATGATTTAGTGCTGACCCGAGTGTTTGTTGTGTTTTCTTTTTATGCAATACTCTCGGATCAGCAGACGTTGCAGTATTTGAAGATGACTGTGCTTGGAGATCGAAGACGAAGATTTGGTATATCTATTATCTATACATATGTATTTCCGCTGCATTTATTTCCGCTGCTTATTATGTACATTCGTATGTATATGTAACTCTGATAATCATTGAATGTTATAATCACAGTATACATTTCAACTGCTTTTAACTGCTATTTGTTTATTATATGTTGTCCTTCCGCTGTGAGATTCTGTTATTGTCTTTCTCTTCTTTCTTTCTTTTTCTTCTTTTCCCAATAACTACCTGCATTTGCGATTTGTTGGGTCGACATGTGTGGATTATTGTCGATTTGAACGGTTAAAAATGTGGGTCATTACAACGATCTTTGGTCATCGACATAAAACCCACGTCGATTATCCAAACATCGAAAATACCGGTAGTTAATGAAAGAAACCAGAGGGTGAGAATAGATAAGATAGAAATTTAGAATAGAAGAAGAAGAAGAAGAACACAACATCAGAGTAACACGAACCTCACAGTGAAACAAATAACATTTAATATATAACGTAACTTTGAAATATAAATCTGTACTTGAATTTACATATCATTTCCAAAGTACATCACTTACAACACAGTGAAAATAACCATAGCTATATAATTCTGAAGCCTCCTGCTCTAGCTTTCTAAATATATCTGTTTATCCCGACTACTTGACTGCCCATACAAAATTGGACACCCAAGAGTTTAGGGAGAGTAAAACAAAATAAACTCCGGGTCAGTCATGTGACTGGTGTGAGTAAACTCAAATCATTTGTTTAACTTTAAAAATCCTTTCAAAAGGAAGAATAATCGTAAGACCGATCCACACATAAACACAGATGGTTTTTACCTTATGATAACCCAAATCATTTGTAAAACAATATTATTTTGATATTATAATAATGTCTAACACAAGTAATATCAGTCTAGTAGAAACGCTTGCATCTAATGTCTACATATAAAATATACAATCAAAACCACGGGCTCTTATTTGGGGAATGGATTCCAACTATGACAAGGTATGGGTCCACCTTCCGTTCAGTGTACTCTAGAAGTGATACACTGGAGTTCAACAAGATCATCTTGTTACCCGGTCACACATGACCGACCACTCATTTCGCTTGAGTGTATCGAATATATTGTCACCTTACAGTTGGTAAACCAACATAACCATTCCCGGGAGATACAGAATTGAAAGAAGTAACAAATATGAATATTCTCTAGATGGTGACAATATACCCTACTTGGGTGCGGCCCACTTAGCCATGCTGCCTGCCCGATTTCTGTCATTTCCCAGTTGATGAGGCCGGAGGTCATAACGTATCTTCCAACGGATTACTCATTTATTTACTCTGAATGCCACAACGTCATACCTGTCAAACTGCAAATTGATTTCCCCAAAAATACCACGGGTATAAGATAAGAGAAACAAATTTCTCCGCCACCAATGTAAATATGTTTGAAACAATCAACTCACATGATCCACGAGATATACTCTGTCAAACATTCTTCCATACAGTTTGTCCTGGGAATGGACAAACTGAAGGAACTATTCTGTAAACAGGATAACCCTTGCATAACTCCGTCTTCAATTTGTCTTCGATCTATTTGATTTGAAACGCTAACGCCCATGCGAAGTGGCTCTCGGGTAATAAACCAACTGATCTCTCTGTATTAACGACGGAAAAATGGTCAAAACTTTGATAGTCTGTGATTTAACTATCAAAAGAAAACTCGTATGGAAACAACGATATTATTTCCAAATGGAAATTTTATCGATCAATCAACATTCAAAATTTGCCCCTTCAAATTAATTTATCATTAATTTATTCATTTCCTTATTTCCCATTTTCATATATTCGTAAATCCTTATTTTCTAAACTTAGAAAATATACGTTATTAATCACTGGAAAACGTTTCCATATTTATTCCCATTTCTTATTTTCTATTATCAGAAAACATTTCTGATTTTTATTTGGAAATCATTTCCAGAACTCCTTCATTTGATTTAAACTGGTGTTTAAATAAGCATCGCTATGCCAACACAAACCATTACGCTCATTAACTAAATTCACTTAACCTACCTTTACTATCAAACTTTAACCATTCCTTAGTTAAGAAGGAAGTCAATCAAGTTGGGGTATAATTACCTCTCAGACCTTAACTGAACAACTTTTCAACTTCGGAATAGACAATGTTTATCTTTATAAACCTTTAACAACTTCCTTGCGAACCTCACGGATTCTATTTACCAATCCACTTCTTTTATAAAAACATAGGTTATAACGATAACATTATAATCCCTACTTTCGAAATATCTAACTTCAAATATAACTTTTATTATTTAATTTGAATAAATAAATAAACATCTAATTTATAAATAAATAAATCTTGATTTAAACACTGGAAAGTATAAATACTTCCCCGAATTCGATATAATCTAATTCGACGATTAACTCTCTTCGAATAACTAATATTCGATTAACTCACTTCGAATAACTAATATTCGACTAACTCACTTTGAATAGCTTGTATTAGATTACTCTCTTTGAATAACTAATTATTCGATAACTCTTCTCTTCGAATAACTTATATTCGGTTTAACTCCATTCGAATAACTTATATTCGATTTAACTCCTTCTGAATGAACTATATTTTATAACCCCTTCGAATAACTAATATTCGATAACCCTTTTCGAGTAACTAATTCGGTAATTCCTTTCGAATAACTAATATTCGATAACCCCTTTCGAATAACTAATATTCGATTAAATCATTTCGAATAACTCTATTCGATAAATTCTTATCTTCGATTAATCAATACTCGACGAACTCTAACTTGATAAACTAACACTCGACTAACTCTAACTCGATTAACCCATTTCGATTAACTTCTTTTGATTAACTCCTTCATTCTATTCGAATAAACTATATTCGATTAACTCTTTTAATTCTATTCGAATAAACTATGTCAGTTTTAACTTTATTTCGAATAGCTAATATTTGATTTAACCGCTTGACTCTAGATCGCAGCGATCATAATGGTTACTCCTGATACCCTCAGGAAACATCTGACCGCCGTAGGCTATCTGCAGCCCTGTGAGTTACGCTAGCAGTCGTACGAAATGGAAACTCATTCTGAATAACTATGTTTGACTAAATCTATCTCAAATAACTATGTTCGATCAACTCTAATTGAATAACTAATATTCAGTTAAATCCTAATTCGATTAACTTTGTTCAATTAACTCTATCTGGTTAACTCTTTATTCGAATAAATAATATTCGATTGACTCTAATTGAATAACTAATATTCAATTAAATCTATTAATGAACTCTAACTGGTTAACTTTATCCAATTTACTCTTCATCAATATTTAGTTTCAAATATCGATGTTGAAATCGATTCTTACTTCTCCATATAAGTCCTGACTTATGTATTCTATTTATCCAATGATAAACATTTTATTTAATTTATAAAATTTTATTTATAAATTTATCTTCTCAACTTATCTGTTAAAAATTGATTTTTATTTAAAATCTACTTTAAATTCATATTCTGTTATACCCATGTGCGAAGCACGGGTCTAAACTTTCCTAGTGTAAAATTCTCTTTTTATACAATTATATTTATTTATCAAACAATTCCCTTTTGATAATTCTATTTATTTCCTAAATAAATAATTTTTTATAACTTTATTTATTTGCTAAATAAATATTTCCTTTTAAAAATTTCTTTATTTATTTTCTAAATAAATATTTCCTTTTAAAAATTATCCTATTTACATTCTAAATAAATATTCCTTTTACACTTCTATTTATTTTCTAAATAAATAATCCTTTTGTACTTCTATTTATTTTCTAAATAAATAATCCTTTTTCATTTCTTTTACAAGTGTTTTCCTTTATATTTATTTTACAAATATTTTCCTTTATATTTGTTTTACAAATAATTCCCTTTTCAACTCTTTGATTTTATAATTATTTCCTTTTAAAAAAATCCTTTTTCGTTTATATATAAAATCCATTGATTTTATATAAATAATTTATTTTTAAAGTATACTTTGAAAATCCCCTTTTACATCCCAGTATTTCTTACGGTATTTAAAATACCAAACAACAATGATCGATATCATTCAAACACACATAATCAACAACGGATTATATATCACAATATACGAAACAAAATAGTATTTTATATATTGAGGAACCCAATTGGGTCCCTCCAACCTGTTTCCCTGCATCACAGATTTTAAAGAATATAATTAACATCGATTTCATTTCACTATGAAATATTCTGCTAAACAAAATCAATATTTGATTAATGATTTATATATATCGTTATATATAATTTCAACCAATACATAAGCAATTCAACCAAACAGTTAACACACATCAATCAACAGATAATTATCAGTTCTAAGAATACGTTATAGAAATATAACTGTTCATAGTTGGTGAGTTTTACTCACATTTGGCGTTAACCGTTAAATAACGATTTTCGTTTATTGATTCAGACGGACAATTTATTTTGCAATAAATTGTAATGAGCTCGGATTCACTCCCAGTCAGTTCCATTGTGTGGCCGCCGTCCCTATGATCCCATCGGATCCAGTTTCACTCGATTCAGATAACGTATGACAAAGTTGTCAATTTTACAAATCAATGCATTATTTAAATTAAATAAACACTTACAATTAAATCCCATTGGGCCTCAACCCTCTCCACATCGTCCAAACCATGTTCTAACGTAGCCCAATACCTGACTCATCTCTCATCCTTCTTCCTGTAAGCCAAGGTCCCAATACCCACCATAGCCGCTCACCTTCATCACCGAATACCACTCCCCCTCTCCATTAACATGCAAACAAAAATTACCATCCTCCTTCTCTCCTCAAACTCCATCTCCTTAGCGCAACGATTTTAAACTCGATCCTCTCACCTAGGTTTCAGTTTCAGCTCAAAACCATCGCACCCAGTAAACAACCGAA
Source organism: Allium sativum (assembly GCA_030737875.1). Classification (NCBI taxonomy): domain Eukaryota; kingdom Viridiplantae; phylum Streptophyta; class Magnoliopsida; order Asparagales; family Amaryllidaceae; genus Allium; species Allium sativum. The sequence continues at coordinate 611,138,610 of CM060918.1, read as the reverse complement.
CTCAAACAACACCGAACTCGCCCAAACGTTGCACACACATAGTATTTCATACTAGAAATCCAAATACCATTCTCATAACATGAATCGATGATCAAAACCGCATAAATCCCCAACCCTAAGAAAAGCTGTTTATAACCCAATCTGAAGAATGGACGTTGAACCCATTCAAATGGGTATAGAATCGAAGCTAATCAATAGAGGAACATGAATATACATGAATCAGAATTTATAGAATTATTATTTATTTTCTTTTGATTTAAAAGAGGATCGAAATCCTGTTTGGAGTAAGAAGTCAGTGGCTGAAAAACCAGTTAACTAATGAATGAAGAGAATTAGGTTTAGAGGAGTAGTGAGGGGTATTTATAGATGGTTTAAATATTTTTATATTGATTATTTTATAAGTTTATAATCAATCGTTACTTTCATTTGTCCTTTAAAAATTCCTATGATCACATACAACATTCAAAAATCATGAAAATTTGCATGCAACTGAGTTTGACATTACGGACCCAACGAAATTGTTTTCGTTGAATTCTGACTCCTTTTGCTCACACATCGTATTTTTAACCGTCGAATTACTGACTGTTTTTCACATTAAAATTCCGTACGGCCACAAACTAACTTCAAAAATCACGGAACTTGACATCTAACAATAATTTAATACTACGGATTCAACCAAATTAGTTTCGTCGAAAACGAGACGACCCCGAACCCCGTACTGACGGTGGCAAGGGTAATCTTTGGAATACAACACATAAACAGAAAATAGCAGAACAGAAATAAATAAATACACCAGATAATGAACAAATAATACACTGGATAAACATAATCATCAGAGTTACACAATATACAGGATCATACTTAGTACAAATACAGTTCAACTATACATAAATGTCTACAGCGGAAATAAACATAATATGTACAATAGGAGTTAAACAGCATAAAAAGAGATAAATGATAGAATCCATTCTCAGCTCCAGCTATCCAGACAAGCCTGCTAAACCTGAACACAAGGCTGCCCGCGTAGAAAAAGGGGTACCCGAGTTTGAAAGTGAAATAAACTATGAGTCAGTCATGGGACTGGTATGAGAAATCTACTTAACACATTTACAATATGGATAATCACAGGACCACGCCACTTTCGTGGAACGGGTTTACTCCATTGGATTGCCAGTGCTTTAAAACAAATCATTCTTTTAAACATCGCAATGCTTTTATAAAAATGAAGCCATTATAAGACTCAGTTCCCATCACACAATGCAACGCAAACCGGAGGATAGAGTTTTACCTTATAACGGCCAAAATATGCTTGATACCAATAAAACAAAATCATTTGATATTATTACTAGTGTTTATATGTTTCAAAAACAATTTCAAATCATAACTATCAATCACAGATGGCATTAATGCCCCATACCACTATGTCGCCATATATAGGTATACAATTAAAACCGCACAGTCATGTATTTGGAAATTGGATTTCCGTCATGAACCACGGCAGAAGATAGTCCTTACCGAATTCGAGACGCTCTAGCCCGCCCCTTAGGCAAGTACTCAGTCAAGCCTTTGGATCGTCAGGGCCAGTCCACCGATGTGGATTAAAATTCCTGAACAATGCGTTTCCCCGCCCTATGGGGCATGAGTAAGCCAACGAATGACTACTCCATCGGTCCCGGATCGACCGATATATCCGAGGCGCCTCGCTACAGCAACTACCACATAGGTGTAAATAATATAAATGTCAGCCAGTTTAAGCACTGACACCACCTCTAGCTAGAAGGAAACGCATGACCTCCCTGATGTCCTTCTCCCATTTCTGGATCATACCGGGGTGTGGAACTCACGAATTCACGTTATACACAAAGTTACGCCACACAGGCGGTGCTTTGTTCATCAACCACAAGACTTTGCTTTTCAACAGAAGCCCTGATCACTGCATCTTAGCATGCCACACAGGCAATTCGCGCCATGTAACTGATGGCTATCAATCACATAGAATAAATTCCAATGTTAGACACACAGTCCATTTACAAGTCCGTCCTGTATAACAACCCGTATTTTCAATAAACTGTTATAACATAAATCGAGGCAGAATTAAATTCAAAAATCAGAATCAGGGGAAACGGGCTATGCCATTGCGATCGTCTCGGAAAAATACGCGAAATAGAGTCCGAGTTTTCGAAAATCGGAGTCCGTATGACCCAGTTAAGGCCCATTGAAGTTTTCAGAAATTTCTATGCTAAAGACAGATTTAAATTTCAAATTAAAATCAAGGATTAGGGCTAATCAGGGTTAGGCGGGAAAATTCCCGCCAGGGGCCCATGTCGACAGGCATGTCGACAGGGCACCCAGGGTGTCGACTGCCCTGTCGACAGCCCTGTCGACAGGGGGTGCCCAGGCAGTTCAGCCTGGTGCACCATTTTTGATTTGGGTTGGGTCATGTGGCTTGGTTCTGGAGAATTCTAAGATCTGACGGGCAAAACCTAATCTAGGGTTAATCCTAGGGCCTAAAACACTCTAATTCTCTATAAATATACCCCTAATCCTACCCTAAAGCCTCATTAATCAATCTTGCAACTAAACTATGCCAAATTGAAACCTCAAATGGCCTCCATCTAAAATCCCTAGCCTCCACCTTCCTCAAAGTTTAATCCTATGATGATATGATGATCATACAACCTTTTCTATGTTGTATGAATGCTTAATGACTTGCATACTTCATTAAGATGCAAGTTTGATTTGCTAAAGTTTGTGTTTTTGGGATTTTGCAAAAGGGTTTTCTTATTTGAGGCTTTGTTTTGAGTTTTTAAGGGCTTCTTCATCTTATTTGGTGGATTTGTGGCTTGTTTATATTTGTAAGCCCTCTTACCTTCACTTTACAAACTTTAAAGTTAATGTTTGGTGAAAGTTGAGATTTATGTGAGTTTAGTTGATTATGCATGCTTATGCGAACTCACTATGATATGTTTTATATGATTCATGAGTTATGCATGCATATGCGAGGTTTCTATGCCATGTTTTACATGTTTCACAAGTTATGCATGTTTATGCAAGATCACCTTACCATGTTATGCAAGTTTAATGGATTATGCATGTTCATCTTACCATGTTATGCAAGTTTAATGGATTATGCATGTTCATCTTACCATGTTATGCAAGTTTAATGGATTATGCATGTTCACCTTACCATGTTATGCAAGTTTAATGGATTATGCATGTTCATCTTACCATGTTATGCAAGTTTAATGGATTATGCATGTTCACCTTACCATGTCATGCATATTTAATAAGCTATGCATGTTTATGCGAATTCACCATGACATGATTTGCAAGTTTAACATGTATGCATGTTTATTATGACATGTGAAGTTCACCATGTATGTTATGCCAAGTTACCTTCTATACCCTTATACGTTATGACGAATATGTAAGCGAGATAATGACGTTGGGAGGGTTGGGTAAACTTAAAAATACATGAAACTAAAAGATTGGGAATTTACCTATTAAGTTAGGTCTACCCCTTGGGAATTTACCTATTAAGTTAGGTCTACCCAAGTATATGTTAACTTGTAAATATGTTTTGAAGTGGACATGACATTAGATAACATGATATGGCCAACTCGAGGTTAGACCTAGTTGTGGTGTAAATCTTCCCAGGTAACCACAACGTGGGGTCTAATGTGGGTAGTTGGTCATGTTGCACCATAAGACCCGAGGTTAGACCTAGACGTGGTGTAAATCTTCCCAGGTAACCACGGATGTCTAATGTGAGAGGTTGGGTGCGTTAAGTAATTAATGCCTCATGATTAGGGTTAAGTCATGGCCCACTAATACTTAACCAATAATGGGGATGCGAGGATTAGATGGGGTTAAGTGGTTACACTTAGCTAATTTAATCCAGGTTTAGTGAGGGGTTAAAACCACACTTAACCCTCTTAGAAACCCTAGCAACGTGGTCTGTTCCAGCAGTAATCCCAGTTTGGTATCACTACAACCCTACAGCTAGGTTAGGGCGGGGCACGATTACTGGACTGATGTAAGCGACCAAAGCGACGGCTGAGTGGTACAGCGGTGCGGGTCCGGCGGGCTACGGACGTGCACGTAGTCCGATGTTGGACAAACTCGAGGCACGGGTACCAGTAGGTTTAGACTGTGCATTATTGCTTAGGTGTCTGGGGTTGACACCTTAGGGCTTGATACACCCGAAGGTGGACCCAGCACAGTCTGACTACATCCATGTGGGCCGTATGGACACCAACACTCGACGTGTTAGGTTTATAGGGAGCCGATCGACTAGACCGTTGGGCTGGGCCTTATACTAAGGTCACTTCATGTTATTGGGCCAAAGTTTGGGCTAAGGGATCAAGATCTGTTTTGTGGGTTTGCTAGTACACTGGGGTGCAAAGTTTAATCTCGTCTATGTGATGTCACCTTTATCTATTGCCAGTGGGTTCATCTCAGTTTCCATCATACTGTTAACTTTACTAGTTTATAGATTGATCGTAGTAGGGCTTACCAGTCTTTTTGACTGACCTGTTTTCTTTCGCTTCTTTTCTTCCGTTTCCCCCCCCCCCCCACAGGTTCTCAGGGAGGGACTACATCTGCTTAGTGGATCTTTGACTTGCTTGTTGGATAGCTCATGTATGGATCTGAGCTAGCTATGGCTTATCTTTTATTTCTGGGGATTAGTACTGATGTTTACTATGTATTTTGTTATCACGTATCTAGACTGGAGTTGTATTTTGGATCATGACATTTCGATATTATGTACTTGACTATGTGGGTTTTCTGAGATGATGATGATGGGTTTTTATCTGCTACCGCTGCTTTACTTATATTTATTTTTATATACTCTGTCTTGCTATATCTCTGTGCATGTTTACCTTCACAATAACGCCCCTCCAAAGCTAGTACATTCTAAGGAGTGATCCTAGTGGAGGTGGGGTGTTACATTTGGTATCAGAGCACAAGGTTAACAAGATTGAACAAAAACTTTTGAAAAAAAAAAAAAACCCTTTTCGAAAAACTATTTTCAAAAACCTACTAAGTATTTTCCAAAATAAAGTCTAGATTATTTTAAGGCTAATCCCCAAAAAGCCATCAGCGTTATCCTTCGTTCCCTTGACCTAATCTTATCTTATCTCTTGTTTCAGTATGGCTGAGAATCTTGACATCCCAGATGGAGTGAACGTACCACTCTGGTATAGGAGACTCCTAGAAGCTAGGGCGGCTGCTGGTCCCGCCAACCCTACTCCCACTCCTCCTCCTGTGGTTGAGAATCCTACCCCTAATATCCCTCCTCCGGTGGTCCCTGCTCCCCCTCCTCCAGCAGCTAATATTCCCCCTCCCGTTGCTAATGTTCCTCCTCCTCCCGTTGCTGAGGCTCCTCTTCCCCCTCCTCCCCCTCAGCATCCTCAGATTGAGTTTACAAAGGTGTGTAAAGACTTCAAGGCAATGGGGGGCAAGAATTTTCTAGGCACAGAATCTTTCGTTGAAGCTAGGAATTGGCTGAAGGACACGGAGGACTTGTTTGCCATTTTTGGAATAGATGACGAGAGGAAGATCTTATTGACCGTATGGCTTCTGAAGGATGAGGCGGCCTATTGGTGGGAGGTCACCAATGGGACGAGGCCCGTTGAGACTTGGGCCGATTTGAGGGCTAGATTTGTGACCAAGTTTCTATCTTCAGCTGAAGCAAATTTACAAATGGAGAAGTTCATTGCACTAAAGCAAGGGGATATGTCTGTCAAGGAGTATGTGAACAAGTTTAATCAGCTGGCCCGCTTTGGTTTGGATATAGTAAACACCCCGGAGAAGAAGGCTCTTCGATTTGCCAGAGGATTGAATGAGCCACTACAGGGCTTGGCGATGTCACATATTCCGCATGGAGCCACTTTCGAGAGTTTGGTCAATATGGCTCTGCTTCAGGGAGAGGGAAAGAAGGAAGTCAAGTCAGGCGATACTCAGGCAAAGAAGGCTGATTCTCAAGGCAAAGGCAACCAAGGTCAAAGCAGTCAAGGAAATCAGAATAAGAACAAGAAGGGCAACAACAAAGGCAAGGGGAAGTGCAATTACTGTGGCATAGCTGGGCATTTTGCTAAGGATTGCAGGAAGAAGAAAAGGAAGCTTAGTGGTGGATGCTTTTCTTGTGGAGAGGCTGGGCACTTCAGCAAAGACTGCCCAAAGAAGAAAGGACAGGCTGGATCTTCAGGAGGGCAAGTTCATGCTCCCAATGCCGCTTCGGTTCCCGAGAGAGGTAGTGTTTCTGTTGAGAACCTTGTTTATATCTCTGGTCTTCCGGTACGTACCTTGTTTGATTCCGGTGCATCACATAGCTTTATTTCATCTGATCTTGTTGATAGCTTGCACCTCAGTACTAGCTTAGTGGATGATCCCGTTTGTGTTTCGAATCCCATTGGGGGTTCTGCTCATCTATCCATGATATGTGAGGATCTAAGGATCTCTATACTCAGCGTTGAGTTCTTGTGTAGTGCATATGTTCTAGGTTTCAGGGGATACGGATTAATCTTGGGCATGGATTGGCTGTCTAGATATGGAGCCATTCTGGATTGTGAGCATAGGGTTGTAAGGCTTGTGACTCGCCTGGGCAACACCTTAGAGATTTCATGCAATCCGAAGAATCCCGTCATGTTATGCTATCTAGAATCTCTCGACTCATCGGAGGAGGCCCTTCAGTCTGTAAGGGTGGTCCGAGATTATCCAGATGTGTTTGAAGAAGTTAAGGGGTTGCCCCCTAAACGAGAGATTGACTTTCGCATCTATCTAGTAGACAATGCTAAACCTGTTTCTTTGCCCGTTCGGCATATGGCTCCGCGTGAGAGACGGGAGCTGAGCAAACAAGTGAAAGAATTGCTTGAGAAGGGCTTCATCAGAAGGAGTATATCCGAATGGGGAGCGCCTGTGGTATTTGCAACTAAGGCAGATGGCTCTCTCCGACTCTGTGTGGATTATAGAGAGTTGAATAAGCTGACTAAGAAGAACCGACACCCGTTACCAAGAATCGATGATCTCTTTGATCAACTTGTTGGTGCTTCTGTTTTCTCTCAACTTGACCTTGCTACGGGTTTCCATCAGCTCAGAGTGGCTGAAGACAGTATAGACAAGACTGCATTCAGAACTCCAGACGGATTCTTTGAATGGCTTGTTACGCCGTTCGGTTTGACGAATGCACCCGCATATTTTGTGGATTTGATGAGTAGGGTGTTTCGGGAGTTCTTGAATAAGTTTGTCGTGGTCTTTGTTGATGATATTCTGGTCTTCTCCAAGGATGAGGAAGAGCATGCGAGGCACCTAGTAGAGGTGATGGATACACTCAGAGCACACCAGTTAAAAGCCAAGTTCCCCAAGTGCCACTTTTGGAGAAGGGAAGTCAGATTTCTTGGGCATATCGTATCCAAGCAAGGCTTAGCGGTGGATCCCGCTAAGGTGGTTGCAGTTCAGGATTGGAAGACGCCAAGGAATGCAACCGAGGTGAGAAGCTTTCTGGGTCTTGCGGGTTTCTATCGGAAGTTCATTAAAGACTTCGCAAAGATATCCGCTCCTCTTACTAAGTTGACGAAGAAGAACTTAGTCTTTGCTTGGGATATGGATTGTGAGCTTGCTTTCCAGAGACTCAAAAGAGCCCTTACCTCCGCACCAGTTCTAGCCTTACCCGATGGTGGTAAGATATTTACCGTGTACACTGATGCTTGTGGCACGGGATTGGGTGCCGTTCTGATGCAAGAGGGCAGAGTTATATGCTTTGGTGGAAGGCAACTGAAGGTGCATGAGAGGAACTATCCCACTCATGATCTAGAGCTAGCAGCGATTGTATATGCGCTCAAAGCATGGCGTCATTATCTTCTGGGAGAGAGATTCGAGCTATATACCGATCATAAGTCTTTGAAGTATCTCTTTTCGCAGAAAGATCTGAACTTAAGACAGCAGAGATGGATGGAATTTTTGGCTTCCTATGATTTTGAGATATCCTATACCCCTGGCAAGGGGAATGTTGTAGCGGATGCGTTGAGTAGGAAAAGGTTGACACTAAGTCCTCTGTTCGTTGAGATGAAGAATTTAGAGTTCTTAGCGACCTTTGATTTCTCTTTGGCAATGGAGTCGGTGACCGGTTCCTTGGCATCTTTAGAGCTCAGGCCTACCCTCCTAGATCAAGTTGGGGCTTCGCAAAAGGAAGACCCTCAGATAATGGAGATCTTGAATAAGCTGGTTCGAGGGGAGACATCTAGTCACCTTGCTCGATATTCTATAGACGATAGGGGTTGGCTAAGGAGAGATGGAAGGCTTTGTGTCCCGATGGTAGAAGACTTGGTGAGGAAAGTTCTCGAGGAAGCACATCGCTCCAAGATGACCATACATCCAGGGGGTGATAAGATGTATAAGGACATGAAGCGCGTTTTCTTCTGGCCCGGAATGAAAAAGGATGTGGCGGAGTTTGTCTCGAGATGTGTTACTTGTCAGAGAGTAAAAGCTGAGTCAAAGAAGCCCGGTGGGCTATTACATCCGCTAGAGGTTCCGCTATGGAAGTGGGAGAGCATTTCTATGGACTTTATTGATGGGCTTCCAAGGTCCAGGAAGGGGAATACGAGCATATGGGTCATTGTGGATAGGCTCACGAAGAGTGCTCACTTTATCCCAGTAAAGAGCAAAAGGACAACATCTGGACTAGCATCAGTATATCTTCGTGAGATAGTGCGACTACATGGGGTCCCTTCCAGCATAGTCAGTGACCGAGACCCCATCTTTACTAGTCAATTCTGGAACAGCTTGCAGGAGGCTATGGGCACGAAGTTGAACCTGAGTACGGCCTATCACCCACAAACAGATGGCCAGACAGAAAGGGTGAATAGGGTACTTGAGGACTTGTTGAGGCTTTGCATTCTAGATTTTGGTGGTGCTTGGGAAGACCATCTCCCTCTTGTCGAGTTTGCGTACAACAACAGTTATCAGGCGAGCATAGGGATGGCACCCTTTGAGGCTTTATATGGGAGGCCGTGCAAGTCACCTACATGTTGGTGGGAATCCACGGATAAGCTTATACTTGGACCCGACATGATTAGGGATACATCCGAGAAGGTTGAGTTGATTAGAAGACGGATGAAAGCGGCCCAAGACCGGCAGAAATCCTATGCTGACAGGCGAAGGTCCGAATTGGAGTTTGAGGTTGGGGACAAGGTTTTCGTGAAGGTTTCTCCTTTACGGAATGTGGTCCGATTTGGAGCTGTTGGGAAGCTAGCACCGAGATTTGTTGGACCCTTCCCCATCATTGAGAGGATTGGGAAGATGGCTTATAGAGTGCAATTGCCCGAGAAGTTGTCCGGAGTGCATAATGTCTTTCATGTCTCGCATCTCCGAAAGTGCCTGCATGAGTCCGCTGAGGTGGTTGAGCCTAGCATGCTTGAAGACGTGGAGGTAGAGAAAGAAGCAACTTTAAGGAAAGCTCCGATTCGTATCTTGGGGACAGAGACCAAGAAGCTAAGGAATCGTGAAGTCAAATTGGTGAAAGTTCAATGGGGTAAAGCCGAAGAGGACGCAACTTGGGAAACCGAGGAGAAGATGCGTGGGCTTTATCCATTTCTGTTTGAGGGTACACTCTCAATCCCTTCCCTTTGTTAGTATATCTTTCTCTTTGCTAATCCATATTTATCTAGTCATCGTGCTAAGCTTGTCATGAGAACCTTAGGTAGAAACCCTTTGGATGAAACATGTGTTTGAAGCATGTTATGGTTGATGATTGCAAGTGGTTGCAAGTGGTTGCAGGTGGTTACTCGTGGATGCATGATACACATTAGGCACTAGATCGGCTCACACACTCCTCATATTGCATGTGCATGGGTGTTTATGCTTATTCTTGGATGAAATTTGTATGCAATCACATGGATGTTGCATATGGATGTATGATTGAGCACGCATATAGAGATTATACATTATGTTAGGGATTTGCATACATGTGGATACATTTCACTAACATATTTTGCATTGATCATTGCATTAGATAAGTACATATACACACACTTTTGCATATGTTCATACAGCATTTAGAATCTTTTAAGGACGATGGCTGCTCGTGGATGATGTTTTGAGTAGATGGATGTTGGATGGTAGGATATGTTCTTCCTAACATGAAGATTTCGGGGACGAAATCCTTTAAGGAGGGGAGAATATAACAACCCGTATTTTCAATAAACTGTTATAACATAAATCGAGGCAGAATTAAATTCAAAAATCAGAATCAGGGGAAACGGGCTATGCCATTGCGATCGTCTCGGAAAAATACGCGAAATAGAGTCCGAGTTTTCGAAAATCGGAGTCCGTATGACCCAGTTAAGGCCCATTGAAGTTTTCAGAAATTTCTATGCTAAAGACAGATTTAAATTTCAAATTAAAATCAAGGATTAGGGCTAATCAGGGTTAGGCGGGAAAATTCCCGCCAGGGGCCCATGTCGACAGGCATGTCGACAGGGCACCCAGGGTGTCGACTGCCCTGTCGACAGCCCTGTCGACAGGGGGTGCCCAGGCAGTTCAGCCTGGTGCACCATTTTTGATTTGGGTTGGGTCATGTGGCTTGGTTCTGGAGAATTCTAAGATCTGACGGGCAAAACCTAATCTAGGGTTAATCCTAGGGCCTAAAACACTCTAATTCTCTATAAATATACCCCTAATCCTACCCTAAAGCCTCATTAATCAATCTTGCAACTAAACTATGCCAAATTGAAACCTCAAATGGCCTCCATCTAAAATCCCTAGCCTCCACCTTCCTCAAAGTTTAATCCTATGATGATATGATGATCATACAACCTTTTCTATGTTGTATGAATGCTTAATGACTTGCATACTTCATTAAGATGCAAGTTTGATTTGCTAAAGTTTGTGTTTTTGGGATTTTGCAAAAGGGTTTTCTTATTTGAGGCTTTGTTTTGAGTTTTTAAGGGCTTCTTCATCTTATTTGGTGGATTTGTGGCTTGTTTATATTTGTAAGCCCTCTTACCTTCACTTTACAAACTTTAAAGTTAATGTTTGGTGAAAGTTGAGATTTATGTGAGTTTAGTTGATTATGCATGCTTATGCGAACTCACTATGATATGTTTTATATGATTCATGAGTTATGCATGCATATGCGAGGTTTCTATGCCATGTTTTACATGTTTCACAAGTTATGCATGTTTATGCAAGATCACCTTACCATGTTATGCAAGTTTAATGGATTATGCATGTTCATCTTACCATGTTATGCAAGTTTAATGGATTATGCATGTTCATCTTACCATGTTATGCAAGTTTAATGGATTATGCATGTTCACCTTACCATGTTATGCAAGTTTAATGGATTATGCATGTTCATCTTACCATGTTATGCAAGTTTAATGGATTATGCATGTTCACCTTACCATGTCATGCATATTTAATAAGCTATGCATGTTTATGCGAATTCACCATGACATGATTTGCAAGTTTAACATGTATGCATGTTTATTATGACATGTGAAGTTCACCATGTATGTTATGCCAAGTTACCTTCTATACCCTTATACGTTATGACGAATATGTAAGCGAGATAATGACGTTGGGAGGGTTGGGTAAACTTAAAAATACATGAAACTAAAAGATTGGGAATTTACCTATTAAGTTAGGTCTACCCCTTGGGAATTTACCTATTAAGTTAGGTCTACCCAAGTATATGTTAACTTGTAAATATGTTTTGAAGTGGACATGACATTAGATAACATGATATGGCCAACTCGAGGTTAGACCTAGTTGTGGTGTAAATCTTCCCAGGTAACCACAACGTGGGGTCTAATGTGGGTAGTTGGTCATGTTGCACCATAAGACCCGAGGTTAGACCTAGACGTGGTGTAAATCTTCCCAGGTAACCACGGATGTCTAATGTGAGAGGTTGGGTGCGTTAAGTAATTAATGCCTCATGATTAGGGTTAAGTCATGGCCCACTAATACTTAACCAATAATGGGGATGCGAGGATTAGATGGGGTTAAGTGGTTACACTTAGCTAATTTAATCCAGGTTTAGTGAGGGGTTAAAACCACACTTAACCCTCTTAGAAACCCTAGCAACGTGGTCTGTTCCAGCAGTAATCCCAGTTTGGTATCACTACAACCCTACAGCTAGGTTAGGGCGGGGCACGATTACTGGACTGATGTAAGCGACCAAAGCGACGGCTGAGTGGTACAGCGGTGCGGGTCCGGCGGGCTACGGACGTGCACGTAGTCCGATGTTGGACAAACTCGAGGCACGGGTACCAGTAGGTTTAGAATGTGCATTATTGCTTAGGTGTCTGGGGTTGACACCTTAGGGCTTGATACACCCGAAGGTGGACCCAGCACAGTCTGACTACATCCATGTGGGCCGTATGGACACCAACACTCGACGTGTTAGGTTTATAGGGAGCCGATCGACTAGACCGTTGGGCTGGGCCTTATACTAAGGTCACTTCATGTTATTGGGCCAAAGTTTGGGCTAAGGGATCAAGATCTGTTTTGTGGGTTTGCTAGTACACTGGGGTGCAAAGTTTAATCTCGTCTATGTGATGTCACCTTTATCTATTGCCAGTGGGTTCATCTCAGTTTCCATCATACTGTTAACTTTACTAGTTTATAGATTGATCGTAGTAGGGCTTACCAGTCTTTTTGACTGACCTGTTTTCTTTCGCTTCTTTTCTTCCGTTTCCCCCCCCCCCCCCCCACAGGTTCTCAGGGAGGGACTACATCTGCTTAGTGGATCTTTGACTTGCTTGTTGGATAGCTCATGTATGGATCTGAGCTAGCTATGGCTTATCTTTTATTTCTGGGGATTAGTACTGATGTTTACTATGTATTTTGTTATCACGTATCTAGACTGGAGTTGTATTTTGGATCATGACATTTCGATATTATGTACTTGACTATGTGGGTTTTCTGAGATGATGATGATGGGTTTTTATCTGCTACCGCTGCTTTACTTATATTTATTTTTATATACTCTGTCTTGCTATATCTCTGTGCATGTTTACCTTCACAATAACGCCCCTCCAAAGCTAGTACATTCTAAGGAGTGATCCTAGTGGAGGTGGGGTGTTACATCCTGGGTCTGAACGAAACCAGAGGCACTATATACCTTGCAAACCCATCGATCACCACGTACGTCTGGATGATCACCACTCATTATCCATATTTCGGGATGCCTCCCAATCAGGACATCAGTTACCATCCAAACGAGGTGAAGATTTCCGGTCTACAACCACCATCTTCATCTTCGATTTCTTATCGTCGATTCAGTTATTCAGAATGGGATAAACCCGGTCTTTCTGAGCAACTCGCGTATATAATAAAGAAGTGCTACACAAACACTATATACTCATCATTTCAATTCATTAGTCAATAACCGTCAATTAGTAAGAGAACGATTTCCCAAATATTAACCCCGACGGCCGAAACCAACATCAAATCAAAATCCAGGAAACCATTCGACTTAGCTAACCTTCAGTTAATTTCTAAATTTCACATAAATATCGTTTATAATATTTTATAACGATTATCGCTATTTTTATTTAATTTAAAATAGCCAATTTATTCAAACGACGCTTCAGGCCATAACGCGGCCGTGGCGGTGTTTTTCTTCAGATTTGATTTACACATATCTGAAAATCTAACCGTTGGATCATCACAAAATTTATATCATTAGAAAGATCTTTTCAAAACGAATCCAACGGTTCCAGTTTTGGAAAAATCCGACGGTCGGATCTCCCGGTACAGTCGTTTAAAGTTTCGATTTCAAAATACGAACTGCAGCGTCGTTATTCGATTTAATATAATTATATTTTTATATATATATGAATATAATCGATTCTGGCGCTGTTTTTCTTCAAATTTGAATTAAACATTCCAGACAATCCAACCGTTGGATCTTTACAAAATTGGTGTCGTTGGAAAGATATTTCCAAAGCGAACCCAACGGTTTCGGTTTCGGAAAAATCCGATGGTCGGATCTCCCACACTAATCGTTTGAAATAACGGTTTCAAAACACGAACTGCAGCTTCGTTATTCGATATATTTCAATTCCATTTATATATATATATATATCGATTCTTCGATTTCAAAACTATATTCTTTTCATACATTTGATAAAAACGATATTTTTATCCAACCGACAATTATTTCAACACTTTGCTATTTTCAAATATTCGTGTTTTGAAGTAAATTGTTTTATAATAAAAAACGTATTTTTAACATCTATATGAACTATATAAAATAATCGTGTTTTGAAATAAATTGTTTTATAATAAAAATCATATTTTTGACATCAATATGAACTATATAAAAAATTCGTGTTTTGAAATAAATTGTTTTATAATAAAAATCATATTTTTGACATCTATATGAACTATATAAAAAAAGTCATGTTTTGAAATTAATTGTTTTATGATAAAAATGTGATACCAGCTGAAACGACCCGAACTTCCCTGGTGAGGAAAGCCCGGATGGAGTCGAGAACAATACATATCAAAACGCAGGCAGAAGAACATTTCATTGCTTATTACAACAATTCCATCAGAATACAAGAATAAACAGAGTATAAATGAATAAATATTACACAGAAAATATCAGAGATTACAATAATTTACATTTAAATACATCGCACCGGGAAAATAATACAAAACACAACTAGAAGTAAAACACGGATACAAAGCTTTCCGAGTATCGTTCCAGCTGTAAATCAGGATCCTATGAATATGAATCTGCAAAACCAAAACTACTGGCTGCCTGTGTCGAAAATAAGGGCACCCAGAGTTTAGGTTAAAACAATAAACTCCAAGTCAGTCATGGGACTGGTGCGAGAACTAAAACAATTACTAATCTTTATTCAAAAGTTCGGTAAATCAAGGGACCACGCCGTATAACACGGAACAGGTTTCCTCCCAAGAATACTAGTGCATAAACAAACATCGCAATGATAAATAAAGAAAAATGAAGCTATTATAAGACCCAGGTCCTATCACACAATGCAACGCAAGCGGGGGGATAGGGTTTTCCCTTATAATAGCCAAACATGCTTAGTACGTTTAAAACAAATCATTTGATACTATTATAAGTGCATAGTATATAAAACAACTTCAAATCATAAGTATCAATCATAGACGGCATGGGTACCATATATCATGTCGGCATACTAGTTTTACAATTAAAACCGCAAAATCACGTATTTGGAAATTGGATTTCCTTCTGTAAACCAAGGTAAAGGATAGTCCTTACCGACTTCGAGATAATCTAGCCCATGTCTCAGGGTCAGAGCGCATCGACCCTTGGAGCGACAGGGCCAGTCCACCGATATGGATTAAAATTCCTGAACACTACGTTTCCTCGCCCTAAGGCGCGGCCACCGACTTGCCTCCTCCTCCAAGTTCCCTCCTTCACCGCGCTCCTCTCCTCCTCTGCCATAAAACCGCAGGCCCCCCATCGTAGCACGTGCCTCCTCCATGACCCACGCCCTCCGCCGTGATGAATCCCAACCCCAGTCGCGACACCCTCCGTCCAGCCTACCTCCGACGAACCTGCGCAACCCCCTGAGCGCCTCCCACTACTCCCATCCCCTCCTAAACCAATGTAAGCTTTGATTTCTTTCATTTTATTTATTTCATGCTACTATAAAATATGATTTTTAAAATTTATATAATGTATATATTAAAATTTTGATTTTTATATTATAGGAATTGTAAAAATATAATTTTTATAATATAGAAAGGTTTAAAATATAATTTTTATAATATAGAAAGGTTAAAAATATAATTTTTATATTATAGAAAGGATAAAAATATAATCTTTATATCATAGAAAGGATAAAAATATAATCTTTATATAATAGGAAGGTTAAAAATATGATTTTTATTATATATATGTTGAAATAAAATGTGATTTTTATATCATTGAAATAAAAATTCGATCTTTATATATGAAGTAGAATTATAAAAATATAATTTTTATATAGAAAGAAGCGTTGTAAAAATACATATGAAGAAGAAATAAAAATATGATTTTTATTTATTAGAATGAAGTAATAAAAATATAATTTTTATTTGAACAGCGTGAAAAGAACTACATTGGAATTTCAAGCAGATTCAGTAGTTCAACAGTTAAGCACGACGGAGTGGAACCCTCTGTGAGAACTCCTCACCTTTAATTTAATTTTCTAGTTAAAAATATATACTAGGATGCAGACGGTGTTTAGTAGCTCCCGACACCCGTAGTCCACAGACCATGGATGGCTTGTATGCCTGTTTGTTTGATTTTGATGTGTAGTTGATTGTGTGATGTGATGTGAAATGAAATAAAATATTTATATAGTTAAAAATATTTTATAGTTGAAAATAGAATTTTTAACGTGTATATAAAATAAATATTAATAAACAAATCGGAGATTTGTTTATATACACTGATTTGATTGATATTAATTGGGACGATAAATTTTACACATCGCCCAACTGCACAAATAAAATCTATGTTTGATTGTTTGAAAACCCCACATGGGTATTGGGATGATATATGACATACACTAGTCCCAAAAATTAGCTATATGTCGATCGATTGATAGACAGACTGTTATGAGAGTTAAATATTTATATTTGATGCTTATAAAGTGTAGAATGCACTTTGGATGATGGTTAATTATTCATCGTTGTTATTGTATACATGTGTTGTAGAAAATCCATATAATTAGCATTATATGGTAATCGATTGGGCCTCATTCCATTTTTGAAAAAGAAATATTTGAATAGAAATATTTGAAAAAGACATATTTGAAATAGAATATTTGAAAATAGAATATATGAAGCCGTGTTGATTAGATTGACGCCATTTTGACGTGAACGATATTTATATCGATTATATTCGTTTTTATAATGAATATTGGAAAGTGATTTCAAAATCGAATATTTTGAAATGAAATTCGAATTATATTGAAAAGAATAGAAATTCAAATTATATTGAAAGGAATAGAAATTCGAATTATATTGAAAAGAACAGAAATTAGAATTAAATTGAAAAGAATTGAAATTCGAATTAAACTGAATAGAATTGAAATTCGAATTAGATTGAAATAGAATTGAAATCGTTTTGAATTGAGTTTAAACCGTATTGAAGTTGAACTAAAAATCAATTTGAATTGAAATCAATTTGAAATGAATTTAAAAAGAATTTATATTGAAAAATTTAATCTTGATTTGAATTTGAAAAATGAAGTTGAAATCGTTTCGAAAACGAATTTAAAATGATTTATAAAATACGTTTTAAAAGGGAATCGACGAAGTATATTATATATATATATATATATTATATAATATAATGGCTTGAATAGAACGTGCCGCGCTGCTGTAGTTCGTGAACACGATTAGACAATTTATAAATGAAATCATACTTCACTATTTTCAACTATTCGTGTATATAATAAAATATTATAATTGTCGGTTGTGCGGTTTATTTTTGGTTTCACTAATATTTGTATGGTTCTAATCGTATGAAATCTCTGCTTTATAAAAATTACATTCTCATTTAATTGGATATTACGATACCAAATGAGACTCCCCGAACCCCGTACTGACGGTGGCAAGGGTAATCTTTGGAATACAACACAGAAACAGAAAATAACAGAACATAAATAAATAAATAAATAAATACACCAGATAATGAACAAATAATACACTGGATAAACATAATCATCGGAGTTACACAGTATATAGGATCATACTTAGTACAAATACAGTTCAGCTATACATAAATGTCTGCAGCGGAAATAAACATAATTTGTACAATAGGAGCTGAACAACATAAAAAGAGATAAATGATAGAATCCATCTTCAGGTCCAGCTATCCGGACAAGCCTGCTAAACCTGAACACAAGGTTGCCCGCGTAGAAAAAGGGGCACCCGAGTTTGAAAGTGAAACAAACTATGAGTCAGTCATGAGACTGGTATGAGAAGTCTACTTAACACATTTACCATATGACTAATCCTAGGACCACGCCACTTTCGTGGAACGGGTTTACTCCATTGGATTGCCAGTGCTTTAAAACAAATCATTCTTTTAAACATCGCAATGCTTTTATAAAAATGAAGCCATTATAAGACTCAGTTCCCATCACACAATGCAACGCAAACCGGAGGACAGAATTTTTACCTTATAACGGCCAAAATATGCTTGACACGAATAAAACAAAAGCATTTGACATTATTACTAGTGTTTATATGTTTCAAAAACAATTTCAAATAATAACTATCAATCATAGACGACATTAATGCCCCATACCACTATGTTGCCATATATAGGTATACAATCAAAACCGCACAGTCACGTATTTGGAAATTGGATTTCCGTCATGAACCAAGGCAAAAGATAGTCCTTACCGAATTCGAGACGCTCTAGCCTGCCTCTCGGGCAAGTACTCAGTCAAGCCTTTGGATCGTCAGGGCCGGTCCACCGATGTGGATTAAAATTCCTGAACACTGCGTTTTCCTGCCCTTTGGGGCGTGAGTAAGCCAACGAATGACTACTCCACCGGTCCCGGATCGACCGATATATCCGAGGCGCCTCGCAACAGCAACTACCACATAGGTGTAAATAATATGAATGTCAGCCAGTTTAAGCATTGACACCACCTCTAGCTAGAAGTAAATGCATGCCCTCCCGGATGTCCTTCTCCCGTTTCTGGTTCATACCGGGGTGTGAGGCTCGCGAATTCACGTTATACACAAAGCTACGCCACAAAGGCGGTTCTTTGATCATCAACCACAAGACTTTGCTTTTCAACAGAAGCCCTGATCATTGCTTCTTAGCATGCCACATAGGCAATTCACGCCATGTAAATGATGGCTATCAATCACACAGAATAAATTCCAATGTCAGACACACAGTCCATTTACAAGTCCGTCCTGGGTCTGAACGAAACCGGAGGCACTATATACCTCGCAAACCCATCGATCACCACGTACGTCTAGACGATCACCACTCATTATCCATATTCCGGGATGCCTCCCAATCAGGACATCAGTTACCATCCAAACGAGGTGAAGATTTCCGGTCTTTGACCACCGTCTTCATCTTCGATTTCTTATCGTCGATTCAGTTAATCAGAATGGGATAAACCCGGTCTTTTTGAGAAACTCGCGTATATAATAAACAAGTGCTACACAAACACTATATACGCATCATTTCAATTCATTAGTCACTAAACGTCAATCAGTAAGAGAACGATTTCCCAAATATTAACCCCGAAGGCCGAAACCAACATCAGATCAAAATCCAGGAAACCATTCTACTTAGCTAACCTTCAGTTAATTTCTAAATTTCACATCCATATCATTTATAATATTTTATAACGATTTATCGCTATTTTTATTTATTTTAAAATAGCCAATTTATTCAAACGACGCTTTTGACCATAACGCGGTCGTGGCGCTGTTTTTCTTCAAATTTGATTTACGCATATCTGAAAATCTAACCGTTGGATCATCACAAAATTTATATCATTAGAAAGATCATTTCAAAACGAATCCAACAGTTCCAGTTTTGGGAAAATCCGACAGTCGGATCTCCCGGTACAATCGTTTGAAGTTTCGATTTCAAAATACGAACTACAGCGTCGTTATTCGATTTAATATATATATATATATATATAAAATCGATTTTGGCGCTGTTTTTCTTCAGATTTGAATTAAACATTCCAGACAATCCAACTGTTGGATCTTTACAAAATTGGTGTCGTTGGAAAGATATTTCCAAAGCGAACCCAACGGTTTCGGTTTCGGGAAAATCCGATGGTCGGATCACCCGCACTAATCGTTTGAAATCACGGTTTCAAAACACGAACTACTGCTTTGTTATTCGATATATTTCAATTCCATATATATATATATATATATATATATATCGATTCTTCGATTTCAAAACTATATTCTTTTCATACATTTGATAAAAATCATATTTTTGACATCTATATGAACTATATAAAAAATTCGTGTTTTGAAATAAATAGTTTTATAATAAAAATCATATTTTTGACATCTATATGAACTATATAAAAAAAATCGTGTTTTGAAATGAATTGTTGTACGATAAAAAACACATTTGCTGTGACGATCCCAAAACCCCGTGACATGGTGTTAAGGATAACCACTGGAATATAACACATTAATCATCATTAGCAGATCACAGATAATAGCATAAATGAGAATTACACACATATGACAGCAGAATCATATAGATATCACCACATTAGAGAGCAAAGTGCAGGATACAACTTAGTGCATAATAATACATAGTCAGTCATCATCGCCAGAGGCGGAATCATACATAAAGAGTACACAAACTAAACATCAGTCTACATCTCCAGTGGCAGAATCATAATACATATACAATAATGGCGGAAAAAGTCATAGTCCGCACGGTGTAGTCAAGCCTCGCTATGAGCCAAAAGTGCACCCCTACTGCGGTGCCAAGCCAAAATACGCCATATACCTATAACTAGGCCGCCCGTGTGAAAATGAGGGCACCCGAGTTTGCAAGGTGAAACAAACTACGAGTCAGTCATGGGACTGGTATGAGAAATCTACTTAACTTATTAAACAACAATAATAAGGCAAATCAAAGGACCACGCCACTTTCGCGGAACGGGCTTACTCCAATGAGTGCTAGTGCATGAAATAAAGTAAATGATTAAATCATCGCAATGCTTTTTATAAAATGAAGCCATTATAAGACTCAGATCGCATCACACAATGCAACGCAAGCCGGAGGATAGAGTTTTACCTTATAATGGCCAAAAATGCTTCATACGTATAAAACAAAAGTGTTTGATATTATTACTAGTGCATATATGTTTTCAAAAGCAAATTCAATTATAAATATCAATCCTAGGCGGCATAGCTACCATCTACTATGTCGCCATACTAGTAATACAATCACATCCGCAATTTCGTATCGGAAATTGGATTCCATCATGAGTCGAGGCAAGGGGCAAGCTCCTCTCCATTCGATACACTATAGCAAATGCCTCGGGTTTTGATCACTAACCTGATAAAAAGCTTCAATATGCCTCCTCTTGGGTGTACGGGTGCAAAATAAATATAGAAGTACGCGTTTGACCAGTTTCAGTTGATTTTAATCGACTGGAAAATGGCTATTTTTCAAACGGTCTCAGAATTTGACGAAATTAGTTTTGTTAGGACCGTATCGTCAATACGAAGCTAAAAATAACTTTTCTGGAATTTTTCGAGTTAGTATGTGACCCCGGTAAATTGAAATGTACGTTCAAATTTTACTGATGATCTTGATTGGGCCGTACACCCAAGAGGAGGGAATCAATTAGTGATCGTCCAGACGTACTTAGAGATCGATGGATATGCGGGGTACTAGGTGCCTCCGGTTTCGCTTATACCCAGAACAAACTTGTAGGTGGACTGTGTGTCTGACATCAGATTTCATTCTGTGTGATTGAAATCGATTGCATAGCGTGAATTGCCTGTGTGGCATGCTAAGATGCAAAGATCAAGGCTTCTGTTGAAAAGCAAAGTCTTGTAGTTGATGATCAAAGCACGGCCTTTGTGGCGTAGCTTTGTGTAGCGTGAATTCGCGAGCCTCACACCCCGGTTGTGAACCAGAAACGGGAGAGGACCTCAGGGAGGACATGCATTTCCTTCTAACTAGAAGTGGCGTCAGTGGTTTTACATGCCCTGACGAGATTGACTTATGTGGTTGTTGGTTTGCGAGGCGCCTCAGATATATCGGTGACTATGTGAAGCCGATGGAGTCATTCGTTGGCTCATTTACGCCCCATAGGGCGGGGAAACGTAGTGTTCAGGAATTTTAATCCACATCGGTGGACCGGCCCTGTCGCTCCAAGGGTCGATGCGCTCTGACCCTCAGACATGGGCTAGATTGTCTCGAAGTCGGTAAGGACTATCCTTTGCCTTGGTTCACAGATGGAAATCCAATTTCCAAATACGTGATTTTGCGGTTTTAATTTTAGAACTAGTATGGCGACATGATATATGGTACCCATGTCGTCTATGATTGATATTTATGATTTGAAGTTGTTTTATACACTATACATTTATAATAGTACCAAATGATTTGTTTTAAACGTACTAAGCATGTTTGGATATTATAAGGGAAAACCCTATCCCTCGGCTTGCGTTGCATTATGTGATAGGACCTGGGTCTTATAATAGCTTCATTTTTCTTTATTTAGCATTGCACTGTTGTTTTATGCACTGGTATTCTTGGGAGGAAACCCGTTCCGTGTTATACGGCGTGGTCCCTTGATTTACCTAACTTTAAAAAAAGATTAATAACTGTTTTAGTTCTCACACCAGTCACATGACTGACCTGGAGTTTATTGTTTTGACCTAAACTCTGGGTGCCATCATTTTGACACGGGCAGCTAGTAGTTTTGGTTTTGCAGATTATATTCACAGGGTCCTTACAGCTGGAACGATATCCGGAAAGCTTTGTATCCGTATATCTCCTTCAGTTGTATTTTATATTATTTTCCCCTGCTTTGTAATTTATTGTAATCTCTGATATTTTTCGAATATATTTTATTTGTTAATACTCTGTATATTCTTGTATTCTAATGGAATTGTTGTAATATACCATGAAATGTTCTTCCGTCTGCGTTCTAATTTGTCGTGTTCTCAAACAATCTGGCGTTTCGTACGGCCTTAGTCGGTTTAGCGGCTGATTCGGATCGAGCGAAATTCCTTTTCGTTACAGTTGGTATCAGAGCTTTGGTTTACAAAGCTCAGAGAAATAAAGATGTATATATATCTTTCAAATTCCCATAACAATATCTGTATCATCACGAAATCCAACATCGAAATATTCCGAAGACAATTTCGATTCAAATCCATTCCAATATAATTATTGGAAATTCTGGTTATTTTCAAAACCATTTCAAATCCAATTTATTTATTTAAAAATAAATAGAATTATAATTCTAGTTCAAAACTAGTTCATTTCGATAAAAATCTATTTTTATCTTTTCAAATATGGAGTTTTTCATCCCAATTCTTCCCAAATCATTTCTTATGATTTTACACAAATTATTACTATATTTAATAATTTTATCAAGGCCCGTACAGTCGATTTCCATCAACGGCCATCGAACTGCACTTACAACGACCTTTTCCAAATTTGATTTGGACATAATTCCAAATCCAACCGTTAGATTTCTAATTTCTAATATTCGTTAGAAAGCTCTTTTCGATACGAACCCAACGGTTCTGGTTTTAGGAGAATCCGACGGTCGGATCTCTCGCAATATCCATTCGAAGTCAATGGTCGAAATTCGCGAACTGCCGCGGCGTGGCGCATTCTATTCAGGCCATTATATATATATATAATATATATACTATATATATGTCGTCGATTCCCTTTCAAAACGTATTTTAAAAACCGTTTTAAATTCGTTTTCAAAACGATTTCAACTTCATTTCAAATTCAAATCAAAATTGAATTTTTCAATATAATCTGTTTTAATTTCATTTCAAATCGATTTCAATTCAATTTCAATTTATTTCGAATTTCAAATCTATTCAATTAAATTTCAATTCGATTTGAATTCTATCCAATTCAATTTCTAAAATATTCGATTATTGAAATCCCTTTTCAATATTTATTTAAAAATGAATAAAATCGATATGAATATCGTTCACGTCAAAATGGCGTCAATCTAATCAACACGGCTTCATATATTTCTATTTTCAAATATTTATATTTCAAATATTTCTATTTCAAATATTTCTATTTTCAAATATTTCTATTTTCAAATATTTCTATTTCAAATATTTCTATTCAAATATTTCTATTTTCAAATATTTCTATTTTCAAATATTTCTATTTCAAATATTTCTATTCAAATATTTCTATTTTCAAATATTTCTATTTCAAATATTTCTATTCAAATATTTCTATTTTCAAACATTTCTATTCGAATATTTCTATTTTCAAATATTTCTATTTCAAATATTTCTTTTTCAAAACTGGAATGAGGCCCAATCAATTGCTATAGATTTTATTTTTATGGACTTCCAAACAATGCATGTATATATCACCAATGACAAATAATCAACCATCATCCAAAGTGCATTCTACACTGTATAAGCATCAAATATAAATATTTAACGCTTATAGCTGTCTGTCAATCAATCGATCGACATACAACTAATTATTGGGATTAGTGTATGTCATATATCATCCCAATACCCGTGTGGGGTTTCAAACAATCAAACACAGATTTTATTTGTGCAGTTGGGCGATGTGTAAATTTTATCATCCCAATCAATATCAGTCAAATGTGTGTGTATATAAACAAATCGTCCTATTTGTTTATATTTATTTATTCACATTCAAGTTAAGAATTATATTTTCAACTATAAAATATTTTTTACTACATAAATATTTTATTTCATTTCACATCACATCACACAATCAACTACACATCAAAATCAAACAAATAAGCATACAAGCCGTCCATGGTCTGTGGACGACAGGTGTCGGGGGCTACTAAACACCGTCTGCATCCTAGTATATATTTCAAACTAGAAATAAATTAAATTAAAGGTGAGAAAACCATTTCAAATCCACTTTATTTATTTTAGAAATAAATAGAATTATAATTCTAGTTCAAAATTAGTTCATTTCGATAAAAATATATTTTTATGTTTTCAAATATGGAGTTTTTCATCCCAATTCTTCCCAAATCATTTGTTATGATTTTTCACAAATTATTACTATTTTTAATAATTTTATCAAGGCTCGTACAGTCGATTTCCATCAATGGCCATCGAATAGCACTTACAGCGACCTTTTCCAAATTTGATTTGAAATCCAACCGTTAGATTTCTAATTTCTAATATTCGTTAGAAAGCTCTTTTCGATACGAACCCAACGGTTCCGGGTTTAGGAGAATCCGACGGTCGGATCTCCCGCAATATCCATTCAAAGTCAATGGTCGAAATTCACGAACTACCGCAGCGCGGCACGTTCTATTCAGGCCATTATATTATATATAATATACATATAATATATATTTCGTCAATTCCCTTTTAAAAAGTATTTTATAAATCGTTTTAAATTCGTTTTCGAAACGATTTCAACTTCATTTTTCAAATTCAAATCAAGATTAAATTTTTCAATATAAATTCGTTTTAAATTCGTTTTAAATTGATTTCAATTCAAAACGATTTTTAGTTCAACTTCAATACGGTCTAAACTCAATTCAAAACGATTTCAATTCTATTTCAATCTAATTCAAATTTCAATTCTATTCAGTTTAATTCGAATTTCAATTCTTTTCAATTTAATTCGAATTTCTATTCTTTTCAATATAATTTGAACTAGTACCCCGCATATTTTCAGCTGGTATCAGAGCTCTGGTTTACAGATCTAGAGAACAAGACACGTTAGAACCATATGAAAGAATTCATCAGAAATTGGATTAGTAATATCCAATAAGAATGACTCCTTAGAGATGGGACCAGTAGTATCCTAGAACGGGTGTGAAGAGTATATTTTTAAAAAGAAAACAATTTTTTTTTGAAAATTTAATTCGATTATACGTAGTTGGATATTTATTTGTATTGAATTTGGACAATGCAGTATATAAAGATTTTGCGTATATGTCTGATCCGCTTGTATTCGAAGTTTCAATATACTGGATAGATATAGAATCACACTCTAGTCGCCTAGGGATGATACTGATAATTGTGATCACATCACCAGTATTTATGTTCGGGTGACGAAAGTGAGCTTTCTATATATTTCCTGTTGATTGGTGTGAGAACCAAAATTAGATAGGGCCTATTATTGTGATTTGGCATCAAAAATCTGATTTTTTTTACTATATATCAAAGTTATGAATTTGAAACGATAATTCACTAATTGATTGATGGTTGTGTTGTTTGATTATTGTTTAATTAAATGTTGAACCATTTAGTCAATTTGAACCAAATAGTAAATTGTATTGAAAATTAGTCGCATATGCTTGCATGCACATGTACTTACATTGAACAGGTCATAGCAAGGAGGCTAGAGCGGAAGAATAAAATTGTTTGCCCGACAAAAAGGTACACGTTTACCATAATTTACTGTTTTTTTTTGGGTGATGATGATTTTATGAGCCGATTGGCTAGCCGTTTGGCTTTTTCTTTTCCTTTTTGAGATCAGAGGGCCTGTATGCAAATTTCGGGATTTTCCCAGTGCTCCCGGTGCAGGGGAGGTTATGGCGAAATTTTTCGAAAATTTAGGGTGTTAGCCAAATTTTGGAAAAATTTGAAAAGTTCTTAGAAACTGAAAAGTTGAAGAACTTAAGCCGTAATGAAAATATGGAAAGTTGAGTTGATTAGTTAAACTACTTTCGGCTTCGTTCCTTTTCGAGGAAGAAAAGTTTTAAGTGGGGGAGATTGTAATAACCCAGAAATCTAGGCCAATTTAAATTTTTTATTTTGGCAATTTTAATGAATTTTGAATATATAAATTGAATATTTTAATAAAAACGACGAGAAATTTATTTTGAATAGAATTCAAACGCATATATTTATATAGATCGTCGTTAGAATATAAATATTTATTTTAAATTATAAAAGGAATTGAAAGTGGCGCGGTAGTTCGATAATTCGATTTCAAAATTCGAATGAATATACCGAGTGCAAAATAAATCGGATTTTAGTGAAACCAAAAATATAAGAATCTATTTGAGAATATCTTTCCAACGAATCCGAAAAATTGAAATTTCATAGCGGGAATCAAAAGATATGCCCAGTTGAAAATTTAGAATAGTCGCTATGGAATTCAGGCCCTTAAAAATAGCCATTTTGCAAACGACCTCGGATTTCGACGAAACCACTTTTGTTGGATCCGTGATGTCAAGTTATTGCTGGATTCCAATTTTCATAATTTTTCGAATCAGTATGTGAGTGTGGCAAAGGAAAACGCGTTTGATCAGTTTCAGTTGATTTTAACCGACTGGAAAATGGCCATTTTTCAAACGGTCTCAGAATTCGATGAAACTAGTTTTATTAGGACCGTATCGTCAATACGAAGCTAGAAAATATTTTTCTGGAGTTTTTAGAGTTAGTATGTGACCCCGGTAAATTGAAATGTGCGTTCAAATTCAACATATAGAGTTATATGTTGATTTTGGCGAAAACTGGTCAAAACGATAGAATCAGCTTGCGATACATATCCCATTGTGTTCGGAATGGGGGTAGTTAGCGATGGGCGACAGGCGGTGAGTTCAATTTCGAGTTGAAAATAAAAAGTTACTTTTTTTGGAATTAAAATAAAAGAAATATATATAATATTATATTCCTCTCTCCTTCTCCTTATACCCCTTCAGGCCCCCCGTCTTTTTTTTTCAATTTTAAAAATACCCGGGGTATGCGGGGTACTAGGTGCCTCCGGTTTCCTTCAGACCCAGAACGAACTTGTAGATGGACTGTGTGTCTGACATCGGATTTCATTCTATGTGATTGATATCGATTGCATAGCGTGAATTGCCTGTGTGGCATGCTAAGATGCAAATGATCAAGGCTTCTGTTGAAAAGCAAAGTCTTGTGGTTGAAGATCAATGTACGCCTTTGTGGCGTGGCTTTGTGTAGTGTGAATTCGCGAGCCTCACACCCCGGTTGTGAACCAGAAACGGGAGAGGACCTCAGGGAGTCGGGTCTGCATCGGAGGGGGCGGCGGCGGAAATGGGTAGGTGGGGGACTGCATCGGGTTTGAGGGGTTTGCGGGCTAGGTTGAGCTGGAGGAGGGAGGGAGCGAGGGGGATTGGACCTAGGGTCGCGGCGGTGCTGGATGGCCAGCGACGAGGTGTGCGGCGGGGCTAGGGCTCACGCAATTTTGTTTATTTTTTCTTTTCTGTTAATCGATTGAATGGTCAATGGCAAGGGGGAAGGTTAAAGAGGAAAAATGGTTTTTTTATATATTTTATTTATTTAATATTTAATTCCAAAAAGCAACTTTTGTTTTCGAACTCGAAATCAAACCCACCGACTGTCGTCCCTAGCTCGTTACCCACGTTCCAAACACCATGGGATATGTATCGTTGGCCAATTTGATCGTTACGATCAGTTTCCGTTGTATTTGAAATATAAATCTATATATATTCAATTTAAACGTACATTTCAATTTACCGGGGTCACATACTAACTCATAAAATTCCAGAAAAGTTATTTTTAGCTTCGTATTGATGATACGGTCCTAACAAAACTAATTTCGTCAAATTCTGAGACCGTTTGAAAAATAGCCATTTTCCAGTCGATTATAATCAACTTAAACTGGTCAAACGCGTTTTCCTTTGCCACACTCACATATTGATTCTAAAAATTATGAAAATTGGAATCTAGCAATAACTTGACATCGCGGATCCAACAAATGTGGTTTCGTCGAAATCTGAGGTCGTTTGCAAAATGGCCATTTTCAACGGTCGAAATTCCATAGCGACTATTCTGAAATTTCAACTGGACGTAACTTTTGACTCCCGCTATGAAATTTCAATTTCCCGGATTCGTTGGAAAGATATTCACAAATAGATTCTAATATTTTTGGTTTCACTAAAATCCGGTTTATTTTGAATCCTGTACATTCATTTGAACTTTGAAATCGAATTATCGACCTACTGCGCCATTTTCAATTCCTTATTTATATATAAATAATTATTTATATTCCAATGTCGAGCTATATAAATATATAGGTTCGAATTCTATTCAAAATAAATTTCTATTTTCAAATATTTGATTCAATTCGAATTCATTTGAATAGAAAATGAATTTAAAATTTGAATTGATTTGAAATTCGAATTATATTGAAATAGAACCGAAATCGTTTTGAATTGAGTTTAAACTGTATTGAAGTTGAACTAAAAATCGATTTGAAATGAAATCAATTTAAAATGAATTTAAAACGAATTTATATTGAAAAATTTAATCTTGATTTGAATTTGAAAAGTGAAGTTGAAATCGTTTCGACAACGAATTTAAAACAATTTATAAAATACGTTTTAAAAAGGAATCGACGAAGT
Source organism: Allium sativum (assembly GCA_030737875.1). Classification (NCBI taxonomy): domain Eukaryota; kingdom Viridiplantae; phylum Streptophyta; class Magnoliopsida; order Asparagales; family Amaryllidaceae; genus Allium; species Allium sativum. The sequence continues at coordinate 611,109,529 of CM060918.1, read as the reverse complement.
ATATATTATATATATTATATATAATATAATGGCCTGAATAGAATGTGCCGCGCTGCGATAGTTCGTGAATTTCGACCATTGACTTCGAATGGATATTGCGGGAGATCCGACCGTCGGATTCTCCTAAAAGTGGAACCGTTGGGTTCGTATCGAAAAGACCTTTCTAACAAATATTAGAAATTAGATATCTAACGGTTGGATTTGGAATAATGTCCAAATCAAATTTGGAAAAGGTCGTTGTAAGTGCAGTTCGATGACCGTTGATGGAAATCGACTGTACGAGCCATGATAAAATTATTAAAAATAGTAATAATTTGTGTAAAATCATAAGAAATGATTTGGGAAGAATTAGGATGAAAAACTCCATATTTGAAAAGATAAAAATATATTTTTATCGAAATGAACTAGTTTTGAACTAGAATTATAATTCTATTTATTTCTAAAATAAATAAAGTGGATTTGAAATGGTTCTGAAAATAACAAGAATTTCCAATATATGAAGTGGAGATGGAATTGTTGTAATAAACAATGAAATGTTCTTCTGTCTGCGTTCTGATGTGTATTGTTCTCGACTCCATCCGGGCTTTCCTCACCGGGGAAGTTCGGGTCGTTTCAGTTGGTACCATATATCATGTCGCCATACTAGTTCTAAAATTAAAACCGCAAAATCACGTATTTGGAAATTGGATTTCCATCTGTGAACCAAGGCAAAGGATAGTCCTTACCGACTTCGAGACAATCTAGCCCATGTCTGAGGGTCAGAGCGCATCGACCCTTGGAGCGACAGGGCCGGTCCACCGATGTGGATTAAAATTCTTGAAAACTACGTTTCCCCGCCCTATAGGGCGTAAATGAGCCAACGAATGACTCCATAGGCTTCACATAGTCACCGATATATCTGAGGCGCCTCGCAAACAAACAACCACATAAGTCAAACTCGTCAGGGCGTGTAAAACCACTGACGCCACTTCTAGCTAGAAGGAAACGCATGTCCTCCCTGAGGTCCTCTCCCGTTTCTGGTTCACAACCGGGGTGTGAGGCTCGCGAATTCAGGTTACACAAAGCTATGCCACACAGGTCGTGCTTTGATCATCAACCACAAGACTCTGCTTTTCAACAGAAGTCTTGATCATTTGCATCTTAGCATGCCACACAGGCAAACCACTCTATGCAACCGATATCAGTCACACAGAATGAAATCCAATGTCAGACACACAGTCCATTTACAAGTTCGTTCTGGGTCTGAACGAAACCGGAGGCACCTAGTACCCCACAAATCCATCGATCTCCATGTATGTCTGGACGATCACCAACTGATTCCCTCCTCTTGGGTGTACAGCCCAATCAAGATCATCAGTAATTATCCAAACGACGTGAAGACCTCCGGTCTTCCACCACCGTCTTCATTTTCGACTCATCGTCGAATCATTATTCAGAATGGGATAAACCCGGTCTTTCTGAATAACTCGCGTATGTAATAAACAAGTGTTACACAAACACAACATACGCCTCATTCCAATTCATCAGTCACTAACTGTAAATTAATCAAGAGAATAATTCCCTAAATATTAACCCCGAAGGCCGAAACCAACATCACATCAATACCTAGGAAATCACTCTGCTTAGCCAACCTACAGCTAGTTTCTAAATTTCACATTCTTAGGGAAAGGTTCCCAATAATTTCATCAAAGATAAATTCTTTTAAATTTATTCTTTAATCTTCCTTTTGAATATCACTTCAAACTAGTCGGGATTAACGAACCACACCGAAGTAATTATTTATTTTATTTCCCAATCCCAACCTATTTATCCCATGAAGTAAAATTGGTCATACTTCATATCTAACACCACGGGGTTATCGGTAAATTCCATTACCATTTCACGTTCAAATCTAATTAAAGATTTAACTACCGCTTGGAGCAAAACTGGTGATACTCCATTCTCGATCTTTTCAATCCAATTAAAAATTCATTAAAACTCCACTTAGTTTTAATCTGTGACTGGCTTAAAGAATCAGTGTCATTTAAAACATGGTTCACGATAAACCCCAAAATCACATCACATTTTAATCAGTCCCTAACCGTAAATTAGCAAGTGAGCAATTCCCTAAGTATTAACCCCGAAGGCCGAAACCAACATCAGATCAATACCCCAGAAACTATTCAACTTAACTAATCTCCAGTTAGTTTCTGATTTTCTTAACTCCTTTGGGTCTAAAAACAGTATTATTGAAGATACCATTTACGACAACCCAAAATCACATTTCATTAATTATCGGGTTAAAGAACAAGTGTTATTTAAATCACTGTTCACGATAAACCCAAAAATCAATACCAATTCAATTCCAATCAAATATCATTTAATTGGTATACTTCATTAAATCCAAATAAAAAGATTTAATCTTTTTCTCAACTGGGTTTAAGAATAATGTTAATGAAGACACCATTCACGACAAACCCAAATCCCATTTGATATTAAATACAATGCTCTGAATAGAAAATATATCGGCTTATATTCAATTTCAAATTCCACAACCAACAAATATCGTATTGGAAATAACGATATAAATATATCTTTCAAATTTCCCTAACAATATCTGGATAATCACGAAATCCAACACTGAAATATTCCAAAGACAATTTCAATTCAAATCCATCTTTAGTTCAACTTCAATACGGTTTAAACACAATTCAAAACGATTTCAACTTCATTCCATATTGATTGTTCTCATCGTTATTATTTAAAACAAGTGTTCAAAAATATGATTTTTATTATAAAACAATTTATTTCAAAACACGAATACCATTCAACACATTAATTTCTATTCAATGAATGAATTTCTATTCAACACATGAAAGTTTTCTATTCAACACACAAATATAGTTTCAACACATGAAAATAATTCTAATACATGAATATTATTCAAAATTTCGACAGCATAACGACAGGGTAGTTAAAACCGGGGCCGTCCCTAGTACGGCTCCTCGCTCTACCTTAAAGCCTCACAGCTTTTGACAATGGGGAATCATGAATCTATTTCGCACGCAGGCGACATGTATATTTTTTTCATTTCCACAAACTAATCCTATGTGGTTTCAACCAAATTATTCTCAACCACAAACGGGTATTTTTCAACCACAATCAATCAATTTCAACCACAATTCTACCCAACCCAATGCTAAATGTAAAAGCATATTTTGCTCATAAACTAGTCGTGCACAATCCAAACAATCAATCAATCCAATTTGACATTAAATATATGGTTTTGAATAGAGATAGTATCGACTTATATTCAACATCAAATCCTGAAACCAATAGATATCATATCGGGAATAACGATATCGATATCTTCCAAATTCCCATCACAATATCTGTATAATCACGGAATCCAATATCGAAAATATCCAAAGATAATTTCAGTTCAAATCCAATCCAATTTATTTATTTATAACCGTTGGATTATTTTTCTAGTTAATAACTAGTTCGTTTCGATAAAAATATATTTTTATCTTTTCAAAACTGGAATTTTTCAACCAAACTCTTTCCAAATCATTTAATATGATTGTACACAAATTACTAATATTTTTAGTATATTATCAAGGCCCGTACAGTCGATTTCCATGAACGGTCATCGAACTGCACTTACAGCGACCTTTTCCAAATTTGATTTGGACATAATTCCAAATCCAACTGTTAGATTTCAAATCTCTAATATTCATTAGAAAGCTCTTTTCGATACGAACCCAACGGTTCTGGTTTCAGGAGAATCTGCGGTCGGATCTCCCGTAATATCCGTTCGAAGTCAGTGGTCGAAAATCGCGAACTGCCGCAGCGCGGCGCGTTCTATTCAGGCCATTATATTATATATATAATATATATTTCGTCGACTTCTATTTAAAACGAATTTTATAAATCGTTTTAAATTCGTTTCCAAAACAATTTCAACTTCATATTCAATTTCTAATCAAAATTGAATATTCCTTATAAATTCGTTTTAAATTCATTTCAATTCAATTCAAATTTCAAATTCATTACAATTCGAATTCATTTTCTATTCAATTCAATTCGAATTCATTTTCTATTCAATTCAATTCGAATTCATTTTCTATTCAATTCAATTCGAATTCATTTTCTATTCAATTCAATTCGAATTCATTTTCTATTCAATTCAATTCGAATTCATTTTCTATTCAATATCAAAATCGAATATTTCATATACATGACAATTTTATACAGTGTATATATATATATGTTAAAAATTATATTTTTATCAATCAAATCATTTTCACATTTCATATATATTTATATATCGTTTTCATTTCATATATAAATCGTTTTCACATTTCATATATATATATATCATTTTCACATTTCATATATATCGTTATATATTATTCCCCCTTTCATATATATAATATTTTCACTTTCAATATATACGATATTTTAACTTTTCAATATATACGATATTTTCACTTTCAATATATACGATATTTTCACTTTCAATATATACGATATTTTCACATAGAATACAATCAAACAAGTCGTCCATGGTCTGTGGACGACGGGGAGCAGTTCATATATGCAGTTACAAAATAAATAATTGTACAGAAATAATATAGTGAGAGAATTCTCACAGTGGTCGGCTCTGAAATCGTTAAAACAATTATTTTCAATTGAATCAAACTACGCATTTAATTCAATCAAAAATTGCAACAAGCTCCAATCTCATTCCAGTTAGTTCCATGTTGTAGATCCAAATTTTACGGTTCCAATGGCTCTGAAATCACGCAATTCTGTTTTCGTATGACAAAGATATAGCATTTTAAACCTTTGAATCATTAAACGAGTCATTAACCAATATAATAATTAATTAATTAACATAAACCCACCCCCTTAATTATCTTCTTCGATCGCTCACTGTCATCGAAACCCACCAACGTCGATTGGGAACTTCACCCGCCGCCTCCACTACCATACACCGGACGTCCATCCGCCTACACCACCGCGAGCGTCGTTGAACCCCCTCCCTCCTCCCTCAATCACACCACCCTCGGTGGCCCCGTTGATCAGAGAACCAGTCCCAAAGGCGGTAACTTTAGGCGCCAATTTCGAGAAATTTAGGTCATTAGAAATCATAAAACCCGTATAGATTTAAAGATCTCTCATCCCTCTATATTTTGTTTTGATTTCATGGATTGTTTCGATCTAGGTTAGGAGATTTTTCCATTTGAAATTCTGAGCAATATTGGCCCTCGGTTTGCTTCTGGCGGCGCTGGAAACAAAAATGGAATTAGGGTTTAGTTTTGACCCTATTTTGACTTATATATATATTTTTAAATTAATATTTAATTCCATCTTTAGTTGTTAAAACCTCCGAACTCCAAATCAAACCTAATGACTGTCGTCCCTAGCCAAATACCCTCATTCCGAACACAATGGGATATGTTTCGTAGGCCCATTCGACAGTTACAGTCAGATGTTCTTCAAATTAAAATATAAAACATTCAATATTCGATTTGAACGTTCATTTCAATTTGCCAGGGCCACGAATTGATTCGAAAAATTCCAGAAAAATAAATCTAGCTATGTTTTGACGATACGGTCCCAACAAAATTAGTTTCATCGAATTCTGAGACCGTTTGAAAAATGGCCCATTTCTGGTCGATCCAATTTAACTGTAATTGACCAAAACACATTTTCCTTTGCCACGCTCGCATACTAGCTTCAAAAATTATGAAATTTGAAATCTAGCAATAGTTTGACATCCCGGATCCAACAAAAGTGGTTTCGTCGAATTCCGAGGTCGTTTGCAAAATGGCCATTTTCACGGGCTATATAAACTCCATAACGACCTTTTAGAAAATTCATTTGGCCATAACTTTTGCTTCCCGCTATGAAACTTCAATTTTTCAGATTTGTTAGAAAGGTATTCACAAATGGATTCTAATATTTTTGGTTTCACTAAATTCTGGTTTATTTTGAATCATGTACATTCATTTGAACTTTGAAATCGAATTATCGAACTACAGCGCCATTTTATGCCTTGTTTATCATTAGAATTAATTATATTTATTTTCAAATGTCGATTCAAACTCACTTTTCATTTCTATTATTTAAAATATTTATTTTAAATATTTAAAATCCACTAAAATAGCCAATTTAAAAAAAATTAAATTGGTTCAGATTTTCCGGGTCGTTACAACGGTGGTCGTTTGCAAAATTGGCTATTTTTAAAGTTCTAAATAACTCATTTAAATATATAAATATATTTAAAAATAATTAAATTAAATATTTAAAAGTAAATATTATCGTATATATTCACACTAGAATACCATACAGTTCCAATTGGATTTATAACTTGATATTTCAAAATTTCCATTTATATCGATATTCGATTTATATATAAAATCCTTTTATAATATAAATATATATTTATAAATTTCAAAGGAATTCCATCGTGACTTTTCTAAAATTTGATTTGGACATAAATCAAAATCTACACAATGAAATCCTGATTTTTTTTCTTCCATTAGAAAAATATACTTCACCAGCTCCGAACATTTCTTGTTTCACATAAATCCGATTTAAAACGGATCATGTATATTCAGTTGAAGTTCGAATCGCCAAATAGCGAACTGCAGCACCATTTCGAGCTCGATTTTAATTATAATAAAATTATACATTCAAACTATCATTCAAATAATATATTTGTTATTGTAATTCAAATTCTTAACTGAATTATATATTTTGAATTGCCCAATTCACACCGTATTGCCATTTCAACTAATTCTGATTATTTCAGAATTAAATATATTATTCTATTATTTATATAAATTAACCATTCACAATTATTTAATTAAACAACCATATTCACTATTTAAATAATTAAATTAATTAATTATATATTACTGAAAATACGGGTCATTGCAGCTCGGGTCAGACTCGAATGTTACAGATTTAAAGATTACGGCTTAGGATTCGAAGATTGGCGAAGTTAGGGATTTTCCGAAGACGTGCGCACTTTGAAGATTTTAAATCTTTTATACTTCTTGTATTCAAAATTGTATTTTTAATTTCCACTGTATATAAAATTTTTGTATCAAAACTCTGATTAATATATAAAAGTTTATTTCACTGTTCAATACTGTGTTATTCTTTTTTTTTGTGTTGGTTCTATTTCTTTAAATTATGTTAGCTAAATAATGATCCATCAATTTGAATTTTATAAGCTGGTTTAATTACCAATTTGAAGCGGTCAAAAAGGCAGTACGTTACAGGAATTGTAAGAATTTGAGTTTAGAAGGTCCTAAGATGACTAATGGAAGATGAGCAATGCAATTGGTACCGGATTTTCTATTTCTGAATATGCATGAAGGCCTACTATATTATGGTAATATACGCATTAGGTTAAGGGTCTGAAGTTTGAATAGATTGCATAAGTCAAGGTCGGTGCAGATGAGTTCTTGCTTAATGCATCTAGTTTGATCTACATGATGAGGATTCTGCATGATGATATGAAGTTGTAATGCATTTTGTTTTTATGTAGAGATGAGCTCTTTGCTATAGTGGTGCAGCGAGTCGCAAGTGGGTGAAGGACTCATCATGGGATGACTATATGGTTCTTAGTTTTAGTATTACTTGTATTTACAATTTTTTCTTACGCTTTTATTTTAGTTGTATCGATTAGTATGCTAACCTGAATTTTGTACTATTTTTTTAGATAATAGAAGTGAACCAATTTTCAAAAAAAAAATATATAAATAGTTCTTAAAGCTCAATAAAATTTTAGAACCATGCATCATGAAGAAACAATCATCCATAAGCAATTTATTGATCCATGTGTGTAGATATATAATTGAAATGCCTTTTAAGCATATCCAAGCATTACTTAAACAATGCTTGGTCAACTGGCATACAATGATGTCAATGGTTATGCACACAACAATGTAAAATATGTGTAAACATTCATAGATGAACTGAATTTGCATATAATTTCTGACTGTGCATACATATCTTATCCGATTGGGAACTAGGTGAAAAACCATGCATATGACAAACAGAAAAATACTTAAGAAATGACTACTATCATGTATATGTAAGCTTCCTTATGAAACCATTTTCATAAACAATTGTATATCATATTTAAAAAGCTTGCAATATCATGTGTCAATCATCACCGGCAACAACAACCTAGGAAACCTGAGCAGTTATTTAGAACATGCAGCTCATATAAGGTCGATGGTCTAATTGTTCACAACCACACTTCACTAGGAACTAAAGTTATGTATTATTAAATTGATTAACAACTCAGTAGCTACTCAAAGAACATTTCAGCGAATCAACATACAAAAGAACCACAAAATAACACCACCAACCAAACAAAATGATGTACACATTGTTCTAGTATAATATATGAACTATGAAGTCAATGCAAATAACACCGTTTACAGGTCTAGCTTCATTAGTGTACAACTTCAACTGAAAAAAGTGTGGATTCGTTAACAAAAAACAGGCAAGAATTGTTAATAACCTAACACCAATTATACTCATGGTGATAATAATTTATGTTTCTCGATAGGCTAATTAATAGCGATGAACGAAAAACCAACTGAAACGTACATAAGAAAAACAGAATAAAAAGCTAGCACCTTTCTTCATGGGTTGACTGCCATTTAGTGACGGGGAAGGGGAGAAGTGGGTACGTTTATAGTTGGAGTCGAGTACTAACTGGAAGAAGATGAGGACGTAGAGAAGTTTTTAGTGGAAGAAGTAGGTGAATGAAAATTAGGGGCTGGAATTGGAAATTTGGGGGTGAGAACGAACATACCTGACAAGTTGAGACAGAGAAATGGAATAAGCAACGTAAGTTGATTTCCTATTGGTGGTGTAGGATTTTAACGGATTTGTGAGGTGTCAACTATAGACGTTGATTTTAAAAGGTAAATCGACAGATAGATATGCATGGTTTTATAGATACAGGTTGATGACGTGGCAAATTAATTTGTAAGTTTATAACTATAGCTAATGCAACATAGTTTGATATCTATGCTAACACATTGAAGATTGCATTGCAATAGACAAAAATTAGCATAGTTGTTGCAGCATTTTAGCTGGCAAAACCTTGGATTTTTTTGCAGTAGGCCATCTACGGCGTAGAGAGAGAGAGTGTGTGTGTATTGTAAGACCCAAATTTTATCATTACCATTTCATAGAACCTATATATATACATATATATAGACACACATATATTATACACACATATATTTTGTGTGTATATATATATTAATAAAATAGTAATTAGGATGATCCAACATATACATACATATAAATATATACACACAGTGACACTCATATATACATATATATTAGTAATATATATACATATATACTAATATGTATCAGTAATATTAGTAATATATATATATACTGTAATATACATTTTTACAAATAGTAATAATATATATATATATATTATGGTTAACCGATTCAACTAACCTCCACCGAACCGCATTAACTGACAAATTCGGTTAACCAAACATTCGGTTGACCGATGGTTTAGTTAACCAAAAATATTAACCGATCAGCGCGGTTAACCGACCATGCCCCCTTGCTAGTTTAGTTGTAACACTCCACGTCCGTTAATGCCACTCACTAAGGGAATGCATTAAGTTTTGTGAAGTATTGTAGGTAAACAGAAACAAAATAATTACAAGACAGATATAAATTAAGATAGCAGCATAAATTTCAAATTTTTTTTATTTCAAATATAAATCATAATCCCGTGGTTTATAATACCATAATTCATAAAACCATTACAGCAAAATACTTCTGTCTTGCATAATCGGAGTACATAGGAATTAAAAGAAAACATTATTCCCCAATAAACAGAGTAAGCCATAGTAGAGACAAAGACTTGAGCCATACTCCAGAAGTAGCTTCCAACAAGATAATATCCAAGTCCTGACTAAGCCTGGGTGTTTCCTCTTTGAGAACCTAGGGGGGAGAGAGGGGGGGGGAACGGAAGAGAGAGGGAAAAACAAAGGGGTCAGACATAAAGTATGCCGAGTCTAGTTACTTTTAACTAGTAAATAAATAAAGGTGAACATGACAGGCATAAAGTGGATAAGAGAGATCAATACATAAATGGCAGGCATAACAAGGTAAACAGGACAACAGGATAGAATAGATAGCGCTTCTTAATACTTTCCTTGCTCTGCACCAATACTAGTATAATAGATATGTAATAGGATTACATATTCCCCAATTGCTTAACAAAAACAGGATGATCCGAAGAGAAACGTAATGGTAGTTTTAGGTGTACTCAAGTGACGGGTTTTAACCCAAACAGAACTAGTACCTAAATAGAAATAATGGGTGTTAGCCCAGAAAGAAACACAGGTACCCCACAGAAACAGACATGACTAGATGTACCTTATTTACTACCCCCAATCGATCGGCTCCTTATTCTGCAGATACCCTATGCTAGCCCCATAGTAGGGTGTATCACTCCCTAAAGTGGCAACCCTTCATTTTTTGGATGCGCACAACCATATCTACTGATGTCACAGCGTCTTATCTTCCCCAGCAGGCGGAGTCACGCACGCACATGAACCCATTGGAATGCGCCGTCAACATCGCCTCCAAGTTTGGATCTCTTACAATCAGCTCAGTAAGCGTGCCCCACTCCGACCTAGTTCGGAGTAACCGTTTGGTACATATTTAAGGGTTATTGACTGAAATGGGTCCCACACAAGATGATGCAAGCTCTCCCCTTTGTCTTGCATCCCCACTACTAGGTTTTCCACTGGTTATGTTTACCTAACAATGTGTTTAATTACGTAACCTTGACAGGTTTAGTTTGTGGGCCTATATATACAAATATTACCCACCAACCAAAGATGTAATTAACCCTCCTACTGATTCAAGCATGTTTATTTAACGGTTAAGTTTGTAGGCCTATATATAAATATTACCCACCTACCTAAGATGTACTTAACCCACCCACTGATCCAAGCATGTTTTACTTAACCCTTTCTTTAGTTCATATTCATACAATCCCTTATGGATTAGATTAGGTTAAGTCGTCTGATTCATTACCATGTCCATTTATGGTTTATAATGGGCTAGACCTCCCACATTAGGCCTACAACATGTGGATGCTCGATATGCCGGTCGGGTCCGGGCAGTCTTATTCCACAGTTGGGCCTAACCTCGTGTCTTAGCCCGATTCGTATTCGCGTACTAAGACCTCCCACATTAGGTTCAACATTAGTGGCTGCTGGATATGCCGGTCGGGTCCGGACAGACTTCCACCACTAATGTGACCTGACCTCGTGTCATAAGTACAATTACAATTCCTAATTGTAATTGCTAAACATTCCATTTTTAATTAATTAATCAATTAATTAAAGCTTTCCCTTTTTGGGTGTCAATACATATTTTGCCCAATAATTTGAATTACATGTCCATAAATGTTCATATTCAAATTATGTCATTTTTAATTAATTTACCAATTAATTAATCCTTTCCTTTTATAGGTGTCAATACCTATTTTGTAAAAATAATTTGAATTACATGTCCGTAAATGATCATATTCAAATTATGCCATTTTTATCCAAATTTTCCTATGTCATTATAGGTGATTATTACTATGTTTCCCTATTTGAATTATATGTCCAACTTATATAAAACATTGTACAAATTATGCCAATTATAAATTCCCTTTTTCCCGGTTTCCTAACTAATGTGATCGCATGTATTTTGGCGTCGTCGGGGCTATGCCTCGTCATAACAATAAAAGGGAACATGATAAGGGTGACAGTTCAACATGTTTTGGCATAAATATTAACATATCTGGCATAGTATATAAGTGAATGGACATGTGATAATTATCATAATAAAGTGGATATCAAATTAATAACATGTGTTTAGGCAAGCATAATGAGATCTAGATTCAATATTAGGTGTCCAATTACCTAAATCTAGCATAGGCAAGGTGGCATAATAACAAGTTTAGATTCACATGTCAAGTTTACCACATATACCAATGTATCATAATATAACAAGTGAAAGGTGATTAGCACCAAAGTCAAGATCCAAGTAATGTCAAATTAATGGACGTACTATCATCCTAACATGGTTACAAATCAATATTCATATAAACGTCATATTGAATCACCACAATCAGATCTAGAAATTTAGATCTGTGTTAACAAGTTTATGTGTACCACAATATAATTGTAATTCAAGATTCACATAGGAATCATAGTAGAATGTACGTATATTAGATCTAGGGAAAATGACATAGTATGCTTGCATAAGTTCATGATTTATAACATATACCCAATTTATAGTCTACCACAATTCACATTTATCTAATTAAACCTAAAAGTGACTAGAACTCACTGTGGTAGAAGAAAGAATAGATTAAGCATTTGTTGATGTTCTAGAACCATTCTCTTCTTTCACAATTCCTAAGCTTTAATTCGTGGGAGAAGAGACTAGCTTAATTTAGGATGCAGCAGCATGGTGGCTTATGAATGAATTTAGTTTAGATTAGGGTTTAGGTTAGATGTGTAGGATTAATTAGAGTCCTTAGATTAGTTTAGGATCAATCTAAACCATCCATTTCACAATGATACATCACTCAGCCAATCAAATGAAGCCACATAAGCCCTAAAATCAGAAAAATCATCACCCGAACACGTCAACCCAACCTGGCCAACAAGGGTCGACTCTCCTATGGGTGGGTTGACACCTATGCCGACACCCCTATAGGGGAGTCGACACTTGTGTCGACTCCCCTTGGGGAGGAGCGGGGGTCGACACCCCTGAGCGGGAAATTTCCCGCTTAGCCCAATTCCGCTGTTTTGAAATTTGAACTGGTTTTAGCTTATTAATTATTAATTTAATTTAATTTTTTTTAAACTTGAAATCTTCTAAGCTCCATAACTTCTTCATACAGAGCCCGATTTACGCAAACTCGGACTCTATCTCAAGCAGAATTCCTAGACGAACGCAATGGCTTAACCCATTTCACTTAATTCTTCTTCTAAAAATGAAATGTCCTTAAATTTGTTAATTTTAATATTTTAAAATTATCGGTTGTTACATTAGTTTTGCTAGTTTTCTGGACAGACTAACTAGTCATCAGTGGGATGATTACTGGGTCCCATTAAGGCTAGGGGTTGTTGGCTGTAAATAGGAGGGTAGAGTTAGCAAGAATAGTTTAGATTGTTCATTCTCTTTTTTGTTTGGGTGCATGTGATTCTCCAACTCAACCAAATACACCTCCACTTTATTTCAATTCATATATTTACATAAGGAGATTGAAATTCAACATCGAAGAAGGTTAGATCACATCAAATTGATTGATTAGGTGGTTGTTCTTCAGTATTCTTCGCTGTCCCAGTTAGAGATTCATTGATTTCAAGCAATTTTGTGGATTTGGTAAGTGATAAGCATCTCTCACATGGATTCAATCAAGTATATGGGTTTGTTTGAACTTAATATCATCACATCAATTCATTTTCACTTAGATCTAATCAAGGTAAGTATATTTTCAATTCGAATCACCATAGGATCTAATCTAGCAAGATTATAACAGTAACTTCATGTGTTAATTCTATGTTTATGCAAGTTTAGATCCATTTGTTTTATCATGATTTGGTGAATATCATATGATTTTATGATGATTATTTGATGTGTTAATGGTTGTTGATGATAGATTTGTTGTGATATTGATTGTTTGATTGAAATTAGTTGATTTGGATGAGATGGATGCATAGATGTTCGTCGTTAAAGCGTATATTGTATGGATCGATCGCGTGGAACGATAAAAGGCTTGGATATGTTGGAAAAAGTAAATTTGGTGATGAATAGCAAGTGGATGGGTCGATGATGATGTGGATAATATGGATCGAGATTGATGGATTGTTATAGGGTACAGATCACTTGGATCGTGATAAGGCAAAGCCAAAAATATGGATCGACAAGGCTGGTGCACAGTGATTTGGTGGATCGGGTTGAGTGTGATCCGATGGATCGACCAAGACGGACATGTCGAGCAGAGTGATTGATCGGTAGGCATTTCGATTGATCTGCCGAAACATGGCACCGATGGATCGATGCAAAGTGGAGCCGAGTGATGGAATGATCAAGGATGGATTGTGTGTTGATGGACCGACGTAATATGATGGACTGGATGGATAACATGTTGACTGGGTTGATGGTTTTGATGGATCATTCATTGTTGGATCGGTCGAGTGTTGAGAAGAAAGATGAGGATCGGTCAGCTTGTGGCATAGATCGGGTCGTGATGGACCGTGGGTCCAGGTTAGATCGGGAACGATCCATAAGAGGTGATCCATATGGATCAGTGGCGGTACATCCAATAGTGAACTAAATAGTGTTTATTTTGGTTCGACGATGGGCGTAGCTTTGAGATAAATTCAGATGGAATAGAATCAAAGTGAAGTCTTTGTTGATAGATGAAATGCAAGTGGATAATGGTTGCTCGAGAAGGCACTTGAGCTTATGGGTAGTCGCCGTGATGACGGCTAGAGTTATTGAAGGCCACAAGATCATCGTTAGTCGGAGGTTCTAGCGGACTTGAAGCAGGGGTATAATGGAGAACCAAAGACTAGATGAGTCGAGTACCGTGGGCAGTCATGATGGGCCTAAATACGAGTAACGATGGCATACAGAGTTTTGCTAGAACCGGGGTTCCATTAGTCCTTAACAGATGGAAAGATGGGCCAGTCATACGATTAACGATGGTTTCAAGGAAAGGAAGGTGGTGATAGCCAGAGTCATGGGTGCTACTTGGTTGCTTGTATCGTCTTTTATGGATTGTCCAACGTTGAAGGAGAAATCTCTTGGGAGCTTATCTGATGTTGGTTTTGGCCTTTGGGGTTTATGCTTGGGAGGTGTTGACCTCGATTAGGATGATCTACGCTTGATAATTGGTTTCTATGGATGTCTGTTTGTTTCTTCTCTAATTCTCTAGGAAAGGCTATCACTATCGGTTGTAGAGGAGACATGTTTGATTTTCTTCTATGTTGATGCGTTGGAAGATTAGATGACTGATCTTCTTATTTCTTATATACTTTATTGATGATGTTAGATGTTTTATCGCTCAATAAGACTGTTGTTTGACTCAAGGTATTATGGTTCCTTCTTATTACCTTAGACTATTCATCCATGTTGTGGATGGGCATACTAGGTAGTAGATTTTGATGAGGCCGATGCTGTTGAGCGATGATGAGGTGTAGGCTTAAATATTATTTTCTGCTATAAATATATGTTGTTTCAGGTAATGTTGATGATGTATGCTGCTTTTATTGAACCTATAGTGAGGCTTATTGTACAGATTCTAAAGTTATCTAGTTTGATGTATGGATATTTTCATGATGATATAAAAGTTTAAGATTCTGATCATTTATGCTTCACTATTATTTCTTGTTGTATATGTTCTATTATATTTTCTCCATGCATTATGAGTTATACGACAGGTTTTCGTGTGTGTTATTCTACTCCTGATGATCGTCCTGTATCGACCTGGCATGTCGGGCGGTCGTCACATTTGGTATCAGAGCATTGGTTAAACGATTTTATCCAAAGTTCGTGGGTGTAATGATGTATGAGAGACGTATTTGTACTTTTCTAATGGATGATTACTATATTATAGTGCATAGTGTAGTAGCGCTTGAACTCCATTGCAGTTTTCTCATGTTTGGGCTAATCATTCTATTTTTCAGATTTAGAATGAGTCGTCGATCTTTGAGACATACTGCTAGGGAAGAGCCTGTTTCTGGAAGGGGAGATGGTGGTTTACCAGATTACCCAGCTATGTTCGAGGCCATGGTGGAAGCGATCATGAGGAGGGTACCCGCTTCAGAAGCTGCAAAGGTAGATGTTGGTGTTCAAGTGCAAGTGCCTAGGATGGTTGATTTCGCAAAGCTGTATAAGGATTTAACTACTCTTGGTGGGAAGTCGTTCAAAGGATAAAGTCGAGTATAGAGATTCAAGGGTGGCTTGATACTTGTATTCAAATATTTGGAGACTTGGGCATTGATGATGCGACTAAGAGGAAGCTTTCATCGAGACAGCTACAGGGCAGAGCTATGGATTGGTGGAATTTTGGCACTATAGAGACTCCAGAAGATAAGATAAGGTGGGATCAGTTCCGAGTCAAGTTCAATACGAAGTTCATTTCTACTGCCCAGAAGTCTATTCTATTCAAGAGGTTTGTTAAGCTAAAGTAGAATATTCAACCGGTCTTTGAGTATGTTTTTGATTTTGATGCTTTGTCCAAGTATGCTCGTTCATATACTGAGATTCCTTATCAGAAGAATGAGAAGTTCGTCATGGGCCTGGATGCATATCTTGGGAGGAAGTTGGTTGATCATCTTGATGACCCTTACGAGAAGATTGTCGAGAAAACTTTGAGACATGAAAGTTTTTTTCCCAAGGAATTGGTTGTTGTTGCAATCACTGAGGATCCAAAACCACATCAATGAGGCAATAACAAAAAGAGAAACAAAAAACCAAGGACAATAACAAGGGAAGGACGGCCACAAGAAGCAGAAAAGCGAAGTGACTTGCTTCAACTGGCAGCAGAAGGGCCATTTTCCAAGGATTGCAAGAATCCAAAATCCGAGAGGAAATGCTATAACTGTGGAAAGCATGTGTATAACAAGAAGGATTGTCTAGAATCATCAAACGGTAAGCAGGTAGTAAAGGTGTATGCTTTGGAGGCTTTTCCATCTTCTTCAAGATCTCCTACTGTAGAGAAGAAAGGAAAGAGTGTTAGTGTTCAAGGTACCCTTTCTATCGGGGATGCTTCAGTTCGAGTGTTGTTTGATACTGGAGCATCGTATTATTTCATTTGCAATGAGTTTGTGTGCCGTTGGGGTTTGGAAGCCGAGATTTGTGATAGACCCTTGGTTGTGACTAATCCTGCTGGGGGTTCGTCTAGTTTGTGTATGCTTTGTCCTGGTATAGTGTTATCGAGTCATGGTTGCTCCTTTGTGTGTGATTGCCTTGTTTTGAAATTCGCTGGGTTTGAGATTATTTTAGGTATGGACTGGCTTAAGAGGAATGCGACTAAAGTGGATTGCGAGAAGCATGAGGTGATAGTTGGGAATTTGGAAGGGCGACTGATTGTGATTTGATATAAGCCAAAATATGGCATCTTCGTAAGCTTTTTATATTCGCTAGTGATTCCACTGGAAGACTTATCATCTGTGTTAGTCGCTAATGAGTTTGATGATGTCTTTGAAGAGGTCAAAGGGTTGTCGCCGGATCACGATATTGAGTTATGAATCGATTTGGTTGAAGGTGCTAGACCTATCATTATGTTCCTTAGGCAGATGACACCTAGAGAACAACAAGAGTTAGAGGTACAAGTTAGTGACCTTTTGAGTAAAGGATTCATTCGGCAAAGCGTGTCCGAATGGGGTGCACCAGATGTGTTTGCAATCAAGGCTGATGAATCTTTGAGATTGTGTATGAATTATCGTAAGATGAACAAGGTGACTAAAAAGAACAAGTATCCATTGCCAAGGATAGATGACTTGTTTAATCAGCTTCACGAAGCCATGGTGTTTTCCCCTAATGGATTTGGAGATAGGATTTGACCATTTGGGAGTGGCGAAGGAGAGTGTGCCGAAGACAACTTTTAGGACACCATCTAGTTTCTTTGATTGGCTGGTAATGCCTTTTGGATTGACCAACGCACCAGCATATTTTGTGGATCTTATGAATAGGTTGTTCAGAGGTCAGTTGAACAAATACGTACTCGTGTTCGTGGATGATATTCCGGTTTACTTCCAGAACGGGGAAGAGCTTAAGACATACTTGCGAGTTATTTTGGAAATATTGCAAAAGCATCAGCTGAAAACTATGTTTTCGAAGTGTCACTTCTGGAAGAATGAAGTGAGGTTCTTAGGCCATGTTGTTTCTGGAAACGGAATAGCGTTGGATCCCGCTAAGGTGGCAGAAATTCAAGACACAAATAGACCTAAGAATGTAACAGATGTCAGAAGTTTCCTTGGTTTAGCAGGATATTATCATCAATTTATCAAGGATTTCTCCAATATGGCTGCACCACTAACAGGGTTTACGAAGAAGAATCAAGTGTTCACATAAGACGCGAAGTGTGTGCAAACTTTCAGAATCTTGAAAGAGAGACTGTCGAGTGTTACTGTTTTGACTATTCCAAGTGCGAATGAGGAAATGGTGGTTTACATTGATGCATGTGATATTGGACGTGCAGCAGTGCTGATGTAGAAGGATAGAGTTATGGAATATGTGAGTCGACAGCCGAAGCCGCACGAGAGGAATTATCCAACTCATGATTTGGATTTTGTAGCAATCGTGTTGCTCTGAAGATGTGAAGACATTACTTATAAGGAGTTCTTTTCGAGCTATTTACGGATCACAAGTCATTGAAGTATCTTTTCTCCTAAAAGGATTTGAATCTTCGGCAGCAACTGTGTTAGAGTTTCTGGCATCATATTATTTTGGTATTTCCTATAACCCTGGTAAAGGTAATGTAGTGTCGGATGCGTTGAGTTGAAGACATGCAAGTTTAGGAGCAATGTTTACGGAATGGAAGCACCTCGAGTACTTGGTAGGATTTGATTTCAGGCCTAGGTGTGAGTTAGAGCCTGAAATGTTGGCAAGCTTATTTTTAAGACCTATGCTCATCGAAATGATTGGTGAAAGATAAAAGTGTGATGAAAAGCTTGTTGAGATTGTCGAGAAGCTGGAAGTGAGTGTGGAACCAGAAAAGGATACGGAATTTGAGGTCGATCAACATGGTTGGCTTTGGAACAAAGGACGACTGTTTGTTCCTGATATTGATGGGTTGAGAGATGAGGTTCTGAGGGAATGTCATCACTCAGAATTAACGATACATCCGGGTGGTAATAAGATGTATCAAGACATGAAGTAAGTTTACTACTGGAATGGGATGAATAGGGATGTTGGAAATTTCATTTTCAAATGCATGAACTGTCATTTGGTGAAAGCTGAATAGAAGAAGCCAAATGGATTGCTTCAGCCATTAGAAGTTCCAACGTGGAAATGGGAGTAGATATCGACGAATTTTATCGATGGACTACCTAGAACCAGGGTAGGAAATGAAGGAATCCGGGTCATAGTTGATCGTTTGATCAAAAGAGGAAGGTTTATTCCTGTCAGATCGACTAGGACGACATCGAGTTGGCTAATTTATATATTAAATGGATAGTTCGATTCCATGATATCTCAAAGAGCATAGTGAGTGTCCATTGTTCACAAGTGGATTTTGGTAGAGTTTACAACAGACTTTAGGAACCAAGCTATGTTCGAGTACGACTTATCATCTCCAGATTGATAGCCAAACCAAGCGGGTTAGTCGAGTTTTAAAAGATCTCCTTAGAGCTTGTGTACTAGACTTCAGAGGATCATGGGAAGACATGATTTCAAAGCTAGTCGTTTGAAATCATGGTTTCAAAACACGAACTGCGCGGCCATGATTTGTTTTAATTTTATTTATATTTATATAAATATAGTTCATTCAAAAATTCGTATATCGTTTTCACTTCAAATATTTCACTAATGCCTTTAAATTTTGGAAAATTTCGCCATAACCTCCTTTGTACGGGAGGGGTTGGGAAAATTCCCAAATAGCTACACGGGCGTCTCATCTCAAAAAGAAAAAGAAAAAGCCAAGCGGCTAGCTAACATGCTCATAAAATCATCAGCCAAACAAAACAGTAAATGTGTACCTATTTGTCAGACACAAAATTTTATTCCTCTTCTCTAGCCTCTTTGCTATAACCTGTTCAATAAATATGCATGTACATATATGCAATTCTTATCACTTATCATTTTCCATTCAACTTCATATTTGTTTCAATCTGGTTTAAAAACACCATTCATTCTAATGTTGCATGCATAGGCAAAAATTATATCATTAGCTATTTAATGAAAATTTCAACTCATGCATATTTATTGAACAAGTGGTTATTTTTAACACTTCACATCTCAAAAATGATAATTTTGGCGAACTAAAATATATTTCAACACATGACTATTTCATTTAGTTCCTATGCATGTTAAAAAATAATATTTCTTTCACAAATATTTATTTCAACGCTTGCATATCTTTAGCAAATCACTTATATGGTAAAAATGGTATTTTTATCATCTAAAATATTTATTCAACAAATGAATGTTTTTAACACTTCATAATTTCAATAAAAATGTAATTTTTATTGTTCGATCTTTTTATTCAACACATGAACTTTTCCAACGCATACACTTCTCAACACATGAGCATTTCCACACATGGATATTTTATATATTTTGTTCATATAAGAAAGATGAAATTTTTATTGTTGAAACTATTTATATATAAGGAGAATATTTAACATACTTCATATATTTTATAAAAATGTGGTTTTTATTGTTTAAACACTTTATTCATTCACACATGAATTTAATTTTCACACATCACTTCTCAACACATGAGCATTTCCACACACGGATATAGTTTCAACACATGACTTTAATTTCAACGCATGAAGATAATTTCAACATATGAAAATAATTCTAACACATGAATATTATTCAAAATTTCGGCAGCATAACGGCAGGGTAGTTAAAACCGGCACCGTCCCTAGTACGACTCCTCGCTCTACCTTAAAACCTCGCGGTTTTTGACAATGGGATTCATGCATCTAATTCGCACGTAGGCGACATGTTTTATTTTCATTTCCACAATTATTTACAATTTATTTCAATCACCAATGGGTATTTTTCAACCACAACCAATCAATATCAACCACAAACAATTACTCAACCATTCGCATTTTTTCATCCAATATTTCACACCAATTCACAACAATAAATATCGTCCATGTTTTGTGGACGAGGGGAGTATATATATATTATTTCTATATTTCACTTGTATTTCAACACATATATCAATTATTCTATGCATTTATAATTCATACTTCGCTCATATAGCTTACACAACGCATGTACATGAGGTATACAACACGTGTGTAATTTGTATTTCTATTATATAATTTATACATGACATTTTCCATTCAAATTCATTTAATTTAGATTTCTCACATTGGTTTTCGGAGTGCTAAAAATCATAGATGGCTCAGAAAAATCCGCGGTCTCTTCTATGTGGTAGAGAGCCTCCTTGCGGTCCCGATGTTTCCTGTTTCATCGAATTTCGTCAAAACACCATAATGATATGATTTTTCAAAGTTCAGATGTAATAAAAGACTCACCTTTCACGATGGTTCAAAACTAGGGTTGCAGTTTTTGCGAAAACCGAGGCATGATACTACGATCGGAAGGTATAGCGTGGAAGAGGGAGGAGAGGGGAGTCGATCGGTGGTGGTTGGAGGCGGTTCGGTGGTCGGAGGAAGGCGCAGCGACGGTGGGAAGTCGGCGACTTTGGGTCGACGGATCTCATCGAGGCGGCGACGATAGGGGTCAGGGGTTGGTCGGATTTGAAGAGGGGAGGGAGGCGCGTCGAATCAGGGTGGTGGTGGTGTCGATAGGTGGCTGAGGCGGCGGCGATTTTCCTGGGAAGGTTCGAACGGTTTTCGCCGTCGGTGAGAGAGAGAAGCGGGGTTTTTTTATTTTTTTATTTATGAAAGGAATTTTCTGATTCGCCGATATATATATTATTCAGAAAATTAGGGTTTCCACTTACGAACCCCAATTCAAATCCAACGACTGTCGTCCCTAGATAAATACCCCCATCCCGGACACAATGGGATATGTTTCGTTGGCTAATTCGACTGTTACAGTCAGTTATTCTTCAAATTAAAGTATAAAACATTTAATTTTAACTTTGAACGTACATTTCAATTTGTTAGGGCCACAAACTGATTCAAAAAATTCCAGAAAAATAAATCTAGCTATGTTCTGATGCTACGGTCCCAACAAAACTAGTTTCGTCGAATTCTGAGATCGTTTGAAAAATGGCCATTTTCTGGTCGATCCAATTTAACAGAAATTGACTAAACACATTTTCTTTTGCCACGCTCACATACTAGCTTCAAAAATTATGAAATTTGAAACCTAGCAATAGTTTGACATCCTGGAACCAACAAAAGTGGTTTCGTCGAATTCCGAGGTCGTTTGCAAAATATCTATTTTCCAGGGCTATATATTCTATATAGCGACCTTTTTGAAAATTCATTTGGCCATAACTTTTGATTCCCGCTATGAAACTTTGATTTTTCAGATCCGTTAGAAAGGTATTCACTAACAGATTTAAATATTTTTGGTTTCACTAAAATCCGTTATATTTTCCGCCCGGCACAGTCAGTTAAAGTTTGAATTCAAATTTTCAAACTGACTCACTATTTCTAATTCACTATTTTATTGAAATATTCTATTTCAATTGTTCAAATTCCTTTGAAATAACCAATTTAAAAATTTTAATTTGTCTCGTATTTTCCGGATTGTTACAATCTCCCCCACTTAAAACTTTTCGTCCCCGGAAAGGAAACAACAGTAAAGTAGGAAACAAAATGTAAATGCAAAGTATTGTAAAGGTACCTTCCACCGGAATTAGTCAGAGATGTTCACTTTGCATTTGGGGTAAGCTTGCTTAATGCTTTCCTCAGTCTCCCAAGTACAATCTCTAGGATCACTACTCCACTGCACTTTAACTAAATGAACCTTTTTGCTTCTTAGCTCTCTAGTTTCTTTGCCAAGAATCTTTAATGGCTCTCTTCTGACTGCTAATTCTGGAGTTATTTCCATGTCCTGTTGCGCTGCTTCTTCTACAACAAGATCCGGATCATCCACATGTCTTCAAAGTTGTGATATGTGAAATACATCATGCAATCCAGGCAACCAATCCGGTAATTGAACCCTATAAGCAAGAGTTCCAATTCGTTCAAGTATAGGAAAAGGACCAATAAATCTCGGTGCCAACTTCCCAGTTTTGCCAAATCTGATTACTCCTCTCATCGGAGAAACTTTGAAATAAACATGATCACCAACAGCAAAGGTCAAATCTCTTCTTCTAGAATCTGCATAACTTTTCCGTCGGCTTTGTGCAGTTCTCAATCACTTTTTGATGAAGTTGACTTTATCGGACGCTTCTCTAATCATATCGGGTCCTAACACAAGTTTGCTGCTAGGTTCTACCCAACATGCTGGAGATCTGCACGGTCTACCGTATAATGCTTCAAATGGCGACATTCCCAAACTTGCTTGATAGCTATTGGTATATGATAATTCTGCCAAATGCAAGTGATCTTCCCATGACCCACCAAAATCAATTATACAAGCCCACAATAAATCTTCCAGAATTCTATTCACCCGCTCAGTTTGGCCATCTGTCTGAGGGTGATAAGCGGTGCTCATATTCAGTTTTGTTCCCAATTCTATCTGGAATGCCTCCCAGAATTTGCTAGCAAGTATTGGGTCTCTATCACTGACTATGCTGATGGGAATTCCATGCAGCTTAACGATTTCTTTGAAATATATTTGTGCTAGACTTTGAGCGGTTCTATTGGATCTGACAGGTATGAAATGGGCAGTTTTCGTGAAGCGATCTATGATTACCCAAATGCTGTCATTACCTTTCCTGGTTCGCGGAAAACCATCTATGAAATCCATGGAAATCTATTCCCATTTCCAACTTGGGACTTCCAATGGTTGCAACAATCCAGCTAGCTTCTGTTGGTTGCTCTTGACTAATTGTCAAGTAGGGAATCTTCTAACATACAAAGAAATATACCTCTTCATTGCCTTCCACCAGAAAGTGCGTTTGATATCGTTGTACATTTTACTTACACCAGGATGAATGCAAAGTTTGGATTTATGACATTCATTTAGCACCTCTCTTTTGAGCTCAGGAATGTTGGGGACACATATTCTCCCTTTTAGTCTCAGAACTTCTTCTTTATCTATCTGAAAACTTGAGGGCTCTCCCTTTTGGATTCTCCCTCTTATCCTTTGAATGAAGTGATCATTCTTCTGGAGAGCAGATATCTTATCAATCAAGCCAGGTGCAATTATAAGATTGGCAATGATTGCTGTTTTTCTACTAAGTGCATCCGCTACAACGTTAGCCTTTCCCGGCGTATACAGATTATCAAGATCATACGCTGCAAGAAATTCTAGACAACGCTGCTGTCTCAAATTCAGATCTTTCTGGGTGTATAAATACTTCAATGATTGATGATCTGTATAAAGTACAAATTTCTCGCCCAATAAATAATGCCTCCAGATTTTCAAAGCAAAAACGATGGCTAGCAACTCAAGATCATGAGTTACATAATTCTTCTCATGCGGTTTCAGTTGGCGGCTTGCATAAGCGACTACTTGGCCTCTTTGCATTAACACTACACCAAGACCTCTAATCGAAGTATTTGTCCAAACCGTTAAATCCTGAATGCCATCGATAATGGTTAACACTGGAGCAGTTGTCAGTTTTGATTTCAATTCCTCGAAAGCTTCTTCACAGTCGGAAGTCCACTTTAATTTCTCATGCATCTTCGTGAGCTTCGTTAACGGACCGGATATCTTCAAAAAATCCTTAACGAACTTTCGATAATAACTAGCCAACCCCATAAAACTTCTAACCTTTGTGGGTGTAGTGGGTTGTTTCCAGTCTTGAATCGCTGTTATTTTGCTCGGATCAACAGAAATCCCTTTCTTTGACACGACATGGCCAAGAAACTTCACCTCTTCTTGCCAGAAGACACATTTAGAGAATTTGGCTTTGAAGACGTTCTTTCTTAGAATCTCCAATACCTGTTCTAAGTGTTTTTCATGCTCGGGTTTTGATTTGGAGTAGATTAAAATATCATCGATGAATACGAGGACAAATTTATTCAAAACTCCCCTGAACACTCTATTCATTAGATCGACAAAGTATGCTGGAGCATTGCACATGCCGAACGACATTACTAACCATTCATAAAATATGTCTGGACCTCTGAAAGCTGTCAAAGGAACACACTCCTCTGCATTTCTCAATTGATGAAAACCTGTAGCTAGGTCCATTCGGGAAAATACACTCGCCCCATTCAATTGGTCTAGCAGATCATCGATGCGGGGTAATGGGTATTTATTTTTGAGTGTCTGTTTGTTGAGGTCTCGGTAATCAACACACAATCGAAGAGTACCGTCTGACTTTGGGACAAACACTACAGCTGCACCCCAATTAGAAAATCTAGGTCTAATTAGACCCTTACACAACAGTTGACGAGTTTGATCGCCTAATTCTTCTTTTTCCTTTGTTGTCATTCTGCGAATTGGATGTACCACTGGTCTGGCATTGGGAATTAGATCGATTCTGAATTCTATTTCTCTTTGCGGAGGTAAGTTTTCGACTTCTTCAAACACATCTGCATAGTTTCTAACAACTGGAATCTTTTCTAAGGAAGTGGGGATAACTTCTAACGCAAACCAAAATTCTTATCTATTTGGATTCGAACCATGACATGGTACAGTAATATATCCAAGCTTCGTTCGAATTTTTACTATTCTTTCTGCACACTTCACTTCAGCTTCGTATTTCGTTAACCAATCAAGCCCGAGAATGATATCGAATTCGGGAAAATCCATGGTGATTAAATCAAAAGAAAAATTGTAGGAAGAATAAGAGACTGGCACTCTACAATATGAACTGAGAATGAGAGATCCTCCTATCGGGTTATGTACTTCAACCGATTCTTTCAGCTTTCTTTGTTTTAACTTTAATTTGTGAACTGTGTTACTAGCAATAAAACTACGTGACGCACCCGTGTCAAATAATACAGAAACAGGAGTATTTTTAATTGTAAGGGTACCTCCCAAAACATCGGGTTTACCTGCTCCATCGGAAGCAACTGGCGGGTTCGTCCCGTCATACACGTGAGCTACTGCGGCCTTCTTAAGCAAAGGGCAGTCTTTAACAAGATGATCCATCTTGCGGCAATTAAAGCAGGAGCGAGGGTTCTGAGAGCCCTGGCTTGAACCTTGTGAATTTGTCTTCTGTCTCTTCAGGGATGTGCAAACATTAGAGTAGTGCCCCATCTTGCCACAATTATAGCAGCTTCCTTTTGGTGGCCTGCCAGTCTGTGGTTTCGAGGATGCTGCTTGGCTTGACTCAGCTTGATTCACAACAGGCTTGCGTTTATTTCCGGCTTGGATTTTAGCGCGATCCAATTCCAGGTGCCTTTGATCCAGGTCTTCGTAGTTGCACGTCATTTCCACCAATTCGTTAAATCCCAGCTTGATGTGGGCCACGGCTCTATCATGATACTATCGCTTCAGCCCGAGGATGAACCTCTTATTCTTGGACTTTGCAGTGGCGACGAGCTCTGGAGCATAGCGGCAAAATTGTGTAAACTTATTCAAATAATCCTGCACCAAGAGATCCCCCTGCTGGAGGTTGGTGAAGTCATCGTGCATGCGCTCTAGGGCTTTTTCTGGGACATATTTCTCTTTGAATAGTTCTTTGAATCCATCCCAGGTTCTACCAGCTTCTCTATTCCCAGTGGTGAGAGCTTCCCACCATAGTTCAGCTTCTTCTTGTAGGAGCCAAGCGCCCATAAAAGCTTTATCTTGATCACCGAGCCTTAGGCCTTCTAGTACCTTCTCGCATGTTTTCAGCCATGCAAGGGCCTCTATTACTGTGCTAGTTCCCGAGAAGGTTTTGCCCCCTAGGTTCTTGTATCTCTTAGCTACGCGGTCCAGCTCGAATTGTTGAGCGGCCAGGGGTTGTATCAAGGGTCCTTCTTCAATTGGGACTTCTCCTCGTCCTCTGCCACGGCCAACACGGCCTCCTCTAGCAGCGGCTGCTCGGGTAGCCATTGTTCAAATTCTGTATAAGCAAGAAAAGAGTCAGCCTACAGAAATGATAATTTTATTGCATGGTTAAGCAGAAAACTTAAGGAATGATAACGATGGACTGATCAAACTGTTTTTGCTATTTTTCTTGGCTCATTCTAGGACATTACTAGTCCTATCTCTAATGAGCTACTCACCTTAGAATACTGCTGATTCTATTTTGACTAAGTGTTTAATGTGTTAGACTCCAGAACTAAGGTTAACCAAAGCTCTGATACTAGCTGTGACGATCCCAAAACCCCGTGACACGGTGTTAAGGATAATAATTGGAATATAACACATTAATCATCATTAGCAGATCACAGATATTAGCATAAACGAGAAATAGAATAATTCACACACATATGACAGCGGAATCATATAGATATCACCACATCAGAGAGCACAGTGCAGGATACAACTTAGTGCATAATAATACATAATCGGTCATCATCACCAGAGGCGGAATCATACATAAAGAGTACACAAAATAAATATCAGTTTACATCGCCAATGGCGGAATCATAATACATATACAATAATGGCGGAAAGAGTCAAGTCAGCACGGTGTAGTCAAGCCTCGCCATGAGCCAAAAGTGCACCAGATACCTGTAACTAGGCTGCCCGTGTGAAAATGAGGGCACCCGAGTTTGCAAGGTGATACAAACTACGAGTCAGTCGTGGGACTGGTATGAGAAATCTACTTAACTTATTAACAACAATAATAAGGCAAATCAAAGAACCACGCCAATTTCGCGGAACGGGTTTACTCCAAAGAGTGCTAGTGCATGAAATAAGGTAAATGATTAAATCATTGCAATGCTTTTTATAAAATGAAGCCATTATAAGACTCAGGTCCCCTCACACAATGCAATGCAAGCCAGAGGATAGAGTTTTACCTTATAATGGCCAAAAATGCTTCATACGTATAAACAAAAGTGTTTGATATTTTTACTAGTGCATATATATTTCAAAAGCGATTTCAATCATAAATATCAATTCTAGACGGCATGGGTACCATATATCATGTCGCCATACTAGTAATACAATCACATCCGCATATTTCGTATTGGAATTTGGATTCCATCATGAGTCGAGGCAAGGGGCAAGCTCCTCTCCGATTCGAGACACTCTAGCAAATGTCTCAGGACCCCACTATGATCCTTGGATCTTCAGGGCCGGTCCTCTCTTACTTTTGAGGATTGGCAATTCCTGAACACACGTTTCCTGGTCCTTACAGACCTATAATCGAGGCGCCTCGTATTCCAACAACCACACAGGTGAAAAGTATATATAATGTCAGGGCTGGTAGGTCACTGACACCACCTTAGCTAGAAAGAAACGTCGTTCTCTCCCTGCAGTCACTATCCCGTTTTTGACTCATACCGAGGTGTGAGGCTCGCGAATTCACGTTATACACAAAGTTATGTCACATAGACCATGCTTTGATCATCAACCACAAGACTTTGCTTTGCAACAGAAGCCTTGATCATTTGCCACTTAGGCGTGCCACACAGGCAATCCACTCCATGCGACTGATTTCTATCGATATATAACCTCTGAGCTCGTACGTCTCAGAGAAGGGCATTAAGCAAGAGAATAAATTATCCATCGCCAAATAGATCTATATTTAACAGAGATCAATCAGCACAGAACAAAATCCAATGTCAGACACACAGTCCATTTACAAGTTCGTTCTGGGTTTGAACGAAACCGGAGGCACCAATTTCCTCGCATATCCGCACAATCAACAATACGTCCGGACGGCTACTACTTCAGCTCCTTCAAGGTAGCTACTCCAATCATGAGCATCAGTAGCACCCGTCCATCCAATGTGAAGATCGTCGGTCTTCAACCGTCTTCGACACTTCGACTTCTCAACGTCGATCGATTATTTGAAATGAGAATGAACTCGGCCTTTTCAAATAACCCACGTGTATTTATATTTTCAAGTCAACTTTTCACATGGTTAAACTATTCAACATTCACATTTCAGTTCCTTAGTAAAATTTTCATGTTAAACACATTCAACCATCACATATCAAGCAAACACAACTGAATTGGTTTATTTCCACTCTATATCATCTAAAGTATTTTATAATGATATATCGCCATTTTTATTTATTTAAAACGACCATATTTAATTAAACGACGTTTCAGGTCGTGCCGCGGCACTGGCGCTGTTTTTCACTAAATTTGTTTTACGCATATCTGAAAATCTAACCGTTGGATCTATTCAAATTTTATATCATAAAAAGATCATTTCAAAACGAATCCAACGGTTTCAGTTTTAGGAAAATCCGACGGTCGGATCTTCCACACTAGTCGTTTTAAGTTACGATTTCAAATTACGAACTGCAGCGTCGTTATTCGATTTAATTTAATTATATTTATACTTATATATAAATATAATCGTTTCTGGCGCTGTTTTTCTTCAGATTTGAATTAAACATTCCAGACAATCCAACCGTCGGATCTTTACAAAGTTGGTGTCGTTGGAAAGATATTTCCAAGGCGAACACAACGATTGCGGTTTCGGGAAAATCCAATGGT
This sequence comes from Allium sativum, assembly GCA_030737875.1. Taxonomy (NCBI): domain Eukaryota; kingdom Viridiplantae; phylum Streptophyta; class Magnoliopsida; order Asparagales; family Amaryllidaceae; genus Allium; species Allium sativum. The sequence goes on along the minus strand of CM060918.1, from coordinate 611,080,123 downwards.
CAGATTTCCCGCACTAGTCGTTTGAAATCACGGTTTCAAAACACGAACTGCACGGCCACGATTCGTTTTAATTTTATTTATATTTATATATTTATATAAATATAGTTCATTCGAAAATTCCTATATCATTTTCACTTCAAATATTTCACTAACGCCTTTAAATTTTGGAAAATTTCGCCATAACCTCCTTTGTACGGGAGGGGCTGGTAAAATTCCCAAATAGCCACACGGGCGTCTCATCTCAAAAATAAAAAGAAAATGCCAAGCGGCTAGCCGACAGGCTCATAAAATCATCAGCCAAACAAAAAATAAACGTGTACCAATTTGTCGGGCACAAAATTTTATTCCTCTTCTCTAGCCTCTTTGCTATAACCTGTTCAATAAATATGCATGTACATATATGCAATTCTTATCACTTATCATTTTCCATTCAACTTCATATTTGTTTCAATTTGGTTTAAAAACACCATTCATTCTAATGTTGCATGCATAGGCAAAAATCATATCGTTAGCTAATTAATGAATATTTCAACACATGCATATTTATTGAACATGTGGTTATTTTTAACACTTCACATCTCAAAAATGATAATTTTGGCGAACTAAAATATATTTCAACACATGACTATTTCATTTAGTTCCTATGCTTGTTAAAAAATAATATTTCTTTCACAAATATTTATTTCAACGCTTGCATATCTTTAGCAAATCACTTATATGATAAAAATGGTATTTTTATCATATAAAATATTTATTCAACAAATGAATGTTTTTAGCACTTCATAATTTCAATAAAAATGTAATTTTTATTGTTCGATCTTTTTATTCAACACATGAACTTTTCCAACACATACATTTCTCAACACATGAGCATTTCAACACATGGATATTTTATATATTTTGTTCATATAAGAAAGATGAAATTTTTATTGTTGAAACTATTTATATATAAGGTGAATATTTTACATACTTCATATATATTATAAAAATGTGGTTTTTATTATTTAAACACTTTATTCATTCGCATATGAATTTAATTTTCACACATCACTTCTCAACACATGAGCATTTCCACACATGGATATAGTTTCAACACATGACTTTAATTTCAACGCATGAAGAAAATTTCAACATATGAAAATAATTCTAACACATAAATATTATTCCAAATTTCGACAGCATAACGACAGGGTAGTTAAAACCGGCACCGTCCCTAGTACGGCTCCTCGCTCTACCTTAAAACCTCGTGGTTTTTGACAATGGGGATTCATGCATCTAATTCGCACGGGGGCGGCATGTTTTATTTTCATTTCCACAATTATTTCCAATTTATTTCAATAACCAATCGGTATTTTTCAACCATAACCAATCAATATCAACCACAAACAATTATTCAACCATTCGCATTTTTTCATCCAATATTTCACACCAATTCACAACAATATATATCATCCATGGTTTGTGGACAAGGGGAGTGTATATATATATATATATATATATATATATTATTTCTATATTTCACTTGCATTTCAACACACATATCAATTATTCTATGTATGTATAATTCATACTTCGCTCATATAGCTTACACAATGCATGTACATGAGGTATACAACACGTGTGTAATTTATATTTCGCTTATATAATTTGTACATGACATTTTCCATTCAAGTTCATTTAATTTAGATTTCTCACATTGGTTTTCGGAGTGCTAAAAATCGTAGATGGCTCAGAAAAATCCGCGGTCTCTTCTATGTGGTAGAGAGCCTCCTTGCGATCCCGATGTTTCCTGTTTCATCGAATTTCGTCAACATACCATAAAGATATGATTTTTCAAAGTTCAGATGTAATAAAAGACTCACCTTTCACGATAGTTCAAAACTAGGGTTGCAGTTTTCGCGAAAACCGAGGCACGATACTACGATCGGAAGGTATAGCGTGGAAGAGGGAGGAGAGGGGAGTCGATCGGTGGTGGTTGGAGGTGGTTCGGTGGTCGGAGGAAGGCGCAGCGACAGTGGGAAGTCAGCGACTTTGGGTTGACGGATCCCGTCGAGGTGGCGACGATAGGGGTCAGGGGTTGGTCGGATTTGAAGAGGGGAGGGAGGCGCATCGAATCAGGGTGGTGGCTGCGTCGGTAGGTAGCTGAGGCGGCGGCGATTTGCCTGGGAAGGTTCAAACGGTTTTCGCCGTCGGTGAGAGAGAGAAGCGGGTTTTTTTTAATTTTTAATTTATGAAAGTAATTTTCTGATTCGCCAATATATATATTATTCAGAAAATTAGGGTTTCCACTTACGAACCCCAATTCAAACCCAATGACTGTCGCCTCTAGCTAAATAACCCCATCCCGGACATAATGGGATATGTTTCGTTGGCCAATTCGACTGTTACAGTCAGTTATTCTTCAAATTAAAGTATAAAACATTTAATTTTAACTTTGAACGTAAATTTCAATTTGTCAGGGCCACAAACTGATTCGAAAAATTCCAGAAAAATAAATCTAGCTATGTTTTGACGCTACGGTCCCAAAAAACTAGTTTCGTCGAATTCTGTGATCGTTTGAAAAATGGCCATTTTCTGGTCGATCCAATTTAACAGAAATTGACTAAACACGTTTTCTTTTTCGACGCTCACATACTAGCTTCAAAAATTATGAAATTTGAAACCTAGCAATGGTTTGACATCCCGGACCCTACAAAAGTGGTTTCGTCGAATTCCGAGGTCATTTGCAAAATATCTATTTTCCAGGGCTATATATTCTATATAGCGACCTTTCTGAAAATTCATTCGGCCATAACTTTTGATTCCTGCTATGAAACTTCGATTTTTCAGATTCGTTAGAAACGTATTCACTAACAGATTTAAATATTTTTGGTTTCACTAAAATCCGTTATATTTTCTGCCCGACACAGTCAGTTAAAGTTTGAATTCAAATTTTCAAACTGACTCACTATGTCTAATTCACTATTTTATTGAAATATTCTATTTCAATTGTTCAAATTCCTTTGAAATAACCAATTTAAAAATTTTAAATTGGCTCGTATTTTCCGGGTTGTTACATATTTGTTGTGCTATTGATTGTTTAATAGAAATTGGTTGATTTGAATGAGATGGATGCATAGATGTTAGTCATTAAAGTATAGATTGTATGGATCGACCGTGTGGCACGACGGAAGGCTTGGATCGGCTTGCAAAAGTAAATCTGGATGACGGATCGCAAGTGGATGGGCCGGTGATGACGTGGAAAATATGAATCGACATTGATGGATCGTTGTAGGGTACGGATCGCTTGGATCGTGACAAGGCAAAGCCAAAAATATGGATCGACAAGGGTGGTGCATGGTGATTTGGTGGATCGGGTCGAGTGCGATCTAACGGATCGGCCAAGATGGATTGATCGAGCAGAGTGATGGATAGGTAGGAATTTCAATGGATCTATCGAAGCATGGTACTGATGGATTGGGGCAAAGTGGAGCACGAGTGATGGAATGAGAAAGGACGGATTGCGTGTTGATGGATCGGTGTAATATGATGGATCGGATGGATCTCATGTTGAATGGGTTGATGGTTTTGATGGATCGTTCATTATTGGATCAGTCGAGTGTTGAGAAGAAAGAAGAGGATCGATTAGCTTGTGGCATGGATCGGGCCGTGTTTGATCGTGGATCCAGGTTAGATCGGTACCAATCCAGAAGAGGCGGTCCATATGGATCGGTGGCGGTCCGTCCAATAGTGAACTAAATGATGACTATGTTGGTTCGACGATGGGTGTAACTTCGTGGTAAATTCAAATGGAATAATCAAAGAAAAGTGAAGTGTTCATTGATAGATGGAAAGCAACGAAGTTATGAAGACGGCTCAAGGATGTTTGAACTCGTGTATAACGGTTGCTCGAAAAGACACTTGAGCTTATGGATAGTTGCCGATGATGACGGCTAGAGTTATTAAAGTCCAAGGGATCGTCTTTAGGTAGAGGTTCTAGCGGACTTAAAGCAGAGGCATAATGAGGGGCCCCCTAAGTCTAGATGAGTCGAGTACCCTGGGAAATCATGACGGGCCTAGATATGAGTCACGATGGCATATGGAGTTGCTAGAACCGGGGTTACCAATAGCACTTGATGGATAGCAAGATGGACCAGTCATATGATTAACGATGGTTTCAAGGCAAGGCAGGCAGTGATAGCCAGAGTCATGCATGCTAATTGGTTGCTTGTTTCATCTTGTGTGGATCGTCCGACGTTGAGGGAGAAATCTCTTGGGTGCTTATCTGATGTTGGTTTCGGCCTTCGGGGTTTATGCATGGGAGGTTTTGATCTTGATTAGGATGATCTATGCTTGATAATTAGTTTCTATGGATAGTTGTTTGTTTCTTCTCTAATTCCATAAAAAGGGCTATCAGTATCGGTTGTGGAGGGGATGGGTTTGGGTTTCTTCTCTGTTGATGTGTTGGCAGTTAGATGATTGATCTGCCTATTTCTCATATACTTTATTCATGATATTGTTAGCTGTTTTTTCGCTCATTAGGACTGTTGTCTGACTCAAAGTTTTATGTTTCCCTCTTATCACCTTGGTTTTTCATCCATGTTGTGGATGGGTAGACTAGGTAACAGATAGCAGATCTTGATGTGGACGATGCTGCTGAGTGATGACAAGCTGGAGGCTTACGTATTAGTTTCTACTATACATATATGTCGTTTCCACTAAGAGTGCTGATGTATGCTACTATGAGTGAACCTATAGTGAGGCTTATTGTACAGACTCTGATGTAATCCAGTTTGATGCATGGATATTTTCATGATGATATTAAATTTTTAGATTCTTCTCGGTTAGGCTTCATTATTTTCTCCTATTATAAATGTTCTATTATATTTTCTCCATGCACTATTAGTTATATGCAGGTTCCCGCGTGTGTTATTCTGCTCCTGATGACCATCCCGTATCGTCCTGGCATGCCATACAATGCACTTCTCCTCAGTTTATGCGGGAGGTACAGGGCAATTGTCACATACTTCTATTCCCAAAAATGATGTAGCTCTCTTAGATCAGTCATTTCAAATTCTTTCATCATTGAAAGCTTAAATTCTTTCAACATCTCTAAATTATTTCAAGTAAAGACAATATCATCAACATAGAGACTTACAAAAATAGAATCTACTTGGAGCATGATTTTATATATAAGGTGTGTTTGTATGGACACCTTTTAACACCATGTTCCTCAAAGTAATAATTAATTCCTTAATACCATGCACGAGGAGACTATTTCAAACCATGTAACACTTTTTTGAGCTTATAAACTTTAATTCCTTCATTCTTCTTAACAAAACCAAGTGGTCGATTGATATAAATCTCCTTGGAGAAAACCATTTAAAAAAGTAGATTTGACGTCCGTTTGCAATAGCTTCCAGCCATTCTGGATAGCAAGAGAAATAATTTGACGAATTGTATCAAGTCTAGAGACCGAAAAAATACCTCATTGTATTTCTCCTTTTCCTTTTGTTTGTATGCTTTTTCTATTAATCTTGCCTTGTGCTTATTGATGGAGCCATCAAATTTTGTTTTGTCTTTGAATACCCATTTTACGCCAGTTTTTTGTGTTGGGAGGTCAGTAAGTTCCCATGTGTTGTTTTTCTCTATTGCATTGATTTCTTCCGTAGCATGGATCTGTTTATCCTCCTTTATTGCTTCTTTGAACGCTGTAAGGCTTTCACCTGCAATAAAAGCGAAAAACACTTGACTTTCTTCTGCAATTTCTTTTGTTGTCTCATAAAGTTCTTGTATGCTTCTTTCCTTGTGGAGAAGGTGAGTCTGAGTTGACTTTTCAGTTTGATCAGTATCTTCATTTTGTTGAAAAGCATCATCAACATCTACTACATCATCATCTACAACATTACCAACTTAGTTATATTTAGAATTTGCCAATTCAATGAATTTGCAAATTCTAGAGAAGTATAAGTAGCTTTTTTCATCAAAGTTACATCCTTACTAATTATAATCTTATTTGTCTTCGGATTATATAATTTATAAGCCTTGCTTCTTTCGCTATATCCAATAAAGATGCATTTTTCATATTTGTCGTCATGCTTGCTCCTCAAAGCAACTGTAATGTATGAAAAAGCAATGCAACCAAAGGTTCTAAGGTGACAAACATTTGGTTTTCTTCCATACCAGGCTTCATGTGGTGTAGAGTTGTTTAAACATTTTGTAGGAGGCCTTTTGATAAGGTAGATGGCGCATGAGACGGCTTCTGCCCAGAACTCAGCTGGCATATTCTTCTTCTTCATTAAGCATCTCACCATTTCCATAACAGTCCTATTTTTTCTTTCGTCTATTACATTTTGTTGCGGAAAATAGCGCACTATTAACTCATGTCCGATTCTATGATCATGAAAAATTCTTCAAACAAATTTGACAAATATTCTCCTCCTCGACCACTTCTCAAATTTTTGATTTTGTATTTTGAAATTTTTTCAACACTTGACTTGAAATCTTTAAAATATTAAAGTGTCTTGATATTTCTTTAACAAAATAAATCCATGTTTTCTTGGTATAATCATCAATAAAGAAGAGAAAATAGCGATTAACTCTAAGAGATGAGACTTGAATAGGCCCAAATAAGTCTGTATGGACAAGCTCTAAAGGAGAGTGAGACATCCATCTTGATTTTGATGGAAAAGATTTTCTATGTTTCTTTCCAAATTGACATTCATCACAAATGAGACGACCCCAAACCCCGTACTGACGGCGGCAAGGGTAATCCTCGGAATATAACACATAAACAGATAACAACAGAACAGAATTAAATAAATACACCAGATAATGAACAATAGAACATACTGGATAAGCGTAATCATCAGAGTTACACAGTATACAGGATCATACTTAGTACAAATACAGTTCAGCTATACATAAATGTCTACAGCGGAAACAAACATAATATGTACAATAGGAGCTGAACAACATAAAAAGAGATAAATAGTAGAATCCATCTTCAGCTCCAGCTATCCAGAAAGAGCCAGCTAAAACCTGAATACAAGGCTACCCGTGTAGAAAAAGGGGCACCCGAGTTTGAAAGTGAAACAAACTACGAGTCAGTCATGGGACTGGTATGAGAAATCTACCCAACACATTTAATATATGGCTAATCACAGGACCACGCCACTTTCGTGGAACGGGTCTACTCCATTGGATTGCCAGTGCTTTAAAACAAATTATTCTTTTAAACATCGCAATGCTTTTTATAAAAATGAAGCCGTTATAAGACTCAGTTCCCATCACACAATGCAACGCAAAACGGAGGATAGAATTTTTACATTATAATGGCCAAGATATGCTTGATACGAATAAAACAAAAGCATTTGATATTATTACTAGTGTTTATAGGTTTCAAAAACAATTTCTAATCATAAGTATCAATCATAGACGACATTAATGCCCCATACCACTATATCGCCATATATAGGTATACAATCAAAACCGCACAGTCACGTATTTGGAAATTGGATTTCCATCATGAACCAAGGCAAAAGATAGTCCTTACCGACTTCGAGACGCTCTAGCCTGCCACTTAGGATCAGAGCTCGAGTGACCCTTGGATCGTCAGGGCCGGTCCACCGACATGGATTAAAATGCCTGAACAATGCGTTTACCCGCTCTTTGGGGCGTAAATGAGCCAACGAATGACTCCATCAGTCCCGGATCGACTGATATAACCGAGGCGCCTCGCAACATCAACAACCACATAAGTCAAACTCGTCAGGGCGTGTAAAACCACTTACGCTACTTCTAACTAGAAGGAAACGCATGCCCTCCCTGATGTCCTCTCCCGTTTCTGGTTCATACCGGGGTGTGAGGTTCGCGAATTCACGTTAATCACAAAGCTACGCCACACAGGCGGTGCTTTGATCATCACCACAAGACTTTGCTTTTCAACAGAAGCCCTGATCACTGCATCTTAACATGTCACATAGACAATTCACACCATGCAACTGATAGCTATCAATCACACAGAATAAATTCCAATGTCAGACACACGTTCCATTTGCAAGTCCGTTCTGGGTCTGAATGAAACCGGAGGCACTATATACCTCGCAAACCCATCGATCACCACGTACGTCTGGAGGATCATCACTCATTATCCATATTTCGGGATGCCTCCCAATCAGGACCTCGGTTACCATCCAAACGAGGTGAAGCTCTCCGGTCTTCGACCACCGTCTTCATCTTCGATTTCTTATCGTCGATTAGTTATTCAGAATGGGATAAACCCGGTCTTTCTGAGAAACTCGCATATATAATAAACAAGTGCTACACAAACACTACTACGCATGATTTCAATTCATTAGTCACTAACCGTCGATCAGTAAGAGAACGATTTCCCAAATATTAACCCCGAAGGCCGAAACCAACATCAGATCAAAATCCAGGAAACCATTCGACTTAGCTAACCTTCAGTTAATTTCTAAACTTCACATCCATATCGTTTATAATATTTTATAACGATTTTTCGCTATTTTTATTTATTATAAAATAGCCAATTTATTCAAACGACGCTTCGGGCCATAACGCGGCCGTGGCGCCGTTTTTCTTCAGATTTGATTTACACATATATGAAAATCTAACCGTTGGATTTTCACAAAATTTACATCATCAGAAAGTTCTTTTCAAAACGAATCCAATGGTTCCAGTTTCAGGAAAATCCGACGGTCGGATCTCCCGGTACTATCGTTTGAAGTTTCGATTTCAAAATACGAACTACAGCGTCATTATTTGATTAAATATAATTATATATATATATATAAATATAATCGATTCTGGCACTGTTTTTCTTCAGATTTGAATTAAACATTCCAGACAATCCAACCGTTAGATTTTTACAAAGTTGATGCTGTTGGAAAGATATTTCCAAAGCGAACCCAATGGTTGTGGTTTCGGGAAAATCCGATGATCGGATCTCCCGCACTAATCGTTTGAAATCACGGTTTCAAAGTACGAACTGCAATTCGTTATTCGATATATTTCAATTCTATTTATATAAATATATATATATCGATTCTTCAATTTCAAAACTATATGAATTTCATGCATTTGATAAAAATGATATTTTTATCTAACTATTTTCTATTTCAACACTTCACTATTTTTAACAATTCATGTATATAATAAAAATGTGATTTTTAATGTACAACAATTTATTTCAAAACTCGATTATTTTATATAGTTAATATAGGTGATAAAAATAGGATTTTTATTATAAAACAATTTATTTCAAAACAAGATTATTTTATATAGTTCATATCGATGATAAAAATTGGATTTTTATTATAAAACAATTTATTTCAAAATATGAATACCATTCAACACATGAATTTCAATTCAACGAATGAATTTCGATTCAACACATGAAGGTTTTCTATAGCTTATATATGTAAATAAAAAGGTGGTTTTTATATTTAAAACATGAATACCATTCAACACATGAATTTCTATCCAACGAATGAATATCGATTCAACACATGAAGGTTTTCTATAGTTTATATATATAGAGTAAAAATGTGATTTTTATATTTAAAACACGAATACCATTCAACACATGAATTTCTATCCAACGAATGAATATCGATTCTACACATGAAGGTTTTCTATAGTTTATATATATAGAGTAAAAATGTGATTTTTATATTTAAAACACGAATACCATTCAACACATGAATTTCTATTCAACGAATGAGTTTCAATTCAACACATGAAGGTTTTCTATTCAACGAATAAATATAGTTTCAGCAAATGAAAATAATTCTAACACATGAACATTATTCAAAATTTCGGCAGCATAACGGCAGGGTAGTTAAAACCGGGACCGTCTCTAGTACGGCTCCTCGCTCTACCTTAAAGCCTCGCAGCTTTTGAAAATGGGGAATCATGCATCTAGTTCGCACGCAGGCGGCATGTATATTTTTTTCATTTCCACAAACTAATCCTATGTGGTTTCAACCAAATATTTCTCAACCACAAAAGGGTATTTTTCAACCACAATCAATCAATATCAACCACAAACAATTCCAATCAACCATTCGCTATCAATCAATTTTCACACCAATCACAACCAATAAATATCGTCCATGGTTTGTGGATGAGGGGCGTATATATATATATATATATATATATATATAGCATTTCACTTCTATTTCAACACATATATAATTTTTACAATGCATATACAACTTATACATCGAACGTACAACTTATACAACGCTTATACAAGAGGTGTACAATGCTTATAACTCATACATCGATTATATAATTTATACATCGTCGTTTTCTATATCGTGTATAAATTAGAAATCTCACATTGGGTTCCACTCCACCAAAAATAGCAGAAGGCTCAGAAAAATATGCAGTCTCTTCTAAAAGGTAGAAGACGTCCACACGAGTCCACTGTCTCTTGTTTCACTGAATTTCGTCAACACATGAGAAATATATGATTTTTCAAAGTTTGCAATGGTTTAAAAGTGCTAAAACAGTTGAAAATTAACTCAGCCGTTGCCTTTCTGAATTCTTCAAAACTAGGTTTGAACTTTTCGATCAAACGGTGAAGCGGATCGACGACGGACTTCGCAGCGAGGAAGAGGGGAGAGAGGCCCGCTAGCGCCTGGAGCGGGGCCCACTTCGGTGGCCTATAGGCAGCGCAGCGGCGGTTTGAACGCCCGGACTTCCTGGCGTCGATTCGCACTCCACAGGCTACGAAAAATTCCAAACTATATACGGATTTGAAGATCTCGATGAGCTCTACAAAATCCTCAACTGGAGGTTGGGCTAATTTTTCTTGGATCGATCGGAAAATGAGGGGGAAAGTTTGAAGGGGTTTCCGCCTATGATCGACTGTCGGGGAGAGAGAAAAATAATTTTCTGACCAATGAGAATTTTTTATTAATTTATATATTTTTAAATTTCTAAAATACCCCTTGTCACACACGAACACCAATTCAAACCCAACGACTGTCGTCCGTATCATTTTACCCCTATTCCTAACACAATGGGATATGTTTCGAAGGCCCATTCGAATGTTTCAGTCAGTTTTCATTCAATTTAAAATATATAACATTCAATATTCGATTTGAACGTACATTTCAATTTGCTAGGGCCACAAACTGATTCGAAAAATTCCAGAAAAATAAATCTGGATATTTTTTGACGATACGGTCCCAACAAAACTAGTTTCGTCGAATTCTGAGACCGTTTGCAAAAAGGCCCATTTCTAGTCGATCCAATTTAACTATAATTGGCCAAAACACATTTTGCTTTGCCACACTCACATACTAGCTTCGAAAATTATGAAATTTGAAACCTAGCAATAACTTCACATTCCGGATCCAACAAAAGTGGTTTCGTCGAATTCCGAGGTCGTTTGCAAAATGGCCAATTTCACGGGCTATATAATTTCCATAGCGACCTTTCTGAAAATTTATTTGGCCATAACTTTTGCATCCCGCTATGAAACTTCGATTTTTCAGATTCGTTGGAAAGGTATTCACTAACAAATTTAAATATTTTTGGTTTCGCTCAAATCCGTTTTGTTTTGCACCCGGTACAGTCAGTCAAAATTTGAATTCAAATTTTGAAATTACCGCGCCATTTCAGGCCTTGTTTATAATTAGAATTAATTATATTCGTTTTCAAACGTCGATTCAAACTCACTTTTCATTTCTATTATTTAAAATTTTTATTTTAAATATTTAAAATCCACTATTTTAGCCAATTTAAAATTTTTAATTTGGTTCAGATTTTCCGGGTCGTTACAATCTCCCCCACTTAAACCTTTTCGTCCCCGAAAAGGAACAAAGTCGAAAGTGGTTTGATTAATCAACTCTACGTTCAATCTGGCTTCCATTCTCCAACTTTTCAGTTTTTGAGAATTTTCAAATTCTTCAAAAATTTGGCTAACACCCGGAATTTTCGAAAAATTTCGCCATAACCTCCTTTGTACGGGGAGAGGTTTGGAAATTTATTGGGCCGTATTAGGTACCCAATAAATCCTATAAAGCTTACACATATTTATAGTGATATATTCTGGTGTTTACAGGGTAGCGTGTATAGATAATAACTCCAGAGAATAAATTCTCATCACCCTATCAAAGCCTGAGGGAGTGCGTATTTTAGTTGCTCCAGAGGATAAATCCTCGTCACCTCGTCCCGTGTGGGAAAAAAATAGTCCATGTTCCGTATCTAATAACTAGAGAGACGTGATTATTGTCAACTCCAGACCCGTGTGGGGTTTTTATTAATCTGGCAATTTTATCGTTATAATTTAAATAGTCCATATCAGTCATCAGTTCAACCTGTAAAATATAGTCATCGCCATACAAGCCTATAGCTCGTATGGTAAATCTTCCACTTCGTCACACAAGCTCCAAATGTTTATGTGGTATATGATGAAGTATGCCTATCTTCCAGAAGTATGCCATGTAATGTAGTTCAAAATTAATTGTTACTATCCTATGGCGGCGTTTATGATTACACACAGAATAACCAGCACTCCGCATCCAATGACATTCACAGGAGTTGATATAATAATATTTCGCATCCAACTCATTAAGGTTTACCTATTTGTCGGGCGTGCAAATAAATTCTTTACGCAACAGCTATCTAATTACCTGTTCAAACATATATATGCACATGTATATATTTCTATCTATTTTTAAATCAGTTCAATGTGTGAGTTAATCGAATAAATCCTACCATTCATCCAATTATTAATTAAATTAACTATCGTTTCAATAATTTTAATTAATCAAATCTACTATCACACAACACAAACAGCAATCAATTTGTTTTTAACTTTTCAAAAATATACTAATCAATTTCTATACTCTTTTAAAATCATTCAGACTATAGAATTAAAAGTGCACATCCATGGGAAGAAAATAACAACAGAGTAGAGAACTAATTGGTAATGCAAAGTATGGTAAATGTACCTTACACCGGAGTCAATCAGAGATATCTACTCGACACTTAGGATAGGCTTTCTGAATTCTCTCCTCAGTTTCCCAAGTACAATCTCGTGGATCCCCACTCCATTGAACTTTGACTAAGTGAACCTTCTTGTTCCTCAGCTCTTTGGTTTCTTTTCCGATGATCTTTAGCGGCTCTCTTCTCACAGCCAATTCTGGAGTAATTTCAATATCCTATTGAGCTGCTTCTTCCATGATCAAGTCTGGATCATGAACGTGCTTTCGAAGTTGAGATATGTGAAATACATCATGAACTCCGGGCAACCAATCAGGCAATTGAACCCTATAAGCGAGACTTCCGATCCGTTCCAGAATAGGAAACGGGCCAACGAATTTGGGTGCCAACTTCCCAGTTTTACCTAACCGGATAACTCCTCTCATCGGCGATACATTCAGATATACATAGTCGCCAACAGCAAACGATATATCTCTTCTTCTCCTATCGGCATAGCTCTTTTGTCAGCTTTGAGCGGCGAGTAATCGTTTCTTAACGAAATCGACTTTGTCGGCAGCTTCACGGATCATATCAGGTCCCAATACAAGCCTATTACCGGGTTCGACCCAACAAGCAGGAGATCAACACGGTCTACCATACAACGCTTCGAATGGTGAAATTGTCAGGCTCTCCTGGTAGCTGTTGTTATATGAGAATTCAGCCAAATGCAGATGGTCTTCCCATGATCCACCGAATTCTAGAACACAAGCCCGCAATAGATCTTCTAATATACTGTTCACCCTCTCAGTCTGACCATCTGTCTGAGGATGATAAGCGGTGCTCAGATTCAGCTTTGTTCCCAGTTCTACTTGAAACGCCTCCCAGAATTTACTAGTAAATATCAGGTCTCTGTCACTGACTATACTGATTGACACTCCATGTAGTCTAACAATTTCCTTGAAGTATATCTGCGCCAGACTCTGAGCAGTTCTGTTTGATCTGACAGGTATGAAATGGGCAGTCTTCTTGAAGCGTTCAACGATCACCCAAATACTGTCATTTACTTTTCTGGTTCTGGGCAAACCATCAATGAAGTCCATGGAAATATGTTCCCACTTCCAACCTGGAACGTCCAGCGGTTGCAACAATCCAGCCAGTTTCTGTTGGTCGCTTTTGACTAACTGGCAAGTAGGGCATCGGCTTACATATATTGCAACGTCTCTTTTCATAGCCTTCCACCAAAATGTTCGCTTGAGATTGTTGTACATTTTGGCTACACCAGGATGGATACTCAGCTTTGACTTGTGACACTCGTTTAACACTTCCCTTTTTAACTCTGGGATGTCGGGAACACAAATCCTTCCTTTCAATCTCAGGGTCCCATCGTTATCTATTTGAAAACACGAGGGTTTGCCTTTCTGAATCCTTTTGATCATATCCTTAATAAAGTTATCATCCTTCTGAAGAATAGATATTTTATCAATCAAGGAAGTCGTGACAATAAAAATGGCGATCATTTCATTCTTTCGGCTTAACGCATCGGCCACAACATTGGCTTTCCCTGGAGTGTATATAATCTCGAAGTCATATGCTGCAAGAAACTCCAGCCAACGTTGCTGCCTCAGATTCAAGTCTTTCTGGGTGAACAAATACTTTAACGACTGGTGATCTGTAAACAGTTCAAATCTCTCACCCAAAAGATAGTGTCTCCAGATTTTTAAAGAGAATACAATAGCCAACAACTCAAGATCATGAGTGACGTAGTTTTTCTCGTGTGGCATCAGCTGACGGCTAGCATAAGCAATCACTTAACCCCTTTGCATTAACACTACGCCAAGGCCTTCTCTAGAAGCATCAGTCCAGACTTTCAAATCCTGATTGCCATCGATGATGGTTAACACTGGAGTTATCGTTAATCTTAACTTTATCTCTTCAAAAGCCTCTTCACTTTCTGGAGTCCATTTGAATTTTGAGTGCTTCTTTGTAAGCTTCGCTAAGTGACCAGATATCTTCGAAAAGTTTTTAATGAACTTCCGGTAATAACTAGCCAATCCGAGAAAACTACGGACTTCTGTAGGGGTACTGGGCTGTTTCCAATTCTGAATAGCTATGATTTTACTTGGACAGCAATTCCTTCTTTCGATATGACGTGGCCCAGAAATTTCACTTCATCTTGCCAGAATATACATTTGGACAGTTTGGCTTTCAATACATTCCTTCTCAGAATTTCTAGAACCTGTTCCAAATGCTTTTCATGTTCGGCTTTTGATTTAGAGAAGATTAGAATATCATCGATAAAAACCAGAACAAATTTATTCAGGACTCCTCTGAACACTCTATTCATCAAATCGACGAAGTATGCTGGAGCGTTACATAAGCCGAACAACATTACTAACCACTCATAGAATAGGTCTGGACCTCTGAATGTTGTCATTGGAACACACTCTTCGGCAATTCGAAGTTGATGGAAGTCTGTAGCTAGGTCCATCCTTGAAAATACTTGTGCTCCATTCAGACGATCCAATAAATCATCGATTCGCAGCAATGGATATTTGTTCTTTATCTTCTGCTTGTTCAAATTGCGATAATCCACACATAGACGTAGAGTACCATCAGATTTTGGGACAAACACCACTGCTGCTCCCCAATCAGAGAAACTGGGCCTGATCAGACCCTTCCATACGAGCTGTCGTGTTTGATTGTCTAATTCTTCTTTCTCTTTCAAGGACATTCTTCGAATAGCGTGAACTACCGGCCTTGCACTCAGAATTAAAGAAATTTTGAAATCAATTTCTCTTCGCGGAGGTAAGCGAACAACTTCTTCGAACACATCCGCATAGTTCTTGACGACAGTAATATCTTTGATGAGGTTAGGAATATTCTTTGTGACTTCAGGGATATTTTCTATTTGAACAGGAGAAACATTCAAAGCTGCCCAGAAGTCTTTTCTATTAGCATTCTGACCTTCACAGGGAATGGTTATATAATCACCTGATTTTATCTTTGCCTTAAAGACTCTGTCGGCGCATTTAACCTCAGCTTCATACTTGGTCAAACAGTCTAACCCCAAGATAAGATCAAACTCTGTAAAATTCATGACAACCGCGATGGTAGGGAATTTATAGTAGGAAAAAGAGATAGGTACTGCACAAACCCAACCGAGATCGATGGAACCCCCAACCGATCATTGGTTCTTTGAGCTTCTTCAAATTCAAATCCAGTTTCTTAACTATATTCTTGGCAATGAAGCTTCGTGACGCGCCTGTATCAAACAGCACTTTAACTGGAATGTTTTTGACATTGAGCGTGCCTTCTAAAACATCTGGCCTCTCCTGAATAGTTGAGGGCTTAGAAGTTTCTGCTACTTCATTTATACGTACTGTTTTAGACTTCTTGAATAGACGGCAGGCCTTTGAAAGGTGACCCGACTGAAAGCATCGATTACACTTTCTATTCTCTTGAAATCCCATCTGGGGTTCGAACTTATTCTTTCTTCGTTGGTTCCAAGATTTACAACCTGCCGCCAAATGTCCTGGTCTATTACAGCTTGAGCATGTGGCATTCGTTACTGATCCCTTCTCAGATTTAGTCCTTTCCCTCTTGGCACTGGGCTTCTTACTGACTTCTGACATCTTACTGGTCTCAAGAAGATCAGTTTCTGACTCAACTTTATCACTAGAACTGACCTCCTCTTCGAAGCATAACATACCTTTCTTGTCGAGATCCTCGTAATGGTAAGCCATGTATATCATTTCAGAAAAGGGGAGCTTCACATTCGTCATTACACTGTTCTGATATTTTCTTTGAAGGCCATGAATAAATCTCAAATTCTTCCTCTTTGGGTCTTTAATCAAATGAGGGGCAAAATGAGAGAGTTCGTTGAATTTCTTATGATATTCTGGAATGGTCAGATCTCCTTGTATTAGATAAGAGAATTCATCACATAATCGCTCAGTTGCTTCTGGAGGAGTAAATCTTTCTAGGAAAATCACTTTAAATCTATCCCAGGTGATATCGCCTTCTGGATTATTCTCAATAACTGAATCCCACCAGAACAAAGCTTTGTCTTTGAGTGCCAAGGAGGCCAGTAATCTTTTCTGGTCATCCCTCAGCTTTAAACCCTCAAAGATTTTCTCAGCAGAACGAAGGCTTCATAATAGATTCTTCACCAGAGAACGGTATTCCACCCATATTTCGATACTTGATTAATAGGGCCTCAATATCCGGTTCTGCATTCCTTCTGTTTCTGACACTCATTTTCTAGTGCTTCTGCAAATAGCAGATCAAGTGTCAGGTCAAAGAAAAGATATTTTAAAACATAGAAACATATACTTCAAATGTAAATGTGTCTATTGGGGTGTATTTCATTCTGCTTTACTCACACTAGGATATTACTGATCCTATCTGTAATGAGTTACCCGTCCTAGAACACTACTGGTTCTATTTCTGACGAGTTCGTTAATATGTTATATTCCAGAACTAAGCTTAACCAAAGCTCTGATACCAAATGAGACGACCCCAAACCCCGTACTGATGGCGGGCAAGGGTAATCCTTGGAATTTAACACATAAACAGATAACAACAGAACAGAATTAAATAATTACACCAGATAATGAACAATAGAATATACTGGATAAACGTAATCATCAGAGTTACACAATATACAGGATCATACTTAGTACAAATACAATTCAGTTATACATAAATGTCTACAGTGGAAACAAACATAATATGAACAATAGGAGCTGAACAGCATAAAAAGAGATAAATGGTAGAAACCATCTTCAGCTCCAGCTATCCAGAAAGAGCCAGCTAAAACCTGAATACAAGGCTGCCCGTGTAGAAAAAGGGGCACCCGAGTTTGAAAGTGAAACAAACTACGAATCAGTCATGGGACTGGTATGAGAAATCTACCCAACACATTTAATATATGGCAAATCACAGGAAAACGCCACTTTCGTGGAATGGGTTTACTCCATTGGATTGCTAGTGCTTTAAAGCAAATCATTCTTTTAAACATCGCAATGCTTTTTATAAAAATGAAGCCATTATAAAACTCAGTTCCCATCACACAATGCAACGCAAACCGGAGGATAGAGTTTTTACCTTATAATGGTCAAGATATGCTTGATACGAATAAAACAAAAGCATTTGATATTATTACTAGTGTTTATAGGTTCAAAAACAACTTCAAATCATAAGTATCAATCATAGACGGCATTAATGCCCCATACCACTATGTCGCCATATATAGGTATACAATCAAAACTGCACAGTCACGTATTTGGAAATTGGATTTCCGTCATGAACCAAGGCAAAAGATAGTCCTTACCGACTTCGAGATGCTCTAGCCCGCCCCTCAGGATCAGAGCTCGAGTGACCCTTGGATCGTCAGGGCAGGTCCACCGACGTGGATTAAAATGCCTGAACAATGCGTTTCCCTGCCCTTTGGGGCGTAAATGAGCCAACGAATGACTCCATCGGTCCCGGATCGACCAATATAACCGAGGCGCCTCGCAACAACCACATAAGTAAAACTCGTCAGGGCGTGTAAAACCACTGACGCCACTTCTAACTAGAAGGAAACGCATGCCCTCCCCGATGCCCTCTCCTGTTTTTGGTTCATACCGGGGTGTGAGGTTCGCGAATTCACGTTAATCACAAAGCTACGCCACACAGGCGGTACTTTGATCATCACCACAAGACTTTGCTTTTCAATAGAAGCCCTGATCACTGCATCTTAGCATGCCACACAGGCAATTCACACCGTGCAACTGATTACTATCAACCACAGAATAAATTCCAATGTCAGACACACTTTCCATTTGCAAGTCCGTTCGGGGTCTGAACGAAACCGGAGGCACTATATACCTCGCAAACCCATCGATCCCCACGTATGTCTGGATGATCACCACTCATTATCCATATTTCGGGATGCCTCCCAATCAGGACCTCGGTTACCATCCAAACGAGGTGAAGATCTCCGGTCTTCGACCACCGTCTTCATTTTCGATTTCTTATCGTCGATTCAGTTATTCAGAATGGGATAAACCCGGTCTTTCTGAGCAACTCGCATATAAAATAAACAAGTGCTACACAAACACTACTATGCATCATTTTAATTCATTAGTCACTAACCGTCGATCAGTAAGAGAACGATCTCCCAAATATTAACCCCGAAGGCCGAAACCAACATCAGATCAAAATCCAGGAAATCATTCGACTTAGCTAACCTTCAGTTAATTTCTAAATTTCACATCCATATCGTTTATAATATTTTATAACGATTTATCGCTATTTTTATTTATTTTAAAATAGCCAATTTATTCAAACGACGCTTCGGGCCATAACGCGGCCGTGGCGCTGTTTTTCTTCAAATTTGATTTACACATATCTGAAAACATAACCGTTGGATATTCACAAAATTTACATCATTAGAAAGACCTTTTCAAAACAAATCCAACGGTTCCAGTTTTGGGAAAATCCGACGGTCGGATCTCCCGGTATAATCGTTTGAAGTTTCGATTTCAAAATATGAACTACAGCGTCATTATTCGATTAAATATAATTATATATATATATATATATATATATATATAATCGATTCTGGCGCTGTTTTTCTTCAGATTTGAATTAAACATTCTAGACAATCCAACCGTTGGATTTTTACAAAGTTGATGCCGTTGGAAAGATATTTCCAAAGCGAACCCAACGGTTGCGGTTTCGGGAAAATCCGATGGTCGGATCTCCCGCACTAATCGTTTGAAATCACGGTTTCAAAATACGAACTGCAGCTTCGTTGATTCGATATATTTCAATTCTATATATATATATATATATATATCGATTTTTCAATTTCAAAACTATATGAATTTCATACATTTGATAAAAATGATATTTTTATCTAACTGTTTTCTATTTCAACACTTCACTATTTTTAACAATTCATGTATATAATAAAAATGTGATTTTTAATGTAAAACAATTTATTTCAAAACTCGATTATTTTATATAGTTAATATAGGTGATAAAAATAGGATTTTTATTATAAAACAATTTATTTCAAAACAAGATTATTTTATATAGTTCATATCGATGATAAAAATTGGATTTTTATTATAAAACAATTTATTTCAAAATATGAATACCATTCAACACATGAATTTCAATTCAACGAATGAATTTCGATTCAACACATGAAGGTTTTCTATAGCTTATATATATATATATATAAAAAGGTGATTTTTATATTTAAAACACGAATACCATTCAACACATGAATTTTTATCCAACGAATGAATATCGATTCAACACATGAAGGTTTTCTATAGTTTATATATATAGAGTAAAATTGTGATTTTTATATTTAAAACACGAATACCATTCAACACATGAATTTCTATCCAACGAATGAATATCGATTCAACACGTGAAGGTTTTCTATAGTTTTTATATATATAGAGTAAAAATGTGATTTTTATATTTAGAACACGAATACCATTCAACACATGAATTTCTATTCAACGAATGAGTTTCAATTCAGCACATGAAGGTTTTCTATTCAACGAATAAATATAGTTTCAACAAATGAAAATAATTCTAACACATTAACATTATTCAAAATTTCGGCAGTATAACGGCAGGGTAGTTAAAACTGGGACCGTCCCTAGTACGGCTCCTCGCTCTACCTTAAAGCCTCGCAGCTTTTGACAATGGGGAATCATGCATCTTGTTCGCACGCAGGCGGCATGTATATTTTTTTCATTTCCACAAACTAATCCTATGTGATTTCAACCAAATATTTCTCAACCACAAACGGGTATTTTTCAACCACAATCAGTCAATATCAACGACAAACAATTCCAATCAACCATTCGCTATCAATCAATTTTCACACCAATCACAACTAATAAATATCGTCCATGGTTTGTGGACGAGGGGCGTATATATATATATATATATATATATATATATATATATATATAGCATTTCACTTCTATTGCAACACATATATAATTTTTACAACGCATATACAACTTATACATCGAACGTACAACTTATACAACACTTATACAAGAGGTGTACAACGCTTATATAACTCATACATCGATTATATAATTCATACATCATCGTTTTCCGTATCGTTTATAAATTAGAAATCTCACAGTGGGTTCTACTCCACCAAAAATAGCAGAAGGCTCAGAAAAATATGTTGTCTCTTCTAAAAGGTAGAAGACGTCCACACGAGTCCACTGTCTTGTTTCACTGAATTTCGTCAACACATGAGAAAGATACGGTTTTTCAAATTTTGCAACGGTTTAAAAGTGTTAAAACAGTTGAAAATTAACTCAGCCGTTACCTCTCTGAATTCTTCAAAACTAGGTTTGAACTTTTCGATCGAACGGTGAAGTGGATCGACGATCGGCCTACGCAGCGAGGAAGAGGGGAGAGAGGCGCACTGGCGCCTGGAGCAGGGCCCACTTCGGTGGCCCATAGGCGGCGCGGCGGCGGTTTGAACGCCCGGACTTCCTGACATCGATTCGCACTACACATGCCACGAAAAATTCCAAACTATATATGGATTTGAAGATCTCGAGGAGCTCTACAAAAACCTCAACTGGAGGTTGGGATAATTCTTCTTGGATCGATCGGAAAATGAGGGGGAATGTTTGAAGGGGTTTCCGCCTATGATCGACTGTCGGGGAGAGAGAAAAATAATTTTCTGACCAATGAGATTTTATTATTAATTTATATATTTTTGAATTTCTAAAATACCCCTTGTCACTCACGAACACCAATTCAAACCCAACGACTGTCGTCCCCAGCGTTTTACCCCCATTCCGATCACATTGGGATATGTTTCGAAGGCCCATTCGAATGTTTCAGTCATTTTTCATTCAATTTAAAATATATAACATTCAATATTCGATTTGAACGTACATTTCAATTTGCCAGGGCCACAAACTGATTCGAAAAATTCCAGAAAAATAAATCTGGATATGTTTTGACGATACGGTCCCAACAAAACTAGTTTCGTCGAATTCTGAGACCGTTTGCAAAAAGGCCCATTTCTGTTCGATCCAATTTAACTATAATTGACCAAAACACATTGTCCTTTGCCACGCTCACATACTAGCTTCAAAAATTATGAAATTTGAAACCTAGCAATAACTTCACATCCCGGATCCAACAAAAGTGGTTTCGTTGAATTCCGAGGTCATTTGCAAAATGGTCAATTCCACGGGCTATATAATTTCCATAGCGACCTTTCTGAAAATTCATTTGGCCATAACTTTTGCATCTTGCTATGAAACTTCGATTTTTGAGATTCGTTAGAAAGGTATTCACTAACAGATTTAAATATTTTTGGTTTCACTCAAATCCGTTTATTTTTGCACCCGGTACAGTCAGTCAAAGTTTGAATTCAAATTTTGAAACTACCGTGCCATTTCAGGCCTTGTTTATAATTAGAATTAATTATATTTGTTTTCAAACGTCGATTCAAACTCACTTTTCATTATTATTATTTAAAATATTTGTTTTAAATATTTAAAATCCACTGTTTTAGCAAATTTCAAAATTTTAAATTGGTTTAGATTTTCCGGGTCGTTACAACAATCTTCACTTGGAACCAGGATCTTAGACAGGCCTTCAACAATTTTATTTTTTGAAATCATCTTTAAATTTGTAAAGTTGAGGTAGCCAAGTCTATCATGTCATAGTTTGCAAGTTTGCTCATTATATGTAAAGAAACAAGAACCATCCAAAATATCTAGTTTAAGAGGACAAAGATTTCTTGAGGTCATGGTAATCTTAGCAATCAGCTGACTATTTTTCTTCGTGATACATAATTTGTCGCTGAAATGAATTCTAAAGCCCTTCTTCATTAAATGTCCGACACGGAGCAAATTGTTTTTCAGCCCAGGCACATAATAAACATCATACATCCTCTCAACTTGTCCTCTCTTTGTCTTGAAACTGATTTCTCCCCTGCCTTGAATTTTATAAGATTTAGCATCACCAATTGTCACCTATCCGTGATTAGCTTCAACTAGTTTTGAAAATAACTGTTTGTTTCCAGTCATATGAATGCTCGCACCACTGTCTAAATACCAAATATTATCAACACCTCCATCGGTAGCAATTAATAGAGTATCTTGTGATTCTTTAAAGTTTTCTTGTGTGTATGATCAGCCTCTTTGGTTTCTTGTGTTTTGGATTTTTAACCCAACATCCGTCGATTTTATGTCCAAGTTTGTGACAGTCACAACATTCAACATAACCACTTTTCTTTGTGGATTGAAATCATGAGTTCTACCATGTTGAGTTCCACAGAAATTTCCCTTCCGATGTTCTTTGTTTGACATTATAACATCTTTTCCTCATTCATGAGAACTACGCCTCCATTCTGCTCTTTTTCCTCGTCCACAACCTCTTCCATATTGTGAGTTGTAACTACTGTCGTCCACATTTGTAACATGAGATTTTAATGCTTGATTATTGGAAAAAGTAAATAGAGTACTTCTTTGATTGATTCGAAATTCACGGGCCTCCAAGCTTCCTTGTAGACATTCTACAAACAAAGATGATAGGTCCTTTGATTCTTCAATCACAATCACAATATGATCAAATTTACTTGGCAGGATTTAAAGGATTTTTTCTACTATTTTTTGAGTTTCTAATGTTTGACCATTTGATGTCATCTAATTTGCAAGAGAATTTACTCTTGTAAAATATTCAGAAATCTTTTCATTATCTTTCATCTCTAGTTTCTCAAATTCCGCCCTTAAAGCTTGCAAATGAACCTTCTTCACTTGATCTTGTCCTGAGTATGTGGTCTTAAGTATTTCCCATGCTCCCATAGAGTTTTCTTCCTTACTTATTCTTTTGCAAACTAGAATTTATATGGCTTGAAAAATTTGGAAGAGTGCCTTCTTATCATCTTGATTTTTTTTAAAGTGTTTCTTTATGCTTCTTATAATTGAGCTTCAAGTGCTTGTCATTCTACTACAGTTTTGATAACATCCGATAGGTCTTGAGACTCAAGACAATTTCATTAAGCAACTCTAGTAGTCATACTTATCGCCATTGAACTTGGGTACAATAGAAATAGGATTACTGCTTGAAGTTGCCATAAAAACCTGGCTCCATACCAGTTTGAAAGGAAAAACTGAGTTTGTCTCTGAATAAAGTGAAGAAGAAAAGATTGTAAATGTTAATCTTCTTTTATTCAGTTCCTTCCATTTGATAATTAAAACAACAACTAGTATGATATATATATATATATAGCCTTCATGCATTACTACTAACATACTCAAACGTCACATAGAAATTAATTAAAATAGAAGGACAACTATCTTTTCATGTATGTCTTTTTATAGCTTAAAATATAACTTCTCATAATATACATGCGAAGTTGGTTTAATTTTCCAACATTTCTTAGTTGTAAAATGAATGGAAAGAAGATGCTGACTAAGAAAAAATGTTGGATATCTTCTCGACATTATTAATTTTAGATAAATGTAGGACTACAATTTTTTGTAGCAACGAATCACACGATTTGTGTTTATGATGAAGCTATAGTTATTTTTGAAATTACAAATGTTTGTTGAAGTTAATAATCATCTCTAAAAGAACTAGTCTAAGATGTTTATCCTATTCATTTGTTAGAAGCGATTTTGTGGATATCTCGGTGGCTTTAGTTTATGGACTAGTAAAATATTTTATTTTTTTATTTAATGCTCTGCAATTCTTATCATTATAGTAATCAAGCTAACAGATAATCCCAAAAAACCAAAATTCTTTATTTGTCTACACCTTTCTTCTTTGTATTCCAAGATCTAAGTCATGTTCTCCGCCAAGCTACTCCCGAGTCCAAATCTAACACATCTTGCAAACTCGGTCGACAACTCCATACTGTAATCTTTTATGAGGCTTTCATTTGCCAGGAATGTTGTTTCCACAGTTCTTAATTGTCTCTTTCAATGGTATCAGGAAGTGTATCAATTTGCATTTGTTTTGAGGTGCAGAGTTGATGTTTGTCTATAATGATGGTGTTGTGCCAGAAACTCGAAAGCATCTTAGAGGCCCATGTTGTACTACTTGGAATTGGTGGGAATGAAGACTAGTAGTACCTTGGTAGTGCAGATCTAAGGTTGCTGTTGTGATTAAAAACGTAATAGATACTAGTTGGCTGGATGAAGGTGATACGATTGAGAGAGATTAGGTTATAAGCAAAAGTGAGTCTTCGTTTTGTGGAGATTAGAGTTGCGAATGTGTTGGTGTGGCAAGGTGGTTGATTGTTGAGGCATGCGCGGGCAATGCAATGTATTGCTTTAGAATGAGAAGGTCTAGGAACTGGAAAAGAAGATGCTTATTGGATGTTGACACGCAATCTGGTCAATCAAAGACAAACACCTAATTCATAGGAAATCCAAATTACGATCCCAGGATAACAAGATAATTCCAAACATGGGATGCGTAAATGTCAATGTAAATACAAATTTATAATGGTTCGACAAATGTGCCTATGCTTCACTGTGAAATAATCACTTCTTTATACTTCTTGATTACAAGTACAGTCATGTTTGTTTACAGGAAAGTAGAGTAAAAGAGAGTATGATTTGGCAATGACACAGTCCTTGCATATGAGTACCAAAATATTGAAGAAGATCCCCTAAAAATGTCCAAGTCATATTGTATTTATATTTGCTATAGGGCTTGTGTTGGCCAAGTTGTGTGAAGAAATATTAGGATACAAAGTTCCATTCTGAACCGACTCTACCCCTAGGTTAAAATAAGGTTAGATAGAACAAAATACCACACCCAACCCATATATAGTATAGATTATGTAACAACCCGTATTTTTATAGCATGTTAAAACAAGAAATCAAGGCAGAATTAAATTTTAAATTCAGAATCAGGGGAAAATGGTTACGCCATTGCGTTCGTCTCGAAATTTTACATGAAATAGAGTCCGAGTTTTCGAAAATCGGAGTCCGGATGAAGAAGTTATGGCCTGTACAATTTTCAGCAGTTTTCAGGCAGCACTGGACCAGGGGGTCGACCTACCCCCCCCCCCCCCCCCCAGGTCGACCATAGGGTCGAACTACCCCTAGGTCAACCATAGTGTCGACCTCCCCCCCTTACAGGTCGACCTGGTCGGCCTGTTTTGACCCAGAACTCATTTTTGAAGCCTGAGACTTGTTTTGATGGTCCAGATTGATTCTAGGGTTAATCTAAGGGTCTAAACTAGTTGCTACACCTATAAAAACACCCTTAGTCCAAACCTAATTCATATCAAATCATTCTTACACAATTATGCTGCTAAAATACCTCTTGATCATGGTCGCCGTCTCTAATCAATTTCTTAAGCTTTCATACACAATCCAATTCGAAGACTAAAGCTTCTACAATGATTCAAGACAATAAACCAACAACGTCACTGCAACATTCCACAACAAATTTAGTTCTTAATTCATTAGCCATGCTCTGTAAGTTCTAGTTTTTTTTAGATTTAAACATTTAATTATAATATGGTCATGGAATAAAGTGGAATTGGATTTAAGTATGTTTATCGATCTATTTTTGTTGCTTCTTGGATCTTAAGTTTTGAGACTTGCCTATCTTTATTCCCATGTCTAATTTATGATCTATTCAGCTTGTTGTAAATCAGTTTTCTTGATTCATACTGA
The DNA here is from genome assembly GCA_030737875.1 of Allium sativum. Lineage (NCBI taxonomy): Eukaryota > Viridiplantae > Streptophyta > Magnoliopsida > Asparagales > Amaryllidaceae > Allium > Allium sativum. The sequence continues at coordinate 611,053,490 of CM060918.1, read as the reverse complement.
TATTATTACCAAGTTGTAATCTTCATGCCTGTGATGATGTTTTTCTCTCTGATCTTATTTTTATGCAAAATTCTACCTTCCCTATTTATTTTCTTTTAATGAACCTAGGTCAATTTCGGACCTAGGCCTAAACTACGATATACGTGCGATGGTATACAGGGGAAATATTGGAATATTGCCTAGTGGAATATATGTGTTTGGTGGAATTGATGGCATAACATAAAAATTGGATATTTGGGTATTACTACCCTTAACATGAAATTGGAAATTTGGGTATTGTCAATGTAATTGAAATTGCAAGTTTGGGCATACATGAATTGGCATGTAAGTTAAATCACGAGTTTGGGGCAATGTAAGTTTAAATCAAAAAATTGGGCTTATGTTAATTAGGCATATGTAGAATTGAAATTTGAACATGAAAGCAATTGTAAATTCGATAATTGGCATAAATACGTATTATGAACTTGGGCAACTGACATGTATTGTAATAAAAAAGATTATAGTTTGGAATAACAACATCATGAATCATGATTTGGGTTTATTGGGTATAAAACTTGATACATGTAATTTTGGCTAGAACTTGATGTGGTAAAATGGCATAAAAATTGGCATACACGTAAAACGACATGAATTGAACATATGTAAATTTGGTATGAATTGGGCATATATAAAACTGACATGTAACCAAGAAATTGGGCATATGTTAATTATGTAAAATTTGGAATAGAAACATATATGATAATTTATGACTTGGAGAAAGTTTAATATGAACGTGCCTAAGTTGGGTTTTGGGTAGTTGGTATGTATTGGACATCTAGAAGGCACGTAAGAGAAACATGAATTGGTTATGAATATGAATCATTAACTTGATAATAGGCATAAGCGAAAACATGAAACTTGACATGAAACTCGCAATGAAACTAGACACGAACTTGACATGAAACTTGAACATGGACATGACAATAAAGATGAAAATGGCCAACTCGAGGTTGGGTTGAGTTTGCAGTGTAAATCTACCCTGAACCGTCCGACAAATCTAGTTACTGCAAAAAATAGGATCCAATGTGGGTAGTTGGTCATATCGCGCTTGAAACCCGAGGTCAGACAGAGTTGTGGTGTAAATCTTCCCGGAACCGCCTGGCATATCCGGTGACCACAACAACAGGTCTGATGTGAGAGTTTAGGGTGCATTAATGAATTGATGCCACATGATAGGGTTAAGTCATGAACCATTTGAATATACTTAACCAATTTGACACAATGATTTGATAGGGTTAAGTCATGAACCACGTGAATATACTTAACCAATTTGACATGATGATTTGATAGGGTTAAGTCATGAACCAATTGAATATACTTAACCAATTTGACACGATGATTTGATAGGGTTAAGTCACGAACCACTTGAATATACTTAACTAATTTGACATGATGATTTGATAGGGTTAAGTTATGAACCACTTGAATATACTTAACCAATTTGACACGATGATTTGATAGGGTTAAGTCCTGAACCACTTGAATATACTTAACCAATTTGACACGATGATTTGATAGGGTTAAGTCATGAACCGCTTGAATATACTTAACGAACTTGACACATGATTCGTAGGGCTTAGTCATTAACTTGAATGACAAAACTTAACCAACTTGACATGCTAGACTGATGGGGTTAAGTCTCGAATTTAAATGACAACACTTAACCTACTGGACAAAAACCCTAGTTACGCGGTCCTTTTCAACAGTAACCCACTAGATGTATCATGGTACCCTGGAACTAGGCAGGGTGGGCCACGATTACTGGGCTGATTGTAAGCGACCAGAACGATGGCTGAGTTGGTGCGCCATTGTAGATTCAGGCGGACTATGGTCGTGCACGTAGTCCGGAGTTGAAAACGCAGGCATTGGGCACCAGTAGGTTTACACTGTGCATGCTTGATTCGTGTCGGTGGTTGGCCCCCTAGGGCTTGATACACCCTATGGTGGACCTAGCATAGGTAACTACATTCGTGATAGGGCCGTATGACACATACACATGAACGAGCTAGGACTTGTAGGGAGCCGATCGATTAATAGATCGTTACGTGGAAAAAGGGTATAGCATAATCCCTATTGGTCCTAGGAGGCATAAACCCTAATCGAATCTAGTAAATATTCAATAGGTAGCATAATCCCTAGTTGTCCTAGGTGGCATAAATCCTAGTTGAACACGCGATAGTTCATGATAAGGAAACCTAGCCAGAACAAGAGTGGCAGTCCAAACAATTTCAAGAATGGTGGCACTACGTTGAAGTAGTATAGAAATACGTGATGAAACCCGTATGACATACGGCATGGGACTGTACATATACATGGAACGGATGATACGGGTTGGGGTACTAGTATAGTTGGTGCAGAGAATATAGGAAATCAAAGAAAATAGTGGAATGGTGAAGCTTAGAAATCTTGCGATGTTATACTTAATAGAAACCTTGCAATGTGATACTTGGTAGAAACCTTGTGATAATACTCTTGATAGGAAGCATGGCATGTTATACTTGATTCATCGTGCCTGTAGCTTACCTTGTCATCATGCTTATGTTTACTTTCAGTTTATTCATGCCATGTTATCTTTACCTGTTTTTATGCTGAAAGCCACTAGGACTTACTCAGTCTTTATGACTGACCCAGTTTGTTTCGCCTCTTTTTCTTTCGTTCCCCCCCCCCCCCAGGTTCGCAGGGTGGGAATACAGCTTAGTTCATATCTTACCAAGCTCCAAGGCTCTTTAATGTACTGCTTAGATCTCTCTTGGCTATGGCTTGCTTTGCTGTTTTACTTGGGGAATGATTTATGACTATGGTTTTATGCTTCTTTACCATTGCAAGACAGATTTCGATGTAATGGATTTAATACCGTTTTGATGTAAAAGGCTTTAGACCTTTCGATATTTTAAAGCAATGAAATTTGTTTCTTCTTCCGCTGTTTTATACGATCTGTCTTGTAATATTTCTATGAATGTTTACCTAGATAATGCTCCACCAAAGCTAGTGCATTCCCTTTGTGAGTGACCCTAGCGGAGGTAGGGTGTCACATTCGGTATCAGAGCAGAAGGTTACCAGACTGGGCAAAAGTTTTTAAAACCTTTTGAAATTATTTTCAAAACCATTTACAAAGGAACATTTTTCAAGAAAAGTTTTATTTTTAAAGGCTATTCCCCAAAGGCCTTTAGCATTATCCTTTGTTTCCTTGTTTGAATCCCTTTTCCTTTCTTTCCTCCATTCGTAATCACATTAGTTCCATCTGCGACTAATCTTATTTCAAGCTTTGTAGGGTTGTCGTGCGATGGACGTAGTTCTCGAGAGACCTGTTAACACGTTATATAAGATGGGATAAGAGTGGTTAAGGCAAATGAGGCTCAGAACAAGAAGGTAGAAATGTTTCTGTAGGAAAGTCTAGTTTATCTTTCTATCCTGTTCGTACCCTTTTTGATTATGGTACATCGCATCCTTTTTATTTCTGCTTCGATAGTTGAGTCTCTACACCCTAGTATTAGCGTAGTTGAGGATCCCGTTTTTGTCTCAAATCCTGTGGGGAATCGGCTCATTTATTCATGACTTGTTTGGATTTGAGAATGTCTATGCTAAGTGTTAAGTTTAGAAGTAATGCTTATGTTTTTGGGCAATGGGTTGATTCTAGGGATGGAGTGTTTTTCCAAAAAATGATACCATTCTCGAGTATGAAAAGAGGGTAGTTAGACTCTTGACTTTCACCGGGAATGTCCTCGAAGTCTATGGTAACCCTTAGGGTTCTTCCATGCTTAGTTACCTAGAATCTCTTGATACATTTATTGATCCGCTCGAGTAGTGTTCGCCACTAAGGCGAATGGTTCATTTCGCTTATGCATGAGTCGTAGAAAATCACTTTAGTAAGTACATTTGGCAACATGGTTGGCATTTGTTTGTTTTCAAGAGATAGTTCTTCTACATGGAATACCTTATAATAAGTAAACAAGATCCAAGATTCACTAATGAATTTTGGAGAGCTTGCACGAAACCATGCATACGCAGTTATGTTTGAATTGGGTATACTAGAAAGAGAATAAGCGAAAGTGGAATGAGAGGCGACAGTGGAATGAGTTCCAACTCATATTCTGGGAACAAGAATTAAGGAACTACAAAATTGTGAAGTTAAAGACGGTCAAAGCACAATGGAGTTAAGCTCAAGGAAATATGACTTAGAAGATTGAAGACTAGACATGCGCATCATATCTCTTTTTAAGAGTATACCCTTGATCCCTCTTTTCCTGTAGAGCTTACTTGTATGCTATCTTTTAAGTATAACCTCTCGGTCCTATTCTCAATCCTATTTCTGTTGCAAACCCCATAGGGAGTATGACTTATCTGTTAGTAATACATGTTGGGGCTTGAGGGTGTCCGTTGGGTTGACTAAACTTTTTGGGTTTTATAGGATATGGGCTGGTGCTTAGGGAGTTCTTCTCCTATTCATTATATATGTGACGTAGATTTCCAGCTTTGACATTGCCTAATGGGCACAAAGTTTTTACTTGCTTCTATCATTCGGCTATATCTTTAGGTAGGAACAATTGGGTGAAACTTGTGTTTGAGACATGTTATGATTGATGGTTGCAAGTGGTTGCTCGTGGTAGCATAACTCATATTAGGCACTAGATCGGCTCAGACACTTTTTCATATTACATATGCATGAGTGTTTATACTTGTTTATGGATGAGATTGAATGTGTTATCATGTGGATGTTGCATATGGATGGATGTTTGTGCACACATATAGTGTTTATGCAACTAGGACTATTTGCATACATGTTGGACTCATGGCACTAAACATATTTTGCATTAAGAAGATCAATCAGGCCTGATCATTTGCATTAGATAAGGAACATATACACACAATTTTTGCATATGTTCATACAACATTATAAATCTCTTAAGGACAATGGATGCATGTGATTGATGATTTAGTAGATGGATGATTGGATGGTAGGACACATTCTTCTTAACTTGAAGATTTCGGGGACGAAATCCTTTAAGGAGGGGAGAATGTAACAACCCGTATTTTTATAACATGTTAAAACAAGAAGTCAAGGCAGAATTAAATTTTAAATTAAGAATCATGGGAAACGGGTTACGCCATTGCGTTCGTCTCGAAATTTTACATGAAATAGAGTACAAGTTTTCGAAAATCGGAGTCTGGACGAAGAAGTTATGGCTTGTACAAGTTTCAGCAGCTTTTAGGCCGCACTGGACCAGGGGGTCGACCATAGGGTCGAGCTACCCCCCCCCCCCCAGGTCGACCTACTCCAGGTCGACAATAGTGTCGACCTCCACCCCTACAGGTCGACCTGGTCGGCCTGTTTTGACCCAGAACTCATTTTTGAAGCCTAAGACGTGTTTTGATGGTCCGGATTGATTCTAGGGTTAATCTAAGGGCCTAAACTAGTTGCTACACCTATAAAAACACCCTTAGACCTAACCTAATTCATATCAAATCATTCTTACACCATTATGCTGCTAAAATACCACTTGATCATGGCCGCCGTCTCTAATCAATTTCTTAAGCTTTCATACACAATCCAATTCGAAGATTAAAGCTTCTATAATGATTCAAGACAATAAACCAACAACGTCACTGCAACATTCCACAACAAATTTAGTTCTTAATTCATTAGCCATGCTCTGTAAGTTCTAGTTGTTTTTAGATTTAAACATTTAATTATAATATGGTCATGGAATAAAGTGGAATTGGATTTAAGTATGTTTATCGATCTATTTCTGTTGCTTCTTGGATCTTAAGTTTTGAGACTTGTCTATCTTTATTCCCATGTTTAATTTATGATCTATTCAGCCTATTGTAAATCAGTTTTCTTGATTCATATTGATATTATTACCAAGTTGTAATCTTCATGCCTGTGATGATGTTTTTCTCTCTGATCTTATTTTTATGCAAAATTCTACCTTCCCCTATTTATTTTCTTTTGATGAACCAAGGTCAATTTCGGACCAAGGCCTAAACTACGATATACGTGCGATGGTATACAGGGGAAATATTGGAATACTGCCTAGTGGAATATATGTGTTTGGTGGAATTGATGGCATAACATAAAAATTGGATATTTGGTTATTACTACCCTTAACATGAAATTGGAAATTTAGGTATTGTCAATATAATTGAAATTGCAAGTTTGGGCATACATGAATTGGCATGTAAGTTAAATCACGAGTTTGGGGCTATGTAAGTTTAAATAAAAAGATTGGGCTTATGTTAATTAGGCATATGTAGAATTGGGAATTTGAACATGAAAGCAATTGTAAATTCGATAATTGGCATAAACATGTATTATGAACTTGGGCAACTGACATGTATTGTAATAAAAAAGATTATAGTTTGGAATAACTAGATCATGAATCATGATTTGGGTTTATTGGGTATAAAACTTGATACATGTAATTTTGGTTAGAACTTGATATGGTAAAATGGCATAAAAATTGGCATACATGTAAAACGGCATGAATTGAACATATGTAAATTTGGTATGAATTGGGCATATGTAAAACTGACATGTAACCTAGAACTTGGGCATATGTTAATTATGTAAAATTTGGAGTAGAAACATATATGATAATTTATGACTTGGAGAAAGTTTAATATGAACGTGCCTAAGTTGGGTTTTGGGTAGTTGGTATGCATTGGACATCTAGAAGGCACGTAAGAGAAACATGAATTGGTTATGAATATGAATCATTAACTTGATAATATGCATAAGTGAAAACATGAAACTTGACATGAAACTCGCCATGAAACTAGACACGAACTTAACATGAAACTTGAACATGGACATGACATTAGAATAAACATGAAAATGGCCAACTCGAGGTTGGGTTGAGTTTGCAGTGTAAATTTACCCTGAACCGCCCGGCAAATCCAGTTACTACAAACAATAGGATCCCATGTGGGTAGTTGGTCATATCGCGCTTGAAACCCGAGGTCAGACTGAGTTGTGGTGTAAATCTTCCCGGAACCGCCTGGCATATCCGGTGACCACAACAACAGGTCTGATGTGAGAGGTTGGGGTGCATTAATGAATTGATGCCACATGATAGGGTTATGTCATGAACCATTTGAATATACTTAACCAATTTGACACGATGATTTGATAGGGTTAAGTCACAAACCACTTGAATATACTTAACCAATTTGACACGATGATTTGATAGGGTTAAGTCACGAACCACTTGAATATACTTAACCAATTTGACACGATGATTTGATAGGGTTAAGTCACGAACCACTTGAATATACTTAACCAATTTGACACGATGATTTGATAGGGTTAAGTCGTGAACCACTTGAATATACTTAACCAATTTGACATGATGATTTGATAGGGTTAAGTCCTGAACCACTTGAATATACTTAACCAATTTGACATGATGATTTGATATGGTTAAGTCATGAACCGCTTGAATATACTTAACCAATTTGACATGATGATTTGATAGGGTTAAGTCATGAACCGCTTGTATATACTTAACGAACTTGACACATGATTTGTAGGGCTGAGTCATGAACTTGAATGACAACACTTAACCAACTTGACATGCTAGACTGATGGAGTTAATACTCGAATTTAAATGACAACACTTAACCTACTGGACGAAAACCCTAGTTACGCGGTCCTTTTCAGCAGTAACCCACTAGATGTATCATGTTACCCTGGAACTAGGCAGGGTGGAGCACAATTACTGGGATGATTGTAAGCGACCAGAATGACGGCTGAGTTGGTGCGCCATTTTAGGTTCAGGTGGACTATGGTTGTGCACGTAGTCCGGAGTTGAAAAAGCAGGCATTGGGCACCAGTAGGTTTACACTATGCGTGCTTGATTCGTCTCGGTGATTGGTACCCTAGGGCTTGATACTCCATATGGCGGACCTAGCACATGTAACTACATTCGTGATAGGGGTGTATGACACAGACACATGAACGAGCTAGGACTTGTAGGGAGCCGATCGATTAATAGATCGTTACGTGGAAAAAGGGTGTAGCATAATCCCTTGTGGTCCTAGGTGGCATAAACCCTAATCGAATCTAGAAAACTTTCAATAGGTAGCATAATCCCAAGTGGTCCTAGGTGGCATAAATCCTAGTTGAACACACGATTGTTCATGATTAGGAAACCTAGACAGAACAAGGGTGGCAGTCCAAACGATTTCAAGAATGGTGGCACTACGTTGAAGTAGTATAGAAATACGTGATGAAACCCGTACGATATATGGCAAGGGACTGTACATATACATGGAAAGGATGATACGGATTGGGGTACTAGTACAGTTGGTGCAGAGAATATAGTAAATCAAAGAAAATAGTGGAATGGTGAAGCTTAGAAATCTTGCGGTGTTATACTTAATAGAAACCTTGCAATGTGATACTTGGTAGGAACCTTGTGATGATACTCTTGATAGGAAGCATGGGATGTTATACTTGATTCATCGTGCCTGTAGCTTACCTTGTCATCATGCTTATGTTTACTTTCAGTTTATTCATGACATGTTATCTTTACCTGTTTTTATGCTGAAAGCCACTAGGACTTACTCAGTCTTTATGACTGACCCAGTTTGTTTCGTCTCTTTTTCTTTCTCCCCCCCGGTTCGCAGGGTGGGAATACAGCTTAGTTCAGATCTTACCAAGCTCCAACGCTCTTTCATGTACTGCTTGGATCTCTCTTGGCTATGGCTTGCTTTGCTGTTTTACTTAGGGAATGATTGGTTTTATGCTTCTTTACCATTGCAAGACAGATTTTGATGCAATGGATTTAATAGTGTTTTGATGTAAAAGGCTTTAGACCTTTCTAGATTTTAAAGCAATGAAATTTGGTTCTTTCTGCTGTTTTATATGTTCTGTCTTGTAATATTTATGTGTATGTTTACCTAGATAATGCTCCACCAAAGCTAGTGCATTCCCTTTGTGAGTGACCCTAGCGGAGGTGGGGGGTCACAGATTAAAAATTATAACCCGTACCCAATTTGAACTAGGTTGCCTAGGGTTAAGTTTATGTGGGTTGGGTTAGATTGGTGGTTGATTCATGTTGCTGAGTTGGATTGGATTGGATATGGGTTGTGTGCAGCCCTAGCTGCATCCTAGCACTTGTCTTAAGGAGGCACGTAGATGCATCCTAAAGCTAATCTATACCAAAATATTGTACCAATCTGATGCATAGTAACTAGGCCAATCTGAAGTGCCATGACCTTTAGAGCAACTCCAGTGGTTGTAATTCAGCCTTGAAAATTAAGGCATTTGGCCCTAGTCGTGCAATTCAGGATCCTGAATCGAACCCTGACGCCTATTTTATAGGCGCTAGGATCAGGCGCCTATAAAATAGGCACTAGGATCCCCCCCCTCCACACGTGCCTACTCACATACCCATTTTGGACCCTATTACCCCTCCAAAGGTAATAAACGATCACTTTTTGAACTAACAACAGCTATAAATGGTCATACGGAAGTTCCAACGGCCATATACTGTCATATTTTTTATTTTTCTTTATATACAGTATTAGTAGCTCATTGTAAAACACACAAACTTCTCTAAATCCACCATAATATTTATTTGGCAACAAACAATGTCATACCCATTGCAATTCAACAACGATGCGATGAATACGAATACTTGGGATTACGATTCTCAACTAGTCGAAGATCTTACCTCCCATTCTGCTCCACCACTCTCGTTTCATTCTTCGGCGCCATTGACCGGGGACGAAGATAAAGATCTCTGTTTAATGTACAGTCACTTTTCTAACGATTCGGTCAGGGAAAATGATCAAAGTAGGGAGGTATTCAAGGGAAAAGTTATGTCTGCTTACAACAAAAAGCACGCCAAAAGGACGAGATCAATGTCTACGCTTTCAGGTTAATTTGGGAAGATTAATCGACAAACGCAATTCTTCGAGTCTCAAGTTTACAAAATAAGAACCGCAAATCCTAGCCGAATGGGTGGCGAAGCCGAGTTGGTAATAATTTATAACTCTCTAATTTTCTTGTCGATATTTTATTTACCTACCACGAAAGTATACCAATATTCATTATTTTATCATTTGTAGAAACGGATGGCAAACGACCAATTCTTGGAATTATTTCCTAGAGAAAACGATGCGAAAAAACTGCATTACTACCAGTTTGCTAACTGCTATGAATTGCTCGTTAGTTATCCAAAATGGAGTTCTAGCAAAGCAAAGAGCTTAAGAGATGTTCAAACGAAGGAAAAGCAAAGAAAAAAGCAAGCCGAAATTCCTATACGTCAAGTCCAGGAGAATCGTCGCAAAGAGATTCTAATGCGGATGAAGATGCAACTACCCAATTTGATGAAGATGCAAGACCTATGAGCCAGCATGCTGCGAAGAAGAAAAACGTTGTTCAAATCCAACTTGATTATTGGTTGGTGCAGATGCACGAGAAGCATGCCATAGAAAATGAAGAACGTCTTAGAAATAGTGCAGAAAAACTTGAGGTCTTAAAACAGTTAATCGAGATTGAACGCGGTAGATTTGAGTTGGAGTGGCAACAGCAAGAGACTATAGTATGGAAAAGGATGTCACCAGAATGGATCCACTATCAACGCAGTACTGGATGGATTATAAACAGCGTATTGTTGATAGTGATGCTAGATCTAGGCATATGTAGTTTACTTATGTTGTTTATGCTGCTTGTACTGGTTTTGTCTATGTATTGTTTTTAAGTTTGAATTAAACAACGATATCTTATTTTCTTTTAGACCTTTTGTATGTATCGAATAATGCTTACTACATAAAAATAATTCAATGTAGTACGTACGATAAAGCAAACACACTTCAATGCAAACATACATAATAAAACAAACATTTAGAAATATAAATGGAAACAAACGTAATAAAACATAGCCTCTGAAATATAATCTACTAGTTTCCGTAAGCTTTTCAAATGTGATCCATTAGATCTTTTTGAAGGCGGTTGTGCAAAGCTGAATTAATATTTCATGTTGATCCACTTGAAACATGTGGAATTGTCCTTCAATTTCATCATCGAAGCTCGGTAAATTTGTGGGGGTTGTCTGGATCGTTCGTACGGTATGGAATCGTACTAAAACATTATGATAATTTAGACCAAGAAAATCAAGATCAAGTAACAATCATGCATACTGCAATCAAAACAACTACAAATCAATACTACAGTCCACTGAACAAGTACAACTAGAAAATACATGACAATTCTGCAGTCCACTGAAGAAGTACTACAATCCCTAATAATACATCAAAACAACTACAAATCAATACTATAGTCCACTGAAAGTACAACTAGAAGATACATGACAATATAAAGACAAACTACAACAGTCCCCTTAATAATACAAAAAAACCACAGTCCCCTAATAATACATCAATACCACTACAAAGGAATGCCTCCATCATCGTCACTGCCATCATCAACTCCATCATGATCATCAATATCGTCGCCGTCAGCCCCGTCGTCGTCATCATCACCAACATCATCACCATCACCATCATCAACATCATCGTCCTCATCAGCAGTGTCATACTCATCGACATCATGGCTCGGCATATCATCGATACCGATGTCCTTATCAACATCTCTAGTTGTAGACCCACTGGGCCCAACATCGGTGGGTGCAAAAGGAATATGCATGGCAAGTATGGCTGATAACTGATTGATTTGAGACTCCAACATCTGTGTATACTAAGGTACATATCATGCATCGTGTGAGTATGTGCAAGAGTCATATCACGATAAACGCCAAGGGTAGCTCTAGACTGGTCCAACGAATATGTGTACAACAAAGACATGTGATGAGTGTTACGTAAAGTACCATAAATAAGAATTGTACATAAATAGTCATATGTATTAAAGATACCTGGTATGGAGGGTACTAGTCGGCTGATGGTACTTCAGGAATGTAACACCCCAAATTTTAACGATAATAAAAGAGGATAAATTAAATAATAATTTATTTAACATTCGTAATTAGAGGGAATGGACTATGTCATTGCGTCCTTCTCGAAATTCTGTTCAGAATGGACATTTGGTTTGTGTAAAACGGACTATGAAAAAGTTATGAAGGTTCGAAGTTTGTTTATGCACCAGATAAATATATATATATATATAATAGATTCCAGAACCTTCAAAAACAATTCAAAAATCAAAAATCGGGCCAAAGCGGGCCGAGAGGGAAAATTCCCGCTCGTGGGTGTCGACCACCCCAAAGGGTGTCGACATGGGTGTCGACCCCCTTATAGGGGCGTCGACCCCCGTACGGATCTGGGCAGAATTCGTTTTACGTACCTGGACTTGATTTTAGGTCTGGTTCATTGGTTCTAGGCTATAAATATGGTCCCCTATTCTCTTATTTTCTCCGTTAAGATCATAGAGGCCATATGCTGTCGGGTTGCAAATTGAAACAAAATCAAAGTCTACTATAATCAGTTTAGCAATTCAGAATTCAGATATCTCTCTCTCTCTCTAAATTTTCTGAACCTAACACTGCGTGTTTCTAGTTATTTTTAGGTTTAGATACTTAAAATTTAATTGTGATCCTGACATTTTTAATAAATCTAAATCTGAGATTATGCCTATTTCTTTTTAGATCCGTCCTTCTATACCATCAGATCTATTTTCTTGCTCTATGCCCGCTCATACTTCATTTGTATGTTTTATGCCAGTTTCGATGATTCTCTTCCCTTCTCTTCTTTTCCTTTTATTTATGAGATTAGGCTAACTTCGAGCCTAATTATATTTTACGTTGAATTATTCGTACGAATGACGTGGGAAAAGTTTGGGAAAAATAGGTACTGTCACCTATAAAAGGAAAGGATTAATTAATTGGTAAATTAATTAAAAATGCCATAATTTGAATATGAACATTTATGGACATGTAATTCAAATTATTGGGCAAAATATGTACTTATACCCAAAAAGGGAAAGGTTTAATTAATTGATTAATTAATTAAAAATGGAATGTTTTATAATTACAATTAGGAATTGTAATTGTACTTATGACACGAGGTTAGGTTACATTAGTGGTGGAAGTCTGCTCGGACCCGACCGGCATATCTAGCAGCCACTAATGTTGAACCTAATGTGGGAGGTCTAAGTACGTGAATACGAATCAGTCTAAAACACTTGGTTAGGCCCAACTGTGGAATAAGCCTGACCGGACATGACCAGCATATCCAGATTCCACATGTTGCAGGCCTAATGTGAGAGGTCTAGCCCATAACAAACCATAAATGGACATGGTAATGAATCAGACTAGTTAACCTAATCTAATCCATAAGGGATTGTATGAATATGAACTAAAGATAGGGTTAAGTAAAACATGCTTGGATCAGTGAGAGGGTGAAGTACATCTTGGGTAGGTGGGTAATTTTAATACATATAGGCCCACAAACTTAACGGTTAAATAAACATGCTTGAATCAGTAGGAGGGTTAAGTACATCTTGGGTTGGTGGGTAATATTTATGTACATAGGCCTACAAACTTAACTTGTCGAGGTTATGTAATTAAAGACATCGTTAGGTAAACATAACCAGTGGAAAACCTAGTAGTGGGGATGCAAGACAAAGGGGAGAGCTTGCATCATATTGTGTGGGATACATTTCAGTCAGTAACCCTTAAATAGGTATCAAACGGGTACTCTGAACTAGGTCGGAGTGGGGCACGCTTACTGAGCTGATTGTAAGAGATCCAAACGTGGAGGCGGTGTTGACGACGCGTTCCAACAGGGTCATGTGTGTGCATGACTTCGCCTGCTGGGGAAGATAAGATGTTGTGACATCAGTAGATATGGTTGTGCACATCCGGAAAATGAGGGTTGCCACTTTAGGGAGTGATACACCCTACTGTGGGGCCAGCATAGGGTATCTATGGAATTGGGAGCCGATCGATTGGGGGTAGTAAATAGGGTACATCTATTCCTGTCTGTTTCTGTGGGGTACCTGTTTTTTTGTCTGGGCTAACGCCCGTTATTTCTGTTTAGGTACCAGTTCTGTTTGGGTTAAAACCTGTTACTAGAGTACACCTAAAACTACCATTATCTTTCGGTTGGGATCATCCTGTTTTTGTTTAGCAATTGGGGAATATGTAATTCTATTACATACCTGTTATACTAGTATTGGTGCAGATCAAGGAAAGTATTAAGAAGCACTATCTATTCTATCATATTGTCTTGTTTACCTTGTTACGCCTTCCATTTGTGTATTGATCTCTCTTATCCACTTTATATGCCTATCATGTAATTTTATTTATCTATTTTCTAAAAGTAACTAGACTCGCCAGACTTATTGTCTGACCCTTTTTGTTTCTCTTTCTTTCTTCTGTTCCACCCCCAGGTTCTCAAGGGAGGGAATTCTCAGGCTTAGTCAGGATTCTGCTATCATCTTGCCTGGAGCTTCTAGATGTATTGCTCAAGGTTCTATTTTTGCTACTATGGCTTATGATTTGGGGTTTATGCTTTCTTTATTATTGTACTCCGATATTTAAAGTACAGGACATAAGTTTTAATAATGAACAGAGTTATGTGTTTTCAGACATATGGTGTAACCATGCTTTATGATTAATAAAAGTTGTTTTTATTCCACTGTAAAAAATTTATATCTGTCTTGTAATATTTCTAATCTGTTTACTAAAACGCTTCATGAAACTTAATGCATTCCCTTTGTGAGTGACATTAACGGACGTGGGGTGTCACACTTGGTATCAGAGCTGAAGGTTACCAGATTAGATAAAAGTTTTTGAAAATTATTTTCAAAAAGGTTTTAAAAGAAAGCATTTTCAAAAGAATATCCTGTTTTGAAAAACATATTCCCCAAATCCATATGTAATATCTCTCTATTCTCCGCTTGATTCCTTTTTCGCTTTTTGTCTGGGGAACTGATTCTTCTCAAAAGGCGTCCTCATTCCGGCATGATGTCGTGGGCATGTTTAGCACATGTCGAAAGGCAATGAAGTGCCTAACCTCCATCCGTAGCCGCAGTGGTTTTACCTGCAGTTAATTTTCTCGAGCTTCGTAAGGATTTCCGTGTGATGGAGGCAACTTTTGAAAGACTTGTTAGCTTGTTATTCAAACGTAGGTAAAAAGGAGTATAAGGAAGTTAGGGCTAAGGAGCACAGCCCAAGGATGAGAAAAAGGTATAGCCCAAGAAAGGACAGCAACAACAACAGAAGAAGGGCGAATAAAAATGACAAGGCTGAGGATAAGGGGAAGAGCCATAGTTGTGGGCGAGAGGGTCATTTGGCCAAGGAGTGCAGGAAAAGGAAGAATGCTTGCTTCGTTTGTGGAGAGGTTGGATACTATTCTAAGGGAATACTATAACGACCCGTATTTATACGGATAATAATTAATTTATTTAATTATTTAAAGAGAGAAAATGGTTTTTTAATTAAATAACTTTGAATATTTAATTAATATAAATAATAGAATAATATATTTAATTTCTGAAATAATTAGAAGTAGTGAATTGACAATATAATGTGAACTGGACAATTCAAAGTATTGAATTCAGCTTAGAATTGAATTTGAATGATGAATATATTATTTGAACGACAGTTTGAACGTAGAATTATATTATACTTAAAATCGAGCTCCAAATGGCGTGGCAGTTCGCTATTTGGCTATTCGAACATCAACTGAATATACAGGGTCCGTTTTAAATCGGATTACCGTGAAATAAGAAATGTTCGGAGCTAGTGAAGTATATTTTTCTAGTGAAAGAGAAAAATCGGGATTTCATTTGTAGATTTTGATTTATGTCCAAATCTGTGACGACCCCAAGCCCCCGTATGACGGTGGCAAGGGTAATCTTTGGAATATAACACATAAACAGAGAACAACAGAACAGAAATACAGAAATACACTCCATAATGTATAACAGAATACACTGGATAAATATAAACATCAGAGTTACACAATATACAGGATCATACTTAATACAAGATACAGTTCAACTATACATAAATGTCTACAGTGGAATCAAAACATAATATGTACAATAGGAGCTGAACCACATAAAAAGAGATAAATGATACAATCCATCTTTAGCTCCAGTTATCCAGAAACAACCTGCCAAAACCTGAATACAAGGCTGCCCATGTAGAAATAGGGGCACCTGAGTTTGCAAGTGAAACAAACTACGAGTCAGTCATGGGACTGGTATGAGAAATCTACGTAACATATTTTATAATATGGCCAATCATAGGACCATGCCACTTTCGCGGAACGGGTTTACTCCAGTGATTGCCAGTGCATGTAACAAAGCAAATCTTTTAAACATCGCAATGCTTTTCATAAAAATGAAGCCATTATAAGACTCAGTTCCCATCACACAATGCAACGTAAACCGGAGGATACAGTTTTACCTTACAGTGGCAAAAATATGCTTGATACGAACAAAATAAAAGCATTTGATATTATTACTAGTGTTTATATGTTTTAAAAACAATTTCAATCATAAATATCAATCATAGACGGCATTAATGCCCCCATACCACTCTGTCGCCATATATAGGTATACAATCAAAACCGCACAATGTCGTATTTAGAAATTGGATTTCCGTCATGAACCAAGGGAAAAGATAGTCCTTACCGAATTCGAGACTATCTAGCCCGAGTCTCAGGCAAGTACTCAGTCAAGCCTTTGGATCGTCAGGGCCGATTCACAGATGTGGATTAAAATGCCTGAACACTGTGTTTCCTTGCCCTTTAGGGCGTAAATGAGTCCTATGACTCCATCGGCTCCACATAGTCATCGATATATCCGAGACGCCTCACAATCCAACAACCACACAGGTGAAAATAATATAAATGTCAGGGTTGGTAGGTCACTGACACCACCCTAGCTAGAAGGAAACCATGTCCTCCCTGAGGTCCTCGCCCGTTTCTGGTTCATACCAGGGCGTGAGGCTCGCGATTCAACGTTATACACAAAGCTATGCCACACAGGCGGTGCTTTGATCATCAACCACAAGACTTTGCTTTTCAACAAAAGCCTTGATCATTTGCCACTTAGGCATGCCACACAGGCAGTTCACTCCATGCGACTGATTTCTATCAATATATAACCTCTGAGCTCGTACGTCTCAGAGAAGGGCGTTAAGCAAGGGAATAAATTCTCCACCGCCAAACAGATATATATTTAATAGAGATCAATCAGCACATAACAAAATCCAATGTCAGACACATAGTCCATTTACAAGTTCGTTCTGGGTCTGAACGAAACCGGAGGCACCTTATACCTCGCATATCCATCGATCTCCAAGTACGTCTTGATGATCACCACTTATTATCTATATTTTGGGATGCCTCCCAATCAAGACATTAGTAATCATCCAATCGATGTGAAGATCTCCGGTCTTTAACCACCGTCTTCATCATCGACTTCTTATCGTCGATTAATTATTTGAAATGAGATTTAACTCAGCCTTTTCAAACAATTCACGTATATTTAGAATTTAAATCAATTCATCTCAATGGTTAAATTATTCGACATCAATAATTCTGTTCTTATATGTAATTTTCACGCCAAACATATTCAACCATCAAATATCCAATAAACCGGGTAAATTTGGTTTATTTCCATTCCATATCGTTTATAATATTTTATAACGATTTATCACTATTTTTATTCATTTAAAAATATCCAATTCATTCAAATGACGCTTCAGGCCATAACGCGACCGTGGCGCTCTAGGATGTTAATTGGTAAAAGGAGTGGAGTTGGTTGAATGTATTTTCCAAAATAAGCCAATCCTTTTTTGGTAAGACCCGCATAAAAATATGCCACGGACGTGAGTAAAGCTAAAGCAACAGTAGTATTCTTCATATTTGATTTACACACATCTGAAAATCTAACCGTTGGATCTTCACAAATTTTATATCATTAGAAAGATCTTTTCAAAATGAATCCAACGGTTTCAGTTTTGGGAATATCCGATGGTCGGATCTCCCGGTACAATCATTTGAAGTTACGATTTCAAAATACGAACTGCAACGTCGTTATTAGATTTAATTTAATTATATTTATACATATAAATATAATCCATTCTTCGATTTCAAAACAATATTCACTTCATATATTTGATAAAAATGATATTTTTATCCAGCAAATATTTATTTCAACACATCACTATTTTTAACAATTCATATATCTAATAAAAATATGATTTTTATTGTAAAACAATTTATTTCAAAACACGATTATTTTATATAGTTCATACATAAGGTAAAAATGTTATTTTTCTCTTTCAAAGAATTTATTCAACACATGAATTTCTATTCAACACACGAAATATAGTTTCAACATATGAAAATAATTCTAATACATGAATATTATTGAAAATTTTGGCAGCATAATGGCAGGGTAGTTAAAACAGGCACCGTCCCTAGTACGGCTCTTTGCTCTACCTTAAAGCTTCGCAGCTTTTGACAATGGGGATTTTCAATATCTAGTTCGTACCCAGACGAATTTTCCCAAGTACTAATCCTATTGCGATTACAACCACAATCAATTATTTCAAATCAACCATTCATGATATTTATCATATTTTCACATCAACCAATAATCCAAACAATATCACAACCAATATATATCGTCCATGGTCTGTGGCCGAGGGGAGTATATATACAAATATATAGATATACGTATATAACTATATTTCGATTTCATTTCAATATGATTTCAATTCATTTCAACTCACATATCATTTTTACAATGCATATATAACTTATGCATCGAACATACAACTTATACAACACTTATACATGAGGTGTACAACGCTTATATAACTTATACATCGACTATATAATTTATACATCGTTGTTTCCATATCTTCTATAATTTAGAAATATCACATTAGGTTCCACTCCTCCAAAAATTGTAGAAGGCTCATTAAAAATATCTGGTCCCTTCTAGAATGTAGAAGGCGTCCACATGAGTCCACTGTCTCTTGTTTCACTGGATTTCGTCAACAAACGGGAAAGATATGGTTTTTATTGTAAAATCATAAACCGTAGCGCTTTAAAGTGCTATAAACTATAAAATAAATTCAAACCCGTTACCTTTCCTGTTTTGTTCAAAACTAGGTTTCAACCTAGTGCGCAATACAAGGCGCGAGGTGATGATCGGCTGGTACCACGATGTAGAGCTTGGAGAGAGCTTCCAGGCACTACCCACGATGGCTTACTCGAACTGGAGATCGGCGCGCAAATCGAGGCGGCGCAGCAGATTTTCTCAGGCGCGAATCTCGAGAACGGCGACACTAGATGTGCCAATACCAAGATGGATTTGAAGCTCTCGTGATGCTCTTCAAAATCGTCAACTGGGTCGAAGGCTATCGGTGCATGGATTGATCGGAAAGTGGCCGGGAAGTGGTGAATAGCATTCGTCGTCGATCGTGTTTAACGCGGGGAGGGGGGGTTCTCAATTTTTTTTATGAAAGAAAAAATAATTGTTTCGTCGATATTTATTATTTCAAAAATATTAGTGTTTTCTAACACGAACACCAATTCAAACCCAATGACTGTCGCCGCTAGCTAAATACCCCCATTCCAAACAAAATGGGGTATGTTTCATAGGCCCATTCGACTGTCTAATTTAGTTTTTCTTCAAATTAAATTATAAAACATTCAATATTTGATTTGAACGTACTTTTCAATTTGCCGGGGCCACATACTGATCCCAAGAATTCCAGAAAAATAAATCTAGCTATGTTTTGACGACACGGTCCCAACAAAACTAGTTTCGTCGAATTCTGAGACCGTTTGAAAATTGGCCATTTTCTGGTCGTTCCAATTTAACTTAAATCAACCAAACACATTTTCCTTTGCCACGCTCACATATTAACTTCAAAAATTATGGAATTTGAAACCTAGCAATAATTTGACATCCCAGATCCAACAAAAGTGGTTTCATTGAATTTTGAGGTCGTTTGCAAAATGGCTATTTTCACGGGCTATATAAATTCTATCTCGACCTTTGGCTATAATTTTTGATTCCCGCTATGAAACTTTGATTTTTCAGATTTGTTAGAAATATATTCATAAACAGATTTAAATATTTTTGGTTTCATTAAAATCCATCCTATTTTGCACCCGGTACAGTCAGTCAAAGTTTGAATTCAAATTTAGAAACTGCCGCGCCTTTTCAGGCCTTGTTTATAATTAAAAATAATTATATTTATTTTCAAACATCGATTCAAACATACTTTTCATCGTTATTATTTAAAATAATTTATTTTAAATATTTAAAATCCACAAAAATAGCTAAATTAAAATTTTCAAACTAGTTCAGATTTCCGGGTTGTTACAAAATCAAATTTTATAAAAGTCGCTATGGAATTCCTTTATAATTTATAACGATTTATTTATATATATTAAAGGAATTTCATTATAAATCGAATATCGATTCAACCAAATATGACTATCGAGTTGTAAATCCCAGTGGAGCTGTATGATATTTTATTGTGAATATATACGATAATATTTATTTTTAAATATTAAATTTGATTGTTTTTAAATATATTTATATATTTAAAAGGTTTATTTAGAGCTTTAAAAATAGCCAGTTTTACGAACGACCACCAAATTCGATGAAATTATTTTTTATGGATCTGCAATGTTAAATTATTGCTAGATTTCAATATTCGTGATTTTTGAAGTCAGTATGTAGCCGTAAGGATTTTAATGTGAAATACAGTCGATTATTTGACCTTTAAAAATACGCTATTTGAGAAAACAGAGTCGGAATTCGACGAAACCAGTTTCTTTGGGTCTGTAATGTCGAATTGTAGCTGCATGTCCGGTTTCGTGATTTTTGGATGTCAGGTGTGATTACAGGAATTTTAAAGGATAAATACACATAGCGATTGATTAAAATTCAATATAATATTCGAATAAAAATATATTTAAAGAATCCTATAATACCTACCCGACATCTTAAACCTAATTCCACTCTCCTTCAGGTCAAAGCAAATCCGCCGTCACTATTTCTATCTTCACACCAAAAATGGTAACAAAAATAAATCCAAACAAATAGGATAAAATCCTATAAATCTCCAAACTGTTTTAATTGAAATATCCATAGCATTATCTTCAACCTGAGGTGCATTTGTTGGGGTACGATTCTTTTTTTGTCAATGGATTTTCTTTAGCGTGCGCCTAGGGTTTTCTGTCGTAGGAGTTTGGGGAGGAGATAGTACGAATGGATGTAGGCGAGGTGCTCCAGATGGCGAGCCGCTCCGACCAGTGAAGTTTGGTTAAACTTCGAGGAAAAAGGTATCGCAACCTTTCAGTGTTGTACAAAAAGGGTCGACGACGGACACTATTTGAGGAGGTCGAATTGAGCCTTACGGGTATGACCGGATAGAGTTTCGAAAGGGAAGAGTGTTGGTAAAATCATTTGTCAATTTAATGAAGCATGGAGGTAGGGAGTTGAAGGGGAGTCACGGCCAGGCTTTGAAACCGAAATGGATGGAGTGTGTTTAGTATTTGGAGAAGAAGGATTAGAGGGAGCAGGTCCGTTAATTTAAATGGGCTTGGGCCTTATGGTGAGGCCGAATTTTTAATTGTTTTAAGTTTAAATAAATTCCAATAGTGTATTAATTAGAAAATGTATAACTATTTCATACATTAGATGAATTAGACAAAACAAGATCCGACAGGATCGTATGGACGAGCTCTATGCACTGGAACTGACTGGGAGTGCATTAGAGCCTGTTACAATTTATAGCAAAATAAATTGTCCGTCCGAATCAAGCGATAGTTATCGTTATTAATGATGATCGTCCAATGTGAGTAAAACTCACTAACTCTAAATAGTTATATTTCTATAACGTATTCTTAGAACTGATAATTATTTGTTGATTGCTATGTGTTAACTGTTTGGCTGAATTGCTTATGTATTGGTTGAAATTATATATAACGATATATATATATATATAAATCGTTAAACAAATATTGATTCTGTTTAGCGGAATATTTCATATTGAAATGAAATCGATGTTAATTATATTGTTTAACATCTGTGATGCAGGGAAACAGGTTGGAGGGACCCAACTGGGTTCCTCAATATATAAAATACTGTTTTATTTCATATATTGTGATATACGATGTGCTATATTATCTGCTGTTGATTATGTGTGTTTGAATGACATTGACCATTGTTAATATGTATTGTAAATACCGTAAGACTAGAATGTAGAAAAGGGGAATTTCAATGTGTATTTTGAAAATAATTTATTTATATGAAATCAATGGATTTTATATATAAAACGAAAAAGGTTTTATAAAAGGAAATTTATTTATGAAATCAAAGGATTTTATAAAAAGGATAATTTTTTATAAAATGAAGTAGAATTTATTAAAGAGGAAATATTTATAAAAACAAAGGATTTTATAAAAAGGGAATTTATTTATAAAATCAAAAGGGTTTTATAAAGAGGAATATTTATTAGGATAATAAATAAAGTCATATAAGGAATATTTATTGGGATAATAAATAGAAGTATAAAAGGATTATTTATTTAGAAAATAAATAAAATAGAAAGAGGAATATTTGTAAAACATTTACAAATAAAATAGAAAGAGGAATATTTGTAAAACATTTACAAATACAATAGAAAGAGAAATATTTGTAAAACAAGTACAAATAGAATTAAAAAGGAAATATTTATTTAGAAAAACAAATAGAGTTATAAAAAGGAAATATTTATTTAGAAAAATAAATAGAGTTATAAAAAGTAAATATTTATTTAGAAAATAAATAGAGTTATTAAAGGGATTTATTGGGAAATGAAAAAGAATGTCATATAAGGAGATATTTGGCAAATGAATAGAATTTTACATCAGGAAAGTTTAGACCCGTGCTTCGCACACGGGTATAACATGATATGGATTTAAAAGAAAGATTTTAAATAGAATTTGTTGTAACCAATAGGTTGAGAAGATTAATTTATAAATAATATTTTATAAATTTAATAAAATATTTATCATTGGATAAATAGAATATATAAGTCGGGACTTATATAGAGAAGTAAGAATTGATTTCAACATCGATATTTGAAACTGAATATAGACGTAAAGTTAATCAAAGGAGCCAGTTAGAGTTAAATAGTTAGAATTAATCGATTAGAGTAAATCAAACTAGAGTTATTTGAATAGGGTTAATCAAACAAGAGTTAGTCAAATATTTGTTATTCGAATAGAGTTGATTGAATTAGAGTTAGTCGGATTAGAGTTATTCGAATATAATTTGTTCGAAGAAGGAGTTATCGAATAAGTTTATTCGAAGAAGAAAATTAATCAAATATAATTTATTCGAATAAAGAATTTTTTTATCGAATATTAGTTTATTCAAAACAAGTTAATCGAATATTAGTTATTCGAAAGGAGTTATCGAATATTAGTTATTCGAAAGGAGTTCATCGAATATTAGTTATTCGAAAGGAGTTTATCGAATATTAGTTTATTCGAAACAAGTCAATCGAATATTAGTTATTTGAAAGGAGTTATCGAATATTAGTTTATTCGAAACAAGTTAATCGAATATTAGTTATTCGAAAGGAGTTAATAGAATATTAGTTATTCGAAAGGAGTTAATCGAATATTAGTTATTCGAAAGGAGTTTACCGAATATTAGTTATTCGAAAGGAGTTAATCGAATATTAGTTATTCGAAAGGAGTTAATCGAATATTAGTTATTCGAAAGGAGTTGTTCGAAATGAGTTTATCGAATATTAGTTATTCGAAAGGAGTTAATCGAATATTAGTTATTCGAAAGGAGTTTATCAAATATTAGTTATTCGAAAGGAGTTAATCGAATATTAGTTATTCGAAAGGAGTTAATCGAATACTAGTTATTCGAAAGGAGTTAATCGAATATTAGTTATTCGAAAGGAGTTAATTGAATATAGTTTATTCGAAAGGAGTTAATTGATAAGAGTAAATTAGTTAGAGTTAATTGAATACAGTTAATCCAGTAGAGTAAATCAAATAGAGTTAATAGAATTGAGTTAATCAAACAAAGCTAACTGATAAGAGCAAATCGTTTAGAGTTAATCGAATAGTGTTAATTGAATAGAGTTATTTGAATATAGGTATTCGAAGAAGAGAGATTATCAAATATAGTTTATTCGAAGGAAAGTGTTATCAAATAGAGATTTATTCGAAAGAGAGTTACGTAAGGAAGTTTGTTAAAGATTTAAAAGATAAACTTTGACTATTTCGAAGTTAAAACGTTGTTCAGTTAAGATCTGAGACGTAATTATACCCCAACTTGATTGACTTCCTTCTTAACTACGGAATGGTAAGGTTTGATAGTGAAGGTTGGTTAAGTGAATATAGTTAATGAAGGTAATGGTGAATTGGCATAGCGATGTTTTATTTAAACATCTGTTTAAATATAAGGAATGAGTTTTGGAAACTTTTTCGAAATATAATCATAGGTATTTTCTAATCATAGAAAATGAAATGTTGGATGGTAAAGAATACAGGAATGACAGTGATATGTGGAAAGGAGATGGAAATGTTTTCCAATGATCAATAACATATATTTTCTAAATTTAGAAAATAAGAATTTCTGTATATATATACAGAAACAGGAAATGGAGAATGAATAAATTAATGATAAATTAATTTAAGAGATAAATGTTGAATGTTGATTGATCAATAAAATTTCCATTTGGAAATAATATCATTGTTTGCACACATGTTTTTCTTTGATAGTTAAATCACAGACTATCAAAGTTTTGACCATTTTTCCGTCGTCAATACGGAGAGACTGGTTGGATTATTATCCGAGAACCACTCCGTATGGGCGTTAGCATTTTGAATCAAATAGATCGAAGACAAATTAAAGACGGAGTTTATACAAGGGCTATTGTATAAGTCCTAGGTAGAGATTGCGTAGGATGGGTGTACGGAATAGTGCCTTCGGTTTGTCCAGTCCCAAGACAACTTGAATGGACGAATGTTTGACAGAGTATATCTGGTAGATCAAATAAGTTGATCATTTCAAACGTATTTACATTGGTGGCAGAGGAATTCGTTTCTCTTAGCTATACCCATGGTATTTTTGGGGAAATCAATTTGTGATTTGATGGGTATGACAATGTGGCATTCGAAGTAAATGGAGGAGTGATCTATTAAAGGATACATTTTAACCTCGAGCCTCATCAACTGAGAAATGATAGAAATCGGGCAGGCAGCATGGCTAAGTGGTTCGCAACCAAGTAGGGTATATTTTCACCATCTAGAGAATATTCATATTTGTTACTTCTTTCAATTCTGTATCTCCCAGGAATGGTTATGTTGGTTTATCAACTGTAAGGTGACAATATATTCGATACAGTCAAGCGAAATGAGTGATCGGTCATGTGTGGCCGAGGTTGCAAGGTGTTCTTGTTGAACTCCAGTGTATCGCCTCTAGAGTACACTGAGCGGAAGGTAGATCCATACCTTGTCATAGTTGGAATCCATTCCCCAAATAAGAGCCTGTGGTTTCGATTGTATATTATATATGTAGAACGTTAGATGCAAGCGTTTCTACTAGATTGATATTACTTGTGTTAGACATTATTATAATATAAGAATAATATTGTTTACAAATGACTTGGGTTATCGTAAGGTACAAACCATCCGTGTTTATGTGTGGATCGGTCTTACGATTATTCTTTATTTTGAAAGGATTTTTAAAGTTAAACAAATGATTTGAGTTTACTCACACCAGTCGCATGACTGACCCAAAGTTTTTTTTGTTTTGTTTTCCCTAAACTGTTGGGTGCCCAATTTTGTACGGGCAGTCAAGTAGTCAGGATTTATAGATATATTTGGAGATCTGGAGAAGGAGGCTTCAGAATTTTATAGCTATGGTTATTTCCATTGTGTTGTAAGCATTGTACTCTGATAATGTTATTGTATACATATACTGATTATATTTCAAAGTTATGTTATGAAATATATTTATTCGTTCCGCTGTGAGATTCGTATTTACTCTGATGTTGTATGTACTTCTTCTTCTTCTATTCTAAGTTTCTATCCTATCTATTCTCATCCTCTAATTTCTTTTTTGGACTATCTGGTATTTTCGATGTTTGGATAGTCAACATAGTGTTGTATGCCGATATCCAGGATCGCGAAAACCCCAGGTCGTTAAAGTGCCCAATGAAGCAAGGACATGGTCAAAAGGCAGGAACTTCTGGAGGGTAGGTGCATGCTCTCGCGATCAGTGCTCCTGAAAAAGGTAGAAAAATTTCCGTATAAAGTTTAGTTTCTCTTTAGAATCATCAAGTTAGGACACATTTTAATTCTGGCGCTTCATACTCATTTATATCTAGTTCTGTTGTTGAATCTCTGGCCTTAGTTACTAGTATGGTAATTGATCCGGTAGTTGGCTCAAACCCCATTGGTGATTCGGCTCATTTATCTATGATTTGTACGGGTTTGAGAATATCTGTGTTAGGCGTCAAATTTGAATGCAATGCATATGTACTCGGGTTTATGGGATATGGGTTGATTTCAGGGATAGGTTGGTTTACCACATACGGTGCCATTTTGGGTGGTGAGAGGAGGATCGTTACGCACCCTCAAAATTTCTTGTGACCCACAAGGGTCTGTCATGCTTAGTTTCCTAGAGTCTCTTGAGGCGTCAATCGATGATCTGTGATCGACACTAGTAGTCCATGAGTATCTTGATGTCTTAGATGAGGTTCGGGGATTACCCCCGAGGTGCGAGATTGATTTCCGTATATATCTGGTGGACAATGCAAAGCCAGTTGCATTACATGTGCGCCATATGGCTCCTAAAAGAAAAGAGGGAACTTGATAAGCAAGTGGCGAGGCTACTTGAGAAGAGGTTTGATAGGTGAATCATATCAGGATGGAAAACCTAATGAAGACTGTCCCTGAGGAAGCCCATCATTCCAAGATGACTATTCATCCAAGTGGCGATAAAATGTATGGAGTTTGAGGTAGTAGGGCCAAATTTGCGAAAGGAAGTGAAAATAAAGAAGAATGCAATGATTGGATGAGTTCCGACTTGCATACTTGGATCAGAGGTTAAGAAGCTACGCATACGAGAAGTCAAATTGGTGAAGGTCCAGTGGGGAGACAATCAAGAAGACGAAACTTGGGAGACTGAAGACAAGATTTTTGTGCTTCGTACCCTTCCCGTTTCGAGGGAATGTTCTTAACTTCTCTTCCAAAAACTTTTATTCGCATTTGCTTCTATCATCTGAGTATATCCTCTCAATCGAATCTTCGACCTTTAGTTAGGAATTCCCATGATTGTAAACATGTGTTTGGGACATGTTATGTTTGATGGATGCAAGTGGATGCAAGTGTTTGCTAGTGGTTGCCTGTGGGTGTATATACACACACGTTAGGCACTAGATCAGCTCAATCACTCTCATACTGCATATGGATTTGAGTGCATTTTCTTTTCTTTTATGGATGTAAATGGATGTATTAGTATATGGATGTTGCATTTGGACAAATGTGTGTGCATACATATAAATCTTATATGATGTAATAGGTTTATTTGCATAAATATTGGATTCATGGCACTGACATACATTCCATTAACGAGGTCAACTAAATCAGAAGACCGCCTGATTTTCGCATTAGTTTTGGGACATATACACACACTTCTACATATATTCATATAAGCATTATAGGATTTTAAGGAAAATGGATGCCAATGGATGTTGGATGAGTAGATGGATGAGGGATGGTAGGATATGCATTCTTTCCAACTTAGAGATTTCAGGGATAAAATCCTTTGAGTAGGGGAGAATGTAACACCCCAAATTTTAACGACATTAAAAGAGGATAAATTAAATAATAATTAATTTAACATTCATAAATAGAGGTAATGGACTATGCCATTGCGTCCGTCTCGAAATTCTGGTCAGAATGGACATTTGGTTTGCGTAAAATGGACACCGTATGAAAAGGTTATGAGGGTTCGAAGTTTAATTACGCATAAGATAAATATATAAATATATATAGAATAAGTTCCAGAACCTTCAAAAACATTTCAAAAATCAAAAATCGGGCCAAAGCGGGCTGAGTGTGAAAATTCCCGCTCGTGGGTGTCGACCCCCAAGTGGGTGTCGACATGGGTGTCGACCCCCCTATAGGGGTGTCGACCCCCCTGGACAGATCTGGGCAGAATTCGTTTTACGTACCTGGACTTGATTCTGGGTCTGGTTCATTGGTTCTAGTATATAAATATGGTCCCCTATTCTCTTATTTTCTCCATTGGAAATCATAGAAGCCATATGTCATCGGGTCGCAAATTGAAACAGAATCAAAGTCTACTACAATCAGTTTAGCTATTCAGAATTCAGATCTCTCTCTCTAAATTTTCTGAACCTAACGCTGTGAGTTTCTAGTTATTTTTAGGTTTAGATAATTAAAATTTAATTGTGATCCTGACATTGTTAATAAATTTGAATCTAAGATTATGCCTATTTCTTTTTAGATCTGTCCTTCTATACCCATTGGATCTTTTTTCTTGCTCTGTGCCCGCTCATACTTCACATGTCTATTTTATGCCAGTTTTGATGATTCTCTTCCCTTCTCTTCTTTTCCTTTTATTTATGAGATTAGGCTAACTTCGTGCCTAATTATATTTTACGTTGAATTATAAGTACGAATGACGTGGGAAAAGTTTGGGAAAAATATGTATTGTCACCTATAAAAGGAAAGGATTAATTAATTGGTAAATTAATTAAAAATGGCATAATTTGAATATGAACATTTATGGACATGTAATTCAAATTATTGGGCAAAATATGTATTGACACCCAAAAAGGGAAAGGTTTAATTAATTATTTAAAAATGGAATGTTTAGTAATTACAATTAGGAATTGTAATTGTACTTATGACACGAGGTTAGGTTACATTAGTGGTGGAAGTTTGGCCGGACCCGACCGGCATATCCAACAGCCACTAATGTGGGAGTTCTAAGCACGCGAATACGAATCGGGCTAGGACACGAGATTAGGCCCAACTGCGGAATAAGACTGCCCGGACCCAATCAGCATATCCAGCATCCACATGTTGTAGGCCTAATGTGGGAGGTCTAGCCCATTATAAACCATAAATGGACATAGTAATGGATCAGACTGCTTAACCTAATCTAATCCATAAGGGATTGTATGAATATGAACTAAAGATAGGGTTAAGTAAAACATGTTTGGATCAGTTGGAGGGTTAAGTACATCTTGGGTAGGTGGGCAGGTGGGTAATATTAATATATATAGGCCCACAAACTTAACCGTTAAATAAACGTGCTTGAATCAGTGGGAGGATTAAGTACATCTTGGGTTGGTGGGTAAAATTTATATATATAGGCCTACAAACTTAACCTGTCGAGGTTATGTAATTAAAGACATCGTTAGGTAAACATAACCAGTGGAAAACCTAGTAGTGGGGATGCAAGACAAAGGGGAGAGCTTGCATCATCTTGTGGGGGCCCATTTCAGTAAGTGACCCTTAAATAGGTATCAAACAGGTACTCCGAACTAGGTCGGAGTGGGGGACGCTTACTGAGCTGATTGTAAGAGATCCAAAAGTGGAGGCCGTGTTGACGGCACGTTCCAACGGGGTCAAGTGCATGCATGACTCGGCCTGCTGGGGAAGATAAGATGTTGTGACATCAGTAGATATGGTTGTGCACATCCGGAAAATGAAGGGTTGCGACTTTAAGGAGTGATACACCCTACTGTGGGGCCAGCACAGGGTATCTGCGGAATAGGGAGTCGATCGATTGGGGGTAGTAAATAGGGTACATCTAGTCCTATCTGTTTCTGTGGGGTACCTGTTTTTATGTCTGGGCTAACACCCGTTATTTCTGTTTAGGTACCAGTTCTGTTTGGGTTAAAACCTGTTATTAGAGTACACCTAAAACTACCATTACGTTTCTGTTGGGATCATACTGTTTTTGTTAAGCAATTGAGAATATGTAATTCTATTAGATATCGGTTATAGTAGTGTTGGTGCAGAGCAAGGAATGTATTAAGAAGCACTATCTATTCTATCCTATTGTCCTGTTTACCTTGTTATGCCTGCCATTTATGTATTGATCTCTCTTTCCACTTTATATTCCTATCATGTTAACTTTATTTATCTACTGGCTAAAAGTAAATAGACTCGCCAGACTTATTATCTGACCCTTTTTGTTTCTCCTTCTTTCTTCCATCCCCCCCCCCCTCAAAAGGTTCTCAAGGGAGGGAATTCTCAGGCTTAGTCAAGATTCTGCTATCATCTTGCTTGGAGCATCTAGATGTATTGGTTAAGGTTCTATCTTTGCTACTATGGCTTATGATTTGCGGATTATGCTTTCTTTATTATTGTACTCTGAGATTTAAAGTACAAGGCAGAAGTTTTAATGATGAACAGAGTTTATGTTTTTTTAGACATATGGTGTAACCATGCTTTATGATTAGTAAAAGTTGTTTTTATTTCGCTACAAAAATTTTATATCTATCTTGTAATGTTTCTATTTTGTTTCCATTCTTGTAAGTGACAATAACGGACGTGGGGTGTCACAAGGAAAGTCGAACAGATCCGGAAACATTACAGGCTACTCAATAACGGTACCCAAATGTCGTACGCTCTGAATGTACAATCAGGCTGTATCTGCATAGGAGGCTATGAAAACTTGGATGAAATAGGGTCAAATGAGACCGGAGATACCTGAACTCTACCGACTTCCATATGAGGTCCTAAATGATTAGAGTTAACCCCCCGCCATAATCAGGACATATCAGTCTACGTGGAGCAACTCTAGCCCGATAAGAATCGTAATCTCATCAATGAAGAATGGGCTAATATCAACCCAACCAGCCTCCCGTAGGGCCTGTATGTACTGCACCCATATCAACCTACGTATGCCAAACATGTCCTCATAAGATAACGGATCTCCTGTTATACGTAAATCCTCGTTGATCTGATATGCACATCTATCGCCCAAATACAACATAGGCATATATGCGGGTGTGTGTAAAGCCAACCTATGGGTAGAAAGTGTATTTGCAATCACCATCGGGTGATCGTTGACCATAAGACCCGCAGCTGTCAGATGTGACAAATGTGCGGTCCAAGGAGTGTGTATGATATTTCCCCGACTCCGCATGTAAAGCTGTGCTCTAGACTCCATCAAATCATGATGTACACCCAATGGAGCATGGGAGTACGTAATGAGTACTCTCCCATCGTCTCATCTGCGGAAATAACTACTCACCTACCAGATCAGCCATCTCTACCATGCGTGGATGCATGTTAGTCGTGAACTCATAATACCAAATGGGTAAAATATACCAAAAAGCCTGCATCTCTCTGATGTATCGCAATGCATATGAATCTAAAGCCGTGTACCGAGTACCTATCTAGTATAGCTTTGCCCTAATTTATCGTATTAGGCCGATCCAGCATAGTAATCGAATCTAGATAACCCAACTGAACGGTACTTTTGTGGTTCGAAAAAAAGGTCGACCCAAACAAGTACAATAAAAATGCCCTAATCACCCCATCTATCATATCTAGTCGACTCGAATACGAAGTGACGTACTGCTGCAGGTAAGTCAACGTACTTGCACCACTATTAATTTTGGTAGCTTCAAAAAGGGGCAAGAAGAATGGAAAACATGTGGGGTGACTCATAGAAATCATCAAAAGGAACTGGTTTACGATCGAGATGACCAATATCTAACCAGTCAGCATATAGAAATCAACAGGAGTGATACCAAGCTCAAAGTCATAAAAATGGAAAGTATGTGTGGTCGGCCACCACCGCTCACATAGTGCCTGTAACAGGGGTCTGTCAAATGACTGAATAGGTCTAATAGATAAAAACTGACCAAAGGGACTGTGCCACAACCTATCCTTAATAGGACGTGGAAGTGCGTCATAAAATGTAATGCATTTCGGCCAACTACCTCGGCAATGAATGTACCTGTCCTATACATAACGAAATAAGCAATGTTTTTCAATTCAATAACATTTATCTAGCACGTGTGAAGATATAACTCGCGTAATACTAGAAATCGTTAACCTTTATATTATATCTGTATCATGGACAATGCAGTATCGGCTCGGTGCTGGTATCCCTTTGGAAGATCGTGAAGGACACGAAGCTCATCGGCTGTTACACCAGGAGCCAGAGGTGTGTGTAATGGATCCACTAGCTCGTCTGACGGCTTCCGAGCAACTCTCTTTGCAACTTTAGTGGGTCACGGCTGCATTTAAACTCAATTCTCTATTAAAAACAAATTAAAACGAGAGCTTGAAGAGGAAATAAATGAAGGAAAAATGGCGGATAGGGGAGGGGGGTTTACAGGGCCAGAATCCTGGCGCCTATTTTATAGACGTCAGACCACTGGCAAAATCCCCCAGAGTATTAAGCCCTGAACCTATTGGCGAAATCGCCTTAAATATTAAGCCCTGAACCCACTGGAGTTGCTCTTAGGGATATCCAAGTTAACTAAATGTGTATGCCAAGCTGAGGAAATACACGAATACTGATCTCAGTGGTGTTAGCTTGGCCGATCTAAGACCTAGTCACTTAGCCGATCCGAAGCTGAGTGGAAGTCATTCCAATTCGAGGAAATAGTTTATGACGACCTCGATTTTATCCAAAACTCCGCTTTTTCTTGAAATCCATTACTGCGATCAAGTTTTTCTGAGTTCTCTTAAGGTCATGCTCAAGTTCGGAGTGATCTAATAACCAAAAATACAAAGCATAATGAATTTGTAAAAATGTAGGTCAACACTGGATGAGTGAAGTTTAGACGTAGAGATGAGCAAAGGGATGGTTTGTATCAATTTTTCAAATAACCGGTTGTTGATGCTGTTTTTGCTACTGTTGAAGTTTTGGAGCTGTGGCTGCCTTTGGTGAGATGTGGACAATCGGTTAGATCATTGTGGCCTTTTATGAGAAGCCAAGTGAGCTCGTTAAGTTCGCCTTTAGATGGAGATATTGTTCCAAGATGTTAATGCCTTCTAGAATGAGGCTAGTGACTCTGCCCTTGGCAAATGTATATTTGGTGACGTTGCTCCAGGTGCAATAATCGGTTGAGTTCGTCCAACTGGATAAAGATGAAGGGTTATTGGAATGTAGGTAGTTATGTCTTTTCTGCTGCATTTCAAAACTGAGTTAGATAGTATGCTTGACAGGAATGTGAATGATAATGTGAAACGGAGGAAGCGAATCTGTGAAGAAGTACTTAATGTAAGCATGGTTAACTTGTATGAAAGAGGTAAGAAATTTGTTGAGCTATTTATAAGAGAATCGATTAACAAGTAGAAGTGTATTACTGAAAATCTTGAAGTGCTAGAATGAGTAAACTTGATATTAGTATTGAGTAAGGATATAGTGATATGAAATTGTTCACTTATGGTTTCTAACTTATGAGGAAAGTCTATGGATATTGCATATAATGAGTATAATTGGTTGAATTATGCGATGTTGAAGGCAGTGCGTTTAGATGTGAATGGATGTGTTTTGACTGTACGTGGATAAACCAGTAGCACATTTGTTTCTATGAAAGGAGTTTGTGTTTGGTTGTTCCAAGGTTGGACGATTGCTTTAGGGATTGTTGTTGGTTGAAACTGCTGATTGAGGAAGCTTTCAATTGACATTAAAATGTTGTTCTTATGTGGATGTTAGTAAGGAAGAAGATGATGTAACTGTAGTATAGAAACATTGCTTTGAAAATTGGGCAATTTGTAGGATGCT
Organism: Allium sativum; assembly: GCA_030737875.1. NCBI lineage: Eukaryota > Viridiplantae > Streptophyta > Magnoliopsida > Asparagales > Amaryllidaceae > Allium > Allium sativum. The sequence goes on along the minus strand of CM060918.1, from coordinate 611,019,697 downwards.
TAAGAGTTTCTTGATGGAATGCCTTATAGAAATAGATGTATAAACATCAGTAAGAAAGCACAACATCAACTGCAAAATGAAGATGAAAGTGACGAAGGGTGTAACGTTATTTATTGGATTGGGAATTTATGTAGTATTCAAGAGAACTGTTTGAAGTTAAAGCTTACAAACGCAGTAGGTAAAACCTATAAGTGAAGAAGGTCTGGTTTGAAGTCATCCAACAAATAAATGAGGAAGTGCCACCACTCTAGCTTGTTGAAGAGATGACAGATACAACTATATCAAGGAAGACCCATGTGAGAGGACCATGAATCCTTAGTATGGAGTTGAAATTTTAAGGTTGAAAGCAAAAGAGTTGTTGATAGTTTGCGAGTAATGCATTAGTCAACATGAAACAGTTGACCATGTTTAACCAGATAAATATGAAAGTTATGACGAAATCCATCTGTGCATGAGGATAGAGAAATTGACAATTGTAGTTCAGTGCAAGTCAGCACTTATGAGTTGCAAACTGAATATTTGACAAATTCAGTTTAAGAGTGGGTGCTAAAGTTAAAAAATATCTCTAAAAGAAGTAGTTTAAGATATGGGTCTTATTCATTTGATAGAAGTGATTTTGTGGCTACCTTAGTGGCTTTAGTTTAGAGACAAGTAGGATACCTTATTTTGGAAGCTTTTTAATTCTTATCATTATACTAATCGAGTTAATAACAATGTACTTACTTTTGCTTCACGTTAAATCTTTTTGCTCTCTCTAATAAAAATTCTACCAGTGTCAAATAAAGGGGTAACTTTTTTAACTTATTGGTTCACACATAATGGTCAGACAAAACTGATGATCTAACATGGGCCGACTTCCTCCAGCGCTAGCAATTCCCTTAACAAATTAATTTTATAACCCTAACAATGTACCAATGAAAAAAAATAAGAATCTCTTAACATAACTGTTTATGAGTGGACATTTGTAAGTTCGGATGCAACGATGAATAACTTGATCATTTGTTCTTGACTTCTTAATGCATCAACTGGGTGCTAACTCAAGGCTTGAATTAAGAAAATCTATGTTGATGTTCTCCAATACCAAATGTTACCTTGAATATATAAATTACATTAAAGGACCACCATTGCCTATTTAATATAAATGTGCTCTAAGGTGCATATATTATATAGTTGGAATTAGCATGTTTGGAGTCAATGTTGATGTTTAATATTTAGGAATCGTAAATGGCTAGTTTTATTTTCAACACCTATTTATATTCAAGCATTCATACACAACATAATAGGCAAACTATATTTATCATTCAAAAATGTCACAATTATCAGTTTTAAATAATATCGTCCTTGAAAATGATCAATGGCATAGTGGAATCCTTTTCATTTCCATTCATCCAATCCATTGTATAGTGAAAAGATCATATTTCTAAATTTGTTTGTCTATGTGTAAGGTGGAATTCAGGGGTAGATCTTGTGGTTAAGGTTGCTTGTGTCAACATTTTGTGTCTAAATAGACTTTCCCATATATATATATATATATATATATATATATATATATATATATATATATATATATATATATAGTGATTCGGCTTATGACTCCATTTGTCTACATATATTAATGTGATAAATGTGGTTTCTTGAATTGTTATATTATATTAGTAGAATTGAAAATTACAATCTTTGAATGTCATGGCAGCAAAAATGTGCAACAGAAACATTTTTATTAGTTTTATTATACTTTAGCATCATGCTAGTGCTATAGAAAGTATTTTGAAAGAAGTAAACTGTTTTTATAGCAACAAAATGATGCTGCAACAGATAGTAATGAATTTTCTATAGCGTGTCATTGCGTCATAAAAGCTTTATCCAATGATTCCATAGCATGTTCAGATGCCATAATAATATGGTATGCTAACATATTAAAGCAACCAAATGATGTCATAAAAGTCCTACAATACATTACATAATGCTATATAAAATCAGTTGCATCAATATGTCCATGTTTAAGATTGCAACAAAAGTACATTTTCTATTGCAAGATTTACACGCTATAATATCTACTAGACTTTTAACAAAATGTTTATAGAATCGTCATAGAAATTTATTATAGCAGTTTTTAAACGTCATAAAAAGGTCTTTTTGTTGTAATGTCTGGTTTTCTTTCGTATATTGGTATCATTCCATACATATTTTTTTTACATATAACATAGTTTATTTTTTAGAAAAATGGTACTTTTATTACTATATATATATATATATGTGTGTGTGTGTGTGTGTATGTGAATTTAACAACCTTAGTTGTACGATTTCAAACAAGTGACGGACTACTTACTCTAAAAATTCACTCGTACTGAAATATACCGCACAACCCTAAGATCAATGTAAAACTAAATGACATTTATTGACCTATATAAGTCTAATAAAAAACCAAAATAGAAGACATACAAAAGACCACTATGAAATATGACTCTGTCTGATCTATCTTCTCAACACTACTATCCAGAAGAAACTCCCTAAGTGGAGAAAGATAGTGATTCCTATTTCTTGAACTTCTTCACCTACTTCTTTTTCTTGCCCTTTATTTTAGTAATCAATGAATTCCACTATGAGTTATCTATTACTCCAGATTCTGAATTCGCCTGAATCAAATTAAAAACCCTACTTTTTTGTGATGGATTTTGGATAATACGAATAAGAGAAGATTATTAAATTCAGTATAGTTTCCTTGGTTATTACGAGACTATTCCTAGACATCCAAAAAGTTATAATTTTTTTTAACTAAAATTATGTCGTGCTAAAGTAAGATAAGTCATAGAAAACTGTTACATCTAGTTTTTTATAGTAAGAATTTGGTCTTCCAAAAAAGCAACCGGTAGATAGGTTGTAACAATTACGTTATATGCAATTAGGACAAGTTGGACATAATTCCTGTATATAGATTTTCTATACATTTTTTTGTTATTTGCGGATGATTAATAATACTTAATATCCAACTATACATTAATGAATTAATAAGTACTATTGGGTAAATTTTATTCTCATACACATTTTTAATAAGTTAATCCACTTTATAAAATAGGATTTTTGACTTTTGATAATATCTAATTTTTAATCAGTTTATCCATCTAAAACATCAAATATATCTCTTTTCTTCTTTTGCTTCTGGTTAGGATGAAGCTAATAACGGAATGACTTCCATTGCTCAATGCACGCGGAGATATGGTTTCACCAGTGTCGTCTAATCATAAAACTCCAAAGAGGTGAAAGTAATATTTTTGAGAATAGTATCAATATTACCGATGGATGAAGCTCAATACAGCATGGCGATGACATCACCACTCGGTCCATCTCCTCCTCCGACCTCCTTGTCTCCTCCGCCAACCTCGGCTCATTGTCCACCGTCGATGCCATCATCAGGCCCGCCAAGGTGCTGGATTTTGCATGCACAGGAGCACTTATAAATGAAAGAACAAGTTTTGGAAAATCTGATATTGGCAAGAAAAATGGTGTTGATGCTGATTCAACTGGAAATGTAAAGACCCGCGTTCTACGCATCAAAGGATCATAGAATATTTATTTCTTTCACATACGAAGTCGTATGGTCATGTTACTTTGGGAGACGACTATTGGGGTCCTTTCCCATATTCATGATTTTTTTCGATTTTTAAATGACATTTTGCCCCTAGCTGATCTTGTTTCGGCCATAACTTTTGAAAAGAGTTTTGTAACAACCCGGAAATTCTGAGCCAATTTAAAATTTTTATTTTGGCAATTTTGATGAATTTTGAATATTTTAAATGAATTATTTGAAATAATATCGACGAGAAATTTATTTTGAATAGAATTCGAACGTATATATTTATATAGATCGTCGTTAGAATATAAATTATTTTAATTATAAAAGGAATTGAAAATGGCGCAGTAGTTCGAAAATTTGATTTCAAAGTTCAAATGACTGTACAAGATTCAAAATAAACCAGATTTTAGTGAAAGCAAAAATATTTGAATCTAATTGAGAATATCTTTCCAACGAATCCGAGAAATGGAAATTCAGAATAGTCGCTATGGAATTCTGGCCCTTAAAAATGGAAATTTTGCAAATGACCTCGGTTTTCGATGAAACCACTTTTGTTGGATCCACGATGTCAAGATATTGCTAGATTCCAAAATTCGTAATTTTTTGAATCAATATGTGAGCGTGGCAAAGGAAAACGCGTTTGACCAGTATTAGTTGATTTTAATCGACTGGAAAATGACCATTTTTCAAATGGTCTCGAAATTTGATGAAATTAGTTTTGTTAGGACCGTATCGTCAATACGAAGCTAGAACTTTTTTTTCAGGAAGTTTTAGAGTCCGTATGTTGCCCTAGTAAATTGAAATGCGCGTTCAAATTCAATATATAGATTTATATTTTGATTTGAACGAAAATTGATCGAAACGATCGAATCAACTTACGATACATATACCATTGTGTTCGGAATGGGGGTAATTATCTTTGGACGACATTCAGTGGGTTAGATTTCGAGGTCGAAATTAAAAGTTGCTTTTTGGAAAGTAATTAAATAAAAATAAAATAATATATATTATTATATGTCCCTCCCTTTACTTTATCTCCCTCCCTCACAATCCAGATCGACAGAAGAAAAAAAATCGTAAAAAAATTGAAAAAGGGACCGGGACGAGCCGCTCCTCCGAGCAGCGCGCCGCCACCGTCGGCGCGAGGCGCCCTCCTTTCTTCCCCGATCCTCCTCCTCTCCCATATCTCCTCTTTGCGCCCTTGAACTCCCCATGCAGTGAGACCTGCCGTTCCCACCTCCTCTTCCCCTTACCTCCAACAACTGAGGATGCAGGCGCTGCCGTGGGCCGCTGCGCCACCCCTGAAGCCTCCGACGACTGTTGCAGCCCCTCCGCTTCGCAGTTCAATAGAAAACCCGTCTCCCCTATCTCCAGTAAACGCAGCGAGCCCCTCTCCTTCTAAAATCCGTTTTCGACAAAGAAAAAGTGTGAGTTTTTATTTTATTTTATTTATTTTTCAGTTTCCTTTTCAGTTTTAATGTTTAAATCATTTTAATTCAGATTTATATATAGCATGATAAAGTCGTGATTTTTATCGTGTGAGATGTATGATAAAAATTTGTTTTTTATATATAGATTGGCAAAATAAAAATGCGATTTTTATATAGTTAATCATATAAGAAAGGTCGGATTTTTATATAGTTAATCATATAAAAAAGGTCGAATTTTTATATAGTTAATCATATAAGAAAGGTCGGGTTTTTATATAGTTAATCACATAAGAAAGGTCGGATTTTTACATAGTTAATCACATAAGAAAGGTCGGGTTTTTATATAGTTAATCACATAAGAAAGGTTGGATTTTTATATAGTTAATCACATAAGAAAGGTCAGATTTTTATATATGATGTTAGCGAAGTAAAAATATAATCTTTATTATATAAACACTGGTGTAAAAATAGAATTTTTATCTATATAGTAGCGGTGTAAAAATAGAATTTTTATCTATATAGTAGCGGTATAAAAATGTGATTTTTATCCATATAGAGTGATTATAAAAAAAGTGATTTTTATATACATAGCAACAATATAAAAATGTGATTTTTATATATGTAGTAGCTACGAACAATGCAATTGACAAAAGGAGAGCACGACGAAGATTTCTACATATGAAGAGTCGTGGCATTTGGTTTAGCTAGTCTGTGAGAACTTCTCACTTTAAATCTTGTTTTCTAGTTAAAATTATATACTAGGATGCAGACGGTGCTTAGCAGCACCCGACACCCGTCGTCTACGGACCATGGACAACTTATATGCTTGTTTGTTGTGTTGTGAAGTTTGTCTGTGATGTTGATGTGTAATGGATAATAAAACATTCATGTGTTGAAATAAATAAATTATCGTTAAAAATATATTTTTTAACATGAATGTGATTAAATAAATATTCATTTACAAACCGGATGGTTTGTTTATGTACACCTATTTTAAAGATATTGATTGGGACGATAAATTTTACACGTCGCCCAACTGCACAAATAATATTCAGTGTTTGTGGATTGGAACCCCATACGGGTGTTGGGATGATATTTGCCGTACACCAATCCCAACTATTTAGTGGTATGTCGATCGTTTGATTGACAGACTGTGTAAGCGTTAATTACCTATATTTAATGCTTATGCAGTTGTGTGGTGCACTTTGGATGGTGGTTGATTGTTTATCGTTGTTATTATATACATGTGTTGTATGGAATCCATATAATTAACATTATATGGTAATTGATTGGGCCTCATTCCAATTGGGAAAATAAAGAATATTGGAAAATAAAGATTCACGTGTTGAATAGAATAAATAGTCATGTGTTGACGATGCTCGTGTGTTGAGAATACTCATGTGTTGAAAATATTCATGTGTTGAAACTTATCATGTGTTGAGTAAAATATTTTAACAATAAAATTTACATCTTTATCATAATTTTATAAAATATATCAAATAACAAAAATAGTCATGTGTTGACGATGCTCATGTGTTGAGAATATTCATGTGTTGAAAGAAAAATATATATTCATGTGTTGAAAATATTCATGTGTTGAAGAATAAATATTCATTTGTTGAATAGAATAATGAAGTTATTGAAATATATAAAGCCGTGTTGATTAGAGATGCGCCATTTCGACACGAACGATATTTATATCGATTATGTTTGTTTTTATAATGAATATAGAAAAGGAAGTGATTTCAAAATATAATGTTTTGAAAATATTATTATTTATATATCGATGACGTGAAATATTCAATTTTGATTATAAATTGAATATGAAGTTGAAATTGTTTTGAAAACGAATTTAAAACGATTTATAAACTACGTTTTGAATTGAAATCGATGAAATATAATATATATATATATATATTATATATTAAATGGCCTGAATAGAACGCGCTGCGCCGCGGCAGTTCGCGAATTTCGACCATTGATTTTGAATTGACGTTGCGGGAGATCCGACCGTCGGATCCTCCTGAAACTGGAACTGTTGGGTTCGTATCGAAAAGAGCTTTCCAGTGAATATTAGAAATTTAAAATCTAACGGTTGGATTTGGAATTATATCTAAATCAAATTTGGAAAAGGTGGCTACAAGTGCAGTTCGATGGCCGTTGATGGAAATCAACTGTACGGGCTTTGATAAAATTATTAAAAATATCAATAATTTGTGTAAAATCATAAGAAATGATTTGTAAAGAACTGGGATGAAAAATTCCACATTTGAAAGGATAAAAATATATTTTTATCGAAATGAACTAGTTTTGAACTAGATTTGAAATGGTTTTGAAAATAATCAGAGTTTCCAATACGTGAATTGGAATGGATTTGAATCGAAATTATCTTCGGAATATTTAGATGTTGGATTTCGTGATTATATAGATACGGATGTGGAAATTTGAAAGATATATTTTATATCGTTATTTCCGATCCGATATTTGTTGGTTTCAGAATTTGATATTGAATATAAGCCGATATATTTTCTATTCAGAGCCTTGTATTTAATATCAAATGGGATTTTGGGTTCGTCGTGAATGGTGTCTTGAACAACACTGTCCTTGGAACAGTTTGCAAGAGAATAAATCTTTTAATTAAGATTTAGTGAAATTGTCCAGTTAATTTGGTATTTAATTGGAACTGAATTTAAATTGGTTTTTGGGTTTATCGTGAGCGGTGTTTTGAATAACACCTGTTCTTTAACCCGATAAACAATAGAAAGTGATTTTGGGTTTATCGTGAATCGTGTTTTAGGTTACATTGGTTCTTTAACCTAGTTAAAGACAGGATATTGATTTTTGGGAAGATTAAAACTAAGTGGAGTTTTAATGAATCTTTAATTAGATTGAAAAGTGATCGAGAATGGAGTATCACCAATTTTGCTCCAAAGCGATAGTTAAATCTTTAATTAGATTTGAACGTGAAATGGTAATTAATATTTACCGATAACACCGTGGTGTTAGATATGGAGTATTACCAGTTTTGCTCCATGGGATGAATAGGTTGGGATTGGGAAATAAAATAAATAATTACTTCGGTGTGGTTCGCTAATCCCGACTAGTTTGGAAAACCATAATATGGTTTGAAGTGATATCCAAAGGAAGATTAAAGAATAAATTTAGAAGAATTTATCTTTGATAAAATTAATGGGAACCTTTCCCTAAGAATGTGAAAATTTGAATAAAAGAATATTCTGAATTGGAATGAGGCATATGTTGTGTTTGTGTAACATGTGTTTATTATATACGCGGGTTATTCGGAAAGGCCGAGTTTATACCCATTCTGAATAACCGATTCGACGATAAGTCGAAGATGAAGACGGTGGTTGAAGACCGAAGTCTTCACAACGTTTGGATGATTATTGATGATCTTGATTGGGATGTACACCCAAGAGGAGGGAATCAGTTGGTGATCGCCCAGATGTACTTGGAGATCGATGGATATGCGAGGAAAGTGCCTCCGGTTTCGTTCAGACCCAGAACAAACTTGTAAATGGACTGTGTGTCTGACGTTGGATTTTATTCTGTGTTGATTGGTCTCTATTAAATATACATATGTTTGGCGGCGGAGAATTTATTCTCTTGCTTAACGCCCTTCTCTGAGACGTACGAGCTCAGAGGTTGTATATCGATGGACATCAGTCGCATGGAGTGAATTGCCTGTGTGGCATGCCTAAGTGGCAAATGATCAAGGCTTCTGTTGAAAAGCAAAGACTTGTGATTGATGATCAAAGCACGGCCTATGTGGCATAGCTTTGAGTATAACATGAATTCACGAGCCACACACCTCGGTATGAGTCAAAAACGGGATACAGACCGTTGGGAGAACACGGCATTTCTTTCTAGCTATGGTTGATGTTAGTGACCTACCAGCCGTGACATTTATATACTTTTTACCTGTGCGGTTATTGGAATGAGAGGCACCTCAAATATATGGTCGATAACTGGCACTATGTGAGCCGACGTACAGACCATTATATAGGTCCGATAGGACCGGGAAACGTGTGTTCAGGAATTGCCAATCCTCAAAAGTAAGAGCGCATCGGCCCAACTGATTCCAAGGATCGCTGTCTGTGGTCCCGAGACATTTGCTAGAGTGTCTCGAACGGAGAGGAGCTTTCCTCTTGGCTCGACTCATGATGGAATCCAATTTCCAATACGTGACATTGCGGTTTTATTTGTAGAGCCTAGTATGGCGACATGATATATGGTACCTATGCCGTCTATGATTGATATTTATGACTGAAATTGTTTTGACACTATACACTTATAGTAGTATCAAAATAATCTGTTTTTAAACGTATCAAGCATTCTTTGGCTATTATAAGGTAAAAACCTATCCTACGGCTTACGTTGCATTGTGTGATGGGACCTGGGTCTTATAATAGCTTCATTTTTTCGTTATTTAGCATTGTGCTGTTGTTTTATGCACTTGTATTCTTGGGAGGAAACCCGTTCCGTGTTATACAGTGTGGTCCTTTGATTTATCTAACTTTAAGAATAAAGATTAATAACTGTTTTAGTTCTCACACCAGTCACATGACTGACCTGGAGTTTATTGTTTTAACCTAAACTCTGGGTGCCCTTATTTTCTGCACGGGCAGCTAGTAGTTTTGGTTTTGCAGATTTATATCCACAGGATCCTGATTTACAACTGGAACGATGCTCGGAAAGTTTTGTATCCGTGTATTACTTTCAGTTGTGTTTTGTATTGTTTTTCCGCTGCTATGTATTTGAGTGTAATTTAAATCTCTGATATTTGTCAAATGTATGTTTATTCATACTCTGTATATTCTTGTATTTTGATGGAAGTGTTGTAATAAACAATGAAATGTTCTTCTGTTTTTGTTCCAATGTGTGTTGTTCTCAAAGAAATTCGTGCTTTCCTTACCGGGGAAGTCACGGGTTGTTACAATTTGGTATCAGAGCTTTGGTTTACAGAGCTCGAGAACAAGACACATTAGAACCGAACGAAAGAATTCATCAGAGGTTGGATTAGAAATATCCAATAATAATAACTCGTTAGAGATGGGATCAGTAGTATCCTAGAACGAGTGTGAAGAGTATATTTTAAAAAAATAAAAACGAAAACAAATTTTGTTTTGAAAGTTAAATTCAAGTATACTTTTTTGAATATTTTATTTGTATTGAATTTGGACAATCGAGTATATAAAGATTTTGCATATACGCGTCATGAACGTATATTCGAAGTTTTAATACACTGGATAGATATAGAATCACATTCTAGACACCCGGGGATGATTCTAATGATGTGGCCACATCATCAGTATTTATGTTCGTGTTTCGAAAGTGTGATATCTATATATTTCCATTATACTGGTGTGAGAACCAAAACTTACATAGGACTGTTTGTTGTTATTTGGCATCAAAAACATGATTTTCTGTGTATATATCAAAATTAAGAATTTGAAACGATAATCCACTAATTGATTGATGGTTGTGTTGTATGATTATTGTTTTGATTAATTAAATGTTGAACCTTTAGCCAAATTGAACAAAATAGTAAATTGTTTGAAAATGCATGCATATACATGTACTTACATTGAACAGGTCATACCAAGGAGGTTAGAGCAGAAGAATAAAATTGTTTGCCCGACAAATAGGTACATGTTTATTGTATTTCTTTGGGTTTGGATGATTTTATGAGCCGATTGGCTAGCCGCTTGGCTGCTTCTTTTTCTTTTTGAATCGATGAGGGCCATGGGAGGCTATTTGAAATATCCCGAAGTCCCCGGTGCAGGGGAGGTTATGGTGAAATTTTTCGGAAATTTAGGATGTTAGCCAAATTTTTGAAAAATTTGAAAAGTTCTTAGAAACTGAAAAGTTGAAGAACTTAAGCCGTAATGAAAATAATGAAAGTTGAGTTGGTTAGTTAAACAACTTTCGGCTTCATTCCTTTTCCGGAACGAAAAGTTTTAAGTGGGGGAGATTGTAACAACCCGGAAATTCCAAGCCAATTTAAAAATTTTATTTTGGCAATTTTGATGAATTTTGAATATTTAAAATGAATTATTTCAAATAATATCGACGAGAAATTTATTTTGAATAGAATTCGGACATATCTATTTATATAGATCGTCGTTAGAATATAAATAATTTTTTTTAATTATAAAAGGAATTGAAAATGGCGCGGTAGTTCGAAAATTCGATTTCAAAGTTCAAATGACTGTACAGGATTCAAAATAAACTGGATTTTAGTGAAACCAAAATTATTTGAATCTAATTGAGAATATCCTTCCAACGAATATGAAAAATTGAAATTTCATAGCGGGAATCAAAAGTTATGTCCAGTTGAAAATTAAGAATAGTTGCTATGGAATTCTAGCCCTTAAAAATGTAAATCTTGCAAACGACCTCGGTTTGCGACGAAACCACTTTTGTTGGATCCGTGATGTCAAGATATTGCAAGATTCCAAAATTCGTAAATTTTCGAACCAATATGTGAGCGTGGCGAAGGAAAACACGTTTGACCAGTTTTAGTTGATTTTAATCGACTGGGAAATGGCCATTTTTCAAACGGTCTTGGAATTTGATGAAATTAGTTTAGTTAGGACCGTATCGTCAATACGAAGCTAGAAAATATTTTTTGGGAATTTTTGGAGTCTGTATGTGGCCCCAGTAAATTGAAATGCGCGTTCAAATTCAATATATAGATTTATATTTTGATTTTGATGAAAACTGATCGAAACAATCGAATCAGCTTACGATACATATACCATTGTGTTCGGAATGGGGGTAATTAGCTTTGGACGACAGCCGGTGGGTTCGATTTCGAGGTCGAAATTAAAAGTTGCTTTTTGGAAAGTAATTAAATAAAAATAAAATAATATATGTTATTATATATCCCTCCCTTTACTCTCTCCCCCTCCCTCACAATTCAGATTGACAGAAGAAAAAAATCGTAAAAAAAAAAGGAACGGGGAGGAGCCGCCGCCGCTCCTCCGAGCAACTCTCCGCCACCGCCGGCGCGAGGCACCCCCCTTCTTCCCCAATCCTCCTCCCTCTCCCCTATCTCTTCTTGCGCCGTTGAACTCCCCACGCCCTGAGACCGACCGTTCCCATCTCCTCATCCCCTTACCTCCACCAGCCGAGGATGCAGGCGCAGCTATGGGCCCCTGCGCCACCCCTAAAGCCTCCAGCGACTGTTGCAGCCCCCTCCCCTTCGCAGTTTAACAGAAAACCCGCCTCCCCTATCTCCAGTAAACGCAGCGAGCCCCTCTCCTTCTAAAATCCGTTTTCGACAAAGAAAAAGGTTGAGTTTTTATTTTATTTTATTTTATTATTCAGTTTCCTTTTCAGTTTTAATGTTTAAATCATTTTAATTCAGATTTATATATAGCGTGATAAAGTCGTGATTTTTATCATGTGAGATGTATAATAAAAATTTGATTTTTATATATCGATTGGCAAAATAAAAATGCGATTTTTATATAGATAGTCTATAAGAAAGGTCGGATTTTTATATAGTTAATCATATAAGAAAGGTTGGATTTTATTATAGTTAATCACATAAGAAAGGTCAGATTTTTATATAGTTAATCACATAAGAAAGGTCGGATTTTTATATAGTTAATCACAACGGTGTAAAAATAGAATTTTTATCTATATAGTAGCGGTGTAAAAATAGAATTTTTATCGATATAGTAGCGGTATAAAAATGTGATTTTTATCCATATAGAGTGATTATAAAAAAAAATGATTTTTATATACATAGCAACAATATAAAAATGTGATTTTTATATATGTAGTGGCTACGGACAATGCAATTGACAAAAGGCGAGAACGAGGAAGATTTCTACATATGAAGAGTCGTGGTGTTTGGTTTAGCTAGTCAGTGAGAACTTCTCACTTTAAATCTTGTTTTCTAGTTAAAATTAAATGATAGGATGCAGACGGTACTTAGCAGCAACCGACACCCGTCGTCCACAGACCATGGACGACTCGTATGCTTGTTTGTTGTGTTCTGAAGTTTATTTGTGATGTTGATGTGTAATGGATAATAAAACATTCATGTGTTGAAATAAATAAATTGTCGTTAAAAATATAATTTTTAACGTGAATGTGATTAAATAAATATTCATTTACAAATCGGACGATTTGTTTATATACACCTATTTTAAGGATATTGATTGGGACGATAAATTTTACACATCGCCCAACTGCACAAATAATATTCAGTGTTTGTGGATTGAAACCCCACATGGGTGTTGGGATGATATTTGACGTACACCAATCCCAATTGTTTAGTGGTATGTCTATCGTTTGATTGACGGACTGTGTAAGCGTTAATTATTTATATTTAATGCTTATGCAGCTGTGTGGTGCACTTTGGATGGTGGTTGATTGTTTATCGTAGCTATTATATACATGTGTTTTATGGAATCCATATAATTAACATTATATGGTAATTGATTGGGCCTCATTCCAATTGGGAAAATAAAGAATATTGGAAAATAAATATTCATGTGTTGAATAGAATAAATAATCATGTGTTGACGATGCTCATGTGTTGAGAATATCCATGTGTTGAAAATATTCATGTGTTAAAACGTATCATGTGTTGAGTAAAATATTTTAACAATAAAATTTACATCTTTATCATAATTTTATAAAATATATTAAATAAAAAAATAGTCATGTGTTGACGATGCTCATGTGTTGAGAATATTCATGTGTTGAAGGAAAAATATATATTCATGTGCTAAAAATATTCATGTGTTGAAAGAAAAATATATATTCATGTGTTGAAGAATAAATATTCATTTGTTGAATAGAATAACGAAGTTATTGAAATATATAAAGTCGTGTTGATTAGAAATGCGCCATTTCGACGCAAACGATATTTATATCGATTATATTCGTTTTTATAATGAATATAGAAAAGGAAGTGATTTAAAGTATAACGTTTTGAAAATATTATCATTTGTATATTGATGAAGTGAAATATTCAATTTTGATTTGAAACTGAATATGAAGTTGAAATTTTTTTGAAAACGAATTTAAAACGATTTATAAAATACGTTTTGAATTGAAATCGACGAAATATATATAATATATATATTATATATATTAAATGGCCTGAATAGAAAGCGTCGCGCCGCGGCAGTTCGCAAATTTCGACCATTGACTTCGAATTGACGTTGTGAGAGATCCGACCGTCGGATCCTCCTAAAACCGGAACCATTGGGTTCGTATCAAAAAGAGCTTTCCAGTGAATATTAGAAATTTGAAATCTAACGGTTGGATTTGGAATTATGTCCAAATAAAATTTGGAAAAGGTCGATGTAAGTGCAGTTCGAAGGCCATTGATGGAAATCGACTGTACGGGCTTTGATAAAATTATTAAAAATATCAATAATTTGTGTAAAACATAAGAAATGATTTGTGAAGAACTGGGATGAAAAATTCCACATTTGAAAGGATAAAAATATATTTTTATCGAAATGAACTAGTTTTGAACTAGATTTGAAATGGTTTCGAAAATAATCAGAGTTTTCAATACGTGAATTGGAATGGATTTGAATCGTAATTATCTTCGGAATATTTCGATGTTGAATTTCGTGATTATACAGATATGGATGTGGAAATTTGAAAGATATATTTTATATCGTTATTTCCAATACGATATTTATTGGTTTCAGAATTTGATATTGAATATAAGCCGATATATTTTCTATTCAGAGCCTTGTATTTAATATCAAATGGGATTTTGGGTTCGTCGTGAATGGTGTCTTGAATAACACTGTCCTTGGACCCAGTTTAGAAAAGAATAAATCTATTAATTAAGATTTAGTGAAATTGTCCAGTAAATTTGGTATTTAATTGGAATTGAATTTAAATTGGTTTTTGGGTTTATCGTGAGCGGTGTTTTGAATAACACCTGTTTTTAACCCGATAAACAATAGAAAGTGATTTTGGGTTTATCGTGAATCGTGTTTTAGGTTACATTGGTTCTTTAACCCAGTTAAAGACAGGATATTGATTTTTGGGAAGATTAAAACTAAATGGAGTTTTAATGAATCTTTAGTCAGATTGAAAAGTGATCGAGAATGGAGTATCACTAGTTTTGCTCCAAAGCGATAGTTAAATCTTTAATTAGATTTGAACGTGAAATGGTAATTAATATTTACCGATAACACCGTGGTGTTAGATATGGAGTATTACCAATTTTGCTCCATGGGATGAATAGGTTGGGATTGGGAAATAAAATAAATAATTACTTCGGTGTGGTTCGCTAATCCCGACTAGTTGGGAAAACCATAATATGGTTTGAAGTGATATCCAAAGGAAGATTAAAGAATAAATTTAGAAGAATTTATCTTCGATAAAATTAATGGGAACCTTTCCCTAAGAATGTGAAAACTTGAATATAAGAATATTCTGAATTGGAATGAGGCGTATGTTGTGTTTGTGTAACACATATTTATTATATACGCGGGTTATTCAGAAAGGTCAAGTTTATACCCATTCTGAATAACCGATTCGACGATAAGTCGAAGATGAAGACGGTGGTTGAAGACCGGAAGTCTTCACATCGTTTGGATGATTATTGATGATCTTGATTGGGCTGTACACCCAAGAGAAGGGAATCAGTTGTTGATCGCCCAGACGTACTTGGAGATCGATATATAAGCAAGGAAAGTGCCTCCGGTTTCGTTCAGACCCAGAACGAACTTGTAAATGGACTGTGTGTCTGACATTGAATTTTATTCTATGTTGATTGATCTCTATTAAATATACATTTGTTTGGCGGCGGACAATTTATTCTCTTGCTTAATGCCCTTCTCTGAGACGTACGAGCTCAGAGGTTGTATATCGATGGACATCAGTCGCATGGAGTGAATTGCCTGTGTGGCATGCCTAAGTGGCAAATGATCAAGGCTTCTGTTGAAAAGCAAAGTCTTGTGGTTGATGATCAAAGCACAGCCTGTGTGGTATAGCTTTGTGTATAACGTGAATTTGCAAGCCTCACACCTCGGTATGAGTCAAAAACGGGATACGGACCGTTGGAAGAACACTATGCAGTTAAAGCCCCGCTAAAGCCCTGCAATATCCCCGCTATATCCCATAGCGGCCTTCAACCGCTACGCTATTTCAATTTAGCGTTGATGAACAGTAGATCCGCTTGTAGCCCCGCTATTTCCCGCTGCATCCACTAAATCAACGCTTTTTTACCTTCCTCTTTAGTAATATTAATATGTAAAGGTTGATTTGACTAATTCTCTTTTTAAAAAAATCAATAAAGTTAGTGTAAAGAGCTAATTTTAAGGCATTAATGTCCAATATATTGCGGAAATCTATTATAATCATCAAATCTAATGTGTGTAACCATGATATTCTTTGATTTTACTATATATGATTAATTAATGTTAGTTTCTTCTACACATATAATGTGAAAATGATAATTAATTAATTTTAAATAATCGGTTTCACATTTTATGAACCTTTTTGCGCATCCGCTATATCCCCTATATTCCTCCGCTTTATCCCCGCTACACCTTTTTGCACCTCCACCGCTATGGAACCGCTGAGCGCTTTAACTGCCCAGGGAGAACACGACGTTTCTTTCTAGCTATGGGTGATGTCAGTGACCTGCCAGCCCTGACATTTATATACTTTTTACCTGTGTGGTTGTTGGAATGCAAGGCGCCTCGAATATATGGTCGATAGCTGGAACTATGTGAGCCGACGTACAGACCATTATATAGGTCCGATAGGACCGGGAAACGTGTGTTCAGGAATTTCCAATCCTCAAAAATAAGAGAGGATCGGCCCAACCAATTCCAAGGATCGCTGTGTATGGTCCTGAGTTATTTGCTAGAGTGTCTCGAACGGAGAGGAGCTTGCCCCTTTCCTCGACTCATGATGGAATCCAATTTCCAATACGTGACATTGCGGTTTTATTTGTAGAGCCTAGTATGGCGACATGATATATGGTACCCATGCCGTCTATGATTGATATTTATGATTGAAATTGTTTTGACACAATATACTTATAGTAATATCAAAATAATCTATTTTTAAATGTATCAAGCATTCTTTGGCAATTATAAGGTAAAACCCTATCCTCCGGCTTGCGTTGCATTGTGTGATGGGACCTGGGTCTTATAATAGCTTCATTTTTCTTTATTTAGCATTGTGCTGGTGTCTTATGTACTTGTATTCTTGGGAGGAAACCCGTTCCATGTTATACGACATGGTCCCCTGATTTATCTAGCTTTAAGAATAAAGATTAATAACTGTTTTAGTTCTCACACCAGTCACATGACTGACCTGGAGTCTGTTGTTTTAACCTAAACTCTTGGTGCCCTTATTTTCCGCACGGGCAACTGTTAGTCTTGGTTTTGCAGATTTATATCCACAGGATCATGATTTACAACTGGAATGATGCTCAGAAAGCTCTGTATCCGTGTATTTCTTTCAGTTGTGTTTTGTATTGTTTTTCCGCTGCTATATATTTAAATGTAATTTAAATCTATGATATTTGGCGAATGTATATTTATTCATTCTCTGTATATTCTTGTATTCTGATGGAAGTGTTGTAATAAACAATGAAATATTCTTCTGTTTGTGTTCCGATATGTGTTGTTCTCAAAGAAATTCGTGCTTTCCTTACCGGGGAAGTCACAAATTGTTACAAGTTTTGACTTGAAACAACTTCCATTAGACCCGAATGATGGTTTACCTTTCCATCGACTGGTCACATTAGCCAAATAGACTCATCGTTTGGGAGATATGGCTAAAACAAGTTCCAAGTCGTGAAAAACAGCTTAATTGGGCTTAACTGGGTGATTAACAGCTAGGCCCAAAAGGGAATTTTGGGATTAGGTGTATAAGAGGGATTCTAGGGTTTAGAGAACGAATTTTACTTCATTTTCCAGCCGCTAAGACATTCCTCTCAACCTAGAAATGGCCTCCACTTTCTAAAACACTCCAAATCACCTCCTAATCGCTAATTAAGCAAAATCTACATCAAATCAAAGAGGATTAGCACAAGAATCGAGGTAGAACTGTTGTATAGCCTTGGGAACAGTGCCAAACATAGAATCATTTCAGATTTGGTAATCTGTTTGTGGCAAAGGTGAGTGATTTGCATAGTTCCTCACTAATTATCGTTAATTAAGGGCAATTAGTGATAATTAGTGAAATTATACATGTTAAAAATCTGAAAAAATATTGATAAATTTCAGAATAATGTTTTAGACCTCTGTTAGAAATTTGTTTTGATTTGTTTAAGTTTTACTAATCCTATAATTAGTTTTGCTTAAACATGATTAAGGGAAAATATACAATTTTGGCTATGTTTGATCCGTTTAACCTTGTCATATTGTTGTTTTGGTGTTTATGGATGATTATACATGTTATGACTGTATGTATGATTTGCAATTGATTAGAAAAGTTAGATTTGTCGAAAACACCGTCGTATGGCGTAAAACAGTGGCTGGAAAGTTGCAGGAATCGGATCGGATCGCCCCCTCCGAACCCGAACCGATCGTGGCCACCTTCCCACGAGCCGCCTGCTGAAGCTTGCCATCCCCAATCCATTCGCCTCTGAAGTCCTCTGATCCAAATCACTCGTGAATGGAGACACCGAACCGATCCACTCATCTGGAGAGCTCCACGATCTGAACCGTGAAGCTTGGTCACGACCCGATCCGGATGAAGAAGCCCGACCCGATCTGGTGAAGGAAGCACGATCCGATCCAGCTTGGGCACGGCGACCCGATCCGACAAGGGGAGCACGAACCGACCCGAAGTGGGCTGATGACTACGGACTGAACAAGGGGAAGAGAACCGATTCGAAAGGAAGTTTGCTTCTGAACCAGATAAAGACCGATCTGGAGAAAACCACAAACCCGAGACGCAAAGGTTGTCCAAATGAGAAGTAGAACTCAGGATCTAGATGGGAACCAACCCGTCGACTTCATGAGTTGGGCTTTGCTGCAGGATGTATGGGAGGTACGTGAACAGATTCAGGGCCACAGTGGCCTAGGTACGACTAGTGGGCTGTAGACCGATGAAGTGGGGTCATTTGAAAAGGTTTGGTCATGATCCCATGGGATAAGCTTGGTGATAGCAGTAGTTGTACAAGTCGAACTCCGTCATTACCTCGATGGGTCTAGTGATCAAAGTGGTGGATATCGTATGCTTTACGCACTGGGTGAGAGATGTGAGGATGGTTGCCATGCTTGATTGTTTGCCATCACTACGACATGTACACCCCCACCCCCGTATTCTTTACACCATGTGTTAGTGGCACCTTAGAGTATTGTACAGTATGTAGTGCTAACTCTTTGGTTGCAGGTCCAAGTTCAGGTATGGTTTAGTATACCTGTTATTGTTCTATTTTGTTGCTTATCGCTCATACCAGACTTTTGTCCGACCTAGACTTTTATGTCTCTTCTTATTACTATGGGTGCTCTCACGACCAGACTAGAGACATGTTAGATGGTGGAGAACGAGTAGTTATACCGGAGACGAGCAAGAGGCTTCCACGAATGATATATATATATATATAGATATTCTCCCTGTGTCGCTGCTGGTCACTACTTTGGGCATTAGTAGTGTACCTTACCTTTCTTTTGCATTAGAGACAGTTTTAAAGTTGTAATAATGACGATGTGGAACATAAGCTGTATTTTGATTTTCCGCTGCTATGATGTTTAGTTTCATCTCATGCACTGTCTCACCTGTTTTATGTTAAGTATGTTGTTATTATATTTTATTCCTTGCGCTGTGAGACATTCTACAGGTTTTTGATTAGTTCATTCTCTTCTTTCCTTTCTTTGGCGACCGTTCCGTGCTAGTCGGGCATGTATACAACGTACTTTCGGAGGAAATGTCGGCTGGTACGGGGCAGGCTGTCACAGGAAATGTCGTTTGCATGAACAGGTACAGTATTAAGGATTTGCACAGATTCAAGAAAATACGAGAACAAGGATTTCTTATGAACAAATACATGTTATATTGCCTTATATTTAAAAAGTGAGAATTATATTTTAGATAGAAACAAGAATGGCTCAAACAAATGTAATGGAAATGCTACCTGAAGCACACTCAATGACAATGCAAGATTGATAATATGACACTAATATGAAGATTGAACAAGAATGGCTAACAAATCTTTATTAAAATGTAAAACTGAAAGTAAATTGCAATAAAGGAACATGAATCTAATCTATGAACTCAGAAGGAAATTGTATAAATATAAGAAGATCTAAGCTATAAACTGGAAGGTAAATTACAAGAAAGAAGAGTTACACTTAACTAAAAACTGGAATTTAAGCTTGTTGGAAAAAAAAGTGCTACAGGCTAACAAATGGATTGAAATAAGCTTCAGATTTCTTTACATCGTTACAATGCCTAATCACCCCTATATATTCCCATGTACCAAGCTCACATGCAACTCAGTATATCCGGGATTTGAACACAATACTCAATCAGCCCATAGTCCATGCAACACAAGACAACCCACATAGAAGGAATTTACAAGCCCGTACAATTATACAGCATTTATAATGATTACTGCATCCATATACATTAACAACGGACCCATAATATGCATGTATCAGTTTAACATACCCACACATATACAAACATGCACACACTGATACAAGTATACATCTCTTTTCACAAATCATGGTCTCATTTGTTCTAGCACCTTGCTGGCGTAAACCAAAATTTATTAATTACTTAAGTTCCTATTAAAATAAAAGGTCATTAAGTGTCATGTCTATTACTGAAGTGTCATATCATTAGATGAATTGTCATGTATATTGGTGAAGTGTTATGTCCTTAAGTCTAAGAGTCGTGTTATTAAATGATGCGTCTAGTAGTGAAATGTTATGTAAACTACTATATATAAGTGGTCATTTGGTTGTAGTGAATGAAAAAGAAGTGAATGTAAGGAAAAAAGCAAGAAATAAAAAATAGTTCTTCCTCCTACGAATTATTGTCTCCTTCCTCCAACAATTGGTATCATAGCTTCTCTACTCCATCAAACAGGTATTAAAGCTTCTTCAAAAAACCAACAATTTGGAATCAAAGCCAAAGCCCAAAAAAAATTCCGACAAACTCGTATTAGAGCTTGGTTGAAATATGGCATTTTAATTTCTTTTTCCATTTGTTCTCACAAAAGAAAATTTTGAAGCATGGAGTAACGAAAAGAAAGAAGAATTGATCTCTAAAGGATTATGGGAGATCGTTGAAAATGGCTTGGAAGGTCCAGAAGATACTAAAGATTTGACGGAGAAGGAAAGAAAATCAATCACAATATTGAGTTGGAATGATCTGCAATCTCGTATTGTGATGACTGCAAATATCGATGATGAAGCATGTGATAGTATTATTGGAGAAAATTGCGCAAAAGATGCATGGAATTTATTGAAGGAGATTTATGGTAAGAATGCGGAGGAGAACAAACAAGAAGATAAATTGAAAGTGGCTATTTCTGAAGCCAAAGGTGATGAAACAGATGATGTTCTGACTAAAGAAGCAACTGAATCTATACCAGATGTGAAATGACCCGAACTTCCCCGTGAAGGAAAGAACGGATTGCTTTGAGGACAATACAAATAAGGACACAAACAGAAGAACATTTCATTGCTTATTACAACAATTCCACCAGAATACAAGAATATACAGAGTACGAATAAATATTACACATTAGAAAAATATCAGAGATTACAATACATTACATAGAAGCGGAAAAATAATACAATACACAACTGAAGAGGATATACGGATACAGAGCTTTCTGGATATCGTTCCAGCTGTAAACCAGGATCCTGTGAATATAAATCTGCAAAACCAAAACTACTAGTTTCCCGTGTGGAAAATAGGGGTACCTAGAGTTTAGGTTAAAACAATAAACTCTAGGTCAGCCATATGACTGGTGTGATAACTAAAACTTTTATTTAAAACTTTAATTTAAATCATACATATCAAGGGACCACACCGTATAACATGGAATGGGTTTCCTCCCAAGAATACCAGTGCATATAACAAAACAGTGCAATGCTTTTTGGAATAATGAAGCTATTATAAGACCCAGGTCCTATCACATAATGCAACGCAAGCTGGGGGATAGGGTTTTCCCTTATAATAACCAAACATGCTTGGTACGTTAAAACAAATCATTTGACACTATTATAAGTGCATAGTGTATAAAACAACTTCAAATATAAATGTATCAATCCTAGATGGCATGGGTACCATATATCATGTTGCCAATACTAGGCTCTACAATCAAAACCGCAGTTGTCACGTATTGGAAGTTGGATTTCCATCTGTGAACCATAGCAAGGGATCGTCTTTACCGCTTCGAGACTGCCTAGCCTGAGCCTCAGGAACAGAGCTCGAGTGACCCTTGGATCGTTAGGGCCGGTCAACACGAAGTGGATTTCTAAGACCGTAAACGATATGCTAGTCTGTCCTATAGGGCATAAATGAGCCAAATGACTCCATCGGCCCTTGGTCGGCCGATATAACTGAGGCGCCTCACTATCCATCATCCACATAAGTAAAATGTCCAGGTGTGTAAAACCCAAAACACCATTCCTAGCTAGAAACCAGCATATGTCCATTTCCCTGACGTCCTTCCCCCGTTTCTGGTTCACACCGGGGTGTGAGGCTCGTGAATTAATGCTACACAAAGCTATGCTATATTAAAGCCGTTCTTTGATCATTAACCACAAGACTCTGCTTTTCAACAGAAGCCTTAATCATTTGCATCTCAGCATGCCACACAAGTAATTCACGCTATGCAACCAATGTCAATCAATCACACAGAATGAAATCCGTTGTCAGACACACATCCATTTACAAGTTCGTTCTGGGTCTGAACGAAACCGGAGGCACCTTATTCCTCCCCCATGTGTCCAATACAGGGGAGAGGCCCTCCCATATCCGTTGATCTCCAAGTACGTCTAGACGATCACCACTATTACCTTGTCTTGGGTGTACAGCCCAATCAAGACATCAGTAATCATCCAAACGATGTGAAGACTCTGGTCTTCAACCACCGTCTTCATCCTCGACACATCGTTGAATCAGTTATTCAGAATAGGATAAACCCGGTCTTTCGGAATAACTCGCGTATATAATAAACCAGTGCTATAAAAACACAATATATGCCTCATTCCAATCCAGAATATTCCTTTATTAAAATATTCTCAATACCCAAAAAACCATTCAACTTAACTAATCTCCAGTGAGTTTCTGATTTTCTTAACTCCATTGGGTCTAAGAACAGTATTATTAAAGATATTATTCACGACAACATAAAATCACATTCCATTAACAATGGAATCTTCATGGAAAACAAATCGATATATATATAATCGATATAAACCTCCATATCCAACTGATAATATAAATGAAATAATGACAAGGCCATTTAAATTCCATATATATTAATCGTCTCCCTCTACAGGAGCTTACTTCGGTTATTACCAAATCGAATTCCATTAAATTCCAATTTAATATGTTAAATCGGAAAACTTTACTATGGAAAATCTCCTTTAATCTTAACAGAAGATTTATAAATTCCAAATCCCATCTCACTGTTAATCGGGTTAAAGAATGAATGTCGCTAAAACACAGTTCACAAAAAACCCAATTCACACTCCATCAGTCTCTAACCGTAAATTAGTAAGAGAACAATTCCCTAAGTGTTAACCCCGAAGGCTGAAACCGACATCAGATCAATACCCCGGAAACCATTCAACTTAACTAATCTCCAGTCAGTTTCTAATTTTCTTAATCTCACTGGGTTTAAGAACGGTATTATTAAAGATACCATTCACAACAAACCCAAAATCCAATTTGATATTAAATACAAGGCTCTGAATAGAAAATATATCGGCTTATATTCAATATCAAATTCTGAAATAAATAAATATCGTATTGGAAATAACGAAATATATATATCTTTCAAATTTCCATAACAATATCTGTATAATCATGAAATCCAACATCGTAATATTCCGAAGATAATTTAAATTCAAATCCATTTCCAATTTATATATTGGAAATTCTGGTTAATTTTAAAACCATTTCAAATCCAATTTATTTATTTAAAAATATTGGATTTCATAATTCTAGTTCATAACTAGTTCATTTCGATAAAAATCTATTTATATCTTTTCAAATATGGAATTTTTCATCCCAATTCTTTCCAAATTATTCAATTTGATTTTATACAAATTATCAATATTTTTAATAATTTTATCAAGGCCCGTACAGTCGATTTCCATAATCGGCCATCGAACTGCACTTACAACTTCCTTTTCCAAATTTGATTTTGATATAATTCCAAATCAAACCATTAGATTTCTAATTTCTAATATTCTTATAAATCTCTTTTCAATGGGAACCCAGTGGTTCCTGTTTTGGGAGAATCCGACTGTCGGATCTCTCGTAGTATCCATTCGAAGTCAATGGTCGAAATCCGCGAACTGCCGCTGCGCTGCGCGTTCTGTTCCAGCCATTATATTATATATATTATATATGATATATATTTCGTCGATTCCCATTTAAAACGTATTTTATAAATCGTTTTAAATTCGTTTTCAAAACGATTTCAACTTCATATTCAGTTTCAAATCAAAATTGAATATTCCATATCATCGTTATATAAATGATAGTATTTTCAAAACATTAGATTTTGAAATCATTTCCTTTTTGATATTCATTACAAAAATAAATAAAATCGATATAAACATTATTCACGTCAAAATGGCGTTAATCTAATCAACACGGCTTTATATATTCAAAAATAATCGTGTCCATCCCAAATCGGACATCAAAATCATATTTTTATTCTTTTCTGAATATTATTTGAAAATATTAGTTTTTTTTAAATAATTTTTATTTTAAAATATTCATTCTTTCTGAACTGGAATCAGACACGGTCAGTTACCATATAATTTTATTTATATGGGTTTCATAGACACATGTATACAACAACAATCAAACACAATCAACCATCATCCAGTGTGCATTCTACACTGCATAAGCATCAAATATAAATATTTAACGCTTACAACAACTTGTCAATCAATCGGTCGATATACAACTAATTATTGGGAATATTGTATGTCCAATTTCACCCCAATACCTGTGTGGGGTTTTCAAACAACAAACACAGATTTATTTGTGCAATCGGGCGATGTGTAAAATTTATCATCCCAATCAATATTATTCAAATGCGTGTACATAAACAAATCGTCCGATTTGTTTATAAGTATTAATTTTATTCATAAACACGTTAAAAATTATATTCTAACTATAAGATATTTTTTTCTATTCCAGATCACACTATCAATTTTCATAACACATCAATTAAACAAACAAGTCATCCATGGTCTGTGGACGATGGGTGTCGGGTGCTGCTAAGCACCATCTGCATCCTAGTATATATTTTAACTAGAAAATAAAATAAAAGTGAGGAGTTCTCACCTTTGGGATCCACTACCCCATTCTTTAACGGACGATGGTTTGGATTCTGTTCAAAATTTCAATGCCATCTTCTTCACGCTGTTCAGAGTAAAAATCCCATTTTTATTTAAATGCTAAAAATTATATTTTTACCTCGCTAAAATTATATTTTTACTTCACTAAAAAATTATGTTTTTACTTCGAAACTATACGTGTAAAAATCACATCTTTCACATGATGTTTACATTATAAAAATAACATTTTTATTTCGATGTTCATACAATAAAAATCATAATTTTATTCACTCTATAATATAAAAATCATATTTATATTATCTCTATAATATAAAAATCATATTTTTATTATCTCTATAATACAAAAATCATATTTTTTATTCTTTCTAAAAATCACATCTTGCTTGTTTTAAAAAAAATCTATTCTTTCTTGGTTTAAAAATCTATTCTTTCTATTTTAAAAATCAATTCTTTATTTAAAAATAATATAAAAATCCTATTTTTTCTAACAAACTAATTACCTTATTTTATTTATAAAAATTTACAATTAAAAAGAAAAGGATAAAATAAATAAAGAAAAATAAAGACTTACATTATACGGAGAGAAGGGGGTTTACTGTCGTTCGTTGGAGAGTGGCATCGGCGTTAGAAGGAGGTGGCGGACGTCATGGTGTGGCACGGTCCAGTCGGGTTGCTAGGGTTTCGGGTATAAGGGCTTTGGATTACGGCGTCGCTCGAATCAGAAGGGGAGAGGAAGGAGAGGGGTGATCGGGGCATGGAGAGGGTTGCGCGCCATATCGAAGGCGAACCCTAGGTGGCGGGCGGCGCGGTTCTTCATACGTGGGGGTGCGGTCCTCGAACTGGGCGTAGGGGGTTTCTCGGGTGGAGGACGTGGAGGCGTGGGTGAGGGAGATGGAGGCAGCGGCGCCGCCGCTAGGGGACGGGGGGAGGGGGCGATCGATCACCAAAAGGGGCGAAGGGGAGCAAATCGCATTTTCATTTTTTTTTCTTCGGGTTTGACTTCTGTGAGGAGAGAGAGGAGGGGGAAGGCGTGGGCCTTATATTATAATATATAATTTTTAATTACTTTCAATTTTCAAAAGTTGCTTTTTCTTTCGAATCCCAAATCGAACCAAACGACTGTCGCCCCAAACTAACTACCCCCATTCCGAACACAATGAGATATGTACCGTAACCCAATTCGGCTGTTACGATCGGTTTCAGCTAAATTAAATCAATGTATTTTAAATTCAAATGCACATTTTAAATTACCGGGGCCACGTACGGACTCTAAATATTGTAGAAAAATATTTTTTAGCTTCGTATTGACGTTACGGTTCTAAAAAAACTAATTTCATCAAATTTGGAGACCGTTTGAAAAATGCCATTTTCTAGTCAATCCAAATTTACTAAAACTGACAAAACATGTTTTTCCTTCGCCACGTGCACATATTAATCCCAAAAATTATGAATTTTGGAATCTAACAATAACTTGACATCCCGGATCCAACAAAAGTGGTTTCGTTGAAAACGGAGGTCGTTTGCAAAATTTCCGGGTTGTTACAATCTCCCCCACTTAATCTTTTCATTCTTGAAAAGGAAAGGAGCTGAAAGTTGTTTTAATAACCAACTCAACTTTCATTATTTTCATTATGGCCTAAGTTCTTCAACTTTTCAGTTTCTAAGAACGTTTCAAAATTTTCAAAAATTTGGCTAACACCCTAAATTTTCGAAAAATTTCACCATAACCTCCCCTGCACGGGAGCACCGGGAAAATCCTGAAATTTCCATACAGGCCTCTCCAATCCAAAAAGAAAAAGAAACAGCCAAGCGACTAGCCGATCGGCTTATAAAATGATCCAAACCCAAGAAATTTGTAAACATGTACCTATTTGTCGGGCATAGAATTTTATTCCTCTGCTCTAGCCTCCTTGCTATGACCTGTTCACACATATGTATGTACATGCATGCATTTCCAAACAATTTTCAATACAGTTCAATATTTGGTTCAATTTGGCTACATTTATTATTCTTTCACATATGGGTTTAAATAAATAATCACACAACATAATCATTAATCAATTAGTGGATTATCATTTCAAATTCATATTTTTGATACATATACAGAAAATCCATTTTTGTTGCCAAATCACGACAATAGACCCTATCTAGTTTTGGTTCTCACACCAGTCAATTGGAAATATATAGAAATCCCACTTACAGGAACTAGAGTGTGATTCTATATCTATCTAGTATATTAAAACTTCGAATATACGTTTGCAAGGCGTATATGCATAATCTTTATATATTGGATTGTCCAAATTCAATACAAATATATATTAAATTACGTTGAATAAGGTCTAAACTTTCAAAAACAAAGTTTGTTTTTATTTTTATTTTAAAAACATTACCCTTTACACTCGTTCTAGGATACTACTGATCCTATTTCTAACGAGTCATTCTCATTGGATATTGCTAACCCAATCTCTGATGAATTCTTTCATTCGGTTCTAATATGCCTTGTTCTCGAGCTCTGTAAACCAAAGCTCTAATACCAAAATGAAACGACCCGAACTTCGCCATGAAGGAAAGAACGGATTTCTTGGAGGACAAGACAAATTAGAACACAAAAAGAAGAACATTTCATTGCTTATTACAACAATTCCATCAGAATACAAGAATATACAGAGCATGAATAAATATTACACATTAAAAAAATATCAGAGATTACAATACATTACGTAGCAGCGAAAAAATAATACAATACACAACTGAAGGGGATATACGGATACAGAGCTTTCCAGATATCGTTCCAGCTGTAAACCAGGATCCTGTGAATATAAATCTGCAAAACAAAAACTACTAGCTGTCCGTGTGGAAAATAGGGGCACCCAGAGTTTAGATTAAAGCAATAAACTCTAGGTCAGTCATGTGACTGGTGTGAGAACTAAAACCGTTATTTAAAACTTTACTTTAAATCAGATATATCAAGGGACCACGCTGTATAACATGGAACGGGTTTCCTCCCAAGAATACCAGTGCATATAACAAAACAGTGCAATGCTTTTTGGAAAAATGAAGCTATTATATGACCCAGGTCTTATCACACAATGAAACGCAAGTCGAGGGATAGGATTTTCGCTTATAATAGCCAAACATGCTTGGTACGTTAAAACAAATCATTTGATACTATTTTAAGTGCATAGTGTATAAAACGACTTCAAATATAAATGTATCAATCCTAGACAGCATGGGTACCATATATCATGTTGCCAATACTAGGCTCTACAATCAAAACCGCAAATGTCATGTATTGGAAGTTGGATTTCCGTATGTGAAGCAAGGCAAGGGATCGTCCTTACCGCTATGAGATTGTCTAGCCCGAGCCTCAGGATCAGAGCTTGAGTGACCCTTGGATCGTCAGAGCCGGTCCACATAGAGTCGATTAGCAATACCGTAAACGATATGCTAGTCTGCCCTATGGGGTATAAATGATCCAAATGACTCCATCGGCCCTGGATCAACCGATATAACCGAGGCGCCTCGCTATCCATTATCCACATATGTAAAATGTCCAAGCGTGTAAAACCCAAAACACCACTCCTAGCAAGAAACCAGCATATGTCCATTTCCCTGAGGTCCTTCTCTCGTTTCTGGTTAACACCGGGGTGTGAGGCTCGCGAATTAACGCTACACAAAGCTATGCTATATTAAAGCCATGCTTTGATCATCAACCAAAAGACTTTGCTATTCAACATAAGCCTTGATCATTTACATCTCAGCATGCCACACAGGCAATTCACGCTATGCAACCGATGTCAATCAATCACACAGAGTGAAATCCGATGTCAGACACACACCCATCTACAAGTTCGTTTTGGGTCTGAACGAAACCAGAGGCACCTTATTCCTCCCCATATGTCCAATACCGGGGAGAGACCCTCGCATATCCATTGATCTCCAAGTACGTCTGGATGATCACCACTTATTACCTTGTCTTGGGTGAACAGCCCAATCAAGACATCAGTAATCATCCAAACGATGTGAAGACCTCCGGTTTTCAACCACCGTCTTCATCCTCGTCACATCGTGGCATCAGTTATTAAAAATGGGATAAACCCGGTGTTTCTGAATAACTCACGTATATAATAAACCAGTGCTATAAAAACACAACATACGCCTCATTCCAATCCAGAATATTCCTTTGTTCAAATATTCTTATACTTTAGGAAAGGTTCCCATTAATTTTATCAAAGATAAATTCTTTAAATTTATTCTTTAATTTTCCTTTGGATATCATTTCAATCTAATTAAAGATGCATTAAAAACTCCACTTGGTTTTAATCTTCCCAAAAATCAATATTGATGATTGTTTAACTTGGGAAATCATATCCTACCTTTAACTGAGTTAAAGAACCAATATCATTTAAAACACGGTTCATGAAAACTCAAAATCACAATCCATTCCACCAGCCTTTAACAGTAAATTAGCAAGTGAACAATTCCCTAAGTATTAACCCCGAAGGCCGAAACCAACATCAGATCAATACCTAGAAAACCATTCAACTTAACTAATCCCCAATTAGTTTCTGATTTTCTTAACTTCGTTGGGTCTAAGAACAGTATTACAAAAGATACCTTTCACGACAACCCAAAATCACATTCCATTAACAATGGAATCTTCATGGAAAACAAATGGATATATATATAATCGATATAAACCTCCATATCCAACCGATAATATAAATGAAATAACGACAAGGCCTTTTAAATTCAATATATATTAACCATCTTCCTCTATAGGAGCTTACTTTAGTTATTACCAAATCGAATTCCATTCAATTCCAATTTAATATGTTAAATCGGAAAACTTTACTTTGGAAAATCTCCTTTAAATCTTAACAAAAGATTTATAAATTCCAAATACCATTTCACTGTAAATCGGGTTAAAGAACGAATGTCGCTAAAACACAGTTCACAACAAACCCAATTCACATTCCGTCAGTCTCTAACCGTAAATTAGTTAGAGAACAATTCCCTAAGTATTAACCCCGAAGGCCGAAACCAACATCAGATTAATACCCAAGAAACCATTCAACTTAACTAATCTCTAGTCAGTTTCTAATTTTCTTAACCTCATTGGGTTTAAGAACAGTATTATTAAAGATACCATTCACGACAAACCCAAAATCCAATTTTATATTAAATTCAAGGCTCTGAATAGAAAATATATCAGCTTATATTCAATATCAATTTCTAAAATCAACAAATATCGTATCGGAAATAACGATATGTGTGTGTGTGCGTGTGTGTGTGTGTCTTTTAAATCTCCATAACAATATCTGTATAATCATGAAATCCAACATCGAAATAGTCCGAAGATAATTTCAATTCAAATCCATTTCCAATTTATATATTAGAAATTCTGGTTATTTTTAAAACCATTTCAAATCCAATTTATTTATTTAAAAAATATTGGATTTCATAATTCTAGTTCATAACTTGTTCATTTCGATAAAAATCTATTTTTATCTTTTCAAATATGGAATTTTTCATCTCAATTCTATCCAAATTATTTAATATGATTTTACACAAATTATCGATATTTTTAATAATTTTATCAAGGCCCATACAGTCGATTTCCATAAACGGCCATCGAACTGCACTTACAACGACCTTTTCCAAATTGGATTTGGACATAATTCCAAATTCAACCATTACATTTCTAATTTCTAATATTCTTTAGAAAGTTCTTTTCGATACGAACCCAAGGTTCTGGTTTTAGGAGAATTCGACGGTCGGATCTCCCATAATATCCATTCGAAGTCAATGGTCAAAATTCGGGAACTACCACTGCGTGGCGCATTCTATTCAGGCCATTATATTATATATATAATATATATAATATATATTTCATCGATTTCCACTTAAAACGTATTTTATAAATCATTTTAAATTCGTTTTCAAAACGATTTCAACTTCATATTCAATTTCAAATCAAAATTGAGTATTCTATATCATCGATATATAAATGATAGTATTTTCAAAACATTAGATTTTGAAATCATTTCCTTTTTGATATTCATTATAAAAATATGTAAAATCGATATAAACATCGTTCACGTCAAAATGGCGTTAATCTAATCAACACCGCTTTATATACTTAAAAATAATCGTGTCCACCCCAAATCAGACATCAAAATCATATTTTGGTTCTTTTCTAGATATTATTTGAAAATATTCATTTTTTTTAAATAATCGTTATTTTAAAACATTCATTCTTTCTGAACTGGAATTAGAGACAGTGAATTACCATATAATTTTATTTATATGGATTTCATACACACATGCATACAAAAACCATCAAACACAGTCAACCATCATCCAAAGTGCATTCTACAATACATAAGCATCAAATACAAATATTTAATGCTTACAACAGTTTGTCAATTAATCAATCGACATACAACTAATTATTGGGATTAGTATATGTCAAATTTCATCCCAATACCCATGTGGGGTTTTCAAACAACAAACACAAATTTATTTGTGCAGTTGGGTGATGTGTAAAATTTATCATCCCAATCAATATTAGTCAAATGTGTGCACATAAACAAATCGTCCGATTTGTTTATAAATATTTATTTTTATTCATAACACGTTAAAAATTATATTCTAACTATAAAATATTTTATTCCATTCCACATCACACCATCAATTTTCATAGCACATCAATCAAACAAACAAGTCATCCATGGTCTGTGGACGAAGGTTGTCAGGTGCTGCTAAGCACCGTTTGCATCCTAGTATATATTTTAACTAGAAAATAAAATAAAGTGAGGAGTTCTCACCTTTGGGATCCACTACTCTATTCATTAACCGACGATGGTTTGGATTTTGTTCAAAATTTCAACGCCATCTTCTTCACGCTGTTCATAGTAAAAATCACATTTTTATTTCAGTGCTAAAAATTATATTTTTACCTTGATAAAATTATATTTTTACTTCGCTAAAAAATTATATTTTTAACTTCGAAACTATACATGTAAAAAACGCATCTTTAACACGATGTTTACATTATAAAGATAATATTTTTATTTCGATGTTCATACAATAAAAAACATATTTTTATTCACTCTATAATATAAAATTCATATTTTTATTATCTCTATAATATAAAAATCATTTTTTTATTCTTTCTAAAAATCACATCTTGCTTGTTTTAAAAAAATCTATTCTTT
The DNA here is from genome assembly GCA_030737875.1 of Allium sativum. Classification (NCBI taxonomy): domain Eukaryota; kingdom Viridiplantae; phylum Streptophyta; class Magnoliopsida; order Asparagales; family Amaryllidaceae; genus Allium; species Allium sativum. Next base: position 610,986,936 of record CM060918.1, on the reverse strand, counting down.
CTTGGTTTAAAAATGTATTCTTTCTATTTTAAAAATCAAATCTTTATATAAAAATAATATAAAAATCCTATTTTTTTCTAATAAACTAATTTTCTTATTTTATTTATAAAAATAAACAATTAAAAAGAAAAGGTTAAAATAAATAAAGAAAAATAAAGACTTACATTATACGGAGAGGAGGGGTTTTACTATCGTCCGTCGGGGAGTGGCGTCAACATCAGAAGGAGGTGGCGGACGTCAGCTTGCGGCACGGTCCAGTCGGGTGGCTCGGGTTCCGAGTATAATGGCTTTGGGTTACGACGTCGCTCGAATCAGAAGGGAAGAGGAATGAGAGGGGTGATCGGGGCATGGAGGGGGTTGCGTGCCATATCGGAGGCGAACCCTAGGTGGCGGGCTGCGCGGTTCTTCAGACGTGGGGTGCGGTCCTCGAACTGTGCGTAGGGGGTTTCTCGAGTGGAGGACGTGGGGGCGTGGGTGAGGGAGATGGAGGCAGCGGCGCCGCCGCTAGAGGGGTGATCGATCACCAAAGGGGCGACAGGGAGCAAATCGCATTTTCCTTTTTTTCTTCGGGTTTGACTTCTATAAGGAGAGAGAGGAAGGAGAAGGCTTGGTCCTTATATTATAATATATAATTTTTAATTACTTTCAATTTTCAAAAGTTGCTTTTTCTTTCGAATCCCAAATCGGACCCAACAACTGTCGCCCCAAACTAGCTACCCCCATTCCGAACATAATGGGATATGTACCATAACCCAATTCTGCTATTACGATCGATTTCCGCTAAATTAAAATATAAATCAATATATTTTAAATTCAAACGCACATTTTAAATTACCGGGGCCACATGCGGACTCCAAAAATTCCCATAAAATATTTTCTAGCTTCGTATTGACGATACGGTTCTAACAAAACTAATTTCGTCTAATTTGGAGACTGTATGAAAAATGGCCATTTTCTGGTTGATCCAAATTGACTAAAACCGACAAAACACATTTTTCCTTCGCCATGCTCACATATTAATCCCAAAAATTATGAATTTTGTAATCTAGCAATAACTTGACATCCTGGATCCAACAAAAGTGGTTTCGTCGAAAACAGAGGTCGTTTGCAAAATTTCCATTTTTAAGGGCTATATTTTCCATAGCGATTATTCTGAATTTTCAACTGGGCATAACTTTTTATTCCCGCTATGAAATTTCAATTTTTGAATTTGTTGGAAAGATATCTTCAAATAGATTCTAATATTTTTGATTTCGCTAAAATCCGGTTTATTTTGAAACTTGTACATTCATTTGAAATTTGAAATCGAATTTTCAAACTACCGCGCCATTTTCAATTTCTTTTATAATTAAAAATAAATATTTATATTCTAACGTCGATTCAAATAAATATATACCTTCTAATTCTATTCAAAATAAATTTCTCGTCATTATTATTTAAAATAATTCATTTTAAATATTCAAAATTCATCAAAATTTCCAAAATAAAAATATTAAATTTATTTGGATTTTCCGGGTTGTTACAAGATGTGGTAGTAGAAAATATTGAATTTGTTTCTAATACATCTGAAAATGAGAAAATAGTTGTCACTGATTTAGATGAAGAATTAATGCCAGAAAACGTCTCAAAAACTGCTACAACTGAAACTCCTATTGTGGTTGCAGTCAAGGAACTAAAAGCTGTTGTTCCTGAAAAGAATGCTAAGCTTGCAACTTCAGCTAAAAACAAAAAAGGCGGTGGGGATGCAAAAAAAGAAACTCCAGCAAAGTGTGGGAAGAAGAGTCCTAAATCCGGTGGCTTTGTTTCTTGCAAATCATATTCTAAGACATTCAACTTAGAAAAGGCTTTAGAGTCTCATACAAAGTACAAACATGTTGCTCAAGACACAAAAATCGCAAATAGTTCCCCGGCTCATACTCAAGGCAATTCTGGAAATTTGGTAAAAGTATCCTCAAAGAGGAGAGAGCAAAACACAAATGAAAATTCCAAAGAAGCATCAAGAACTAGAGATAAAATTATTAGTGCGAAGTTAGATTGGGCAAATAATCAAGTAGAAGCAAAAAATGGCATTGCGAAGAAGCAAGCGGTAGCTGATTTTGTGAGTGATGTATGCAAGAACAAGAAAGCAGCAAAGTGGATCAAGAAGAGATGATAAAAGTTATAACAGGGAACACAAACGAGAAGGTGGAAACTTTATCAGGAATTGGAGATAACAAACCGAAATGGTACACAAAAAACTAGTAGGAAGACGAAGAGAGAAAGAAAACTGGGAACGCTCCCTCATTATTTTACCACTGCTCTTAAAGTGTTGAAGCCTGAACATAACCCACAGAAGAAGAAGACAAAAAAGAAAATTCAAATAGTATCCCTATTTCTACCGAAACATGAAAAATATAAAGATGGGATAGCAACACAAGGAACACAAACGGGATCGTATTCAACAAATGTCGCTGCATTAGGCATTCGAAGGAATTTTGGTTTAGGGGAGGCAATGTTGGCATAAACCAAAATTCATTAATTACTTAAGTGCCTATTAAAATAAAAGGTCAGTAAGTGTCATGTCTATTAATGAAGTGTCATATCCATTAGACGAAGTGTCATGTCTATTGGTGAATTGTTATGTCCTTTAAGTCTAAGAGTCATGTCATTAAAAGATGTGTCTATTAGTGAAATGGTATGTAAACTACTATATATAAGCAGTCATTTTGTTGTAGCGAATGAAAAAGAAGTGAATATATGGAAAAAAGCAAGAAATAAAAAATAGTTCTTCCTCCTACAAATTATTGTCTCCTTCCTCCAATAATTGGTATCATAGCTTCTCTACTCCATCAAACTGGTATCAAAGCTTCTTCAAAAAACCAACAAATTGGTATCAAAGCCAAAGCCAAAAAAAAATTCCAACACACCTGACTGCCATCTATTATCTCCAGCTTCTTTTCCCCAGTGATTTATGATTTGTCCCTGGTGAACGTGGGCTGAATTACCTTCCTTCTACCAATAGAAAGAAACTCATGTTTTTGTTATATTGGTTGATCAAATGGAAGTGCATCTAGGTTTGCACCAGAATACCAATGTCACTTTATTTAGCTTGAACTGACTGTACAGGGAAATCATGAGCTCATGATTTTGTAGATTTGTGGATTAACATGAAACCTGTAAGTTAGTCTGCCTGTGGATTAAGTTACAAAATAGTTGAGGATTAATTTATTAAGGTTAAAGGGTGGATTAACTAACGGAATGTATGGATGAAAATAAAACTTACCTTACTATTATAACAATTAAATAATTAACACAATAGGTGAAAACATTACCACCTTTGAACCTTTTAATAATATCTAGTCAAATATTTGTTCACAAAGGCCGCAATCTCTACACACTATTGGCTAGCTTCTTACATATAAACCAATTTGTTAGCCAGAATTACCTAGTTTCATATTCAACCAATGTGATAATAGATGAAGTGGGAATGTTAATGGTTTCCCAAAGAAATTGAATGAGATGAGTGAGATTTAATAGGGAAATGAACAATATTTCATCTTTGATGTCATAGAAGAAAAAATACAAAAGGTCTTTAGAAAAAAACAGGATGGAAAAGAATATGAAATTTCACTTGAAAGCAACAGAATGGAGGAAATTAGCAAACTGAAGGAGTGTTGAGAGCAAAGATGTGATGCTTAGCTTTTAAAAGATAATGATATAGGTAGTGCTTTTAGTGTTGAAATATTTTTAATTGCTTATCATTAATACACCATTATATATCACAAAAAATATATTCATTTCTTAAAATTCCTTTATGCATCATCTTCATATTCATTTAAAGCAATTCAGAATGGTGGCTGTTTTAATCAACATGTACGAAGTTACATTAATAAATTGTTTTTCTAATGTCAGAACATAATATTCTCAACAAGGACTTTCGGTTGTGGTTGAATAGTGTATTTTGGACATATTCTTTTTTATTTTCTATTCTGCGGTTTATGAAAGATATTTTGCACATCTACAGATACATCTTTCAAACGAGGAAGTTATCACCATCTTTGATCCCATCGGAGATGAGGCATAACTAGGGACAATCTACAGACACTTCATGTGTATAGCTTTGAGATACACACACACACACACACACATATATATATATATATATATATATATTTACTTGTACACAGTTAGTTAGTTGAAGATTGCCTCTTTATTGATAAATGTAGGGAGAATGGTACAAGTAAACTAAATTATCAGGAAATGAGCATTGCTATTTGCTTCCACCAATAACTAAATGTTGAGGTTATATTAGAAATTTGTATAGCTATTTCAGAGTTCTAGTGGACTAACTATTATGAAATGTCATGGCATGTGCAACACATTTGCATTAAATCCCTAACAAAATAATAAAATTTAAAACATCTATGCATTTTCGATATAAATAAATTAAAAGATTTGTAGTTTTTGGTAAGAGCGAGGAGTTTGGCACTTGTAATAATTTTTATCATCCAGAATTTTCATTTTTTGAACTTCCGATCTTGTGGTTGCAAATAAATTTATTTTTAGAACTTTTACTTGTGTTTTTATTCATTTATAGCATGGTATGGCATGTGTAATTCATGCACTTATAACAAACTCATAAAAATATATAAAAATTTAACGTTTCTACTTTGTTTTTATATATACAAATTTAAAAATGTTTTAAAAATTGTAAAATTTCTGTAGGAATAGAGTTCAGAACTTGTAATCTTATTTACATTTAAAGATTTTTGTTATATATATATATATATGTGTGTGTGTCTATATATAATTATGCGTATGTGCGTGTCTGTATTAATATTTATTAATGTAATTTGAACTTGGACTTTGCTATAACGACCAGAAAATAAGCGGTTAAAACTAGCGGATTTGAAAATGGACGAGTGAAATTCACTGGGGTAAAAAGATCCAACACATAATTTTACTTCCGTAGTAAATGACCTACATATTTTCGGTTAACGTAGCATTTTCGTTCGAACTTTTGCCCTCTTGTTTGAATATATTAGCGTGGTAATTTTAGAACTTCATGACCTAAAGATTATGTTTCTACTCCAGTGATGTGACTTAACAATAAAGTACAAAGAATAAACAACTTGGGCATTGATTATTCAATTACTTATATTTTAGTTTAAACATAAAATGGATAAGATTGGCAATCCTACCATACTTTATTTTTTCAATCTGCTTTTACCAAATTATTTGTCTGATGTATCATTGTGGGAATGTTAAATTTTTAGTTAGTACCTAAAGAATAAGAAAATCATCTAAATCTGGTAATAGAAAAAAGGAAAAATCTTATAGAAATCACACATATAGATATACATATATAAATGCACAAACACCATGGCGAAGAATGTGACATTTATTCCACCTTTCATGACAATGGTTTCTGTAATTATGTTGCTTCTTGGAGTCCTTTTAAGCACACTAATTTTCGGTAGGCACTTATTCTTTTACCGTTTAGTTGTTAGTAAACTCCTACTGTAGTATAATATTTCGGGTTTATATTCCTATTAGTAATTTATCAAAGTAGAAGTCCACTCAAACATTGGAAATTTGGAGCAGATATAAATCATGTTTTACAAACGTATTATGTTTTTTGGGTGTCCAAAGCTATGGTGTGTCCTTTGGATTATACGATATAGAGCTGATATTTATCAACTCTTTGTAAACTAGCAAAATTTAAAACTCAAATTATGTTAAAAACAAGAAAAATAATTATAAATGAAATTTAAACTTCAAAATACAGTATTACCAAACAAACTAGTAAATAACTCTTAATTGCTAAGACATTAGTTTCTTTAACTCATGTTTCCACTATTTTTCTGTGTATTAACTTGTATCTTTTTCAATATGAAACCCTAGAAGCGAATGGATTTACTGTGGTTCGACACCCAGTAGTAGATAACGCATAGAAAGCATACCTTAAACAAGCCGTGTTGTTTACTATTAAAGATGTTTCAGAGGATCAAGTTAAAATTATGGATTGCCATGGAAATCAAATAATAAACATCGTGAAAACGGTAAGTAATATAATTTACTTATATGTAAGAATTTAATATTGTTTTACCTTACATGCTCTCTTCTTATGTAATAAATGACCTGTGTAAATATGCTTATCTGAGGAATAATTTACTTTATGCTATTATTTATTCCTTTTACTGCATTTCTTTAGCGGTCAAGGCTAAGACAAAAAAGGTGGCAAATTTTTCAAGCTAATGGAACAAAAAAAAATTGGTACAAGGTTCAGATGTTGTCTCCGATATCCGAAGAAGTTCATGTTTTATTCAAAAACAAATTACGACGTAAATCAACGACATATGAGGTTAAAGGATCATTTAACTCTACGCATAAATATTGTGATGTGAATACTCGTTTTTATGGTAAAGGACAGGACAAATTATCTTTCAAGATTCAGAATATAAGTCCAAGTAATGGCGATATTTTCGATGTAATCACTATATTGAGTAGTACTAGGAAAGATATACAAATGGCAATGGTAGCTGTTTTGAATAAACTATATATCAAGAAATAATTGTTACTTCAATAAGTAAGAACATACTATATGTTGAACTAAAGTATAATATGAACTAATGGCTGTGTTTTGTGTTAATCGTCTTGTTTACTGGGTTGAATGATGAATTATTGCTGAGCTACAAACTTCGAATACATAATATGGAAAAATATTTTTATTTTCAGTTTTGAAGCCTTTGACTATGAACATAGATAATTGTACAGATTTTCATTCTCAATTCATGCACAAATCACCATTAAAAACTAGAAAATTAGATAATAACCAAAATAGACATCTATAAAAATGAAAATATCAAGGCCTATATGATTTTTAAGGTTTTGTGTTTTGCATTTTCACTATTCATTAGACAAGAGCAGATGTAAATGTTAAGACTTAAACTTTTATTACTTGATGTTTATTTTGTTTTAGATACAAAAATATTGGAATTAGATCAATAACATATTTAGACTGATGAAATATCAAATTTATTTGGAATTGGAATTTATTTCAAATACCTGAATCTTAAACTCCAATAATGAATTATGTATTAAATGCTCAATTGTATGCATTAAATAGATTAATTTAACACCGTTTAAAATTAAACGATGAATTCAGTTTTTAAATCAATTAAAGCAAAAACCAAGTTAGAGTAAATAATCAGAATATTTATCATTAAAATTTCCACTCGATATTCATTGGGGTATTTTAATTTAATTTATTTGATTTTTACATAATTTTTAATTTGGAAAATAACTAATTTGAATTGACAATTTTTTAGCAAATAGTACTGTTTTTGTGATTTTTCTAAATTCAATAATCAATGTGTAATTTTATTTTCCTTAGATCTCTCTGTTGCTCTATGCAGATCATATCTTTTTGTATATTGTACTGACTAAAGTCTATGTACAAATAAAATCCTATGCGATGAGATGTTGACAAATTCTATGTAAACCACACTTAGTTTCAACCACAAGTAGACATCACACCTATCCTTCTACCACTCATCTTTTTCAATGCAGAAAACATAGAAAGAAAAGTAAAAAATAACTAAGCTCCGTTTGTTTTAAAAATAAAAGACAAAACCAATAGAAATCTAGAAAACAGAAAGCTATAATCGTTGAGTTCCTGGGAGTGAGATTTTTATTCAATTAGGATTCTAGAGGTGTATGGTGCTTTTTGGTATGTGCACATTACACCATCGGTGGAGGTCAGGAGTCCTGGGTGCAGGTTTTGTGGTGTTGTGGAAATAAATTTTTGAAATGGAGTTTGGAATGAGGTTTTTAATGGGGAATAACATCTAATGACAGGTTTTTTGGATATATGTTGATCATTTGGTCTCTCACTGTCGGAGTCGCCATTGCTCAAAGCTGGAGTCATGATTTTACACATAGTTACAAACCAAGTTTGATGATTTTGTTTGGGAAGAACTTAAGGTAAGAAGAACAACATTAATAAAATTCATCTATGGTCTTGTGAAGGATTGAGCATGGTAGGAGTGAATAAACTCTGGACAATGTTGAGGGATGGTATCGTGTTGGAGAGGCCTGTTGTAACAACCCGCATTCTACGCATCGTAGGATCGTAGAATATTTATTTCTTTCTTATATGAAGGCGTATGGTCATGTTACTTTGGAAAACGACTATTGGGGTCATTTCCCATAATCGTGATTTTTGCCGATTTTTAAATGACCGTTTTGCCCCTAGCTGGTACTATTTTGGCCACAACTTTTGACTGGAAAGGAATTTTGACCTGAAACCACTTCCATTAGATTCGTTTGATGGTTTACCTTTCCGTAGACTGGTCATAATTGCCAAACGGACTTACCGTTTGGGAGATATGGCTGAAATAAGGTTTGGAAGGTGAAAAAACTGCTTAATCGGGCCAAATAGGGTGATTAGTGAATGGGCCCATAACCCATTTCGGGATTAGGGTTATGGGGAGGTTGAAAAGGGTTAGGGTTTCATTCCATTTCAGTTTTCTAGCCTCTACTTACCTTTAAGAAACCCTAACAATGGCCTCCAACCTCTAAATCATCCCCAAATCACTTTCTAATCAAGGATTAGGCTTAGCAACATCAAATCAAGGGAGATCTTCACCAAATCAAGATTAGAGCTGCTGACTTGCATCGTTATTCGCACCCAAACAGAGAATTATTTCAGATCTAAGGTTTATTTGTGGCTAAGGTGAGTGATTTGCATAGTTCCTCACTAATTATAGCTAATTAAGGGTAATTAGTGTTAATTAGCGAATTTAAACATGATAAAATTCTCGAAAAATATTTATAAATTCTTAAATGATGTTTTAGACCTCTGATATGAACTTGGGTTAATTTGGTAAAGTTTTGCTAATCCTATCATTAATTATGCTTGAACATGTTTAAGGGAAAATATGGGGTTTTGACTATGTTTGATCCATTTTAACCTATCATATTGATGTTTTGGTGTTTGAGGTTACCTCTATTTGCTGCTATGACTTTGTGGTATGCTATGTGATTGAATAGAATAGATAGAATGGTCGAAAACGTCGTCGAATGGTGTAAAACACTTGCTGAAAAAGTTGCAGAAAATGGTGCGGGCTTTCGGATCGGAGGGATGAGCTCGGATCGGATAGTGGACTGGGCAAGGGATCACCGAACCGAACCGAGGCTTGGCACAAGGGAAAGTATGGAAAAAAGGAAGGCCACAATGGTTGAACTGGGATCGGATCGAGCTAAAGAAGAGGGAATCGGATTGACTGAAGAGAAGAGGAAGGGGATCGGAGCGGAAGAGGAAGGGGAAGTGGATCAGATCGGAGACCAGGAACCCGATCCGAACCGATGGAGCAAGGGTACACCGACCCAACCCTCCATAGAGCACCTGAACCGAACCAACATACTACGAGGGGACTAGATGCCATGACCCGACCCGGAGCACTTAGAAGAGACCGATCCGAACCGACAGAGAAGAAAGACTGGGGATCCGAACCGATCCAGTCATGACCAATAACCCGAAATGCAAAGGTAGTCCAAATGGAAGTTAGAGCTCAGGATCCAATTGGGAACCAAGTAGTTCACTTCATGGTTGGGCTTTGCTACGGGACATGTGCTAAGGAGTTGTCGACATTCATAACTTCGATTCACCACTGAAAAGGAATGATGGGCTATGTATCAGTGCAGTTGGGTCATCGTGACTCGAGGGGCAAAGTGATCGTAGCAAGACTATGAGCCAGTGCGGTGGAGCCGTTGTGACTCCATGGGGCAGAGTGGACATAGTAAAGAATTAGTAAGGCTATGAGCCAGTGCAGTGGAGCCGTTATGACTCCATGGGGCAAAGTGGACATAGTGAAGGATTAGTAGCTATGGATCAGTGCAGTGAGGTCGTTGTGACTTCATGGGGCAGAGTGATCATAGCAAAGTATTGGGTGATCGAAGTAGTGGATATCATATGCTTTATGCACTGAGTGAGAGATGTGAGGATGGTTGCTATGCTTGATATTTTGCCATCATTATGACAGGCACACCACCATCCCCGTTATCTTTACACCATTTGTTTAGTAGCACCTCAGAGTGTTGTACATTATTTAGTGCTAACTCTTTGGTTGTAGGTCCAGGTTCAGGTATGGTTTTGTATACCTGTTATTTTTCTGTTTAGCTGCTTATCGCTCATACTTTTTGTCTGAACCAGAGTTTTATGTCTCTTCTTATTACTCTGGGTGCTCTCACGAGCATACTAGAGACAGGTTAGCTGGTGATGCGCGAGTAGCGGATTCGGAGGCGAGCAAGAGGCTTACACGTATGATATATATATAGATATTCTCTCTGTGTCGTTGCTGGTCATTACTTTGGGCATTAATAGTGTACATTTCTTGTTAGCTTTTTTGAGACAGTTTTAAAAGTTGTAATAATGTTGGCTTTGGATCATAAGCTGTACTTTGGGATTTTCCGCTGCTATGATAGTTGTTTTCAGCTTATGCACTATCTCACCTGTTTTATGTCAAGTATGTTGTTATTATATTTTGTTCCATGCGCTGTGAGACATTCTACAGGTTCCTTGTTGATTCTTTGTCTTCTTTCTTTCCTTCTGACGACCGTTCCGTGCTAAATGGACATGTGTACAACGCACTTTTGGAGTAAATGTCGGTTGGTGCGGGGCGGGACGTCACATTTGGTATCAGAGCTCTAGGTTGCGTAGTTAACCTAGGGAAAGACACTAGGGAGAGATAGTACGTATATGAGAGTGCATATTTGTGATTACTTTGGTGTTCAAAAGCCATATATATACACTATTAGCATAGCTAAGGATGAAGTTGCACTGCACTAGCACCACTATGGAGGTGGTTAATCGTTTTCTCTTTACAGATTGAACAATGAGCCGATGCGCAAGAGGTGCTGGCAGAGGAGCCAATAATGGGAATGCTGCTGACAAGAAGGCGATGTTTACTGACCTCATGAGAGAAATGCTTAGGGATGTGCAAGGGGCAGCTCCCTATCCTGGTAATGGTGGTGGTCTAGTAGTGCAGGCGCCTAGGGTCGATTTCGCCAAGCTATCCAAGGATTACACTAACCTTGGTGGGAAGCCGTTCCACGGAACGGAGTCGGCCACGGATGTTCATGATTGGTTGGATAGATGTGATCGTATCTTCGACGACTTGGGTATCGAGGATGCGATGAAGAGAAGGCTAGCGTCTTGTCAACTGCAAGGGCGAGCGATGAATTAGTGGAATGCTATTAAGACAGCCACTCCAGAGGATCAGGTTACTTGGGGTCAGTTTAAGGCTCGTTTTAGCGACAAGTTTATCCCAGCTGCTCAGAAGTCGGAATTGTTTAGGAAGTTCTTAGAGCTTAAACAGAATGTTAGAGTAGTCTCGGACTATATTGCTGAGTTCGACACTTTGTCGAAGTATGGGTTATCCCTTATCGATACCCCTGAGAAAAGAATGAGAAGTTCATTACTGGTTTGGATGGATATTTGGGGGAAAGGCTTATCAACCACATCAATGAGACTTTTGAATCGATTGTTGGGAAAGCTTTGAGATCAGAGAGTCTTTACCCTAAGTCAAGGACTGAGGTTGCATCTGCATAAGGGCTGAAGCCGCAAGCAGGCGGTGGAGGCAAGAATAACACTCAGAACAAGAGGAAGAAGAACCAAACTAAGGATGACCAGAAAAAGAGAAAGAAAAATGTTGAGTGCTTCAGCTGTGGTAAGAAGGGCCAATATGTCAAAGAATGTCGGGCCAAGCCAACGGACAGGAAGTGCTACAACTGTGGCCAAGTGGGACATCATGAGGATAAATGTCCACAACCTCTTAAGGAGAAGCAGATTGTGAAAGCATATGCTATCGGTGCTATTCCTTCTTCGTCGAACGCCCCAACTGCGGCGGAGAAAGGAAAGAATGTCGTCATTCAAGGTATGCTTTCTATTCATGATGTACCTGTTTGAGTTTTGTTTGATACTGGGGCTTCCCGTTCCTTCATATCTAGTGACCTGGTAGATAGGTTGGGACTGGAACCCGAGATAGTCGATAGACCATTAGTTGTGATGAATCCGATTGGTGGTTCGACTAATCTTAGTATGATTTTCCGAAATTTGGTCTTATCGAGTCATGGATGTATGTTTGTTTGTGATTGCTTTGTTTTGGGCTTTACTGGGTATGACATTATATTGGGAGTCAATTGGCTCCAAAGATACGGAATGGTGGTAGACCGTGAGGGCTTTTTGGTGACAGTTAGGGCGGATGATGGGAGGAGGATAGTGTTTGGTAGTCTACCTAGTGATGGGGTAATGGCTAGTTTTATAAATTCCCTCGACATCCCGCATGATGAGTTGTCATATGTGCCCGTGGTTGGCCAGTATCTGGACGTCTTCGAGGAGGTGACCGGGCTTCCACCACATCGAGAGATTGAGTTCCGTATTGATTTAGTGGAAGATGCCAGACCTATAGTGATGCCACTTCGTCGTATGGCACCAAGGGAGCAGCAAGAGCTCGGGGTGCAAGTAAGCGATCTTTTGAAGAAGGGGTTTATTAGAAGAAGTGTCTCCGAGTGGGGAGCACCAGTTGTGTTTTCCACTAAGGCAGATGGTTCCCTTCGTTTGTGGACTATCGCGAGTTGAATAAGGTGACGAGGAAGAATAAGTTTCCTCTACTGCAGATAGATGATTTGTTTGATCTACTGGAAGGAGCAAGAGTGTTCTCCCAGTTGGACCTCGCGACAGGATTTCATCAGCTTCGAGTAGCGGTTGAGAGTGTTCCGAAAACGGCATTTAGGACGCCGTCTGGATTCTTTGAGTGGTTGGTCATGCCATTTGGGTTGACCAATGCACCAGCGTATTTCGTGGATCTTATGAATCAAGTATTCAGAGATCAGTTGAATAAGTTTGTTCTTGTGTTCGTAGATGACATCCTTGTTTACTCAAGGACAGAGGAAGAACATAAGGGACATTTGAGGATAGTGCTGGAGGTGTTGGGAAAACACCAATTGAAAGCGAAATTTTCTAAGTGTCACTTCTGGAGGAGGGAAGTGAGATTCTTGGGCCATGTTGTTTCAGAGAATGGTATTACCGTGGACCCTGCGAAGTTGCTACGGTACAGGATTGGCCTACACCCAAGAATGCAACAGATGTAAGAAGCTACTTGGGTTTAGCTGGATATTATCGTAAGTTTATCCAGGACTTCTCCAAGATAGCAGCACCGTTGACTAAGTTGACTAAGAAGAATCAAGCCTTCGTCTGGGTTGGAGTGTGTGGGAATGCATTCAAGAGTCTAAAAGAAAAGTTGACGCGTGCGCCAGTGTTAGTAATTCCTAAAGGGAATGAAGAAATGACGGTATCCACGGATGCTTGTGGTATCGGACTAGGTGTTGTATTGATGCAAGGAGGTAGGGTTGTAGCTTATGCTAGTCGGCAACTAAAGCTGCATGAGAAAAAGTATCCTACCCATGATTTGGAACTGACAGCGATCGTGTTCACGTTGAAGATGTGGAGACATTATCTCTTAGGAGAGAGATTTGAGTTGTTTACCGATCATAAATCGTTAAAGTATCTCTTCTCTCAAAAGGATCAAAATCTCCAACAGCAGAGATGGTTAGAGTTCTTAGCTTCGTATGATTTTGATATCGCATATACACCTGGGAAAGGCAATGCTGTAGCCGATGCCTTGAGTAGGAGACATGCCTGTTTAGGGGCTATGTTTCTTGAATGGAAGCAACTGGTGGATATCGCAGGGTATGATTTCAAACCAAAGTGCGAATTGGATCCAGAGATATTAGCTAGTTTGACGATCAGACCCACCTTGATTGAGCGGATTGGTTCCAGTCAGAGGGATGATCCTAATCTATTGGAAATCATCTCCAAGTTAGAGATGGATATCGACGGCTTGGAGATGAGTTTGTATGGGCTTGATCGAGAAGGATGGCTTCGAAAGAATAGAAGACTAGTTGTACCCAACGTGAATGGTTTGAGAGATGAAGTTCTTAGGGAATGCCATCACTCAAAACTGACTATACACCCCGGTGGTGATAAGATGTATCGAGACATGAAACAGACTAACTACTGGGAAGGGATGAAAAGAGACATTGGGAAGTTTATATCCAGGTGCATGAATTGCCAGCTAGTCAAAGTCGAGCAAAAGAAGCCTAGTGGTTTGTTGCAACCATTAGAAATTCCCGAATGGAAATGGGAGCAAGTCCTGATGGATTTCATTGATGGTTTACCAAGGACTGGATCGGGACATGATAGCATTTGGGTAATTGTGGATCGATTGACTAAGGGTGCAAGGTTCATACCAGTTAAATCGACCACAACGGCAGCTATGTTAGCAGAACTGTATATGAAGTGGGTAATGAGATTTCATGTAGTACTTAAAAGCATTGTGAGTGACGGAGACCCGTTGTTCACTAGTGGGTTTTGGAAGAGCTTACAAGAGGCTCTAGGGTCGGAACTATATCTCAGTACCACGTATCATCCTCAAACCGATGGTCAGACAGAGAGGGTGAATCGTATATTGGAAGATCTCTTGAGAGCTTGCATATTGGATTTTGGTGGATCATGGGATGACCATTTGCATCTAGTAGAGTTTGCATATAATAATAGCTACCAATCCAGTATCGGTATGGCTCCATATGAAGCTTTGTACGGAAGACCGTGCAACTCACCATCATGTTGGATAGAGACTGGCGAGAAGTTTATGCTTGGACCAGATGTGGTGAGGGAAACTTCAGATAGGATTAAGATCATTCAACAACGGATGAAGGCTGCCCAGGATAGGAAGAAGAGTTATGTTGACAAGAGGAGAAGAGACTTAAAATTCTCCGTTGGTGACTTGGTGTTTGTCAAGGTTTCTCCGTTGAAAAGCGTGATACGATTTGGCAGGAGAGGCAAGTTGGCACCAAGATTTGTTGTCCCATTCCCTGTTCTCGAGCAAGTTGGGAATTTGGCGTATAGAGTTGACTTACCCGAAAAGATGGCGGGAGTTCATAACATATTTCATGTTTCCCAGTTAAGGAAGTTCGTGCACGACCCAGATATGACTATTTCACCTGATAAGTGAGAGGACTTCGAAGTGGAACCCGAGGCAGTTGGGAACCGCAACCCAATTCGTATTGTCGAGCACGATACGAAGCGACTTCGAAGGAAGGCGGTGAAGCTAGTCAAGGTTCAGTGGGGCGAGAACGAGAATGACTGTACTTGGGAGACAGAGGAGAGCATTAGGAAAACGTATCCAGAACTCTTTGCCTGGTAAGATTTACTTTGCAATTTAGTTATTCCGCATGCTAGGATAGACTTGTTTTGCTTGTTTTGCATGTTTGATTGTTGTCTTATAGCTGATAGGCATGCGGGAACTTTTGTGCATTTTGGTTAGCGAATTTCGGGGGCGAAATTTCTCTAGGGGGGAGAATGTAACAACCCGCATTCTATGCATCGGAGGATCATAGAATATTTATTTCTTTCTTATATGAAGGCGTATGGTCATGTAACTTTGGGAAACGACTATTGGGGTCATTTCCCATGATCGTGATTTTTGCCAATTTTTAAATGACCGTTTTGCCCCTAGCTGTACTGTTTTGGCCATAACTTTTGACTGGAAAGGAATTTTGAACTAAAACCACTTCCATTAGATTCGTTTGATGGTTTACCTTTCCATAGAGCGGTAATAATAGCCAAAAGGACTTCCATTTGGGGGATATGGCCGAAATAAGGTTTGGAAGGTGAGAAAACTGCTTAACCGGGCCAAATAGGGTGATTAGTGAATGGGCCCATAACCCATTTCGGGATTAGGGTTATGGGGAGGTTGAAAAGGATTAGGGGTTCATTCCATTTCAGTTTTCTAGACTCCACTTACCTTCTAGAAACCCTAAAAATGGCCTCCAACCTCTAAATCACCCCCAAATCACTTTCTAATCAAGGATTAGGCTTAGCAACATCAATTCAAGGGAGATCTTCACCAAATCAAGATTAGAGCAGCTGATTTGCATCGTTATTTGCGCCCAAAAAGAGATTTATTTTAGATCTAAGGTTTATTTATGGCTAAGGTGAGTGATTTGCATAGTTCCTCACTAATTATGGCTAATTAAGGGTAATTAGTTTTAATTAGCGAATTTAAACATGATAAAATTCTGGAAAAATATTTATAAATTCTTAAATGATATTTTAGACTTTTGATATGAACTTGGGTTAATTTGGTTAAGTTTTGCTAATCCTATCACTAATTATGCTTGAACATGTTTAAGGGAAAATATGAGGTTTTGACTATGTTTGATCCATTTTAACCAATCATATTGATGTTTTGATATTTGAGGTTACCTCTATTTGTTGCTATGACTTTGTGGTATGCTTTGTGATTGATTAGAATAGGTAGAATGGTCGAAAAAGCCGTTGAATGGCGTAAAACACTTGCTGGAAAAGTTGCAGAAAATGGTGCAGGCTTTCGGATCGGAGGGATGGGCTCGGATCGGATAGTGGACTGGGCAAGGGATCACTAAACCGAACCGAGGCTCGGCACAAGGGAAAGTATGGCAAAAAGGAAGGCCACAATGGTTGAACTGGGATCGGATCGAGCTAAAGAAGAGGGAATCAGATCGACTGAAGAGAAGAGGAAGGGGATCGGAGCGGAAGAGGAAGGGGAAGTGGATCAGATCGGAGACCAGGAACCCGATCCGAACCGATGGAGCAAGGGTACACCGACCCGACCCGCCATAGAGCACCCGAACCGAACCAACGTACTACGAGGGGAATAGGAGGCCACGACCCAACCCGGAGCACTTAGAAGAGACCGATCCGAACCGACAGAGAAGAAAGACTGTGGATCCGAACCGATCCAGTGATGACCAATAACCCGAGATGCAAAGGTAGTCCAAATGGAAGTTAGAGCTCAGGATCTAATTGGGAACCAAGGAGTTGACTTCATGGTTGGGCTTTGCTGCGGGACGTGTGCTAAGGAGTTGTCGACATTCATAACTTCGATTCACCACTGAAAGGGAATGATGGGCTACGTATCAGTGCAGTAGGGTCATCGTGACTCGAGGGGCAAAGTGATCGTAGCAAGACTATGAGCCAGTGCAGTGGAGCCGTTGTGACTCCATGGGGAAGAGTGGACATAGTGATGGATTAGTAAGGCTATGAGCCAGTGCAATGGAGCCGTTAGGACTCCATGGGGCAAAGTGAAGATAGCGAAGGATTAGTGGCTATGGATCAGTGCAGTGAGGTCGTTGTGACTTCATAGGGCAGAGTGATCATAGCAAAGTATTGGGTGATCGAGGTGGTGGATATCATATTCTTTACGCACTGAGTGAGAGATGTGAGGATGGTTGCTATGCTTGATTGTTTGTCATCATTATGAAATGCACACCGCCATCCCCGTTATATTTGCACCATTTGTTTAGTGGCACCTCAGAGTGTTGTACAGTATGTAGTGCTAACTCTTTGGTTGCAGGTCCAGGTTCAGGTATGGTTTAGTATACCTGTTATTGTTCTGTTTAGCTGCTTATCGCTCACACCAGACTTTTTTTCTGACCCAGAGTTTTATGTCTCTTCTTATTACTCTGGGTTCTCTCACGAGCAGATTAGAGACAAGTTAGCTGGTGATGCGCGAGTAGCGGATTCGGAAGCGAGCAGGAGGCTTCCACGTATGATATATATATATATATATATATATATATATATATATATTCTCTCTGTGTCGTTGCTGGTCATTACTTTGGGCATTAGTAGTGTACCTTTCTTGTTAGCTTTTTTGAGACAGTTTTAAAAGTTGTAATAATGTTAGCTTTGGATCATAAGCTGTACTTTGGGATTTTCCGTTGCTATGATAGTTGTTTTCAGCTTATGCACTGTCTCACCTGTTTTATGTCAAGTATGTTGTTATTATATTTTGTTCCATGCGCTGTGAGACATTCTACAGGTTCATTGTTGATTCTTTGTCTTCTTTCTTTCCTTCTAACGACTGTTCCATGCTAATTGGACATGTGTACAACGCACTTTTGGAGTAAATGTCGGTTGGTGCGCGGCGGGCCGTCACACCTGTCCTTTTTAAAATTTTAAAGCAGAGGTTATAAAGGGGTAGTTAGAGTTTAATAATGTAATTAGTGTTTTGATTTATAAATTATAAATCATTAATTTAAAAATATATTCAACTTGCTTATACGATGTCCAAATCCAGTGAAGTCAGTTAATCCGGAATCATAATGATGTTATCTACATTATGAAGTTAGCTTAGCTTTATTAGTAGTTGTTGAGAATTTTGGCTAACATCGAATGTTATTCGATTTTAAATTGTAGCAAACCATGAAAGCAACAAATGGAATAATGGTGTGTGAAACAGTAACGTCCCGTATTTTACATATAGAGGAATTGTAAAATAATTTTATTTAATTCATACATGACTGTATCATTCTAATGTTTTACTATGTGGTTCATGGGGATGTGATACATATCCACAATGTTTACCGAATCTTCTTGTAATCATTTTTACCCCTATGATATACTAACCGTAACTTTTGATATGGATGGAATTAGGTGCTCTAGCTCATCTCATTGCTTTAGGATTGGGGTTGGCCAATCCGTAGAGTGGTCACACTAGGAAAATGGTTGAGCAAATTAGGCGAAATTACTGCTTTAGGTTTTGGTTTATACAGGATGGATTTCCAAACAGCTAATGGGATGAGATTAGTTAGACATTGGACTAATGACATGCAGTTATAAATAAAGGCTATAGGGAGAGAAAGAAGTTTTCTCCCTTAATTCTATCATTAGGATATACTATGATCTACTTCGATTCACCCTCATTCTCCTAAAACCTAACATCTTTTCCTCAACAAATCAATCATATTTTATATCTAGAGGCTGCACCTACATCAAAAGGGATTAGATCGTATCGTATATCGTTATGATATGCATTTTCTTCGCTATCCAATTCAGATCTTCATCATTTTGTGTTAGGTTTTGGTGAGTGATAATGGTAACTCAATTGGATATGTTATATAACACGTTGTAGTTATGTCTTTTACACACCCTATATATTAATTTAACCCTAAATCCGATTTTACATGTTAACTTCAAATCTAGAAACCCTTTGTTAAACTAATTATGACATTTCTAAGTAACTTGTTAGATCTAGTATTCATCTATAATTGGCCTTAAAAATTGTAATAGATCTCTGATTATTATAGTTTGATTCATGATTGCATGTGTTCATATGTTTGTGTATGTCTAAAATTGTATGTGACTATTGTATGAATGCTTGAACTAAATGCCATGCTTTAAGTGTTTGTTTAGTTTAATTAGGACTTAGGTCAGAGTATATCAGTAGTTCGGATTATCAAATTAGACAAAACTTGAAGGAAGCGATGATCGAGCCTTTAAATTTCCAATTATAAAAAGGCTAAGTCCATGGTTCGACATTGATCATTAAGAATGGATTAGCACCAGTCTATGCCAGTGCTTCAAGGGGGATGCGTTTTGTTGTAGATCATGTAAGTTCCATGTGCAGCTAAGGAGTGAAATTGGTTGAGTTTCGATAAAAGGAGTACTTCCAACTTGATGGACTAGAATGAACAAATTAGGGAAGTTATATGGGCATGCAGATTTGACCAAGAGGAGTGCTCGAAACCAATTAGACAATGGTGTAAGCACTTAGCTAAAATTGTCTAAGATATAGATTCATATAGGATGGAACACTGATCCATCGTGTTAAGGTGTTTGGGAAGTGGTCCATGGTGCTGATAGTTGGGGTATTCGGGAGTGTGCTAGAGGTCTTGCTTTGTTTATCACTTGTATGAGTTGGAAGTTCTAATCTGAACAAGCGCCAGTTCTTTAGTTATGAACTCGGATGAGAGCGATCGAAAGAGATAGTAATAAGAAGCATGAGATAAGTTCTTTTCTCTATAAGAGGTGGAATAGAATAACCCATTTGAAGCGTAATGATCGTACGGAATGAAGCGGCTATATTGCAGACTGAATTGAGTGGAGCTCGACGTGAAAAAGGAGTTGTTTGGAAATGGTTAAATTAGTTGAATAGGACGTTCACTATGGCTATAGCTGTTGGTATATGCTTGAAAGTACCTTGGAATCACTGATAGATCAGAGTGCTCAAGGTTTGAACTTGACGTAAGGGTATCATATGGATGTCCATTATGACAGACAGCGATGGTTATATACCTTTGATTGCTTGGGAATTGGTTTAGTTATCTTGGGAAGGCAAATATGCGCTAGACATATGACAGTCTGACCAGAAACGAGGTTTTCCATTTCCCTGGCATAAGCAAGAATGGTCATATGGGTTATTTACGTATTTAAGGCTTAGATGGAGATAGCTAGGATATTATTTGATGAATGTTATATTTGCCTTGAATGTTCTATTTTTTATTTCTTTAGGAGGCTACTACCTCTGGATATTGAAGAGAAGCGAGGGATCTGGAATCTCATTTTATGTCATACCTATTTTTATTGTTATTATGAGTAACACACTTTATTTGGCTATCATGTGTTAACTCTTTTGTGTTGGAGAATGGAGTTTTGATGACAGCAACCTTATTTTAATTATCATTATTAAATGATTATAAAATATATACTAACATCTCTGTCTAGAATATATATATATGCAAGGTTTGTATACAGGACATAAATACAAGAATGTAGAATTTCAAGAGATTTAGGATTCAGAAGAGATTCAAGACTCATAAGTTATCAAGTTATCAAGATATCAAGATTTCAAGATTCAAGAAAAATATAGTAATAGAGTCTGGTTTATATATAAGACACTAAATAGCACTCCAGGTTCAAATTTTGATTTTTAAATTTCAAACTTTGTTTTAAAAATTCAAATTCGGATTTCAAATTCTGATTTCAAATTATTTTATCTTACTTATGTTTTCAAACATACACACTTATAAATTATATATATATATATAGTTATATAGTTTTATAGTTTTAAATCTTATAACTTTATGTACATATAATATATTATTGCCTTGACAAAAAAATATATTACATTATTATGATTTCATATGATTTTACACTTTATAATATTTATATATATCAGTAAGTTTTTATCCAAGAATTTACAGAATAATATATATGTTTAAACACTTGAAAAATAGTTTTAAATATAAAAATATAGGACATATGTCGACATACATAGATGGTTATATCGACATACAACTATCATTTTTTTCAATTTTCAAAGAAAATGTCTTTTCCCTATTTGTAACGTTTCTAAAATGTTGAAACCATTTAAATGCTACAAATAAGGGCTGATTTCGAATATTTTCTAAATTCTTCCTCTCCATCTTTACCCCTTTTCATGCCACCATTAATATTTGCCATTTTTTTGATTTCTACACTTATACTTTGCCGATTTCTACTCAAATTATATAAAACTTCATCTCTTCTCAATCTCTATCTACTACTATCAATTTGGAAGTGCAATTGAAGAGTTATAGGGTTGTTGTAATCATTTGGGAAGCGTTTGGGAAATGATATGTTTCTTGTAGCCCTGAAATCAAGGAAAAGGAGCGGTGTTTACCTTGTAGCCATGAAATAAAGGTTGTTTGGAGCGGTATTAACCTTGTAGCCCTGAAATCAAAGTGTTGTACTTGGATATTGATGATAATAATAAAACTCTGCGCAATCCAGCGTTGTGTAGGACTGGACGTAGGAGTAATCCGATTTAGTATAATATTCGGTGTGTTCTTTCCTTTTCTGCATTTTATATTATCTGTTTTTGTGTTTGATTCTTTGTTTGTGATCATCTCTGGTGTGTATGATTCGTAGAGTATATATTTTATGTTTAAGATTTTCATAAATTTCTTATAAACACTATTCACCCCCTCTATTGTTTGTTTTCCCATAAGATCCGCATTTCACAATCCCTAACAATTGGTATTGGAGCATAGGTTTTTGAAAATTCATAATCTGATTTTTGGAAATATTGAGTGGTAACCAACACTGGTAATAATAGTTCTTTTGTAGAGGGTCAGTCCACTGTAGGACCACCACAATTTAATGGTAGTAATTATTCATATTAGGAATGTAGAATGAAAATATATTTACAATCAGTAGGATTAGACACATGGAAAAGTACACAGATTGAATAAGTTGAACCCACTGCTAATTTTGCATAATGCACTAATAAACAAAAGGCTGCTGCACAAAGCAATTCTAAAGCCATGAATATGTTGTTACGTTCATTAGATAGAAATGAATTTAATAGAGTGTCAGTTTGTAAATCTGCTTATGAAATATCAAGAACATTAAAAATTACTCATGAAAGAACCAATAAAGTTAATCAGACAAAGATATCAATGCTAATTAATCAGCTTGAGTTATTTAAATTGAACGAGAGTGAATCTATCTCCGATATATATTACAGATTCCAGAGATCGTACATTCATTTAAAGCAATGGGAAAAACCTACTCAGGAGAAAACCTAGTCAGAAAAATACTTGGTTCATTAACTCTAGAATGGGATTAGAAAACATTGGCAATTGAAGAAGTCAATAATGTCGGTGAAAGGAAGATTAAGGAGTTAATTGGAAATTTGATGTCGTTTGAAGTCTAATTACAGAAAAGAAAGGAAAATAAGCCCACAAAAAAGAAATCTATAGCATTCAAAGCGACAACAAATGGTTTTGATTCAAGTAGTGAAGACTGTTTGCGTCAAAAAATGACACAAACACCAAATGTATTAGAAGTACTTCTCAAAATACTTGGAAATATGAAATGTGGAGCCAATTAACAAATAAAAGCAAGTAAAGAGACACAATGTTTTATAGTGGTTCGATCAAGTATGATCTACATCTACCTTGAATAGCGATTCCATTATTGCATCTAGAGTAACAAGGCAAATATATCCTCTCATTACATTCATCATTACACTCTCATAGAATTTGATTAAGGAAAAATGATGAAACTCTTCAATTATGGCTGATGGTAGATCGGATCTAGATTTCCACAAGGACTTTGACGGATTCCTGCTAATTCATGATGGATTTCAAGTTGGATCTTTGCTTTTAGATGATTAAAGATGAGAAAATCACTAAGTAAAAATTGAGAATTGAGTTTAACAGCCCTTCGGGGTCATATCATTCGTCCTCCCATTAAAGTGGGTTGGAGATTTATTTATAGGAGTGAAGAAACGGAGTGATATATCGTTCAGAGTCACCGGTCGGTAGGACCTTATTTACGGAATTGCCACTGGCCAGCCTGGCAGTAGTTGTCCAGAAGCCAGCCTGTCATTTGCTATCTGAAGGACCGGTCAGTCAGCAATAGGACCGACCGGTCGGTTTGGCCTTTTTTCCCCTTTCTTGCATGAATGAATTGCCGTAGGTTCCGCATCATGACTGGTCTGTTGCTTGTCTCTAGGACGATCGGTATTGATTGTCTGAGAAAGGTGCGATGCTTCAAGGGTGACTGGTCGGTATGGATGGATTCTAGCCAATCGATGGGTGAGTTTATTCCATCCTTTCACATGAGGTAGCTATGTTCTTGTTACCATCCGACCGGTATGCTTGAATTCAGAGTGACCGATGTGTTTGGGTTCAGTCCGTACGGTATCTCCTTCAGTGCCACCGTATGCACACTTGACAATGTTTTTTAGTACCGACCGGTACCCTTCCTTACTGGCCGACCGGTGTACTTAATTCGAGATAGTGCTGATCGATGTTACTTCCTCACTGTCTGACCGACCAGATCTTTATTCTACACCATCCATCTTACAATCATAATTCAATCTCTCGAATCTTCTAGATGATTCTTGATGGATGACATTTGTCCCTCGGGGTTTACAATTTCTATTTTTAAAAATTGTAGATGCCGAAACAAGTAAAAGAATCAACTTGGCAAATGGGGCTGAACGGTCGAGTTTTCTGGGTAGGATGCATGACCGGGTGGTCATAGTGAATTAGGTTGGTCGATAGTATCGGGTTGGACTGGGTGGCCCTTAGTGAACTGGGCTAACCGGTCCATTAAGGTCTATTTAAATGAAGCTCCTGATCGCTTCTTCTTTGTATTCTTCTCATAATATTGAACCAACCAAATACCTCTCTTCAATGGCGGCAGAAAATTAACAAAGCTTGATTTCACAGTAATTTCAGACCTTTCTCATCTCAAACTCAGTCGGTTTGCATTCTCAAGATCTTCCTTGTCCGTTTTTCTCGATATCTCGCTTGCCTTCCACCCGTCTAGCACTCATGGGATCCAAATTAGTCGCAATCAATCTGATTTAACCGACTACAGGTATCGATCCATCCGGAAATTTATGCTTTTTGTTCAAGAACAATGATTCTTGGGTTTGAATGTGGTTATTCTGGGGTTGTAGCGACGGTTTGATGAGTTTTGTTTTATGGCATGACTATTTTGGTATTGAATTGCATTGAAATGTGGTTGAGTACAATTGTTGTAAACCCATGATTGTGAACGAGGGTTTTGCTGTGGGATTTGTCTTGTAACATCTTGATTTTACTTTGATGTTTATGTGGTGTTGATAGAATGCCTTAACTGAAGTGTTTTAACTATGTACGCCATTCCAATTTCAGATTTCACGTTGTTTGGCTTGAGTTAAGAGCTTTCAATCTTTGAATTTTACTGTGTCAATTTCTCGCATATTATTGATCTAAGTCTTGTCATCACAATAGTCGTGTGCATCGCTTTGCAGCCAAGCACAATTCTCTGATGCTATTTTAACTGTACTGATCTTCGTGAAGCCTTGTTTTGAGTTCAACATTCTTGCATTTCCAATAACAATATATGTTGTTTTTTTATTAGTTGCAGGAGTTTTTCCAAAAACACTTGTCGGTCACAATTGATGTGACACTAGCTGGTGGACATCGTTGTGACACTGGTCGGTAGGGTATTAAGTAATACTGACTTGTGGTTTTCAGTTCGATACCGACCAGTACAATAAGAAGTGATACCGACCGATCGTGCCCCTTGAATATTCCCTTAACCATGAACTTTAAGTATGTCACTACCTTTTATTTCGTAGTTAGCTTTGGATATTAGTCAGTATTGAATTCTTGGGAGAGCGAAGGCACTGGTCCGTTCGTGCTTAATTCCGACCGGTCCGTCTTATTCTTCTAAGAAGTTAATGGTATTAACCAGTTTATCCCAGACACTGGCCAGTATCGTAACTCTTTGGCATGTTAATGGTACCGACCTACCAGTTATGTCACATACCCTTTCCATGATCTTTTCTTGTTTGTCATAGCATTTCATAACTTATATTTGGATGATATATTTGCGCTGAAGCGTTTTCAAGTTTTATCTCAGTTTGAGTATACACCTCTTACACAGAAGAATCTTTCCACTATAGGTTTGCACTAAATCTAAAGATTGATTAATTTTCCATAGATTTCAATCTCTGTTTTCACGTTGCTATGTATAACACTTCTTATTCTAGGAGTAGCACACTTATCTATGTAGCATGATAACTCGAAAACAATTACATGACCATCCTGAGAAAACATTCGAACACACTCAGGTTGGAACTTCTACTTTAATCAACTTGGCCAACACCTCGGGATCTTGAACATCCTTGGATTTCCTGAACCAAAACCCATTATTTTATTATCCGATAAAATGAAAGAAACTAAACTCTCTCAACGAGCCTATGAAAGCTTGTATGAGAAATTTAATATTTCAAAGGATGATGCCAAGCCTCCGAAGGAAAACGAATTTGCTAATTCTCCACCCTCAGCGTTTGTTACGGTTAACTGCCAGATGCTGAGTTTAGGAGCCATTCCACCCTTTAATCCTTTCCTTGAAATGGTTCTTAAACACTTAGCCATTGACCCTATGCAACTACACCCGAATGGTCACGCCATTTTGATAGGTTTATGCATACTATTCCTGAGAGTTAAGCAATGTTTACCCTCCTTCCAAGAGATTTGCTTTCTTTATTCTTTCAAAAAGGGTTCGGGAGCTATCCTATTTGTGGAAGCAAGGCAATCCGGGATCATCACGAGTTTACCAGACAATATCAAAGGATTCAAAGAGAATTATTGCTTCGTCTGATGCCCCAATGCATTCTATGGCAGATGGATGGAAGGAGGTAAGAATGGTCTTGCTTTAAGGCTTTCCAATTCCTTTTTGGATTCGAGCATTAAATTTCATGTTCTTTATTTGCCATGCAGAAGTCCCTCCTGCTAATATAGACTTTGTCATGGAAGAAGGCTTATTGGACGCTTTGAGGAATGTTGATGAGAAAGAGTGGAACATGAGGTTTTTAATTGCAAAGAAATTTCTTCGTCAATATCAGCTACTTGACCCTTCTCGCACCCTTTCCCTAGACTTGATGTCCATGGGAAAATATGCTACTAAATCACCTGAAAAAGGCGTCTCTGAAGAAATGCTCGGATACTGGGGGCGGTAGTGAAATTCCCCTAAAATCTAAGTTAACCAATATTGTGGAGGACGAAACTCAACAGGATGGGGCTACCAATAAGTAGGTTGAAAAGAAGACAGAACAAATTGATACAGGAAAGGTTCTATCAATTGATCCTTCTAACTTGTTGTCCACTCAAATTGGGAACACTGAGCTTCCTTCAATGGATGTCGTAGGTAAGGCTGACAAGAGTCCTGCTGTTCAGGTGACTCACGGTAAGAGTTCTTCAGATATCTTCACGAACCTAGGTGACCTTAGTTCAGCCTAAGATATTATTCATGGTGAAATCGTTACTCAACCTTCCAGACTTCAAATTGCAAGATCAAAAAATACAATTGGGTTCCCAATCGCTAAGTTGACTGTAAAACAAACTACGAAAACTAGTTCGTTGTTATACACACACAAACATGTGTTTACTTCTGTTTCCGCTTACTGCTTGGTCCTTTTGTTACTTTAATCCTATTTCAAACTTTAAGGAAAATACTCAGCCTTTATTTCCCCTCTTTTCTTAGGTACAAAGACAATGCCGAAGCCTTCATTTATGAATGACTTTAATGAAGTAATGGGCCACCAAGTCCCAAAGCGCTTTCTTGACAAATCTCGTCCTTCGCGCTATTCCCATTAGCCTGATCCTTCTCAACATCTACAACTTACCCATCGGTCTCGAGCCATTCGTGATCTTCCTGAGGCTGATGACCAAAGGAGATGGAGGGAGGACCAAGAAGCTCGGGGAGAAGAGAAAAGAAAGGTGATAGATAAAAGGAAAAGAAAAGCAGAACGGAAGAAGTTGCAGATAGCCAAGGAAAGAGTGACTCGCAGAAACGACACAAGTCAGACGAGTTCCCAGCATCAAATTCCCGTGCTATTGAGAAGGTAGCTCTAGTTCCTCCGGCAGTCACTCCCACATCCTATGAGCTCGAGACAATTATAAACAAAACCTGCTTCATTCCTGGTGCTGCTGATTTTGCCTTTGCCGATCGGTTTCCAGGCTAGAACCTAGAGGAACGTGCTTTAATCTGGACATTTACCCTCAGGACAAACAAGATATTCTCGAATCATTTGATGACCTAAAGGGTAGCCTGTCCACTCAGTTTGACGTGGCTCAGAGACAGTTAAAAACAACCAAGAGTCAGTTTGATGTAAAACTGGGCAAAATCAAAGGCGAAGCTGAGAAGCAATTGGGTGCATGGAAGGCATTTGCCCATGAACTTTCAAGAGTTAACAGGATCCACATTGATCGCATTGCTATTCTAGAGAATGATAAAGCTGAGCTGATCAGGGTCATTAAGTCACATGAGAGGACTATCGCATCTCATTCCCAAAAGGACACAAGTTGATGGACTTAGAGTTAAAAAACAAGCGACTCAAGGATGAGCTTGCTGCTGTGAAGCAGAGTGAAGGTAAGTTGACAACACAACTTCAAGTAGCCCAAACTGCTCGAGAGTTTGCCGAATCTTAGCTAACCATTGAAAAGACTGCTTCTGCTGTCCGTCAACAAGAGAACACCATTCTTCGTCAGGGAATTTCTTCCTTAAATACAACTCTTTCCACTGCACAACAAGCCCTTGAGGAAGCACAACTTAAATTTACTACAGATCTTGAGGAGGCCCATTTAAAAGACGACTCTTCTTTGTTTGACTACTACTTTGCATTGTCATGAACAATGGGAGTTTGTGTTTCCTGGAAGACAAATTTGAGTTCACTCTGGCTCTTGTTTGTGAGCGAATTATCGATTTTAATGAGGGAAGGCGCAGTGAAGATGATCTCATTGAGGACCTCTTAGATCCAGAATCCCGTGAAGCTTTGGTCGCGGGGAAGGTCTAGTTGGCAGCGGCAAGGGCCTTCTTGAAGATAGAGATGGGTGTTCAGGAGAACCCATCCATGGTACAAATGCTAAGGCCCATACGGTCGTTGTCGATGCTAAGGCTTCTAGTTTGCAAACTCCTGTTGATTTTTCTGACCCTCAGAAAGACAAAGGTGAAGGTGATGACGATGGTAGCTCTCTGAATGCAAATGAGTTCGAAGTCAAAGCACGAGGGAATATTGAGGCGAGTCTTACGGCTGTAGGTAAATCTGAAGTTGCTCAATTCATACCAAACCTAGACTATTTGTTATCTTCCGCCGGTACAACTACATACTTAGCTCACTGCTTGTCTTCCTTAGGATCGATCTCACCAATGCCTCCTTCCGGTGGGTTTACTGCTATGATGACTGAAACCATTATGACTGACTCGATTCTGATAACGACACCCCCTGCCCCATCTTATATTCCTTGCCAGGGTGACCAGTCTTTTCTTAATGTTACGACCCCAGGGGCCTTGGACACTAAGGTTGACGCAATTGCAGACTTGGATAAGGATGTGGATTATTTCCGAAGCAAGATGATTCAGAGCAGACTGACGAGACTCCGGCCCAAGACTCTGAGGTTCAAGGTAAATGGAGAATGCCTTCAGGACGTAAGGGAAAGACCACAGTCACGATAAAGAAGAACAAGAAGGAAAGTGTCATTATTATACCTTCCAAAGAGAGCCCCAACGGAATTGCGACCAAAGGTGGAGACCGATCGATTGGACCGGCTTTGAGGTCTGGAGGCTCAAAGAGTGGAAAGAAGAAGTAATAGTTTTAACTATTTTCCCTTATCTCTTGTCATTTCATTTTATGTACTGCATTCATACCGGTTGTCAATGCGGGTGCCGGCCCTCGCTTACTACTTTCATACTTATTACTGTACGCACTTTTATGTTTCGTTGTTTGTGCTTGACTCTGTGATTTTGCGATTTGATTCTATGTTACTGAAAGGAAATTATGTTCTTCCTATTGTTCTTTGCACTTGGGATTAGCCTATTAATATCTGTGATTAATTGGCTGATCGGTTCATGACCGATCGGTTGCTGGAGGCCAAGACCGATTGGTTGTCTCCTTCTTGAAGCCAACCGGTGCCATGGTCCACTAGCAATGTGCGGATTCCATTTTTGCATGATGACTTTTTGGTTTTGATTATCGGAATGTATTGCTAGACGTGATGTACTGATGCGTGATTGCCCCAGCTTTGATTTGGGTCTTTCAATCATCACAACCTGTTTCGTGACACTGTAGTTTGCTTTCTTTTTCTTTTCGGCAAATAATCACTCTTTTATTTGTCCTTGTAGTTATGTGTCCTAATTCTGTGTTGCTGAAACGAAGCTGTGTTATGCTTATAGTACTTGAGGTTTGTCGTACTTTGTTGTTTTGTATTTTACACTAGTTTTCTTTTTGTGCTTGCAACATAGAACTTTCACACTTTTTACGAAGATGAGTTCCTACTTTTATGCCCTCGCTTGAAAGGCAGCATTTGTAAACCCTTTATACACTGTGACTGAACGGCTCAACCACTTATAGAATTTATAGGGTGCCTTTAAGAGGTCTTTGAGTCAGTCATTAACCGGATTTGGAAGACCCGACATATGATCAGATGCCCCGGTAGGGATATTTATAATCCGTTAGTAACTAGGTTTGAACGACCTAGAATTGATAGTTGGATTTGGAAGATCCAACATCTGAGCGGATGCCCATGAAGAGGTCTTCTAAACTTGGTGTTTGTGTCGTTATCCAGCCATGTATCGATGGCGTCGACGATTAACCGAGTGCCCCTTGGGGAGATCTTTGGTTTAGAAACCCGGTGTTAGTATTGTTATCCGACCATGTATCAATGGCATCGGCGATTAATCGAGTGCCCCTCGGGGAGGTCTTTGGTTTATCATTTATGTAGTTTCTTGGGACTAACGCTAGCTCACTTATCAGTTTTTATTACAATTTGTTAAAGGTAGGGCTTGTAACCTTGTAATCGATATGATGTCTCTTTTGTGAAACTCGTAATTTCACTCATGATTTAAAGGTCACACCATTTGACAGACCAATCCTTGGTGTCCCGTCCACGCACAGTTATGCTTACACATCTACGAGTTTACTGCGAATGATGTTTCTAACATTAAGTGGTGGACGTTTAAGCTATCCAGCTGAGGTATGCTATAACAATCACCATGATTGGTTAAATCATGATAGCATCATCATATTTTTCAGAGGACTTGCAGTTGAAATTGAATCTTAGCGAGAAATTTGCAAATGTACAATTTATGCAGGTAATGCAATTTCCTTTCATTTATATTTACAGAACTTTTAATAGCGTTTCGTTACATCTACTTTGCATGATTCACAATTTTTCTAAAAAAAATTGACATGGAAGGAACATTAAGAGAAACAGTGAAGGAGATGTTTGGCGCTCCATGCTCTTGGAAGTTTGTCTCCATCCATTATCTTTAGTTCAAATGTATCCTAATCATGAGTTCATCTCCTTTTGGAAGGTTCTTCATTTCATTGGCATATTTCACAATGTCTCCCCAGCTTCTTCCGGTTGGATGTGGACCTTCTGAAATGGTCCTAGTGATCACCCTTGGCATGACAGTATTTGCCGCATTAAACCCTTGCCTTGGTTGTCCAGAGGATGTTTCCCGACCTTGGGGATTTTGGGTATTTTGCGGATTCTTTGTATAGCGTTGAAGCCTATTTTTCCTTATCGGTTCCTCAATTACGCTCTTTAGATGCCTACACTCATTTGTGCTATCCCCCGACTGGCTATGAAATCGACAGAATCTCCCAGATTTCATAGCAGCATCGCTGACCTTTACTTGTTTCAGTATCAGATACTTCTCAGTTTCCTTGGTGTCCATGAAGATGTTCTCTACAGTATCGTTCTAGGGAGTCAATTCCGAGTTCTTGAAGAAACGGACTTCGTATTGGCTCGGTTTTCTTCCCCGTCACTACCTCGTTTCTGACCTCCAGGATTCTTATAATTGCTCTGTGCATTATTCTTCTTCTTTTCAGGTTGCATGCTGCTTTCTGGAACGTCATCAATGCCTATATACTCCTCCACTTTATCAAACAATTCTTCAAGTGTACTTGGGTTCTTCTTTTTGATCAACCACCCTAGCTTTGTCTTTTCGTTTGTAGCCCCCTATAAGGGCACTAAGGTTAGGTGAGGCTCATAATTCCCTACTTCGACAGTATCAGCATTGAGGCAAGTGACAAAGGCCCAAATTGGTTCTCCCGGCCCTTGCTCGAGCTCATTCGATTCCACTACATCTCGTACTTTTTCCGTTTGGAGTCTAAATTTCTCTTGAAACAATTTGGCTAAGGTAGCGAAGTCATCTACAGATCTGGCTGGCAGGTTTGTGAACCAAAGCGATGCCACGCCTTCGTGATAGGTCGGAAAATATAGACACTTCAACTCGTCAGTGGCTCGGGCTCCGTCCATGTGCTGATCATACTTAAATAGGAACACATTAGGATCAGTTGTCCCGTTGTAAGCTTGGATGCCGAAGGCTCAAATTTATATAGATACGATGTCATCTTGATTCTCTCAGTGAGTGGAGTCGTTGTGGGGGTAAATCCCCATTCTTTCTCGTCATCTTGTTTTTTCAGACTCTTTTCCAAGATTTTGTGGGCTATCTCTGATATACGCTTCTCCTCCTTGTGCTGATCCGTGGGGCAGACGCCAGCATCCTTATCAAATGCTTGCTTAGGCAGAGGGTCACGGTTTGGATTTCAGGATTCTGAATCTCTCACTTAGAGAGGCGCCCCTTTGGCGGAGCCAAGCACTTGTTGAGGAGTTGTCTTATTGGAGTGGTTGTAAGTGGGCAACTTAGTTTCCTTACGGCTAGCATTTATCATTTCTTGAATAGAATTTTCCCCATCCACGTTTGAAGATGAGGAACCTGCGCTTTCTATATACGGAGTTTGAATGGATTTCTCCCGGGTGGATTTTATGGCGATTTTTGCCATATAATCTTGCATGGAAAACATTGTTTCAAGTCTCTTCATCATGGCCTCGTTTGCATTATTCATTTAGCTAGTTAAAGTTGCGGCAACTTCATCTAATTCTCGTCTTGTTATGGCAGCTCCAGACTTTGAACTTTCCCCGATGTCAAATTGAGTGATAGGAGGAGTCGTTTCATGATTGGAAACATTGTCATCATTTTCGGTATTTTGATTTGCGACCTTCTTTGATGGCCTACCGGATTTTTCCATATTTTCATATGAGGGCTTGAATTAAGTTGTAGTGAGATAAAATTAAGGTTTTAATGCAAGGTATTGAACCTTATGAGAGAGTATGAGCGAATGGATGATTGAATCGGCCCCATAGTGGGCGCCAAATGTTTGCGTCAAAAAATGACACAAACACCTAGTGTACTAGAAGTACTTCTCAAAATACTTGGAAATATGAAATGTGGAGCCAATCAACAAAGAAAAGCAAGTAAAGAGACACAATGTTTTATAGTGGTTCGATCAAGTACAATCTACATCCACTTTGAATAGCGATTCCATTACTGCATTTAGAGTTAGAAGGCAAATATATCCTCTTTGTACATTCATCATTACACTCTCATAGAATTTGATTAAGGAAAATTGATGAAACTCTTCAATTATGGCTGATGGTAGATCGGATCTAGATTTCCACAAGGACTTTGATGGATTCCTACTTATTCATGATGGATTCCAAGTTGGATCTTCGCTTTTAGATGATTAAAGATGAGAAAATCACTAAGTAAAAGTTGAGAATTGAGTTTATCAGCCCTTTGGAGTCATAGCATTCGTCCTCCCATTAAAGTGGGGTTGGAGCTCTATTTATAGTAGTGGAGAAATGGAGTAATATATCCTTCCGAGTCACCGGTCGGCAGGACCTTATTTACGGAATTTCCACTAGTCAGCCTAGTAATAGTTGTCCAGAAGCCAGTCTATCATTTGCTATCTGAAGGATCGATCGGTCAGAAATAGGACCGACCGGTCGGTTTGACCTTTTTTTCCTTTCTTGCGTGAATGAATTGTCGTAGGTTCCTCATCATGACTAGTCGGTTGCTTGTCTCTAGGCCGACCGGTATTGAATGTCTAAGAGAGGTGTGAAGCTTCAAGGGTGATCAGTCGGTATGGATGGATTCTAGCCGATCGGTGGGTGAGTTTTTTCCATCCTCTCATATGAGGTGGCTCTGTTCTTGTAACCATCCGACCGGTATGTGTGACGGCAAGGAATTTCGCTTGGTCCGAACCAGTCGCTAAACCGACCCAGACCGTTCGAAACGCCCTATCGTTTTGAGAACACGACAAATCAGAACGCATACAGAAGAACGTTTCATTGTATATTACAACAGTGCATCAAATTACAAGAATATACAGAGTATAAAGGAATATTACACAGAAATATCAGAGATTTAAATTATATTTAAATACATAGCAGCGGAAAATGATACAATACACAACTAGAAGAAGATATACGGACACAAAGCTTTCCGGATATCGTTCCAGCTGTAAACCAGGATCCTGTGAATATAAATCTGCAAAACCAAAACTACTAGCTGCCCGTGTCAAAATAAGGGCACCCAGAGTTTAGGTTAAAACAATAAACTCCAGGTCAGTCATGTGACTGGTGTGAGAACTAAAACAGTTATTAATCTTTATTTTAAATCATTAGGTAAATCAAGGGACCACGCCGTATAACACGGAACGGGTTTCCTCCCAAGAATACCAGTGCATAAAACAAACAGCGCAATGCTAAATAAAGAAAAATGAAGCTGTTATAAGACCCAGGTCCCATCACACAATGCAACGCAGTCGAGGATAGGGTTTTCCCTTATAACAGCCAAAGAATGCTTGATACGTTTTAAAACAAATCATTTGATACTATTATAAGTGTGTAAAACAACTTCAAATCATAAGTATCAATCATAGGCGGCATAAGCGCCCCATCCCACTATGTCGCCATATATAGGATTACAATTAAAACCGCAAATGTCACGTATTTGGAAATTGGATTTCCGTCTATGAACCGAGGCAAAAGATAGTCCTCAACCGATTCGAGGCTGCCTAGCCCCAGTCTCAGGATCAGAGCTCGAGTGACCCTAGGAGCGACAGGGCCGGTCTACCGATGTGGATTAAAATGCCTGAACACTACGTTTCCCCGCCCTTTGGGGCGTAAACGAGCCAACTAAATGACTCCATCGGTTCGAGAACGACCGATCAATCCGAGGCGCCTCGCAACAGCAACAACCACATAAGTCAAACTCGTCAGGGCGTGTAAAACCACTGACGCCACTTCTAACTAGGAAGAAACGTAGGCCCTCCCTGAGGTCCTTTCTCCCGTTTTTGGTTCATACCGGGTGTGAAACTCGCGAAGTAAACGTTACACAAAGCTACGCCACAAAGGCCGTGCTTTGATCACCAACCACAAGACTTTGCTTTTCAACAGAAGCCTTGATCATTTGCATCTTAGCATGCCACACAGGCAAACCATCCTATGCAACCGATATCAGTCACACAGAATGAAATCCGATGTCAGACACACAGTCCATTTACAAGTCCGTTCTGGGTCTGAACGAAACCGGAGGCACCTAGTACCTCGCATATCCATCGATCTCCAAGTACGTCTGGACGATCACTAACTGTTTCCATCTTCTTGGGTGTACAGCCCAATCAAGATCATCAGTTATCACCCAAACGACGTGAAGACCTCCGGTCTTCGACCATCGTCTTCATCTTCGACTTATCGTCGCATCAGTTACTCAGAATGGGATAAACCCGGTCTTTCCGAATAACTCGCGTATATTTTAAATAAGTGTTACACAAACACAACATACGCCTCATTCCAATTC
The DNA here is from genome assembly GCA_030737875.1 of Allium sativum. Taxonomy (NCBI): domain Eukaryota; kingdom Viridiplantae; phylum Streptophyta; class Magnoliopsida; order Asparagales; family Amaryllidaceae; genus Allium; species Allium sativum. Next base: position 610,951,874 of record CM060918.1, on the reverse strand, counting down.
ATTAGTCACTAACCGTAAATTAATCAAGAGAATAATTCCCCAAATATTAACCCCGAAGGCCGAAACCAACATCAGATCAATATCCAGAAAACCATTCTGTTTGGCTAACCGACAGTTAGTTTCTAAATTTCACATTTCATAGGGAAAGGTTCCCATTAATTTTATCCAAGATAAATTTCTTGAATTTATTCTTTATCTCTTTTGAATATCGATTCAAACTAGTCGGGATTAGCGAACCTTACCGAAGTAATTATTTATTTTAATTTCCCCATCCCAACCTATTCATCCCATGAAGTAAAACTGGTAATACTTCATATCTAACACCACAGTGTTATCGGTAAATTCAATTACCATTTCACGTTCAAATCTAATTAAAGATTTAACTATCGCCTGGAGCAAAACTGGTGATAATCCATTTTCGATCATTTCAATCTAATTAAAGATTCATTAAAACTCCACTTAGTTTTAATCGTTAACTGGGTTAAAGAATCTGTGTCATTTAAAACACGGTTCACGATAAACCCAAAATCACATTCATCAATTGTCGGGTTAAAGAACAAGTGTTATTTAAAACACTGTTCACGATAAACCCAAAAATCAATATCAATTCAATTCCAATTAAATATTATTTAATTGGTACACTTCATTAAATCTAATTAAAAAGATTTAATCTTTTCTCAACTGGGTTCAAGAACCGTGTTAATGAAGACACCATTCACGACAAACCCAAATCACTTTTGATATTCAATACAAGGCCCTGAATAGAAAATATATCGGCTTATATTCAATATCAAATTCTACGACTAACAAATGTCGTATTGGAAATAACGATATAAATATATATATCTTTCAAATTCCCATAACAACATCTGTATAATCACGAATTCCAACATCGAAATATTCCGAAGACAATTTCGATTCAAATCCACTCCAATGCAATCATTGGAAATTTTGGTTATTTTTAAAACCCTTTTCAAATTCAATTTATTTATTTAAAAATAAATAGAATTATAATTCTAGTTCAAAACTAGTTCATTTCGATAAAAATCTATTTTTATCTTTTCAAATATGGAGTTTTTCATCCCAAATCTTCACAAATCATTTCTTATGATTTTACACAAATTATTACTATTTTTAATAATTTTATCAAGGCCCGTACAGTCGATTTCCACCAATGGCCATCGAACTGCACTTACAGCGACCTTTTTCCAATTTGATTTGGACATAATTCCAAATCCAACCGTTAGATTTCTAATTTCTAACATTCATTAGAAAGCTCTTTTCGATACGAACCCAACGGTTCCGGTTTTAGAAGAATCCGACGGTCGGATCTCCCGTAATGTCCATTTGAAATAAATGGTCGAAATTCGCGAACTGCCGCGGCGCGGCGCGTTCTATTCAGGCCATTATATTATATATATAATATATATAATATATACTTCGTCGATTTCTATTTAAAACGGATTATATAAATAGTTTTAAATTCGTTTCAAATTCTATTTCAACTTCTATTTCAATTCAAAGCCAAAATTGAATTCTTCCTTATAAATTCGTTTTAAAATTCATTTCTATTCAATTCGAATTTCAATTCAATTTGAATTCATTTCAATTCGCTTTCAATTCCATTTGAATTCGTTTTCAATTCAATTCATTTCGAAATCGTTTTCAATTCAATTCATTTCGAAATCGATTTCAATTCAATTCATTTCGAAATCGTTTTCAATTCAATTCATTTCGAAATCGTTTTCAATTCAATTCATTTCGAAATCGTTTTCAAATCATTTTGAATTCGTTTTCAATTCAATTCATTTCGAAATCGTTTTCAATTCAATTCATTTCGAAATCGTTTTCAATTCAATTCATTTCGAAATGAATAAAATCGATATAAATATCGTTCACGTCAAAATGGCGTCAATCTAATCAACACGGCTTCATAAATTTCTATTTTCAAAATAGTTGTTATTATCAAAATATTTCGTTCAACACATGACCAATCTCAATGAATGAGTACTGTCAACACATGAACTTTTATTTTATAATATTCTTTATTTTTCAAATTGAAATGAGGCCCAATCAATTACCATATAAGGTTAATTATATGGATTTTCATACAACACATGTATATCATAGCATTGAAAAATAATCAACCATCAACCAAAGTGCACTACACTGTATAAGCATCAAATAAAGATATCTAACGCTTATAACAGCATGTCAATCAATCGATCGACATATTTAATCAATCAGGATGAGTGAACTTCAAATTTCATCCTAACACCCGTGTGGGGTTTCAAACAATCAAACAACTATTTTATTCGTGCAGTTGGGCGATGTGTAAAATTTATCGTCTCAATCTACGTCATTCAAATAGGTGTACAAAAACAAACCGTCCGGTTTGCAAATGAATATTTTATTTTGTTCGCATCACTATTTTCATATTCACGTTAAAAATTATATTTTTAACGATAAAACATTTTATTTCAACATATGAATTTCTATTCAGTTCATTTTTTTAAATAAAATGATATTTTTATTTTTCTAACATATTTTAGAAAATTTCGGCGGCATAACGGCACGATACTAGAAACGGGACAAGGCCTAGCCTTATCCCCGGTCTAGTGAAGGCCCACGCCATTCACACATCAATCATATCAATTTCATATCACCAAACAATTCAAACGAATAATTCAACTAATCTATGCAACCAAACAAACAAGTCCATGGTCTGTGGACGATTGTGTCGGGTGCTACTAAGCACCGTCTGCATCCTAGTATACATATATATAACTAGAAAATAAATTGAAGAGTGAGAAATTCTCACCTATAGCTATCCTAGCTCCACGGCACTTCATTGATAGAAATCTTCATCGCTATCGCATCTTCGTCATCTTCGTTGCCCGTAGCCACTACATATGTAAAAATCGAATTTTTACTATGCTATTCAATATATAAAAAATCTCATCTCTAGATAAATAAAAATAAAAATCTAACTTCATATCTTCATTAAACATCAAATAAAAAAATTCTTCATTAAAAATATGAACTTTTCCTCTACACAAATATGGTATTTTCTTTACAAGAATCCTAATCTTTTTACTATAAAAATTCTAATCATTTTACTAACATAAAAATCAGTTTTTAACTTAACTTAAAAATCAGCTTTAACTTAACTTAAAAATTCAGTTTTTACTTAACTTAAAAATCAGTTTTAACTTAACTTAAAAATCAGTTTTAACTTAACTTAAAAATCAGCTTTAACTTAACTTAAAAATCAGTTTTAACTTAACTTAAAAATCAGTTTTAACTTAACTTAAAAATCAGCTTTAACTTAACTTAAAAATCAGCTTTAACTTAACTTAAAAATTAGCTTTAACTTAACTTAAAAATCAGCTTTAACTTAACTTAAAAATTCAGTTTTTACTTAACTTAAAAATCAGCTTTAACTTAACTTAAAAATCCAGTTTTTACTTAACTTAAAAATCAGTTTTAACTTAACTTAAAAATCAGTTTTAACTTAACTTAAAAATCAGTTTTAACTTAACTTAAAAATCAGTTTTAACTTAACTTAAAAATCAGTTTTAACTTAACTTAAAAATCAGTTTTAACTTAACTTAAAAATCAGTTTTAACTTAACTTAAAAATCAGTTTTTCTTTTAACATAAAATCAGTTTTTCTTTTAACCTAAAATCAGTTTTTCTTTTAACATAAAATCAGTTTTTCTTTTAACCTAAAATCAGTTTTTCTTTTTTAAAAAAAATCAATTCAGTTTTTATTTTAAAAAAAAACATATATATAAAAAAATCCAGTTTTCTTTTTTTTCTTTTCATAACAAAATACAGTTTTTTTTTTTTTTTTTTTTATAAAACAAAATCATAGAAAAAAAAACTCACCTTTTCAAATTCAGAAGGGGGCGGGGGTTTGGTTGCGTCGGTGGAGGGGGCTGACCGGAGTTCGTCGCTGGTAGCTGGAAAGGGGGCTGGAGGCGCTCGGCGTTCGGAGGTCTGGTAGGCGTCGGGGTTGGTGGGTCCTGGCGTCACGGCTTCAGGGGGTCTCGATTTTAAGTGGAGGAGGAGGAGGAGGTTGAGAAGGAGAGGGCGGCGGAAGGGGCTCGTGGGTGGGGGGGTTGGCGCGGCGATGAACGTCGACCGAGGGGGCTCCGTCCTTTCGCCTTTTTCTTTTTTTTTATTTATTTTTTTTTTGATTTCTGATTCGATAAAATGGAGAGGGGGGGGGGCCAGAGAGGTTTAACGGAGAGAAAAGTTTTTTTTATTATTATTTAATTTTCCACAAAAAGCAACTTTTATTCTCGACCTCGAAACGAGACACACCGCCTGTCGTCCATAGCGTTTAACCCCCATTCCGAACACAATGGGATATGTATCGTAGGCTGATTCGACTGTTTGAATCAGTTTCCTTTTGAATTTTCATTTAAATCACTATATTGAATTTTAAACGTACATTTCAAATTACCGGGGCCACATACTAACTAGAAAAATTCCAGAAAAATATTTTCTAGCTTCGTATTGACGATACGGTCCTAACAAAACTAGTTTCGTCGAATTCTGAGACCGTTTGAAAAATGGCCAATTTCCAGTTGATTAAAATCAACTGAAACTGGTCAAACGCGTTTTCCTATGCCACGCTCACATATTAATTCGAAAAATTATGAATTTTGAAACCTAGCAATAACTTTACATCCCGGACCCAACAAAACTGGTTTCGTCGAAATCCGAGGTCGTTTGCAAAATTGCTATTTTTAAGGGCCTTATATATATAAAAATATATATAAATTCCACAGCGACTATTTCTAATTTTAAACTGGACATATCTTATCATTTAAAAAGTGAAATCTCAGTTTGTTAACTTCGTTACGAAGATATAGTTATACAGATTCAAATATTTCTTGTTTCGTTCAATTCTGACTTATATTGAATTCTGTATATTCATTTGAAATTAGAAATCAAATTTTCGAACTACCGCGCCATTTTCAATTCCTTTTATAATTATATAATTATTTATATTCTAACGATGACGCGTATAAATATATACGTTCGAATTATATTCAAAATAAATTTTTCGTCGATATTATTTAAAATAATTCATTTTAAATATTCAAATTCAGCTAAAATTGCCAAAATAAAAATTTTAAACTGGCCCAGATTTTCCGGGTTGTTACAATCTCCCCCACTTAAAACTTTTCGTCCCCGAAAAGGAACAAAGTCGAAAGTGGTTTGATAATTCAACTCTACGATCGGTCAGGCTTCCGTTCTCCAACTTTTCAGTTTCTGAGAATTTTCAAAATTTCAAAAATTTGGCTAACACCCTAAATTTTCGAAAAATTTCGCCATAACCTCCCCTGCACCGGGAGCATCGGGGAATTTCAAATAGCTTCCCCGGTCCTTCAGATCTCAAAAAGAAAAATAAAAAGCCAAGCGGCTAGCCAATAGGCTCACAAAATCATCATCACCCAAACAAAACAGGAAATTACGTAGTAAACATGTACCTATTTGTCGGGCAAACAAATTTTATTCTCTGGCTCTAGCCTCCTTGCTATGACCTGTTCAAAAGATATACAAGTATATGCAAGCAAATGCGACCAATTTTCAATATAATCCAATATTTGCTTCAATTAGGCTAGATGGTTCAAAATTAGCAAACAAATTAACAAACAACACAAACATCAATCAATTAGTGAATTTAACGTTTCAAATTCATAATTTTGATATATATACTGAAAATCTTGTTTTTTTGATGCCAAATCACAACAATAGGCCCTATCTAATTTTGGTTCTCACACCAGTCAATAGGAAGTATATAAATATCACACCTTCGACTCTCGAATATGAATTCTGATGATGTAGCTACAATCATCAGAATCACCTTCGGGCGACTAGAGTGTGAATCTATATCTATCCAATATATCAAAACTTCGAATACACGCTAGCTAGGCGCATACGCGAAAATCTTTATATTTTAGATTGTCCTAATCAATATAAAATAAATAAACAAATACGAATAATTGATTTAAATTTTCAAAACAAAATTTGTTTTCATTTTTAAAATATACTCTTCACACTCGTTCTAGGATACTACTGATCCCATCTCTAACGAGTCATTCTAATTGGATTTTACTAATCCAATTATCTGATGAATTCTTTCGTAGGGTTCTAATGTGCCTTGTTCTCTGCTTTGTAAACCAAAGCTCTGATACCAAATGTGACGGCAAGGAATTTCGCTCGGTCCGAACCAGTCGCTAAACCGACCCAGACCGTTCGAAACGCCCTATCGTTTTGAGAACACGACAAATCAGAACGCATACAGAAGAACGTTTCATTGTATATTACAACAGTGCATCAGATTACAAGAATATACAGAGTATAAAGGAATATTACACAGAAATATCAGAGATTTAAATTACATTTAAATACATAGCAGCGGAAAATGATACAATACACAACTAGAAGAAGATATACGGACACAAAGCTTTCCGGATATCGTTCCAGCTGTAAACCAGGATCCTGTGAATATAAATCTACAAAACCAAAACTACTAGCTGCCCGTGTCAAAATAAGGGCACCCAGAGTTTAGGTTAAAACAATAAACTCCAGGTCAGTCATGTGACTGGTGTGAGAACTAAAACAGTTATTAATCTTTATTTTAAATCATTAGGTAAATCAAGGGACCACGCCGTATAACACGGAACGGGTTTCCTCCCAAGAATACCAGTGCATAAAACAAACAGCGCAATGCTAAATAAAGAAAAATGAAGCTGTTATAAGACCCAGGTCCCATCACACAATGCAACGCAGTCGAGGATAGGGTTTTCCCTTATAACAGCCAAAGAATGCTTGATACGTTTTAAAACAAATCATTTGATACTATTATAAGTGTGTAAAACAACTTCAAATCATAAGTATCAATCATAGGCGGCATAAGCGCCCCATCCCACTATGTCGCCATATATAGGATTACAATTAAAACCGCAAATGTCACGTATTTGGAAATTGGATTTCCGTCTATGAACCGAGGCAAAAGATAGTCCTCAACCGATTCGAGGCTGCCTAGCCCCAGTCTCAGGATCAGAGCTCGAGTGACCCTAGGAGCGACAGGGCCGGTCCACCGATGTGGATTAAAATGCCTGAACACTACGTTTCCCCGCCCTTTGGGGCGTAAACGAGCCAACTAAATGACTCCATCGGTTCGAGAACGACCGATCAATCCGAGGCGCCTCGCAACAGCAACAACCACATAAGTCAAACTCGTCAGGGCGTGTAAAACCACTGACGCCACTTCTAACTAGGAAGAAACGTAGGCCCTCCCTGAGGTCCTTTCTCCCGTTTTTGGTTCATACCGGGTGTGAAACTCGCGAAGTAAACGTTACACAAAGCTACGCCACAAAGGCCGTGCTTTGATCACCAACCACAAGACTTTGCTTTTCAACAGAAGCCTTGATCATTTGCATCTTAGCATGCCACACAGGCAAACCATCCTATGCAACCGATATCAGTCACACAGAATGAAATCCGATGTCAGACACACAGTCCATTTACAAGTCCGTTCTGGGTCTGAACGAAACCGGAGGCACCTAGTACCTCGCATATCCATCGATCTCCAAGTACGTCTGGACGATCACTAACTGTTTCCATCTTCTTGGGTGTACAGCCCAATCAAGATCATCAGTTATCACCCAAACGACGTGAAGACCTCCGGTCTTCGACCATCGTCTTCATCTTCGACTTATCGTCGCATCAGTTACTCAGAATGGGATAAACCCGGTCTTTCCGAATAACTCGCGTATATTTTAAATAAGTGTTACACAAACACAACATACGCCTCATTCCAATTCATTAGTCACTAACCGTAAATTAATCAAGAGAATAATTCCCCAAATATTAACCCCGAAGGCCGAAACCAACATCAGATCAATATCCAGAAAACCATTCTGTTTGGCTAACCGACAGTTAGTTTCTAAATTTCACATTTCATAGGGAAAGGTTCCCATTAATTTTATCCAAGATAAATTTCTTGAATTTATTCTTTATCTCTTTTGAATATCGATTCAAACTAGTCGGGATTAGCGAACCTTACCGAAGTAATTATTTATTTTAATTTCCCCATCCCAACCTATTCATCCCATGAAGTAAAACTGGTAATACTTCATATCTAACACCACAGTGTTATCGGTAAATTCAATTACCATTTCACGTTCAAATCTAATTAAAGATTTAACTATCGCCTGGAGCAAAACTGGTGATAATCCATTTTCGATCATTTCAATCTAATTAAAGATTCATTAAAACTCCACTTAGTTTTAATCGTTAACTGGGTTAAAGAATCTGTGTCATTTAAAACACGGTTCACGATAAACCCAAAATCACATTCATCAATTGTCGGGTTAAAGAACAAGTGTTATTTAAAACACTGTTCACGATAAACCCAAAAATCAATATCAATTCAATTCCAATTAAATATTATTTAATTGGTACACTTCATTAAATCTAATTAAAAAGATTTAATCTTTTCTCAACTGGGTTCAAGAACCGTGTTAATGAAGACACCATTCACGACAAACCCAAATCACTTTTGATATTCAATACAAGGCCCTGAATAGAAAATATATCGGCTTATATTCAATATCAAATTCTACGACTAACAAATGTCGTATTGGAAATAACGATATAAATATATATATCTTTCAAATTCCCATAACAACATCTGTATAATCACGAATTCCAACATCGAAATATTCCGAAGACAATTTCGATTCAAATCCACTCCAATGCAATCATTGGAAATTTTGGTTATTTTTAAAACCCTTTTCAAATTCAATTTATTTATTTAAAAATAAATAGAATTATAATTCTAGTTCAAAACTAGTTCATTTCGATAAAAATCTATTTTTATCTTTTCAAATATGGAGTTTTTCATCCCAAATCTTCACAAATCATTTCTTATGATTTTACACAAATTATTACTATTTTTAATAATTTTATCAAGGCCCGTACAGTCGATTTCCACCAATGGCCATCGAACTGCACTTACAGCGACCTTTTTCCAATTTGATTTGGACATAATTCCAAATCCAACCGTTAGATTTCTAATTTCTAACATTCATTAGAAAGCTCTTTTCGATACGAACCCAACGGTTCCGGTTTTAGGAGAATCCGACGGTCGGATCTCCCGTAATGTCCGTTTGAAATAAATGGTCGAAATTCGCGAACTGCCGCGGCGCGGCGCGTTCTATTCAGGCCATTATATTATATATATAATATATATAATATATACTTCGTCGATTTCTATTTAAAACGGATTATATAAATAGTTTTAAATTCGTTTCAAATTCTATTTCAACTTCTATTTCAATTCAAAGCCAAAATTGAATTCTTCCTTATAAATTCGTTTTAAAATTCATTTCTATTCAATTCAAATTTCAATTCAATTTGAATTCATTTCAATTCGCTTTCAATTCCATTTGAATTCGTTTTCAATTCAATTCATTTCGAAATCGTTTTCAATTCAATTCATTTCGAAATCGTTTTCAATTCAATTCATTTCGAAATCGTTTTCAATTCAATTCATTTCGAAATCGTTTTCAATTCAATTCATTTCGAAATCGTTTTCAATTCATTTTGAATTCGTTTTCAATTCAATTCATTTCGAAATCGTTTTCAATTCAATTCATTTCGAAATCGTTTTCAATTCAATTCATTTCGAAATGAATAAAATCGATATAAATATCGTTCACGTCAAAATGGCGTCAATCTAATCAACACGGCTTCATAAATTTCTATTTTCAAAATAGTTGTTATTATCAAAATATTTCGTTCAACACATGACCAATCTCAATGAATGAGTACTGTCAACACATGAACTTTTATTTTATAATATTCTTTATTTTTCAAATTGAAATGAGGCCCAATCAATTACCATATAAGGTTAATTATATGGATTTTCATACAACACATGTATATCATAGCATTGAAAAATAATCAACCATCAACCAAAGTGCACTACACTGTATAAGCATCAAATAAAGATATCTAACGCTTATAACAGCATGTCAATCAATCGATCGACATATTTAATCAATCAGGATGAGTGAACTTCAAATTTCATCCTAACACCCGTGTGGGGTTTCAAACAATCAAACAACTATTTTATTCGTGCAGTTGGGCGATGTGTAAAATTTATCGTCTCAATCTACGTCATTCAAATAGGTGTACAAAAACAAACCGTCCGGTTTGCAAATGAATATTTTATTTTGTTCACTTCACTATTTTCATATTCACGTTAAAAATTATATTTTTAACGATAAAACATTTTATTTCAACATATGAATTTCTATTCAGTTCATTTTTTTAAATAAAATGATATTTTTATTTTTCTAACATATTTTAGAAAATTTCGGCGGCATAACGGCACGATACTAGAAACGGGACAAGGCCTAGCCTTATCCCCGGTCTAGTGAAGGCCCACGCCATTCACACATCAATCATATCAATTTCATCTCACCAAACAATTCAAACGAATAATTCAACTAATCTATGCAACCAAACAAACAAGTCCATGGTCTGTGGACGATTGTGTCGGGTGCTACTAAGCACCGTCTGCATCCTAGTATATATATATATAACTAGAAAATAAATTGAAGAGTGAGAAATTCTCACCTATAGCTATCCTAGCTCCACGGCACTTCATTGATAGAAATCTTCATCGCTATCGCATCTTCGTCATCTTCGTTGCCCGTAGCCACTACATATGTAAAAATCGAATTTTTACTATGCTATTCAATATATAAAAAATCTCATCTCTAGATAAATAAAAATAAAAATCTAACTTCATATCTTCATTAAACATCAAATAAAAAAATTCTTCATTAAAAATATGAACTTTTCCTCTACACAAATATGGTATTTTCTTTACAAGAATCCTAATCTTTTTACTATAAAAATTCTAATCATTTTACTAACATAAAAATCAGTTTTTAACTTAACTTAAAAATCAGCTTTAACTTAACTTAAAAATTCAGTTTTTACTTAACTTAAAAATCAGTTTTAACTTAACTTAAAAATCAGTTTTAACTTAACTTAAAAATCAGCTTTAACTTAACTTAAAAATCAGTTTTAACTTAACTTAAAAATCAGTTTTAACTTAACTTAAAAATCAGCTTTAACTTAACTTAAAAATCAGCTTTAACTTAACTTAAAAATTAGCTTTAACTTAACTTAAAAATCAGCTTTAACTTAACTTAAAAATTCAGTTTTTACTTAACTTAAAAATCAGCTTTAACTTAACTTAAAAATCCAGTTTTTACTTAACTTAAAAATCAGTTTTAACTTAACTTAAAAATCAGTTTTAACTTAACTTAAAAATCAGTTTTAACTTAACTTAAAAATCAGTTTTAACTTAACTTAAAAATCAGTTTTAACTTAACTTAAAAATCAGTTTTAACTTAACTTAAAAATCAGTTTTTCTTTTAACATAAAATCAGTTTTTCTTTTAACCTAAATTCAGTTTTTCTTTTAACATAAAATCAGTTTTTCTTTTAACCTAAAATCAGTTTTTCTTTTTTAAAAAAAATCAATTCAGTTTTTATTTTAAAAAAAAACATATATATAAAAAAATCCAGTTTTCTTTTTTTTCTTTTCATAACAAAATACAGTTTTTTTTTTTTTTAATAAAACAAAATCATAGAAAAAAAAACTCACCTTTTCAAATTCAGAAGGGGGCGGGGGTTTGGTTGCGTCGGTGGAGGGGGCTGACCGGAGTTCGTCGCTGGTAGCTGGAAAGGGGGCTGGAGGCGCTCGGCGTTCGGAGGTCTGGTAGGCGTCGGGGTTGGTGGGTCCTGGCGTCACGGCTTCAGGGGGTCTCGATTTTAAGTGGAGGAGGAGGAGGAGGTTGAGAAGGAGAGGGCGGCGGAAGGGGCTCGTGGGTGGGGGGGTTGGCGCGGCGATGAACGTCGACCGGGGGGGCTCCGTCCTTTCGCCTTTTTCTTTTTCTTTTTATTTTTTTTTTGATTTCTGATTCGATAAAATGGAGAGGGGGGGGGGCCAGAGAGGTTTAACGGAGAGAAAAGTTTTTTTTTTATTATTATTATTTAATTTTCCACAAAAAGCAACTTTTATTCTCGACCTCGAAACGAGACCCACCGCCTGTCGTCCATAGCGTTTAACCCCCATTCCGAACACAATGGGATATGTATCGTAGGCTGATTCGACTGTTTGAATCAGTTTCCTTTTGAATTTTCATTTAAATCACTATATTGAATTTTAAACGTACATTTCAAATTACCGGGGCCACATACTAACTAGAAAAATTCCAGAAAAATATTTTCTAGCTTCGTATTGACGATACGGTCCTAACAAAACTAGTTTCGTCGAATTCTGAGACCGTTTGAAAAATGGCCAATTTCCAGTCGATTAAAATCAACTGAAACTGGTCAAACACGTTTTCCTATGCCACGCTCACATATTAATTCGAAAAATTATGAATTTTGAAACCTAGCAATAACTTTACATCCCGGACCCAACAAAACTGGTTTCGTCGAAATCCGAGGTCGTTTGCAAAATTGCTATTTTTAAGGGCCTTATATATATAAAAATATATATAAATTCCACAGCGACTATTTCTAATTTTAAACTGGACATATCTTATCATTTAAAAAGTGAAATCTCAGTTTGTTAACTTCGTTACGAAGATATAGTTATACAGATTCAAATATTTCTTGTTTCGTTCAATTCTGACTTATATTGAATTCTGTATATTCATTTGAAATTAGAAATCGAATTTTCGAACTACCGCGCCATTTTCAATTCCTTTTATAATTATATAATTATTTATATTCTAACGATGACGCGTATAAATATATACGTTCGAATTATATTCAAAATAAATTTTTCGTCGATATTATTTAAAATATTCAAATTCAGCTAAAATTGCCAAAATAAAAATTTTAAACTGGCCCAGATTTTCCGGGTTGTTACAGTATGCGTGAATTCAGACTGACCGGTGTGTTTGGGTTTAGTCCATCCGATATCTCCTTCAGTGCCACCCTGTGCACACTTGACAAAGTCTTTTAGTACCAACCGGTACCCTCCCTTATTGTCCCACCGGTGTACCTAATTCGAGATAGTGTTGATCGGTGTTACTTCCTCACTATCCGACCGACTAGATCTTTATTTTACACCATCCAACTTACCATCATAATTCAATCCCTCGAATATTCTAGATGATTCTTGATGGATATCAAAGACGATGAAGAAATTGCTTTAATGACAAGGAATTTCCGAAAAAATTTAGACAGAAAAGGAGAAATATTTTTTAGAGAAATAATCAAGAGAGTTCAGGAAGAAATGATTAGCGATGTTATAACTGCAACAAATCAGGCCATATAAAGAAAATGTATCCATATCCAGAAAAATCAAATTAACAAACAGACAATTGTAATTCATCAAAGAAGAGAAAGAGAGCATACACAACAATTTAAATGATTCAGATTCATCATCAAGTGATGAAGAGCCAGAAACTGGAAATTCAAACATGTGTTTCAAAGCAATTCAAATTCAGAAAATATCGAAGAAATGGATCTAAAAACTAGGTACACCTTAATTAGTTTTTATTTTTTGGTTGAATGGATGTTTTGTTTGCTTGCATTGTTTGAATTTGAAATTCAAATTCAAACTTGAACTTTAAAATTCAAATTTGAAATTTATGGTTTGAAATTTTAAATAATAACAATAAAGTAATAAATATATAATAATAAAATAATTTTTATATTTTTGTTCGGATTAATATTAATTCAGGAAATAATAAATTTGAAATATAAAACATTAATATCACAAAACCAAAAGTCAAAAAAACATATCCTTCGAAATTCAACATGAATGTCGACATACATAAATCGACATGTCGACATACAGGCCAAAATATGAAATTCAAATTTTGGATTTCAAAAGTTTAAACTTTCAAATTTGCCTCCAACTTTTCACCAACTCCCAAGGTTTGAAAAGGTCTCGTTGATTTCAAAAAAGTTGTGCCCATTCAATCTCCGTTTACTTATCTATTCAGTCTTATTCTTTTTACCTCTCATTCAAATTTCAAACAACTTTCTTCATATCTATACCCTTCAAAAACAACTGTTTAATGGCTTTCTCAAGCACACCCCAAACAATGAGATTATCCAAAACCATCAAAGGATATCTCTACAATGATAAAGAAGTAAAAAACGCCTATGTTGACTACCTAGCAAATGGAAAAGTCAATACGGAAGAGTTCGCAATCTTTGAAGATTTTCCACCTTACAATCTTCATTCTGTTTTCGAATAAAATGGAGTTTTGTGTCTAATAGATTCACGGGATAACAATGAAATATGTTATCCTAATCTGGTCAAAATTTTCTATGCAAATTTAAATCGTAGCTTTTACGAATGAGATGAAAATCAAGTATGTAGTAGCGTAAAAGACACTCGAATCAATTTAGATTGTAAAATTTCGGGTAATATCTTGAATTGTAAGAGTACGGGCTTGGATTTTTCGGAATTTGAAATTGCTGAAATGTATTTGGAAACCTTTCATCACATATTTGAAAGTGATGCTCATTTGGAATTCAAAAATCACATTTTCTACCCAAAATCAAGAATCGTCAACCTCCTCCTTTATCATACAATCACTCCTCATTCCATAAATTTCAACAACCCTACCATCAAATTTCAAAAAACACTATTTACTATTATTGGTGCTTATGACATCAATTGGGTCGATATGATTTTAAAACAATTTAAGCCCAAAGAAATGTCCACAAAAGAAAGCACTCTTTATTTTGTAGTTTATCTTACTCAGGTTTTTAAATATTTTGGCATTGATCTCAAAGGGGAAGAATTTGTGTCAAGAAAGGTGTTTGACTCATCAAATATACATCTTATGCAGACTCCACTCACCTTTATGCCTTATGAAGCTTAAGAAGATAAACAAGCTCGTACGCCACAACAACAAGATCCTATGGATATCGAAGAAAAAGAAGAAAATTCTTTGGAAATTATAGTGTGCCCATCTAGTACTAGAACCATTTCCAAATAAATGTTTTTCCAAAATCAAGCAAAGTTAGCCAAGAACCAAAAGAAGATCAAAAAGACTCTTACTTATATGTCTAAGTTTGTTGGAAAAATAGGAAGAAAAGTTGGTTAATCATCTTCCTCCTCATCATCCGCTGAAATACGAGCTTATCTAGTATATATTATCTTTCGTATTTGCTTGTATTTGCTTTTGAATCTCGTATTTAGTATCTTATATTAGTTGGATGTATTTTCTTTTAAGTAATGAATGGTGTTTATTTCTGTCAAAACAATCTTTAATTTACTATAAAAACACATTAGAAGTAAATAAATTAAAATAATATAAATTAACTTAAAAATGTAAATTTCCAAAAAAAAATACTAATGTATGTCAACATACATTTTTCACTATGTCGGCATATAACTACCAGGTTTTCAAATTTGTTCAAAATTTAAAATTTAAATAACTAACCCACATCTATTCAATTACCACGAATTGCAGACCCTATATATATACTTGTTTCTTCCAAAAAGCTTTATTTTATCATTTCTCCTTCTTTTCCAATCATTATTATCTAAAATATCAAGTTACGAAAAATCCCATTCATAATTTGAGTAAAAATCTTGAAGAAACTTTGAATTCATTCAAGAATATCCTATCTATAGTACTACATAATCAGCGTCATCTCGAATTGATGCAAATGAAAATGGTTGAATATCAAGAGAACACTTTGACGTAATTCGTTGGTTAATCTCTTCCCATTCCAGAGATGAAAACAACAAGGCAATACTCACCAATGAAGAAGATGGGAAGGACATCAAGAAAGACCCAACCTTTGGAAAAGATAAATGGTTGGAAGTTCCAAGATATGTTCGATTTGAATTGTTTGGTATGAATTGTTTGACTAGTTTGATTTGAATTTGTTTGAACTTGTTTGTAAATATTGCTTGGATTGGATTGCTTGGATTTGAAACTTGTATATATGGATTGAAACATATGTAAATATTAAAACTTGGATATATTAATTTGTTATACTTTTAGAATAACGTATGCACGAATTTAAGGGGAATCATGTGTACTAGTATAAAATTAAGTATTATAATCTTAGAATATATATATATATATTTGTTATAGATTTAGGTGGAGTATATTTATAATTTCTTTTTGTTGACGATAATGGAGGAGAAATTATAAAATAAGAATTAGTTAAGCTTAGTTAAAGGGGGGTATGTAGGATTAGTGATGACACGGGGAGTATTAGAAGAAACAGATTAAAAAGTATCAACAGGTAATGAAAATGTATGAATAATTCATAAATAAAGGTTGTCATCTTCAAAATGGGGTATATTGTTGGAGAATGGAGTTTTGAAGATAACAACCTTATTTCAATTATCATTATTAATTGATTACAAAATATATACTAACATCTTTATCTAGAATATATATATGTTTGTGTGTGTGTGTATGTGTGTGTGTAGGGTTTGTATACAGGAATTAAATACTGAAGACTGTACAATTTTACAGTTTCAAGAGATTCAAGATTCAGAAGAGATTCAAGAATCATGAGTTATCAAATTATCAAGATATCAAGAGTTCAAAAAAAAAAATAGTATTAGAGTCTTGTTTATATGTAACTCTGAATTACACTCTAGGTTAAAATTCTGATTTTCAAATTTCAATTTTTGTTTTCAAAATTCAAATTTTGATTTCAAATTACTTTATCTTACTTATGATTTTAGAAATATATGTTTATAAAGTTTCAAAAAATATATATTTATAGTAATATAGTTTTATAGTTTTTATAACTTTATAAATATGTATATATAATATATTATTATGATTTCATATGATTTTACACTTTATAATATTAATATATATCACTATGTTTTGATTCAAGAAATTCCAGAATAATATATATGTTTAAATACTTGAAAAATAGTTTTAAAAATAAAAATATAGGATATATGTCGAGATACATAGATGGCTATGTCGCAATACAAATGTCATTTTTCAATTTTCAAAGGAAGTGTCTTTTCACTATTTGTAACGTTTAAGAAACGTTGCAATCATTAAAATGCTATAATAGGAGCTGATTTCGATTTTTTTTCATAATTCTTCCTCTCCATCTTCACCCTTTTTCATATCAGCATTAATATTTATCATTTTCTTGATTTCTACACTTATACTTTGCCGATTTCTACTCAAATTATATAAAACTTCATCTCTTCTCAGTCTCCATTTGCTACTATCAATTCGGAAGTGCTATTGAAGAGTTATAGGGTTGTTGTAATCATTTGAGAAGTGTTTGGGAAATGGTGTGTTCTTTGAAGCCGGGAAAAGGTGTGTTCCTTGTAGCCAGGAAATCAAGGAAAGGGAGCGGTGTTAACTTGTAGTCGGGAAATAAAGGGTGTTTGTAGCGGTGTTAATCTTGTGGTCGTGAAATCAATAAGTTGTACTTGGATATTGATAATAATAAAACTCTACGCAATCCAGCGTCGTATGGGATTGGACATAGGAGTAATCCGATTCAGTATAAAATCCGGTGTGTTCTTTCCTTTTCAGCATTTTATATTTATCTATTTCTGTGTTTGTGTTTGATTCTGTGTTTGTGATCATCTCTGTTGTGTGTGATTCATATAGTAGACCATTTAAATTTAAGATTTTCGTAAATTTCTAATAAACAATATTCACCCTCCCCCCTCTATTGTTTGTTTTGCCTTAAGATCCATATTATGCAATCCCTAACAATTTGTTGTAAAGATAAATCAGGTAAAACTTGAACAATTTACATCATATTTTATGGTATACTTGTTCATAGTAATTTAATGCTCACAATGGGATGTTGTCCGAATCAAGGTTTTTTGCTTCCTCTTATTATCTTGGGTTTACATCAAAGACGTTGTTGAGTAAACTAAGTAGCAAGTTTTTGTGACAAGGATGATGATTGGTGACGAGATCGAGGCAGTTGTATTGCTTTACTATATTGGTGAAACGATCCAAACTTGCCCTTACTGGGAAGCCTGGATTGTGTTGAGAACACGACAAATCAGAACACAAATGACAGAACATTTCATTGCTATTACAACAATTTATATCAGAGTATAAGAATATAAAAGAGTACGAATTAATATTACACATTGAAAAATATTAGAGATTCAAAATACATCAGCAGGAGAAAATAATACATAACACAACTGAAAGAAATACACGGATACAGAGCTTTCTGAATATAACTCCAGCTGTAAATCCAGGATCCTGTAAAATAGAAATCTGCCATACCAAAACTACTAGCTGCCCGTGTGGAAAATAGGGGCACCAAGAGTTTAGGTTAAAACAATAAGCTCCAGGTCAGTCACGGGACTGGTGTGAGAACTAAAACATTTATTAAATCTTTACTTTAAAATAAAGTAAATCAAGGGACCACACCGTATAACATGAAACGGGTTTTCTCCCAAGAATACCGGTCCATAAACTGTTATAAGAAGCGCAATGCTTTTTGAAAAAAATGAAGCTATTATAAGACTCAGGTCCCACCACACAATGCAACGCAAGTCGGAGGATAGAGTTTTCCCTTATAATAGCCAAACATACTTGGTACGTTTAAATCAAATCATTTTGATACTATTATAAGTGTAAAGTGTATAAAACAACTTCAAATATAAATGTATCAACCATAGACAACATAGTATCCCATCCTACTATGTCTCCATACTTGTTCTACAATTAAAACCGCACAATGTCGTATTGAAAGTTGGATTTCCATCACGAACCAAGGCAAGGGATCGTCCTTACCGAATTTGAGACAATCTAGCACCATGTCTTATGATCAGCCATAACTGCACATTGGATCTTCAGGGCCGGTCCTCTCTTACGTTTGAGGATTAGTAATTCTCGAAAAACACATTTCCCTACCTTATGGGGCCTAAGTCTGGTCAGCATGTCAACCATATCAATTCATCGGCCTCGTAATGACCGATATATCCGAGGTAGCTCGCTATCCATCAAATAATATGCAACAGCCACATGAGTAAAATGTCTAGGTTCTATACCATGATACCACTCCTAGCTAGAAAGAAACGCATGTCCTCCTTGCAGTCCTCTCCCGTTTCTGGTTCATACCGGGGTGTGAGGCTCGCGAATTAACGATATACACAAAGCTAAGCTTTCTAAAGCCGTGCTTTGATCATCAACCACAAGGCTCTGCTTTTCAACAAAAGCTTTGATCATTTGCATCTCAACATGCCACACTAACAACTCACGCCATGCGACTGATATCTATCGATATATAACCTCTAAGCTCATACGTCTTAGAGAAGGGTGTTAAGCAAGAGAATAAATTATCCACCACCAAACAGATATATATTTAATAGAAATCAATCAACACAAAATAAAATCCAATGTCAGACACACATCCATTTACTAGTTTGTTCCGGGTCTGAATGAAACCGGAGTTACCTTATTCCTCGTCCCAAATGTCCAATACAGGAGAGAGGTCCTTGCATATCTGGTCGATCTCTACGTCTGGACGATCACCACTTATTACCTTGTCTTGGGTGTACAGCCCAATCAAGACATATGTAATAATCCAAACGATGTGAAGATCTCCGGTCTTCAATCATCGTCTTCATCGTCGACTTATCGTCAAATCAATTATTCAGAATGGGATAAACTCGGTCTTTCCGAATAACTCACGTATCTTATAAATAAGTGCTATAAAAACACAACATAGGCCTCATTCCAATCTAGAATATCGCAATTAAAACCATATCAAGGTTTTCCAAACTAGTCGGGATTAGTGAATCTTACCGAAGTAATCATTTATTTTTATTTCCCAATCCCAACATATTTATCCCATGGAGCAAAATTGGTAATACTCCATATCTAACACCATGGTATTATCGGTAAAATTAATTACCATTTCACGTTCAAATCTAATTAATGATTTAACTATCGCTTGGAGCAAAACCGTTGATACTACATTTTCATTCATTTCCCAAATTTTATAATTTTAAATTATCACATTCTCATTTCAATATAATTAAAGATTCGCTAAACTCCAGTTAGTATTATTCTTCCAACAATCATTAGTTAATGATTATATAACTTTGGAAAATCAAACATGCCGCATCGACAATCTACACTGTACCATTTATTTCTACCGATATACAACCTCTAAGCTTATAAGTCTTAGAGAAGGGTGTTAAGCAAGAGAATAAATTCTCCGCCACAAGCAGATATATATTTAGAAGAGGTCGACAATACAGTTTGAAATACAATATTAGACATGTAATCCTGTCTTTTGTTGGGTTAAAGAACCAATGTCGTTTAAAACACAGTTCACGATAAACCCAAAATCACACTCCATCAACTATGGAATCTTCACGAAAAACACAACATATGCATCATTCCAATCCAGAATTTTCTTTTATTCAAATATTCTTTTCGCAGTTAAAACCAGATTAAGGTTTTCCAAACTAATCGGGATTAGCGAACCTTACCAAAGTAATCATTTATTATGTTTCCCAATCCCAACCTATTCATCCCATGGAGCAAAGCTAGTAATACTCCACATCTTACCCCACGATGTTATTGGTAAAATTAATTACCATTCCACTTTCAAATCTAATTAAAGATTTAACTATCGCTTGGAGAAAAACTGAGGATACTCCATTCTCGATCATTTCCCAAATTTGGTAATTTAAATTATCACATTCACATTTCAACCTAATTAAAGATTTATTAAAACCCCACTTAGTTTTAATCTTCCAACAATCATTAGTTAATGATTATTTAACTTTGGAAACACAAACCTGCCACATCGACAATCTACGTCGTACCATTGATTTATGCCGATATATAACCTCTAAGCTCGTACGTCTTAGAGAAGGGTGTTAAGCAAGAGAATAAATTCTCCACCACCAAACAGATATATATTTAGCAGAGATCGACAATACAGTTCGAAATACAATGTTAGACATGTAATCATGTCTTTAAATGGGGTTAAAGAACTAATGTCGTTTAAAATACAGTTCACGATAAATCCAAAATCACATTCCATTAACTATGGAATCTTCACGGAAAAACAGATCAATATATAATTGATATCAATCTCCGTATCCGACTAATAATATAAATGGAATAACGACAAAGCCTTTTAAATTCCGTATATATTAACAGCTTTCCTCAACAAAAGCTCATTTCGATTATTACCAAATCAAATTCCATTCAATTCCAATTTAATATTAAATTGGAAAACTTTACTTTGGAAAATTTCCACTAAATCTTAATAAAAGATTAATAAATTCCAAATCACATTTCACTATTAATCGGGTTAAACGAATGTCATTAAAAACGCAGTTCACAATAAGCCCAATTCGCATTTCATTTTATTCCAATTACTAATTATAACTAGAAACTATAATAATCTTAATTAAAATATTTATTCTTTTCACATGGGGTTTAAGAAAAGTGTTACTGAAAACACCATTCACAACATACCCAAAATCCAGTTCTTTTATTCAATTCCAATTAAATATTAATTAATTGGAAAACTTCACTAAATCTTAATTAAAAGATTTATTCCTTTCTCAACTAGGTTTAAGAACAGTGTTATTTAAGACACTGTTCATGGAAAACCCATAATCCAATTTAATATTAAATATAAGGCTCTGAACAGAAATTATATCGGCTTATATTCAATATCAAATTTCGAAACCGACATATATCATATGGGGAATAACGATATATACCTATCTTCTGAATTCCTATACAATATCCGTATAGTCACGGAATCCAATATCGAAATATTCCGGAGATGATTTCCATTCAAATCCATTCCAATTCATATACTGGAAATTCCTGGTTGGATTAAAACCATTCACAAATCCAATTTATTTTATTTAAAAATTATTGGATTTCAAATCTAGTTAATAACGTGGAATGGTTAGATTAAAACCCTTTCAGTCGTTTTCCATAAACGGTCATCGAACTGCACTTATAATGACCTTTTCCAAATTTAATTTGGTCATAATTCTAAATCCAACTGTTATATTTCAAATCACTTATTATTTGGAAAGCTCTTTTCGATACGAACCCAATGGTTCCGGTTTTAGGAGGATCTGACGATCGATCTCCCGTAATGTCAATTCAAAGTCAATGGTCGAAATTCGTGAATGGTCGCGGCACGGCGCGTTCTATTCAGGCCATTATATATACATATATATAATATATATTTCGTCGATTTTCATTTAAAATGTATTTTATAAATCGTTTATAAATTTGTTTTAAAATGATTCTAACTTCATTTCCAATTTTAAATCAAAATTGAATATTCCATATCATTATAATATTAAAATGATAATCTTTTTAAAAGATTAGATTTTGAAATTATTTCTTTTCTGATATTCATTATAAAAATGAATAAAATCGATACAAATATCGTTCGCGTTAAAATGGTGCAAACCTAAACAACATGGCTTCATACATATCAATATTTTCGTGTCCATTCAAAATCGGACATAAAAATCATATTTTAATCCTTTACTGAATATTATTTTAAAATATTCATTATTTTAAAATATTAGTTATTTCTGAATTGGAATCACACAGCCAATTACCATATAATGTTATTTATATGGATTTCATACACAAATGTACACAACCATAAATATACACAGTCAACCATCATCCAGAGTGCATTACACAACTGTATAAGCATCAAATATAAATAATTAACGCTTGCAATAGTCTGTCGACCAATTGATTGACATACAACTAAACAATTGGAATTAGTGTACGCCAAATATCATCCCAATACCTGTGTGGGATTTCTACCAACAAATACTGAATATTGTTTGGGTAGTTGGGCAATGTTTAAAATGCATCGTCCCAATCAATACCAGATAAAAAGGTGTACATAAACAAATCGTCCGATTTGTAAATGAATATTTATTTTCATTTCAGGAGTATTTTATTTCGTTCATATATACGTGAAAAATTGTATTTTTAACGATAAATTATTTATTTCAACACATGATTTTTTTAATAGTTCATACATTCAATAAAAATGATATTCTTATTGTTCAAATATTTTATTCAACACATGAATATTTTATGCAGTTTATATACACATTAAAAATTATATTTTTAATGAATAAATATTTATTTTAGAAAATTTCGGTATTGTAATGGTGTAATATTAAAACCGGAGTAAGTCTAACATTATCCCTCTCTTGATATTGGCTCGCGCCATGCATATCAATCACAATCAATTCATACAATTCCACAAACAATTCACTATCAATTTCACAACTACAATCCAAGTTTCCATAATACAAGTCCAAAACAAACAACAGGGTTTGTACAATAAATAGTGTTGGGGGCTTCTAAGCCCCGTCTGCATCCTAGTATATAATTAAATGAAAAATTATTAGATTGAGAAGGATTTCTCACCTTTGGTTTCAACTCAGCCAGTCTTTAATCTAATGGTTTGGATTTGGATTTGTTCCAGTGCGTAGTGCTCTTCACCGTGATTCCAACGCAATCTGTTTCACGTGATTTATATTAAAAATCATATTTTTAACTGCGCTTTATATATTTAAAAATCACATTTTTATAATGCTACTACATATATAAAAATCAGATTTTTATAGTGTTACTACCTATATAAAAATCATATTTTTATAGCGCTACTGCCTATATAAAAATCATATTTTTATACCAAAACTATATATATATATCATATTTTTATTACAACGCTATATATATATATAAATCAATTTTTTATTCCAACTCTATATATATATATATATATATTAAAAATCATATTTTTATTTCATGACATTTCATATAAAAAATACATTTTTATAACAATGCTATTTACATAAAAATCACGTTTTTAAAACAAGGTTGTTTCATATAAAAATCATATTTTTAATTTCATAAATAAATAAAAACAGAAATAATAAAAAAAACTCACCGGCGGAATTGGTGGTGGGGGATGGCGCGTCGGAGTCTGTAGGTGGTGGGGGAGGTGGCAGTCAGGTGGTGATGGGCCACGACGATGCTGGAGGAGGCGGTTTGGGGCTTAGGGTTTAGGGTTGCATGGTTTTAAAGGGGGAGAGGCGGAGGAAGAGGAGGCGGTGGTCGTAGGGGATGTAGCGGAGGCAGAGTGACGGTGGGTGGCGGCCTGGAGCTGTAGGCGACGGCGTTCGCCAGGAAGGCGATCGCGGATCATGATTTTTTTAATCTTTTATGTGACGGCCCGCCCCGCACCAGTCGACATTTCCAATGAAAGTGCGTTGTGCCGATGCCGACTAGCACGGGACGGTCGCCAAAGAAAGGAAAAGAAAGGAATTTGAACTAGCAAGGAACCTGTAGAATGTCTCACAACGCATGGAGTAAAATATAATAACAACATATTTGACATAAAACAGGCGAGGCAGTGCATAAGCTAAAAGCTAAACCATCATAGCCGCGGAGAATCCAAAATGCAGCTCATGTTTCACATCATCATTGTTACAACTTTTAAAACTGTCTCTAAAGCAAAATAAGAAAGGTACACTACTAATGTCCAAAGTAGTGACCAACAACGACACAGGGAGAACATCTATATATATCATACATGGAAGCCTCCTGCTCGTCTCTGGTACAGCTATTCGTGCATACCACCTAACCTGTCTCTAGTCTGCCTGTTTAAGAGCACCCAGAGTAATAAGAAGAGACATAAAACTCTGGGTCAGACAAAAGTCTGGTATGAGCGATAAGCAGCAAAACAGAACAATAACAGGTATACTAAACCATACCTGAACCTGGACATGCAACCAAAGAGTTAGCACAACAAGATGTACAAAATTCTAAGGTGAAACTAACATATGGTGTAAAGATACGGGGGTGGGGTGTGCATGCTATAGTGATGTCAAACAATCAAGCATAGCAACCATCCTCACATCTCTCACTTAGTGCGTAAAGCATAGGATATCCACTACTTTGGTCACCTAATCTTTGGGCCATGATGGAGTCCAACCCCGTACAACAATCACTACGAGCCCCTAATCCGTCTCTCAGTGGTGGGCCAAAGTTATAGGTAATGATAAACCCTTTGCATACGTCTTGCAGTAAAGTCCAATCATGAAGTTAACTCGTTAAGTTCCCATCTGGATCCTGAGTTCCAACTTCCTATTTGGGCTACCTTTGCATCTCGATTTTTTAGTCATTTTCGCAGTTTGGTTCGGCTCCCATTTTGTTAGTCTGGTGCTACAGTTCGCGACCCTTTCCTCATCATCAGTTCGGTTTGTGGATGGCACTCCCTGAGCGGCGGTTCGTGGTTCATTATCTTCTTCCAGTTCGTGCGCTTCATCGGTTGGTGGAGGCAACCGGTTCAGATCTCCATCGGTTCGGGGTACTCCCTGAGTGGCGAATCATGAATGACACTCCGGTCGGTTCGTGGTCTTCAAGTGCGAGCGGATCTTGGATACTTCGTTGTTTGCGTCACCATGGTTGAGTTCTTGGCATCGGTTCGTGAGCAAGTGGCTCAGGTGCAAGCGGTTCGGGTCGCGCCTCTCCATCGATCAGGTTCGTGACGCACTCAAGCAGGCGGTCGGAGTCATGGGGAGCTCCACGAGCGGGTGGGTTCGGGGAACCCGATCCAATCCGATTCCCTGCATATTTCCCGTGCTTTGTCCAGCGAGCTGTTTACGCCATTCGACGGCGTTTTCGACCAATCTAACTTTTCTATGCAATCACAAATCATTCCAAACAGTCATAGCAACATGTATAATCAACCATAAACACCAAAACAACAATATAACATGTCAAAGTGGATCAAACATACCGAAAACACATGTTTTCCCCTTAATCCCCCTTAATCATGTTTAAGCATACAATTAGCAAAACTCATCCAAATTAACCCAAATTTCTAATAGAGGCCTAAAATAATATTTTAGAATTTCTAAACATTTTTCTAGAATTTAATAACGTATAATTTCGTTAGTTAACACTTATCACCCCTAATTAACCATAATTAGTGAAAAACAATGCAAATCACTCACCTTAGCCACAAATTAACCTTAGATCTGAAAATATCTCTGATTTGGGTCGAATCCCTATGCAACACAGTAGCTCCAACTTTGATTTGATGTTGATTAGCTTAATCCTTGATTAGAAGGTGATTAGAGGTGTTTTTAGAAGGTAGAAGCTATTACTAGGATTGAAGAAATGAAAGCGGCGGCTGCAAAAACGACAAAGAAGGATTTCTTTAGTCCTCTTCAGTCCCTAAATACCCATAATCCAGAAATCCCCCAATGGGCCTAGCTACTAATCACCCTATTTAGCCCGGTTAAGCTGTTTTTCACCTTCTAAACCTTAATTCATCCATATCTCCCAAACGGTAAGTCCGAAATTCCTTAACCATATTTGGCCCGGTTAAGGTATTTTTAGAAGGTAGAATTCATGTCATTACATTCTCCCCCCTTAAGAAATTTCGCCCCTGAAATTCCTTAACCAAAAACATACAAAGGTGTTTCGCATGCCTATCAGTTATTTACAAATAATCGAACATGCAAAACAAGCACAACAAGCCTACCCTAGCATGTTGTTTACTAACAAGGGAAGAAACTATTACTACTAAAATCTTACCAGGCAAAGAGTTCTGGATACATCTCATTAATGCTCTCCTCTGTCTCCCAAGCACGTTCTCATCCTCGCCCCACTGAACCTTGACTAGTTTCTCCACTTTCCTTCGAAGTTTCTTCGTAACATGCTCGACAATATGGATCAGATTGTAGTTCCCAACCGCCTCGGGTTTCACTTCGATATCATCCAATTGACCAGGTGAAATAGCCACATCGGGGTCATGCACGAATTTCCTTAACTGGGAAACCTGAAATACATTATGAACTCCCGCCATCTTGTCAGGAAACCCAACTTTAAATGCCAAATTCCCAACTTGTTCGAGAACTGGGAATGGACCAACAAATCTTGGTGTCAACTTGCCTCTCCTACTAAATCATATCACGCCCTTTAATGGAGAAATCATGACAAACACCAAGTTGCCAACGGAGAATTTTAAATCTATTCTCCTCTTATCAGCATAACTCTTCTGCCTATCTTGGGCAGCCTTTATTCATTGTCGGATATCCTTTATCTTATCTGAGTTTTCTGTTATTACATCTGGTCCAAGCACAAATTTCTCACCGGTTTCTAGCAAACATGATGGTGAGTTGCACGGTCTTTGGTACAAAGTTTCAAATGGAGCCATACCATTACTGGACTGATAACTGTCATCATATGCAAGCTCAACTAGATGCAAATGGTCATCCCATAACCCACCAAAATCTAATATACAAGCCCTCAAGAGATCCTCTAATACACGATTCACTTAAATACTATCATGATCCAATCTAGTCCTTGGTAAACCGCAAATGAAATCCATTCAGACTTGTTACCATTTCCATTCGAGAATTTCCAACAGTTGTAACAACCACTAGGGTCCTTTTGCTCAGTTTTAACTAACTGACAATTCATGTACTTCATCTCTCAATCGATTAACATTGGGTACAACAAGTCCTCCATTCTTTCTAAGCCATCTGTCTCGACCAACTCCATACTTGCTCATCTCCTTGCCATCGATATCCATTTCTACCCTCGAGATGATTTCAAATATGTCAAGATCGTTCCTATGATTTGAATCAATCCACTCAATCAAAGTCGGTCTAACCATTTGTAACACCCCACCTCCGTTAAGGTCACTCACAAAGGGAATGCCTTAACTTCGGTGGAGCATTATTGGTAAAATATGCAGATAAATTACAAGATAGACAAATAAAGCAGTGGAAAATAAAGTCATTTTATAAACAACTGAATTCAGTCAAGCTTTTACAACAATTTTCTCAATCATACTTAAATGTAATACATAGAACTTCTATCTTGATTTAAAAACTTCCAAGAATAAAAGAAGCATAAAAATAACAATGATATTCCCCAATAAAGCATGAACCAGCTATACCAATGGAAGAGAGAGTCCAAAGCAATACATCGGCCATCTTCGAGCTTGGAAAGAAAACTGAGCTAAGTGGTAACATTTCCTGAACGGAAGAAAAGAGGCGAAACAAAACTAGGTCAGACATAAGTCTAGTAAGTCCAGTGACTTTCAGCATATAAACAGGCAAAAGCATCATGACATGAATAAACTGAATATAAGACAATACCATGATAACAGGGATAACAAGATAACATAGGATAAGAATAAGGTATGATAAGGCAAGATAAACTAGATGCGCTTCTACTCTTTCTTTGCTTTGCTACTACTTTGTTGTTCTGATTTCTATATCTATCTCTGCACCACCTAACTAGTGTCCCAACTAGTAATCTGTATAAATGATAACGTGATCCTAATCCCCATAATTGTGGTAGCCTTCAGGGGTACATCTATCGTGAGGATTCCACCTCAATCAGCCTGATTGCCATGAACATGCTAGATATACCCTTACTACCTTATCGATTGGCTCCTTACTTGCATAAATGTTCGATGTGTCTATGTCAATCGGCCCTCTCTTGCGTGTAGATACCCTGTGCCGGTCCTACCATAAGGTGTATCAATCCTTATGATAGCGACCAGACACGATTCAAGATGCACAGTGTATAACTACTGGTACCCAGTGCCTGCTTTTTCCCACTCCGGAGTACATGCATGCCCGTAAACCGTCGGAACCTACACTGACGTACCCCCTGCCGCTATTTTGACCGCTTATAATCAGCCCAGTAATCGTGCCCTACCCTGCCTAGTTTCAGGGTACCATGATACTTCTATGTGGGTTACTGCTGAAATGGGTCCCCACTACTAGGGTTTCCTGCTGGTTAATTGTAACAACCCGGAAAATCTGAGCCAAGTTTCGTGTTATACGGCGTGGTCCCTTGAATTACTTTCTTTTAGAATAAAGATTAATAACTGTTTTATTTCTCACACAAGTCACATGACTTACCTGGAGTTTATTGTTTTAACCTAAACTCTGGGTGCCCCTATTTTCGACACGGGCAGCTAGTAGTTTTGGTTTTGCAGATTTTTATTCACAGGATCCTAATTTACAGCTGGAACGATGCACGGAAAGCTCTGTATCCGTGTATTACTTTCAGTTGTGTTTGTATTGTTTTCCGCTGCTATGTAATTTATTGTAATCTCTGATATTTATCAAATTTATAATATTCATTTTATGTGTTATATTCCAAAAATTACCCTTGCCACCGTCGTATGGGGTTTTGGGGTCGTCACAACGTGGTATCAGAGCTCGAGTGAGCCTTGGATCATCAGGGCCGGTCCGCTCGATGTGGATTAAACTTAAACCCTGGACACTGCGTTCCCCTGCCCTTTGGAGCGAAAATGAGCCCAATGTCTCTATATTCGAGGCGCCTCGCAATAGAAACAACCACACAGGTGAAAATAATATAAATGTCAGCCTGTTTAAGCACTGACACCACCCTAGCTAGAAGGAAACGCATGCCCTCCCTGAGCTCCCCTCCCGTTTCTGGTTCATAACGGGGTGCGAGGCTCGCGAATTCACGTTATACACAAAGCTATGCCACACAGGCCGTGCTTTGATCATCAACCACAAGACTTTGCTTTTCAACAGAAGCCTTGATCATCTGCCACTTAGGTGTGCCATATAGGCAATTCACGCTATGCGACTGATTTCTATCGATATATAACCTCTGAGCTCGTACGTCTCAGAGAAGGGCGTTAAGCAAGAGAATAAATTCTCCGCCGCCAAACAAACATATATTTAATAGAGATCAATCGGCACAGAACAAAATCCAATGTCGAACACACAGTCCATTTGCAAGTTCGTTCTGGGTCTGAACGAAACCGGAGGCACTATATACCTCACATACCCATCGATCTCCAAGCACGTCTGGACGATCACCACTTATTATCTATATTTCGGGATGCCTCCCAGTCAAGACATCGGTTACCATCCAACCAAGGTGAAGATCTCCGGTCTTTAACCACCGTCTTCATCATCGATTTCTTATCGCCGATTTATTATTTGAAATGAGATTTAACTCCTCCTTTTCAAATAATTCACATATATATTTAGAATTTAAATCAATTTGATTCAATGGTTAAATTATTCGTCTACAATTCACGCAAAACACATTCAACCATCAAATATCAACTAAACCGGGTAAATTCAGTTTATTTCCATCCCATATCGTTTATAATATTTTATAACGATTTATCGCTATTTTTATTTATTTAAAAATAGCCATTTCCTTCAAACGACGCTTCTGGCCATAACGTGGTCGTGGCGCTGTTTTTCTTCAGATTTGATTTACACATATCTGAAAATCTAACCATTGGATCTTTACAAATTTTATATTATTAGAAATATCTTTTCGAAACGAATCCAACGGTTTCAATTTTGGGAAAATCCGACGGTCGGATCCCCCAGTACACTCATTTGAAGTTTCGATTTCGAAATACGAACTGCAGCGTCATTATTTGATTTAATTTAATTATATATATATATATATATATATATATATATAATCGATTCTGGCGCTGTTTTTCTTTAGATTTGAATTGAACATTCCAGACAATCCAACCATTGGATCTTCACAAAGTGGGTGTCGTTGGAAAGATATTTCCAAGGCGAACCCAACGGTTTCGGTTTCGGGAAAATCCGATGGTCGGATCTCCCGCACTAATCATTTGAAGTCATGGTTTCAAAACACGAACTGCAGCTTCGTAATTCTATTTATTTGAATTATATATATATATATATATATATATAATCGATTCTTCGATTTCAAAACCATTTTCACTTCACATATTCAATATAAACGATATTTTTATCCAACAGATATTTATTTCAACACATGAATTTTGTTTATTTTATTTCCACGTAGGAATTTCTATTCAACACATGAATTTCGTTTATTTTATTTCCACATAGGAATTTCTATTCAACTCATGAATTTCGATTCAACACATGAATTTAATTTCACCATTCAACACATGAATAATTTCTATAGTTTATATATATAATAAAAATGTGATTTTTATTGCAAAACAATTTATTTCAAAACACGATTATTTTATATATTTTATATATAAGGTAAAATGTTATTTTTGGTTTTCAAAGAATTTATTCAATACACGAACTCCATTCAACACATGAATTTATTTCAACATTCAACACATGAATTTAAATCAAACACAAAAATATTTCAGAAAATTTCGGCAGCATAACGGCAGGGTAGTTAAAACCGGGACCGTCCCTAGTACGGCTCCTCGCTCTACCTTAAAGCCTCGCAGCTTTTGACAATGGGGATTTCATGCATCTAGTTCGCACGCAGGCATCATGTTTATTTTTTTTCTTCTCACAAACTAATCCTATGTGGTTTCAACCAAATAATTATCAACCACAAACGGGTATTTTTCAACCACAGTCAATCAATTTCAACTACAAACAGTTCTAATCAACCATTCGCTATCTGCCAATTTTCACACCGATCACAACCAATAAATATCGTCCATGGTTTGTGGATGAGGGGCATATATATATATATATATATATATGTATGTATGTATGTATGTATGTATATAAGTATATCTCACTTCTATTTCAACACATATATAATTATTACAACGCATATATAACTTATACATCGAACATACAACTTATAAAACGCTTATACATGAAGTGTACAACGCTTATATAATTCATACTTCGAATATATAATTTATACATCGTCATTTCCATATCGTTTATAATTTAGAAATCTCACATTGGGTTCCACTCCACCAAAAATAGCAGAAGGCTCAGAAAAATATCTGGTCTCTTCTAGAATGTAGAAGACGTCAGCACGAGTCCAGTGTCTCTTTTTTCACTGGATTTCGATCACATAGGAAAAAGATACGATTTTTAGAAGTTATTCAAATTTTGCGATGGTTTAAAGATGTTAAAATAGTTCAGAATATAAAAAATCGTATACCTTTATAATTTGTTCGAACTAGGTTTCAGATTTTTCGATCAATCCGTTCAGTGGTTGGCCGATCAGGTTACGCCACAATGGAGTGCTCCGAACGACGCGCCAGGGGGTGCCAACCATGGCCAGCTTGAGCTCAGATCGGAGGGGTAAACCAGGCGTGAACGATGGCACTTCCCAGCCTCGATGCTTGCGATTAACGAAGGGATAGGGGTCGAGAGTGGTATGGATTTGAAGACGGAGGAAAACTCTACAAAAACCCTAATAGGAGTGTTCGATATTATTACATGGATGGGAAGATAAAGAGGAGAGAAGGGAGGAAGGCGAAGCCGCCGTTCGCTGGAGGGTTTCGGGGAAGAAAGTCGGGGAGAGAGAAAAGGAAGAGCCAATCAGATTTTTTATTTTATTTATATATTTTAAAAATCCAAAGGTACCCCTTATCTCATACGAACACCAATCCAAACCTAACGACTGTCGCCCCTAACTGAATACCCCCATTCCGAACATAATGGGATATGTTTCATAGGCCCATTTGACTGTTTCAGTCAGTTTTCCCTCAAATTAAAATATAAAACATTCAATATTTAATTTAAACGTACATTTCAATTTGCCGAGGCCACATATTGATTTTAAAAATTCCCGAAAAATAAATCTAGCTATGTTTTGACGATACGGTCCCAACAAATCTAGTTTCGTCGAATTCTGAGACTGTTTGAAAAATGGCCATTTCCTGGTCGATCCCATTTAACTATAATTGACCAAACACATTTTCCTTTGCCAAGCTCACATACTAACTTCAAAAATTATGAAATTTGAAACCTAGCAATAATTTGACATCCCGGATCCAACAAAAGTGGTTTCGTCGAATTCTGAGGTCGTTTGCAAAATAGCCATTTTCACGGGCTATATAAACTCTATAGCGACCTTTCTGAAAATTCATTTGGCCCTAACTTTTGCTTCCCGCTACAAAACTTTGATTTTTCAGATTCGATAGAAAGATATTCACTAACAGATTTAAATATTTTTGGTTTCACTAAAATCTGTTTTGTTTTGCTCCCGGTACAGTGAGTCAAAGTTTGAATTCAAATTTTGAAACTACCGCGCCATTTTAGGCCTTGTTTATAATTAGAAATAATAATATTCTTTTTCAAACATCGATTCAAACTTACTTTTCGTCGTTATTATTTAAAATATTTATTTTAAATATTTTAAATTCACTAAAATAGCCAAATTAAAATTTTTAAATTGGCTCAGATTTTCCGGGTTGTTACATTAAATTTGTGGGCCTATATATACAAATATTACCAACCTACACGAGATGTACTTAACCCTCCTACTGATTCTAGCATGTTTTCTTAATGGTTAAGTTTGTGGGCCTATATGTACTAATATTACCCACCTACACTTGATGTACTTAACCCTCCCATCGATTCAAGCATGTTTATTTAACGGTTAAGTTTGTGGGCCTATATTTACTAATATTACCCACCAACCCGATATGTACTTAACCCTCCCGCACACTATGTCATATTGGTTAAGTGTTGTCCATTCATGTTAACATAACCTACACATTCATCGTGTCATGTTGGTTAAGTGTTTTCTTATTAACTTAACCCTGTTCGTTCATCAAGTTAAGTGTTTTCTTGTGAACTTAACCCCACGTGTTCATCATGTTGTATTGGTTAAGTATCTACAATCAATTCAAGTTAACTTAACCCACCTACTTGTCATATTACTTTGGTTAAGTGTTGCCTTCTTGTGTCAACTTAACCCTACCACAAATAAAGTTATATTGGTTAAGTGTTTAACTTAACCCTTTCCATTTATCACGACATACCGGTTAAGTGTTTCCTATTAACTTAACCCTAGTCATTCATCATGCTATACTGGTTAAGTGTTTCCTATTAACTTAACCCTAGTTGTTCTTCTTGTTCATTAGCATTAATTGATTTATTAATGCACCAACCTCTCACATTAGATATTTGTTGCGGTTACTGGATGTGTCGGGCGGTTCCGGGCAGTTTTACACCACAACTTAATCTAACCTTGGGTTTTCTTAGGCATGATGCACTAATCTCTCACATTAGATAGGTGTTCTTGTGGTTACAAGATGTGCTGGGCGGTTCCGGGCAGTTTTACACAACAACTCAATCTAACTTCGGGTTAGGCACATTCGTCTTTAATCTACACAGCTACCCTATATACCGAAATCTATATTTTACATGCTAATTACCAAATTCACCAAAACTAGTCATGTTACGTTTTATGCCCAATCTAGATTTAGTGCTCAAGTTACCCCAAATTCCCAACAATAACAATTTTTGCCCAAAACTTGATTTATATGCCAATTTCATACTTTGTCGTTCATGCCACTTCTAGGTTCAATATGTAAAATTACATATTCCATAATTCATGTCAAACTACCCCAAATTGCATCTTAACAGTCATGCCATACTACATGTTCCAAATTATGCCAAATAATGTCAATTTCATGTTATACCCAATTACCCCCGCATTCATAACGTACGTATTTCGAGATTCCACCCAAGATTCATAAAATAAGGGGAGAAGCAAGATGGAACATGGTAAGGAGTAAGGATAGGCATAGTCATATGATGATAAGAACTATTGGTCCAATAAACTTGATGTACTAAAAAAGACAAGTTTTGCATAGAATACATAACAGGCATATAAATATGATATGAATATCATCATGAATTTTAAAAAGGATTACAATTCCGATATACAACAAGGATAGATATGATTAGACCAATTTCATAGTCAAAAATGATTCCCAAAGATGTATATATACTCAAGCACAGATTCAATGAATGGATAACTTTCATTAGGCAAATTCTCATATCCATTTTATTACATGTCACAATCAGATTTTGGTGTTCAAATCTAAAAAGTAACTAACTTATAAAACAAAGGCAAATCTTGTTTTCATGCCTAAGCCATACATCACTATACACACTAATCTTTTTTTTTTTCAAATCATAAACTATCATATATATATATATATATATATATATATGCCCCCAATTTTAGATCTTAAACCACAACATGTATTATGCCTTATATTTACAGTTCAATTTACGCCCCAAATCCCAAGTCATATGTCCAATACTTTATGTCTCAAATCTCAAGTCATATGTCCAATACTTTATGCCTCAAATCTCAAGTCATATGTCCAACACTTTATGCCTCAAATCCCAAGTCATAAGTCTAGTACTTTATGCTTCAAATCTCAAGTCATGTGTTCGATACACTTTATGTTTTGAATACAACATGTGTTATGTCCTCAAATCAGTTACAACTCAATTATGCCCAGTTATACATAATTTAATTCTTTTTCCCAAATTTTAGCGCTGGTCATGCCCAAATAATATTTTATGACCAATTTTATTTCCAACATACGTTCATCTCTTATGAGATCTGGCTCAGGCTCGCAGTAGCCTAGCTATAAAACAAAAAAGGAAGAAGGAAAGAAGAGACAAAGAACGGACATAATATTATCAATGAGACAGATCCAATGGATATAGAAATAGGCATAATCTCAGATCCAGATTTGTTACGATGTCAGAATCACAATTAACTTTTGTTTCTGAAAGTAATGTGAACTTACGAATTATAGAATGTTCTTGAATTTTGGGATCTGTATTCTGAAACGAAATAGCTCTCCCTTGAAGTAGACTATTTGTTCTTCTAATTTAGATTTGATTTGATGTTCTTCTTAATCGATTACTAGTTTGGATTTGATGTTCTTCTTAATTGATTACTAGTTTGGATCTGATTTTCTAGTGTGGAGAGAATGAATGGAGGCTTAGGCTAGCTTGTAGACAAACATCATGGCGGCACCATAGTTTTAGAGTTATGATGTTAGGGTTTAGGTTTAGCTACGTATATATAGATGTCTAGGATTATTTAGAGCCTTTAGATGAACTAGGAGTCCATCAGAACCACCCAGCTCAAATACACATCATCCGGCCACTCAGAAGAAGACACATCATTACAGAACACTCCAGAATTCGGTGTTGGATCAGTATGGGCAAACTTGGCAGGTGCGCCAGTAGATTTTTGTACTGGCACACTTGTGAAGTGCGCCAGTGCATTCTGGTCGACTTCCGGTTTTTCTGCCTAACTTCGTTCGTCCATATCTTCTTCATACGATATCCGTTTTATGCAAACTCGGACTCTATCTCAAGCAGAATTCCGAGACGAACGCAGTGGCGTAACCCGTTTCATTTACTTCTTCTTTTAATAATTAGTTATTCTTTAATTATCTCTTATGTCCTGTTTTAAAATTACCGGGTGTTACATTCCCCCCTACTTAAAGGATTTCGTCCACAAAATCTTCAAGTTAAGAAGAATGTATATCCTACCATCCAGCATCCATCTATTCAACCATTCAATCATAGGCATCCATTGTTCTTAAAAAGGTTTCTAATGTTTTTCATGAACATATGCATGGTGTGTGTATATGTCCTTACCCAAATGCGAAATCAGGCGGTCTCCTGATTCAGTTGACCTCCTTAATGTGAATCATGTTAGTGCCATGAGTCCATCATGAATGCAATTATTCTTTATCGTACTTTATAACTTCTACATGAGTGCACAATCATTTGTACAAATGCAACATCAATATGGTAACACATCAAGTTTCAATTCATATGTATAAAAATTCACTCATGCATATGCAATATGAAATTGACTGAGCTGATCTAGTGCCTAATGTGTGTATATGCATCCACGAGCAACCACTAGCAAACACTTGCAACCACTTGCGTCCACCAAACATAACATGTCTCAAACACATGTTTACATCCATTGGCTTCTACCTAAGGATCGAGGATAGGACCGAGAGGATATACCTAAAAGATAAAGACTAGCATGCAAACAAATATTACAAAAAAAAGTGGAATCAAGGATATACCCTAAAAAAGGGTATGATGCGCGTATCTAGTCTTCAGTCTTCTAAGTCGCATCTTCTTGAGCTTCACTTCACCGTACCTTAACTAATTTAACTTCACGATTGCGAAGCTTCTTGACCTCCATTTCCAAAACCCACTAGTAAAGATAGGACCTCGACCACTTATTATGCTAGAGGGTATCCAATGTAGTCGAACTATCTTTCCAAGATGAACAGATGTTAACCATGATACCAAGTGTATATACTAAGTTGATTATAGGTCTCTCCTCTACTTAGCTTATCCATCATGTCACAAATCTGAGGGTCGATATTTCTCACGCGAACAATCCTAGTCAAACTTGACATCCCTCAAGTCCAAGTCCCAAAGACCTAAACCAATATCAGACAAGCACCCAAGGAATACCTCCTCTGAATTTGGACGATCTATGTGAGATGATACTAGCAAAACAACCAAAGAATCGAGCACTTAACTGACTCTGGCTATCCTCGCCAATCTTGCTCCAAAACTAGCGTTGATCACATAACTGGCTTTGCATTGTCATCTAGATATATGTGGGAGTCTACCTCACGTTTTAGGGGAAAAACCTCTAATCAAAAACATCTGCTACTCATGGACTACTCCAACGGATCAAAAATCGTCGATAAATACATAAAGTGATTCTAGGTTGCTAAAACAAACTGATCCCTTAGGATCACATGAAATTTCGAGAGTATTCCCGAGGCAAGTCGAAAGTCTAACTACCCTCCTTTCACAATTACTAGCTAATCAATCCATGCCTAGAATCATCCCATAGCCCATGAAACCCAAAAATATAAATATCTCAAATCCTTACAAACCAAAGATAAATGAGCCGAACCACCAATTGGATTTGAGACAATAATGGGATCCTCTACTAAACAAGCTCTAGGGTGCAGAGACTCAACTATGGTAGCAGATATAAAAGAATGTGAAGCGCTAAAATCAAAAGAGTACTAACAGGATAATCAAAAGAAAACTAAACTTTACTATCTTTCTCTCAGGTACGCTGGCGGTGAAAGCATGCACTTGCCTTTCTGAAAATCCTGTCCTTTGTCCTTGTCCTTATCCTCCGGGCAATCCTTGACAAGATGCCCTGCCTCACCATGCTGAAAACAACCACTTGTCTTTTACTTCCTTCAATTAAATGACCCGCTATACTGCATAAAAGAAACTTCCTTTTATTTTAGGTTTTACTATTATTTTCTCTTACACCTCTTTCTTTTTACCTCTTTCGTGGACCAAGTCCATATCAATGAGTTCCTGATCCTTGGGTTGTGCTCCTTAGCCAAACTCCCGCATTCTCATCTTTGTTATCCTTGTGTAACACGTTGTAAGTCTCTCGAAAGCTACCACCATCGCACGGAAAATGCTACAAAGCTCGAAAGAAAATTAGACGTAGGTGAAACTACAACGGCTATAGATGGAAGTTGGGCACTTATTTGTCATTTGACAAGTGTCATAGTCTCTTCGTGCCTACGGAACCATGCCGCGATGAGGTTACCTCCCAGAAAGCCAGGAGCCCCAGAGACTCAGGAAAGAAGGAAACAAGGATTCAAAAAGAGGATCAAATGATAATGCATATGGCTTTGGGGAATATGCCTTTAAAACAAAACTTTTCTTTTGAAAATGCTTCTTTTAAAACCGTTCTGAAAATAATTTTTTGAATCTTTTATCTGGTCCGGTAACCTTCAGCTCTGATACCAAGTGTAACACCCCACCTCCGTTAAGGTCACTCACAAAGGGAATGCCTTAACTTCGGTGGAGCATTATAGATAAAAGATGCAGATAAATTACAAGATAAACAAATAAAGCGGCGGAAAATAAAGTCGTTTTATAAACAATTTAATTCAGTCAAGCTTTTACAACAATTTTCTCAATCATACTTAAATGTAATACGCAGAACTACTGTCTTGATTTAAAAATTTCCAGGAATAAAAGAAGCATAAAAATAACAACGATATTCCCCAATAAAGCGTGAACCTGCCATAGCAGGGGAAGAGAGAGTCCAAAGCAATACATCGGCTATCTTCGAGCTTGGAAAAATACTGAGCTAAGTGGTAACATTTCCTCCATGTGAACCGGGGGGGGGGGGGAACGGAAGAAAAGAGGCGAAACAAAACTAGGTCAGACATAAGTCTAGTAAGTCCAGTGACTTTCAGCATATAAACAGGAAAAAGCATCATGACATGAATAAACTGAATATAAGAAAATACCGTGATAACAGGGAAAACAAGATAACATAGGATAAGCATAATGTATGATAAGGCAAGATAAACTAGATGCGCTTCTACTCTTTCTCTGCTTCGCTACTACTTTGCTGTTCTGATTTTTATATCTATCTCTGCACCACCTAACTAGTGTCCTAACTAGTAAACTGTGTAAATGATAACGTGATACCAATCCCCGTAATTGTGGTAGCCTTCAGGTGTACATCTACCGTGAGGATTCCACCTCAATCAGCCTAATTGCCATGAACAAACTAGATGTACCCTTAGTACACTATCGATTAACTCCTTACTTGCATAAATGTTCCATGTGTCTGTGTCAATCGGCCCTCTCTTGCGTGTAGATATCCTGTGATGGTCCCACCATAAGGTGTATCAATCCTTATGATAGCGACCCGACACGATTCAAGATGCACAGTGTATAACTACTGGTACCTAGTGCCTGCTTTTTCCCACTCCGGAGTACGCGCACTCCCGTAAACAATCGGAACCTACATTGATGTACCCCTACCGCTGTTTTAACCGCTTATAATCAGCCCAGTAATCGTGCCCCTCCGTGCCTAGTTTCAGGGTACCATGATACTTCTATGTGGGTTACAACTAAAATGGGTCCCCGTTACAAGGGTTTCCTGTTGGTTAAGTTTGTAGGCCTTTATATATGAATATTATCCACCTACACGAGATGTACTTAACCCTCCCATCGATTCTAGCATGTTTTCTTAACGGTTAAGTTTATGGGCCTATATGTACTAATATTACCCACCTACACGAGATGTACTTAACCCTCCCATCGATTCAAGCATGTTTATTTAACGGTTAAGTTTGTGGGACTATATTTACTAATATTTCCAACCAACCCGATATACTTAACCCTCCCGCACATTATGTCATATGGGTTAAGTGTTGTCCATTCATGTTAACTTAACCCAACCATTCATCGTGTCATGTTAGTTAAGCGTTTTCTTATTAACTTAACCCCGTTCATTCATCAAGTTAAGTGTTTTCTTGTTAACTTAACCCCACATTTTCATCATGTTGTATTGGTTAAGTATCTTCAGTCAATTCAAGTTAACTTAACCCACCTACTTGTCGTATTACTTTGGTTAAGTGTTGCCTTCTTGTGTCAACTTAACCCTACCACAAATCAAGTTATATTGGTTAAGTGTTTAACTTAACCCTTTCCATTTATCTTGCTATACCAGTTAAGTGTTTCCTATTAACTTAACCCTAGTCATTCATCATGCTATACTGGTTAACTGTTTCCTATTAACTTAACCTTAGTCGTTCTTGTTCATTAGCATTAATTGATTTATTAATGCACCAACCTCTCAGATTAGATATTTATTGCGGTTACTGGATGTGCTGGGAGGATTCGGGCTGTTTTACACCATAACTCAGTCTAACCCCGGGTTTTCTTGGGCATGATGCACTAACCACTCACATTAGATAGGTGTTGTTGTGGTTACGTGATGTGCCGGGCGGTTACGGGGAGTTTTACACCACAACTCAATCTAACCTCGGGTTAGGCACATTCGTCTTTAATCTACACAGTTACCGTATATACCCAAATATAGATTTTACATGATAATTACCAAATTCACCAAAACTAGTCATGTTATGTTTTATGCCCAATCTAGATTTAATGCTCAAGTTACCCCAAATTCTAACAATAACAATTTTTGCCCAAAACTTGATTTATATGCCAATTTCATACTTTGTCGTTCATGCCAATGCTAGATTCAATATGTCAAATTACATATTCCATAATTCATGTCAAATTGCCTCAAATTGCATCTTAACAGTCATGCCATACTACATGTTCCAAATTATGCTAAATAATGTCAATTTCATGTTATACCCAATTACCCCTGCATTCATAACGTACATATTTCGAGATTCCACCCAAGATTCATAAAATAAGGGGAGAAGCAAGATGGAACATCGTAAGGATAGGCATAGTCATATGATGATAAGAACTATTAGTCCAATAAACTTGATGTACTAAAAAGACAAGTTTAGCATAGAATACATTGCAGGCATATAGATATGATATGAATATCATAATGAATTATTTTAAAAAGGATTACAATTCCGATATACAACAAGGATAGATATGATTGGATCAATTTCATAGTCACAAATGATTCCTAAAGATGAATATATACTCAAGCAAAGATTCAATGAAAGGATAGCTTTCATCAGGCATACTCTCATATCCATTTTATTACATGTCACAATTAGATTTTGGTGTTCAAATATAAAAAGTAACCGACTTACAAAACAAAGGCAAATCCTGTTTTCATGCCTAAGCCATACATCACTATAGACACTAATCTTTTTTTTCCAAATCATAAACTATTATATATATATATATATATATATATGCCCCCAATTTTAGATCTTAAACCACAACATGTACTATGCCTTATATTTACAGTTCAATTTGTGCCCCAAATCCCAAGTCATATGTCCAATACTTTATGTCTCAAATCTCAAGTCATATGTCCAATACTATATGCCTCAAATCCCAAGTCATATGTCCAATACTTTATGCCTCAAATCTCAAGTCACATGTTCGATACACTTTATGTTTTGAATACAACATGTGTTATGTCCTCAAATCAGTTACAACTCAATTACGCCCAGTTATACACAATTTAATTCTTTTTCCCAAATTTTAGCGCTGGTCATGCCCAAATCATATTTTATGCCCAATTTTATTTCCAACATACGTTTATCTCTTATGAGATCTGGCTCAGGCTCGTAGTAGCCTGGCTATAAAATGAAAAAGGAAGAAGGAAAGAAGAGACAAATAACGGACATAATATTATCAACGAGATAGATCCAATGGATATAGAAATAGGCATAATCTCAGATCCAGATTTATTACAATGCCAGAATCACAATTAACTTTTATTTCTGAAAGTAACGTGAACTTCCAAATTATAGAACGGTCTTGAATTCTGGGATCTGTATTCTGAAACTGAATAGCTCTC
Source organism: Allium sativum (assembly GCA_030737875.1). Taxonomy (NCBI): domain Eukaryota; kingdom Viridiplantae; phylum Streptophyta; class Magnoliopsida; order Asparagales; family Amaryllidaceae; genus Allium; species Allium sativum. The sequence goes on along the minus strand of CM060918.1, from coordinate 610,909,667 downwards.
CCTTAGAGTAGACTATTTGTTCTTCTAATTTAGATTTGATTTGATGTTCTTCTTAATCGATTACTAGTTTGGATTTGATTTTCTAGTTTGGAGAGAATGAATGGAGGCTTAGGCTAGCTTGTAGACGAACATCATGACGGCACCATAGTTTTAGGGTTATGATGTTAGGGTTTAGGTTTAGCTACGTATATATAGATGTCTAGGATTATTTAGATCCCTTAGATGAACTAGGAGTCCATCAGAACCACCCAGCACAAGTACACATCATCCGGCCACTCAGAAGAAGACACATCATCACAGAACACTCCAGAATTCTATGCTGGATTAGTATGGGCGCACTTGGCAGGTGCACCGGTGCATTTTTGTACTGGCGCACTTGTGAAGTGCGCCAGTGCATTCTGGTCGACTTCCGGTTTTTCTGCCTAACTTCGTTCACCCATATCTTCTTCATATGTTATCCGTTTTATGCAAACACGGACTCTATCTCAAGCAGAATTCTGAGATGAACGCAATGGCGTAACCCATTTCATTTAATTCTTCTTTTAATAATTAGTTATTCTTTTTGTATCTCTTATGTCCTGTTTAAAAATTATGGTGTGTTACACTATCAAACTTGCTAACATTTCTGGATCCAATCCATACTTACGTCTGAGATCATATCCCACGATACAATCCAGTTGCTTCCATTCAAGAAAGACATCATCTAAACTTTCGTGCTTCCTATTCAATGCATCAGCTATCACATCTAGTCCGATAGCACAGGCATCCGTGTATGCCGTCATCTCTTTGTTCCCCATCGCTAGAACCCTACAGGTGATAGTCTACTCAAGAGAAGAAAAGTAGGAACAAACATAGCAACCATAGCATCCATCAAACATGTCATATCTATCATGTGCCAGAGCCATACATACGTCGATACCTACTTTACTAGTCCAACCAATCCCAAGGTTAATGGAAGCCCTGCCTCCATACATACATCGATGCCTACTTGACTGGTCCAACCAATCCCAAGACTAATGGAAGCCCCGCCTCCATACGGACTACCATACGTCCAACGTACATTTATCCTCCAAGGCTAACTAGATCACGTCCAACGGATCCAAGGTAAAGTGCGTCCCCAGATGCCCCTGCTTCGAGTCCGTCTAGAACATTCTAAGTACCGACGATTTCTTGGTACTCTTATCAGAAGATCTACCCACATACTCTGAACCAGTCTCGAGTATCAATTATTGACAAATCTCAAGTCCAACATGAGTCTTCTCTCTATTCATTGCATCTCCAAGATCAACGAACAGCCATTTTCCTTTTACGAGTTCATGTCTAACTTGAATCGCCCTAACCCTCGTTGCATCTCCACGATCAACGACCACATCTTATCCCTTTGAACTTCTACCATTCTTGAACCAAAGAGAACATCAACATAGGGTCATTAACAATCCATTACCTTGCAGCTTCCTCAATTCCCATTCGAGTCATCTCCTCGCCCTATCGAATCCAACTCGGGGCAGTCCATACCACTGAACAGTCTTATCATGCCACAGCTGCACATCACTCCTCGAGTAAGCCGAGATATCATTCAATGGAAATCACAACAACTACTTATATCTCATGCAAACCATCCTAGTCGGACTCAACATTCCCCAAGTACAAGCCCCAAAGGCTAAACCAATATCAGGCAAGCACTCAAGGAACATCTCCTTCGAATTTAAACAATCTACGTGAGATGATACTAGCAAAAAAACTAAGCAATCACAAGCAAACATACATCCATAATTCGATAAGACCACATTACAACAAATCATGCAAAGACTAGTCGAACCACCTATCAGGTTCATCACAACTAAAGGTCTATCGATTATCTTAGGTTCCATTCCCATCTTATCTACCAGGTTATTAGACATGAAAGAATGGGATGCCTCGCTATTAACAAAACTAGAATAGAAACATCATAAATAGAAAGCATACCTCGAATAATGACGCCCTTTCCCTTCTCCGCCGTAGTTGGGGCATTCGACAAAGAAGGAACATCGTTGATAGCATATGCTTTCACAATCTGTTTCTCTTTAGGGCGATGCGGGAAATTATTCTTGTGATGTCCCACTTAGCCGCAATTGAAGCACTTCCTTTCCCTAGGCCTTTCCTGGCAATCTCTAGCATAGTGGCCCTTCTTGCCACAACTAAAGCACTCCTTATCTTTCTTGTCCTTCTTTTTCTGACCACCCTCGGTCTGATCCTGTTTTCTCTTATTCTGAGACTCCTTCTTACCAGCACCGCTTGCTTTCAGCTTTGGTTCCTCTACAGATGCAATAGCAACACAGCCTTTGACTTAGGGTAAAGACTCTTCGATCTTAATACTTTCCCTACTATAGATTCGAACGTCTCATCGATGTGGTTTATCAGCCTTTCCCATAAGTACTCATCTAAGCCGGTTATGAACTTCTCGTTCTTCTTCTCGGCAGTGTCGATAAGAGATAATCCATATTTCGATAAAGTAACGAACTCAGCAATATATTCTGAGACTGCCCTACCATTCTACTTAAGCTCCAAAAATTTCCTAAATAATTCAGATTTGTGAGCAGCTGGAATGAACTTTTCACTGAAACGAGTCATAAACTAATTCCAAGTAACTTGATCTTCAGGAGTAACGGCTTTAATAGCATTCCACCAATACATAGCTCGTCCTTGAAGTTGACGCGATGCTAACTTCCTCTTCATGGCATCATTGATTCCTAAGTCCTCGAAGATGCGCTCACAACTATCCAACCAATCTTGAACATTCGTAACCGAATCCATTCCGTGGAACGACTTCCCGCCAAGACTAGTATAATCCTTGTTAAGCTTGGCGAAATCGGTCCTAGGCGCCTGCACTAGTGCACCACACCATTTGCAGCATTAGGAGCTGCCCTATGAACATCTCTAAGATCTCTCTCATGAAGTCAGTGAACATCATCCTCATATCCGGAGCATTCCCATTATTAGCTCCTCTACCTGTACCCCTCGTATATCGGTTCATCGTTCAGTCTGTAAAGAGAAAACGATTAACCATCTCAATGTGGTGCCAGTGCAGTGTGACTTCCTCCATAGATATACTAATAGTATTTATGTATAGTTTTTAAAAACCAAAATATCACAAATACGCACACTCATAAATGTATACTATCTCTCCCTGTTGTCTTTCCCTAGGCTATCAATGCAACCTAGAGCTCTGATACCAAATGTGACGGCCCGCCCCGCACCAGTCAACATTTCCAATGAAAGTGCGTTGTGTCGATGCCGACTAACATAGGATGATCGCCAAAGAAAGGAAAAGAAAGGAATTTGAACTAGCAAGGAAACTGTTGAATGTCTCACAGCGCATGGAGTAAAATATAATAACAACATATTTGACATAAGACAGGCGAGACAGTGCATAAGCTGAAAACTAAACCATCACAGCAGCGGAGAATCCAAAATATAGCTTATGTTTCACATCATCATTATTACAACTTTTAAAACTGTCTCTAAAGCAAAATAAGAAAGGTACACTACTAATGTCCAAAGTAGTGACCAGCAGTGACACAGGGAGAACATCTATATATATATATATATATATATATATATATCATACGTGGAAGCCTCCTGCTCGTCTCTGGTACAGCTACTCGTGCATACCACCTAACCTGACGTCTCTAGTCTACCCAATTAAGAGCACCTACAGTAATAAAAAGAGACATAAAACTCTGGTCAAACAAATGTCTGTTATGAGCGATAAGCAACAAAAAAGAACAATAACAGGTATAATCCAGTCATACCTGATCCTGGACCTGCAACCAAAGAGTTAGCACAACAGGATGTACAATACTCTAAGGTGACACTAACACATGGTGTGAAAATAATGGGGAAGGGGTGTGCATGTCATAGTGATGTCAAACGAATCCAGCATAGTAACCATCCTCACATCTCTCACTTAGTGCGTAAAGCATACGATATCCACTACTTTGGTCATCTAATCTTTGGGCCATGATGGAGTCCAACCCCATACAACTATCACTACGAGCCCCTAATCCATATCTCAGTGGTGAACCCAAGTTATAGGTATCGATAACCTCTTTGCACATGTCCCGCAGCAAAGTCCAATCATGAAGTTAACTCGTTGGTTCCCAACTGGATCATGAGTTCCAACTTCCTATTTCGGCTACCTTTGCATCTCGGTTTTTTAGTCATCTTCGATGTTCGGTTCAGTCTCCATTTTGTTAGTCTGGTGCTCCAGTTCGTGACCCTTTCCTCATCATCGGTTCGGTTCATGGATGGCACTCCCTGAGTAGCGGTTCATGGTGCATCATCTTCTTCCAGTGCGTGGCGCTTCATCAGTTCATGGAGGCAACCGATTCGGATCTCCACCGGTTCGGGGTACTCCTTGAGTGGCGAATCGTGAATGACACTCCGGGTCGTTTCGTGGTCTTCAAGGGCGAGCGGATCGTGGATGCTTCGTGGTTTGGCTCACCATGGTTTAGCTCGTGGGATCGGTTCGTGAGCAAGTGGCTCAGGTGCAAGCAGTTCGGGTCACGCCTCTCCATCGATCTGGTTCGTGATGCACTCAGGCGAGCGGGTCAGAATCTTGGGAAGCTCCACGAGCGGGTGGGTTCGGGGAACCCGATCCGATCTTATTCCCTGTATATTTCCTACACTTTGTCCAGCGAGCTGTTTACATCATTTGACAGCGTTCTCGACCAATCTAACTTTTCGATGCAATCACAAATCATTCCAAACAGTCATACCAACATGTATAATCAACCATAAACACCAAAACAACAATATAACATGTCAAAGTGGATCAAACATACCCAAAACCCATGTTTTCCCCTTAATGCCCCTTGATCATGTTTAAGCATACAATTAGCAACACTTATCCAAATTTACCCAAATTCCTAATAGAGTCCTCAAATAATATTTTAGAATTTCTAAACATTTTTCCAGAATTTAATAATGTATAATTCCGTTAATTGACACTAATCACCCCTAATTAACAATAATTAGTGAAAAACAATGCAAGTCACTTACCTTAGCCACAAATCAACCTTAGATTATCTCTAATTTGGGTTAAGTCCCGATGCAACACAACAGCTCGAACTCTGATTTGATGTTGATTAGCTTAATCCTTGATTAGAAGGTGATTAAAGGTATTTGTAGAAGGTAGAAGCCATTACTAGGGTTGAAGGAATGAAAGCGGCAGCTGCAAAAATGACAAAGAAGAGTTTCTCTAGTCCCTTTCAGTACTTAAATACCCCTAATCCCGAAATCCCCCAATGGGCCTAGCTGCTAATCACCCTATTTGGCCTAGTTAAGCTGGTTTTCACCTTGTAAATCTTAATTTAGCCATATCTCCCAAAAAGTAAGTCCGTTTGACTAATGTGACCACTCTACGGAAAGGTAAACCATCATCCGGATCTAATGGAAGTAGTTTTAGGTCAAAATTCCTTACCAATCAAAAATTATAGGCAAAACAAGATTTTACATGGGCAAAATGGTCATTTAAAAATCGACAAAAATCGTGAACATGGGAAATGACCCTAATAGTCGTTCCCTAAAGTTACACGACCATACGACCTCATACAAAAAAGAAATAAATATTCTATGATCTTTTTGCGTGGACTGAAGCAGAAAAAGGAGGGTAGGGGACTATAAATAATTATTTAATTTAATTTCCCAAAAAAGTGGATTTCGTATCTGAACTCCGATTCAAACCCAATGACTGTCGCCTATAACTAATTACCCCCATTCCGAACACAATGGGATATGTCCGGTAAGCCAAATCGACTGTTTCGATCAGTTTTCTTTTAAATTAAAATATAAATCAATATATATTGAATTTGAATGTACATTTTAATTTGCCGGGGCCACATACTGAATCCAAAAATTCCAGAAAAATAAATCTAGTTATGCTTTGACGATACGGTCCTAACAAAACTAATTTCTTCAAATTTGGAGATCGTTTGAAAAATGGTCATTTTTAAGTCGATTCAGCTCAAACTGAAATTACCAAACACATTTTCTTCTGCCACGCTCACATATTAATTCCAAAAATTATGAAAATCGGAATCTAGCAATAATTTGAGATTCCGGATCCAACCAAAGTGGTTTCCTCGAAAACGGAGGTCGTTTGCAAAATGGATATTTTTAAGGGTTATATATTATATTAATATATATATATATATATAAATTCCATAATGACTATTCTGAATTTTAAACTGGACATAACTTTCAATTCTCGTTATGAAATCTGGATTTTTCACATTCGTTAGAGAGATATAATTAAATAGATTCATATATTTCTGGTTTTACCAAAATCCGATTTATTTTGAATCTTGTTCATTCATTTTAAATTTAAATTCGAATTTTCAAACTACCGCGCCATTTCAGGCTCGTTATATAATTAAAACAAATTTGTACGTTCTAACTTCAATTTAAATAAATTTTAAATTGTTATTATTTAAAATAAACCATTTTAAATATTCAAAATTCATTAAAATAGTTAACATAAAAATTTTAAATTGGTTCTGATGTTACAATCCCCCTCACTTAAAATCTTTTCGTCCTCGAAAAGGAAAGAAGCTGAAAGTTGTTTGACCAGCCAACTCAACTTTCATTCTTCAGCTTTTTTATTTCAAAATTTTTTCTAATTTTTCAACAATTGTCTAACATCCTAAATTTTCGAAAAATTTCGCCACAACCTCCTTTGTACGGGGAGACCTTTAAAATCGCGACTTGCCTCACAGGGCCCTCATTAATCCCAAAGAAAGAGAAAAAGCTAAGAGGCTAATAAAATAATCAAAACCCAAGAAATACAGAAAATATGTAACTATTTGTCGGGCATACAATTTTATTTCTCTTCTTAGCTTCCATGCTACGACCTGTTCAGTGTATATACATGTGTGTGTATATATATGCAATTCCAATAAAATTTACAATTCAGTTCAACATTTGATTCGATTTGGTTAAATTACCTTACATTCTCTTATTAGTTTTATGAGCAATCACACAACACAATCAACAATCAGCAATCAATTAGTTGATTAACTATCCAATCATATATCTTTAATATATATCTATATATACTCGAAAATCCAATTTTTAGTGCCAAATCACAACAATAAACCCTATCTAGTTTTTGGTTATCACACCAATGGATTGGAAATATATAGATATCCCACTTTCGAAACTCGAACATAAACTCTGATGATGTCATGGAAATCATCAGAATCATCGCCGGGAGACTAAAGTGTTATTCTATATCTATCTAGTATATTTGAGACTTCGAATATACGTTCATGACGCGTATATGCAAAATCTTCATATACCAGAGTGTCCAAAATAAAATAAAATAATATACTCAAATACGTATAATAAGGTTTAAATTTTCAAAATAAAATTTGTTTTCATTTTTATTTTTAATAAATTGTAACATACTGGCTTTCCCGTACCTTTTGAGTTGACAATCATAACTCACATCCAACCCAAATTGCATAGAAGATTAGATAATTATTAGAAAGAAGTTAAAGGGTCAGATAAGAAAGAAATATAGAATAGAAGAATAAGAAGAAGAACCAACACAACACAAAATCTCACATCGCAGCGGAACAAAATATAATATAGAAATAAATATTTACTTAGAGTTTTTAAAAATACTTACAATCATCAGAGTACATCACACATCTGGACAGTTATAATAATCTGTCCTCACACACAATTACATAGCGAAACATATCATATCATACGTCTGAACTGCTCCATCTCGTCTCTTCATAACAACCGATAATCTGAACCTGTACAGCCCGGTCTAGCCCGAGCATTGCAAGCACCAGGTCAGTCTGGCGAACTAGAGTGAAAAAATCACATTAAGTTTAAGGAATCACACAACTTGATTTTAACGTAAAAATCTTTTCGAAAGAAAAAGATAATCGTAAGACCAAATCAAGACATAAATACAGATGGTATTTACCTTACGATAATGTAAAACATTTTTGAAAACAATATTATTCTGATATTCTGATAGTGTCTTACTACAAGTAAATATCGATCTAGCAGAACGCTTGCATCTCACGCTCCATATATATATAAGATACAATTAAACCCGCAGGCTATTATTGGAGAATGGATTTCCTGGCAAGGTATGGGACCATCATCCCGGAAATGTATCTCCGGAGATGAATACATTGGAGTTCAACAAGAACATCTTGCAACCCAGGCTAAACATGACCGGCCCCTCACTTCATTTGAGAGTACCGAATATAGCATTACCACGGTTGGGGGCCAGCCAACCGAACCGATAGCGTACATACAAAAATAAAAGGGACGACCGGAGGCATCTGAATTCTCCAGATCAGGTAATGATATACCCTTTTAATGGGTGCGACCCACATAGCCATGCGACCTACCCGATTTTATACCATTTCCTGGGTGATGAGGCTAGAAGTTAAGCGTATTCTTCAACATTGCATATCTCCATCCACTTTGAATGTCACATCGTTAGATCCAGAAGATATCAATTATTGACATCCACAAAAATACTCTAGTTGTTAGGTTAAAAGAACCGTCGTTCTCCCCACCAACTATGGAACATTTGAAGAAATCAACGTGCGTGACCCCTTTGGAAATACTCTGTCGGACATTCATCCATACAAGTCATCCAAGAACAGGATGAACCGAAGGCATCCTCCTACCACATCCTAGGAATCACCCTATGGATCAGTAGCGAGTAGTCCTTGTAATCCGTAGATTTCAACCACGACAGAATCATCGTATATATCCAAGGATCAGCTAGAGAATGTACGTTCTATGAAGATCAACGGTCTTCAATAGCTCCATCTTCGACATATTCGTATTTATTGGTCGGAATGGTTTTCAAATGTAAATTCGATCCCGGTGTTTCCGTACCAATAATTGTATGGGTACGATTTGATAATCGGTTATTTAACTATCAAATAAACAACAATGAAATGGATCTACTGGTTGAGTACACAACGTCATTTGGCCTTTTTAATTAAAAATAATTAATGAACGTTTTATTAAAACTTCTAAATCCTTCAACACAGTATTCACTTCTTATTTTAATATACAATATTCTCCAACCATTTCTTTTTAATACTTAGAAAAATATGTTATAATCATATCTAATTTTCCCTTTAATTATCACTTCAAATCACTTGCTACGGCATTTCTTATTCTTTATAATCGGGAATCGATTCAACTTATCATTCGTAAAACAATCATTATGTTCCTTCTTTTTTTCGTTATTTGGAAACAATAATCGTCGTTTATCCCTTTAGAATAACTCATTCTAAAACTCATCTTCTATTTCGAAAATATCGTTTTATTTTCATAAGATCCCCTTTTATTTCCTTTACTATGAAAATATCATTTCATATTCTCCGGCCCCTTCTACTTTCGTTTCTTTGGAAGTACCAATATGTAATTCCTTAATTTTTTCTGTTCCCTTTATTTGAATTCTCCGTATATCTATTTCAAATCATTCAAATAATGTTGCATTACTATTTCCCATAATAAGTAGCTTCTAATATCTTTGTCATTACAACTCATAATATCCTCCGATAATCCTGAAGTCCTTTAAGTTGGGGTATTTTAATTACCTCTCAAACCTTGATCAACAATATTCTTATCTTAAAATGGATATGAATTGAAATTCATTCTAATACCACTTCACTATTGATTTAAGGTTACATAAAGCCTTCTTACCTTTGAAATCTCCCTTTTTTAAATATACTATCATTACTAAATCCATTGATTTAGTAAATGATTAATATAAAAACAATTTTTAAACTTCAACTTCTTTAAATGAACTTCGTTTAAGAGACAATTCCTTAAATATTGTTAATTGCAATTACACTTTACTTCACCATTAACTAAAATTAATGTTAAATATCCTTTATAAAACCTGATTAAGTAAAACAACTATCCGTTAAATTATTACATTAGATTAATCAACACTAGCTAATTTAATTATCAATTTCAGTAAAAGAAACAGTTGGCTTGGTCAATTCTAAAACATGAATAACTAGTTGATCGACTCTAGCTTGTCTTTTCATTTAAATTAGTAAATAATATTATTAAATTAAATAATCTCAATTATTTCAATTATTATTAAACAAATAATAATCAATTTCAATAAAATCTCTTTTTGATTATTTCTTAAAATAGTTATATCAGTTATTCATCGTTCCATTAATCCTTGCTCATTTGCTTCGCACACGGAAGTTTTTTGGTTTATAAGAATTAGCTTCTTAAATCATGTAATTATTCAGATTAGGTGTCTGCTTCGCACACGGCAAATTTTTGGTTTATAAAATGGTGATTGGTGGTTAAAACAATCAATATATATATGTGGTTGGTTTATTTTCTTTTTAAAAACTCCATTTAAAATAATATGCTAAAAAAATCTATATTCAGTTATAAAATAAATTTTACAACTTGATTCTTTGACGGGAAAATCAATTTTTATAAACGATGTATAATTTAGGCAATCTATTGCCAATTCCCAACCAATACTTATCATTGGTTAATACCAAAATAACTATTGACATTGCATTCAACACTAAATCAACCAATCATATTCAATAAACATTTCACATAATGATAATATAAAATAACATGAGTAACCAATTCAACTGAGAGCGGTCAATAAATAACAACAGTTCAAGCACCCAATTGAATTTAATACGTTTATATTATTATAAACGTAACCACAAGGTAAGTTACCTTCATTGGAAATAATCGTTAAAATAACGATTTGGTTTGATTAAATTATTTAAATCGGTTATATATAAATATTCAATATATATGCAAACAATTATCAAACCATTCAACCAATAGCAAACAAAACACACAAATATTTAAACCCAACTTATATAAATATAAGTGGGAATAACTGAGTGAGTTTAACTCACCTTGATTTTATCCGTTGATCAAAATAGTTTGTTGTGATAAAATTAAACAGTTGTTTAATTTTATCAATAATCCAGGTAGCTTCCAGTGCTGATCCAACTAACTCCATCTCGACAGCTTTTCCGATACAATCACAATGCTCCTCTGTTTATTCGAACGAATCAAGTTATGATTATTACCAGTATGCATTCTTATTCGAATAAATTAACATTTAGTTAATTATAATTTAATTATTTAAATTAGTAACTAAAATTGTTATTACCTTCTTAATCATCAAATAAATCTGACCAACATCATCTCTGCGTTCAACGTAATACCCGTTTACTTTACTTCTTTTCTTCTCCACTTTTCCACGTTCTCTTGTATGCAACATCCACCTGCTTTGCAGACCCGGCCTTTTTCCAAAGCGGGTGAAGCAGCCACTTAGGGCATCGGAAAATCAAGGGCACCATCTCATCGCTACCTTGCTGGTATACAAAGATGGAAGAAAAAAACGATTATCAAATCCCTAAATAACGAGACATGAAACTGAACAAACTGATAATTGCAACACTCTAACTGGAGCGTCGAGCTAATCTACATCTCCACAGAAGCCATCGATGTCGGCGAGCGAATCCAGTGTCACCTATCCGTTGATCGATGATTTGTAATTCTGTTGAAGTCAGTTAGCTGATGGTATCAACTACTAATTTGCAATTTTAATGTTTTAAATAGCTAATCGTTAGGGGTTTGAGGTTTTAAAATTACATTCAAGATTAATGTGTATAAACGCTTGTCATTTTAATTTGTACTGAGATTGAAAGGTGGGCGCTGTTGTTTTATCAGCAAGTTAAAACAGAATAGTTCACCAGCCTCAGTTGTTTAGCTATGTGGACATTTTTATAAAAGTGAAGCAGTCAATTTTTTTGTATTTAATGGTTTGTGTAGTGCAAGAAATGAATTTAAGATGCTCTAAACTGCATTAGATAAGTGTTGATGCATTACGGTGAAACTATAAGTACTTCTCTTGCAGGGGCATCACTAAAGAACTCGAATTCAAGTAGGTGAAGTGTAACGACCCGTATTTTCAAGGTATTATAATTAATTTATTTTATTATTTAAATAATGGTTTAGAGATTTATATGGTCGTTTAATTAAATAATATTGAATATTTAATTAAATTAAATAATAGAATAATATATTTAATTCTGAAATAGTCGGAAATGGTGAATTGACAATATCGTGTGAACTGGAAAAACTTAAAATATATAATTCAGTTTAGAATTCAATTATATTAACGACGTTATTTATATAATGTCAGTTGAACGTATAATTATATTATAATTAAAATCGAGCTCGAAATGGCACGACAGTTCGTATTTTGGCGATTCAAACTTTAAACAAATATACAGAATTCATTTTAAGCCAGATTTCTGTGAAATAGAAACGTTCGGAGCTAGTGAAGTATATTTTTCTAGTGGAAGAGAAAATTCGGGATTTCACTATGTAGATTTTTATTTATGTCCTAATCAAATTTTTGAAAAGTCGCTATGGAATTCCTTTATAATTTATATCGAATTATTTATATTTTAAATGGATTTTAAATATAAATCGAATATCGATGTAACACTGGATTTGGAATATCGAGTTATAAATCCCGATATGGAGATATATGATATTCCATTGTGAATATATACGATAATATTTATTTTTAAATATTTAATTTAATTATTTTTAAATATATTAATATTTAAAATGAGGTTATTTAGAGCTTTAAAAATAACGACTTTGGCAAACGAACTCCGTTTTTGACAAACTAATTTTGTTGGATCCGGAATATTAAATTATTGTTAGATTTCAATTTCCGTGATTTTTGGAGTCAGTATGTGGCCGTACGAATTTTTAATGTGAAAAACAGTCAGTATTTTGACGGTTAAAAATATGATGTGTGAGCATACGGATTCGGAATTCGACGAAACCAGTTTCGTTGGGTCCGTAATGTTGAAGTGTAGGTGTATGTCCATTTTCTTGATTTTTGGGTATCATGTGTGATCATAGGAATTTTTAATGACCAATACAAGAAACAGTTGATTAAAACGAGATATAATATTCGAATATAAAAATATTAAAAATATCCTATAAATAACCCTTAACATCCTAACCCTAAATATATTTTTCTCTTGTCAAACAATTGTGCCGCCATGTTTATTTCTTCCAGTAAAAATATCTCCATCTTCATAAATTCGTATAAAACCAAATAAATTCCTATAAATCTCGATACTTGTATTTTCGTAATCTTTACATCGAGCTCTTCATCTCAGTACCAATTTCTTAATACTCGACATCTTTGTTCTGAATGTTGGGTTTTACAGCGAATACTAGGTTTCGCGATTTCGAGCGTTCGGAGCATCAATTCGAGATGCGAGTATCGTATTTGTGTTTGTGGAGGAGTTCAGCACTGGTATTTGAATTCTTGGGGAAATCGATAGAAATTAGTGTCGATCGAACACTATGCTTTCACAGGTTGGCAATAACGACAGGATTAAGGTAGGGGTTTTGAATTTTTCATTTTGGGTATGATCGGATAGAGGAATTGAAAAGATTAACATTGGTAATTTTTGGGGATTTAATCGTTGAGAGGAGAAGGGGCGGTGAAGTCTAATGTAACGTCACGTATTTTTAACTGCTGAACAATTAATTTATTTAATTATTAAATATCTATTTGGCGACATCGATAACTTGAATAAAATAATATTCAATATTTAGTTAATATAAATAATAGAATAATATATTTAGATTCCAGAATAGTCGTAAATAGTAGAATTCACAATACGATGTGAATTGGTTCATATATAAGCTATGATCCAGTTTGGAATTGAATTAGAATAATGAATATATTATTTAAATGAAGTGTGAACGTATAATTATAATATAATTATAATCGAGCCCGTAATGGCGCGGCAGTTCGTTATTTGGCGGTTTGAACTTTAACTGAATATACAGGGTCCCTTTTAAATCGAATTTCTGTGAAACAAGAAACGTTCGGAGCGAGTGAAGTATATTTTTCTAATGGAAGAGAAAAATGGGGATTTCATTATGTAGATTTTGATTTATTTCAAAATCAAATTTTTGAAAAGTCGCTATGGAATTCCTTTATAATTTGTAATGATTTATTTATATTATAAATGGATTTTTCAATATAAATTGGATATCGATTCAACCGGGATTTTGAATATCGAGTTATGAATCCCGATATGGAGCTGTATGATTTTCTAGTGTGAATATATACAAAAATATTTATTTATAAATATTTAATTTAATTGTTTTAAATATATTTATATATTTGATGGGTTATTTAGAGCTTTAAAAATAGCCAGTTTTGCAAACAAGCTCCATTTCCAACAAAACTAATTTTGTTGAATCCGAAATATTAAATTATTGCTAGATTTCAATTTCCATGATTTTTGGATTCAGTATGTGGCCGTACGAGATTTTAATGTGAAAAAAAGTCGGTTTTCGATGATTGAAAATACGCTGTGTGAGCAAATGGAGCCGGAATTCGACGAAATCAGTTTCGTTGGGTCTGTAATGTCAAACTGTAGATGCATGTCTAGTTTCGTGATTTTTGGATATCATGTGTGATCATACGGATTTTTAAGGACAAATACAAGCAGCGAAAAGGTAAAAACAAATATAATAAGCGAATAAAAAATATTTTTATCTACCCTATAAATATCCTATCATCTCCCTAACCTAGACCATTTTTCCCAGAAGTCAAAAACAAATGCTCCGACATCACTTCTCTTCAAACGTGAAAATCGCAATTCCTAAATTCTCAAACAAATTGTATAAATTTCCTAAAATCCTAATATACATATATTTGGGTTCAATGAGGTGTGCTCTTCAATTCTATGCAAGTATTGTTAGACTCGATGGCTTTTTCTGATAACCCATTTTCAACATGAAACCTAAGGTTCATGTAATCGTGAATATGTAGCATCAATTCGCGAAATGAGCATCATATTTGGGTTTGTAGTGTCGAATGGAGTTGTGTGTATTAATTTGGGGAAATTTGACAGCAATTGTAATGACCCGTATTTGTGTCTATTAATTTTAAAACATTTTATATGGTTCCAAATATTTAATTGATAAATTTTTATATTGAGTTATCAATTAAATAATCGAAATACGATTTTCTTCGAATATATTGAATAAACGTAATATGAAAACAAATCTAGTTAATTCAAAGTAAAAGCTGAATTGGAAACAGTTTAGATGATCAATATATATATTTGAATATAGACGACGATAATAATAATTTATTATCGAAGAATTTATTCGTTTGAATTTAAATTTTATTATATTGATTTAAAATGGTTATTTTATATATACATTAATATTTAAGTTCAGAATATATTCTGTTATGCTCAGAACATGGTTATTACATTGGAACGACGGTCGGTATGCTAAAATAGCAGTTCACGATTTTTAGTTGTGAACCCCCAGATATTTGATTGTGGATAGGATCGAAATCAAATCGACATCTGTTTAAAAAGAATAAAAGATTTCTTTATATCGAATCAAATCAAATTAATTCCCACATGCCTATTTTGAATTTTTAGACCCTATTCTGTACTAAAGGGAAAGCGACTTCTTCTTCCCTTCTATAAATCCGTCTGTTTTCCTTCTTACTTAGAAATCAATTCATTTATAAAGGAAATTGGTCGCTACTCCTCTATTTTCATTCACGAGATAAATTAAAGCCAATTCCTTTGATTTTCTTTCACAATCGAAAACCGATTCTGGCATAAAAAAGAAGGGAAATCAATCCTAATTTATATCGCGAATGGTGGGTTTCTGACATCGAAAAAGAGGGGTTCGCTATACATCTAGCAGCATAAAATTCTCCTGAATCTCAACGGAGTAGCGCTCACGTATTCAGTGATTTAGGGGACCGAGCTTTCAAAGCAAGACAACTGATGATGCGGTGATTGGTGACACTCGAGATGCACGGGTGAAGTAGAAAGATTGGGACCATGATGAGGATTTGGAGGCAGTCGACGCGAGGACATCGAGTTAGGGTTAATCGTGTTCAAGATTTGGGGAAAGCACAGAGTCGGGTTTCGTGATGTAACTTGGTGGAGTGTTCACTGAAGAGGAAGGGACGGCCTGGAGTTCGCCAGAGGTGAAGTCGTAGAAGAAGTGGGATGCGCAAATGACAATGGCAATGTGCTTCGTGAATAACACATCGCGATTTGATGTTTGGGGTCATAGTGATGATTAAAGGTTATTGACCCTGGTAAGGGCGTTAAACTATGGTAGGGTTGGTCAAAAGATTGTGAGGAAAAGACTGTTCGAAACCTGCAAGTGAGAAGATGTTAGCAGCAGCTTAATAACACAATTAAAGGTAAATAAACACTTAGTTAATTTGTTAATGATTTGTCTAGTTAGTTCACTTTAAAATGTTCAAATGTATGACTGGGTCATTCAATAACAGTTTTCGACGAAGTGAAATTCGTTGGAATTGTAAGGACTTAAGCTTCACGAGGGTTGGAATTTTTGGAGTCGACAAAGATCAGCTATTGGCTTTCAATTTAAATTGAATAAAGTTAAAATCGTATCGGACCTGCAAAATAAAAATCATGGTGAGTAAATCTCACTCACCTCTTTATTTAGAACTATTTTTATTCATTAAAAATAATTGTTTGTTGCTTGTTTGGATTTTTCTGGTTGCTTTAAATATATTAGTTATTTAGGGTTGACTATTATATACATATTGGGTTGATGATTGGTTGGATTCCCGCAGTCTCATTAGTGGATGCCCGCAGTTTCATAGCGGATGATTTTCCTATGCGCCCCACAAATATATTAGTGGATGACCTTCATACCGCGATATCCTGCCTCGAAGCAGGATGGGTATTATTTATGTTGACTAACGTCTGTGGATGCAGGAAAAACAGGTTCGAGGGATCCAACTGGATTCCTTAAAAATATGTTGTCTGTTTATTTATTTGTTTGCATATATACTGTCATATATGACGTGTTAGAGAACCTGAAATAAATAATTGGTTGTTTGGTGTTTAAATATCACTGGGCCTGAGTGTTGATATTTAAAAATATCGAAAAAGGAAATTTCCAGAGTTAAAAAGGAAAATTCTATTTTTCTAAAATAGAATTTGAAATTTGAATAGAATAAATATATTAACTCGTTTTAAAATAAATAAAAACAGGTAGTTCTTTTATAAACGAAGATTATTAATAAAGTGAAAAGAATTATCATTCGATAATTCAGAAATAAAAATACGAGTGTGAAATTGAAAAGGGAAATCTATTTTCCAAAAGTGGAAATATCGATTTCAAAAGAAATTGAAATCGAGACTTGTTTGAGAATGAATAAAGAAAATTCAAATGTAATTCATATATGGAATTTGAATATAGAAAATATAAAGGAAATTCAAATATATAATGTGAATATAGAAAGTGAAATGGAATTTGAATAAAGGAATTTTAAATATAGAATTCAAATATAGAAATTCAAATCGAGTTTGAATATAGATAATTTGAAATAGAATTGAAATGGAATTTCAATATGAAATTCAAATAAAGTTGAAACGGGAATTTGAATATATAAAATTTGAATAGAATTGAAAATAGAAAATTCAAATAGAATTGAAAAATAGAATTTGAATATAGAGAATCCAAATAGAATTGGAAAATAGAAATTTCAAAGAGAATTTGAAATAGAAAGTTGAAATCATTTCGAAATGGGAACGACGAAATATATTTCGAAATGTGGATATTTAAACAGAATAGAAATAAATCCAAATGATTTATAATTTATTAAAGGAACTGAAATTAATTATAGAAGATCGAAATATAAATGAATTTATTACTAAATAAGGAAAAATCGGAAATTTTAGAAGATTGGAAATAGTATGTTGAATTAGAAAAAATTGATTTGATATATATTAAAAAAATATCAGAATGAAGTTGAATTTATTATAGATGAAGTTTAAATGTTTATATATAGAAATATAATTAAAACGAACTCGCCGCAGCGCCGCAGTTCGTAAATCGGCGGTTGGAGCTTCGATTGGGTATACAGAACTCAATTGAAGTCGGAATTCTTTGGAACAACAAATATCAGGACCGATTTGATAATAGTTTTCTAATGGAAGAGAAAAATCTGGATTTCGTCGAATAAATTTTGAGTTATATCAAAATCAAATTTTCAGAAAAATAGCACCATAACCATTTAAAAACCATAACGGTTTATTTAATTTTATAAAAGGATTTTAAGTGAATAAAATCCGAATTTCTATTTAGAAAATTTCAGATTTTGAGTTGTAAATTATATGCGAACTCAATTGGAGTAATGAATTGATTTTTTTTTAAACAGAAATCAGATTTTTGATTATTGAATAGAATTAACTAATTTGAATAGAAATTAGTTAATGAGATTTTGAATTGATATTGGGCTTTGAATAAGTGAATTCGATTTGAAAATTTATATTCGAAATCGAAAAGGAAACTAGAATTGAAATTGAAATTTAATTTGGTTATGAGCAAGTTAAATATTTTTTCTGAACATGTTATGTTCAAATAAATAAGTGGAATAGGCAAAATAGCTAATTAAAGAATAAATGAGAGAAACTGAATTCAAATGATTGGATTGAGTTGAATTGAATTGGAAACAGGTGAGCATGTGTTAGACAGGTATGGGATGAAGTATATGAAGGTTTTAATTTATGTGCCTGATAAAAAGGTACATGGGATGTTGGCTTTTTCTTTTGGATTGGTGAGGGCTATGGGAGGCTATTTGAAATATCCTTATGCTCCCGGTACAAGGGAGGTTATGGCGAAATTTTCCGGGAATTTAAGGAGTTAGAATATTTTTAAGGAATTTTGATAGTTAAAAATCAATATATCAATATATATTGAATTCGATAAGGAAACGAATTTAAAATAGAATATTATAAACAAAAGGAACTCGATAAGACGGTAATAGAAAGAGAAACATATATACGTTTAAAAATGAATAATTGGTTTTTATAAACGTTGATTATTCGGGGTAAGTGGTTTTGTCTGTTTTGAAGTTAATGATGTTTTCAGTCAAGGTCCGAGAGGTAATTTTACCCCAACTTGATTGATTTCATTTTCAATTGATAAATAGCAAGATCCAACCTCGAAGAGAAGTATTTGAATAATAATTGGTTAAATAAAATATTTTGGGTTGTTTGTAACAATGTTTTACACAACAGTCGTTTTAACCCAGGTAAGTGGAATTTTGGAAATACAGCATAAATATTTCCTAAGTATAAAAATAACCGAGTCGTGAAAGAGATAAGTGATTGAAAATGTTTTCAATTGCGAATAGAATATATTTTCTAAGTATAGAAAATAAAAGAAGGTGATATAGGGAAATGTTTTCCTAACTAGCGTAAGAGATCAATAAGATTTCTGGAAATATTTGGTTAACAAATATTTGATAGGGAAATGAAGAAATGAATTTATTAATGAAATATTAATTGAAGGCCCAGTGATTAGGTTGATGTTATGGATGAGTGTTTGTTTTTCTTCGATAGTTAAAGAACCGACTATCGAAGTGTTTGCCAATATCGTTGTCAATATGGAGAGACCGGTTGGATTATTATTCGTGAACCACATTGTATTGGCAGTAACGTTGCAAATCAGATTATATGAAGATAATCGAAGACGGATTGAAGTGCAAGGGCTTGTTCAATTAATAGAAATTGTGCCTTCTGTTTCGTTCAATCCTAGAACGAACGTATATGGACGAATGTCTGACAAAGTATTTCCATGGATCGAATATGTTGATCTGTACAAATATATATGGTGGCAACGGATTTATTCCCTTAGCATAACATCCAGAATATTTATGCAAATCAATTAGTGATTAACGGATCTGACAATGTGGCATTCAAAGTGATTGTGCTATCAATGAATAGAAATTAATCGTAGCCTCAGGCCTCAACAATCGGGAAATGACAAAAATCGGGAAGGCAGCATGGCTGCCTGGGTCGCTCCCATTAGGCTGTATAATCACCTATCTAGAGATTCATTTAAATTCTTATTTTATTCGATGTTGTCCCATTCAGGAAGCGGTTGCTGGACCCAACCATTGGTGATATACATTTGATGCACTCAAGAGAAATGAGTGGTTGGTCATGTGTGGCCCGGGTTGCAAGATGTTCTTGTTGAACCCTGTGTATTCCTCTCTAGAGATACACTATCGGAAGGTGGTTCCATACCGTGTCATGTTGGAAATCCAATCTCTAATAAGCACCCTGCGGTTTTTAATTTTATATTGTATATGGAGCGTGAGATGCAAGCGTTCTGCTAGATTCTATTTATTTGATTAGACATTATTATAATATCACTGGATTTTTGTATCAAAGTGTTTTGGGTTATAGTAAGGTAAAAACCGTCCATGTTTATGTGTGGCTGGTCTTACTATTATCATTTCTTTAGAAAGGAATTTTAAAGTTAAACAAATGATTGGAGTTTACTCACACCAGTCCCATGACTGACCCATAGTTTATTTTGTTTGTTTTCCCTAAACTCTTGGGTGCCCAAATTTGTACGGGCAGTCACGTAGTTGGGATTTTACAGATTCACTTGGAAGATCTGGAAGCAGGAGGCTTCACCAATTAGCTATAGACTATCATATTTATGCTGTGTACTATGTTGTATCCAGAAACATGTGTTTATAATTGTTCCAGGAATATCTGTTGTGCTCTGATAATGGTATGTATATACATTTACTGATTTGTATTTCAAAAAGTTATGTTATATAATATATTTTATTCGTTCCGCTGTGAGATTTGTCTTCTTTGTTTTCTTCTATTCTAACTTTTATTTCTTTCTGTTCCTCATCCTCTAACTTCTTTCTAAAAATGATTCATATTTCTGTGCAATTTTGGTTGGACTTGTGGTGTTATTAGTCGACTCAGATAGTATAAATTTGCGGGTCGTTACAGTTGGTATCAGAGCTTAAGTTGAGCGAATAACTAGGCTTTGGTGGGATGTGCTCATTAGAGATAGGGTCAGTAGTACCCTAGAATGAGTTGAGTGTATATATATGAGAGTGTGTATTTGTAAATTGATATAAAAAATATTTTATATTGTGTTGGCTGGTCTGTTGAGTGATTTATGAATTCTGATCGAATCGTGGGACGCCACGACGTCGATAAGAGTTTGTAAATACTTGAACAGAAGAATGAACACGATATTGCTTTAAAGTGGGTAAATGAAATAATTTTGCCCAAAATTCTATTTTTATAGAAAAGAAATAATTTTCTAGAACTATTATATTATATGAATGTGTTGATTGTTATTATTATAATCCAATGAAATTATAAAATTGAAATGGTTATATATAACCAAAATAGAATTTGTATATGAATTAAATATACAAATGAGATGAATTAGAATTGAATTCAAACCAGAATTTGGAATTTAAATCTTGGGAATTTGGAAATATTTTTGAAGTATATTAAAATAATATAGCTTTGTTTCAGAAGGATTTTTTCAATATAAATCATTTTGAATAGACTCTGAAAGTGTTAAAGCACAGAACTCACTTCAGTGGCTGGAAAATAATCCTGATGATGGCCGTGACATCATCAGTGTTCATTTTCGAGTTTCTAAGTGATGGATTGCTACCTTAGAAAAGTTTTGATGTGAAATTGTATGAAAGGAAACTAGTTTAATTGGAAAATTCAAATATTTTGAATTTGAAAAGATTATAAATATATATACATGTTTAAATGATTTCAAAAGGATTTGAAATGAAAACCCTGGGATTTGGATTCTGGAAGTGGAATTTAACTTAAGCTAGTTAAATAGATTGAAGTGAATCAATTGACTGGAATCAATTTGAATTGGTTTAATAGAACATAGATTGGATATAAATGGATTAATCGTAAATCATTTGAATTAAATTAAGGAAGACCAAAAGTTATGGTGGAACTAAATTTGTTGAAATATGAGGAGTTGAGTTTCAACATAAGTGAGATTTTGAAATGTAACGACCCGGATTTTCAGCCGTTGAATTCTGAATATTTAAATTTGTTTTAAATATTTTATTTGAGTTATATATAGGAATTTATAAGGAATTGATTTAATAAAATGATATTTAAACGTATAATTTATAATATAATTTAAAACGAGCTTGAAATCGCGCGGTAGTTCGTAATATTTGGTTTTGAACTTCAACTGAGAATACAGGATCCGATATAAGTCGGATTTCTGTGAAACAATAAACGTTGGAGCCGTATTGACGATAATTTTCATATGAAAGAGAAAAATCTAGATTTCGTGTTATAGATAGAAAGTTATTGTCAAATCAAAATTTCAAATAATCGCTATGGAAATCATTATTAAAATATAGGCCTTTAAAATAGTCGTTTTGCAAACGGACTCAGATTTCGACGAAATCAGTTTCATTGGGACTGTAGCGTTAAATTATTGTACGATGTTGAATTGCATGGCAAACCGATGTCGTATGTGACCACGGTAGCCATAAACGCCCGTTCATTTTCCATAACGCGTAATTAATTTAATTTAATTTAATAAATGGATATTTGAGTGTAACTTGAGCAGACGATCGAATTAGGCCACGAAACCAGTTCCGTTGAGTTCGTATCATCGATTAGAGTCAGGATAGGAACATAGTTTGTTATTTTTAGAGACCGACAAATTTGGAGTTCCAAATGGCATTGCGGTATGGGTAAAATATAGCCTACCGATAAAACAGTCTCAGAATGCAACTAAACTAGTGTCGTTGGGTTCGTATTGATTAATTATTTCAGGATATAAAAGTTTCAAGTTGATTTGATTTATCTGGTGATCGTGAAAAATTTAAACGCGTATTTATTTCTGGTTTTATAAAGGAAGTTTTTCCAAATGATGTCGGAATTCGACGAAACTTGTCCCAGTGGGTCCGCAATTCTTTTTTACACCAAGATTAGTTTTTTTATCAGTAAATAGAAGTCGACCATGGTTAGTTTTACTTGATACTTCAACACGAAGTTTCGTTATAATATAAAGTAATATAATATAATATTATATTCCTCTTCTATAAATTGTGGTGACCCTGGATCCCTAATTCCCAATTGCTTCATCCCCGTTTCTTCAAACTGTATCCATTCCCTTCAGCAAAAATTGAATTTCTTCCTTCAAAAGTTGAAATCATGCTTCTCATTCTTGTAAAATCAAACCATCGAGTTCAAAACCCCCATTTAGTCCAGAGTCTGTTCAAAAGCTAGTCCCTTCCCTTTTCAACGTTCGTTCCAAGCTAAAAAGAGAGAGAAAAAATCAAACAATTTCTTACTTCCGCTTGTTCTTTCAGAAACAGAAAACCAAACTTCCTCCTGCGAGAATTCAAAAATCAAACCACTAAATTCGAAGAAGAAAAATCGAAGTAAATCTCTGGCATTCACTCTCCATACTTGTACCGATTTTAACAAATTCGAACTAGTTTTGGATCGATAAATAGCAGCTAGGGTTCACGGGGTTGGGGCGTTTTTGATGAGCTTTACTATTGAAAGTTCCTGTAGCCTTGAGAGGACCCAATCGAAGTCGCGATGGTCAGAAGATGTTCGGAGGGTGTCGTTCTATGTTGGTTCGTGCCGATGCCTTCTTAAGCTTCACTATGGGGTCGGCAAGGTCGTTGCTCATTGTTGGTACAGGGAGTGAACGCTTTTAGAAGGAGGAAGGACTGGGCTATTTCTCTGATGATCCAGTGTCCGATGGTGAATGGCAGTGGAGTTTGAACTATAAAGGAGCAGCGTTGTTGTCCTTTTTATATGCCTTGAAGAAGAAAAGTATAGAAAGAGCACGGCCAGGTTTAGGAACATCACTGTTCCGCGTACAGGTTGATCAGGGGTTTGTGTGATGG
This sequence comes from Allium sativum, assembly GCA_030737875.1. NCBI lineage: Eukaryota > Viridiplantae > Streptophyta > Magnoliopsida > Asparagales > Amaryllidaceae > Allium > Allium sativum. The sequence goes on along the minus strand of CM060918.1, from coordinate 610,885,828 downwards.
GTTCTAGGACATGTGAAGCATCGCGAGGTCTGTCTTGATGTCAAATTATAATATGTGAATTCGATTAATACTGTGTTTCCTAGAGGAGGAGTCTAAGTTGTGGAAAGAGGAATAAATAATGGGATTAGGTAGTGTATTGGTAATCAGTTTTCAGTGTGTTTGTGGAAGGGAGGGCGTAGGCAAAATGGGCCATTGGAGAATGAACAGGGAGCATTTCGGTGATGGGCGTGTTGGTTTTGTGAAGGAAGGAGAGGTATGGAAATCATAATTTTCTTTTAATACGTTGTGGAGATGATAAGGAAGTGGATTAAGGAATGGGTATTGTTAAATAAATGGATTAAGTTGGGAAGACGGACCTAAAAGTGAAGCATGCGGTTGGTTGATTGAGTGATATATTGGAGAAGTGAAGTATTAAAGTAAGCCTGGTTAGTTATATTTTTACAAACTTAATTTAACTCTCATACCATTTGAGTTTGCACCGTTAACCCTGAACCCGATACATTGTCAGAACTTATAAGAACCTGGATTTCAACTAGAAGCAATTATTCTAATATAAGCTGAGTTAGTTCTTACTAGCCGTAACTTCTAATTCCAAATACTACGTTCCAGTTATTAGTTTTCAAGTAGTGGTGGAATAGTCTAAAATAATATTAAAATGATACATTCCATTTGCGTTATCACCACTAGCTTATCGGGTCAGTCGACGTAGGGATTAACTAAATTAAATAATGACAATTAAGTAAAAACGTAATTAGTGAATAAATAGTTTATAAATTCAAGATGATATGGTATTAATCGTAATTACTTTATATGTGGTCAAAATTACGGGAGACCGATCAAGTCGGTGTCATAGCAACGAAATCTTTGTTGTGGCATTGAAGTGATTGAGAACAGAGTTACAAGAATTTCGTGCTAACATAGAACATCTGTTTGATGTAAAATGGAAGCCAAAGCAGAATTGTCAACTGCGAACCGAGGTGAGTAAACTCACTAACTCTGCCTCGTTTATATTTTTATAAACGAGTTTTTAAATTCATTTTATGCTGTGTGATGGTTGCTTGGTTGACTAGTTGATAAAATTGGGTGATATAATTACATCGTTGATCGATTATTAGTTTGATATTTCATAGTGATGTGAAATAATATTATTGATGTTATTAACATCTGTGGATGCAGGGAAACAGGTTGGAGAGGCCCAACTGGGTTCCTCAACATTTATCTTATCGTTTTCATATAATTGCATTATATGATGTGGTATGTATCCTATGATTGATTTTGTCACTGACCCTAGAATTTTAGTATTTAAATACCATAAGATATTTTCAAATATGGGAAAAGGAGTTTGGGATTTAAAAAGAAATTTATTTTCAAAAATAGAAATTTAGTTTCAAATAAAATTGAAAGTAGAAATCTGTTTAAATGAATAAACATGAAATTGTTATAAATGAGTTTGTAACTTAAGTGAACTGTTTATCATTGGATATACTGAAAATATAATTTCAAATTGAATTTACATAAGGGTGGAAATCGGTTTTTAAACCAATATTCGAAATGAAATTCGAACTTGGTAATTATAAAGGAAATTATATAGGGAATTATAAGTGGTTGTAATTAAATGAGATTCGATATGAATAATTCTGAATAAAGGTTATAAATAGAGTTTGGATTTAAGAGATGTTTACAAGTATGAAATCAAATGGTATATAAAGGAAATATATTCACGATTAAAGTGAATAATGGTTTAAACCAAGTATTTTGCAAATAAGATATCTATAAAGATAATTTAGATTTGAAACATGATTTCAAATTGGAATTGGATTGAATAGGGGAAATGGATGAACGTTTGAAAAGGGAACGACTTTTTTTACTCCAAAAAGGTGGAAATATCAAATGAATTATGTTTTGTAAAATGGAATGGTTATAAAGGAATTTGGTACTGTTTTGGTAAATCTAAATAGCGATTTTAAATGCTGTCGTTATAATAAATGTTTTGGTAAATCTAAATAGCAAATTTTTAACGCTGCCATTATAATAACTGTTTTGTAGCGATCTTCACGCTATTATTATAATAAGGGTTCTATAATTCTAAACAGTGTTTGTAACGCTGTTGTTAAAAGTAATGTTTTATAAATCAAATATTTGGGAACAGCGATTATAAAGCTATCGTTATAATTAGAGTTATTTCCATGGAAGATATATGTTTTTAGACTGGATCTGTAGGTCGCGTAAGCGATGTTTGGTTTAAAGTTGTGAGCTTTAACTATTTCAAAGTAAGAATGTCGTTCAGTTAAGGTCTGAGAGGTAATTATACCCCAACTTGATTGACGTCATGATTGATTGAGAAATGGTTAAAGTTCGGTGATAAGGGTTGGTTAGTTATACGTTCGGTTAATGAATGTGTTGAGTTATAATAACGATGTTTTATTTAACAATCGGTTTAATTGAGTAAAAAAGATTTTTGGAAACATTTCCCAAATATAAAGCAGAAGTATTTTCTAAGTATAGAAACTGAAATGATTTAATTAATGGGAAGTTAGAAATAGAAGTTGGAACTATTTTCCAATATTAATAAAGTATATTTTCTAAATATAGAAAATAAGAAATGTGAAGAGTTGGAAATATTTTCCGACGTTAAAAATGTATATCTTCTGAAATATGAAAAAAATAAGAGTTTAAATAACTGAAAATGTTTTCCCAGAAATCGTGAGAGGCTAAACGGGTTTTGAGAAATATCTGGAAAGATATGGGAAATGTTAAATTTAATAAGAAATTAATTTAAAAGGGCCTAGTATTTTTTGATGGTGGATCGATAGAAATTTCCATTTGGAAATAGGGTCGTTGGTTGAATGGATATTCCTTTGATAGTTAAATCACCGACTATCAAAGTTTTGATTTATTTTATACCTCCATTGTCAATAGGGAGAGACCAGGATCGGATTTAATATCTGAAAACCACTCTGTATTGGCATAAGCATTACGACTCAACTTAAGTTAAAAAGATTATGAAGACGGAGTAAAGTGCAAGGGCTGTTCAGTTAATCCTAGGTAGAAATTGCCCAAGATGGATTAATAGAACGGTGCCTTCGGTTTGTCCAAACCTAGGACAACTTGTATGGACGAGTGCCTGACAGGATATTTCCAAAGGGATTACGTAAGTTGATTCCTTCAAACGTACGAAGTTGGTGGCAAAGAAGGGGAACTTCTTTAGCCTAACAATTAGAGTATTTTTATGGGAATCAATTAGTGATTTCCGATGGATCTGACGATGTGGCATTCAAATTGAATGGTGGCTAGATGTTTTGAAAGGTAATTCAAAACCTCAAGCCTCACAACCCGGAATTGACAAAAATCGGGCAGGCAGCATGGCTATGTGGGTCGCTCCTATTAGGATGTATAATCACCTATCTAGAGAAAATCCATTTACTTCATTAATCTATCGATGTTGTCCCTTTCGGGGAAACGGTTGCTGATCCCAACCGTTGGTGTTATACATTCGATACACTCAAGAGAAATGAGTGGTCGGTCATGTGTGGGCCGGGTTGCAAGAAGTTCTTGTTGAACCCAGTGTATTCACCTCTAGAGATACACTATCGGAAGGTGGTCCCATACCTTGTCATGTTGGAAATCCAATCTCCAATAAGCGCCCTGTGATTTTTGATTTCATATTATATAGGGAGCGTGAGATGCAAGTGTTCCGCTAGATTCTATTTATTTGTTGTAGACACTATTATAATATCACCAGATTTTGTTATCAAATTAAATTTGGTTATCGTAAGGTAAAAACCATCCGTGTTTATATGTGGATCGGTCTTATGATTATCATTTCTTTCGAAAGGATTTTGAAAGCTAAATAAATGGTTGGAGTTTACTCACACCAGTCCAATGACTGACGAAGAGTTTATTTTGTTTGTTTTCCCTAAACTCTTGGGTGCCAAATTTGTACGGGCAGTCAAGTAGTCAGGATTTTTTAGATTCACTTGGAGGAGCTCGAAGCAGGAAGCTTCACCAGTTAGCTATAGACTATCATATTTTCCGTTGTGTACTGTGTTGTATCTGGAAACAGGTGTTTATAACTGTTCCAGGGATAACCGTTGTGCTCTGATAAAGGGTATGTATATAAAGTTATTATTTGTATTTCAAAGTTTATGTTATCTAATATATTTTATTCGTTCCGTTGTGAGTTTGTGATCTTCGTTTTCTTCTATTCTAATATTTCTTTCCTTCTATTTCTCATCCTCTAACTTCTTTCTAATAATGATTCGTATTTCTGTGCAATTTGTGTTAGACGTGTAGTGTTATTAGTCGACTCAAAGAGTACAGAAATTCGGTTCGTTTCATGAAAAGTAAGGGATTTGTACCATTTTTCCTACCTTAGCAATTTCGAGGACGGAATTATTTTAAGGGAGGAGAATGTAACGACCCGGATTTGTGTAAATTAATTTCAAAACATTTTATATGGTTTTAAATATTTAATTGATAAATTTTTATATTGAGTTATCGAATAAATAATTGAAATACGAATTACTTCGAATATATTGAATAACCGTAATACGAAAATAAATCTAGTTAATTCAAAGTTAAAGCTGAATTGGAAATAGTTTAGATGATCAATATATATATTTGAATATAGACGATGATAATAATAATTTATTATCGAAGATGACCCCAATAGTCGTCTCCCAAAGTTACATGACCATACGACTTCGTATGTGAAAGAAATAAATACCCTACGATCCTATGATGCGTAGAATACGGGTCGTTACACTCTCCCCCCCTTAAGTGTGACGGCCCGCCCCGCACCAGCCTGCATTTCCTCCAAAAGTGCGTTGTACACATGTCCCGACTAGCACGGAACGGTCGCCAAAGAAAAGAAAGGAAAGGAAATGAACTAATCAAGAAACCTGTAGAATGTCTCACAGCGCATGGAATAAAATATAATAATAACATACTTGACACAAAACAGGCGAGATAGTGCATAAGCTGATAACTAAAATCAACATCAATCATCAAAGCAGCGGAAATCCAAATACAGCTTATTACAATTCCAAATTTACTGTCTCTAAACAAAAGAAAGCTGAAGTAGAAGATACACCAACATTGCCCAAGCAGTGATCTTCAACAACACAGGGAGAATACTATATATATTACGTGGAAGCCTCCTGCTCGTCTCCGGATCATCTACACGTGCATCACCAGCTAACCTGTCTCTAGTCTGCTCGTGTGAGCACCCAGAGTAATAAGAGGAGACATAAAACTCTGGGTCAGACATAAAGCCTGGTATGAGCGATAAGCATCTAAACAGAGTAATAGCAGGTATACTAAGCCATACCTGAACCTGGACCTGCAACCAAAGAGTTAGTACCACATACCGTACAATACTCCAAGGTGCCATAATATGGGGGTGGGGTGTGCATGTCATAATGATAGTAAACAAATCAACCATAGCAACCATCCTCACATCTCTCACTCAGTGCGTAAAGCATACGATATCTACCACTTTGGAATACTAGACAAACTGAGGTAACGACGAATCCCGACTTGTAGAAACCCTGCTATGACCAAGCTAAACATATGGAGTCATGACCGAACATTTCAATGACCCACTTCATTGGTTGTAGCCCTTGGTTCTACCGATGCCATAATGGCCCTGAATCCGCCTCCGTACCTCCTACCATAGTGGTCCAAAGCTACAGACATCGTAAACTCCTTAGCACGCGTCCCGCAGCAAAACCCAACCATGAACCGAACTCGTTGATTCCCATCTGAATCTTAAGCTCTAACTTCTCATTTGGACTACCTTTGCATCTCGGGTTTGGTCGAATTGGAGTGGGTCTTCAGAAGAGTTGTCGCACATTAATAGTCCTAGAATACGGTTCGGTTCGGTGGCGTCGGTTCGGGTCGGGAGTCATCACCTTCATCGGTTCGGGTCGGTCCTCCTTCCTTGTCATCTTTCCATTCGGTTCGGGTCGGGTACTCCACTTCGGGTCGGGTCGGTATCTTCCTCCGGGTCGGGTCGGGTGTCCTTCCTTCCAGTGCTCCGATCCGCTCCCTCATTTCTTCATGTATTCCGATCCAATCCCTCCTTGCCATCTGATCCGCGTGGCCTTCCCTGTTGCTAGTTCTCCCAAATGTTTACTTCCGATCCGAGCCCTGCGTCTCCAAGTCGATCCGATCTGGCCTCCAATTATTCCTCCAATCCGATTCCCTTGTCCACTCCAACTCTAAGCAAATGGCCTTCCTCCTCGCCAAGCCTCCTATGTGCCAAACTCCGGTTCGGGTCGGGTTTCTCGCCCAGTTCACATATCCGATCCGAGCCCCCCATCCGATCCGATCCGAAGCCCTACACAACTTTCTGCAACTTTTTCCAACAACTTGTTTACACCGTTCGACGACGTTTTTGACAAATCTAACTATTCTAACCAATCACAATCCATGTCAAATAGTCATAACAACATAGCAAACTAACCACAAACACCAAAACAATGAATTCATATGTCAAAATGGATCAAATGTGCCCAAAACCCCTTATTTTCCCTTAAGCATGTTTAAGTAAAACTAATCATAGGGTTAACAAAACTTAATCAAATCGAACCAAATTTCTAACAGAGGCATAAAATATTATTTACGAATTTCTAAACATTTTTCCAGAATTTATTAGTGTATAAATTCGCTAATCTTCACTAATTACCCTTAATTAACCGTAATTAGTGTCAAAATGATGCTATCACTCACCTTGGCCACAAAATAAAACACCAAATTTGAAATATCCTCTGTTTGGGTCGAATTCCTATGTATAGCAGCAGCTCCAACCTTGCTTTGTTGCTATTTGGCCTTGTTTTGATGTAGTTTAGGCTTAATCTTCACTAAAAATGTGTTTTGGAGTGGTTTTAGAGGATGGACGCCATTACTAAGGTCTCAAGAAGGTTTGTGGCGGCTCAAAACTGAAATGAAAGTGATAACCTAACCCTAATCAGTCCTCCTATACCTCTAAACCCGAAATTCCCCTTGGGCCTAGCTGCTAATCACCCGGTTAAGCCCAATTAAGCTGTTTTTCACCATCTGAAACTTGTTTCAGCCATATCTCCCAAACGGTAAGTCCGCTTGGCTAATGTGACCACTCTACGGAAAGAGAAACCATCATCCGGAGCCAATGGAAGTGGTTTCAGGTCAAAATTCCTTTCCAGACAAAAGTTATGGCCAAAACAGTGCCAACTAGGGGTAAAATGGTCATTTAAAAATCGAGAATTCGTTTGAATTTAAATTTTATTATATTGATTTAAAATGGTTATTTTATATATACATTAAAATTTAAGTTCAGAATATATTCTGTTAAGCTCAGAACACCGTTATTACATTAGAACGACGGTCGGTCCGCTAAAATAGCGGTTCACGAAAAATCGTGAACCCCCAGATATTTGATTGTGGATAGGATCGAAATCAAATCGACATCTGTTTAAAAAGAATAAAAGATCTCTTTATATCGAATCAAATCAAATCAAATTAATTCTCACATGCCTAGTTTGAATTTTTAGACCATATTCTGTACTAAAGGGAAAGCTACTTCTTCTTCCCTTCAATAAATCCGTCTATTTTCCTTCTTACTTAGAAATCAATTCATTTAGAAAGGAAATTGGTCGCTACTCCTCTATTTTCATTCACGAGATAATTTAAAGCCAATTCCTTTGATTTTCTTTCCCAATCGAAAACCGATTCTGGCATAAAAAAGAAGGGAAATCGATCCTAATTTATATCGTGAATGGTGGGTTTCTGACATCGGAAAAGAGGGGTTCGCTATACATCTATCAGCGCAAAATTCTCCTGAATCTCAATGGAGTAGCGCTCGCGTATTCAGTGATTTACGGGACCGAGCTTTCAAAGCAAGACAATTGATGATGCGGTGATTGGTGACACTCGAGATGGACGGGTGAAGTAGCGAGATTGGGACCGCGATGAGGATTTGGAGGCAGTCGACGCGAGGACATAGAGTTAGGGTTAATCGTGTTCAAGATTTGGGGAAAGCACAGAGTCGGGTTTCGTGATGTATTTGGTGCAGTGTTCACTAAAGAGGAAGGGACGGCCTGGAGTTCGCCAGAGGTGAACTCATAGTGGAAGTGGGATGCGCAAATGACAGAGGTGTTGTGCTTCATGAATAGTACATCACAATTTGGTGTTTGGGGTCACAGTGATGATGAAAGGTCATTGACCCTGGTAAGGGCGTTAAAATATGGTAGGGTTGGTCAAATGATTGTGAGGAAAATACTATTCGAAACCTGGAAGTGAGACGATGTTAGCAGCAGCTTAATAACACAATTAAAGGTAAATAAACACTTAGTTAATTTGTTAATGATTTGTCTAGTTAGTTCACTTTAAAATGTTCAAATGTATGACTGGATCATTCGATAACAATTTTCGACGAAGTGAAATTCATTGGAATTGTAAGGACTTAAGCTTCATGAGGGTTGGAATTTTAGAGTCGACAAAGATTAGCTATGGGATTTCAATTTAAGTCGAATAAAGTTAAAATCGTATCGGACCTGCAAAATGAAAATTATGGTGAGTAAATCTCACTCACCTCTTTATTTAGAATTATTTTTATTTGCTAAAAATAATTGCTTGTTGCTTTTTTGGATTTTTCTGGTTGTTTTAAATATATTAGTTATTTAGGGTTGACTATTATATATATATATATATTGGGTTGATGATTGGTTGGATTCCCGCAGTCTCATTAGCTTATGCTTGCAGTTTCATAGCGGATGATTTCCCTATGCACCCCACAAATATATTAGTGGATAACCTTCATACCGCGATATCCTGCCTCGAAGCAGGATGGGTATTATTTATGTTGACTAACGTCTGTGGATGCAGGAAAAACAAGTTGGAGGGATCCAACTGGATTCCTCAAAAATATATTATTTGTTTATTTATTTGTTTGCATATATACTGTCATATATGATGTGTTAAGGAACCTGAAATAAATAATTGGTTGTTTGGTGTTTAAATATCACTAGGCCTAAGTGTTGATATTTAAAAATATCAAAAAAGGAAATTTCCATAGTTAAAAAGGGAAATTCTATTTTTCTAAAATAGAATTTGAAATTTGAATAGAATAAATATATTAACTCGTTTTAAAAGGAATAAAAACAAGTAGTTCTTTTACAAACGAAGATTATTATTAAAGTGAAAAGAATTATCATTGGATAATTCAGAAATAAAAATACAAGTGTTAAATTGAAAAGGGAAATCTATTTTCCAAAAGTAGAAATATCAATTTCAAAAGAAATTGAAATCGAGACTTGTTTGAGAATGAATAAAGAAAATACAAATGTAATTCAAATATGGAATTTGAACATAGAACATATAAAGGAAATTCAAATATAGAATTTGAATATAGAAAGTGAAATGGAATTTGAATAAAGGAATTTAAGATATAGAATTCGAATATAGAAATTCAAATGGAGTTTGAATATAGGGAATTTGAAATAGAATTGAAATAGAATTTCAATATGAAATTCAAATAGAGTTGAAAGGGGAATTTGAATATATAGAATTTGAATAGAATTGAAAATAGAAAATTCAAATAGAATTGAAAAATAGAATTTGAATATAGAGAATCCAAATAGAATTTGAAAATAGAAATTTCAAAGAGAATTTGAAATAGAAAGTTGAAATCATTTCGAAATGGGAACGACGAAATATATTTCGAAATGTGGATTTTTAAACAGAATAGAAATAAATCCAAAGGATTTATAATTTATAAAAGGAATTGAAATTAAATATAGAAGATCGAAATATAAATGAATTTATTACTCAATAAGGAAAAATCGACAATTTTAGAAGATTGGAAATAGTATGTTGAATTGGGAAAAATTTATTTGATATATATTAAAAATATATCAGAAAGAATTTGAATTTATTATAGATGAAGTTTAAACGTTTATATATATATATATATAATTAAAACGAACTAACTGCAGCGCTGCAGTTCGTAAATTTGCGGTTCGAGCTTCAATTGAGTATACAGAACTCAATTGGAGTCGGAATTCTTTGAAACAACAAACGTCAGGACCGATTTGATAATAGTTTTCTAATGGAAGAGAAAAATATGGATTTCGTCAAATAAATTTTGAGTTATATGAAAATCAAATTTTTAGAAAAACAATGCCATAACCATTTAAAAACCAAAACGGTTTATTTAATTTTATAAAAGGATTTTAAGCGAATAAAATCCGAATTTCTATTTAGAAATTTCAGATTTTGAGTTGTAAATTATATGCGAACTCAAGTGGAGTAATGAATTGATTTTTTTTTGAATTAGAAATCAGATTTTTGATTATTGAATAGAATTAACTAATTTGAATAGAAATTAGTTAATGGGATTTTGAATTGATATTGGGCTTTGAATAAGTGAATTCGATTTGAAAATTTATATTTGAAATCGAAAAAGAAAATAGAATTGAAATTGAAATTTAATTTGGTTATGAGCAAGTTAAATATTTTGTTTGAACATGTTATGTTCAAACAAAGAAGTGGAATAGGCAAAATAGCTATTTAAAGAATAAATGAGGAAAACTGAATTCAAATGATTGGATTGAGTTGAATTGAATTGGAAACAGGTTAGCATGTGTGTTAGACAGGTATGGGATGAAGTATACGAAGGTTTTAATTTATGTGCCCGACAAAAAGGTGCATGTTTAAATTCATATATGAGATTTTATGCGACGTATCAGCAAGCCGCTTCGCTTTTTCTTTTTCTTTTGGATTGGTGAGGGCCATGGGAGGCTATTTGAAATATCCCGATGCTCCCGGTACAAGGGAGGTTATGGCGAAATTTTCCGGGAATTTAAGGAGTTAGAATATTTTTAAGGAATTTTGATAGTTAAAAATCAATATATATTGAATTCGATAAGGAAACGAATTTAAAATAGAATATTATAAACAAAAAGGAACTCGATAAGCCGGTAATAGAAAGAGAAACATATATACGTTTAAAAATGAATAATTGGTTTTTATAAACGTTGATTATTCGGGGTAAGTGGTTTTGTCTGTTTTGAAGTTAATGATGTTTTCAGTCAAGGTCCGAGAGGTAATTTTACCCCAACTTGATTGATTTCATTTTCAATTGATAAATAGCAAGATCCAACCTCGAAGAGAAGTATTTGAATAATAATTGGTTAAATAAAATATTTTGGGTTGTTTGTAACAATGTTTTACACAACAGTCGTTTTAACCCAGGTTACTCCCACTAGGGTGTATAATCACCTATCTAGAGATTCATTTAAATTCTTATTCTATTCGATGTTGTCCCATTCGGGAAGTGGTTACTGATCCCAACCGTTGGTGATATACATTCGATACACTCAAGCGAAATGAGTGGTCGGTCATGTGTGGGCCGGGTTGCAAGATGTTCTTGTTGAACCTAGTGTATTCCTCTCTAGAGATACACTATCGGAAGGTGGTTCCATACCTTGTCTTGTTGGAAATTCAATCTCCAATAAGCACTCTGCGGTTTTTGATTTTATATTATATATGGAGCGTGAGATGCAAGCATTCTGCTAGATTCTATTTATTTGATAAGACATTATAATAATATCACTGGATTTTTGTATCAAAGTGTTTTGGGTTATAGTAAGGTAAAAACCGTCCATGTTTATGTGTGGCTGGTCTTACTATTATCATTTCTTTAGAAAGGATTTTTAAAGTTAAACAAATGGTTGGAGTTTAGTCACACCAGTCCCATGACTGACCCAGAGTTTATTTTGTTTGTTTTCCCTAAACTCTTGGGTGCCCAATTTTGTATGGGCAGTCAAGTAGCCGGGATTCTACAGATTCACTTCGAAGAGTTGGAAGCAGGAGGCTTCACCGGTTAGCTATAGGCTATCATGTTTTCGTTGTGCACTATGTTGTATCTGGAAACAGGTGTTTATAACTGTTCAAGGAATAACTGTTGTGCTCTGATAATGGTATGTATATACATCTATTGATTTGTATTTCAAAAAGTTATGTTATATAATATATTTTATTCGTTCCGCTGTGAGATTTGTCTTATTTGTTTTCTTCTATTCTAACTTTTCTTTCTTTCTATTCCTTATCCTCTAACTTCTTTCTAAAAATAATTCGTATCTCTATGCAATTTGGGTTGGACTTGTGGTGTTATTAGTCGACTCAGATAGTACCGATTTTCGGGTCGTTACAGCAATTTGGTTCGGTGGAATTTGGTTTTGCTGAGTTCGAACTGAAAGCCGAGGGAGTGAAAACAGGTGCGAGTTGGATGTTGAACACATGGAGTTGAAGAGGAAATCATGACAGGAATTTTAGGATTTTTGGTTTGATTTGTAGTTGCATGGTGAAGGCACCGTTTTAAGGGGAAGTTGGAGGAAATGGCGTTGAACCATTCCTGGAGCACGTTGTTGAAGCTGATGGGGTAATTGGTGGAAGAAAGGAACGGAGCGAACGGTTTTAACATGGGTGGACGGGCCTAGTTAAAGGGCAAAGCCCTAAACCAAATAGTGATTTAGTTTAAATTGAACTTAGAAAAATGTATTAACTTTAAATTATTGTATCTTACTCATACATTAACGAAATTCAATGAAACTGGATTCGTTACGATCGTATGGATGACGCCTATACAATGGAACTGATTGAGAGTGAATTGGAGCTCGTTACAATTTATAGCGAAATAAATTGTCCGTCTGAATCAAGCGATGGTTATCCTTATTAACAATGATCGTCCCATGTGAGTAAAACTCACCAACTCTATCAGTTATATTTTTATAACGTAATTTAGAATTGAAAAATGATGATTGATTCTATTTGTTGACTGTTTGGTTGAACTGCTAAGTGATTGGTTGAAATTATATATATATCGTTAAATAAAATATTGATTCTATTTATCGGAATATTTCATAGTGAAATGAAGTTGATGTTAATTATATTTTTTAACATCTGTGATGCAGGGAAACAGGTCGGAGGAATCCAACTGGATTCCTCAACATTTATTTTACCATTTTTTATATATTGTGATATATGATTTGATTTATAATCTATTTTTGATTATGTGTGTTTGATCATTGTTATTTGGTACTTTTAAATACCAAAGGAAATACTAGAATGTGAAAAGGGAAGTTTCAAACTATAATTTGAAATAAAATATTTATATAAAATCAAAGGAGTTTATATAAAAAGGAAATTTTCAAAGTGTATATTGAAATAAAAATATTCGTATAAAATCAAAGTATTTTGTAAGAAGAAATTTATGAAGTGAATATGGGATTTTGGGATCTTATAAAATCAAATAGACTTATTAAAAGGAGATATTTGAAAATTAAATAAAAGACTTCTGTATGAAGTTAACAACAGTTATATGGAAGTTTGAAAGACCGATTTGGTTAAAATACTAAATGAAAGTACTAAGATGTAAATAAAGAGCTTTATGGAGTAAATATAATATTTAGGAAAACAAACAGAATTGAAAGGAATTATTTCGAAAATCAAATTGAATTATAAAAGAAATTATTTGGGGAAATAAATAGAATTATAAAAGAGGATCGAGAAGATATAAAAGAACAATGAGGAGATGGTTTCAAAGTAGATTTTAAATAGAAATCTATTTTAACAGATAAATTAAGCAAATAAATTTATAAACGATGTTTATAAATTAAAAAGGATATTTATCTTTTGATAAATGGAATATATAAGTTTGAACTTCTATTAAGAAGTAGAGATCGGTTTTTAACACAGATATTTTAAATAGAATGTGAACTCAGCATTTATAAAGGGAATTTTAAATGAGATTTAAGTGTTAGAAACAAAAAGAAGATTTCATATAAATAAATCTATAAATAGAAGTTGGAATTAGGATATTGTTTTAAAATACGAAATCAAACTAAAGGGATTGTATAAAAGGGATATTATTCACATTCAACGGGAAAAATGGAATTAAGTAAAGATTTTAGGAATAAAAACATTTGTAAAGGAAATTGTTTTTTTTTTAAATAGAAGTTAAACAGATATGGGATTTCAAATGGTTAGAAATAAATAACTTGTTAAATAAGGAAAACAAGTGTTGTGATTTATAAACAATGTTTATAAATGAACTAAAATATAGTTATCAGTGGATAATTGAGATTTCAAATTCAACGGTAAATAAAATGGGAAATTTGGAGTTGTTTTGAAAAGGGAATGATGAAATCCATTTCGATACTCGAAACGTAAAAAGGGATTAAATAAAAATCCGTAAAGATTTGTAGTTAGAATTCAACTAAGTCGATATTTTAAAAATGATTTATTTGAAGAAATTATATATTGAATAAATCAGGATTTTACAAGGAAATTAGTATTCGGTTGGAAATCGATATTTGATTATCAAATATTAGTTATTCGAGAGAGATTATCAAATACAAGTTATTCAACAGAGATTATCGAATATAAGTTATTTGAGAGAGATTATTGAATATAAGTTATTCGAAGAAGAGAGTTAATCGACTATAAGCTATCCAAAAGGAAGACTTATCGAATATAGTTTATTCGAAAGAGAGATTATCGAATATAGTTATTTGAAGAGAGATAATCTAATATAGTAATTCGAAAGGGAGTTATCGGATAGCAATTATTCGAGAAAGAATTGTAAGTAAAAATTTGATTATATCGAATTAGAGAAAGTACTATTTAATTTCCGTCTTTAAATCAAGATTTAATTATTAATAAATTAGTTATTTGTTTATTTATTCAAATTAAGAAATAAAAGTTATATTTAAGTTAATTTATTTCGGAAGCATGGGATTACAACACCATCGTTATAATCAAATGATTTTGGTAAAAGAAGTGGATTCGTAAATAGAATCCGAGTTACGTAAGGAAGTTGGTTAAAAGATTTAAAAGGGTGAACTTTGTCTATTTCGAGGTTAAAAATGTTGTTCAGTTAAGGTCTGAGAGGTAATTATACCCTAACTTGATTGACTTCGTTTTTAACTAAGGGATGGGTAAGGTTCGATAGTGAAAATTGGTCAAGTGAATTTAGTTAATAAGTGTAATGGTTTGAATTGGCTTAGTGATGTTTTATTTAAATATCTGTTTAAATCAAATGAAGGAGTTTTGGAAATGTTTTCCAAATAAGAATCAGAAATGTTTTCCAATATAGAAAATAAGGAATGGAGCAAATACTGAAATGTTTCCAATGATCAATAAAGTATATTTTCTAAATCTAGAAATAAGAATTTACGAATATATAGAAATGGGTAAATGGATAAATTAATGATAATTTAATATAAAGAGATAAATGTGAAATGATGATTGATCGATAGATTTTTCATCTGGAAATAATATCGTTGCTTGCACACGTGTTTTTCTTTGATAGTTAAATCACCGACTATCAAAGTTTTTGACCATTTTTCCGTCATCAATACAGAGAGACCGAGATCAGATTTATTATCTGAAAACCACTCTGTATGGACGTTAGCATTGCAATCAAATATGATGAAAATAATTGAAGATGGAATCATGCAAGGGCTATCCTATTTACAGAATAGTGCCTTCGGTTTGTCCAGTCCCAGGACAACGTGAATGGACGAATGTATGACAAATTATATCTAATGGATCGCGTAAGTTGATCTATTCAAACGTACTTACATTTGGTGGCGGAGGAATTCGTTTCTCTTAGCTTTATACCCGTGGTATTTTTGGGTAATCAATTTGTGAATTGGAGGGTATGACGATGTGGCATTCAAAGTGAAGGGTGGCTAGGTGTTCCAAAAGATACGTTATGACCTCAAGCGTCATCAACTGGGAAATGACAAAAATCGGGCAGGCAGCATGGCTAGGTGGGTCGCTCCCATTAGGGTGTATATCACCTATCTAGAGAAAATCCATTTCATTCTTTTATCTATTTCGATGCTGTCCCTTTTCGGGAAATGGTGGGTAGCTCCCAACCGTTGGTGATATACATTCGATACACTTGAGCGAAATGGGGGGTTGGTCATGTGTGGGCCAGGTTGCAAGACGTTCTTGTTGAACCCAGTGTATTCGCCTCTAGAGATACACTATCGGCAGGTGGTCCCATACTTTGTCATAGTCGGAATCCAATCTCCAATAAGTGCCATTGGTTTTGTTTGTATACTATATACGTGGAACGATAGATGCAAGCGTTCTGCTAGATTGTTATTTATTTGTGATTAGACATTATTATAATATCAGAGAAGTATTGATTTCCAAAACTGTTTTGGGTTATCGTAAGGTAAAACCATTCGTGTTTATGTGGATCGGTCTTACGATTATCATTTCTTTTGAAAAGGATTTTGAAAAGTTAAACCAAATGATTTGAGTTTACTCACACCAGTCCCATGACTGACCCACAGTTTATTTTGTTTTGTTTCCCCTAAACTCTTGGGTGCCCAAATTTGTATGGGCAGTCAAGTAGTTCAGGTCTTTACAGATATAATTGGAGGAGCTTGAAACAGGAGGCTTCAGGATTATATCTATTGTTATTTCCGCTGTGTGTAAGTGTTGTACTCTGAAAAGGATATTGTATATATATACTATTAGGTTGCAAAGTTATGTTATATATTATATTTATTCGTTCCGCTGTGAGATTCGTATCACTCTGATTCTGTTCTATAGTGATCTTCTTCTTCTTCTATTCTAATTTTCTATCTTATCTATTCTCACCCTCTAACTTCTTTCTATTAATGATCAGGTATTTCCGATATCTGAATAGTCAACATGGTAGTTTGTGTTGATTTTCGGAGTTGAAAATCCCAATTCATTACATCTAAAATCATGGTAATGGTTACTGAGGGTGGGCGGCTTCGTTATCTCGGAGTGGGAGAAGAACAGAGGATGCAGTTTGGGTTTTGGAGTGTAATTGGGTTAGGTATTAAGGTGAGGTCCATTTAAAAGTAGAGGTTTAGTTTATATTAGAATTTAATGTATATTAACTTTTGAATGTTATATCTCGGTCACACGTTATTAGATTTTTGAACGGTCAGATCCGTTGGGATTGTATGGACGAACACTACACACTGGAACTTACGGGGAGTGAATCCAAGATCGTTACAATTTACAGTAAAATAAATTGTCCGTCTGAATCAACAACGATTATCATTATTTAACGATAACTGTCCAATGTGAGTAAAACTCACCAACTCTATCAGTTAATGTTTTTATAACGTATTTTTAGAACTGATAAATGATGACTGATTGTTGTGTGTTGACTATTTGGTTGAACTACTAATTGATTGGTTGAAAATATCGATATAGTTATATATACATCGTTAATCAAATATTGATTCTGTTTGGCAGAATATTTCATATTGAACTGAAATTGATGTGAATCCTATTGTGCAACATCTGTAGATGCAGGGAAACAGGTTGGAGGAATCAAACTGGATTCCTCAACATTATTTTACTATTTTTCATATATTGTGTTATATGATGTGATATGAAATATGTTACTGAGTTTGCATGTTTGAATGATACCGATCATTGTTATATGGTACGTTAAATACCATAAGGAATACTGAAATGTTAAAAAGGAAAATTTTCAACGTTATATTGAAAAATAAATATTTATAAAATCAAATAATTTTATAAAAGAAAATAATTATAAAATCAAAAGATTTTATAAGAGGAATATTTGTAAAACAAATAGAAAGAGGAAATATTTGTAAAACAAATAGAAATGAAAAGGAAATATTTGTAAACCATTTACAAATAGAATTGAAAAGGAAATATTTGTAAACCATTAACAAATAGAATTGAAAAGGAATATATATTGGGAAATAAATAGAATTATAAAAGGGATATTTATTTAGAAAATTAATAAATTATAAAAGGAATAATTATTTGGAAAATAAATATAGAGAATTATAAAAAAGGAGTATTTGTAAAATAAATAGAATTGTATAAAAAGATAATTTTATACTAGGAAGGTTTAGACCTGTGCTTCGCACATAGATACTACATGATATGAATTTAAAGTGAATATTTAATAGAAATATGTTTTAACATATAAAGTAAGAATATTAATTTATAAATAATTTTTTATAAATTAAGTAAAATATTTATCATTGGATAAATTGGATATATAAAATCTGAATTTATATAGAGAAGTAAAATCGGTTTCAACACCGATATTTGAAATGGAATTGAACTTGGTATTTATAAAGGAAATTAGAGTTAATCAAAGAGTGTTGATTGGTATAGTTTAATCAAATAGAGTAAATCGATTAAATTTAATCGAATAGAGTTAATTGGTTAGAGTTAACCAATTAGAGTTAATCGATTAGAGTTAGAGTTAATCAAAAGGAGTTAATCAAAAAAAGTTAATCAAAAGGTATTAATCAAAAGGAGTTAATCAAAAGGAGTTAATAAAAAGGAGTTAATCAAATATAGTTTATTTAAATAGAGAGAAAGGAGTTAATCGAATATAGTTTATTCGAAAGGAGATTGATCGAATATATTTTATTCGAATAGAGAGAAAGGAGTTAATCGAATATGGTATAGAGTTAAAGGAGTTAATCGAATATAGTTTATCCGAATAGAGTTAAAGGAGTTAATCGAATATAGTTTATTAGAAAGGAGATTAATCAAATATAGTTTATTCGAATAGAGTTAAAGGAGTAATCGAATATAGTTTATTCGAATAGAGTTAAAGGAGTAATCGAATATTAGTTATTCGAGTAGAGCTAATTGATTAGAGTTAATTAAATAGAGTTAATTGAATAGAGTTAATCAAATAGAGTTAATCGAATATAGTTTATTCGAAAGGAGTTAATCGAATATAGTTTATTCAAAAGGAGTTATCGAATATAGTTTACTCGAAAGGTATCGAATGTAGTTTATTCGAAAGGAGTTATCGAATAGAGATTATTCGAAAGAGAGATATATGTAGAAATTCGATTATATCGGATTCGGGAAAGTACTATTCACTTTTCATTTTTAATCAAGATTTACTTATTTATTTATAAATTAGTTGTTTATTTATTTATCCAAATTAATAAATAAAAGTTATATTTAAGTTATCATATTTCAGAAGCATGGGATTATAACACTATTGTTAAAATCAAATGATTTCTGTAAAAGAAGTTGATTCGTAGAAAGAATCCGAGAGTTACATAAGGAAGTCTGTTAAAGATATAAAAGGGTACTTTGTCTATTTCAAGGTTAGAAAGGTTGTTCGGTTAAGGTCTGAGAGGTAGTTATACCCTAACTAGATTGACTCCGTTTTTAACAAAGGAATGGTTAAGGTTCGATAACGAAGGTAATGGTTTGAGTTGGCGTCGCGATGTTTTATTTAAACATCTGTTTTTAAATCCAATGTAGGAGTTTTGGAAATGTTTTCCAAATAAGAATCAGAAATGTTTACTAATATACAAAATAAGAAATGCAAATGTTTTCCAATGCTAATAACATACATTTTCTAAAATTAGAAAATAAGAAATATTGAATATATGGAAACAGGAAATGAGAAAAAATGATAAATTAATTTAAGAGATAAATGTTGATTGATGATTGATCGATAGAATTTCCATCTGGAAATAATGTCGTTGTTTTGCATACGTGTTTTTCTTTGATAGTTAACTCACTAACTATCGAAGTTTTTGATCATTTCCGTTGTCAATATGGAGAGACCGAGATCAGATATGTTATCTGAAAAACCACTCCATATGGCATTAGCATTGCTATCAAATATGATGAAGATAATTGAAGACGGAGTTATGCAAGGGTTGTCCTGTTTACAGAATAGTGCCTTTGGATTGTCCAGTCCCAGGGCAACCTGCATGGAAGAATGTCTGACAAAGTATATTTAATATATCGTGTAAGTTAATCTCTTCAAACGTATTTATGTTTGGTGGCGGAGGAATTTGTTTCTCTTAGCTGTATACCCGTTGTATTTTTGGGAAATCAATTTGTGATTTGGCGGGTATGACAATGTGACATTAAAAGTGAATAATTGTGTGATCTGTCAGAGATAAGCGTAGCCCCTAGCCTCACAACCGCGAAGTGAAAAAAATCATGCAAGATGCATGGCTATGTGGGTTGCTTCCACTAGGGTGTATTATTACCTATCTAGAGATATTCATGGTAACAACCCGAATTCCGACGGACTGATTTTTTCTCAAAAACCCAATCCATCAAAACCCGAGTTGGTTGCTCTGGTATCCTGCAGAAAAGACAGAGACAAGAAATATGTCAGAGTTCGGAAAACACCTCACAGCGGAGGGAATAAAATATAATATATATATATATATAAACAAAGCTTTACCTTAATTACAATACTGCTAAATAAGTATTTTCAAAGCTATAAGTCTCTGTCATGAATCTAACCTACGAATGTTATGAGGAGGGGGTCAGAACATAAGTTCCGTGTTAATGAGTTTAAACTACACTTCTTGAATAATCCTACATATACCATTCAATTACATTTTATTGTTTATTAGGTTATTTGTGTCGTTAGCTCTCAAGGCTTACACACACGTCGCACCCATCTACTCCCAGTAGATTAACCTAATATAATGTATATGTAGCTACCCCCAAACAAAAGTACACCCCATGGTACCCCACTCGCATGGTCCCCACCGTATCCTCATAGTGATATACGTAGTCCCCTGTCCTATGTCATAGTAATGTATATTCCTCTTATATATATAATACAACACTACACCCACATAGGATCACTCTAATTTGACTGCCGTTATCGAATAATTCCCACCAGTCTACGATACACCACCCAGAGCAGACATGGTTATATCTAGACTCTTCCACGTACGTATTCTCTATCGTATTCGATATCTAACCCGCACACCCATCGTGTGTGCATGCCCGAGTTCCGTGGCAGGGCTACACAAGAAACACAGAACTCGGTCGGGAGTTTTCCTTGTATTTGTGCAAGGCCCGCCTTTAAGAGCCTCCCACACAAATATCCCTAGGGTCTATTTTCTATGGTGGCTATGGCCCCACCTCGACCCCTCCTATAACTAATAAAGACTACGAGAGCTAAGTGACAAGCCCCTAAGCCACCAATTTAAACATCCATGTGGCGTCTCCCCTCAACCACCGTCCCATGATAGTGAATGGTTAATGGTATATTGGGTCTAGCTCTACTCTTTTCGCATCCTACTGGTTGTGGTAATAGGCACTCGATGACAGACTATCCTTGTTGGTCCTGACCCTCCACCTCCGTTGAGGCAGCCGTCGAATCACCTTTTCCGTCACCGCAAACAGCATTCTGACTACCCAGCTATTCTTGCAGTCAAGGCCCACCCACCTAGTAGTTACGCGCAGACCCAACCTCTGCGGGCACAGCCTGAAACATCTGCCACCACACAGAGGACTACTAGGAGTAACTTTAACGTCTCAGGAAGCCGCGTGCTTCCCCTTCCAGTCCGTTGGAGCCGCCAAAATAACGAATGTGCGCTCCCCCCGTGTCTTATGACACCGTGAAGATTTACCTTGTTGGATTATTCATCCTACAACGTACGGATTGCCCCCAAGCACCTTGATTTTATATGTCATTAGACCCTACGTCTAATCAATTCTTACACGCTTATGTTAGCTCGTCAGTTTTTCTTATTTAACTTGGTTATTCTTATTCATATTGGCTTCCTTTTCAAGTTTACCAAGTTACCCTCGCTTATTAATTCAATTTATACTTAACCAATTTAAGTCCATTAGTAAGACCACAACATGTTGTTTACCAACTTCATAAATTATTCCCTTTTAGGGTTACAACAACATGTTATACATAATTCATAGTTAAGTATGTCTTATAAACATATATACTGATTAGGAGAATAATCCCCTAAACACCAGCCCCGAAGACCGAAATCAACATCAGACTGGCATCCATAGAATTACTCAACCCAACCAACATATATGATTCTAATTTACTTCTTTTCCATTCATATAACTTGTATCATCTTAAATTTCACACTTCTCCTTCCCAAACTACCTAATTTATAATTAATTATATCTTCACATATAATTTACCTTATTTTCCTCTATCATTTCTTATAACTTACCTTATCCCATAAGTTATACTTTCCACTTGTCCCTAGGACAAGTCTAACCTATTATCCTTCCTTTTCTTATTCAAATTCATTCATAATAGGTCATTTACCATTCCCCACTTTTGTCATTAATTTAGATTTACTTAACCCTTTCCATTTATTTAACCCATTACCTAAACTTTACCCAATTCAATTAATTTGTGATGCCATAACGGGTCCCCTTTGGTTAAGCATTATTAATTTATGTCTTACATGTCGCCCATGTCCAACTTAACCTCTTTTATTATTGTTTCCATGTCTTACACATGCTTTACTATGGTTAAGTCCACCTTAGTCATGTTTTACTTAATGTATCTTACTACAGTTAAGTCCACATTTACATGTTTAACATGTCTTGTCTTACTACGGTTAAGTCAATATTTACATGTTTTACATGTCTTGTCTTACTACGGTTAAGTCCATATTTACATGTCATATTATACATGTCACCCACTTAACCCTCTAACCATACCCATGTCACCCACATGTCTTATTATGGTTAGTATTCCTTAACTCATTCATTATGACGAATGGTGCATGACCTCCCACATTAGACCGAACACTTTATGGCTGCTGGATTTGTCGGGCGGTTCCGGCAGTCTTACACCACAAAGCGGGTATAACCTCGTGTCACCAACCGTTACGCCTACAATTCATGACTTTGACCTCTCACATTAGACGTCCAATTGTGGCTGCTGGATTTGTTGGGCGGTTCCGGGCAGTCTTACACCATAATTGCGCCTAACCTCATGTCAAAGGTTCATTAACATCGTATTTCACCCAAATCCCAATTTTCATGTTGTGTGTTTCCAATTCAACATATAGTCATGTTTACAATTTTGCCTATTCCAACTTGTCACTATTTACATATTAATTAGCCTTAATTAAAAAAATTCAATTATAGGCAATTTCATCAATTCCATGTAATCCATACCCAAATATGCCAATTTCTTTTATATTCCAATTATCCAAAATTTCCAATAATACTCAAGTTCATAAAATCAATATTTTTCCAATATATTTCCCAACGTTCCCATGTTCATACATATAACCTAATTCACCTTTTAGGCTTATCTTACCAATAAATTTCACCAATCCATGTTATCCAATTACATGTTGTTAATATTAAATTGAACTAGTTCCATATCCAATTTAAATAATGCCAAACTACATAAATTTAAAATTACCATACAATTATGTCCATAATTCTAATCGAATCATACATAAATCCTTCCAACCCATATTATGCCCAAACAACCCCTTTTCCTTTTACTTTCCCGTTCTTGTTTACAATGCATAAATTCATGATAGATGTAGGCTCTAGATAGCCTAGATATAAAAATAAAAAGGGGAAAGAATAAAAAGGAGAAAACTCAATCGTAAGCATAAATGAAATAACTGATCTTATTAAATTATCATCATATTCATTATGGGGAATGGCAAACGATAGAAGTACAATTATACAACAACTGTATTTTAAACCACTCACCTTGACTGGATTGGAGAAATAAACAATTGGTTGTTGAGGTAGAACGTTGGTTTAGGCTTCTTATTTGATTATTGACGCAGAACGTGAATTGTTGTTGAAGAAACTTGCTACTTGATTTGATTAAACTCCAAAATTGATGAAGAACTTGCAATTTAATTTAGAGTTTAGAGGCGGCGGCTATGTTGGGTTGAAGTTTGGTGGCATGGAGGCGTCTTATAAGAGATAGAATTATTTTAGGGTTAGGTTAGGTGTTCTTTTATAGGTGGGTTAGAGCAACTAGGACCTTAGGATTAAATAAAAACTCATCTAAACCGTCCACCTCACCCTAGAAAAGAACCATCTAGAACAACCCTTTTCACACTTAGTGCTCTTTTATAAAAAAAACCGCTTTATTTCTTTCTAATTAATGCATTACATACTATTTTTAACGTATAACAACCTCTTTCCTTCATGCATTCAATTATTTATTTATTTGCACTTACACGTGAACCTTTGTCTGCTATATTCTTCTCCTAAACAATTAATTGATTTCTTTCTCTTTTTGTCTACTCTTTTTGAAAAGAAACCCCACGTCCTTAAACCATTTTCTTTTATTTATTTACATCTAATCACATGTGCATGCGTCTCAGATTTGAATGTTATTTAATAACATTATTCTTCCTCCAATTGTGGCTTGCTTATGGCCTTATTAGTTTACTTTTAAATGTTTAAATTTCAAAAGTTGACACCTTTCACATTTAATTGCTCCATTTTAATGTTTACAACCTTTTTCTATGCATGCTTTAATTGCACATTTGACATGTTTTGCATTCTATATTCTATTTCTTTTATTTGCATCACATTAATTTATTTTTATTCAGGTTCATGCATCATCCATTTATTTAATGCAATAATTTCATGTAATAACCCAGAAAATCTGAGCCAATTTAAATTTTTTATTTTGGCAATTTTAGTGATTTTTTTATATTTAAAATGAAATATTTTAAATAATAGCGACGGAAAATTTATTTTGAATAGTATTAGGACGTACACATTTATATAGATCGTCGTTAGAATATAAATATTTTATTTTAATTATAAAAGGAATTGAAAACGACGCGGTAGTTCGAAAATTCGATTTCAAATTTCAAATGAATGTACAGGATTCAAAATAAACCGGATTTTAGCGAAACCAAAAATATTAGAATCTAATTGAGAATATCTTTCCAACGAATTCGAAAAATCAGAATTTCATAGCGGGAATCAAAAGTTACGTCCAGTTGAAAATTCAAAATAGTCACTATGGAATTTTGGCCCTTAAAAATGGAAATTTTGCAAACGACCTCTGTTTTCGATGAAACCACTTTTGTTGGATCCGCGATGTCAAGTTATTGCTATATTCTAAAATTTGTAATTTTCTGAATCAATATGTGAGTGTGGCGAAGTAAACGTGTTTTGATAGTTTCAATCAACTTCGATCGACCAGAAAATCGTCATTTTTCGAACGGTCTCAGAATTTGACGAAATTAGTTATGTTAGGACCGTATCATCAATACGAAGCTAGAAAATATTTTTTGGGAATTTTTAGAGTCCGTATGTGACCCCGGTAAATTGAAATGTGAGTTCAAATTCAATATATAGAGTTATATTTTGATTTTGACGAAAACTGATCGAAATGGCCAAACTGGCTTACGAAACATATCCCATTGTGTTCGGAATGCGGGTAATTAGCTAGGGACGACAGTCGGTGGGTTCGATTTTGAGGTCGAAATTTAAAGTTACTTTTTAGAATTAAAAATAAGAATAAAATAATATAATTATACATAATAACACACACACCCTCCCTACCTTTCTCTCTCCCCGTATCAGCTACGAAACCCTTCAATGAACGACGGAAAACGTCGATTGCTTCCCTCCCCATTTTCTCTCGAATTACTCAATAAAATCAACGGACCCCGTTAGGGATTTGGTAGAACTCTTCCCCCACTTCAAATCAAGACCGAGATCAGCCCTCCTTGTTGCGTTGTCGACGAGATCTCGGCCATCAAAGACGCGCCGCTCGCCCTTGATTTCCGCTAGCAGGAAGAGGCTGAGTTCACTGGGTTCACTGGAGAAGGGGTGGCTTTCGAAGGGGGTTCTCGTGAGCTCCGGCGATCGCCCTCCGGTGCAGCAATGGCGAGGTAGGGATGTACCCTAGGTGGCGGCTCCCCTTTGAAAACGTCCAGATAAATATACAGTGAGTTTTTTTCTATTTATTTATTGTTAGTTTAGCTAATTTAAAATTAAAAACATAAGTTTAAAATCGGCTTTAAAATTAAAAACATAAGTTTAGATTTTTATCATATAAAAGTTAAGATCTTTATCAAACAAAAAGACTAGATTTTTAGAAACAAAAAGAATAGATTTTTAGAAACAAAAAGACTAGATTTTTAGAAAAAAAAGACTAGATTTTTAGGAATAAGAAAGACTAGATTTTTATATAAAAAAGACGGGATTTGTATAGAATAAAAATATGATTTTTATATTATAGAAAGAATAAAAGTATGATTTTTATATTACAGAAATAATAAAAAGTGAAAATTAGGCACACATCCTTAAAAGAAAAGTTAATTAGGCTCACATCCTTCTGTTTCAAAACATAGAAATTTCATCCCTGTTTTTAAATAGCCGCTAATTTTTTTACACAACTACCCTTTTCGCAATTTCAGGTGCGATTAACGTGATCCTAATTAGCGTTATACGGATCTAGTATACCCAGAAACCAGAAACGTAATAGGGTTTTCATTTTTCCAGAAACTTTTCTTTCTTAATCAAGGTAGCGACGTCAATTTTTTTTTTCAGATGTTGATTCCGTCGATCTATAATTCCCATTGCTCGGAATTGCTTCAGTGATCTAATTAGATCCATACTTGGTTTAAATGATGAATGTTTCTTCTTCAAGGTAATTTTTTTTTTACGGTTATCAATTTTTACTCGATATTTGTTGACTGATTAATCTAATCTTCTTTAATTTTATACTTTTGTCGATGGAAAGTTAGAACACGTGTAAATAAACTCAGCTCATTTGCAACTATCCATCTGCATATATGTATATCTCTGCATGCTTGTACCCAATTACCATATATATATTTGCATGCTTTTGAAACAATTTATGACAATATGTGTATGCTTGTATGCAGTTATTGACAATATTGCCATGTTTGTATATAGATATTTTAAATATATGCATGTTTGTATGCATATATTAACAATATCTGCATGCTTTTATGAAAATAAGTAGTATATTTGCATGATTGAAGTCAAATATTAACAGTATTCGCATGCTTGTATGCAGATATACAGTTTTTTTCATATTTGTATGCATGTAATATGAATACTTGTACATATGCTTTCATTTTTATGTAAATTATGGGATTCTTGTATACTGATATTTCTAAAACCTGCATACATTTTATTATGTAGATTTTATGAATGATTGCGTATTTCTTCCCTTGTTATCAAACCACATAGAATTATTCAAACAAATTGATTATGTTTTATAACTTTCTGCAGTGTTGATTGCAGCAAGTCGCGATTTTTGGGCAGTAGCCGGTGGTGTAATAATGAAGAGATGTGAATGGAGGATTACTGGAGCTTGTGTAGGTGGAGAAGGCGTTGATCGTGGAATTATTGTAATTTTTGTATAAAATTTTATGGTTTTTGTGGATCATACAGTCGTATGTATTAATTTTTCAATTTATTTGATCTTCTATTCTTCTTACGTGTATATGAATATGCATATATTGTTAATATGTGATTATATGTATGCAACTATTGTTAGAATTCGTGCATATATGTTTGGTTATATTCCGTAAAGTTGCGTATATCTATGCATATATTATGTATATATGCATAATTATACGTAGATAATTAAAAAAAAATGTTTTTGTGTTTTTGTTGATTATTTGCAAACAAATATGTATATATAATTATTATATGCATAGTAATTTTTTTCCATATATTGTAACTTAAATAATGTGCAACTAATCTGATAATTTGCATATAATTATGCATCTTATACTAATTTATGCGTATATGTATGTATCTATTTATTATTATTTGAACATGTTTATGTATGTTTATATGAATACTGCACATTAGGCTTATTACTGCTGATTCTCTTCTTTGTTTAGCAGTGTTCTTTGTTTAACATTGTTCTTTTGTTTAACAGCAACATCGTCTGTTCGAGTAATGCTGCATATATTTGCATTTATGTCTGAAATTATATTGAAAATATGCATATATGTATGCAAAATATTACGAATACCTATATACACGAAATCATCAATATATATAATTTGACGTAAAATTAGAAGAACTTAATTCAGTGCACAAAATAACAATGTAATTCAGCTTACACAATACAAAATCTAAATGCTTGAATGTACATATTGGCAATATCTGCCTGTTTGTACGCATATACTGACTATATTTGCATCCTTGTATGCAAGTTTGTATGCAAGCATAGCTCTTTGTTTATCAACAGATACAGGAGTGTAGACTTCATCTTTATTGTCAATGTCTTTGTTCTCACTTCTTTGCTTCATCATTTTCATTACAGGCATTGCACAATCCACCCTGAAAACAATTACAATTTTTTTTAATATAAATTCATGACTAAATTTAACTGTTTTGAATATATTGATCCATGTATTCAACTGTTTTCCAACATTCGCCAAAAAAATCAGTCCAACAAACATTAAAAAAAAGGTAAAAACAAGAAAACAGAGATAACTACGATAGTGTAGTTAAATGCATAATATTATGCACATATATGAATTTTCTTACATACATATGTGCATGTATTCCTGTTTTTTTCATCTGCGTTGATTTACCTGCATATATAAGTGTAATTATTGCATAATTCTTGCATAAAAATATGCAATATTGCATAAAAGTGCACTTTAATTCATTTTTATTTGCATTTAAGTATGAAAACACCCAGAAAACATGAAGACACATGTGCAACAAATCAGTAGGAAAAAATGATAGCTGATTTTCATTTATGAAACAGTTGCTTACATGTGTGCAATTTTTGGCATTAGTTGCCTACATGCTACATTTCTGGTCTAAAACAGTACTATAAGCAACTTTTATTAAAAAAAACAAAAATTAACTGTGTTGATCATTTGCATCCATATCTGCAACATTTATAAATATATTCATGAATGTTTGCATATATATTAAATACAATCACAATTTTATAAATCATAAAATCATATAACCATAAAATATTCCCTATTCATCCACAATTTATTATATAATATACATATATTATCAGTTGTAGAAATTATAATTAGAAAATAAAAATTTTACCTTTGTTCTTGCCATTTTTTGCGGATCTTCCCTTGAAATTGCCACGGTTTTGAGTATTTTTCTTCGTTCAACATTGAAACGATGAAAGTCGGCTTTGAAATTTAAATTTTCCTCCCCAATCACCGGCGAGAAATGAGGGACGCGATAAATGAGATATGCGATTAACGAAAGAATACAGAGATGCGGATGGAGTATTTTTAGGGTTTAAAGGACAAAATGGGAAGTTGATATGCTGTGTTTTGAAAATAGGGATGTAATTTCTATAGTTTATACCGCTGGACTTTTTTTATATTTTAATAGTTAATAGGGACCTGTAAAAATGCACCCTAATAAAAATATGGTTTTTATATTATAGAAAGAAAAAAAATATGGGTTTTATATTATAGAAAGAATAAAAAAGTGATTTTTAATGTACAGAACATCATATTAAAAATGTGATTTTAATATGAATAGCGTGGAGAAGACTGCATTGGAAGTACGACCAGATCCAGATATTCTGAATTTCAGAAATAGAATGGAGGAGTGGAACCCTCGATGAGAACTCCTCACCTTTAATTTATTTCTAGTTTGAAATATATACTAGGATGCAGACGGAGCTTAGTAGCACCCGACACTCATCGTCCACAGACCATGGATGACTTGTTTGTTTGATTGCTATGTTGTGAAATTTTATTGTGTGATGTGGAATAGAATAAAATAATTTCATGTGTTGAAATAAAATAATTTCATGTGTTGGAATAAAATAATTTCATGTGTTGAAATAAAATAATTTCATGTGTTGAAATAAAATATATATTCATTTACAAGTCGAACAATTTGTTTATGTACACCGATTTGACTGATATTGATTGGGACGATAAATTTTACACATCGCCCAACTGCACAAATAAAAATTTGTGTTTGTTGATGTGAAACCCCACACGGGTATTGGGATGATATTTGATGTAACGAGTCGGATTTTGCCCGGCCTTAATCGATTGCAAAATCAACCAAAACCGTTCAAATCCCGCCTACGTTAACTTTGGGAATACAACACATCAGAAGAATAATAGCAGACTTTTATAACATCAATAATAAATGTTACATCAGAGTACCGAATATCAGAGTACATTGAATAAAATTACAGCGGAAGATAAATTACAATATTATAATACATTGCAGCGGAAACAAAATAACTAAGGCAGCGGAAACAACTATGCTATGTACACAGCTTTAGGCTTCAATCCAGAATCCTGCTCGAAATAAAAACCTGTAGACAAACTACTCGACTGCCCATGTGGAAAGAGGGCACCCGAGTTTGTAAAGGTGGAAACAAACAACGGGTCAGTCATGGGACTGGTGTGAGAATTCTTAACTAATTTAACTAATAGCAATAAGGCAAATCCAAGGACCACGCCGCTAACGCGGAACGGGTTTACTCCAACGGATTGCCGGTGCATAAATGTGTCGGAACAAATAATAAGTAAATCGTACAACGTCATGCTTTTGAGAAAAATGTAATCACTATAAGACCCAGGTCCCATCACACAATGCAACACAAAACAGAGGATAGGGTTTTACCTTATAGTGATTAAACATGCTAAATACGGCAAATACGAGTTTAATATTATTATTAGTGTATATCAAAACATTTCAAAGTAAATGTATAAATCCTAGGAAGAATAGTATCCCATACTACTATGCCTCCATACTAGCAATACAATCAAATTCGTAGGGTCGTATTTGGATTTTGGTTTCCATCATGAGTCAAGGCTAGGTAGAAGCTGCTTGCCGATTCGAGACACTCTAGCTAATGTCTCAGGATCCCCCGCAGTGAACCCTTGGAAAGCTGCAGGGCCGGTCCACCATATGAGTTGCGGATTAGTTATTCCTGAACACACGTTTCCTAGTCCTATAGGACCTATCATCCGAGGCGCCTCATTCTATCATCCACATAAGTAAAATGTTGGGTCGTGTCAAAACCCAATCACCACTTCTAGCTAGAAAGAAACGTGCTGCTCTCCCTGCGTTCCCTTCTCCCGTTTTAGACTCCGCCGGTGTGTGAGGCTCGCGAAGTCACGCTGTACACAAAGTTATGCCTAAATAGGCTATGCTTTGATCGTCCCACAAGGCCTGCTTTTCAACAAAACCTTGATCATATGCATCTTAGCATGCTACATCGTCACTCCATATCACACTACTAATCCTTTACCGAAATATATGAATGGGTGTTAAGCAAGAGAATAAATTCTCCGCCACCAAACATCCATACATTCGACAGAAGATTAATAACATGATATTTAATGGAGTACGATGTCAGACACACAATCCATTTATAAGCTTATGCTCTAGGTCTGAGTGAAAGCCAAATCCGTACAAATCCGCACTACGTTTGGGCAACTCCTACTATTAACCCTATCATGGTAGCGAGCCATTCTAAGGCAACAGTCATCATCGTCCATTCGATGAGAAGATTGACGGTCTTCAATTGCCGTCTTCCAATCTTGGATTTTTAAACGTCGTTTAATTGTTTGGAATGAGATAAACTCGGACTTTCCAAATAACTCTCGCATATTAATTTGAAAACCCGTTCCATATTGTTATTAATAATTTATAACAAATTTAATCCTACTTATTTCAATAAAAATAACTCGTTTTATAACAACGATGTTTCAGGTCATATAAGGTTTTAGCGCTGCTTTTGTGAAATTTTGAATTTCACATTTCTCAAAATCCAAAAATGCAAATAAGAATATAATTCCTTTTCTTCTATGTTTGTTTACATATAAAAAGGCAAACAACATATGTAATTCTTTTTCTATATTTTGTTTGCATCTAGAAATGCAAACAAAAATATGTAATACTTTTTCTATGTTTTGTAATGTATTTACACTAAATAGTAAATAAAAATGTCCCTTTTCTTATATCATGTTTTATTTACACTAATGTAAATAAAATGTCCTTTTCTTTTATGTCATGTTTATTGACACTAATTATGAATAAATTATTCTTTTCTTTATCCTATTTACAAAATAAATGTAAATAAATGTATTCTTTTATTTTACATTGAAAATGTAAATGTCCATTTCATATTCTATTTACATATAGAATGTAAATTCCTGTTCATCCTTTATTTACATTGAAAAATGTAAATCTCTATTCATTCTTTCATTACATATAAATGTAATCTTTTTCTATTCATTCTTTCATTCACATGTAAAATGTCGTACAAGTGTCACTTTTATTTCTATGTTTTTATTTACATCTAAAATGTAAATAAAAATGTACTCTATAAATTGATATGTTTATTTACCACTAAAATGTAGATACAAGAGTCACTTTGATTTCTATGTTTTCTAATAACATATAGAAGAATAATTTCTATGTTCACATTTTCTATCTTTCAAATATCATATCAATGAATATTTTTCTATGTCTTGTTCGCATTGTGGAAAGAAAATAAAATTGTACTTTTATTTTTATCGTTTTTATTTGCATTATGGAATGCAAATAAAAATGTACTTTTTAATTTCGTGTTTTATTTGCGTTTAGGGACACAAATAAAAAGAAAACTTTTAATTCTATGTTTTATTTGTGTTAAGGAACACAAATAAAAAGATTTTCATGTTTTATTTGCAACTAAGAGCACAAACAAAATGTGTTCTTTTTAAATGATTTATATTACAATAAAAGTGTAAATTTTACTGTCTACTCTTTTCTAATTTATTAAACATGACAATTATAATTGTCAATTCTAATTGGTTAAACATGATCTTAACCTAAATGACATGTCTATTTACATAACATGCTTTAGCATAAATGACATTTTTAACATGACCTTATTTAACATGATATTTTTTTAACATAACATGTTCTATCCAAAATGATAATTATGATTTCATACAAATCTAATTTACCACAAATGACAAATATATTTTGTCAATACCAATTTAACATAAATGACAATTATATTTTGTCAACTCTAATTTAGCACATATGACATTTATAATTAAACACATGTGACATTTATGATTTGTCAATTCTAATCAACATACATGACAATTTATACTAATATAACATCCATAATAAAGGTGACAATTCTATTTTGTCAATTCTAATTCACATGGAAATTTGCTTAATTACATAAAAACATAATTTTTATGTTCTCTAACTTGATTACATAAAAATGTAATTTTCTTCTAATTCTTATTTAAATTAGAAAAATGTAAAACTTTTCTAATTTAAACATAACGGTGTAAATAAGTCTCATTTTCTAATTTCAACATTTTTTTTCTAATGTAAACATACTTTCTAATGTCAACATTTTTTCTAATGTAAGCATTATTTTAACACGACGCTAAAATATGATTCATTTTCAATAAAATGACATAACGACAAAATTAGTTTTATAATCACTTTACATATCTTCCCTTAACGCTAAAAATATATCTACAATTCATATATCTCATTAACGCTAAAATTATACTTACATTTCATATTTTTTTATATCAATGCTAAAATTATACTTGCATTTCATAAGAGCGACAAAAAATTTTCAGGAATCATACTTGTCTATACTTGTTTTAGCGTAAATACTCAACACTAATCCTTTGTTCATAATTCATAACATATACCACACAAATTTTATGTTTATAACTCATAAAAATACACAATGCTAATTTCATGACACACATACCGTAGCTATATATTATTCCGTGCTAATTTTTCATGTCAAACCATACAGTAATCACATACAAATTAGTGTCAAGTTTCATGTCAGTCCATACAATAACAACATACCATTTAATGTTAAGTTTTCATGAACCAAAATAAAAGAACCAAACTTTATTTATTTTATTAATCAAAATAAAAGATCCAAACTTATTTATATTTTATGAATCAGAATAAAGATTCGATCTTTATTTCATTCCTTTTATTTCAAAATAAAAGCCAAACCTTATTTCTTTAATTACATATAAAAATGTAATTTTGTCTTACAGTGCAAATTCTCATTCTATAATTACATATAAAAATGTAATGTTATTTTACAATGTAAAATCTTATTCTTTAATTACAAATAAAAATGTAATTTTGTTTTACAAACAAAGTTTCCATCTTTTCAAATTAAAGATCTAGTCTTTATTAACTCTATTTATTTTAAAACAAAGATCTAAATCCTCTTTACTTGATAAATCAAAATAAAAGAATAAATCTTTATTTAAGTGGTAAATCAAAATCAAAATAAAAGAATAAATCTTAAATTTTCAACTTATTATTTTCTTAATTAAGAAACCAAGATCCAAACTTTCATTCTTTCTTTATTAAAAATAAAGATCCATATTTATTTCAAAAAGATCCTATCATTACTTATATATAAAAATAAAGATCTAAACTTCCATTATTTTGTGAAACAAAATAAAAGGACCAATCTTTCATTATCTACGAATAAATAAATAGATATTGAATAGCGGTGTCGTAGTTTCAAATCTTAAAGAATAGATCTGAAAATAATAGATAAAAATAACACCGTGTGTACAAATGAAATAAAACAATATCTTGATTGTAGCGCATACAGAAAATAATGAACGTCATAATAACAACGCGATGTACATTAAATAATGAACGAAACAATAGTAGCGCACAAACAAATCGAAATAAAGAAGTACAATCCATCACAGCACAGATCTAAATTATTGCACGTATTTAGATAAACAGAATATTATTTTATTCGAGAAAATAAATTAAAATTGAATTTTAATTTAAAATAGATCAGAAATTCTCACCTTTGTATTTGTCAGATCTAGAACGAATTGAAAGTCAGTAACTTGTTCACACATATCTATGATGTTGTGTTATGTCACGTTGTACCAAGATTGTCAAATTTGTCGGGTTCTGCATCGAACTGGATCAAAACATGTTTTTAATAATTGAAATTAAAGTTAGCAACGAAATCAAGCGTTGCAAATCAATAAAATTAAAATTTATATAACCTTTGAATTGTTCAAAACTTCGAATCGCGATAACTTGAGATTGGATCAACGGTTTTGGGTGCCATTTGTTGGAGATTGGAGAGCTTGGAGGGGTGCATCGACGCCGGGAATAGGGGGAGGTGCGGTGCCACGTGCTGGTGGCGGCAGGTCCATGAAGTTAGCGGGTTTGGAGAGGTGATTCGAGAGCTACGGGCAACGGTTTGATGTGAAACTTGTCTAGAATCGAAGAGATTGAGGAGAGCTACAAAAAGTTTAACTACGGTTGAGGCTAAAAGTGAGTGGATTAGGAGATAGGGAGGAGAGAAGGTGGCAAGGGGGAGGCGGCTGATGGGTTTCAGCGTGCGTGAGTTTTGAGAAGAAGGAGCGTCTCGATTTCTGTGAAAGGGGGTATATTTTATATTATTTTTTTCACTAAAAGGCCCGCTTAGGCGCTTTACAACTTTGTTCAGTTCCAGCCCAACGACTTCCGTTTATACCTAATAGCCCCCATTCCGGACTCATCTGGACCTGTCCCATTAGCCCAAATGGTCATCTTGGCCTCCGTTTTTAAGATTTAAATTTTAAGTCCTTTATTTTTAATTCAGCCGTACAAATAAATTCACCGTGGCCAAAAATTAACTTCAAAAATTCCCGAAAAATATATTTAGCTATGTTTTGACACTGCGAACCTTGAAAAATTAACTTCGTTCAATTCTGAGCTTATTTGAAAAATAGCCTTTTTCAAGGCGAATATATTTAATATTAAAAATACATTTTTAAACAAACAATTACTGAAACTCGAAATATATAAGTGTTTACTGTTTTTCAATGCAGAAACATCATTCTGAACTCAATGGAAGTGGTTTTGAATCCAAATTCCTTCATATGCAAAAAGTAGCATTTTGACCTTTATAAATTTCATAGCGACCTTTCTAAATTTTAATTTGGGCAAAACTTTTGATTCTCGCTATGAAATTTCGATTTTTCGGATTCATTAGAAAGATATTTCTAAATAGATTCTAATATTTTTGGTTTCACTAAAATCCTTTAAATTTTGCACCCTGTACGATCAGCCAAAGTTCAAGTTTGACTTTTCAAACTACCACGCTATTTCTAACTCTTTTTATAATTAAAATTAAATTATTCATTCTAACTTCGATTTAAATCAACTTTCAATCATTTTTATTTTAAATAAATTATTTTAAATATGGAAACTCATTACAATCACCTAAAATAAAATTTTAAATTGGCCCCAAAAATCAGGATTGTTACAGTCTCCCCCACTTAAAAACTTTTCGTCCTCGAAAAGGAACGAAGCTAAAAGTTGATTAATTAACTAACTAATTTATATATATTTTCTCCATTGGTTTAAATAATTTTATTAGTTGATTAAATTTAAAATATATAACTTTTTATATATTCACAAATCATATTTTCCAAAATAGAGTATAATTACAAATACGTATATTATAGGCTTGCTACTCTCAACTCATTCTAGGGCATTACTAACCCCATCTCTAATGAGTTTTCTCATTCTAGGATACTGCTGATCCTATCTCTAATGAGTATTCTTATTGGATATTACTAATCCAATCTCTGATGATCCTTTTGTTCAGTTCTAATGAGTTGTACCCCCAAAGATTTGAGCTAACCAAAGCTTTGATACCAACTGTAACGAGTCGTATTTTGCCCGGCCTTAATCGATCGCAAAATCGACCAAAACCGTTCAAATCCCGCCTACGTTAACTTTTGGAATACAACACATCAGAAGAATAATAGTAGACTTTTATAACATCAATAATAAATGTTACATCAAAGTACAGAATATCAGAGTACATCGAATAAAATTACAGCGGAAGATAAATTACAATATTATAATACATTGCAGCGGAAACAAAATAACTAAGGCAGCGGAAACAACTATGCTCTGGACACAGCTTTAGGCTTCAATCCAGAATCCTGCTCGAAATAAGAACCTGTAGACAAACTACTCGACTGCCCGTGTGGAAAGAGGGCACCCGAGTTTGTAAAGGTGGAAACAAACAACGGGTCAGTCATGGGACTGGTGTGAGAATTCTTAACTAATTTAACTAATAGTAATAAGGAAAATCCAAGGACCATGCCGCTAACGCTGTAACAACCTGGAAATGCGAGCCAGTTTAAAAATTTTATTTTGGCAATTTTTGCGAATTTTCTATATATAAAATAGATTATTTTAAATAATAACGACAAGAAATTTATTTTGAATAGAATTAGAATGTGTATATTTATATAGATCGTCGTTAGAATATAAATATTTATTTATAATTATAAAAGGAATTGAAAATGGCGTGGTAGTTCGATAATTCGATTTCAAACTTCAAATGAATGTACATGATTCAAAATAAACCGAATTTTAGCAAAACCAAAAATATTAGAATCTAGTTGAGAATATCTTTCCAATGAATCTGAAAAATCGAAATTTCATAGTGGGAATCAAAAGTTATGCCCAGTTGAAAATTCAGAATAGTCGCTATGTAAATTATACATGGCCCAAAAAGTCAAATTTTGCATATGGATGAATTTGGACTCGAAACCACTTCCATTGAGTTCAAAATGCCGTTTAGAACTCCGAAAAGTATAAGCTTTGATATATTCTGATATCCGGAATAGTGTCAATAGGCAGGAGTTGTTCGGTTAACAATACATAGCCCTTAAAAAGTGAAATTTTGCATACGAGCTCAGAATTCGATGAAATAAATTTTTATGGATTCATAATGACAAATTATTGTTATGTTCCAAAGGGTGCGTCGAATGGAGTCAGTATGTGGCCGTGCGAGCTAAATCTGTTCAGGGTAAAACATGAAGTCATTTTACAAAGGAACATTACTGATACGACCTCAGAATTCGATTCTGCTTTTTTTTCTGGATTCATATTGTCTAATAATAGTTATATACAATAGGGCATGATTTTTGGAGTTAGCGTGTGAGCGTGCGAGAAGAAAAGGTGCGCCAAAATCGCATTTTTAGAGCTTATCTGAGCATTTTCTTGATTTTTTTTGAACGGTCAAACGAACTCGGAATTCGACGAAACTTGTTTCGTTGGACTCGTCTTCACGTCTACTATCTCGTATCCGAAATCCGCGGCGATTGGAGATCGTTAGTGTTCAGGCGATACGCGGGAAACGAGCATATAAACACTTTTACTTCCTTTTCTTTCTCACTTTCTCTCTTCCTCTCTTTTCTTCTTTTTCCTCTTTAATGGGGAGCTCTGTAATGACCCGCACTGTCAGGGGTATTATAATTAATTAATTTAATTATATATATCGTGAGGTACGGAATTAAATCGTCGTTTAATTAAATTATAGTGAATATTTAATTTATTTAAATAATTAAATAATATATTTAATTCAGAAATAACCAGAAATAGTGAATTGACAATATAATGTGAACTGGGTGATCCCCGAGATTTAGTTCAGCTTAGAGTTGAGATATATTAGCGAATATATTCAATCAACGACAGTTTGAATGTATAATTATAATATAATTAAAATAGAGCTTGAATTGGCACGGCAGTTCGCTATTTGGCGATTCGAACTTCAACTGAATGTACAGGATTCGTTTTAAGCCGGATTTCTGTGAAACAAGAAACGTGTGGAGCTGGTGGAGTATATCTTTCTAATGGAAGAGAAAAATCGGGATTTCGTCGGGTAGATTTTGATTTACGTCCAAATCAAATTTCAGAAAAGTCGCTGTGGAATTCCTTTATAATTTGCGACGCTTTATATACGTTATAAATGGATTTTCAGTATAAACTGAATATCGAGATAATCTGAAATATCAAACTGTAAATTCTGATATGATATTCTGGAGCTGTACGATATCATATGTGAAGATATACGATAATATAAAATTATTTATATTTAATTTAATAATATTTAAATATATTTATATATTTAAATGGGTCATCCAAAGCTTTAAAAATAGCCGGTTTTGCAAACGAAGTCGGAATTCGACGAAACTAATTTTGTTGGATCCGCAATGTCAAATAGCTGTTAGGTTTTCAGTTTCGTGATTTTTGAAGTCAATATGTGGCCGTACCGATTTTTAGAGTGAGAAACAGTCAGTATTTTGACAGTTAAAAATACGTTGTGTGAGCATACGAAGTCGGAATTCGACGAAACCAGTTTCGTTGGGACCGTATTGTCGAACTATAGCTGCATGTCCAGTTTCGTGATTTTTAGGTATCGTGTGTGAGCACACGGATTTTTAGAAGATGAATTAACGATGGAGAATATACCGGGAATATTCTTTCTACAAAATATCTAGATATTTGTCTCCACTATAAATACACCATCCTAATCCTAAACCTAATTCAGTTTTTCCACTGGTCAAAATAGGCGCCGCTACCTTGAACAAAAATAAACAGTGGAAATCAAACTTCTAAAATCAAGTTAAAATCAAGTAAAAGGTTTTAAATATAAACAAGTATACGTTTGAGTTCTTGAGAGAATCTGCTTCCTTTTCATACAATTTTTGTGAAGTTCGAAATGTATTTTGGCACTGTCGATGAACCCAGCATGCGTCGGAGCTTCCTAGGGTTGGGATTATCGATGACTGAAGTAGTGGTTCAGGAAATCGAGTTCGGATTTATAATCAGAAGATCGAATGGCTCGGATTGTGATTTTTCTTGGTAGTTCCGATGAAAAACATGTCGCACCTGGTAGCAGCAGTGCTCGACGACGGGATTGGGAAAATTGATCGAGCTCATCTGTTTTGGGTTGGCGATGAAGAGATTTTGAAGGGGGTTGAAATGGTAATGTCATTTGGAATTTTAGGAAAGAGATGAACGAGTTCTTGGGGATGGAAGAGGCGTTGTAATGGCCATTGGAGTTACTGAGCGTGAATGAGCAGTTTTCGGTGGTTATTGATTCGGGAAGAAAGCTATTGGTGTGGCGGTCTGGGCTTATGAGTTGGTATTGGGCCGATTTGAAAATGGTAAAGCCCGATTTGGAATTCAACTATGTTTTTATTTAAAATATAATGGTGTACTAACTTTAAATAATGATATCTTGCTCATACATTTTCGGAATTGGACAAAACAAGATCCGTTGGGATCGTATGGACGGTGGCTACACCATGGAGCTGACTGGAAGTGGATTGGGGCTCGTTTGAATTTACGGCGAATTAAATTGTTTGATTCAAATCAAATAACAGTTGTCGTTCTTTAACGGTGAACTGCAAATGTGAGTAAAACTCACCAACTCTGAACAGTTATATTTTTATAATGTATTCTTAGAACTGTTAATCATTGTCTGATTGCTGTGTGTTGGTTGATTGATTGAACTGCTAGTCAGTTAGTTAAATTTCTATATTGATTCTGTTTAACAGAATATATCATATGGAACTGAAAGTGATGTTATCTATATTGTCTAACATCTGTGATGCAGGGAAACAGGTTGGAGGAATCCGACTGGATTCCTCAACAGTTATTTTATTGTTTTTCATATATTTTAATATATGATGTGAATTATAACCTGTTGTTGATTGTGTGTGTATGGACGAGATTAGACATCGTGATTTGATATGATTGAATACCATAACATACCGGAATGTAGATAAAGGAGATTTTTCAAAGTGATATAGAAAAAGAGATATTTATAAAGTGGAATATTTATAAATAAGAAATGTTTATAAATTGGAATATTTATAAATAGGAGATATTCAAAAAGGAAATAATTACAAACCATTTTCTTTTTGAATGGAAAGGTCTGTGTGGCGAGTTTGGGGATTTTCCCAATGCTCCCGATACAAAGGAGGTTATGGCAAATTTTCCTGGGAATTTAAGAAGTTAGAATATTTCAAGAATAAATTTGAAAAGGAAACATTTGTAAACCATTTACAAATAGAATTGGAAAGGGAACATTATAAAAAGGAAATCATTTTTAAAGTGTAGAACCGTTATTTAAAAGTAAAATCTTTTCAAATGAATAAAACGTTGTTAAAAAGGAAATCCTTATAAAGTGAATAAAGTAAATCGAATATGGTATTCGAAAGGAGAAATCGAATATGGTATTTGAAGTTAGTTAATCGAATATGGTATTCGAAGTTAGTTAATCGAATATGGTATTCGAAGTTAGTTAATCGAATATAGACATTCGAAAGGAGTTAATCGAATATGGTATTCGAAGTTAGTTAATCGAATATGGTATTCGAAGTTAGTTAATCGAATATGGTATTCGAAGTTAGTTAATCGAATATAGACATTCGAAAGGAGTTAATCGAATATGGTATTCGAAGTTAGTTAATCGAATATGGTATTCGAAGTTAGTTAATCGAATATGGTATTCGAAGTTAGTTAATCGAATATAGACATTCAAAAGGAGTTAATCGAATATGGTATTCGAAGTTAGTTAATCGAATATGGTATTCGAAAGTTAGTTAATCGAATATGTTATTCGAAAGGGGTTAGTCAAGTCGAGTTAGTCAAATAGAGTTAATCAGATAGAGTTAATCAGTTAGAGTTAACCAGTTGAAGTTAATTAGTTAGAGTTAATCGATTAGAGTTAAAACGAACTAGAGCTAATCAAATATAGTTATTTGAGACAGAGTTAGTCAAACATAGTATTCAGGGTAAGTTGCCATCTTGTACGACTGCTAGCGTAATTCGCAGGGCTGTAAATAGCCTACGGCGATCGGATGTTTCCTGAGGGAGTCAGGCGTAACTATTGTGATCGCTGTGATCTAGAGTCAAGCGAATGGAGTTTAATCGAATATTGGTTATTCGATAGGAGTTAATCGAGTTGAGAAATAAGTTAAGTTAAATAAGTTGAGTTGATCGGGTGGTTCGACCAAGTTAGTCGAGCCTAGTTAATCGAATCGAATTGGTCGAACCAAGTAAGTCGAGTTAAGTTAGTCAAGTTAGTCGAGCCTAGTTAATCGAATCGAATTGGTCGAACCAAGTAAGTCGAGTTAAGTTAGTCAAGTTAGTCGAGCCTAGTTAATCGAATCGAATTGGTCGAACCAAGTAAGTCGAGTTAAGTTAGTCAAGTTAGTCGAGCCTAGTTAATCGAATCGAATTGGTTGAGCCAAGTAAGTCGAGTTAAGTTAGTTAAGTTAGTCGAGTTAAGTTCGTCGAGTTAAATAAATCGATGTTAGTTTCATCGAAGGGAGTTATCGATTTTAGTTTAATCGAAGTGAGATTTTCAAATATGAGATATTTGAAAAGGAAGAGTTATCGAATATTAGTTATTCGAAGAGAGATTATCGAATATCGTTTATTCGAGAAGGAGTTAATCGAATATAGGTTATTCGAAGAAGAGTCAATCAAATAGAGATTTCTCGAAGAGAGTTAATCGGCGAATTCGATTATATCGAATTCGGGAAAGTACTTATACTTTCCATTGTTTAAATAGAGATTTATTTATATATAAATAAATAAGTGTTAGGTAAATTATTCACTAATAAGAATAGAAGTTATAATTAAAGTTTGACAATTCGAAAGGAGGGATTATAACGTTATCGTTATAACCAATGTTTTAAATATAGAAGTGGATTAGTAAAATTGGATCCGAGAAAGGCGTAAAGAAGTTGTTAAAGATTAAAAGATAAACTTTGACCATTTCAAAGTTATAACGTTGTACAGTTAAGGTCTGAGAGGTAATTATACCCCAACTTGAGTGACTTCCTTCTTAACTAAGAAATGGTAAGGTTTGATCGTAAAGGAGTTTTGGAAATGTTTTCCAAACGAGAATCAGAAATGTTTTCTGATAAAAGAAAATAAGAATTTAGAATATAGGGAAACAGGAGATAAGTAAATAAATGAACTAAAGAGATTTATGTTAAATGATGTTTGTTTGATATAATTTCCATCTGGAAATAATATCGTTGTTTGCACACTTGTTTTTCTTTGATAGTTAACTCACCGACTATCGAAGTTTTGACCATTATAACGTTGTTAATATAGAGAGACCGGTTGGATTATTATCCATAGAACCACTCTGTATTGGCATAAGCGTCGCGAATCATATATGCCAAAGATAATTGAAGACGGAGTAAAATGCAAGGGCTGTTGTATAAGTCTTAGATAACAGTGACTAAGATGGATATACAGAATAGTGCCTTCGGTTTGTCCAGCCCCAGGACAACTTGTATGGACGAAAGTCTGACAGAGTATATCCAATGAATCGCGTAAGTTGATCTGTTCAAACGTATTCACGTTTGGTGGCGGAGGAATTCGTTTCTCTTAGCTGTATACCAGTGTTATTTTTGGATAAGTCAATTTGTGATTTGGCGGGTATGACGATGTGACATTCTAAGTGAATGATGATGACTTGTATGAAT
Organism: Allium sativum; assembly: GCA_030737875.1. Lineage (NCBI taxonomy): Eukaryota > Viridiplantae > Streptophyta > Magnoliopsida > Asparagales > Amaryllidaceae > Allium > Allium sativum. Next base: position 610,842,695 of record CM060918.1, on the reverse strand, counting down.
GAATGTCTGACAGAGTATTTCCAGAAAGGTCACTTACCTTGATTTCTTCAACTATACCAAGAGTGGAAGCGGAGAAGGAAACTTCTTTTAGCTGACACATAATGTATGGTTGTAGACGTCAATTAGTGGTTCTGATGGATCTGACAATGTGGCATTCGAAGTGAATCTGATGTGATGATAAAGCGTAGCTTCTAGCCTCATCAACCGGTAAATGACAGAAATCGGGCAGGCAGCATGGCTAAGTCGGTCGCACCGAAGTAGGGTGTATAATCACCTATCTAGTGAATATTCATTTGTTTCTTAAATCTATCAATGTTGTCCCATATATATACGGGAACGGTTGCTGATCCCAACCGTTGGTGATGTACATTCGATACACTCAAGCGAAATGAGTGGTCGGTCATGTGTGGCTGAGTTACAAGATGTTCTTGTTGAACTCCAGTGTATCGTTCCTAGAGTACACTGATCGGAAGGTGGTTCCATACCTTGTCATAGTTGGAAATCCATTACCCAATACGTGCTTGCGATTTTGATTGTATACTATATATGTAGAACGTGAGATGAAAGCGTTTCTGCTAGTTGATATCTATTTGTACATAGACATTATTATAATATCAAAAGGTTTTTGATATAAAGATATTTTGGATTCTCATAAGGGAAAAAACCCGTTCCGTTCTGCGGCGTGGTCTTATGAGATATCGTTTACTTGTTCATATACCTGTTTAAACTGTTTTACTCATACCAGTCCCATGACTGACCCGGAGTTTACTTTGTTGTTTTCCCTAAACTCTTGGGTGCCTAAATTTGTACGGGCAGTCAGGTAGTCGGGATTTGCAGATACATTGAAGAGCGGGAGCAGGAGGCTTCAGAATCATATAACTATAGTTTATTTCCGCTATGTTGTAAGTGTTGTACTCTGATAAGTGCTATTGTATGCATAACTGTTATATTTCCAAGTTACGTTATCTATTATATGTTATTCGTTCCGCTGTGAGGTTCGTGTTACTCTGATGTTGTGTTCTTCTTCTTCTTCTTCTATTCTAAGTTTCTATCTTATCTATTCTCACCCTCTAATTTCTTTCATTAACTACCGGGATTTTTCGATGTTTTGGTTATCGACATCGAGCTTATGTCGATAACCAAAGTCGCCGAAAATCTGGGTCGTTACAGTTGGTATCAGAGCTTAAGTTAAGAATTACTTGGCTCTGTGGCGTGACTCGGTAGAGATAGGGTTAGTAATACCCTAGATTGAGTTGAGTGTATATATACGAGTGAACGTATTTGTATTTGATATATAAATTGTTTTATATTGTGGGGATTCATTGGCTGAGTTGTTTATGAATTCTGGTCGATCAGTTTGATCCACTGTATCGGTAGGAGTAAATAAATACTTGAATACGATGGACCGACACAGTATGGATATGTAATATATTATCATATATTTGATATATTGTTTGTAATTATAATCGAATGAGATTATAAAGTGAAATGGTTTTATGTAACCAATCAGAATTTATACAAGTGAATTATATGAAATTGGAATGAATTAAATCTGAATTTAGATCAGAATTGGAATTTAAAATCTCAGAAATGGGAAAGTGTTTGTAAAGGAATCTGGATTAAGTATAAGGAAATTTTAAGATCCTGGGAGATTTTAAATTGTTTACGAGCCTTGTGAAGGATATTTTGAAAGTGATTTCAAAAATGAAAGTATTTAGAAATGGATTTGAAAGTGATATATTATTGAACTCACTTCGATAGCTGGAAAATAGATTCCGATGTTGATCATGACATCATCGGTGTTCATTTTCGAGTATGTAAGTGACGGATTACTACCAAGGATTTTGTTTTGAATTTGTTTTGGGAAGACAAGTTGAGTTGAATTTCAAAAAGGAAAATTTGATTTTTGAAAGAGGTAAACTGTTTAAAAACTTCCAGGAAGAAAAGGTTGTTTGAATTTAAACAAATTAAAATAAAATTGGTAAAATCCAATAGAATTGGGATTGAATTAAAAGCCAGTAAGTTGAAATTGAATTGAAATAGATTGGTGTCAAGTAGAATTGGACTTGATTAGAGATAATCTGAAATTTATATTGGACTGGTGAGTTATGGATTGGAAGTCAAGAATAGTGCTTGAGTTTGAAATAAAATTCGACTTAGGTATAAGCGAATGGTTGTGTTAAAGATAAATTGATTTGAGATCAAGTGGGAATGACATTGGTATATGTTGAATGGGTAACAAATGCAAAGGACATAGTGATATGCCCAAAAAAAAGGTACAAGTTTATATTCGATATAAGAAAGAGATTTATGAGCCGAATAGGCAAGCCGCTTGGCTGTTTGATTTTCTTTTGGGTTGGAGAAGGCCTAGAGAGGCGAGTTGTGGTTTTACCGATAGGGCTGTACAAAGGAAGTTATGGCGAAATTTTCCGAAAATTTAAAGTGTTAGAAAATTTTCAGAATTTTTGAAAATTTTAGTTAGACGGAATGAATAAATAATTTAGTCGATATTAATTGGTTCAGTTGGAATCAGAAATGAGGGGTAAACAAATCTTAGGAATTCCAATAGATAGGGTCGTCCTCTAACTTAGCAATTTCGAGGACGAAATTATTTTAAGTGGGGAAGAATGTAATGACCCGCACTGTCAGGGGTATTATAATTAATTTATTTAATTATATATATCGTGAGGTACGGAATTAAATCGTCGTTTAATTAAATTATAGTGAATATTTAATTTATTTAAATAATTAAATAATATATTTAATTCAGAAATAACCAGAAATAGTGAATTGACAATATAATGTGAACTGGGTCATCCCCGAGATTTAGTTCAGCTTAGAGTTGAGATATATTAGCGAATATATTCAATCAACGACAGTTTGAATGTATAATTATAATATAATTAAAATAGAGCTTGAATTGGCGCGGCAGTTCGCTATTTGGCGATTCGAACTTCAACTGAATGTACAGGATTCGTTTTAAGCCGGATTTCTATGAAACAAGAAACGTGTGGAGCTGCTGGAGTATATCTTTCTAATGGAAGAGAAAAATCGGGATTTCGTCGGGTAGATTTTGATTTACGTCCAAATCAAATTTCAGAAAAGTCGCTGTGGAATTCCTTTATAATTTGCGACGCTTTATATACGTTATAAATGGATTTTCAGTATAAACTGAATATCGAGATAATCTGAAATCTGAAATATCAAACTGTAAATTCTGATATGATATTCTGGAGCTGTACGATATCATATGTGAAGATATACGATAATATAAAATTATTTATATTTAATTTAATAATATTTAAATATATTTATATATTTAAATGGGTCATCCAAAGCTTTAAAAATAGCCGGTTTTGCAAACGAAGTCGGAATTCGACGAAACTAATTTTGTTGGATCCGCAATGTCAAATAGCTGTTAGGTTTTCAGTTTCGTGATTTTTGAAGTCAATATGTGGCCGTACCGATTTTTAGAGTGAGAAACAGTCAGTATTTTGACAGTTAAAAATACGTTGTGTGAGCATACGAAGTCGGAATTCGACGAAACCAGTTTCGTTGGGACCGTATTGTCGAACTATAGCTGCATGTCCAGTTTCGTGATTTTTAGGTATCGTGTGTGAGCACACGGATTTTTAGAAGACGAATTAACGATGGAGAATATACCGGGAATATTCCTTCTACAAAATATCTAGATATTTGTCTCCACTATAAATACACCATCCTAATCCTAAACCTAATTCAGTTTTTCCACTGGTCAAAATAGGCGCCGCTACCTTGAACAAAAATAAACAGTGGAAATCAAACTTCTAGAATCAAGTTAAAATCAAGTAAAAGGTTTTAAATATAAACAAGTATACGTTTGAGTTCTTGAGAGAATCTGCTTCCTTTTCATACAATTTTTGTGAAGTTCGAAATGTATTTTGGCACTGTCGATGAACCTAGCATGCGTCGGAGCTTCCTAGGGTTGGGATTTATCGATGATTGAAGTAGTGGTTCAGGAAATCGAGTTCGGATTTATAATCAGAAGATCGAATGGCTCGGATTGTGATTTTTCTTGGCAGTTCCGATGAAAAACATGTCGCACCTGGTAGCAGCAGTGCTCGACGACGGGATTGGTAAAATTGATCGAGCTCGTCTGTTTTGGGTTGGCGATGAAGAGATTTTGAAGGGGGTTGAAATGGTAATGTCATTTGGAATTTTAGGAAAGAGATGAACGAGTTCTTGGGGATGGAAGAGGCGTTGTAATGGCCATTGGAGTTACTGAGCGTGAATGAGCAGTTTTCGGTGGTTATTGATCCGGGAAGAAGGCTATTGGTGTGGCGGTCTGGGCTTATGAGTTGGTATTGGGCCGATTTGAAAATGGTAAAGCCCGATTTGGAATTCAACTAAGTTTTTATTTAAAATATAATGGTGTACTAACTTTAAATAATGATATCTTGCTCATACATTATCGGAATTGGACGAAACAAGATCCGTTGGGATCGTATGGACGGTGGCTACACCACGGAGCTGACTGGAAGTGGATTGGGGCTCGTTTGAATTTACGGCGAATTAAATTGTTTGATTCAAATCAAATAACAGTTGTCGTTCTTTAACGGTGAACTGCAAATGTGAGTAAAACTCACCAACTCTGAACAGTTATATTTTTATAATGTATTCTTAGAACTGTTAATCATTGTCTGATTGCTGTGTGTTGGTTGATTGATTGAACTGCTAGTCAGTTAGTTAAATTTCTATATTGATTCTGTTTAACAGAATATATCATATGGAACTGAAAGTGATGTTATTTATATTGTCTAACATCTGTGATGCAGGGAAACAGGTTGGAGGAATCCGACTGGATTCCTCAACAGTTATTTTATTGTTTTTCATGTATTTTAATATATGATGTGAATTATAACCTGTTGTTGATTGTGTGTGTATGGACGAGATTAGACATCGTGATTTGATATGATTGAATACCATGACATACCGGAATGTAGATAAAGGAGATTTTTCAAAGTGATATAGAAAAAGAGATATTTATAAAGTGGAATATTTATAAATAAGAAATGTTTATAAATTGGAATATTTATAAATAGGAGATATTCAAAAAGGAAATAATTACAAACCATTTTCTTTTTGAATGGAAAGGTCTGTGTGGCGAGTTTGGGGATTTTCCCAATACTCCCGATACAAAGGAGGTTATGGCGAATTTTCCCGGGAATTTAAGAAGTTAGAATATTTCAAGAATAAATTTGAAAAGGAAATATTTGTAAACCATTTACAAATAGAATTGGAAAGGGAACATTATAAAAAGGAAATCATTTTTAAAGTGTAGAACCGTTATTTAAAAGTAAAATCTTTTCAAATGAATAAAACGTTGTTAAAAAGGAAATCTTTATAAAGTGAATAAAGTAAATCGAATATGGTATTCGAAAGGAGAAATCGAATATGGTATTCGAAGTTAGTTAATCGAATATGGTATTCGAAGTTAGTTAATCGAATATGGTATTCGAAGTTAGTTAATCGAATATAGACATTCGAAAGGAGTTAATCGAATATGGTATTCGAAGTTAGTTAATCGAATATGGTATTCGAAGTTAGTTAATCGAATATGGTATTCGAAGTTAGTTAATCGAATATAGACATTCGAAAGGAGTTAATCGAATACGGTATTCGAAGTTAGTTAATCGAATATGGTATTCGAAGTTAGTTAATCGAATATGGTATTCGAAGTTAGTTAATCGAATATAGACATTCGAAAGGAGTTAATCGAATATGGTATTCGAAGTTAGTTAATCGAATATGGTATTCGAAAGTTAGTTAATCGAATATGTTATTCGATAGGGGTTAGTCAAGTCGAGTTAGTCAAATAGAGTTAATCAGATAGAGTTAATCAGTTAGAGTTAACCAGTTGAAGTTAATTAGTTAGAGTTAATCGATTAGAGCTAAAACAAACTAGAGCTAATCAAATATAGTTATTTGAGACAGAGTTAGTCAAACATAGTATTCAGGGTAAGTTGCCATCTTGTACGACTGCTAGCGTAATTCGCAGGGCTGTAAATAGCCTACGGCGGTCGGATGTTTCCTGAGGTAGTCAGGCGTAACTATTGTGATCGCTGCGATCTAGAGTCAAGCGAATGGAGTTTAATCGAATATTGGTTATTCGATAGGAGTTAATCGAGTTGATCGAGTTGAGAAATAAGTTAAGTTAAATAAGTTGAGTTGATCGGGTGGTTCGACCAAGTTAGTCGAGCCTAGTTAATCGAATCGAATTGGTCGAACCAAGTAAGTCGAGTTAAGTTAGTCAAGTTAGTCGAGCCTAGTTAATCGAATCGAATTGGTCGAACCAAGTAAGTCGAGTTAAGTTAGTCAAGTTAGTCGAGCCTAGTTAATCGAATCGAATTGGTCGAACCAAGTAAGTCGAGTTAAGTTAGTCAAGTTAGTCGAGCCTAGTTGATCGAATCGAATTGGTTGAGCCAAGTAAGTCGAGTTAAGTTAGTTAAGTTAATCGAGTTAAGTTCGTCGAGTTAAATAAATCGATGTTAGTTTCAACGAAGGGAGTTATCGATTTTAGTTTAATCGAAGTGAGATTTTCAAATATGAGATATTTGAAAAGGAAGAGTTATCGAATATTAGTTATTCGAAGAGAGATTATCGAATATCGTTTATTCGAGAAGGAGTTAATCGAATATAGGTTATTCGAAGAAGAGTTAATCAAATAGAGATTTCTCGAAGAGAGTTAATCGGCGAATTCGATTATATCGAATTCGGGAAAGTACTTATATGTTCCAGTGTTTAAATAGAGATTTATTTATATATAAATAAATAAGTGTTAGGTAAATTATTCACTAATAAGAATAGAAGTTATAATTAAAGTGTGACAATTCGAAAGGAGGGATTATAACGTTATCGTTATAACCAATGTTTTAAATATAGAAGTGGATTAGTAAAATTGGATCCGAGAAAGGCGTAAAGAAGTTGTTAAAGATTAAAAGATAAACTTTGACCATTTCGAAGTTATAACGTTGTACAGTTAAGGTCTGAGAGGTAATTATACCCCAACTTGAGTGACTTCCTTCTTAACTAAGAAATGGTAAGGTTTGATCGTAAAGGAGTTTTGGAAATGTTTTCCAAACGAGAATCAGAAATGTTTTCTGATAAAAGAAAATAAGAATTTAGAATATAGGGAAACAGGAGATAAGTAAATAAATGAACTAAAGAGATTTATGTTAAATGATGTTTGTTTGATATAATTTCCATCTGGAAATAATATCGTTGTTTGCACACTTGTTTTTCTTTGATAGTTAACTCACCGACTATCGAAGTTTTGACCATTTTAACGTTGTTAATATGGAGAGACCGGTTGGATTATTATCCATAGAACCACTCTGTATTGGCATAAGCGTCGCGAATCATATATGCCAAAGATAATTGAAGACGGAGTAAAATGCAAGGGCTGTTGTATAAGTCTTAGATAACAGTGACTAAGATGGATATACAGAATAGTGCCTTCGGTTTGTCCAGCCCCAGGACAACTTGTATGGACGAAAGTCTGACAGAGTATATCCAATGAATCGCGTAAGTTGATCTGTTCAAACGTATTCACGTTTGGTGGCGGAGGAATTCGTTTCTCTTAGCTGTATACCAGTGTTATTTTTGGATAAGTCAATTTGTGATTTGGCGGGTATGACGATGTGACATTCTAAGTGAATGATGATGACTTGTATGAATGAATGTCTGACAGAGTATTTCCAGAAAGGTCACTTACCTTGATTTCTTCAACTATACCAAGAGTGGAAGCGGAGAAGGAAACTTCTTTTAGCTGACACATAATGTATGGTTGTAGACGTCAATTAGTGGTTCTGATGGATCTGACAATGTGGCATTCGAAGTGAATCTGATGTGATGATAAAGCGTAGCTTCTAGCCTCATCAACCGGTAAATGACAGAAATCGGGCAGGTAGCATGGCTAAGTCGGTCGCACCGAAGTAGGGTGTATAATCACCTATCTAGTGAATATTCATTTGTTTCTTAAATCTATCAATGTTGTCCCATATATATACGGGAACGGTTGCTGATCCCAACCGTTGGTGATGTACATTCGATACACTCAAGCGAAATGAGTGGTCGGTCATGTGTGGCTGAGTTACAAGATGTTCTTGTTGAACTCCAGTGTATCGTTCCTAGAGTACACTGATCGGAAGGTGGTTCCATACCTTGTCATAGTTGGAAATCCATTACCCAATACGTGCTTGCGATTTTGATTGTATACTATATATGTAGAACGTGAGATGAAAGCGTTTCTGCTAGTTGATATCTATTTGTACATAGACATTATTATAATATCAAAAGGTTTTTGATATAAAGATATTTTGGATTCTCATAAGGGAAAAAACCCGTTCCGTTCTGCGGCGTGGTCTTATGAGATATCGTTTACTTGTTCATATACCTGTTTAAACTGTTTTACTCATACCAGTCCCATGACTGACCCGGAGTTTACTTTGTTGTTTTCCCTAAACTCTTGGGTGCCTAAATTTGTACGGGCAGTCAGGTAGTCGGGATTTGCAGATACATTGAAGAGCTGGAGCAGGAGGCTTCAGAATCATATAGCTATAGTTTATTTCCGCTGTGTTGTAAGTGTTGTACTCTGATAAGTGCTATTGTATGCATAACTGTTATATTTCCAAGTTATGTTATCTATTATATGTTATTCGTTCCGCTGTGAGGTTCGTGTTACTCTGATGTTGTGTTCTTCTTCTTCTTCTATTCTAAGTTTCTATCTTATCTATTCTTACCCTCTAATTTCTTTCATTAACTACCGGGATTTTTCGATGTTTTGGTTATCGACATCGAGCTTATGTCGATAACCAAAGTCGCCGAAAATCTGGGTCGTTACAAGCTCCACCCCCTTTGCCGCTGCCCCCTCCTCCACCAGCCACCACCAGCCTCCGACCGCTGACCGCACCCCCTCCTCCTCTTCCCCTCCTCCTCCTCTTCCTCCTCCTCTCTCTCACCTCTCTTTTATGTGATTTTGCAAACCCTAGGAGCCACCACCACGGCCACCGCCGCCGCCGCCGCCGCCCCTTAGCCTCCTCCCCACCTCACATCATGTCCAGCGCCCCCTTCCCCCTCCTCAATTCCGGCCGTGGCCCCCCCGGTCACCAAAAACCCATTTTACACTAATCACCCATTTTGCAAATAAGCCCCTGACCGCATTTCGCCAATAACTCTCAAACGGTGCGTTTCTGGCCAAAGTCTCTCTAAATCAAAGTTGTAGAGCACAAAATTCTCTTCGATTTGGCTATATGGAAGTCGTGTTTTGGAGTTCGGAGCTGCTCGGAAAACGCGTTCGAAGTCTGCTGTCTGAAAGCAGTAAAATTTCTTGTACTTTCGCGAATTCTGGCGAATTGGATCATTTTCGGCAAAAAGACCCTTAGGCAAAAGTTGTTCAGAATGGCGTGCTTGTGCTAGGAAATAAGATGGGTTGAAAATTGGAGCTAGTATGCGAAGCCTGGAGCTCAATCAAAAATTCAGCAGTACAGAAAAGGCGTCAGAGAAAAATCAAGGTGAGAACTTCTCACTCAAATTTCATTTTCTAGTTAGAAATATATACTAGGATGCAGACGGTGCTTAATAGAAGCACCCGACACCTTTGTTTGAAACCATGGATGTTTGGTTGATTTGTGAATTGAGTGATTTGGTTGAAATTGGTTTGGAAAATGGATGAACTTTGATTTGGGTATGGTGTGGGCCATTATTAGACCGGGGACAAGGCTAGGCCTAGTCCCGTTTCTAGTACCGTGCCGTTATGCCGCCGGAATTTTCTAAAATAAGTTAGAAAAATAAAAATATCATTTTATTGTGTAAATGAACTGAATAGAAATTCAGGTGTCGAAATAAAATATTTTATCGTTAAAAATATAATTTTTAACGTGTGTGTTTATAAAATAAAATATTCATTTACAAACCAGACGGTCTGTTTATGTACACTGTTTTAACTGATATTGATTGGGACGATAAATTTTACATTTCGCCCAACTGCACAAATAATATTAAGTGTTTGTTGATGTGAAACCCCACACGGGTATTGGGATGATATTTGACGTACACTAGTCCCAATAATTAGTTGTGTGTCGATCGATAGGTTGACAGACTATTGTGTTGTGCACTTTGGATGATGGTTGATTATTTATCGTTGCTATTATATACATGTGTTGGGTGGAATCATATAATTAACGTTATATGGTAATTGATTGGGCCTTGATTGACGCTAGTCTATGAATTAGAAAAGCGCGACATTTGTAATAAATTCTGCAAGCATACAGGTGTGTAGCATACAGGTCGAACACAGGGAGGTTTAATTTTTTTTTTCTTGGGCGTGTTAGACGAAGCTGGATGTTGATTTTGCAAATAAAACAAAACAAAATTAAAACTGTAATTTGATTCAGAACAGATCTAACTGAACCGACGATCAAATCACAATTTCAATGGAAAAGCAATGAACTATGAATCAGATTCAAATCTAATAAATCCAATTAAACCTATGAACGCGATTAAAATACAGAAAATAAAAGTGCAGAATATAAATAACAACAGGAAATAAAATTAGGATTACCGCTGAATCTAATCAGACGGTCAATCACTAATGAAAAGAAATGCAAAACACAAATAGTGTTCTATCGAATCTAATCGTGTAGACACACTAATTGCTAAGAAATAGAAAAAATGCAGAAAATAAAAAGAAGAAGAAGAACTAGAAACTTTATTAGAAATAGAAAATGGGATATAGGATGGTGGCTACAATGCCATTACAAGGGTGTATATAGGGGATAACCAAACCCTAACCCTAACCCTAATGATAACTGGGCCTTGTCATTACATCACTAATTAGTTTACAATGAGAAACATAAATGGGCCTTAGATAAATAAAGCAAATTTGGGCCTTTTCTCTTTTCCTCTTGCTTCCTTGACACTTCTTCATTGATTTGTGATGTGCAAAGCCTTGTTATCAATCCTTTTCTTGTCCAACAACAACTAGATGTGATATCTTTTCAAAATGCAAATACACAGCAAATTGAACTCTATTTCTCAACATTTCTGGTTGCATGCGGGCTGGGTTGGAATATCTGTAAAAATAACAAAACAATACCCAAGTAATATTTATTTATATACAAAAGATAAGATATAAGAGCATAAAATAAACACATTTCTATGTCAATCAAATACCCCCACACTTATCTTTTACTCGTCCTCGAGTAAAAAGAAAATGAAAAATTAACTAGATAGGTCGCACTTTCGTAGGAAACACGATTGCATTGAGCGTATGCAACAAGCCGTTAAACCTCTAGGTGTCCCTAGTAGGACGAGTGGTGTCTCGTGAGGGTTTTCAGCGGATACTACCCACAAAATCCACATGCAGTATGCTATGATTCTAATGAAACTACATGAATGCAATGGACATATGCAAAAACGAAAAATGACAACACGACTTATTTCAGGAAAGTGGTACAACAAATTAAGTTAATAATTTCTAACCAGTTGATTTTATTTTAGATACCTCGACTTGTCACAAATTTTCAATATGAATCAAGTTTTCAAATGTTAAATTCCAGTTTGGCCAGTTAGTTCGGTCGATAACATAGTGCAGCCATGAAATAAATTCTTAGTTTGCTTGGCACAGTTTGCAAAGTGGTATTCTAATTTCCTCATGTATGGCTAGTCAAATCAATAAGGTCAAGAAGTGTTTGGGTATCATCGCTTATTCTTTATTCTATAAAATTTTAAGATTTATGATTAAGTACATACACCTAACTAAAAAGACCAAGGTTTACCACCCATGCACTGCCTCGCGGACTAACGGAGAGTGGGTAAAGAGCTTGGCGGATTGTGCAGGCCGACTTTGACTTTGTCAACAACGTGTCGGTAATCCTTAGGTGTCCAATCTCATAAAATGAGACCAAGATATTCCAACGCTGACTTTGTCAACAACATGTCGGATAGAGCTTGGCGGGTTTGCACACCAACGCTCGATATACAAGCAATGTTGGATACCCTTGGATTACTATTATTTTTATTGAATTTATAAGCTCAAAAAGAGAGTTACGCGAATTCAACTTAACACAACTTAGTTTTAAAGATTTGACAAGCCGTTATAAGTATTTTAAGTCCTCCACTTATTTAAACAAAGTCTACAATATAGAATAGATTTCATGGCCATAACCTAAGAATCTCCCTATGTACTGGTTACACTATTATCCCTCAAAATTAAACTTTTCATTATATTTCCTATTCGATCTAAGTTGAGAGAGAAAAATACTATCAACTGGCTAAAAATTGTAAACTTATTTTGTTGTATCAAACTAAAATGAGTCATGTTTCAAAAAAAAATGGCATGTTACTACAGTCTAAAATGCATGATGGTCCTATTTAAATGATGAAAATAAAAGAAATAAAAACAAAGAAAAATGAAAATGGATGAAATGCAGACTCCCCCCCCCCCCCACACTTGAACTAAACAGTGTCCACACTGTAATTTTTTTCTATATTTGAAAGATAGTACCCAAAGGTGTATCAAATGCAAAATAATTTGAAGAATGAAATGTAGTTTAGCTATATGTAGGGATGGATCATATGTACAATGATATATGTGTTTGCGGTGCACGCGATGCAAAGAATTCCACCAACTTTTCCGCCCACACTTGGTTCTAGCCCTATCAGTCCCATTCCCACTATGTCTAGGTATATTTTCTAACAAGCAAGAGTTTTTGAAAACCATATCATCTTTAAACCTAGATTTATAGTCCAGGAGATAAATGTCTAGGGTCGTACTAACATGAAGTTTTTCAACAAAACTAACATTCCAAAAATAGTTCATGTATTCAACAAATTTGTCAGTGTAATTTTTCAAAAATTTGTGATCGTATGTAAATTCAGTGAAATTTGACATCTGAGTGGTGTTCAAGACTGTGTGATCACATTTCTCATCATTAACTGTCAACGTATTTTCGACACTGACAATCTCAAGTTCATTTGAAATTTCCTCAAAGTTAAAATTTTTCGAACTCGTGACATGAATCCACTTCTTCCTTATTTGGCAATTCATCCTCGTACAAATCAAGAAATTCATGTTCATTAAAATCCATTTCCACTTCTGAGTTTTTGAAAAATTCAACATTTTCATTTGGTTCAATTTCAAAAATTTCAAGTTTCTCACAGCCTGAAAGAGGAAGATCAAAATTTAAGCTTAAATCTTCTTCCTGAAAAGAGTTGAAGTTCAAATCATTGGTTGAATTTTGAAAAACTTCATCAAGATGATTATTCTCAATTTCAAAAGTCGTTATTTGAAAATTTTCAATGTCAGCAAAGAATGGATTATTTCCTGATTCATCGCTTGTTTGAATTTGATTTTGTTGCTCTCGTTGTTCTTTCAAAGATGTCAATAAACAAAGAAGTTCATCCATCTTTCTATCTTTTTCATTAAGCTGTCTATCTAGCCTTTCTACCCTCTCTCTAAAAATGTTAAGACGATCGTTGATTTGAGAGCTCTCGTTTGGAATTTCCTGATTTTCAAAATTATAATCCACATCAATTTCACAATCAATATTATTTCCAATGTGGTAGTTGTTTGAATTTTCAGAAAACTGACAATGATATTGGAAATCATTTTGATCATAGAAATTTTGTTCATAACCAAAACTGTTAAAATTCGAGTGAAAATTGCAATTTTGGTCATTTTCAAGATGTTCATATGGGTTGTAGTTTTGAAAATTTTGATCGATTTGAAAATCATTTTCAAAATTATTTTCGAATTGGTTTCCAACCCCATATTGATGTGGATCAAAGCTATTTTGCGATTCAAAACCGTTTTGATGTGGATGTGACCCATAATCAAAATTATTGAAATTTAAATTGAAATCATCATTTCGATTATATCTATGATTTTGAAAATGTTGGTCAGTTGGAAAATTTTGAAAATTGTTGACATTGGGCTCACGAAATTTTGGAAAATCTTGTTTCATGAGTTGCAATTCATACTCATACTCTTCAAGAGGACGTCTACTTCGATTATTATCCCACATTTCTCTCAATGATTTTTTTGAATTAGACATTTGAAATGAAATCACGGCAAGACAGAAATTATTCTCAATTCAAAATAATATAAAATAATGAGTTGTGCTCTATTAATTAACTGACTCAATTGGAAGGGGGAAGAGGGTCTTATGGCCGTTCACGTATAGTATAAAACTAAGGGATATGACCAATGTTTTACGGGTAGTATGCAACCTCTTTTGCTAAAAGTTCAATAAATTGAACTAATATATATCCGCGATCCAATTGTACGAGACAGTCAACTTCACAAAGCACCACTTTTCAGTTATATTATTTTGAAAATCAAAATCACGTGTTAAAATTGAAAATCGATGAGAGTGATTAGTTATGGAAAACCGTTCCTCACCACAAATTCAGAAATATCAGTCACAGACAGACACAGAAATATAAATTGCAGAATTAAAATTTACATTCAAGCCGCTGCCCCTGCAGAATTTTTTTACAACAATTGTCTATATATTATTTTCTTTTTCCTTTTGCAGCAGAGCACCTGTAGAGTTTTAAAAGTTTTCACCTTGATCGGCAGTCCTCCAGTGAATTTGGGAAGCGCTAGCGCGTTCACACCCCACTTGGTGTGCAACCGCTCCAACCCATCTGAATCGTCCGCTGCTTTCTGTTGTTGTCGCTTTCTATTAATTGCTTGACTGTGCTGCGGCACGGGTTCGGGCTAGGAGCCCGAAAAAAAAAAATTTAAGACCTTTTTTTGAAAATTTCTCCCTTTTTTTTGTGAAAAGCAGCAAAAATTCAAGAAAAACATAAAAAAAAAAAACAGAATAAACAGCTAGATGGAAAAGAGAAACAAAACAAAACTTAACAACTACAAAAACTAGCTAAAAAAACAAAACAAAAGAAGATAAACTAAGATGCACCTAAACAAAGGAACAAGGAGTCGGCTGAAACAAGAAAATGGCTCACACTAAATTCAAACCAATACGGGACCGTCACCACGCACTCAAGCTTAGGGCACGTGAACAATTCCCCAAAAGAAATCAATGCCAATATTTACACCCCTTCCTCAACGCAAAGACTCGGTTAACCTCTTCTGAGAAAAACGCAGACAAAATCAGAAAATTCTTTCCCCAAATTTAAGGATTTGCGTGGTGGTGATGCTTGGATGGGGGTATGAGGTTACGTGAACGTTAGAAGATGGTGGTTTTAGATCTGATGGATGCGAATTTGTGGAGGGTGCGTGGGTGTAGCTATTTCAGGTGAGGAGTTGTTTGAGGAGAATGATTGGGTTTGTGATGAAGTGCTATGGGGATATGGACGGTTTTGGAAAGGGAATTTGGGGCAGATGATGTTTGGTTGGTTGTTATGGTCAGGGCAGTTTGTGAATAGGGGATGAAAGGGGATGGGTTGGCTTGTGTACGGTGCTGGGGATTCAGATGGTTAGGATTTTGGATTGACGTGGATGAGTACTGTTTGGTTGTATGTGTTGTAATGGGGGCGACGTTTGAGATCCGAGTCTTGAGTATGGTACGTTTGGGTTTGGCTTGGATGACGAGATGAAGGTATGGAAGAGTTAGCAGTTTGAGCAGGAAATGTGAAGTATTCAGATTATGGAGGATGGTCTGCTGCCGAAGATGTGTTATGGAGTGATGTAAAGGGGTATGTGAAGATGGACGCCGGTTTGTTGTTGTGGTTTTGGACTTGTATGATGGAGGAGATATGCCAGAATAAAGGGAGAAAAAAGAAGAAACATACAAGAAGAATTATTCGGCAAGGAGAAGGAAGATTATGTAGAAAAAGGAAAAAGAACAGAAAATATAGAAGAAAGAAAAATAGAAAGAAATTTGTTTGTTTGTTTTTTTAGAATTATTGAGAAAAAGGAAAGGATTTGAAAGGAAAAAAAAAGGATGGAAACCATTGTATTGACAGTTGGAAAGAAGTAAAATGAAAGAAGGAATAGATGGAAAGGAATTAAAGAAAAAATGAGTTTTTTTTTTACTTGTAAAAGAGAAATACAAGAATTTGGCAAGTTATATAAAATTGAAAAGGAGTATAAAAGGAAAAGGAAAGAAGTTAAAGAAGAAAAGCAATTTTTTTTCTATGCATTTGTAAACAAAAAGAGAATTTGAACAGAAAGAAAAAAAAATAGATGGGAAAGGGGAATGATGTCTGGTTTAGTAGGGGGTTGATGAGGTATTGACTGAAGTTCTGAGATGTTGGGGAAAAGAATTAGCAGAAAGAAGGAAAGAAATTTGTATATTTTTTTAGAAGGTTTGTAAAGGAAGAAGGTGAGAAGTTGGAAAGAAATAGATGAAAAAAAAGGGAGATAGAATGGTGGAAATTGGCAAGATTTTTTTTTTCTTCTTTTTTTTTTTTTTTTTTGAAATTTAGAAAAGAAGAAATCAATCTAGTGGAAAGAGGAAAGAAAGTGCAAAGGAAAGAAACTAAATAAAAATATATGGCAAGTTCTTTTTTTTTTCTCTTGATTAGTGGATGATTGTACCAATGAAATTGATATATCAAATCACAAACAAGATTTTTTTTTTATATGCACGAAAATTAAAGGAAAAATAAATAAATAAAATAAAACTAACATGAATCAGAAATTAAATAAATAACAAAATCTAATCGTTACCTCCCCGGCAACGGCGCCAAAACTTGATCGACGCTAGTCTATGAATTAGAAAAGCGCGACATTTGTAATAAATTCTGCAAGCATACAGGTGTGTAGCATACAGGTCGAACACAGGGAGGTTTAATTAAAAATTATTATTTATTTTTTTCTTGGGCGTGTTAGACGAAGCTGGAGGTTGATTTTGCAAATAAAACAAAACAAAATTAAAACTGTAATTTGATTCAGAACAGATCTAACTGAACCGACGATCAAATCACAATTTCAATGGAAAAGCAATGAACTATGAATCAGATTCAAATCTAATCAAATCCAATTAAACCTATGAACGCGATTAAAATACAGAAAATAAAAGTGCAGAATATAAATAACAACAGGAAATAAAATTAGGATTACCGCTGAATCTAATCAGACGGTCAATCACTAATGAAAAGAAATGCAAAACACAAATAGTGTTCTACCGAATCTAATCGTGTAGACACACTAATTGCTAAGAAATAGAAAAAATGCAGAAAATAAAAAGAAGAAGAAGAACTAGAAACTTTATTAGAAATAGAAAATGGGATATAGGATGGTGGCTACAATGCCATTACAAGGGTATATATAGGGGATAACCAAACCCTAACCCTAACCCTAATGATAACCGGGCCTTGTCATTACATCACTAATTAGTTTACAATGAGAAACATAAATGGGCCTTAGATAAATAAAGCAAATTTGGGCCTTTTCTCTTTTCCTCTTGCTTCCTTGACACTTCTTCATTGATTTGTGATGTGCAAAGCCTTGTTATCAATCCTTTTCTTGTCCAACAACAACTAGATGTGATATCTTTTCAAAATGCAAATACACAGCAAATTGAACTCTATTTCTCTACATTTCTGGTTGCATGCGGGCTGGGTTGGAATATCTGTAAAAATAACAAAACAATACCCAAGTAATATTTATTTATATACAAAAGATAAGATATAAGAGCATAAAATAAACACATTTCTATGTCAATCAGGCCTCATTCCAATCGGGAAAATAATGAATATTATAAAAGAAAATTCATTTGTTGAATATAAAAATAGTCATGTGTTGACGATGTTCATGTGTTGAAACTATTTATGTGTTGAGTAAACTATTTTAACAATAAAATTTACATCTTTATCATATTTAAAATTAGAAACTACTTCACGGTGGAGTCTGATTTAAAAATCAAACGATAGATACCATAGTTTTATAAAATATATTGCATAACAAAAATTGTCGTGTGTTGACAGTTGTTAGACCAAAAATTGGCACTAACACCCAAATGCTATGAGAAAACCTCACAATCACATATTAATGCAGAAAAAGCAGTAAAATAAGAGGAGACACACGAAATTTTTATAGTGGTTCGGCTCAAACCAAGCCTACGTCCACTTTATAGTTTCTTAAATCCTAAGAAGCTATTACAATGTTGTTTGCTTGCCGTTTATACACGAAATCCTCATGTTTACAATGAAGAAGAGGAGATTAGAGAATGAATTTATACACGAATTCCTCGTGTTAAAGTGATGAGCAATGTCCTTGCTTGGTTGTAAAGGAGACCAAGTGTTGGAGTCGCCAAAAAGTCCCTTGAAATGACCATCTCCTGGTGTATTTATAGATGTAGAGAAGCAGCTAGGTGCTCTGAATCGGATCAGATCGGAGGGGCACGTTGCATGCACTAAGGCCATCTCGGAGATAGTGCAAGAGTGGTCTTCAGATCGTGCTAGGACAGGTGTAAGCCGATCCGGATTAATAGGAAGTAGTTACTCCTTGAGAACAGGTCAAAGTTGAGGTGTAGCAGCAGGTCGAAGCGGTTCGGTTCGGGTCCTCTTCCCTCCGAACCGATCCGGAGCATTCCAACCGAAGGCGAGACGTGTTGCTATACATCTGAGCAGGTGCAGGGGGGTCGGTTCGGACTTCCGATCCGAACCGAGTTGGTGTCTTCAATCCGAAGACTTTGTGCTGTTGTGAGGATCCGATGCGAAGCGGGTCGGATTGCTCCATTCCATCCGATCCGAAACGAGTCATAGCTCTGCCAAAACCATCCAATGCTATGCTTCTTCGAAGAGAGGAGTCGGAGCGGGTCCGATCCGATCCGGGAGGTCAAGCCAATTTCCAAATTCCAAGTTTCCGGTTCTGCATGCATTCACGGAAACGGGCATAACTTTCAAACCGTAAGTCCGATTGAGCTGAACCAATGCTCAAATTGAAGCTGATTCAGAGAGCTACAAGAATTATAGAGCTTTGCTCTGTAATTGCTGATTTCGGGCCCAAAAAAGGTCGTCTGATAGGAGTTCCGGGCCATTCTTTGTTTGTGATGCGACTTCAACAAAATCTCTTGCTGCCTTCTGACGGTATTCCCAACACTTGAGCGTATTGTTGAGAAGAGATTCCATGTGTGACTGTTTTGACTAAAAAGCGGGTCAACAACAGTACTCATGTATTGAGATTAGTCGTGAGTTGAAAGAAATATAGATTCATGTGTTGAATAGAATATATATTCATTTGTTGAATAGAATAACGAATTTATTGAAATATATAAAGCCGTGTTGATTAGAGTTGCGCTATTTTGACGTGAACGATATTTATATCGATTATATTCGTTTTTATAATGAATATAGAAAGTAGTGATTTCGAAATATAACATTTTGAAAATATTATCATTTATATAGTAATGATATGAAATATTCAATTTTGATTTGAAATTGAATATAGAGTTGAAATGGTTTTGAAAACAAATTTAAAACGATTTATAAAATACGTTTTAAAAGGAAATCGACGAAATAGGTAATATATATATATTATATATATAATGGCCTTAATAGAACGCGCCGCACCGCGGCAGTTCGTGAATTTCGACCATTGACTTCGAACTGACGTTGCGGGAGATCCGACCGTTGGATTCTCCTAAAACTGGAACCGTTGGGTTCGTATCGAAAAGAGCTTTCCAATGAATATTAGAAATTTGAAATCTAACGGTTGGATTTGGAATTATGTCCAAATCAAATTTGGAAAAGGTCACTGTAAGTGCAGTTCGATGGCCGTTGATGGAAATCGACTGTACGTACCTTGATAAAATTATTAAAAATATGAATAATTTGTGTAAAATCATAATATGTGAATTGGAAAGAACTGGGATGTAAAACCCCACATTTGAAATGATAAAAGGAGATTTTTATCGAAATGAACTAGTTTTGAACTAGAATTAAAATCAATTTTTTTTTTGAATTAAATAAATTAAATTTGAATTGGTTTTGAAAATAACCAGAATTTCTAATATACGTGAATTGGAATGGATTTGAATTGAAATTATCTTCGGAATATTTTGATGTTGGATTTCGTGACTATACAGATATTGTTATGGGAATTTGAAAGATATATTTTATATCGTTATTTCCAATACGATATTTGTTGGTTTCAGGATTTGATATTGAATATAAGGTGGTATATTTTCTATTCAGAGCCTTGTACTTAATATCAAATGTGATGTGGGTTTGTCGTGAATGGTGTCTTCATTAACACTGTTCTTAAGCCAAATAGAGAAAAAGATTAAATCTTTCTATTTAGATTTAATGAAGTGTATCAATTAAATAATATTTGGTTGGAATTGAATTAGAATTGGTTCTTGGGTTTATCGTGAGCGGTGTTTTGAATAACACCTGTTCTTTAACCCGATTAACAATAAATTGTGATTTTGGGTTTATCGTGAATCGTGTTTTAGATGACATTGGTTTTTTAACCCAGTTAAAGGCGGGATTGATTTTTGAAAAGATTAAAACTAAGTGGAGTTTTAATGAATCTTTAACTAGATTGAAATGTGAATTGATAATTTAAATGATCAAATCTGAAAGGGGATCGAGAATGGAGTACCACCAGTTTTGCTCCAAAGCGATAGTTAAATCTTTAGTTAGATTTGAACGTGAAATGGTAATTAAATTTACCGATAGCACTGTGGTGTTAGATATGGAGTATTACCAGTTTTGCTCCATGGGATAAATAGGTTGGGATAGGGAAATATAATAAATAATTACTTCGGTGTGGTTCGCTAATCCCGACTAGTTTGGAAAACCACAATATGGTTTGATATGATATCCAAAGGAAGATTAAAGAATAAATTTAGAAGAATTTATCTTTGATAAAATTAATGGGAACCTTTCCCCTAAGAATGTGATTTTGTGAATAAAAGAATATTCTGAATTGGAACGAGGCGTTTGTTGTGTTTGTGTAACATTTGTTTATCATATACGTGGGTTATTCAGAAAGGCCGAGTTTATACCCATTCTGAATAACCGATTCGACGAGATGTCGAAGGTGAAGGCGGTGGTTGAAGACCGGAAGTCTTCACATCGTTTGGGTGATTACTGATGATCTCGATTGGGTTGTACACCCAAGATGAGGGAAACAGTTGGTGATCGTCTAGACGTACTTGGAGATCGATGGATATGCGAGGAAAGTGCCTCCGGTTTCGTTCAGACCCAGAACGAACTTGTAAATGGATTGTGTGTCTAACATTGGATTTTATTCTGTGTTGATTGATCTCTATTAAATATACATCTGTTTGGCGGCGGAGAATTTATTCTCTTGCTTAACGCCCTTCTCTGAGACGTACGAGCTCAGAGTTTGTATATCGATGGACATCAGTCGCATGGAGTGAATTGCCTATGTGGCACGCCTAAGTGGCAAATGATCAAGGCTTCTGTTGAAAAGCAAAGTCTTGTGGTTGATGATCAAAGCACGACCTGTGTGGCGCAACTTTGTGTATAACGTGAATTCGCGAGCCTCACACCTCGGTATGAGTCAAAAACGGGATAGTGACTGCAGGGAGTGCACGACGTTTCTTTCTAGCTATGGTGGTGTTAGTGACCTACCAGCCCTGACATTTATATACTTTTCACCTGTGTGGTTGTTGGATACGAGGCGCCTCAGATATAGGTCTGTAAGGACCGGGAAACGTGTGCTCAGGAACTGCCAATCCTCAAAAGTAAGAGAGGACCGGCCCTGAAGATCCAAGGATTGCTGTGTGCGGTCCTGAGACATTTGCTAGAGTGTCTCGAACGGAGAGGAGCTTGCCCCTTGCCTCGACTCATGACGGAAATCCAATTTCCAATGTGTGATAGTGCGGTTTTATTTCTAGAACCTAGTATGGCAACATAGTGGTATGGGTCATTCATGCCGCCTATGATTGATATTTATGATTGAAATTGTTTTGACACCATACACCTATAATAGTATCAAATAACGTGTTTTTAATGTATCAAGCATGCTTTGGCTGTTATAAGGTAAAAACCCTATCCTCCGGCTTGCGTTGCATTATGTGATGGGACCTGGGTCTTATAACAGCTTCATTTTTCTTTATTTAGCATTGCGTTGTTTGTTTTATGCACTGGTATTCTTGGGAGGAAAGTTGTTCCGTGTTATACGGCGTGGTCCCTTGATTTACCTAACTTTAAAAATATAGATTAATAACTGTTTTAGTTCTCACACCAGTCACATGACTGACCTGGAGTTTATTGTTGTTAGCCCACTTTGTGAACTGGGCAACACAAAGTCATGATGTGAAACATTGAAGAACTTGGAAAGTACTGAAGCGGGCTGGATCGAAGCACTGAAGCGGGTCGGATCGGATAAATTTGGCTGTTCGGATCGGTGAATTATTACTGTTGGACTCAGAGAAGTACAACTGTTCGGATCGGAGAGTAACCTACTGCCAGTTGGATCGGAGAGCTACCTGCTACGAAGACAGATCGGAACGGAGTGAAAGAGAGCGAAGACTTAGCTTTGGGACAAAACCGGATCGGATCGGATACCCCGATCCGAACCCCTCCTGTATACTCTTTCGATCCGAACCCATCTTCCACGTCATTCTCCTGCATGATCGCCTGGTTATACGGAGCGGCTATGACCAGTTCCTACCCACAACGTCCACTGCTCTGATGCGCTGTCAACACAGAAATCCATCCGAACCCGAAGCTAATGGGATGGATGACACGTGGCTCCGATCCGGATCGGGTTCTGAGCGAATTTTCACCTATAAATACCCCGTCTGGAGACAAAGAAAAGGATCTTTTTTCTGGCACTTTGAGAGTTCATCCACCTTCATAACCCGAATTCCAGCAATCCCGGAAAATCCAAATCTTCTTTCATTATTTGTTTTTAGACAATTGAATGAATGTAAGTGAGTTGTGAGAGAAATTCAGTGAATATTTCATTGTAATTGCAACTACATCATTGAAAATAGTGAAAGACAAGTGGACGTAGGCATTTCTTCGCCGAACCACTATAAATCCTGTGTGTTCATTTTACTTTTGATCTTATTTCATTCTGTTTCTAGTCAATTTGGGTGTTAGAACCACTTTTTGGTCTAACATTTTGGTGCTTTCACTGAGAACCATCTGAATTCTTCGTTTTTCGGGATTATCGTTCTACTTTTTGGACCGTTGAGTTCAAAGAAGTTAATCCTCAAGTTTCGACGCTCTTGGATATTTGTTGAATTGATTGTTGAAGAACCATGGCCAAAGGAAAAGGCAAAGAAGTTCAATCTAGTCGAGGAAATGGAGTTGGCGAAGATCAGCAAAATGCAGTCGTGACAAGGTCTCGTGGGCAGAGCTCAGCAGCAGGACGAACCGATACAGGAAACCCGAACCGCCTTCAGGGGGAGAGCTCCGATCTGATCCGGGAAGGAGATTCTGAAGCAGTGCATTCCCCCAACCTGAACCGACCCGAGCAATTTGCCCTACACCGACCCGACCTGGCTTTCCAGCTCCGACCCGAACAGGCTTCCCAACTCCGACCCGACCCGATTTCCCATCTCTGAACCGACCCGTCACTTGGTGATGTTGGAACCTCTACTCGAGCCCCTACAAATGCTCCGAATCCAGCCACCAGGGTCAATGATCAGGTCAATCCATCCGCGCCCATTACTCAAGGAGATTTCTCGCGCCTACTTGACATGCTTGAGAGTACTAGGGAGGCTATGAAGATCCACGAGCGCACCAATCTCATGATGCAAGAAAATATAAGACTCATGAGCAGGGAAATTAGCGAACTCCGTAGACCGAGAACCCCATCCCCGGTTCGTCACACACCAGTGGATCAGTCTTCTTCTTCCGAGGAAGAGCGGCCCCGTGAACGAAGGCCGCTCGAACGACCTCGGAATTTGGAGCAGCTGACATTCGGATCTTTGGGGTCTCGCGAGGATATTGCACGAGCACTAGGAAATAATGATCCCACTCAGGGGAAAAGGCTCCAATCCTCTCCTCCCGAGATCGACCGGGAGCGTAGGGAACGGAGTAGAGCAGAAGCAGCTCAAAGAAGAAGGGCGTCTCCTGAACGAGAGCCCAGAAGGAACCCGGATACTAGGGCCAGGGAACCTGAACGGCCCCTAACTAATGCTGATGTACAGGCAATGGTTCGCCAGATTATGTCCGAGAGCCGGAACTATACCAATGAAGATTATGGCATTGAGCGGAGCCATACTCCTTTCACTGACGACATCCTCGACTTTCAGTTTCCTCGGCGCTTTAACCTGCCATAGATGGACAAGTACAATGGGAGAACTGATCCAGGGCAGCATTTGATGCGATATTCGTGGCTCATGAATGTTGCTGCTGCTCCTGATGCAGTGAAGTGTAAGGCATTCCAGATCTATTTAGAAGATGTGGCACTGTTCTGGTTTACCCGACTTCCCCCTCGTTCGGTATCGAATTATAGGGAATTGAGCGAACGTTTTATGAATCAGTTCCGACTCCATACCCGAAAGTCCAAAAGTGTTATTGAACTATCAAGAATTAAGCAGGCGCCAGGAGAGTCTTTGAGGTCATATCTTGACCGTTTTAACTTAGCTGTGACTGAAGTTAGTGATCCGCATGAGCCAACCATCTTGATGGCATTAAAGGAGGGAGTCGATCCTGAGTCCGAGTTTGGAGATTACCTTTCTGGAAAGACACCCTCCACAAGAGAAATATTCTATGAAAAGGCCGATATTTATTTAAGACGAGAGGAAGCCAGGGCAAACCGAAAGAGAAAATCTGAAGCGGCTTCAAAAGAAAATGTTCAGAGTAACGTCGTCGTGAAGCAGTCTGGGGAAAGTTCCGGAAAAGTTGAAGTGAATGTGGGAAACAAGAGTGGAAATGACAATTCTGGAAATGGGGGCAACAACAATAACCATAATGCGAATGGTAACAGAAGAAATAGAAATAGGGGAAGTGATCCTAACAAAAGACCCCGATTCCAGACTTATGAGAATTATACACCGTTGAACAACACTCTAGAGAACATTTACCTGGATACGTACAACGTTTTGCAATATAAAAGACCGCCACCTCGTGACTCGACAGAGAAAGAAATGGCAACTGGGAAGTTTTGTTTGTTTCATGGAACTCATGGGCATTCAACCAATGAATGTCGGCATTTGAGAGATGTGATTGAGAAGCTGCTGCGCGAAGGGAAACTGGATGAATATAAGGTTGCCCCGAGGGACAGGGGGAAAGGAGAGCAGGCTCCAAAATAGATTCAATCTTCTCCCAAGCCTACAGCGCAGCAGAAAGGCAAGGGAATTGTTATCAACTCCATAGTGGGTGGACCTCACCCAGCAATCCGTAGTTTTAAAGCAATGGATCAATATGTAAATGTTTCCAAGCACGGAGATGTGAATGAAGGTGATGATTTGGAAGATATCGCCCCCATAAAACAACAGAAGACAATGTTTGACCATGTGGTATTCCGCAGCAGAGATAATACTGGGATCCAATCACCCACTGATGATCCGTTGGTCATTACTACCACCATTGGGCCGGCCTTGGTTCATAAGGTGTTAGTAGACAACGGAAGTTCTGTTAATATTTTATTTAAAAAGTCATTCGATCAGATGAAGCTTGAATCTGAAGATTTGAAGCCATGTGAAGGATGGATCAGAGGCTTCAACGGGGCGTCAACAGCTCCCATGGGGTACATAGAATTGCCCATGACCTTAGGGCAAGGAGAACGCCGAAGAGTGCGGATGCTTCAGTTCGTAGTTTTGGACGTAGATTCGCCTTATAATGCATTTTTGGGGAGGCCTGCCCTTGCTGAGTTCAGGGCTTGCATCGCCCCTTGGTGTTTATTGCTTAAGTTCCCAACTGAAGCCGGAACTGGAGTAATGAGAGGGGATCAAGTTTCCGGACGGGCCTGCTATGTTGCCGAATTAAAGATGTTGATGAAAGGACTTAACATCGAGAGTAAAGATGCCTCGCCTCCCCCAAAGGGGGGCTCGGCATAGCAATTAGAGAGATCAACCCCGAAGGAGTTTCCCAAAGGAACGCCTGAGGACCTGGATCCCAGAAAAGACGAGGAACCAGAGACTAGAAATGCAACTCCTAATGAAGCGACAGTGGAAATTCCCATTGATGAAGCTGATCCAACAAGAATTTTGAAGATTGGATCTCAATTGGATCCATGTCGGGCCAAAGAACTAACGGACTTCTTGAAGGCGAACTTGGACGTGTTTGCCTGGACCCACGCTGACATGTGTGGGATATCGCCATCCATCATAAGTCACACACTAAATGTAAACCCGAAACATCTGCCTGTGAAGCAAAAGAGACGTATGCTGGGCCCAGAGAGGTCGGCTGCTCTCAAAGAGGAAGTGGAGAAGCTGAAGCAGAACGGATTTATTTGAGATTCGACATATCCCGACTGGATATCGAATCCCGTCCTGGTAAAGAAGCCGAATGGAAAGTGGCGGACTTGCATTGATTTTTCAGATTTGAACAAAGCTTGCCCAAAAGATAGTTTCCCACTTCCCAGGATTGACCAGCTTATAGATTCGACAGCAGGTCATGAACTTCTCTCTTTCATGGACGCATATTCTGGGTACAACCAAATTCCTATGCACGTGCCAGATCAAGAACATACGAGCTTCATTACAAATTTGGGGTTATATTGTTATGTTGTAATGCCATTCGGATTGAAAAACGCCGAAGCCACTTATCAGCGCTTGGTGAACAGAATGTTTTATAATCAAATAGGGAGGACTATGGAAGTTTACGTGGATGATATGGTTGTCAAATCGAAACAGTCCTCCAGCCATACGCAAGACTTGGCGGAAATGTTTGGTATCCTGCGAAAGTATCGGATGAAGTTGAATCCTTTGAAATGTTCATTCGGAGTGGCATCGGGAAAATTTCTAGGCTTTATTGTGAGTTCCCGAGGAATTGAAATCAATCCTAGCCAAATAGCAGCGATTAGAAACATTGAAGAGCTGAGGAGAATTAAAGACGTCCAAAGTCTTGCAGGGAAAGTAGCCGCGTTGAGTAGGTTTATCTCTAAAGCTACGGACAAATGCGTCCCGTTTTTTGATTTGATTAAAAGGGGAAAGAAGAACTTCGAGTGGACTCCGGACTGTGTTGAGGCCTTTCGAAATTTATTGGAATTGCTAGAAAAATCACCGATTTTGTCAAAACCGGTGGATCACGAAGAGTTATTTGTTTACTTGGCAGTTTCGGCTCACGCCGTTAGCACAGCCTTGGTTCGAGAAGAGGACAAAGTGCAAAGGCCAGTATATTATGTAAGCAAGAAATTGGCAGCGGCAGAACGCAACTACCCAAAGATTGAGAAGCTCGCTTACAGCCTCCTAATTGCATCCCGAAAACTTCGTCACTATTTCCAAGCTCATCCAATAACCATATACACAGACCAGCCCCTGAGGCAGGTGTTGCAGAGACCCGAAGCATCGGGAAGGTTGATCAAATGGAATATAGAATTAAGTCAGTTTGATTTAAATTTTCAGCCACGAAGGTCGATAAGGGGGCAAGCTCTGGCAGACTTTATAGCAGAGTTCACCATCCCAGAGGAGGAAGTGATCAACGACAAAGTGGTCAAGTCCGAAGATGAGTTAAAGATAAGTCCATGGAAGCTATACACAGATGGAGCCAAGAACGACCGAAGGTCCGGAGCTGGAATCGTCTTAGTCACTCCTAAAGGACGGTCGTTATATTACGCTCTACGATTAGAATTTTCGGCGACTAACAATGACTCTGAATACGAAGCCCTGATTGCCGGGCTGAAGCTTACTAAAGACCTCGGAGTAAAAATGTTGGACATATTCTGTGACTCCAAGATCGTTGTTTGCCAAGTGCGAGAGGAATTTGTGGCTCGGGGACCTCGACTTATCGCATACCTCGGGAAAGTGAAAGAGCTATTGAGCAACCTGGAGCGGTACAATATAACACATATCCCAAGAGCCGAAAACCAGAAGGCGGACAGGCTGGCAAAGCTAGCTAGTTCCGACAATCCAGAAGAGACTGAAATAATTCCAATTGAAACGTTGGAATCGTCAAGCTTTGATTCGATGGAAATTGAGTTCGCTTTCGAAGCGGAACCGGAGAAGGAGTCGTGGATGACCCCAATTAAGAACTTCCTTAAGAATGGGACACTCCCATCAAAGAAGAGTGAGAAAAGGGCTATAGTTCGCAAGGCTACTAGATATGTCATGCAAGATGATACTCTTTATAGGCAAGGATTTTCTATGCCCCTGTTACGATGTATAGCACACGACGACATCAAATGTGTACTAAGAGAAGTGCACAAAGGTGAGTGTGGAGATCATACAGGAGGTCAGACTTTAGCGAAAAAGATATTGCGATATGGATACTTCTGGCCCACAATTAATAAAGATGCGGCTGATTATTCACGACGCTGCGATAAGTGCCAGAGATTCGCCAAAATCCCCAGAGCACCGTCGACCCAACTCAAATCAATGGTGAGTCCTTGGCCATTTTCCACGTGGGGAATTGATATCATTGGAGTTCTACCGATTGCTAAAGGGGGAGCGAAATATGCAATAGTCGCTGTGGACTATTTTACGAAGTGGGTGGAAGCTGAGCCCTTAATCAAAATCACGGCAAGAAAGGTGATAAGTTTCGTGGTTAGAAATATTATATGCCGATTCGGGATCCTAAGGACCATTATAACTGACAACGGAACCCAGTTCGATGGTACTGAATTCAGAAATTTCTGCCAGAAGTATAAGATCGACAAGCGATACACTGCGGTTGCTTATCCGCAGTCGAACGGGCAAGTTGAAGCAATAAACAAAGTAATAAAATCCATCCTCAAGAAACGGTTAGAGCGCGCAAAGGCAAAATGGGTTGACGAATTGCCCCTAGCTTTATGGGCATATCGAACAACATTTAAGACGGCTACCGGTCATACCCCTTTCTCTCTCTCTTTTGGTTCAGAAGCAGTAATTCCAGTAGAGCTCGAAGTTCCTTCCCACAGGGTGACGTATTATGACCCGATGACGAATCGGGCACTCTTACTCGAGTCTCTTGATGAAATCGAAGAAAAAAGGGATGAAGCGGATTTGCGTGCTGCAAGACATCGACGTCAGATGGCACGCTATTACGACAAAAAAGTTCGCCTTAGGACTTTTGAACCAGGAGACTTGGTGCTAAAGAGAGTCTTTCCATCCCTTCCTCACCTCGGTCCAAAGTGGGAAGGACCCTTTGTCATCCAACGGAAACTTGAAAAAGGAACCTTCAAGTTAACGACCGTAGATGGCAAAGAAGTCCCTAGGGCATGGAATGCCTAACACTTGATGCGATATTTGGATTAGAAATGTTGTACTCTTTGTTATTTTTCTTATGAACTCTGTAATAAGGCACGACTTGCCTTGGGAAAATCTGATGATATGAATAAAGGACTATAAAGTGGATGTAGGCTACGACTTAGCCGAACCACTATAAAAATATCGTGTGTTATTTACTTTTATGCATTCTATATATACATTCATCGACTATTCTGTTGTGATCAAGGAATATAAGATGATTCAAAACCTGAAAAGGTTGAAAACAGTTTAAACATAAGAAAAAGCACAACGACTATTTGTGCGACAAGACATAAAAGAATGAGAAAACGACATTCTTAACTCTAACTCTCCAGAGAGAGAGAGAGAGAGTATAAAAGCGTCTCCGACTGAGCGCTGAGAAAGAGATCCTTCCCCGCTGAAAGACCGGGGGGTGAATAGATCGCTGAGCTAGAACTCTAACTCTCCAGAGAGAGAGAGAGTATAAAAGGACGGGAAGACGACGTCCTCTGAGGTGTGAAGGTGCACCCAGACAAGAGACCGCCTCAGTAAGAACTCTAACCAGAGTAAAGACAGGAGAGTATAAAAGAAATGCCAGAAAAAACGACAGGCATTGACAACACAGAAAATGCAATCCCGTCAGAAAATCGGGAGCATTCAGATTACTCGATTAAGCCTTAAATTACTTTTTGAAATTGATTGGAGGCATATATGTATACACATATTTCCTCCCTCCGTAACTTCATTTCATAACTATAGTAAACCATGCATTTTTACATAATTGCAGAACTACTGACAAACAGACATTGCAGAAAATGAATTATTTTTTATTTACGAATGAATGAATTTGTACAGGAAAATAGCTAAAAAAGAAGGTGCAAGAGCCACTCTTGTAGCAGCAATTGTTGGTTCACTAAATGCTAAAACGACACAAGACAACCCATTGTTTAGACTTCGAGTGAGGCTCGGACTTTTTGGCGTCTTTCTCTGCATCCTTCGCCTCTTTCTCGGCTTCAGTCAAGATGCGCTTTGATTTCTTCTTTCCTGAAGATGCGGTGCTGGAACCGGTTGACTTCTTCCCGGAGGGCGGAGCGCTGGAATCAAGAGAAGATTTTTTAGCGAGTTCCTCTGTAATAGATCAAGTTGAGAGCTTAACAACTAACCTTGATCCCGCATCAACAACTGCGAGAGGCTTGAGGGCTTCAGGTTCTAAGTCTTCAGCTTTTAACTGCAAGCGTTTATCTTGATCAGCTTTCATTGCAGCCAAAGTAACATCATCTGCACTTTTCGACTCCCCGACTATTGCCACCTCTGGATCTTCCTCATGTCCTCCATCACCGCCATCATCCTTTAAGGCTGCTATCATTTCTTCATCATGGGGAGTTTCAGCCTTAGAAGGATCGCTTCCTTCTCCCAAATCTATAGGAGCAGCCTTGTCTTTCCCCTCTTTTGCCTTCTCCGAAGGTTCTGCCCCAGATGTGGCTCCCTGAGTCACCTCTGTCTTTCCGAATGGCTCAACACCTACAGAGTGAGAAGCAACAGTTATCAACTCAGGAGAAAATAATGGGTTTTCCATCGATTGCTCAATCATGTGGCGAAAGGTAGAAATAGCCTTGACGAATTGAGGAGAAAAGGTAGGGATACCTTCCGAAGACTTCTCGGCAGGGGTAACTGCTGTCTCTGATGCCGTTTCGAGGATAGGGGATAGCAAAGTTGTTCGAGGGATTCCCGGATTTTCAGGATCATACCCCTCTACTTCAGAAGTTGCGGAGGCAGTAGAAGAGGAACCAGCCTCGGGAAAATTCTTCTGTTTAGTCCTCCGCCTCTCTTCTTCCATAGCATCAGCAATGAGGCGGCGCCCTTCAGCTAGGCGTTCTGGCTCATCATCCCTTAAGTATTTCTCCATCAGCTTGTCCTCATCGATGGAATCAACCTTGAGCTCCTCTTTTTCCCACTCAACGATCTGACTCCATACTTGGACTAGAGTAGAGGGATAATCCTCAATCCAAGAAATGTTCCGGCGACGGATGATATGTGCGAAGAATTCGATCATTAATTCGCCGAAACCCTGAATCTCTGCCTCCGCCTCTGACAATTGTTTGCGGGCCTCCTCCGCAGATTTGATAGCACACACAACGTTGCCCTCCGCCAGGGCAGCTCTGTTCTCTGCTTCCAGTAGCTTTGAAGCCAAGTCAGCATTTTTCTTTTCTAGCTCTGCATTCCTCCTTGCCAACTCGACATTTTTCCGTTCAAGATCAGAGTAAGCAAGGCGCGTCTTAGCGGCTTCTGACTTAGCATCATCAGCTTGCTTTTTTTAACTCAGAACGCTCTTGAGTGTGAGATTCAAGCAAATCATGATATCGTTTTTGCATGTCTTCAAATTGTTGTTTGAAATTAGAAGCGTCCCTTTGAGCAACAGCGAGCTGGGCCTGTGTGTCCTCTAAATCTTTTCCTAGATTCTTTAAGGCCTTTGCATCTTCTTCCGCGGTTTTTTGCATTGAATCAGCATTCGTGATTAGAGTGCGAATAATTCTGGAAAGGTTGCGTGAATATTTGAACATTTCAGAATACTGTTTTTCAATCGCGTCTATCTTTGCTTTGGCCTCGTCTGCCCACCTGGAAGAAATAGGTTCGAGGGCAGGTAAAAAAGTCAAAGTCTCGAAGTAATGTTCGGGAAATTGCTCCTCCAAATACGCCCGCCTGATTGCAGCTTCCACATCTAGTGGTGGAGGAGCGGGGATCGTCAATTCAGTGTCCCTGTGTGTGGAGGATTCAATAGTTTCTTTATCTGTCCTAGGCCGTTTAGTAGCAGGGACCTTGCGTTTACTTCGAGACTCAGTATCTTTCGGAGGACTTCGCTCTCTGCTGCGCTTTTCGTGGGAAGAGGTGGAGTCTTTCGATTGTGGCCTGTCCTCTTCCCTACGACTTTGATAACCTTTATATTTCTCTTGGTCCGATCGAACGGGAGAGCGAGAGCGTGAGGTTCGAGAGCGATAGGGTTCATAAGGCCTTCTCTCCTCCCTACCGCAATCGTCACGGCGATCATACTCGATATCCTGAGGTGGATTAGACATGCTGCGGCGAAGCTTCCTGATATCATAGTAAGATCGGGACATCGTGCCTACACAATAAGACAAATGAAATTCAGAATCAATAGTTTCATAGAGAGAGAGGTGCAATGAATGCTAATGCTATTGTATAAAGTGTGTCCTAAGTGGTGTGTTTCCCCCCAACCAACCCGGGTCCGAAGCTAGACTAGTACGGGCAGGCTCTTTGGCCTTAGCAGGAATAGTCTCTTCAGAAGAGGTGAAGACTAAAGGATCCTTCCTAAAATCCTCTGAGGTGTATATAGTTTCAGGTAAAGGGAGATCCCCCAAACCCTGGAATAATGGATCATCAGTACTAGGGACGTCTCCCTCGGAAGCATTAAGTGGCGACTCTTTGGAGGATGTTGACTTTTCCGGAGAAGTAGCCTCCTCAGGGGCAGTATACCCTTCACGATGCTTTTTGGCCAAGTTAGCCAATTCGTCATCTTGAGTAGAAGATGGAGAAGGTGAAGTTTGAAGAGGCACTGCAGGAGCTCCAGAACCTTCTCCTGTCTCTGGGACTACATCCACTGGAGGAATATATACGTATGGAGCCGTCCCATGACCGATACTATGAAAAACGGATAACAGCCCATGAAAATGAAGATATTCGTCCTTAAGAACTTCATCAATAGTCAGGAATTTCTGGTCGCCATTAAGAAGCTGGTGCATCCGGTCACAGAACACCTGATCTGATATTTGTTTTGGGTTGTCGACTGCAAGCAAAAAGAAAAACAAGTTAAGGCGATGACTCGAGTGTATAGAGCCCAGATTTAAAAAATCAGTGCTTTACTTTATTTCGTCCACCTCCTGGCACACCCAGGCTGTCGTTTCACATAAAACCATTCCAGTCTGGAATCTCCAGCTTTACTGCTGAATGGCGCTGAAATTATCTTCCTCTTAGGAACAGACTCAAAATAGCAGAAAGAAGGAGACTCTCGAGTCCGATGTTTGAAGTTATAGAAGAAATGAACATCATCGAAAGTGAGCTCTATGCCTAAGATCTCACGGTATGCTATATATAAAGTGTGTAAGTAGGCATAAGAATTGGGATGCAGCTGCATTGGGGCAATCCACATTTATCTTAGAAAATCTACGATGAAGGGAGAAAATGGAGGGATAGCACCGACCATGCACATCAACCGGGTGATTGCCATATATCCTTCTGGAGGGTTGTGGGGACGGTCAGACCTCGAAGGCACTAGAGTGTCCTTTTTCATTATCCCGTACTTTAAACAAATTCGGATAAGTCGGTCGTTGTCGATTGTTGATTCAACAGAATCTGGGAGTGATTCCAATATCATAGCCGATTCAAATTCATCAGGAGCCCGGTCGTCACCGATCCCCCCTTCCTCTTCAAAACCTAGAGAAACTTCATTCTCCGAAGACACCTCATCACTTTCACGATTTCCAACTTCGTAGTCAGAACCCTCATTGTTCCATTCTGGATCCGACGGAGAAGATATGTCCTCGAGAGTAATTTTTCTGGAAGTTTCTGGGGCTTCTTTCTTCTCGGCTAGTCTGGAAGAGCGTCTGGGTCTCATTGTCATAAAACTATTGAAGAAGCAATAACACGAATTAGAGTAAATTAGCCCATATCCCCCCGTGCATGTGTGCAAACTAAAGTGTAAACAGTGTATGCGAAAAGTGTAAAGTAAATGTTTAAAGGTGCGACGAAAAAGTTTGGCAAAATATAAAGAGTTGAAGTAGTTCTTGATGTCCAGTTACGTTCGCAAGGCACAATCCTAACTGTCCATTAGGTTGAAGATTATGCCAAAAGTTGATTGGGCCAGTTAAACAAGTTTTTATGCATTAAGGTGAACTGCTCTTCGGTTCGGTTCGGGCGCGTTCATGGGGATCGGATCGGGGATACGGCCTCGACATGGGCTCGGATAAACTGTGGAACCCAGAAATCAAAATCGGATCGGTTCGGAGGTAGAGTCCCCTGACGGTTCGGATCGGATCTCATAGTCATACTTCTCCTCCTTTTATCTTACGGTCCGACCCGATCCGGTTAGGTAAGCTCCCTTTCCCCCTTCTTTAACTGCTTGCTCCGACCCGATCTGATCTCCTGGATTTCTTTTCTTTTTCCTTTCTTTACTTGCCCCGACCCGGTCCGACTTCCTGAACTTCCTTCCTTTTTCCCTTATTTTTTTACCTTCCATATCCCTCCAAACCAAACCGATTCCCTACTATCTTCTTCTTCTACTCCATCCTCTTTCCTCCCTAGCCAACGCCAAAGCCAGTCTCGTGTCAACCACCCAAATCAAAGCCAAGCATTTATGCGCTGGCACATGCAACAACTGATTCTAATCTCCTCCGTTACAACCTCGAGATGGCGACGAGGCTACTAACGACGATGACGAAGGGGGGGATCACGGTGGCAAGGTCGTCCGAGTTCCATGCTCAAATCGTCCTAATCATCTACGAATTCGAATCGAAATCAATTAAAAAAGGAATTATCTAAAGTTTTATAACCTACCAATGTAATTACTTCGAGAATTAAAAGGAATTTCGATGCTTCAGGAATTAGGTTTTTTCGTTTTGCAGAACTTGGGGAGCGGTAAAACAGTAAAAGTGGGAGAAGGAAGAAGACTCAGCTTATATAGAAGAGTAGAGTGTCCATTCGTCTCCCCATTCGGATCGGGCCGACAGTCCAGTGGCAGAGCCCTATTCGGATCGGATCGATAGTCCAGAAGCAAAGTTTGGCCCAATAGCTCAATGAAAGATAGAAAGAAGAAGGGGTCTGTTCGGATCGGAATCCGAACCGAACCGAATTCTTTAGCTTAGCAATGAATTAAATTGAAATTTGAAGAAGAAGATGAAAATACAAGGAAAATCAAAAGAGAAATTGCCTCGAAAAACGCTGTGCAAAGATAGTCAAAGCATGCTCCGTCTCCAACAGAAGCATCCTTTGAGGCGGCAAAATGTTAGCCCACTTTGTGAACTGGGCAACACAAAGTCAAGATGTGAAACATTGAAGAACTTGGAAAGTACTGAAGCGGGTCGGATCGAAGCACTGAAGCGGGTCGGATCGGATAAATTTGGCTGTTCGGATCAGTGAATTATTACTGTTGGACTCAGAGAAGTACAGCTGTTCGGATCGGAGAGTAACCTACTGCCAGTTGGATCGGAGAGCTACCTGCTACGAAGACAGATCGGAACGGAGTGAAAGAGAGCGAAGACTTAGCTTTGGGACAAAACCGGATCGGATCGGATACCCCGATCCGAACCCCTCCTGTATACTCTTCCGATCCGAACCCATCTTCCACGTCATTCTCTTGCATGATCGCCTGGTTATACGGAGCGGCTATGACCAGTTCCTACCCACAACGTCCACTGCTCTGATGCACTGTCAACACAGAAATCCATCCGAACCCGAAGCTAATGGGATGGATGACACGTGGCTCCGATCCGGATCGGGTTCTGAGCGAATTTTCACCTATAAATACCCCGTCTGGAGACAAAGAAAAGGATCTTTTTTCTGGCACTTTGAGAGTTCATCCACCTTCATAACCCGAATTCCAGCACTCCCGGAAAATCCAAATCTTCTTTCATTATTTGTTTTTAGACAATTGAGTGAATGTAAGTGAGTTGTGAGAGAAATTCAGTGAATATTTCATTGTAATTGCAACTACATCATTGAAAATAGTGAAAGACAAGTGGACGTAGGCATTTCTTCGCCGAACCACTATAAATCCTGTGTGTTCATTTTACTTTTGATCTTATTTCATTCTGTTTCTAGTCAATTTGGGTGTTAGAACCACTTTTTGGTCTAACAATTGTTTTAACCTAAACTCTGGGTGCCCCTATTTTCCACATGGGCAGCTAGTAGTTTTGGTTTTGCAGAGTTATATTCACAGGATCCTGATTTACAACTGGAACGATGCTCGGAAAGCTCTGTATCCGTGCATTACTTCTAGTTGTGCTTTTGTATTATTTTCCGCTGCGATATATTTAAATGTAATTTAAATCTCTGATATTTGTCGAATGTAATTTATTCATTTATATTCTGT
The DNA here is from genome assembly GCA_030737875.1 of Allium sativum. Taxonomy (NCBI): domain Eukaryota; kingdom Viridiplantae; phylum Streptophyta; class Magnoliopsida; order Asparagales; family Amaryllidaceae; genus Allium; species Allium sativum. Next base: position 610,806,344 of record CM060918.1, on the reverse strand, counting down.
ATATTCTTGTATCTGATGGAATTGTTGTAATAACAATGAAATGTTCTTCCGTCTGCGTTCTTTTGTGTGTTGTTCTCATCTCAATCTGGGCTTTCCTTATCGGGGGAGTTCGGGTCGTTATAAACGCACAACAGGTTTACTCCAATGGATTGCCGGTGCATAAATATGTCGGAACAAATAATAAGTAAATCGTACAACAACGTCATGCTTTTGAGAAAAATGGAATCACCATAAGACCCAGGTCCCATCACACAATGAAACACAAATCAGAGGATAGGGATTTACCTTATAGTGATTAAACATGCTAAATACGGAAAATACGAGTTTAATATTATTATTAGTGTATATCAAAACATTTCAAAGTAAATGTATAAATCCTAGGAAGAATAGTATCCCATACTACTATGCCTCCATACTAGTAATACAATCAAATTCGTAGGGTCGTATTTGGATTTTGGTTTCCATCATGAGTCAAGGCTAGGGAGGAGCTCCTTGCCAATTCAAGACACTCCAGCTAATGTCTCAGGATCCCCCGCAGTGAACCCTTGGAAAGCTGCAGGGCCGGTCCACCATACGAGTTGCGGATTAGTTATTCCTGAACACACGTTTCCCAGTCCTATAGGATCTATCATCCGAGGCGCTTCATTCCATCATCCACATAAGTAAAATGTTGGGTCGTGTCAAAACCCAATCACCACTTCTAGCTAGAAAGAAACGTGTTGCTCTCCCTGCGTTCCCTTCTCCCGTTTTAGACTCCGCCGGTGTGTGAGGCTCGCGAAGTCACGCTGTACACAAAGCTATTCCTAAACAGGCTATGCTTTGATCGTCCCACAAGGTCTGCTTTTCAACAAAACCTTGATCATATGCATCTTAGCATGCTATATTATCACTTCATATCACACTACCAATCCTTTACCGAAATATATGAACGGGTGTTAAGCAAGAGAATAAATTCTCCGCCACCAAACATCCATACATTCGATAGAAGATTAATAACATGATATTTAATGGAGTATGATGTCAGACACACAATCCATTTATAAGCTTATGCTCTAGGTCTGAGAGAAAGCCAAATCCGAAAAAATCCGCACTACGTTTGGGCAACTCCTACTATTAACCCTATCATGTTAGCGAGCCATTCTAAGGCAACAGTCATCATCGTCCATTCGATGTGAAGATTGACGGTCTTCAATCGCCGTCTTCCAATCTTGGATTTTTAAACGTCGTTTAATTATTTGGAATGAGATAAACTCGGACTTTCCAGATAACTCTCGCATATTAATTTGAAAACCTGTTCCATATTGTTATTAATAATTTATAACAATTTTAATCCTACTTATTTCAATAAAAATAACTCGTTTTATAAAAACGACATTTCATGTCATATAAGGTTTTAGCGCTGCTTTTGTGAAATTTTGAATTTCACATTTCTCAAAATCCAAAAATGCAAATAATAAATATAATTCCTTTTCTTCTATGTTTGTTTACATATAAAAAGGCAAACAACATATGTAATTCTTTTTCTATATTTTGTTTGCATCTAGAAATGCAAACAAAAATATGTAATACTTTTTCTATGTTTTGTAATGTATTTACACTAAATAGTAAATAAAAATGTCCCTTTTCTTATATCATGTTTTATTTACACTAATGTAAATAAAATGTCCTTTTCTTTTATGTCATGTTTATTGACACTAATTATGAATAAATTATTCTTTTCTTTATCCTATTTACAAAATAAATGTAAATAAATGTATTCTTTTATTTTACATTGAAAATGTAAATGTCCATTTCATATTCTATTTACATATAGAATGTAAATTCCTATTCATCCTTTATTTACATTAAAAAATGTAAATCTCTATTCATTCTTTCATAAGAGCGACAAAAAAAATTTCAGGACTCATACTTGTCTATATTTGTTTTAGCGTAAATACTCAACACTAATCCTTTGTTCATAATTCATAACATATACCACACAAATTTTATGTTTATAACTCATAAAAATACACAACGCTAATTTCATGACAACACATACCGTAGCTATGTATTATTCGGTGCTAATTTTTCATGTCAAACCATACAGTAATCACATACAAATTAGTGTCAAGTTTCATGTCAATCCATACAATAACAACATACCATTTAATGTTAAGTTTTCATGAACCAAAATAAAAGAACCAAACTTTATTTATTTTATGAATCAAAATAAAAGAACCAAACTTATTTATATTTTATGAATCAGAATAAAGATATTTCATTCCTTTTATTTCAAAATAAAAGCCAAACCTTATTTCTTTAATTACATATAAAAATGTAATTTTGTCTTACAGTGCAAATTCTCATTCTATAATTACATATAAAAATGTAATGTTATTTTACAATGTAAAATCATATTCTTTAATTACAAATAAAAATGTAATTTTGTTTTACAAACAAAGTTTCCATCTTTTCAAATTAAAGATCTAGTCTTTATTAACTCTATTTATTTTAAAACAAAGATCTAAATCATCTTTACTTGATAAATCAAAATAAAAGAATAAATCTTTATTTAAGTGGTAAATCAAAATCAAAATAAAAGAATAAATCTTAAATTTTCAACTTATTATTTTCTTAATTAAGAAACCAATATCCAAAATTTCATTCTTTCTTTATTAAAAATAAAGATCCAAATTTATTTCAAAAAGATCCTATCATTACTTATATATAAAAATAAAGATCTAAACTTCCATTATTTTGTGAATCAAAATAAAAGGACCAAACCTTCATTATCTACGAATAAATAAATAGATATTGAATAGCGGTGTCGTAGTTTCAGATCTGAAAATAATAGATAAAAATAACAGCGTGTGTACAAATGAAATAAAACAATATCTTGATTGCAGCGCATACAGAAAATAATGAACGTCATAATAATAACGCGATGTACATGAAATAATGAACGAAACAATAGTAGCGCACAAACAAATCGGAATAAAGAAGTACAATCCATCACAGCACAGATCTAAATTATTGCACGTATACAGATAACTAGAATATTAATTTATTCGAGAAAATAAATTAAAATTGAATATTAATTTAAAATAGACCAGAAATTCTCACCTTTGTATTTGTCAGATCTAGAATGAATTGAAAGTCAGTAACTTGTTCACACATATCTATGATGTTGTGTTATGTCACATTGTTCCAAGATTGTCAGATTTGTCGGGTTCTGCATCGAATTGGATCAAAACATGTTTTTAATAATTGAAATTAAAGTTAGCAACGAAATCAAGCATTGCAAATCAATAAAATTAAAATTTATATAACCTTTGAATTGTTCAAAACTTCGAATCGCGATAACTTGAGATTGGATCAACGGTTTTGGGTGTCGTTTGTTGGAGATTGGAGAGCTTGGAGGGGTGCATCCACGCCGGGAATAGGGGGACGTGCGGTGGCACGTGCTTTTGGCAGCGGGTCCATGAAGTCAGCGGGTTTGGAGAGGTGATTCGAGAGCTACGGGCGATGGTTTGATGTGAAACTTGTCTAGAATCGAAGAGATTGAGGGGAGCTACAAAAAGTTTAACTACGGCTGAGTCTAAAAGTGAGTGGATTAGGAGATAGGGAGGAGAGAAGGTGGCAAGGAGGAGGCGGCTGATGGGTTTCAGCGTGCGTGAGTTTTGAGAAGAAGGAGCGTCTCGATTTCTGTGAAAGTGGGTATATTTTATATTATTTTATTCACTAAAAGGCCCGCTTTACAACTTTGTTTAATTCCAGCTCAACGACTTCCGTTTATACCTAATAGCCCCCATTCCGGACTCATCTGGACCTGTCCTATTAGCCCAAATGGTCATCTAGGCCTCCGTTTTTAAGATTTAAATTTTAAGTCCTTTATTTTTAATTCAGCCGTTGAGACGACCCGATTTCCCGTTCTCACGGAAACAAGGTTATCTTTGGAATATAACACAGAAACATACAATAGCAGAACAGAATTAAGTAAATACACCAGATATGAACAACAAAATATACTGGATAAAATTAATCATCAGAGTTACACAGTATACAGGATCTTACTTAGTACAAATACAGTTCAGCTATACATAAATGTCTACAGCGGAAATAAACAAAATATGTACAATAGGAGCTGAACAGCATAAAAAGAAATAAATGATAGAATCCATCTTCAGCTCCAGCTATCCAGAAAGAACCAGCTAAACCTGAATACAAGGCTGCCCGTGTGGAAAAAGGGGCACCCGAGTTTGAAAGTGAAACAAACTACGAGTCAGTCATGGGACTGGTATGAGAAATCTACTCAACACATATATAGTTGGCTAATCACAGGACCACGCCACTTTCGTGGAACGGGTTTACTCCATTGGATTGCCAGTGCTTTAAAACAAATCTTTCTTTTAAACATCGCTATGCTTTTTATAAAAATGAAACCGTTATAAGACTCAGTTCCCATCACACAATGCAACGCAAACCGGAGGATAGAGTTTTTACCTTATAACGGCCAAGATATGCTTGATACGAATAAAAAAAAGGCATTTGATATTATTGCTAGTGTTTATATGTTTTGAAAACAATTTCAAATCATAACTATCAATCATAGACGGCATTAATGCCCCATACCACTATGTCGCCATATATAGGTATACAATCAAAACCGCACGATGTCGTATCTGGAAATTGGATTTCCGTCATGAACCAAGGCAAAAGATAGTCCTTACCGAATTCGAGACAATCTAGCCCATGTCTCAGGATCAGAACGCATCGACCCTTGGAGCGACAGGGCCGGTCCACCGATGTGGATTAAGAATGCCTGAACACTACGTTTCCCTACCCTTTAGGGTGTAAATGAGCCAACGAATGACTCCATCGGACCCGAATTGCCCGATCAGACCGAGGCGCCTCGCAACAGCAACAACCACATAGGTGAAAAGTATATAAATGTCAGGGCTGGTAGGTCACTGACACCACCCTAGCTAGAAAGAAACGCATGCCCTCCCTGAGGTCCTTCTCCCGTTTTAGGTTCATACCGGGGTGTGAGGTTCGTGAATTCACGTTATACACAAAGCTACGCCACACAGGCGATGCTTTGATCATCACCACAAGACTTTGCTTTTCAACAGAAGCCCTGATCACTGCATCTTAGCATGCCACACAGGCAATTCATGCCATGCGACCGATGTCTATTGATATACAACCTCTGAGCTCGTGCGTCTCAAAGAAGGGCGTTAAGCAAAAGAATAAATTCTTCGCCGCCAAACAGATGTATATTTAACAGAGATCAATCAACATAGAATAAAATCCAATGTCAGACACACAGTCCATTTACAAGTCCGTTCTGGGTCTGAACGAAACCGGAGGCACTAAATACCTCGCAAACCCTTCGATCACCACGTACGTCTAGACGATCACCACTCATTATCCATATTTCGGGATGCCTCCCAATCAGGACCTCGGTTACCATCCAAACGAGGTGAAGATCTCCGGTCTTCGACCATCGTCTTCATCTTCGAATTTCAATCGTCGGTCGATTATTCGAAATGAGAATTAACTCGGCCTTTTCAAATAATTCACGTATATTTAGAATTTCAAATCGATTTATTTCAATGGTTAAATTATTCGACAACACCAATTGTGTTCTTTAATATAGTTTTCACACCAAACACATTCAACCATCAAATACAACATAAATCGAGCAAATTCAGTTTATTTCCATTCCATATCGCTTATGATATTTTATAACTATTTATCGCTATTTTTATTTATTTTAAAATAGCCATTTTATTCAAAACGACGCTTCGGGCCATAACGCGGCCGTGGCGCTGTTTTTCTTCAGATTTGATTTACACATATCTGAAAATCTAACCATTGGATCTTCACAAAATTTACATCATTAGAAAGGCCTTTTCAAAACGAATCCAACGGTTCCAGATTCGGGAAAATCCGACGGTCGGATCTCCCGGTACAATCGTTTGAAATTTCGATTTCAAAATATGAACTGCAGCGTCGTTATTCGATTAAATATATAATTATATTTATATATAAAAAAATATAATCGCTTCTGGCGCTGTTTTTCTTCAGATTTGAATTAAACATTCCAGACAATCCAACCGTTGGATTTTTACAAGGTTGGTGCCGTTGGAAAGATTATTCCAAGGCGAACCCGGCGGTTGAGGTTTCGGGAAAATCCAATGGTCGGATTTCCCGTACTAGTTGATTGAAAACACGGTTTCAAAACACGAACTGCACGGCTTCGTTTCGTTTTAATTTTATTTATATTTATATATTTATATAAATATAGTTCATTCAATGATTTCCATATCGTTTTCACTTCAAATATTTTTCTAACACCTTAAATTTTGGAAAAATTTCGCCATAACCTCCCCTGTACCGGGAGCATCGGGAAATCGCAAATAGCGTTCCCGGTCCTTCTAATCTCAAAAAGAAAAAGCCAAGCGGCTAGCCAACAGGCTCAAAATCATCACCCAAACAAATCAGTAAATGTGTACCTATTTGTCGGGCACAAAATTTTATTCCTCTTCTCTAGCCCCTTTGCTATAACCTGTTCAATGAATATTGCATGTACATATATATACAGTTCTTATCATTTATCCTTTTCTATTCAACTTCATATTTGATTTCTGTTTGGTTTAAGGACACCATTTATTCTAATGTTACATACATAGGTGCAAATCATTTCATTAGCTAATTAATGAATATTTCAACTCATATATGTTTATTTTGAACAAGTGGCTATTTTTAACACTTCACATTTCAACGATTTATGCATACAATAAAAATGTGATTTTTATTGTAAAACAATTCATTTCAAAACACTATTTTTCTATATAGTTCAAGTTGGTGATAAAAATGGGATTTTTATCATAAAACAATTTATTTCAAAATATGAATACCATTCAACACATGAATTTCTAATCAACGAATGAATATCAATTCAACACATGAATGTTTTCAATAGTTTTTATATATAGATAAAAAATGTGATTTTTATTATCGAACAATTTATTTCAAGATATGAATACCATTCAACACATGAATTTCTAAACAACGAATGAATATCAATTCAACACATGAATGTTTTCAATAGTTTTTATATATAGATAAAAATGTGATTTTTATTATCGAACAATTTATTTCAAGATATGAATACCATTCAACACATGAATTTCTAAACAACGAATGAATATCAATTCAACACATGAATGTTTTCAATAGTTTTTATATATAGATAAAAATGTGATTTTTATTATCGAACAATTTATTTCAAAATATGAATACCATTCAACACATGAATTTCTAAACAACGAATGAATATCAATTCAACACATGAATGTTTTCCATACAATGAATAAATATAGTTTAAGCATATGAAAATAATTCAAACACACAAATATTATTCAAAATTTCGGCAGCATAACGGCAAAGTAGTTACACCGGCACCGTCCCTAGTACGGCTCCTCGCTCTACCTTAAAACCTCGCGGTTTTTGACAATGGGGATCATGCATCTAGTTCGCACGCAGGCGGCATGTATATATTTATTTCATTTCCACAAACTAATCCTATGTGGTTTCAACCAAATATTTCACAACCACCAATGGGTATTTTTCAACCGCAATCAACCAATATCAATCACAAACAATCCCAAACAATCATTCAATTTTCACAGCCATTTCAACCAATAAATATCGTCCATGGTTTGTGGACGAGGGGGCGTATATATATATATATATATATATATATATATATATATATATAGATATATATTTATAGATAGCAATTCACTTTCATTTCACACATATCTAATATTTTTAAAACAGAAATCTCACCAATAGCTATCCAACTGCACGACACTTCCTTTATAGAAATCCTCGCCTTTTGTCGCTTTCGCCCGTATTCTCTACATATGTAAAAATCGAATTTTTACTATGTTATTCAATATATAAAAATCTGATTTCTACTTCGACTTTCAATATATAAAAATCAGTTTTTCTTTGCTTTTAAAATCAGTTTTTATCTTTTCTAAAAATCAGTTTTTATCTTTTCTAAAAATCAGTTTTTATCTTTTCTAAAAATCAGTTTTTATCTTTTAAAAATTCAGTTTTAATTTTTAAAAATTCAGTTTTAAACTTTTTAAAAATTCAGTTTTAAACTTTTTAAAAATTTCAGTTTTAAACTTTTAACAAAATCGGTTTTTTTTCTTTAAAAACAAAACAGTTTTTACTTTAAAAACAAAACAGTTTTTACTTTAAAAGCAAAACAGTTTTTACTTTAAAAGCAAAACAGTTTTTACTTTCTTTAAAAAAAATCTGTTTTTATTCTTTTTAAAATCCAGTTTTATTCTTTTTTTTAAAATCAGTTTTTAACTTTTAAAAACCAAATCAGTTTTTAAATGTATAAAAATAAAATTAGTTTAAAGTTCTTTTAAAATCTGTTTTAACCCTTATAAAAAAAAACAGTTTAAATCTTTTTATAAAAACAGTTTTAATCCTTAAAAAAATCAGTTTAAAATACTTATAAAATAATAAAAAACTTACGGCGAGGGGAGGGCTGCTGCTGCTCTTGGCGGCAGTCGGGGAGGCGTCGCGTCGAGGGGGGGGGCTGCTCGATGTCAGGGTCGGCGGCTTCGAGGTAAGGCGGAGGCTGCGGGGTGAGGCGACGGCTTCGGGTTGAGGCGACGGCGATGTCTGGAGGGGGGGCGATCCGATTTAGGTTTTTTTCTCTTTTTTTTTTGTTTTCTGATAACTGAATCGGGGGGGGGGGGGGGGGCAATGAAGATAAAAGGGGGGGAGAAAATTATATTTTATTTTTTTATTTTATTTAATTATTTATATTTTGCAAAAAGGTTGACTTTTACATACGACCACTAAACGAGGCCCACCGCCTGTCGTCCATAGCGTTTTACCCCCATTCTGAACACAATGGGATATGAATCGCAAGCTGATTTGATCGCTACAATCAGTTTCCTTTTGAATTTTCATTTAAATCATTATATTGAATTTTAAACGCATATTTCAAATTACCGGGGTCACATACTAACTAGAAAAATTCCAGAAAAATATTTTCTAGCTTCGTATTGTCGATACGGTCCTAACAAAACTAGTTTCGTCGAATTCTGAGACCGTTTGAAAAATGGCCAATTTCCAGTTGATTAAAATCAACTGAAACTGGTCAAACGCGTTTTCCTTTGCCACGCTCACATATTGATTCGAAAAATTATGAAATTTGAAACCTAGCAATAACTTGACACTGCGGATCCAACAAAAGTGGTTTCGTCGAAATCCGAGGTCATTTGCAAAATGTCCATTTTTAAGGGCCTGAATTCCATAGCGACTATTCAGAATTTTCAACTGGACATATCTTTTGATTCCCGCTATCAAATTTCGATTGGTCGGATTCGTTAGAAAGATATCCACTTTTTTTTCTAATGTTTTTGGTTTCACTAAAATCCGGATTGTTCTGCACCCGGTATATTCAATTGAAGTTTGAAATCGAATTATCGAACTACCGCGCTATTTTCAATTCCATATATAATTATAATTAATTATATTCGTTTTCAATTGTCGATTCAAACTCGGTTTTCATTGCCATTATTTAAAATATTTATTTTAAATATTTAAAATCCATTATTTTAGCCAATTTAAAATTTTTAAATTGGTTCGGATTTTCTGGGTCGTTACAATCTCCCCCACTTAAAACTTTTCGTCCCCGAAAAGGAATAAAGTCGAAAGTGGTTTGATATATCTACAATCACACAACACAACAGCCCATTTGTTTTTAATATTCAGAGTATAGAATAAATAGTGCCCATCCATGAAAAGGAAATAACAACAGAATAGAGAATTGAATGGTAGTGCAAAGTAGGGTAAATGTACCTTGCACCGGAGTCAATCAGAGATATCTACTCGGCATCTAGGATAAGATTTCTGAATGCTCTCCTCAGTTTCCCAAGTACAATCGCGCGGATCTCCACTCCATTGCACTTTGACTAAGTGAACCTTCTTGTTTCTTAGCTCTTTGGTTTCTTTGCCGATAATCTTTAGCGGCTCTCGCCTCACAGCTAATTCTGGAGTAATTTCAATATCCTGCTGAGCTGCTTCTTCCATGATCAAGTCTGGATCATGAACGTGCTTTCGAAGTTGAGATATATGAAATACATCATGCACTCCAGGCAACCAATCAGGAAGTTTGACCCTATAAGCGAGAGTTCCGATCCGTTCCAGAATAGGAAACGGACCAATGAATTTGGGTGCCAACTTTCCAGTTTTACCGAACCTGATAACTCCTCTCATCGGCGATACTTTCAAATATACATAGTCGCCAACTTCAAAGGATATATCTCTTCTTCTTTTATCGGCATAGCTCTTTTGTCGGCTTTGAGCGGCGAGTAATCGCTTTTTGATAAAATCGACTTTGTCGGCAGCTTCTCGAATCATATCAGGACCCAACACAAGTCTATTACATGGCTCGACCCAACAAGCAGGAGATCGGCACGGTCTACCATACAATGCTTCGAATGGCGACATTGTCAGACTCGCCTGGTAGCTGTTGTTATAAGAGAATTCAGCTAAATGCAGATTGTCTTCCCATGATCCACCGAAATCTATAACACAAGCCCGCAATAGATCTTCTAAGATGCGATTTACCCTCTCAGTCTGACCGTCTGTCTGAGGATGATAAGCGGTGCTCAAGTTTAACTTCGTTCCTAGCTCTACTTGAAATGCTTCCCAGAATTTGCTAGTGAATATTGTATCTCTATCACTTACTATACTGAGCAGCACTCCATGCAGTCTAACTATTTCCCTGAAGTAAATTTGCGCCAGACTCTGAGCAGTTCTGCTTGATTTGACAGGTATGAAATGGGCGGTCTTCGTGAAACGATCCACGATCACCCAAATACTATCATTTCCTTTTCTGGTTCTGGGCAAACCATCAATGAAATCCATAGAAATATGCTCCCACTTCCAACCAGGAACTTCCAGCGGTTGTAATAATCCAGCCAGTTTCTGTTGGTCGCTTTTGACTAGCTGGCAAGTAGGGCATCGACTAACATATATTGAAACGTCTCTCTTCATAGCCTTCCACCAGAATGTTCTTTTGAGATCGTTATACATTTTGGCCACGCCAGGATGGATACTCAGCTTGGACTTGTGACACTCGTCTAACACTTCCCTTTTTAGCTCAGGAACGTCAGGAACACAAATCCTTCCTTTTAACCTCAAGGTCTCGTCGTTATCTATTTGAAAACACGAGGGTTCGCCTTTCTGGATCCTTTTGATCATATCCTTAATAAAGTTATCCTCTTTCTGAAGAATAGATATTCTGTCAATCAAGGATGTTGTGATAATAAAGCTGGCGATCATTACATTCTTTCTGCTTAACGCATCGGCCACGACATTGGCTTTCCCTGGAGTATATATAATTTCGAAGTCATATGCCGCAAGAAACTCCAGCCAACGTTGCTGCCTCAAATTTAAGTCCTTCTGAGTGAACAGATACTTTAACGACTGGTGATCTGTAAACAGTTCAAATCTCTCGCCCAGAAGATAGTGTCTCCAGATTTTCAAAGAGAATATGATAGCCAATAACTCAAGATCATGAGTTACATAGTTTTTCTCGTGCGGCTTCAGTTGACGGCTAGCATAAGCAATCACTTGACCTCTTTGCATTAACACTACTCCAAGGCCTTCTCTAGACGCATCAGTCCAGACTTTTAAATCCTGATTGCCATCAATGATGGTTAACACTGGAGCTGTCGTTAATCTTAACTTTAGCTCTTCGAAAGCCTCCTCACTTTCCTGAGTCCATTTGAACTTAGAATGCTTCTTTGTTAGCTTAGTTAAGTGACCAGATATCTTCGAAAAGTCTTTAACGAACTTTCGGTAATAGCTAGCCAATCCGAGAAAACTGCGGACTTCAGTGGGAGTACTGGGCTGTTTCCAATTCTGAATAGCTGTGATTTTGCTTGGATCCACAGCAATTCCTTCTTTCGATACAACATGGCCCAGAAATTTCACTTCATCTTGCCAGAATATACATTTGGAAAACTTGGCTTTCAATACATTCCTTCTGAGGATTTCTAGAACCTGTTCCAGATGCTTTTCATGTTCGGCCTTTGATTTAGAGAAGATTAGAATATCATCAATAAAAACCAAAACAAATTTGTTCAGTACTCCTATGAATACTCTATTCATCAGATCGACGAAATAAGCTGGAGCGTTACATAAGCCGAACGGCATTACTAACCACTCGTAGAATAAGTCGGGGCCTCTGAACGCTGTCATTGGAACACACTCTTCGGCAATTCGAAGTTGATGGAAACCTGTAGCTAGGTCCATTCTTGAGAATACTTGTGCTCCATTTAATCGATCCAACAGATCATCAATCCGCGGCAATGGATATTTGTTCTTTATGGTCTGCTTGTTCAAATCACGAAAACCACACATAGCCGTAGAGTACCGTCAGATTTTGGGACAAATACTACTGCTGCACCCCAATCAGAGAAACTAGGTCTGATTAGACCCTTCCATACTAGCTGTCGTGTTTGATTGTCTAATTCTTCCTTCTCTTTCAAGGACATTCTTCGAATAGCGTGAACTACCGGCCTTGCATTCGGAATTAAAGCAATCTTGAAATCTATTTCTCTCTGCGGAGGTAAGCGAACAACTTCCTCGAACACATCCGCATAGTTTTTGACGACTGGAATATCTTTAATGAGGTCAGGAATATTCTCAGTGATTTCAGGGACATTTTCTATTTGGGCTGGAGAAACATCGAGAGCTGACCAGAAATCTTTTCTATTTGAAGTCGGGCCTTCACATGGTATGGTTATATAATTCCCCGATTGGGCCTTTGCTTTAACCACTCTCTCGGCGCATTTAACTTCAGCTTCATATCGAGTTAGCCAATCCAATCCCAGAATAAGATCGAATTCATTAAAATTCATGACGATACAGATAATAGGGAATTTATAGCAAGAAAAAGAGACTGGTACGGCACAAACCCAACTGAGATTGATGGAACCCCCAACTGGATTTTGCACCGTCATTGGTTCTTTGAGCTTTTTCGACCTCAGATCCAACTTCTTGACTACACTCTTCGCGACAAAGCTTCGTGACGCGCCTGTGTCAAACAGTACTTTGACTGGAATGTTTTTGACATTGAGCGTGCCTTCTAAAACATCAGACCTTTCCTGAGCAGACGAAGATGCAGGCACTTCTACCACTTCATTTACTTGCGCTGCTTTGGACTTCTTAAATTGCCTGCAGTCCTTCTCAAGATGGCCAGTCCGACGGCATTGAACGCACTTTCTATTCTCTTGAAATCCCTCTTTGGATTTAAGTCCACTCTTTGTTCGCTTTTTCGAGGGTTTGCAATTCCCCTGAAAATGCCCTGGCTTATGGCAGTTATTGCATATGGCGGTCGTTACGGGTTCTTTCTCAGATTTAGCCCATTTTCTCTTGGCACTGGGCTTCCTACTGGCTTCAGGAATATCAGTTTCTGACTCTTCTTTGTCACTACCACAAACTTCTTCGTCGCGCAACATTCCTTTCTTATGGAGATCTTCATACTGATAGGCCATATATACCATTTCAGAAAAAGGAAGCTTCACATGCCCCAATACTTTATTCTGGTATTTCCTTTGAAGTCCGTGAATAAATCTCAGATTTTTCCTCTTCGGATTTTCAATTAGATGAGGGGCAAAGTGAGAAAGTTCATTGAATTTCTTATGATATTCGGGAATGGTCATATCACCTTGTATTAGATAAGAAAATTCATCACATAATCTCTCGGTTACTTCGGGAGGAGTAAATCTTTCTAAGAAAATCACTTTGAATCTGTCCCAGGTGATATCACCTTCTGGATTATTTCTGATGATTGATTCCCACCAGATTAAAGCTTCTTCTTTGAGCGCCCAAGATGCTACTAACCGTTTCTGGTCATCTCTCAGCTGGATATGCTCAAAGATTCTTTCGACAGAACTCATCCAAGCTTGAGTTTGAATAATAGATTCATTGCCCGAGAATTGTGCTCCACCCAGATTTCGATATTTCTTTAATAGAGCCTCTAGATCGGGTTCTGTATTCCTTCTGTTTCTGGCACTCATTTTTCTAGTACTTCTGCAATTAGCAGATCAAGTGTCAGGTCACAGAAAAGATATTTTAAAACATAGAAACATATACTTCAAGTGTAAATGTGTCTATCGAGGTGTAATTTCATTCTGCTTTACTCATACTAGGATATTACTAATCCTATCTGTATAGAGTTACCCGTCCTAGAACACTACTGGTTCTATTTCTGACGAGTTCGTTCAAATGTTATATTCCAGAACTAAGCTTAACCAAAGCTCTGATACCACGATGAGACGACCCGATTTCCCGTTCTCACGGAAACAAGGTTATCTTTGGAATATAACACAGAAACATACAATAGCAGAACAGAATTAAGTAAATACACCAGATATGAACAACAAAATATACTGGATAAAATTAATCATCAGAGTTACACAGTATACAGGATCTTACTTAGTACAAATACAGTTCAGGTATACATAAATGTCTACAGCGGAAATAAACAAAATATGTACAATAGGAGCTGAACAGCATAAAAAGAAATAAATGATAGAATCCATCTTCAGCTCCAGCTATCCAGAAAGAACCAGCTAAACCTGAATACAAGGCTGCCCGTGTGGAAAAAGGGGCACCCGAGTTTGAAAGTGAAACAAACTACGAGTCAGTCATGGGACTGGTATGAGAAATCTACTCAACACATATATAGTTGGCTAATCACAGGACCACGCCACTTTCGTGGAACGGGTTTACTCCATTGGATTGCCAGTGCTTTAAAACAAATCTTTCTTTTAAACATCGCTATGCTTTTTATAAAAATGAAACTGTTATAAGACTCAGTTCCCATCACACAATGCAACGCAAACCGGAGGATAGAGTTTTTACCTTATAACGGCCAAGATATGCTTGATACGAATAAAACAAAGGCATTTGATATTATTGCTAGTGTTTATATGTTTTGAAAACAATTTCAAATCATAACTATCAATCATAGACGGCATTAATGCCCCATACCACTATGTCGCCATATATAGGTATACAATCAAAACCGCACGATGTCGTATCTGGAAATTGGATTTCCGTCATGAACCAAGGCAAAAGATAGTCCTTACCGAATTCGAGACAATCTAGCCCATGTCTCAGGATCAGAACGCATCGACCCTTGGAGCGACAGGGCCGGTCCACCGATGTGGATTAAGAATGCCTGAACACTACGTTTCCCCACCCTTTGGGGTGTAAATGAGCCAACGAATGACTCCATCGGACCCGAATTGCCCGATCAGACCGAGGCGCCTCGCAACAGCAACAACCACATAGGTGAAAAGTATATAAATGTCAGGGCTGGTAGGTCACTGACACCACCCTAGCTAGAAAGAAACGCATGCCCTCCCTGAGGTCCTTCTCCCGTTTTAGGTTCATACCGGGGTGTGAGGTTCGTGAATTCACGTTATACACAAAGCTACGCCACACAGGCGATGCTTTGATCATCACCACAAGACTTTGCTTTTCAACAGAAGCCCTGATCACTGCATCTTAGAATGCCACATAGGCAATTCATGCCATGCGACTGATGTCTATCGATATACAACCTCTGAGCTCGTGCGTCTCAAAGAAGGGCGTTAAGCAAAAGAATAAATTCTTCGCCGCCAAACAGATGTATATTTAACAAAGATCAATCAACATAGAATAAAATCCAATGTCAGACACACAGTCCATTTACAAGTCCGTTCTGGGTCTGAACGAAACCGGAGGCACTAAATACCTCGCAAACCCTTCGATCACCACGTACGTCTGGACGATCACCACTCATTATCCATATTTCGGGATGCCTCCCAATCAGGACCTCGGTTACCATCCAAACGAGGTGAAGATCTCCGGTCTTCGACCATCGTCTTCATCTTCGAATTTCAATCGTCGGTCGATTATTCGAAATGAGAATTAACTCGGCCTTTTCAAATAATTCACGTATATTTAGAATTTCAAATCGATTTATTTCAATGGTTAAATTATTCGACAACACCAATTGTGTTCTTTAATATAGTTTTCACACCAAACACATTCAACCATCAAATACAACATAAATCGAGCAAATTCAGTTTATTTCCATTTGCATATCGCTTATGATATTTTATAACTATTTATCGCTATTTTTATTTATTTTAAAATAGCCATTTTATTCAAAACGACGCTTCGGGCCATAACGCGGCCGTGGCGCTGTTTTTCTTCAGATTTGATTTACGCATATCTGAAAATCTAACCGTTGGATCTTCACAAAATTTACATCATTAGAAAGGTCTTCTCAAAACGAATCCAACGGTTCCAGTTTCGGGAAAATCCGACGGTCGGATCTCCCGGTACAATCGTTTGAAATTTCGATTTCAAAATACGAACTGCAGCGTCGTTATTCGATTAAATATATAATTATATTTATATATATAAAAATATAATCGCTTCTGGCGCTGTTTTTCTTCAGATTTGAATTAAACATTCCAGACAATCCAACCGTTGGATTTTTACAAGGTTGGTGCCGTTGGAAAGATTATTCCAAGGCGAACCCGACGGTTGAGGTTTCGGGAAAATCCAATGGTCGGATTTCCCGTACTAGTTGATTGAAAACACGGTTTCAAAACATGAACTGCACGGCTTCGTTTCGTTTTAATTTTATTTATATTTATATATTTATATAAATATAGTTCATTCAATGATTTCCATATCGTTTTCACTTCAAATATTTTTCTAACACCTTAAATTTTGGAAAAATTTCGCCATAACCTCCCCTGTACCGGGAGCATCGGGAAATCGCAAATAGCGTTCCCGGTCCTTCTAATCTCAAAAAGAAAAAGAAAAAGCCAAGCGGCTAGCCAACAGGCTCAAAATCATCACCCAAACAAATCAGTAAATGTGTACCTATTTGTCGGGCACAAAATTTTATTCCTCTTCTCTAGCCCCTTTGCTATAACCTGTTCAATGAATATTGCATGTACATATATATACAGTTCTTATCATTTATCCTTTTCTATTCAACTTCATATTTGATTTCTGCTTGGTTTAAGGACACCATTTATTCTAATGTTACATACGTAGGTGCAAATCATTTCATTAGCTAATTAATGAATATTTCAACTCATATATGTTTATTTTGAACAAGTGGCTATTTTTAACACTTCACATTTCAACGATTTATGCATACAATAAAAATGTGATTTTTATTGTAAAACAATTCATTTCAAAACACTATTTTTCTATATAGTTCAAGTTGGTGATAAAAATGGGATTTTTATCATAAAACAATTTATTTCAAAATATGAATACCATTCAACACATGAATTTCTAATCAACGAATGAATATCAATTCAACACATGAATGTTTTCAATAGTTTTTATATATAGATAAAAATGTGATTTTTATTATCGAACAATTTATTTCAAGATATGAATACCATTCAACACATGAATTTCTAAACAACGAATGAATATCAATTCAACACATGAATGTTTTCAATAGTTTTTATATATAGATAAAAATGTGATTTTTATTATCGAACAATTTATTTCAAGATATGAATACCATTCAACACATGAATTTCTAAACAACGAATGAATATCAATTCAACACATGAATGTTTTCAATAGTTTTTATATATAGATAAAAATGTGATTTTTATTATCGAACAATTTATTTCAAAATATGAATACCATTCAACACATGAATTTCTAAACAACGAATGAATATCAATTCAACACATGAATGTTTTCCATACAATGAATAAATATAGTTTAAGCATATGAAAATAATTCAAATACACAAATATTATTCAAAATTTCGGCAGCATAACGGCAGGGTAGTTACACCGGCACCGTCCCTAGTACGGCTCCTCGCTCTACCTTAAAACCTCGCGGTTTTTGACAATGGGGATCATGCATCTAGTTCGCACGCAGGCGGCATGTATATATTTATTTCATTTCCACAAACTAATCCTATGTGGTTTCAACCAAATATTTCACAACCACCAATGGGTATTTTTCAACCGCAATCAACCAATATCAATCACAAACAATCCCAAACAATCATTCAATTTTCACAGCCATTTGAACCAATAAATATCGTCCATGGTTTGTGGACGAGGGGGCGTATATATATATATATATATATATATATATATATATATATATATAGATATATATTTATAGATAGCAATTCACTTTCATTTCACACATATCTAATATTTTTAAAACAGAAATCTCACCAATAGCTATCCAACTGCACGACACTTCCTTTATAGAAATCCTCGCCTTTTGTCGCTTTCGCCCGTATTCTCTATATATGTAAAAATCGAATTTTTACTATGTTATTCAATATATAAAAATCTGATTTCTACTTCGACTTTCAATATATAAAAATCAGTTTTTCTTTGCTTTTAAAATCAGTTTTTATCTTTTCTAAAAATCAGTTTTTATCTTTTCTAAAAATCAGTTTTTATCTTTTCTAAAAATCAGTTTTTATCTTTTCTAAAAATTAGTTTTTATCTTTTCTAAAAATCAGTTTTTATCTTTTAAAAATTCAGTTTTAAACTTTTAAAAATTCAGTTTTAAACTTTTTAAAAATTCAGTTATAAACTTTTTAAAAATTTCAGTTTTAAACTTTTAACAAAATCGGTTTTTTTTCTTTAAAAACAAAACAGTTTTTACTTTAAAAACAAAACAGTTTTTACTTTAAAAGCAAAACAGTTTTTACTTTCTTTAAAAAAAATCTGTTTTTATTCTTTTTAAAATCCAGTTTTATTCTTTTTTTTAAAATCAGTTTTTAACTTTTAAAAACCAAATCAGTTTTTAAATGTATAAAAATAAAATTAGTTTAAAGTTCTTTTAAAATCTGTTTTAACCCTTATCAAAAAAAAATAGTTTAAATCTTTTTATAAAAACAGTTTTAATCCTTAAAAAAATCAGTTTAAAATACTTATAAAATAATAAAAAACTTACGGCGAGGGGAGGGCTGCTGCTGCTCTTGGCGGCAGTCGGGGAGGCGTCGCGTCGAGGGGGGGGGGGGCTGCTCGATGTCAGGGTCGGCGGCTTCGAGGTAAGGCGGAGGCTGCGGGGTGAGGCGACGGCTTCGGGTTGAGGCGACGGCGATGTCTGGAGGGGGGCGGCGATCCGATTTAGGTTTTTTTCTCTTTTTTTTTTCTGATAACGAATCGGGGGGGGGGGGCAATGAAGATAAAAGGGGGGGAGAAAATTATATTTTATTTTTTTATTTTATTTAATTATTTATATTTTGCAAAAAGGTTGACTTTTACATACGACCACTAAACGAGGCCCACCGCCTGCCGTCCATAGCGTTTTACCCCCATTCTGAACACAATGGGATATGAATCGCAAGCTGATTTGATCGCTACAATCAGTTTCCTTTTGAATTTTCATTTAAATCATTATATTGAATTTTAAACGCACATTTCAAATTACCGGGGTCACATACTAACTAGAAAAATTCCAGAAAAATATTTTCTAGCTTCGTATTGTCGATACGGTCCTAACAAAACTAGTTTCGTCGAATTCTGAGACCGTTTGAAAAATGGCCAATTTCCAGTCGATTAAAATCAACTGAAACTGGTCAAACGCGTTTTCCTTTGCCACGCTCACATATTGATTCGAAAAATTATGAAATTTGAAACCTAGCAATAACTTGACACTGCGGATCCAACAAAAGTGGTTTCGTCGAAATCCGAGGTCATTTGCAAAATGTCCATTTTTAAGGGCCTGAATTCCATAGCGACTATTCAGAATTTTCAACTGGACATATCTTTTGATTCCCGCTATCAAATTTCGATTGGTCGGATTCGTTAGAAAGATATCCACTTTTTTTTCTAATGTTTTTGGTTTCACTAAAATCCGGATTGTTCTGCACCCGGTATATTCAATTGAAGTTTGAAATCGAATTATCGAACTACCGCGCTATTTTCAATTCCATATATAATTATAATTAATTATATTCGTTTTCAATTGTCGATTCAAACTCGGTTTTCATTGCCATTATTTAAAATATTTATTTTAAATATTTAAAATCCATTATTTTAGCCAATTTAAAAATTTTAAATTGGTTCAGATTTTCTGGGTCGTTACAGCCGTACAAATAAATTCACCGGGGCCACAAATTTACTTCAAAAATTCCCGGAAAATATATTTAGCTATGTTTTGACACTGCGAACCTAGAAAAATTAATTTCGTTCAATTCTGAGCTTGTTTGAAAAATAGCCTTTTTCAAGGCGAATATATTTAATATTAAAAATACATTTTTAAACAAACAATTTTTGAAACTCGAAATATATAAGTGTTTACTGTTTTTCAATGCAGAAACATCATTCTAAACTCAATGGAAGTGGCTTTGAGTCCAAATTCCTTCATATGCAAAAAGTAGCATTTTGACCTTTATAAATTTCATAGCGACCTTTCTAAATTTTTATTTGGGCATAACTTTTGATTCCCTCTATGAAATTTCGATTTTTCGGATTCATTAGAAAGATATTTCCAAATAGATTCTAATATTTTTGGTTTCACTCAAATTCGTTAAATTTTACATCCTGTACGATCAGTCAAAGTTCAAGTTTGACTTTTCAAACTACCGCGCTATTTCTAACTCTTTTTATAATTAAAATTAAATTATTCATTCTAACTTCGATTTAAATCAACTTTCAATCATTTTTGTTTTAAATAAATTATTTAAAATATCGAAAACTCATTAAAATCACTTAAAATAAAATTTTAAATTGGCCCCAAAAATCAGAGTTGTTACATTTGATGTTCACTAATCACGATTGTTTAGTTGTATGTCAGTCGATAGGTTGACAGACTGTGTAAGCGTTAATTATTTATATTTAATGCTTATGCAGTTGTGTGGTGTACTCTGGATGATGGTTGATTATTTATTGTTGCTATTATATACATGTGTTGTAGAAAATCCATATAACTAACATTATATGGTAGTTGATTGGGCCTCATTCCAATTTGGAAAATAAGGAATATTATAGAAAATAAATTCATGTGTTGAATAGAAATAAAAAATTCATGTGTTGAATGGTATAAATTCATGTGTTGAATAGTATAAATTCATGTGTTGAATAAAACAAATATTCATGTGTTGAATAGAATAAACATTCATGTGTAGAATAGAAGCCGTGTTGGTTAGATATGCGCCATTAAGACGTGGAAGATATTTATATCGATTTTATTCATTTTTATAATGAATATAGAAAAGGAAGTGATTTCAAAATATAACGTTTTGAAAATATTATCATTTAGAGATTATTGATATGGAATATTGAATTTCGATTAGAAATTGAATATGAAGTTGAAATCGTTTTGAAAACGAATTTTAAACGATTTATAAAATACGTTTTGAAAGGAAATCGACGAAATATATATATATATATATATATATTATATATATATATATATAAATATAAATATATATATAATGGCCTGAATAGAACGTGCCGCGCTGCGGCAGTTTGCGAATTTCGACCATTGACTTCGAACGGATATTACGGGTGATCCGGCCGTTGGATTCTCCTAAAACCGGAACCATTGGGTTCGTATCGAAAAGAGCTTTCTAAGAATATTAGAGATTTGAAATCTAATGGTTGGATTTGGAATTATGTCCAAATCAAATTTGGAAAAGGTCGCTGTAAATGCAGTTCGATAACCGTTGATGGAAATCGACTGTACGGGCCTTTAAAAAATTATTAAAAATAGTAATAATTTGTGTAAAATCATAATAAATGATTTGTGAAGAATTGAGATGAAAAATTCCAAATTTGAAAAGATAAAAATAGATTTTTATCGAAATGGACTAGTTTTGAACTAGAATAATAATTTATTTGTTTTTGAAATAAATAAATTGGATTTGAAAGGGTTTTAAAAGTAATCCGAAGTTTCAATAGTTGAATTGGAATGGAATGTGATTTTGGGTTTATAGTGAACGGTGTTTTAAATGACATTGGTTCTTTAACTCAGTTAAAGACAGGATATAATTTCCCAAGTTAACCAATCATTAATATTGATTTTTGGGAAGATTAAAACTAAGTGGAGTTTTAATGAATCTTTAATTAGATTGAAATGATCGAGAATGGAGTATTACCAGTTTTGCTCCAGGCGATAGTTAAATCTTTAATTAGATTTGAACGTGAAATGGTAATTGAATTTACCGATAACACCGTGGTGTTAGATATGAAGTATTACCAGTTTTACTTCATGGGATGAATAGGTTGGGAATGGGAAATTAAAATAAATGATTACTTCGGTGTGGTTCGCTAATCCCGACTAATTTGAATTGATATTCAAAGGAAGATTAAAGAATAAATTTGAAGAATTTATCTTTGATAAAATTAATGGGAACCTTTCCCAAAGTGTAAAAATATTTGAATAAAAGAATATTCTAGGTTGGAATGAGGCATATACTTTGTTTCTGTAACACTTGTTTATTATATACGCGGGTTATTCAGAAAGACCGAGTTTATCCCGTTCTGAATAACTGATTCGACATAGTGTCGAGGATGAAGACGGTGGTCGAAGACCGGAGGTCTTCACATTGTTTGGGTGATTACTGATGATCTTGATTGGGTTGTACACCCAAGAGGAGGGAATCAGTTGGTGATCGTCCAGACGTACTTGGAGATCGATGGATATGCGAGGTACAAGGTGCCTCCGGTTTCGTTCAGACCCAGAACGAACTTGTAAATGGACTGTGTGTCTGAATTGGATTTTATTCTATGTGATTGATTTCTATTAAATATATATATGTTTGGCGGCAGAGAATTTATTATCTTGCTCAACGCCCTTCTTTGAGACGTATGAGCTCAGGGGTTATATATTGATGGATATCAATCGCATGGAGTGAATTGCCTATGTGGCATGCCTAAGTGGCAATTGATCAAGGCTTCAATTGAAAAGCAAAGTCTTGTGGTTGGTGATCAAAGCACCGCCTATGTGGCATAGCTTTGTGTAATGTTGATTCGCGAGCCTCACACCCCCGGTTGTGAACCAGAAACGGGAGAGGACATCAGGGAAGGCAAGCATTTCCTTCTAGCTATGGTGGTGTCAGTGACCTACCAGCCCTGACATTTATATTATTTTCACCTGTGTGGTTGTTGCTGTTGCGAGGCGCCTCAGATATATCGGTGACTGTGTGGAGCCGATGGAGTCATTTGGCTCATTTACGCCCCAAAGGGCGGGGAAACGCAGTGTTCAGGCATAATAATCTACATCGGTGGACCGGCCCACACGGTCCAAGGGGCAGTTGCGGCTATTCCTGAGGGGCCGGCTAGAGGCTCTCGAATCGGTTGAGGACGATCCCTTGCCTCATTTCACAGATGGAAATCCAGTTTCCAATACGTGGCAATTGCGATTTTGATTGTATACCTATATATAGCGACATAGTGGTATGGGGCACTTATGCCGTCTATGATTGATACTTATGATTGAAATTGTTTTGACACTATACACTTATAGTAATAATAAAACATGAAATTTCACGTACCAAGCATTCTTGGCTATTATAAGGTAAAAGCCCTATCCTGCGGCTTGCGTTGCATTGTGTGATGGGACTTGGGTCTTATAATAGCTTCATTGTTCTTTATTTATCATTGCGCTGTTGTTTTATGCACTGGTATTCTTGGGAGGAAACCCGTTCCATGTTATACGGCGTGGTCCCTCGATTTACCTAACTTTAAAATAAAGATTAATAACTGTTTTACTTCTCACACCAGTCACATGACTGACCTGGAGTTTATTGTTTAACCTAAACTCTGGGTGCCCTTATTTTGGCATGGGCAGCTAGTAGTTTTGGTTTTGCAGATTTATATTCACAGGATCCTGATTTACAGCTGGAATTATACTCGGAAAGCTCTGTATCCGCGTATTCCTTTCATTTGTGTTTTTGTATTATTTTTCTGCTGTAGTAATGTATTTAAATCTCTATAATTTATGATGCGTAATATTTATTCATACTCTGTATATTCTTGTATTCTGATGGAATTGTTGTAATTTACAATGAAATGTTCTTCTGTTTGCATTCCGATATGTCTTGTCCTCCAAGTATCCACTCTTTCCTTCACGAGGAAGTTACAGGTCCTTACATTTGGTATCAGAGCTTTAGTTTACAAAGCTCGAGAACAAGATATGTTAGAACCAAACGAAAGAATTCATTAGAGATTGGATTAGTAATATCCAATGAGAATGACTCGTTAGAGATGGGATCAGTAGTATCCTAGAACGAGTGTGCAGAGTATATTTTTGAAAATGAAAACAAATATTGTTTTGAAATTTAAATCGTTTTAAACGTATTTGAATATTTATTTGTATTGAATTTGGGCAATCCAATATATAAAGACTTTGCATTTACGTCTGATCCACGGGTATTCGAAGTTTTAATATACTGGATAGACATAGAGTTACACTCCTGTCGCCCGGAGATGATTCTGTTGATGACTACATAGCATCAGTAGTTTGTGTTTCGAAGGTGTAATATTTATATATTTCCAATTGACTGGTGTGAGAATCAAAGCTAGATAGGGCTTATTGTTGTGATTTGGCATCAAAAATCTGATTTTTTGGATATGTATTAAAGTTATGTGATTAAAAAGATAATCAACTAATTGATTGTTGATTGTGTTGTTTGATTATTGTTTGATTAATTAAATGTTGAACCTTTAGCCAAATTGAAACAAATAGTGAATTGTATTAAAAAATTATTGCATTTGAATACGTATACATGTATTAGAATGAACAGGTCATAGCAAGGAGGCTAGAGCAGAGGAATAAAACTGTTTGCCCGACAAATAGGTACATGTTTATTATATTTCTTGGGTTTTGGATGATTTTATGAGCCGATTGGCTAGCCGCTTGGTTGTTTCTTTTTCTTTTTGGATTGATGAGGGCCATGGGAGGCTATTTGAAATATCCCGAAGTCCTCGGTGCAGGGGAGGTTATGGCGAAATTTTTCAAAAATTTAGGGTGTTAGCCAAATTTTTGAACAATTTGAAAAGTTCTTAGAAACTAAAAAGTTGAAGAACTTAAGCCGTAATGAAAAGAATGAAAGTTGTGTTGATTAGTTAAACAACTTTCAGCTTCGTTCCTTCTGGGGATGAAAAGTTTTAAGTGGGGAGATTGTTATTACCCGGAAAATCTGAGCCAATTTAAAAATTTTGTTTTGGCAATTTTAGTGAATTTTGGGTATTTAAAATGAAATATTTTAAATAATAGCGAAGGAAAATTTGTTTTGAATAGTATTAGAATGTATACATTTATATAGATCGTCGTTAGAATATAAATATTTTATTTTAATTATAAAAGGAATTGAAAATGGCGCGGTAGTTCGAAAATTCGATTTCAAATTTCAAATGAATGTA
This sequence comes from Allium sativum, assembly GCA_030737875.1. Lineage (NCBI taxonomy): Eukaryota > Viridiplantae > Streptophyta > Magnoliopsida > Asparagales > Amaryllidaceae > Allium > Allium sativum. Next base: position 610,780,869 of record CM060918.1, on the reverse strand, counting down.
CAGGATTCAAAATAAACCGGATTTTAGCAAAACCAAAAATATTAGAATCTAATTGAGAATATCTTTCCAACGAATTCGAAAAATCAGAATTTCATAGCGGGAATCAAAAGTTACGTCCAGTTGAAAATTCAAAATAGTCGCTATGGAATTTTGGCCCTTAAAAATGGATATTTTGCAAACGACCTCTGTTTTCGTCGAAACCAATTTTTTTGGATCTGCGATGTCAAGTTAATGCTAGATTCCAAAATTCGTAATTTTCTAAATCAATATGTGAGTGTGGAGAAGTAAAACGTGTTTTGACAGTTTCAGTCAACTTCGATCGACCAGAAAATGGTCATTTTTTGAACGATCTCAGAATTTGACGAAATTAGTTTTGTTAGGACCGTATCATCAATACGAAGCTAGATAATATTTTTCGTGAATTTTTAGAGTCCGTATGTGACCCCGGTAAATTGAAATGTGCGTTCAAATTCAATATATAGAGTTATATTTTGATTTTGACGAAAACTGATTGAAACGGCCGAATTGGCTTACGAAACATATCCCATTATGTTCGGAATGTGGGTAATTAGCTAGGGGAGAAAGTCGGTGGGTTAAGATTTGAGATCGAAATTTAAAGTTACTTTTTAGAATTAAAAATAAGAATAAAATAATATAATTATATATAATAACATACACACCCCCTCCCTCACTTTCTCTCTCCCCTATCAGCTCCAAACCCTTCAATGAATGACGGAAAACGTCGATTGCTTCCCTCCCCGTTTTCTCTCGAATTACTCAATAAAATCAAAGGACCCCGTTAGGGATTAGGTAGAACTCTTCCCCCGCTTCAAATCAAGACCAAGATCAGCCCTCCTTGTTGCGTCGTCGACGAGACCTCGGCCATCAAAGAGGTACCGCTCGCCCTTGATTTCCGCCACCAGGAAAAGGCCAAGTTCACCGGGATCACTAGAGGATGGGTGGCTTTCGAAAGGGTTTCTCGTGAGGTCCGACGATCGCCCTCCGGTGCAGCAATGGCGAGGCAGGAAGGAACCCTAGGTGGCGGCTCCCCTTTGAAAACGTCCAGATAAATATACAGTGAGTTTTTTCTATTTATTTATTGTTAGTTTAGCTAATTTAAAATTGAAAACATAAGTTTATATTTTTATCATATAAAAGTTAAGATCTTTATCAAACAAAATAACTAGATTTTTTAGAAACAAAAAGACTAGATTTTTAGAAACAAAAAGACTAGATTTTTAGAAACAAAAAGACTAGACTTTTAGAAACAAAAAGACTAGATTTTTAGAAATAAGAAAAAAAAAATTATATAAAGAAAGGCGGGATTTTTATAGAATAAAAATATGATTTTTATATTATAGAAAGAATAAAAATATGATTTTTATATTATAGAAATAATAAAAATAAGGTTTTTATATTATAGAAAGAATAAAAATATGGGTTTTATATTATAGAAAGAATAAAAATATGATTTCTAATGTATAGATCATCATATTAAAAATGTGATTTTAATATGAATAGCGTGGAGAAGACTGCATTGGAAGTACGGCCAGATCCAGATATTCTGAATTTCAGAAATAGAATGGAGGAGTGGAACCCTCGGTGAGAACTCCTCACCTTTAATTTATTTCTAGTTTGAAATATATACTATGATGCAGATGGTGCTTAGCAGCACCCGACACCCGTCGTCCACAGACCATGGATGACTAGTTTGTTTGATTGCTATATTGTGAAATTTTATTGTGTGATGTGGAATAGAATAAAATAATTTCATGTGTTGAAATGAAATAATTTCATGTGTTGAAATAAAATAATTTCATGTGTTGGAATAAAATAATTTCATGTGTTGAAATAAAATAATTTCATGTGTTGAAATAAAATATATATCCCTTTACAAGTCGAACGATTTTTTATGTACATCGATTTGACTGATATTGATTGGGATGATAAATTTTACACATCGCCCAACTGCACAAATAAAAATCTGTATTTGTTGATGCGAAACCCCACACGGGTATTGGGATGATATTTGACGTACACTAATCCCGATTGTTTAGTTGTATGTCAATCGATGGGTTGACAGACTGTGCAAGCGTTAATTATTTATGTTTAATGCTTATGCAGTTGTGTGGTGCACTCTGGATTATGGTTGATGATTTATTATTACTATTATATACATGTGTTGTAGAAAATCCATATAATTAACATTATGTGGTAGTTGATTGGGACTCATTCCAATTTGGATAATAAGGAATATTATAGAAAACAAATTTATTTGTTGAATAGAAATAAAAAATTCATGTGTTGAATAGTATAAATTCATGTGTTGAATAGTATAAATTCATGTGTGAATAAAATAAATATTCATGTGTTGAATAAAATAAATATTCATGTGTTAAATAGAATAAACATTCATGTGTTGAATAAAAGCCGTGTTGATTAGATATGCACCATTTAGACGTGAACGATATTTATATCGATTTTATTCATTTTTATAATGAATATAGAAAAGGAAGTGATTTCAAAATATAAGGTTTTGAAAATATTATCGTTTGGAGATTAATGATATGGAATATTCAATTTCGATTAGAAATTGAATATGAAGTTGAAATCGTTTTGAAAACGAATTTAAAACGATTTATAAAATACGTTTTGAAAGGAAATCGACGAAATATATATATAATATATATATATAATAGCTTGAATAGAACGCGCCGCGCTGCGGCAGTTCGAGAATTTCGACCATTGACTTCGAACGGATATTACGGGAGATCCGACCGTCAGATTCTCCTAAAACCAGAACCTTGGGTTCGTATCAAAAAGAGCTTTGTAACGAATATTAGAGATTTGAAATCTAACGGTTGGATTTGGAATTATGCCCAAATCGAATTTAGAAAAGGTCGTTGTAAGCGCAGTTCGATGACCGTTGATTGAAATCGACTGCACGGGCCCTGATAAAATTATTAAAAATAGTAATAATTTGTGTAAAATCATAATAAATGATTTGTGAAGAATTGAGATGAAAAATTCCAAATTTGAAAAGATAAAAATAGATTTTTATCGAAATGAAACAGTTTTAAACTAGAATAATAATTTATTTATTTTTGAAATAAATAGATTGGATTTGAAAGGGTTTTAAAAGTAACCCGAAGTTTCAATAATTGAATTGGAATGGAATGTGATTTTGGGTTTATAGTGAACGGTGTTTTAAATGACATTGATTCTTTAACTTACTTAAAGACAGGATATGATTTTCCAAGTTAAGCAATCATTAATATTGATTTTTGGGAAGATTAAAACTAAGTGGAGTTTTAATGAATCTTTAATTAGATTGAAATGATCGAGAATGGAGTATCACCAGTTTTGCTCCAGGCGATAGTTAAATCTTTAATTAGATTTGAACGTGAAATGGTAATTGAATTTACGGATAACACTGTGGTGTTAGATATGAAGTATTACCAGTTTTACTTCATGGGATGAATACGTTGGGATTGGGAAATTAAAATAAATGATTACTTCGGTGTGGTTCGCTAATCCCGACTAATTTGAATTGATATTCAAAGGAAGATTAACGAATAAATTTAAAGAATTTATCTTTGATAAAATTAATGGGATCCTTTCCCAAAGTGTAAGAATATTCTGGGTTGGAATGAGGCGTATGTTGTGTTTGTGTAACACTTGTTTATTATATACACGAGTTATTCAGAAAGACCGGGTTAACCCATTCTGAATAACTCATTCGACATGGTGTCAAGGATGAAGACGGTGGTCGAAGACCGGAGGTCTTCCTTTGGGTGATTACTAATGATCTTGATTGGGCTATACACCCAAGAGGAGGGAATCAGTTGGTGATCGTCCAGACGTACTTGGATATCGATGGATATGCGAGGTACAAGGTGCCTCCGGTTTCGTTCAGACCCAGAACAAACTTGTAAATGGACTGTGTGTCTGACATTGGATTTTATTCTGTGTGATTGATTTCTATTAAATATATATCTGTTTGGCGGCGGAGAATTTATTCTCTTACTTAATGCCCTTCTTTGAGACGTACGAGCTCAGAGGTTATATATTGATGGATATCAATCGCATGGAGTGAATTGCATGTGTGACATGCCTATGTGGCAGTTGATCAAAGCTTCTGTTGAAAAGCAAAGTCTTATGGTTGATGATCAAAGCACCGCCTGTGCATCATAGCTTTGTGTAACGTTGATTCGCGAGCCTCACACCTCCGGTTGTGAACCAGAAACGGGAGAGGACATCAGGGAAGGCATGCGTTTCCTTCTAGCTAGGGTGGAGTCAGTGACCTGCCAGCCCTGACATTTATATTATTTTCACCTGTGTGGTTGTTGCTGTTGTGAGGAGCCTCAGATATATCGGTGACTGTGTGGAGCCGATGGAGTCATTTGGCTCATTTACGCCCCAAAGGGCGGGGAAACGCAGTGTTCAGGCATAATAATCCAAATCGGTGAACCGGCCCTGACGATCCAAGGGGCAGTTGCTGCTGTTCCTGAGGGGCGGCCTAGAGGCTCTCGAATCAGTTGAGGACGATCCCTTGCCTCGGTTCACAGATGGAAATCCAGTTTCCAATATGTGACAATTGCGGTTTTGATTGTATACCTATATATGGCGACATAGTGGTATGGGGCACTTATGCCGTATATGATTGATACTTATGATTGAAATTGTTTTGACACTATACACTTATAGTAATAATAAAACATGAAATTTCACGTACCAAGCATTCTTGGCTATTATAAGGTAAAAACCCTATCCTCCGGCTTGCGTTGCATTGTGTGATGGGACATGGGTCTTATAATAGCTTCATTGTTCTTTATTTAGCATTGCGCTGTTGTTTTATGCATTAGTATTCTTGGGAGGAAACCCGTTCCGTGTTATACGGCGTGGTCCCTCGATTTACCTAACTTTAAAATAAAGATTAATAACTGTTTTACTTCTTACACCAGTCACATGACTGACTTGGAGTTTATTGTTTTAACCTAAACTCTGGGTGCCCTTATTTTGACACGGGCAGCTAGCTGTTTTGGTTTTGCAGATTTATATTCACAGGATCCTGATTTACAGCTGGAATTATACTCGGAAAGCTCTGTATCCGCGTATTCCTTTCAGTTGTGTTTTTGTATTATTTTTCCGTTGCAGTAATGTATTTAAATCTCTGATAATTTATGATGTGTAATATTTATTCATACTCTGTATATTCTTGTATTCTAATGGAATTGTTGTAATTTACAATGAAATGTTCTTTTGTTTGTGTTCCGATATGTCTTGTCCTCAAAGTATCCGCTCTTTCCTTCACGGGGAAGTTACGGGTCCTTACATTTCACATATCCTCTTTCCCTTATTGCATTAATTTGAAATAACATGTATGCATATATGTCCCCTTTTTGTTTGTCTCAATGTTCGCGCACAACTTCAAATTTGAATCATATTCATACGCATCCATCTCTTATGTATATACTAATTTTTATATGTGAACAATTGTCTATTTCATTTGGAAATTATCTTCCTTAATCAATTAATGGTTTATTTCCATTCTTTCAATTAAACCTCCACTTAACTTATCCCCTTTCGCACTGAACCAATTTGCTAAGCCACTATTTAGCCTCTCCATAAAAAAAATATGGCACTGGTAGGGATTGAAATCACAACCTCTTATGTACAAGTCTCATGTATTTACCAAATGAGCTGCTAAGTCTTTTGTTAACAAGACTTATGACCAAGCTACATATTATTCTTTTCTCATTGCTCTTTTTCATGTTTGTTACAGTTCTTAAATTAAGGATAACTTCTTCGTTTTAAATCAGCTTTCTACAAACTATAGGTCTAAATTGACCAGAAAATCGCCACGAATGTAATGACGCTAATTTCATGACCAAATTCTATGTCTCTTCAAATTCTCCTTATTATTTCTTTTTAAATGTTCGCATGTATTTCTTCGCATTTCACTGTATTTCTTCTTATTTCAAATATTTCATGTAATTTCTTTATTATTCTTTTTCTTTATTTCACTGCATAAACCTCTTACATGCAATTACATTAATATTATTTAATCTTTCCTCTAAATATATCCATGCATATATACATATATCTCATTTTTAATTATATTAAAAATCGGGGTGTTACATTCTCCCACCCTTAAGGAATTTCGTCCTCGAAATTCGATAGGGTAAAATATATAATTTCTCGCATAATATCAAACCATCAAGTGTGCATCCAATTTTTTTGCAAACATTGTGCACATGTGCAAAGTGAAATACATCATAGTAATGCATGTATGCCTAATTTGGTACCATCTATATGTATGCAAACTTTCATATATTTTTTTCAAAACATGATGCTCACATCCTAAATAAAGTTGCAGTTCTATATAAATGCAATATTTTTGAAAAACCAAAGCATTTTTCATCCAAATTTTCCCATACTCTTATAGAATAAGAGCATAGTTCATCTAATTGTTGCATCCAAAATCCTACCAACCATTATTAAATTCGACATTTAGAAAAATCTAATTTTCCAAATTCGATTTCTTATGTTACAAAAAGATATAAAATGGAAGAATTTACATTTTCCGTTCTTCTTTTATGTACCTTTTCTAGTTGCACTTGGATTTTTACATAGCTATTCTATAAAAAGTTCCTATTTTCCTATCCAAGAATAATTACATAAGAAACTTTTTTTTTCAACTTATCTTTTTTGAGCAACAATTCTATTCTTTATAATGCTTATGCATTCTACGGGAATTTATTTTTATTATTCTAGGATAGTCCTTATTATTTACTTCCTAGCCACAAACTTGTCTTTCTAGACACTAATCCTTACCTGCTCCATTCATTTTAAAACATGGTTTGGTCTCTTTTTTTTTCTAAATTTTTCTCCAAAAAATTAAAAATGGTAAAACTTTATTTTCTTTACCAAAACTTGCTTTTGCCAAACCATAAAAACATGCTGTAACAAAAATGCAAAACATTTTTTTCAAACATCAAAAACTGGAGTAGACAAGGACAACTATTTCTTAATCGGGTTTCCAAATTACCTAGGCTTTCCTAGACACATCCACGAAATCATTTCTTCCAACTATATATATTCCTAATCCATTTTCCATTTTATAAGGTTTCCCTACTAAACCCACTAATCTCAGTTACTATTGTATGGGATACATCTTTCTTAACACCAAACATTTTGTACACTTTCCACCCAACATACCTAAGGGTCTCAGATTTCCTTTCTCATTCTTTTAGCATACAAAACAGTTATCCCAATTCTTTCCATATTTTACTCTTTCTATTTAGTGGGCTTCTTTATAGATTTAGGTTTATATATAATATATTTATATTTTTGAAAATACAAATACGTTCTCTCATTATCTATATAGGAATCGTAAACCTATGCTCTGATACCAAATGTAACAACCCGAATTCTGACAGACCAATTTTTTTTCAAAAACCCAATCCATCGAAACCCGAGTTGGTTGCTCTGGTATCCTGCAGAAAAGATAGAGACAAGAAATATATCAGAGTTCGGAAAACACCTCACAGCAGAAGGAATAAAATATAATATATATAAACATAGCTTTACCTTAATTACAATACTGCTAAATCAGTATCTCCAAAGCTATAAGTCTCTGTCATGAATCTAACCTGCGAATGTTATGAGGAGGGGGTCAGAACATAAGTTCTGTGTGAATGAGTTTAAGCTACACATCTTGAATAATCCTACATATACCGTTCAATTACATTTTATGGTTTATTTGGTTATTTGTGTTGTTAGCTCTCAATGATTACACACACATCGCACCCATCTACTCCTAGTAGATTAACCTAATATAATGTATCTGTAGCTACCACCAAACTGAGGTACACCCCGTGGTACACCACTCGCATGGTCCCCACCGTATCCTCGCAGTGATATACGCAGTCCCCCGTCCTATGTCATAGTAATTTATATTCCTCTTATATATATAATACAACACTACACCCATATAGGATCACCCTAATTTGAATGACGTTATCGAATAATTCCCACCAGTCTACGATACGCCACCCAGAGCAAACATGGTTATATCTAGACTCATCCACGTACGTATTCTCTATCGTGTTGGATATCTAACCCGCACACCCGTCGTGTGTGCGTGCCTGAGTTCCGTGGCAGGGCTACATAAGAAACACGGAACTCAGTCGAGAGTTTTCCTTATATTTGTGCAAGGCCCGCCTTTAAGAGCCTCCCACACAAATATCCCTAGGGTCTGTTTTCTATGATGGCTATGGCACTACCTCGGCCCCTCCCATAACTAATAAAGACTACGAGAGCTAAGCGACAAGCCCCTAAGCAACCAATCTAAACATCCATGTGGCGTCTCCCCTCAACTACCGTCCCACGATAGTGAATGGTTAATGGTATATTGGGTCTAGCTCTAGTCTTTCCGCATCCTACTGGATGTGGTAACAGGTACTTGACAACTTACTATCCTTGTTGGTCCTGACCCTCCACCTCCGTTGAGGCAGCCGTCGAATAACCTTCTCCGTCACCGCAAAAAACATTTTTACTGCCCAGCTATTCTAGCATTCAAGGCCCACCCACCAAATAGTTACGCGCAGACCCAACCTCTGCGGGCATAGCCTGAAACATCTGCCACCACACAAAGGACTACTAGGAGCACCTTTAACATCTCAGGAAGACGCGTGCTTCCCCTTCCAGTCCGCTGGAGCCGCCAAAATAACGAATGTGCGCTCCACTCATGTCTTATGACACTATGATGATTTACCTTGTTGGGTTATTCATCCTACAACGTATGGATTGCCCAAGCACCTTGATTTTATATGTCATTAGACCCTACGTCTGATCAATTCTTAAGCGCTTATGTTACCTCGTCATTTTTTCTTATTTAACTTGGTTATTCTTATTCATATTGACTACCTTTCAAGTTTACCAAGTTACCCTCACTTATTAATTCAATTGGTACTTAACCCATTTAAGTCCATTAATAAGACAACAACATGTTGTTTTCCAACTTCATAAATTATTCCCTTTTAGGGTTATAACAACATGTTATACATAATTCATAGTTAAGTATGTCTTATCCTCATATATACTAATTAGGAGAATAATCCTCTAAACACCAGCCCCGAAGACCGAAATCAAAATTAGACTGTTACCTAGAGAATTACTATAAAGACCCGCATTTTTCTGTGATATAATTAATTTATTTAATTATTTAAATAATGATTTGGTTATTTAAAATGACCAGAATTAAATAATATTGAATATTTAACTAAAATAAATAATATAATAATATATTTAATTTCTGAAATAGTCAAATATAGTGGAATACACAAAATAGTGTGAATTGGATCATTTGTGATATTTAATTCAGTTTAGAATTGAATTAGAATAACGAATATATTATTTTAATGACAGTTGAACGTATAATTATATTATAATTAAAATTGAGTTCGAAATGGCGCTGTAGTTCGTTATTTGGCGATTTGAACTTCAACTGAATGTACAGGGTCCATTTTAAATCGGATTTCTGTGAAACAAGAAATGTTAGGAACTGGTGAAGTATATTTTTTTAGTGGAAGAGAAAAATTGGGATTTCGTCGTGTAGATTTTGATTTATGTCCAAATCAAATTTTAGAAAAGTTGCTATGGAATTCCTTTATAATTTATATCAATTTATTTATATTTTAAAATGGAATTTTAACTATAAATCGAATATTGATGTAACACTGAATTTGAAATATCGAGTTATAAATCCCAGTGGAGCTATATGATATGCTAATGTGAATATATACGAAAATATTTGTTTTTATAAATTAAATCTAAATGTTTTTAAATATATCTATATATTTAAATGCGTTATTTAGAGCTTTAAAAATAGCCAGTTTTTTCAAATGACCTCAGAATTCAATGAAACTAATTTTGTTAGATCCGCAATATTAAATTATTGCTAGATTTCAATTTTCGTGATTTTTAGGGTTAGTGTGTGGCCGTACTGATTTATAGAGTGAAAAACAGTCAGTATTTTGATGGTTAAAAATACGTTGTGTGAGCATACGAGGTCGGAATTCGACGAAACTAGTTTTGTTGGGTCCGCAATGTCGAACTTTAGCTATATGTCCAGTTTCGTGATTTTTGGGTATTGTGTGTGATCACTGGGATTTTTGAACAACGTATACAAGCAACGATGCAATAAAAACAATTATAATAATCAATAAAAATATATTAAAACTTCACTATAAATTCACCACATCCCTTTCTAACCCTAAACAAAATTCCTCTGGTCAATTACATTTCCGCTGTCGCTTATTTTCCTCACAACAGGAAAACCAACGTTTAAAAATCCATCTTCAAAATTCATCTTAAATTCATGTAAAATCCTAGAAATCTTCATGTTTACATATTTCGATTCCTCGTGGTAGACTCTTCAATTTGGTACCAAGTTTATGGGTTGCGACTCTTGTCTTCAAAGATCGAAATACCTCCGTGGTCCTAGGGTTAATATCGGTGGGAGATTAAGGATTTAACTCATGTTTTCGAGACCGTTTTTGGTTTAAGGAAGCGGATTAGCATCAGTTTGTGGATTTTTGGGGTATACGTCGAGAATAGTTGTCGATGTTTGTACTGGGGAGTGCGAGATCGGGAATTTTAGGAGGACGTCGAGCCTAACAGTGTGGGTAAGATTGCATAGAGAAAGGAAAGATAAGAATTTTGGTGAATTTAGTTGGATTTATCGTGGAGGAGAAAGGTGATAACGAATGGAAGGAAGGGGCTTAAATGGTGTTGAGTTGCGAGTTGAAATTCTTCGATTGGGGAAGGAGTTTGACGGCCTAGGCTTTGTAGGATTTGAAGTGGGCCGGTTTTTAAAGGTTAAGCCCATTTAGAGGAAAAGGAATTTATTTAATTTTAATTTTAATTAGTATAAACTTGTATAATTCATATCTTACTCATACTTAATCAGAATTTGATGCGGTCAGATCTGTTAGAATCGTATGGACGAGAGCTACACCATCGAACTGATCGGGAGTGAATTGAAGCTCGTTTGGATTTATGCTGGAATTAAACATCTGAATTGAATCAATGACCAATTATCATTATTTAACGATAACCGTCTAATGTGAGTAACCTCACTAACTCTGCTCAGTTTATATTTTTTGCAAAATATTTTAGAATCTATAAATGATGGTTGTTTGCTGTGTGTTGGCTATTTGGTTGAACTTCTAGTCAGTTGATTGAAAATATAGATAACGATATAGATACAAATCGTTAATCAAATATTGATTTTGTTTAGCATAATACTTTATAGTGAAATGAAATTGTTGTTATTTTATTGTTTAACATCTGTGGATGCAGGGAAACAGGTCGGAGGGACCCAACTGGGTTCCTCAACATTTATTTTATTGTATTCATATATTGTGTTATATGATGTGATATGAAATCTGTGGTTGATTTTGTATGGTTGAATGATACCGATCATTGTTATATGGTTCGTTAAATACCATAGGGAATACTGGAATGTTAAAAGGGAAATTTTCAATGGTATATTGAAAAAGAATTATTTATAAAATCAAAAGATTTTATAAAAAGGAAAATATTTATTTAGAAAATAAATAGATTAAAAAGGAATATTTATTTGTAAATCTAATAGATAGAACTAAAAAAGAATTATTTGTAAACTATTTACAAATAGGGTTGAAAAGGAATATTTATTTGAAAATAAATAAAATAGAAAGGGGAAATATGTGTAAACGGAATAGTTAGATTATCAAAGGAATTAATTATAAAATCAATACATTTTGTAAATAGGAAATATTTTATAAAATAAATAGAATTATCAAAAAAGGATTTATTTTGTAAATAAATAGATTATAAAAAGAAATACTTGAAATGTGACCAGAATTGTATAAAAGGTGAATTTTATATTTGAAAGGTTTGGACCCGTGCTTCGCACACGGGTATAATGTGCCATGGATTTAAATAAAAGTTTTAAAATGGAATCTATTCTAACCAATAGATTGAGAAGAATAATTTATAAATAATATTTTATAAATTAAATAAGATGTTTATCATTGTATAAATATAATGTATAAGTCAGGACTAATATAGAGAAGTAAGAATCGATTTCAACATCGGTATTTGAAACTGGATAAATGTAGAGTTAACAAGATAGAGTTAATCAAATTAGAATTAATTGAATATTATTTATTCAATTAGAGTTAATCGAATATAGTTAATTGAGATAGAGTTAGTCAAAACATAGTTATTCAGGATGAGTCGCCATTTCGTACGACTGCTAGCGTAATTCGCAGGGCTGTAGATAGCCTACGGCGGTCGGATGTTTCCTGAGGGAATCAGGCGTATCATCGTGATCGCTGCGATCTAGAGTCAAGCGAATGGTGTTAAATTCGATATTAGCCTTTCGAAAGAAAGTTAAAACAACATAGTTATTCGAATATAAATTTATCTAATATTAGTTATTATATAGGAGTTAAATAAGTAGAGTTAAATAAGTTGAGTTAATCGGGTTGAGTTAATCAAATCAAGTTAATCCAAGTGAGTAAATCCAAAGGAGTTATTCGAAATAGTTTATTCGAATAGAATTAAGGGAGTTAATCGAATATAGTTTATTCGAAGAGAGTTATCGAATGTAGTTATTCGAAGAAAGAGTTATCGAATATAGTTTATTCGAAGAGATTTAATCGAATGTAAATCATTCATAGAAAGTTAATCGAATGTAAATCATTCGAAGAGAGTTATCGAATGTAGTTATTCGAAGAAAGAGTTATCGAATGTAGTATATTCGAAAAAGAGTTATCGAATAGAGATTATTCGAAAAAGAGAATTATACACTGAATTCGATTATATCGAGTTCGGGAAAGTGATATTTACTTTCCGGTTAAATCGAGAATTACTTATTTATTTATAGATGTGTGGTTTAGTTATTGAGTTAAATTAAGGATAAAAGTTACATTTTGAAGTTGGATATTCAAGAATAGAGGAATTTTAACGCTATAGTTAAATCAATATTTTAAAATAAAGAAGGGAATTCATAAATAGAATCCGAGTACATAAGGAAGTGTTAAAGGTTTGAAAGGTGAGCTTTGTCTATTTCGAGGTTAGAAATGTTGTTCAGTTAAGGTCTGAGAGGTAATTATACCCTTACTTGACTGACTTCGTTTTTAACTAAGGGATGGGTAAGGTTCGATAGTGAAGGTTAATTAAGTGAATTTAATCATTGAGTGTAATGGGTGAATTGGCTTAGTGATGTTTTATCTAAACATCGGTTCAAATCAAATGAAGGAGTTTGGAAACGTTTTCCAAACAAGGACCAAAAATGTTTTCCAATATTGGAAATAAGAAATGGAAGTAAATATGGTGGTGTTTTCCAAATGATTTATAAAGTATGTTTTTCCCAAATTTAGAAATTAAGAATTTACGATTATATAGAAATGGGAAATGGCTAAATTAAAGATGATTTAATTTAAAAAGAATACACCTTTTAATGATGATTGATCGATAGAATTTCCATCTGGAAATAATATCGTTGGTTGCACACCTGTTTTTCTTTGATAGTTAAATCACCGACTATCGAAGTTTTGACCATTTTATCATCGTCAATATGGAGAGACCGGGAACAGGTTCATTATCTGAAAACCACTCTGTATGGATGTTAGCGTTGCGATCAAATATTAAAGATGGAGTTATGCAAGGGCTATCCTGTTTACAGAATAGTGCCTTCGGTTTGTCCAGTCCCAGGACAAACATGAATGGATGAATGTCCGACAGAGTATATCTAACGGATCGCGTAAGTTGTTCTCTTCAAACGTACTTACGTTTGGTGGTGGAGGAATTCGTTTCTCTTAGCTCTATACCCAAGGTATTTTTGGGGAAATCAATTTGTGATTTGTCGGGTATGACGATGTGGCATTCAAAGTGAATGGTGGTCAAGTGTTTCAAAAGATACGTAATGACCTCAAGCCTCATCAACCAGGAAATGACAGAAATCAGGCAGGCAGCATGGCTAAGTGGGTCGCTCCCATTAGGGTGTATATCACCCTGTGTAGTTAAAGCGCTTAGCGGTTCTATAGCGGTAGAGGTGTAAAAAGTTGAAGCGGGGATAAAGCGGGGAAATAGCGTGGATATAGCGGATGTGCGATAATGTTAATTAGATGTAACACTATATAATTAAAATTAATTAATTATCATTCTCACATCACTTGTGTAGAAAAAACGAACATTAATTAATATTATATAGCAAAATCAAAGAATATCATGGTTGTGCACATGAGGATTACTACAAATTTCTATCTTGTACAAGGTACTCTGACTTAAAATAAGCTATTTACATGAACTTTTTTGATTTGTTTCAAAAGAGAATTTGTCAAATCATCCTTTGTATATTAATATTGCTAAAGAGGATGCTAAATAGCATTGATTTAGCGGTTGAAGCGGAAAATAGCGGGGCTTTAAGCGAAGCTACTGTTCATCAGCGCTAAATTGAAATAGCGTAGCGGCCGAAGAGCGCTACGGGCTATAGCGGAGATTTTGCGGGGATTTAGCAGGGCTTTAACTGCATAGATATCACCTATCTAGAGAAAATCCAATTCGTTCTTTTATCTATTATCGATGCTGTCCCTTTTCGGGAAGACGGTGGGTAGCTCCCAACCGTTGGTGATATACATTCGATACACTCAAGCGAAATGAGTGGTAGATCATGTGTGGACCGGGTTGTAAGACGTTCATGCTGAACCCAGTGTATTTGCCTCTAGAGATACACTATCGGCAGGTGGTCCCATACCTTGTCATAATTGGAATCCAATCTCCAATAAGCGTCCGTAGTTTTGTTTGTACCCTATATATGTGGAACGTGAGATGCAAGTGTTCTGCTAGATTCTAATTACTTGTGATTAGACATTGCTATAATATCAGAGAAGTATTAATTTCAAAAACGGGTTTGGGTTATCGTAAGGTAAAAACCGTCTGTGTTTATGTGTGGATCGGTCTTATGATTATCTTTTCTTTCGAAAAGGATTTTGAAAAGTTAAACCAATGATTTGAGTTTACTCACACCAGTCCCATGACTGACCCAGAGTTTATTTTCGATTTGTTTTCCCTAAACTCTTGGATGCCCAAATTTGTACGGGCAGTCAAGTAGTTTAGGTCTTTACAGGTATACTGGGAGGAGCTTGAAGCAGGAGGCTTCAGGATTATATAGCTATTGTTATTTCCGCTGTGTTTAAGTGTTGTACTCTGATAATGTTATTATACTGTTTTATTGCAAAGTTATGTTATATATTATATTTTATTCGTTCCGCTGTGAGATTCGTGTTTACTCTGATTGTGTTCTTCTTCTTCTATTCTAATTTTCTATCTTATCTATTCTCACCCTCTAACTTCTGTCTATTAATGATCAGGTATTTCCGATGTCTAAATAGTCAACATGGAAGTTTTGTGTTGATTTTCAGAGTCGAAAATCCTAGTTCGTTACAGTGGTATTAGAGCTAAAGGTTAAGTGATTACCTTGGCTCTGTAGCGTGTAACAACCCGAAAATCTGGGCCAGTTTAAAATTTTTATTTTTGCCATTTTAGCGAATTTTGATTATTTAAAATAAATTATTTTAAATAATATCTACGAGAAATTTATTTTCAATAGCATTAGAACGTATATATTATATACGCCGTCATTAGTATATATAATATTTATATATAATTATAAAAGGAATTGAAAATGGCGCGGTAGTTCGATAATTCGATTTCAAACTTCAATTGAATGTACCGGGTGCAAAACAAACCGGATTTTAGTGAAACCAAAAATAATGGGATTTAATTGATGATATCTTTCTAACGAATCCGACCAATCGAAATTTCATAGCGGGAATCAAAAGATATGTCCAGTTGAAAATTCTGAATAGTCGCTATGGAATTCAGGCCCTTAAAAATGGACATTTTGCAAACGACCTCGGATTTCGACGAAACCGGTTTTGTTGGGTCCGGGATGTCAAGTTATTGCTAGGTTTCAGATTTCATAATTTTTCGATTCAATATGTGAGCGTGGCAAAGGAAAACGCGTTTGACCAGTTTCAGTTGATTTTAATCGACTGGAAATTGGCCATTTTTCCAACAGTCTCAGAATTCGACGAAATTAGTTTAGTTAGGACCGTATCGTCAATACGAAGCTAGAAAATATTTTTCTGGAATTTTTCTAGTTAGTATGTGACCCCGGTAATTTGAAATGTACGTTTAAAATTCAATATAGTGATTTAAATGTAAATTTAACGGAAACTGATTGTAACGTTCGAATCAGCTTACGATGCATATCCCATTGTGTTCGGAATGGGGGTAAAACGCTATAGACGACAGGCGGTGGACCTCGTTTCGAGGTCGTATGGAAAAGTACCTTTTTTGAAATTAAAATAATTAAAAAAAAACCCTTTCTCCCTTTATCTCTCTGGCCCCCCCCCTAAATTTCATTTCAGTCGAAAAAAAAAGAAAGAAAAAAACCCCGATCCAATCGCCCGCCCACCCATCGACATCGCCACCGCCGCCAGGTTCCCCCCCCCCCCCCTACCGCTGGCCGACCCCCTCATGCGCCCATACCCTCGAACACCACGATGACCGATTCCCCCCTGCTGCTGTCGCGGCCCCTTCTTCTTCTTCCTCCACGCCACTGCCTCCACCACGAAGTCCAGCACCGCTATTCGCCCTCGCCTCCCACCTGCCATCACCACGAGGACAGACGCCCTTGCTCCAACTTCGAAGACCAACGCCAACAGCAGAAGACTCCGCCTCCTTCTCCGCTTCCTCCATCCGCGGTTTCAGCCTCGAAGACCCCCAAAACCCTAGAAAATTTTATGTAAGTATTTTCTGATTTCGATTTTATATATGATTTTTATTTAGAAATGATATAATTTTAAGAACTATAAAGGTTCGATTTTTCATATTTAAAAAACATGATTATTTTATTTAAAAAGTTAGGATTTTATCAATAGTAAAGATTCGATTTTTAAATAGAAAAGATTCGATTTTTAAATAGAAAAGATTCGATTTTTAAATAGAAAAGATTCGATTTTTAAATAGAAGAGATTTGATTTTTATATAGTAGAGATAATAAAAATACGATCTTTATATATAAAAATATAATTTTTATATAGAGAATAGCGTGATAAAGATATAATCTTTATTATATGAAAATCGTTGTAAAAATATAATTTTTATCTATATAGTAGCGGTGTAAAAATAGAATTTTTATATATTGAACATCGAAGTAAAAATGTGATTTTTATATATTGAACATCGAAGTAAAAATGTGATTTTTATATATTGAACATCGAAGTAAAAATGTGATTTTTACATATGTAGTGGCTACGGGCAGAGAAAGTGATATCGGCGGGAACAGTGAAGATTTCTATCAATGAAGTGCCGTGGAGCTAGGATAGCTATATGTGAGAATTTCTCACCTTTCAATTTCATTTCTATATATATATATATACTAGGATGCAGACGGTGCTTAGTAGCACCCGACACAATCGTCCACAGACCATGGACTTGTTTGTTTGATTGCAAAAATAAGTTAGATTATTTGATTGAAATTGAATTGTTTGGTGAGATGAATGGATTTGATTGATGTGTGAATGGCGTGGGCCTTCACTAGACCGGGGATAAGGCTAGGCCTTGTCCCGTTTCTAGTATCGTGCCGTTATGCCGCCGAAATTTTCTAAAATATGTTAGAAAAATAAAAATATCATTTTATTTAAAGAATAAACTGAATAGAAATTCATGTGTTAAAATAAAATGTTTTGTCGTTAAAAATATAATTTTTAACGTGAATGTGAATAAATAAATATTCATTTACAAACCAGAAGGTTTGTTTATGTACACCTATTTGAAGGACATTGATTGGGTCGATAAATTTTACACATCGCCCAACTGCACAAATAAAATCTGTGTTTGATTGTTTGAAACCCCACACTGGTGTTAGGATGAAATTTGAAATTCACTCATCCTGATTGATTAAATATGTCGATCGATCGATTGACAGGCTGTTATAAGCGTTAGATATCTATATTTGATGCTTATACAGTGTAGTGCACTTTGGTTGATGGTTGATTATTTTTCAATGCTATTATATGTGTGTAATGTATGAAAATCCATATAATTAATTTTATATGGTAATTGATTGGGCCTCATTCCAATTTGAAAAATAAAGAATATTATAAAATAAAGGTTCATGTGTTGACAGTATTCATCCCTTGAGATTGGTCATGTGTTGAACGAAATATTTTAGTAATAAAATTTACATCTTTATCAATATAAAATAAAGGTTCATGTGTTGACAGTACTCATCCCTTGAGATTGGTCATGTGTTGAACGAAATATTTTAGTAATAAAATTTACATCTTTATCAATATAAAATAAAGGTTCATGTGTTGACAGTACTCATCCCTTGAGATTGGTCACGTGTTGAACGAAATATTTTAGTAATAAAATTTACATCTTTATCAATATAAAATAAAGGTTCATGTGTTGACAGTACTCATCCCTTGAGATTGGTCATGTGTTGAACGAAATATTTTAGTAATAAAATTTACATCTTTATCAATATAAAATAAAGGTTCATGTGTTGACAGTACTCATCCCTTGAGATTGGTCATGTGTTGAACGAAATATTTTAGTAATAAAATTTACATCTTTATCAATATAAACTAAAGGTTCATGTGTTGACAGTACTCATCCCTTGAGATTGGTCATGTGTTGAACGAAATATTTTAGTAATAAAATTTACATCTTTATCAATATAAAATAAAAGTTCATGTGTTGACAGTACTCATCCCTTGAGATTGGTCATGTGTTGAACGAAATATTTTAGTAATAAAATTTATATCTTTATCAATATATAATAAAGGTTCATGTGTTGACAGTACTCATCCATTGAGATTGGTCATGTGTTGAACGAAATATTTTGATAATAACAACTATTTTGAAAAAGAAATATTTGAAATAGAATATTTGGAAATAGAAATTTATGAAGCCGTGTTGATTAGATTGACGCCATTTTGACGTAAACGATATTTATATCGATTTTATTCATTTCGAAATGAATTGAATTGAAAACGATTTCGAAATGAATTGAATTGAAAACGATTTCGAAATGAATTGAATTGAAAACGATTTCGACATGAATTGAATTGAAAACGATTTCGAAATGAAATGAACTGAAAACGAATTCAAATTGAATTGAAAGCGAATTGAAATGAATTCAAATTGAATTGAAATTTGAATTGAAAAGAAATGAATTTTAAAACGAGTTTATAAAGAAGAATTCAATTTTGATTTGAATTGAAATGGAAGTTGAAATTGTTTTTGAAACGAATTTTAAAACTATTTATATAATTCGTTTTAAATAGAAATCGACGAAGTATATATTATATATATAATATAATGGCCTGAATAGAATGCGCCGCGCCGCGGCAGTTCGTGAATTTCGACCATTTATTTCAAACAGACATTACGGGAGATCCGACCGTCGGATTCTCCTAAAACCGGAACCGTTGGGTTCGTATCGAAAAGAGCTTTCTAACGAATATTAGAAATTAGAAATCTAACGGTTGGATTTGGAATTATGTCCAAATCAAATGTGAAAAAGGTCGCTATAAGTGCAGTTCGATGGCCATTGGTGGAAATCGACTGTACGGGCCTTGATAAAATTATTAAAAATAGTAATAATTTGTGTAAAATCATAAGAAATGATTTAGAAAGAATTGAGATGAAAAACTCCATATTTGAAAAGATAAAAATAGATTTTTATCGAAATGAACTGGTTTTGAACTAGAATTATAATTCTATTTATTTTTAAATAAATAAATTGAATTTGAAATGGTTTTGAAAATAACCAAAATTTCCAATGATTGCATTGGAATGGATTTGAATCGAAATTGTCTTCGGAATATTTCGATGTTGGATTTCGTGATTATACAAATGTTGTTATGGAAATTTGAAAGATATATATATATCGTTATCTCCAATACGATATTTGTTAGTCGTAGAATTTGATATTGAATATAAGCCGATATATTTTCTATTCAGAGCCTTGTGTTTAATATCAAATGTGATCTGGGTTTGTCGTGAATGGTGTCTTCACTAACACTGTTCTTGAACCCAGTTGAGAAAAGATTAAATCTTTTTATTTAGATTTAATGAAGTGTACCAATTAAATAATATTTAATTGGAATTGAATTGATATTGATTTTTGGGTTTATCGTGGACAGTGTTTTAAATAACACTTGTTCTTTAACCCGATAATTAATGGAATGTGACTTTGGGTTTATCGTGAACCGTGTTTTAAATGACACTGATTCTTTAACCCAGTTAACGATTAAAACTAAGTGGAGTTTTAATGAATCTTTAATTAGATTGAAATAATCGAGAATGGAGTATCACCAGTTTTACTCCAGGCGATAGTTAAATCTTTAATTAGATTTGAACGTGAAATGGTAATTGAATTTACCAATAACACCGTGGTGTTAGATATGAAGTATAACCAGTTTTACTTCATGGGATGAATAGGTTGGGATTGGGAAATTAAAACAAATGATTACTTCGGTAAGGTTCGCTAATCCCGACTAGTTTGAATTGATATTCAAAAATAGATTAAAGAATAAATTCAAGAAATTTATCTTGGATAAAATTAATGGGAACCTTTCCCTATGAATGTGAAATTTAGAAACTAACTATCGGTTAGCTAAGCAGAATGGTTTTCTGGATATTGATCTGATGTTGGTTTCGGCCTTCGGGGTTAATATTTGGGGAATTATTCTCTTGATTAATTTACGGTTAGTGACTAATGAATTGGAATGAGGCGTATGTTGTGTTTGTGTAACACTTATTTAAAATATACGCGAGTTATTTGGAAAGACCGGGTTTATCCCATTCTGAATAACTGATACGACGATAAGTCGAAGATGAAGACGATGGTCGAAGACCAGAAGTCTTCACGTCGCTTGGGTGATTACTGATGATCTTGATTGGGCTGTACACCCAAGAAGATGGAAACAGTTGGTGATCGTCCAGACGTACTTGGAGATCGATGGATATGTGAGGTACTAGGTGCCTCCGGTTTCGTTCAGACCCAGAACGAACTTGTAAATGGACTGTGTGTCTGACATTGGATTTTAGTCTGTGTGATTGATCTCTATTAAATATATATCTGTTTGGCGGCGGAGAATTTATTCTCTTGCTTAACGCCCTTCTCTGAGATGTACGAGCTCAGGGGTTATATATTGATGGATATCAAACGCATGGAGTGAATTGCCTGTGTGGCATACCTAAGTGGCAATTGATCGAGGCTTCTGTTGAAAAGCAAAGTCTTGTGGTTGATGATCGAAGCACGGCCTTTGTGGCGTAGCTTTGTGTAACGTTTACTTCGCGAGTTTCACACCCGGTATGAACCAAAAACGGGAGACGGACATCAGGGAGGGCATGCGTTTCCTTCTAGCTAAAAAGTGGCGTCAGTGGTTTTACACGCCCTGACGAGTTTGACTTATGTGGTTGTTGCTGTTGCGAGGCGCCTCGGATTGATCGGTCGTTCTCGAACCGATGGAGTCATTTAGTTGGCTCACTTACACCCCATAGGGTGGGGAAACGTAGTGTTCAGGCATAATAATCCACATCGGTGGACCGGCCTTGTCGCTCCATGGGGCAGTTGCGGCTGTTCCTGAGACACGGGCTAGAGCGTCTCGAATCGGTTGAGGACTATCTTTTGCCTCGGTTGATAGATGGAAACCCAATTTCCAAATACGTGACATTTGCGGTTTTAATTGTAGAACTAGTATGGCGACATGATATATGGTACCCATGCCGCCTATGATTGATACTTATGATTTGAAGTTGTTTTATACACTATGCACTTATTATAGTATCAAATAATCTGTTTTAAACGTATCAAGCATTCTTTGGCTGTTATAAGGGAAAACCCTATCCCCCGGCTTGCGTTGCATTGTGTGATAGGACCTGGGTCTTATAACAGCTTCATTTTTCTTTATTTAGCATTGCGCTGTTTGTTTTATGCACTGGTATTCTTGGGAGGAAACCCGTTCCGTGTTATACGGCGTGGTCCCTTGATTTACCTAACTTTAAAAATAAAGATTAATAACTGTTTTAGTTCTCACACCAGTCACATGACTGACCTGGAGTTTATTGTTTTAACCTAAACTCTGGGTGCCCCTATTTTGACACGGGCAGCTAGTAGTTTTGGTTTTTGCAGATTTATATTCACAGGATCCTGGTTTACAGCTGGAACGATATCCGGAAAGCTTTGTATCCGTATATCTACTTCTAGTTGTGTATTGTATTATTTTCCGCTGCTATGTATTTAAATGTAATTTAAATCTCTGATATTTCTGTGTAATATTCATTTATACTCAGTATATTCTTGTAATCTGATGCATTGTTGTAATATGCAATGAAATGTTCTTCTGTATGCGTTCTATTTTGTCCTGTTCTCAAAACAATTCGTTCTTTCTCTTCTCTTCGGAGACCAGGGAAGTTCGGGTCGTTACAGTTGGTATCAGAGCTTTGGTTTACAAAGCTCAGAGAACAAGGCACATTAGAACTATACGAAAGAATTCATCAGATATTGGATTAGTAATATCCAATGGGAATGACTCGTTAGAGGTAGGATCAGTAGTATCCTAGAACGGGTGTGAAGAGTATATTTTTAAAATGAAAACTAATTTTGTTTTGAAAATTTAAATCAACTATTCGTATTTGATTATTCATTCTATATTGATTAGGACAGTCCAGTATATAAAGATTTTACATATACGCCTTGCAAACGTGTATTTGAAGTTTTAATATACTGGATAGATATAGAATTATACTCTAGTCGCCCGGGGGTGATTCTGATGATTGATATATCATCATCAGAGTTTATATCCGAGTGACGAACGTGTAATATCTATATATTTCCTATTGACTGTTGTGAGAACCAAAAATTAGATAGGGCTTATTGTTGTGATTTGGCATCAAAAATCTGATATTTGACTATATATCAAAGTTATGAATTTCAAATGATAATTCACTAATTGATTGATGTTTGTGTTGCTTGTTTAACTGTTTGATAATTTTGAACCATTATGCCTAACTGAATCAAATATTGAATTGTATTGAAAATTGGTCGCATTTGCTTGTATATACATATACTTATATTGAACAGGTCATAGCAAGGAGGCTAGAGCAGAGAATAAAATTTGTTTGCCCGACAAATAGGTACATGTTTACTACATAATTTACTGTTTGTTTGGGTGATGATGATTTTATGAGCCTATTGGCTAGCCGCTTGGCTTTTTCTTTTTCTTTTTGAGATATGAAGGACCGGGGAAGCTATTTGAAATTCCCCGATACTCCCGGTGCAGGGGAGGTTATGGCGAAATTTTTCGAAAATTTAGGGTGTTTGCCAAATTTTTGAAAATTTGGAAATTCTCAGAAACTGAAAAGTTGGAGAATAGAAGTCAGATCGAACGTAGAGTTGATTAATCAAACCACTTTCGACTTTGTTCCTTTTCGGGGACGAAAAGTTTTAAGTGGGGGAGATTGTAAAAACCCGAAAATCTGGGCCAGTTTGAAATTTTTATTTTGGCCATTTTAGCGAATTTTGATTATTTAAAATAAATTATTTTAAATAATATCTACGAGAAATTTATTTTCAATAGCATTAGAACGTATATATTATATACGCCGTCGTTAGTATATATATAATATTTATATATAATTATAAAAGGAATTGAAAATGGCGCGGTAGTTCGATAATTCGATTTCAAACTTCAATTGAATGTACCGGGTGCAAAACAAACCGGATTTTAGTGAAACCAAAAATAATGGGATTTAATTGATGATATCTTTCTAACGAATCCGACCAATCGAAATTTCATAGCGGGAATCAAAAGATATGTCCAGTTGAAAATTCTGAATAGTCGCTATGGAATTCAGGCCCTTAAAAATGGACATTTTGCAAACGACCTCGGATTTCGACGAAACCGGTTTTGTTGGGTCCGGGATGTCAAGTTATTGCTAGGTTTCAGATTTCATAATTTTTCGATTCAATATGTGAGTGTGGCAAAGGAAAACGCGTTTGACCAGTTTCAGTTGATTTTAATCGACTGGAAATTGGCCATTTTTCCAACAGTCTCAGAATTCGACGAAATTAGTTTTGTTAGGACCGTATCATCAATACGAAGCTAGAAAATATTTTTCTGGAATTTTTCTAGTTAGTATGTGACCCCGGTAATTTGAAATGTACGTTTAAAATTCAATATAGTGATTTAAATGTAAATTTAACGGAAACTGATTGTAACGTTCGAATCAGCTTACGATGCATATCCCATTGTGTTCGGAATGGGGGTAAAACGCTATAGACGACAGGCGGTGGACCTCGTTTCGAGGTCGTATGGAAAAGTACCTTTTTTGAAATTAAAATAATTAAAAATAAAAAAATAAAATAAAAAATAAAACCCTTTATCTCTCTGGCCCCCCCCCCCTAAATTTCATTTCAGTCGAAAATAAAAAAGAAAAGAAAAAAACCCCGATCCAATCGCCCGCCCACCCATCGACATCGCCACCGCCGCCAGGTTCCTCCCTCCCTACCGCTGGCCGACCCCCTCGTGCGCCCATACCCTCGAACACCACGATGACCGATT
This sequence comes from Allium sativum, assembly GCA_030737875.1. NCBI lineage: Eukaryota > Viridiplantae > Streptophyta > Magnoliopsida > Asparagales > Amaryllidaceae > Allium > Allium sativum. The sequence continues at coordinate 610,756,165 of CM060918.1, read as the reverse complement.
CCCCCCCTGCTGCTGTCGCGGCCCCTTCTTCTTCTTCCTCCATGCCACTGCCTCCACCACGAAGTCCAGCACCGCTATTCGCCCTCGCCTCCCACCTGCCATCACCACGAGGACAGACGCCCTTGCTCCAACTTCGAAGACCAACGCCAACAGCAGAAGACTCCGCCTCCCTCTCCGCTTCCTCCATCCGCGGTTTCAGCCTCGAAGACCCCCAAAACCCTAGAAAATTTTATGTAAGTATTTTCTGATTTCGATTTTATATATGATTTTTATTTAGAAATGATATGATTTTAAGAACTATAAAGGTTCGATTTTTCATATTTAAAAAACATGATTATTTTATTTAAAAAGTTAGGATTTTATCAATAGTAAAGATTCGATTTTTAAATAGAAAAGATTCGATTTTTAAATAGAAAAGATTCGATTTTTAAATAGAAGAGATTTGATTTTTATATAGTAGAGATAATAAAAATACGATCTTTATATATAAAAATATAATTTTTATATAGAGAATAGCGTGATAAAGATATAATCTTTATTATATGAACATCGTTGTAAAAATATAATTTTTATCTATATAGTAGCGGTGTAAAAATAGAATTTTTATATATTGAACATCGAAGTAAAAATGTGATTTTTATATATTGAACATCGAAGTAAAAATGTGATTTTTATATATTGAACATCGAAGTAAAAATGTGATTTTAACATATGTAGTGTCTACGGGCAAAGAAAGTGATATCCGCGGGAACAGTGAAGATTTTTATCAATGAAGTGCCGTGGAGCTAGGATAGCTATATGTGAGAATTTCTCACCTTTCAATTTCATTTCTATATATATATATATACTAGGATGCAGACGGTGCTTAGTAGCACCCGACACAATCGTCCACAGACCATGGACTTGTTTGTTTAATTGCAAAAATAAGCTAGATTATTTGATTGAAATTGAATTGTTTGGTGAGATGAATGGATTTGATTGATGTGTGAATGGCGTGGGCCTTCACTGGACCGGGGATAAGGCTAGGCCTTGTCCCGTTTCTAGTATCGTGCCGTTATGCCGCCGAAATTTTCTAAAATATGTTAGAAAAATAAAAATATCATTTTATTTAAAGAATAAACTGAATAGAAATTCATGTGTTAAAATAAAATGTTTTGTCGTTAAAAATATAATTTTTAACGTGAATGTGAATAAATAAATATTCATTTGCAAACCAGAAGGTTTGTTTATGTACACCTATTTGAAGGACATTGATTGGGTCGATAAATTTTACACATCGCCCAACTGCACAAATAAAATCTATGTTTGATTGTTTGAAACCCCACACGGGTGTTAGGATGAAATTTGAAGTTCACTCATCCTGATTGATTAAATATGTCGATCGATCGATTGACAGGCTGTTATAAGCGTTAGATATTTATATTTGATGCTTATACAGTGTAGTGCACTTTGGTTGATGGTTGATTATTTTTCAATGCTATTATATGTGTGTAATGTATGAAAATCCATATAATTAACTTTATATGGTAATTGATTGGGCCTCATTCCAATTTGAAAAATAAAGAATATTATAAAATAAAGGTTCATGTGTTGACAGTACTCATCCCTTGAGATTGGTCATGTGTTGAACGAAATATTTTAGTAATAAAATTTACATCTTTATCAATATAAAATAAAGGTTCATGTGTTGACAGTACTCATCCCTTGAGATTGGTCATGTGTTGAACGAAATATTTTAGTAATAAAATTTACATCTTTATCAATATAAAATAAAGGTTCATGTGTTGACAGTACTCATCCCTTGAGATTGGTCACGTGTTGAACGAAATATTTTAGTAATAAAATTTACATCTTTATCAATATAAAATAAAGGTTCATGTGTTGACAGTACTCATCCCTTGAGATTGGTCATGTGTTGAACGAAATATTTTAGTAATAAAATTTACATCTTTATCAATATAAAATAAAGGTTCATGTGTTGATAGTACTCATCCCTTGAGATTGGTCATGTGTTGAACGAAATATTTTAGTAATAAAATTTACATCTTTATCAATATAAAATAAAGGTTCATGTGTTGACAGTACTCATCCCTTGAGATTGGTCATGTGTTGAACGAAATATTTTAGTAATAAAATTTACATCTTTATCAATATAAAATAAAAGTTCATGTGTTGACAGTACTCATCCCTTGAGATTGGTCATGTGTTGAACGAAATATTTTAGTAATAAAATTTACATCTTTATCAATATAAAATAAAGGTTCATGTGTTGACAGTACTCATCCATTGAGATTGGTCATGTGTTGAACGAAATATTTTGATAATAACAACTATTTTGAAAAAGAAATATTTGAAATAGAATATTTGGAAATAGAAATTTATGAAGCCGTGTTGATTAGATTGACGCCATTTTGACGTAAACGATATTTATATCGATTTTATTCATTTCGAAATGAATTGAATTGAAAACGATTTCGAAATGAATTGAATTGAAAACGATTTCGAAATGAATTGAATTGAAAACGATTTCGACATGAATTGAATTGAAAACGATTTCGAAATGAAATGAACTGAAAACGAATTCAAATTGAATTGAAAGCGAATTGAAATGAATTCAAATTGAATTGAAATTTGAATTGAAAAGAAATGAATTTTAAAACGAGTTTATAAAGAAGAATTCAATTTTGATTTGAATTGAAATGGAAGTTGAAATTGTTTTTGAAACGAATTTTAAAACTATTTATATAATTCGTTTTAAATAGAAATCGACGAAGTATATATTATATATATTATATATATAATATAATGGCCTGAATAGAACGCGCCGCGCCGCGGCAGTTCGTGAATTTCGACCATTTATTTCAAACAGACATTACGGGAGATCCGACCGTCGGATTCTCCTAAAACCGGAACCGTTGGGTTCGTATCGAAAAGGGCTTTCTAACGAATATTAGAAATTAGAAATCTAACGGTTGGATTTGGAATTATGTCCAAATCAAATGTGAAAAAGGTCGCTATAAGTGCAGTTCGATGGCCATTGGTGGAAATCGACTGTACGGGCCTTGATAAAATTATTAAAAATAGTAATAATTTGTGTAAAATCATAAGAAATGATTTAGAAAGAATTGAGATGAAAAACTCCATATTTGAAAAGATAAAAATAGATTTTTATCGAAATGAACTAGTTTTGAACTAGAATTATAATTCTATTTATTTTTAAATAAATAAATTGAATTTGAAATGGTTTTGAAAATAACCAAAATTTCCAATGATTGCATTGGAATGGATTTGAATCAAAATTGTCTTCGGAATATTTCGATGTTGGATTTCGTGATTATACAAATGTTGTTATGGAAATTTGAAAGATATATATATATATATCGTTATCTCCAATACGATATTTGTTAGTCGTAGAATTTGATATTGAATATAAGCCGATATATTTTCTATTCAGAGCCTTGTGTTTAATATCAAATGTGATTTGGGTTTGTCGTGAATGGTGTCTTCACTAACACTGTTCTTGAACCCAGTTGAGAAAAGATTAAATCTTTTTATTTAGATTTAATGAAGTGTACCAATTAAATAATATTTAATTGGAATTGAATTGATATTGATTATTGGGTTTATCGTGGACAGCGTTTTAAATAACACTTGTTCTTTAACCCGATAATTAATGGAATGTGACTTTGGGTTTATCGTGAACCGTGTTTTAAATGACACTGATTCTTTAACCCAGTTAACGATTAAAACTAAGTGGAGTTTTAATGAATCTTTAATTAGATTGAAATAATCGAGAATGGAGTATCACCAGTTTTACTCCAAGCGATAGTTAAATCTTTAATTAGATTTGAACGTGAAATGGTAATTGAATTTACCAATAACACCGTGGTGTTAGATATGAAGTATAACCAGTTTTACTTCATGGGATGAATAGGTTGGGATTGGGAAATTAAAACAAATGATTACTTCGGTAAGGTTCGCTAATCCCGACTAGTTTGAATTGATATTCAAAAATAGATTAAAGAATAAATTCAAGAAATTTATCTTGGATAAAATTAATGGGAACCTTTCCCTATGAATGTGAAATTTAGAAACTAACTGTCGGTTAGCTAAGCAGAATGGTTTTCTGGATATTGATCTGATGTTGGTTTCGGCCTTCGGGGTTAATATTTGGGGAATTATTCTCTTGATTAATTTACGGTTAGTGACTAATGAATTGGAATGAGGCGTATGTTGTGTTTGTGTAACACTTATTTAAAATATACGCGAGTTATTCGGAAAGACCGGGTTTATCCCATTCTGAATAATTGATACGACGATAAGTCGAAGATGAAGACGATGGTCGAAGACCGGAAGTCTTCACGTCGCTTGGGTGATTACTGATGATCTTGATTGGGATGTACACCCAAGAAGATGGAAACAGTTGGTGATCGTCCAGACGTACTTGGAGATCGATGGATATGCGAGGTACTAGGTGCCTCCGGTTTCGTTCAGACCCAGAACGGACTTGTAAATGGACTGTGTGTCTGACATTGGATTTTAGTCTGTGTGATTGATCTCTATTAAATATATATCTGTTTAGCGGCGGAGAATTTATTCTCTTGCTTAACGCCCTTCTATGAGACGTACGAGCTCAGGGGTTATATATTGATGGATATCAAACGCATGGAGTTAATTGCCTGTGTGGCATACCTAAGTGGCAATTGATCGAGGCTTCTATTGAAAAGCAAAGTCTTGTGGTTGATGATCGAAGCACGGCCTTTGTGGCGTAGCTTTGTGTAACGTTTACTTCGTGAGTTTCACACCCGGTATGAACCAAAAACGGGAGACGGACCTCAGGGAGGGCATGCGTTTCCTTCTAGCTAAAAAGTGGCGTCAGTGGTTTTACATGCCCTGACGAGTTTGACTTATGTGGTTGTTGCTGTTGCGAGGCGCCTCGCATTGATCGGTCGTTCTCGAACCGATGGAGTGATTTAGTTGGCTCACTTACACCCCCTTAGGGTGGGGAAACGTAGTGTTCAGGCATAATAATCCACATCGGTGGACCGGCCCTGTCGCTCCATGGGGCAGTTGCGGCTGTTCCTGAGACACGGGCTAGAGCGTCTCGAATCGGTTGAGGACTATCTTTTGCCTCGGTTCATAAAACCCAATTTCCAAATACGTGACATTTGCGGTTTTAATTGTAGAACTAGTATGGCGACATGATATATGGTACCCATGCCGCCTATGATTGATACTTATGATTTGAAGTTGTTTTATACACTATGCACTTATTATAGTATCAAATAATCTGTTTTAAACGTATCAAGCATTCTTTGGCTGTTATAAGGGAAAACCCTATCCCCCGGCTTGCGTTGCATTGTGTGATAGGACCTGGGTCTTATAACAGCTTCATTTTTCTTTATTTAGCATTGCGCTGTTTGTTTTATGCACTGGTATTCTTGGGAGGAAACCCGTTCCGTGTTATACGGCGTGGTCCCTTGATTTACCTAACTTTAAAAATAAAGATTAATAACTGTTTTAGTTCTCACACCAGTCACATGACTGACCTGGAGTTTATTGTTTTAACCTAAACTCTGGGTGCCCCTATTTTGACACGGGCAGCTAGTAGTTTTGGTTTTTGCAGATTTATATTCACAGGATCCTGGTTTACAGCTGGAACGATATCCGGAAAGCTTTGTATCCGTATATCTACTTCTAGTTGTGTATTGTATTATTTTCCGCTGCTATGTATTTAAATGTAATTTAAATCTCTGATATTTCTGTGTAATATTCATTTATACTCAGTATATTCTTGTAATCTGATGCATTGTTGTAATATGCAATGAAATGTTCTTCTGTATGCGTTCTATTTTGTCCTGTTCTCAAAACAATTCGTTCTTTCTCTTCTCTTCGGAGACCGGGGAAGTTCGGGTCGTTACATAGCGTGACTCGGTAAAGATGGGGTTAGTAATACCCTAGATTGAGTTTGAGTGTATATATATCAGTGAACGTATTTGTAGATTTTATGAAATTGTTTTATATTATGGAGATTTATTGGTTGAGTAGTTTGTAAATTTTGGTCGATCAGTTTGATCCACTGTATCGATAAGGATTTCTAAACACTTGAATACGATAAACCGACACAGTATGTTTTGAAAGAGGGTAAATGAGATAATTTTACCCAAAGTATATTTCGATATAAAGAAAACATTTATATTTGAATGATTATAGTATGTTGGATGTGTTGGTTAATTATAATTGAAATAGTTATATAAATAACCAATTTGAGTTCGTAAAATATGAAAGCAGATTAATTGAATCTGAACTAAATCAGAATTGGAATTAAATTCTAAAAAAACCGAGGAGTGCTTGTAAGTGGATTTGTGTTGAGTATAAGAAATTTTAAGATCCTGGGAGATTTTAAATTGTTGTTTCCAAGTATCGTGAATGATATTTTGAAAAAGATTTCAAAATGAAAGTGTTTAAATATGGTTTTGATAAGTGATGAAGTATTGAACTCACTTCGATAACTGGGAATTAACTCTGATGATACTGGCCACATCATCAGTGTTCATTTTCGAGTTGTAAGTGACGGATTACTACCAAAGATTTTGGTTTTGAATTGTTTTAAGAAAAAGGAGGTTGTTTTGAATCCTGAAAAGGGATATTTGATTTTTAAAAGAGCTAAGCTATTTAAAAACTCCCAGAAAGAGACTGTTTAAATTAAAAACAAATTTAAAGAAATTTGGCGAAAGAAAATTGAAATTGAATTAAAACCAAAAATGGAAATCAAATAGGAATTTGGGAATGCGAACTGGAATTGAATAAAAACCAGTAAGGGAAAATTGAATTGAAATAAAACGATATTGAATAAAATTGGATTGTCGAGATAACAATTTGAAATGAAAATTAGATTAGGAAGTTAAGAGTTTGAAATCGAGAAAGGAACTCGAATTTGAAATGGAATTCGACTTAGGTATAAGCGAATGGTTGGTTTTGTGGATAAAACCAGATTGGAATTTGATTGGGATGACCCTATATCTGCTGAATTGATAACAGGTGGAAAAGGATATAATGATATGCCCGACAAAAAGGTACACGTTTATTTTTATGGATTTGGTGATTTATGGGCAAATTTGGCAAGCCGCTTGGCTGTGTGATTTTCTTTTGAAGTGGAATGGGCCTAGAGAGGCGAGTTTGGGTTTGAAATATTGACCGGTACAAAGGAGATGTTGGCGAAATTTTTCAAAAATTTCGGGTGTTAGAAACTTTTCAGGATTTTAGAAAATTATCGTTGATAAGAATTAATTAATATTTTAAATTGAAATTAAATTGGTTCATTTGAAAATAAGGTTGGTAAGTAAACAAATAAATTTGTACTAGTCAATAGAATTTGTTCTCTACCTTAGCAATTTCGAGGACAAAATTATTTTAAGGGGGAAAGAATGTAACGACCCGCATTTTTCAACGATATAATTAATTTATTTAATTATTTAAATAATGGTTTGGTTATTTAAAATGACCAGAATTAAATAATATTGAATATTTAATTAAAATAAATAATATAATAATATATTTAATTTCTGAAATAGTCAAAAATAGTGGAATTCACAAAATAGTGTGAATTGGATCATCTGTGATATTTAATTCAGTTTAGAATTAAATTAGAATAACGAATATATTATTTGAACGATAGTTGAATGTAAAATTATACTATAATTAAAATCGAATTCGAAATGGCGCTGTCGTTCGCTATTTGGCGATTTGAACTTCAATTAAATGTACAGGGTCCATTTTAAATCGGATTTCTGTGAAAAAAGAAACGTTAGGAACCGGTGAAGTATATTTTTCTAGTGGAAGAGAAAAATCGGGATTTTGTCTTGTAGATTTTGATTTATGTCCAAATCAAATTTTAGAAAAGTCGCTATGGAATTCCTTTACAATTTATATCGATTTATTTATATTTTAAAATGGATTTTTAAATATAAATCGAATATCGACGTAACACTAGATTTGAAATATTGAGTTATAAATCCCAGTGGAGCTGTATGATATGCTAGTGTGGATATATACGATAATATTTATTTTTATATATTAAATTTAAATGTTTTTAAATATATTTATAGATTTAAATGGGTTATTTAGAGCTTTAAAAATAGCCAGTTTTTTCAAATGACCTCAGAATTCGACGAAACTAATTTTGCTAGATCTGCAATATTAAATTATTGCTAGATTTCAATTTTCGTGATTTTTAGAGTTAGTGTGTGGCCGTACTGATTTATAGAGTGAAAAACAGTCAGTATTTTGATGGTTAAAAATACGCTGTGTGAGTGACGATTTGTTTATAAATATTTTATTTTATATACACGTTAAAAATTATATTTTTAACTATAAAATATTTATTCAATCCACATCACACAATCAATTTTCAAAACACATCAATCAAACAAGTCATCCATGGTCTGTGGACGACGGGTGTCGGGTGCTACTAAACACCGTCTGCATCCTAGTATATATTTCAATTAGAAAACAAATTAAAAGTGAGGAGTTCTCACTGACTAGCTATACCAAACGCCACGACTCTTCTTATGTAGAAATCTTCGTCATGCTCACCCTTTTATCAATTTCCTTGTCCGTAGCCACTACATATATAAAAATCACATTTTTATATTGTAGCTATGTATATAAAAATCACATTTTTATAATTACGCTATATAGATAAAAATCGCATTTTTATACCGCTACTATATAGATAAAAATTCTATTTTTATATCGCTACTATATAAATAAAATTCTATTTATATCACGCTAACTTCATAATAATAAAAATTATATTTTTGTATCGCTTCCACCTACGTAAATATCACTCCTTTACAACGCTACTTCCATGATAAAAATTATATTTTTATCTTGCTAGTAATATAATAAAAATTATATTTTTATTCTTTCTATAATATCAAAATCATATTTTTATTCTTTCTATAATATAAAAATCATATTTTTATTCCAAAGTTATATGGATCAAATCATATTTTTATGCGACTGAAAATCATAACTTTCCTATGGTAAAAATCACCTCCTTAACATATTAAAAATCCAATCTTTTCCCATTCTAAAAATCAAATATTTTCTTTATAATATTAAAAATCTCACCTCCATATTTCTAAATAAAAAATCATATTTTATAAACTTGAAAATCATAGCATTTCCTTATTAAAAATACGATCTTTCAAACATTAAAAATCCGACCTTCCAAACATTAAAAATCCGACCTTTTAACTTATAAAAACCACGGCTTCATAAATTTAAAATCGTATATATTTCTATAAAACTGAAAATCAATTTTCTCATAGACTGAAAATCATATTATATATTTTTATAAGGTAAAATAGTAAATAAAGAAAGGAAAATAAAATAAAAGATTTACCGATTTTCGGCGAGGGGGAGGGAGGAGTTCATCGTCGGAATCGGGAAGGGGGGAAAGGTCGGCGGGAGCTCGAGATCGTCGGAGTTGGGTCACGGGATGGCGGAGCTAGGCGGCAGGGGGGTCTTGCGTCGTGGTCTTCGATTGAGGAGGAGGGAGAGCGATGCTGCACTGGGGAAGAGGGGGGAGGGCGGAGTCGAGAAGGGGCAGTCGGAGGGGGCGGAGGTGGCGCGGTGGCCCACCCAGGCGGCGGCGGCGGCTACTATCGCTCCCTCCTTTCCCTTTTTTTCTTTCTTTCAAACCTAATTCGATATGAGCGGGGGGGAGGGGGTGTAAAGGAGAGGGATTTGGGAATATATTAATATATATATTATTTAATTATTTAATTATTTCAAAAAGGTACTTTTTATTTTGACCTCGAAACGAGACCCATCGCCTATTGTCCATAGCTAATTACCCCCATTCCGAACATAATGGGATATGTACCGTAGGCTGATTTGATCGTTTCGATCAGCTTCCGTCAAAATCAAAATATAACTGTAGATATTGAATTTGAACGCGCATTTCAGTTTACTGGGGTCACATAATAACTCTAAAAATTCTCAAAAAATATTTTCTAACTTCGTTTTGACGATACAGTCCTAACAAAACTAATTTCATCAAATTCTGAGACAGTTTGAAAAATGGCCATTTTCCAGTCGATTAAAATCAACTGAAACTGGTAAAACACGTTTTACTTCGCCACGCTCACATATTGATTCGAAAAATTACGAATTTTGAAACCTAGCAATAATTTGATATCCCGGATCCAACAAAAGTGGTTTCATCGAAAACCGAGGTCGTTTGCAAAATCCCCATTTTTAAGGGCCAGAATTCCATAGCGACTATTCTGAATTTTCAACTGGACATAACTTTTTATCCCCGCAATGAAATTTCGATTTTTCGGATTCGTTGGAAAGATATTCTCAAATAGATTCAAATATTTTTGGTTTTGCTAAAATCTGGTTTAATTTGAATCCTATACATTCATTTGAACTTTGAAATCGAATTATAGAACTACCGCGCCATTTTCAATTCCTTTCATATATATATAAATAAATATTTATATTCTAACGATGACGTATATAAATATATACGTTCTAATCTATTCCAAATGAATTTCTCGTAGTTATTATTTAAAATATTTCATTTTGAATATTCAAAATTCACTAAAATTGCTAAAATAAAAAATTTAAATTGGCTCGGATTACCGGGTTATTACATCGGAATTCGATGAAACCAGTTTCGTTGGGTCCACAATGTCGAACCGTAGCTACATGTCCAGTTTCGTGATTTTTGGGTATTGTGTGTGATCACAGGGATTTTTGAACAGCGTATACAAGCAACGATACAATAAAAACAATTATAATAATCAATAAAAAAATATTAAAACTTCACTATAAATTCACCACATCCCTTTCTAACCCTAAACGAAATTCCTCTGGTCAATTACATTTCTGCCATCGCTCATTTTCCTCAAAATAGGAAAACCAACATGTAAAAATCCACCTTCAAAATTCATCTTAAATTCATGTAAAATCCTAGAAATCTTCATATTTACATATTTTGATTCCTCGTGGTATACTCTTCAACATGGTACCAAGTTTATGGGTTGCGACGGTTGTCTTCAAAGATTGAAATACTGCCGTGGTCCTAGAGTTAATATCGGTGGGAGATTAACCCTTTAACTCATGTTTTCGAGAACGTTTTTTTGTTTAGGGAAGCAGATTAGCATCTGTTTGTGGATTTTTGGGGTATACGTCGAGAATAGTTGTCGATGTCTGTACTGCGGGTGCGAGATCGGGAATTTTAGGAGGACGTCGAGCCTAACAGTGTGGGTAATATTACATAGAGAAAGGAAAGATAAGAATTTTGGTGAGTTTAGTTGGATTTATCGTGGAGGAGAAAGTTGATAACGGATGGAAGGAAGGGGCTGAAATGGTGTTGAGTTGCGGGTTTAAATTCTTCGATTGGGGAAGAAGGTGTTTGAAGGCCTGGGCTTTGTCGTATTTGAAGTGGGCCGGTTTTTAAAGGTTAAGCCCATTAAGAGGAAAAGGAGTTTAATTAATTTTAATTTAAATTAGTGTAAACTTGTATAAATCATATCTTACTCATACGTAATCAGAATTTGATGCGGTCAGATCCGTTAGGATCGTATGGACGAGAGCTAGACCATGGAACTGACCGGGAGTGAATTGAAGCTCGTTTGGATTTATGGTGGAATTAAACGCCTGAATCAAATCAATGACCAATTATCGTTATTTAACGATAACCGTCCGATATGAGTTACCTCACTAACTCTGCGTAGTTTATTTTTTACAAAATATTTTAGAATCTATAAATGATGCTTGTTTGCTGTGTGTTGGCTGTTTGGTTGAACTGCTAGCCAGTTGATTGAAAATATAGATAACGATATAGATATAAATCGTTAATCAAATATTGATTCCGTTTAGCAGAATACTTTATAGTGAAATGAAATTGATGTTAATTTTATTGTTTAACATCTGTGGATGCAGTGAAACAGGCCGGATGAACCTAACTGGGTTCCTCAACATTTATTTTATTGTATTCATATATTGTTTTATATGATGTGATATGAAATCTGTGGTTGATTTTGTATGGTTGAATGGTACCGATCATTGTTATATGGTTTGTTAAATACCATAGGGAATACTAGAATATTAAAAGGGAAATTTTCAATGTTTTATTGAAAAAGAATTATTTATAAAATCAAAAGATTTTATAAAAAGGAAAATATTTATTTAGAAAATAAATAGATTAAAAAGGAATATTTATTTGTAAATCAAATAGATAGAATTGAAAAAGAATTATTTGTAAACTATTTACAAATAGGTTTGAAAAGGAATAGTTATTTGAAAATAGATAGAATAGAAAGGGGAAATATGTGTAAAGGGAATAGTTAGATTATCGAAGGAATTACTTATAAAATCAATAGATTTTATAAATAGGAAATATTTTATAAAATAAACAGAATTATCAAAAGGGATTTATTTTGTAAATAAATAGATTTTAAAAAGAAATACTTGAAAAGTGACTAGAATTGTATAAAAGGAGGATTTTACATTTGAAAGGTTTGGACCCGTGCTTCTCACACGGGTATGACGTGTCATGGATTTAAAGCAATGTTTTAAAATGGAATCTATTTTGACCAACAAATTGAGAAGAATAATTTATAAATAATATTTTATAAATTAAATAAGATGTTTATCATTGTATAAATAGAATAAATAAGTCAGGACTTATATAGAGAAGTAAGAATCGATTTCAACATCGGTATTTGAAACTGGATAAACATAGAGTTAACTAGATATAGTTAATCAAATTAGAATTAATTGAATATTTGTTATTCAATTAGAGTTGATCGAATATAGTTATTTGAGATAGAGTTAGTCAAAACATAGTTATTCAGGATGAGTCACCATTTTGTACGACTGCTAGCGTAATTCGGAAGGCTGCAGACAGCCTACGGCGGTCGGATGTTTCCTGAGGGAATCAGGTGTAACCATCGTGACCGCTGCGATCTAGAGTCAAGCCAATGGTGTTAAATTGGATATTAGCCTTTCGAAAGAAAGTTAAAACAACATAGTTATTCGAATATAAATTTATCGAATATTAGTTATTAGATAGGAGTTAAATATTTAGAGTTAAATAAGTTGAGTTAATCGAGTTGAGTTAATCAAATCAAGTTAATCCAAGTGAGTAAATCCAAAGGAGTTATTCGAAATAGTTTTTCGAATAGAATTAAGGGAGTTAATCGAATATAGTTTATTAGAAGAGAGTTATCGAATGTAGTTATTCGAAGAAAAAGTTATCGAATATAGTTTATTCGAAGAGAGTTAACCGAATGTAAATCATTCGTAGAAAGTTAAACGAATGTAAATCATTCGAAGGGAGTTATCGAATGTAGTTATTCGAAGAAAGAGTTATCGAGTGTAGTATATTCGAAAAAGAGTTATCGAATAGAGATTATTTGAAAAAGAGAATTATACACTGAATTCGATTATATCGAGTTCGGGAAAGTGATATTTACTTTCCGGTTAAATCGAGAATTACTTATTTATTTATAGATGTGTGGTTTAGTTATTGAGTTAAATTAAGGATAAAAGTTACATTTTGAAGTTGGATATTCAAGAATAGAGGAATTTTAACGCTATAGTTAAATCAATGTTTTAAAATAAAGAAGGGAATTCATAAATAGAATCCGAGTACATAAGGAAGTGTTAAAGGTTTGAAAGATGAGCTTTGTCTATTTCTAGGTTAGAGATGTTGTTCAGTTAAGGTCTGAGAGGTAATTATACCCCAACTTGACTGATTTCGTTTTTAACTAAGGGACGGATAAGGTTCGATAGTGAAGGTTAATTAAGTGAATTTAATCATTGAGTGTAATGGGTTGAATTGGCTTAGTGATGTTTTATTTAAACATCGGTTTAAACCAAATGAAGGAGTTTGGAAACGTTTTCCAAATAAGGACCAGAAATGTTTTCCAATATTGGAAATAAGAAATGGAAGTATATATGGTGATGTTTTCCAAATGATTTATAAAGTATGTTTTTCCCAAATTCAGAAATTAAGAATTTACGAATATATAGAAATGGGAAATGGCTAAATTAAAGATGATTTAATTTAAAAGGAATAAACCTTTGAATGATGATTGATCGATAGAATTTCCATCTAGAAATAATATCGTTGGTTGCACACCTGTTTTTCTTTGATAGTTAAATCACCGACTATCGAAGTTTTGACCATTTTATCGTCGTGAATACGGAGAGACCGGGATCAGGTTCATTATCTGAAAACCACTCTGTATGGACGTTAGCGTTGCGATCAAATATTAAAGATGGAGTTATGCAAGGGCTATCCTGTTTACAGAATAGTGCATTCGGTTTGTCAAGTCCCAGGACAAACGTGAATGGACGAATGTCCGATAGAGTATATCTAACGGATCATGTAAGTTGATCTCTTCAAACGTACTTACGTTTTGTGGCGGAGGAATTCGTTTCTCTTAGTTCTATACTCGTGGTATTTTTAGGGAAATCAATTTATGATTTGACGGGTATGACGATGTGGCATTCAAAGTGAATGGTTGTCAAGTGTTTCAAAATATACGTAATGACCTCAAGCCTCATCAACCGGGAAATGAAAGAAATCGGGCAGGCAGCATGGCTAAGTGGGTCGCTCCCATTAGGGTTTATATCACCTATCTAGAGAAAATCCAATTCATTCTTTTATCCATTATCGATGCTGTCCCTTTTCAGGAAGATGGTGGGTAGCTCCCAACCGTTAGTGATATACACTCGATACACTTAAGCGAAATGAGAGGTCGGTCATGTGTGGGCCGGATTGCAAGACGTTCTTGTTAAACCCAATGTATTTGCTTCTAGAGATACACTATCGGCAGGTGGTCCCATACCTTGTCATAGTTGGAATCCAATCTCCGATAAGCGCCCGTAGTTTTGTTTGTACACTATATATGTGTAACGTGAGATGCAAGCGTTCTGCTAGATTCTAATTACTTGTGATTAGACATTACTATAATATCAGAGAAGTATTAATTTAAAAAATGGGTTTGGGTTATCATAATGTAAAAACCGTCCATGTTTATGTGTGGATCGGTCTTACGATTATTTTTTCTTTTGAAAAGGATTTTGAAAAGTTAAACCAATGATTTGAGTTTACTCACACCAGTCCCATGACTGACCCAGAGTTTATTTTCATTTTGTTTTCCCTAAACTCTTGGGTGCCCAAATTTGTACGGGCAGTCAAGTAGTTCAAGTCTTTACAGATATACTGGTAGGAGCTTGAAGCAAGAGGCTTCAGGATTATATAGCTATTTTTATTTCCGCTGTGTGTAAGTGTTGTACTCTGATAATGTTATTATACTGTTTTATTGCAAAGTTATGTTATATATTATATTCTATTCGTTCCGCTATGAGATTCATGTTTACTCTGATTGTCTTCTTCTTCTTCTATTCTAATTGTCTATCTTATCTATGCTCACCCTCTAACTTCTTTCTAATAATGATCATGTATTTCCGATATCTAAATAGTCAACATCATAGTTTTGTGTCAATTTTCGGAGTCGAAAATCCCAGTTCGTTACAATTACTCAACCCAACCAACATATATGATTCTAATTTACTTCTTTTCCATTCATATAACTTGTATCATCTTAAATTTCACACTTCTCCTTCCCTAACTACATAATTTATAATTAAGTATATCTTCACATATAAGTTACCTTATTTTCCTCTATCGTTTCTTATAACTTACCTAATCCCATAAGTTATACTTTCCACTTGTCCCTAGGACAAGTCTAACCTATTATCCTTCCTTTTCTTATTCAAATCCATTCATAATAGTTTATTTACCATTCCCCACTTTTGTCATTAATTTAAATTTACTTAACCCTTTCCATTTATTTAACCCGTTACCTAAACTTTACCCAATTCAATTAATTTGTGATGCCATAACGGGTCCCCTTTGGTTAAGCATTATTTATTTATGTCTTACATGTCGCCCATATCCCACTTAACCTCTTTTATTATTGTTTCCATGTCTTACACAAGCTTTACGACGGTTAAGTCCACCTTAGTCATGTTTTACTTCATGTATCTTACTACAGTTAAGTCCACATTTACATGTTTTACATGTCTTGTCTTACTACGTTTAAGTCCATATTTACATGTTTTGCATATCTTGTCTTACTACGGTTAAGTCCATATTTACATGTCATATTATACATGTCACCCACTTAACCCTCTAACCATACCCATGTCACCCACATGTCTTATTATGGTTAGTATTCCTTAACTCATTCATTATGACGAATGGTGCATGACCTCCCACATTAGACCGAACACTTTGTGGCTGCTGGATTTGTCGGGCGGTTCCGGGCAGTCTTACATCACAAAGCGGGTATAACCTCGTGTCACCAACCATTACGCCTACAATTCATGCCTTCGACCTCTCACATTAGACGTCCAGTTGTGGCAGCTGGATTTGCTGGGTGGTTCCGGGCAGTCTTACACCACAATTGCGCCTAACCTCGTGTCAAAGGTTCAATAACATCGTATTTCACCCAAATCCCAATTTTCATGTTATGTGTTTCCAATTCAACATATAGTCATGTTTACAATTTTTCCTATTCCAACTTGTCACTAATTACATATTAATTAGCCTTAATTACAAATTTCCAATTATAGGTAATTTCATCAATTCCATGTAATCCATACCCAAATATGCCAATTTCTTTTATATTCCAATTATCCAAAATATCCAATAATACTCAAGTTCATAAAATCAATATTTTTCCAATATATTTCCCAACGTTCCCATGTTCATACATATAACCTAATTCACCTTTTAGGCTTATCTTACCAATAAATGTCACCAATCCATGTTATCCAATTACATGTTGTTAATATTAAATTGTACTAATTCCATATCCAATTTCAATCATGCCAAACTACATAAATTTAAAATTACCATACAATTATGTCCATAATTCTATTCAAATCATGCATAAATCCTTCTAACCTATATTATGCCCAAACAACCCCTTTTTTCCTTTTACTTTCTCGTTCGCGTTTACAACGCATAAATTCATGATAGATGTAGGCTCGAGATAGCCTAGCTATAAAAATAAAAAGGGGAAAGAATTAAAAGGAGAGAACTCAATCGTAAGCATAAATGAAATAACTGATCTTATTAAATTATCATCATATTCATTATGGGGAATGAAAAATGATAGAAGTACAATTATACAACAACTGTATTTTAAACCACTCACCTTGACTGGATTGGAGAAATAAACAATTGGTTGTTGAGGTAGAACGTTGGTTTAGGCTTCTTATTTGATTATTGATGCAGAACGTGAATTGTTGTTGAAGAAACTTGCTACTTGATTTGATTAAACTCCAAAATAGATGAAGAGCTTGCAATTTAATTTAGAGTTTAGAGGCGGCGGCTATTTTGGGTTGAAGTTTGGTGGCATGGAGGCGTCTTATAAGAGATAGAATGATTTTAAGGTTAGGTTAGGTGTCCTTTTATAGGTGGGTTAGAGCAACTAGGACCTTAAGATTAAATAAAAACTCATCTAAAACGTCCACCTCACCCTAGAAAAGAACCATCCAGAACAACCCTTTTCATACTTAGTGATCCTTTAAATAAAAAAAAGAAACCGCTTTATTTCTTTCTAATTAATGCATTACATACTATTTTTAACGTATAGCAACCTCTTTCCTTCATGCATTCAATTATTTATTTATTTATTTATTTATTTTCACTTATACGTGAACCTTTATTTGCTATATTCTTCTCCTAATCAATTAATTGGTTTCTTTCTCTTTTTGTCTACTCTTTTTGAAAAGAAACCACATGTCCTTAAACCATTTTCTTTTATTTATTTACATCTAATCACATGTGCATGCGTCTCTGATTTGAATCTTATTTAATAACATTAACCTTCCTCCAGTTATGGCTTGCTTATGTCCATAATAACATTAATCCAAATCAATTGCTCTTTTTCATGTTTCGTTGCATTTCTTAAATTAAGGATAACTTCTTCGTTTTGAATCAGTTTTCTACAAACTATAGGTCTAAATTGACCAGAAAATCGCCACGAACGTAATGACGCTAATTTCATGACAAAATTCTAGAGTCTCTTCAAATTATCCTTTTTGTTTCTTTTTAAACGTTCGCATGTATTTCTTCTCATTTCACTCTATTTCTTCTTATTTCAAATATTGCATGTAATTTCTTTATTAATCTTTTTCTTTATTTCACTGCATAAACTTCTTACATGCAATTACATTAATATTATTTAATCTTTCCTTTAAATATATCCATGCATATATACATATATCTCATTTTTAATTATATTAAAAATGCGGGGTGTTACATTCATTTCATTCTTTAATCTATTCGATCCTGTCTCATTCAAGAAACGTTTGCTGATCCCAACCGTTGATGATATACATTCGATACACTCAAGCAAAATGAGTGGTCAATCATGTGTGGCCGGGTTGCAAGATGTTCTTGTTGAACCTAGTGTATTTATCGGAAGGTGGTTCCATACCTTGTCATAGTTGGTAATCCATTATCCAATAAGTTCTCGTGGTTTTGACTGTATACTATATATGTAGAACGTGAGTTGAAAGCGTTTCTGCTAGATGATTATTTTGTTGTGGTTGATAGACATTATCATAATATCAAAAGGGTTTTGATATAAAGATTTTCTTTTCTTTCAAAATGATTTGAAAGCTAAATCAAATTGATTTGGATTATCATAAAGGAAAAACCCGTTCCGTTATGCGGCGTGATCTTATGAGATATCGTTTAATTGCTCAAACTGTTTTAAATTGTTTTACTTACACTAGTCCCGTGAAAGACCCAGAGTTTGTTTTGTTTTGTTTTCCCTAAACTCTTGGGTGTCCAATTTTGTACGGGCAGTCAAGTAGTCAGGATTTTATAGATATACTTGAAGAGCTTGGAGCAGGAGGCTTCATGAATATATAGCTATTGTTTATTTCCGTTGTGTTGTAAGTGTTGTACTTTGACAATGTTACTGCATACATATACTGATTTTATTTCAAAGTTATGTATCTATTATATATTGTACGTTCTGCTGCGAGATTCGTGTTTATTCTGATGTTGTATGTTCTTCTTCTTCTTCTTCCGTTCTAAGTTTCTATCTTATCTATTCTCACCCTCTAATTTCTTTCATGAACACACGGTGTTTCCGATGCTTGAATAGTCGACATTGAGTTTATGTTTGTTACTCAGGATCGCGAAAACCCCGGGTTGATACATGAATTCTAATCTTATACAAGCCTGTTGAACGAAGTTAATGACTACTTCAATACTGTTGATACAGAAGACTAGTGGTCATAAAAATTCTGATTCATTAAATTCCTTGATATAAAAGTAACAATACACTTTGTTATCCACCTTTAAACTGGAAAAAGTCTTGCTATATCTAATGTACCAATGAGAAAATATATTAGGTTAGCCAAGCTCAAGATATTCATTTTCTTTTGTGCCCAAGTCGATAAGAGAAATAATCTAGATTTTTGATCGGAGCCATCGCTGTTAAACATCAAAAACTCTTTATTAAAAATAAAACCTGAGGGATCTCATAAAACAAATGGTTTGTACCTTCGCAAGTGAAATAAGTACTTACAAAAATCTCTTAGCATGTAAGAGGGCCTCATTTTGCTCTTGTATGACGGCCGCTATTTCGCTTTTGATTTTAGGTAGCAAAACTCCTAGAACCGACCCTGCTCCTTTGTAATCCGGTTTCGTCTAGCCACGGTATTCGTTCAACTCATCGTATCCTCTTTTTTTCAATTAAGTATTTATATTTTACGAAAGACCCCATAGCCCATCGATATTCCAAGGCCATACCATCCTTATACCTTCGAATAACCAGTCCGAATGTTTTGTTTCCTTGCTGATCCATTTCTCCACAACCTCCTACAAATTGTTCCCATTATACCGCCTATTTTCCCAGTGAAACCATCCGCCCTTTTTATATTGTCTTCAATTTTTTTTTTCTGAAGGAAAAAAAACGAAACTGGCCAACGTTGCATGCACAAACCCATGCAACAATGTCTCGATTCCTCCCCATCTCCCTTTCTTCCACTCAGGTATTGCTTCTTTCATTCAATATGCTACACAACAATCCACGCTTTTTATTATACATTGTGCTCCAAAATAGAAACCGACTTTCCCTTCTTCTTCTTTTTTTCTTTTAGATAGAGAAAGGAAGTAGCCCAATTCCACTGCCAACATCACACTTGTCTTTGTTTTTGTTGTAGCAGAATTGGTTCCCCTTCTTCCTAACTTTTGAAAGCACAGCACCCTCACTTCATGTTTACGTTGTTCCTATTTCCTCCTCCTGAGATTATCCGCAACTATTATATTTTATTTTCTAAATGAACGCATGGTTTAAAAGCACATTCAGTCCACTCCTTTCCAATAATGCATCCGCCCAAATGCTACTTTCTCCATTTTCGCATGTATAGGAACCACCCATTTAACACTTCCGTTCCACTCATCCCCTTGAGGCCGACACGATGCCACCAGTCCCCCTTGCTCGATGTCCCCTCCTTTCAGTCTCTACCTCAAACCAGCCTTTCCACCCCTATCTTGTAAAAAACCCGTCACCCCAACACCTATCATTACCCATTTCCGAGGCCAGAAACAACCGCAGCTCTCCACCGTGCACTGCGCCTCCCATTCTAACATGTCCCTCTCGCATAACTACTCTATGACCAGAAAATAATCCGCACCTCCTCTAGATCACTGCTGCATAGATCTGCCATCGCCTGCCATACTCCGGAGGACCACCAGACTGTATCGTCAAGACAACTGCCTTCCCTCTTCGCCTTCGTGGTTGATGGCAACGACTAAATCTAATACTCGAGCAGGCTTTGATTTAATTAGTTGAAGATTAATGGTTTTGGTTTCTTTTATCGTTGCTGAAAAGAAATATACAGTGGAGGCAAATCATATATATAGAAAAAAATGTCTTGCCTGCACGTTTCTTGTTATTATATTAATATCCTTAGGCCTTCCTCTTTTCATTTCTTAGATTAGGCGTGTAATAATGGGTAGGTATGCAGACATTTGGTTTTTTCTTTTGTTAGCCTGTTGTGCATGTAATTTCACACAAGAAAGTCTGTGTAATATTTAGTATTAGGGTACCTGTGTTGGCTTATATCAGCGTATGTTTTTATTTCGATTAACACCTGACAAACTATCCGGGGTAGGAAATATGTGTTGTCTTGTACGTGGGTGGGTAGGCCTTCTTATGTATTAGTTTGAAAGAAAATTGTACAGGACATTATGATTTGTGGTGATAGGTAGGCTCTTTATTTTGCTTTGGAGTTAAGGCTTATTCGGTTTTATATTTTATTCTGGTTGATAGGAAATTTTAGGGTAGGCGATGTGTTAAGTTAGGGTAGCTATACTTTTTAACTTTACAATGAAGTGACCGTTTAATATTTATTTGATTGGAATATGTTTGTGCATATATTGTAGTCATGTGGAAGGAATCTATTATCCATTATTTTAATTTTGATTTAACAAGTTGCGTTTACGCAGTTGTTTAATATATCGTTATATACCACCTTTTACGTTAAGCGTTTAATATTCGTATCGTTAAATAAGAATTCCCAACATAACAAAAATGAACATTCTGCTACGTCTTGACATTGCGGTCCCAATGAAATTAATTTCGTTAAAAACCGACTTCGTTTGCACAACATTATTATTTTAATTTCAATATATTTATCGGTTCATGTTTAAATTTCGTTTGCCGACAAAACAACTCCAATTACCATTAATCTGGAGATATAGCAATAACTAATCGTATGTATTCCAATAAAATTCATTTCATCGAAAATGGAGGTTATTTGAAAAACAAATATTTTAAGGCTTATATAATATCAATATAAATTATAAATTAAATTCAAAAAAATATTAATAAATAATAATAATAACAATAAACTATCGAAATATATCTAAAAAAATCACTTCAAATATAAACCAATCTGAAAGTTTAACTAAATGTAACATCCCACATTTTTAATGAAATTAAAATGTGGAAATATGTATATATATTATATACATAGATATATTTAAGAGAAAAATTAAATAATGACAATAAAATTGCATGTAATAAGTTCATGCAGCGAAATGATGGAAAAAGATTAATAAAAGAAATTAAATGCAATACATGGAATGCGAAGAAATGCATGCGAACAATTAAATAAAAATAAAAAGGAAAATTTGAGGAGCTTTAGGAATTTGGTCACGAAATTAGTGTCAATGCGTTCGTGGTGATTTTCTAGTCAATTTAGACCTATGGTTTGTAGAAAACCGATTTAGGATGAAAAAGATATCATTAAATTAAATATTGAAACTGAACATGAAAAAGAGGGACAAGAAAAGAATAATGTTTAGCATTGTTCTAAGATTTGTAAACAAATGACTTAGTAGCTCATTTTGCTAGAACATGTGACTTGTATACAAGAGGTTCTGAGTTCAATCCCCGCCAGCGTCATATTTTTGTTTTAGTGGAATGGCTAAAAAGTGGCTTAGTGTAAACGCAGTTCAAAAAGCGGTTTAGTGTGAAAAGGGTTAATTGGAAAGATAATTAAAAAGCAATATATATATATATATATATGACATGTGGGTGTCAACACCCCTGCTGTTGCGCATCATGTTTCACACATGGCGCATTTTTGTTGATCAGTGACGATTTTTGATGGATTAGGGCATAATGGCATCTCTGATTGGTTGGGTTATGTGTCATTGTGAATTGGATGGTTTATATTGATCCTAAACTAATCTAAGGGCTCTAATTAATCCTACACATCTATATAAGCACACATAAACCTAAACCCTAATCTAAACTAAATTCATTCATGAGCCTATATGGTGCTACATCCTAAACTAACCTAGCCTCCACCATAACAAATCAAATTCAAGCTAAAAGATAAAAGTCAAAGTCTACATCAAATGTTAAGCTTAACAAATTCAGAAATCAGATACCAGAATTCAAGATCCATTCTTTTTATGTGAGTGCTAGTCACTTTTAGGTTTAAATAGATAAATGTGAATTTTGGTAGACTATGAATTGGGTATATGTGGTAAATCATGAATTTATGCAAGCATACTATGTAATTTTCCCTAGATCTAATACATGGACATTCTACTATGTTTCCTATGAGAATCTAGAATTACAATTATATTGTGGTACATGTGAACTTGTTAATATAGATCTAACTTTCTAGATCTGATTATGGTTATTCGATATGACGTTTATATGAACATTGATTTGTAACCATGTTAGGATGATTGTACATCCATTAATTTGACATTACTTGGATCTAGATTTTGGTGTTAATCACCTTTCACTTGCTATATTATGACACCTTAGTATATGTGGTAAAGTTGACATGTGAATCTAAACTTTTTATTATGCCACCCTGTCTATACTAGATTTAGGTAGTTGGACACCTAATATTGAATCTAGATCTCATTATGCTTTCCTAAAAACAAGTTATTAATTTGATGTCCATTTTATTATGATAATTATCACATGTTCATTCATTAAGTTACTATGCTAGTTATGTTAATATTTATGCCAAAACATGTTGAACTGTCACCCTTATCATGTTCCCTTTTATTGTTATGACGAGGCTACATTATAGCCTTGATGCCGCCAAAATACGTGTGAATATGTTAGTTAGGAACAGGGAATTTGTAATTGGCATAGTTTGTATAATATTTATATGAAATGAGCATATAATTCAAATAGGGAAACATAAAATTAATTACCTATAATAACATAGGAAAAGTTGGGTAAAAATGGCATAATTTGAATATGACCATTTATGGATATGTAATTCAAATTATTGTTGCAAAATAGGTATTGACAATTATAAAAGGAAAGGATTAATTAATTGGTAAATTAAATAAAAATGGAATGTTAGTAATTAAAATTAAGAATTTTAATTGTACTTATGACACGAGGTTAGGTCACATTAGTGGCGGAAGTCTGCCCGGACCCGACCGGCATATCCAGCAGCCACCAATGTTGAACCTAATATGGGAGGTCTAAGTACGCAAATACGAATCAAGCTAAGACACGAGGTTAGGCCCAACTGTTGAATAAGACTTCCTGGACCCGACCAGCATATCTAGCATCCACACGTTGTAGGCCTAATGTGGGAGGTCTAGCACATTATAACCATGATTGAACATGGTAAAAAAATGGATTACGTAACCTAATTTAATATGAATATGGACTTAAGTTAGGGTTAAATAAAACTGGATAGGTAGCAAGGAGGGGTTAAGTAAGTTAAAGGTGACGGGTAATATATATATATATATATATATATATATATGTATATGTGTGTATATATATATATATGTGTATATATGTATATATATATAGGCCACATACTTAATCCAATACATGTTATGTAATTAAAGACACCTAAGTGGTATACTTAATGGGTAGATGAAATAATAAAGGTTACATAATTAAATATCACCCTTTTAGGGTATACATAGTTAGTGGAAAACCTAGTGGGGATACAAGACAAAGGGGAGAGCTTGTATCATATTGTGCGAGAGTTATGTAATTAAAGATCACCCTTTAGGGTATACATAAGTAGTATAGGGCTATGTAATTAAAGATCACCCTTTTAGGGTATACACGGTCAGTGGAAAACCTAGTGGGGATACAAGACAAAGGGGAGAGCTTGTATCATATTGTGTGGGACCCATTTCAGTCAGCAACCCATAGTTGTATCAGAGTAGAGAACTTCGTACTAGGCAGAGAAGGTGCACTCTTACTGATTGATTATAAGATATCCAAAACGTGACAGTGGTGTAGACGGCAAAAACCGACCGGGGACATGTGCGTGCATGGGCCGGACAGAGGGGGTCAAGACGACCGTGACACCAGTAGGTATCACTATGCACATCTTGGGTTGCCACTTTATGGAAGTGATACCCCCTACTGTGGGGCCAGCACATGATATCTACAGAGTAGGGAGCTGATCGATTAAGGTAGTGTTAGGGTATAATTGGACGTATGACCTAAGCCTACCACCTTATAGTGGAAGGGAACATTTCATTTCAATTATACTAGTAATAGTGCAGAGTAGTTATTAGTGAAGCATATATATATATATATATATATATATATATACCTTACCTTGTCTTACCTGCCATTTATGTAGTGACCTCTTTTATCCACTTTGTATGCCTATCATATTACTTTTATTTATTTAGTGGATAAAAGTAACTAGACTTACCAGACTTATGTCTGACCTATTTTGTTTCGCCTTCTTTCTTCCAGCTCCCCCATGCCCTCCCCCCAGGTTCATAGGGAGGAAACACCCAGGCTTAGTCAGGATTCAGATATTTTTTTGCTAGGAGCTATTGCTGAAGTATGGCTCAAGTTCTTGTTTCTACTATGGCTTACTCTTTTTATTGGGGAATAATGTTTTCTTTTAATTCCTATGTACTCTGATTATGCAAGACAGAAGTATTTTGTTGTAATGGTTTTATGACTTATGGTATTGTAAACCACGGGATTATGAATTATGTCTAAAATAATTTTTTTGAAATTTCCGCTGCTATCTTATTTATATCTGTCTTGTAATTATTCTGTGTTTGTTTACCTACAACGCTCCATGAAACTTAATGCATTCCTTAGTGAGTGACATTAACGGACGTATGGTGTCATACTTGGTATCAGAGCTGAAGGTTACCAGATTAGATAACAAGATTTTTGTAAAATATTTTCAAAAAGGTTTTAAAAAAAGCATTTTCAAAAAGAAAAGTCTGTTTTGAAAAACATATTCCCCAAAGCCATATGTAATATCTCTCGATTCTCCGCTTGATTCCTTTTTCCCTTATTGTCTGGGGAACTGATTATTCTCGAAAGGTATCCCCATTCCGGCATTGTAACGACCGAGAATTCCGCTCGATCCGAATCAGTCGCTAAACCGACCAAGACCGTACGAAACGCCAGATTGTTTTGAGAACACGACAAATTAGAACGCAGACGGAAGAACATTTCATTGCTTATTACAACAATTCATCTGATTACAAGAATATACAGAATATGAATGAATATTACACAGACAATATCAGAGATTTAAATTACGTTTAAATACATTACTGCAGCAGAAAAATAATACAATACACAACTGAAGGAGATATACAGAGCTTTCCGGATATCATTCCAGCTGTTAATCAGGATCCTGTGAATATAAATCTGCAAAACCCAAAAACTACTAGCTGCCCGTGTCAAAATAAGGGCACCCAGAGTTTAGGTTAAAACAATAAACTCCAGGTCAGTCATGGGACTGGTGTGAGAACTAAAACAGTTATTTAAAACTTTACTTTAAATCAGATATATCAAGGGACCACGCCGTATAACATGGAAAGGGTTTCCTCCCAAGATTTCCAGTGCATATAACAAAACAACGCAATGCTTTTTGAAAAAATGAAGCTATTATAAGACCCAGGTCCTATCACATAATGCAATGCAAGCTGGGGGATTGGGTTTTCCCTTATAATAGCCAAACATGCTTAGTACGTTTAAAACAAATCATTTGATACTATTATAAGTGTATAGTGTCAAAACAATTTCAATCATAAATATCAATCATAGACGGCATGGGTACCATATATCATGTCGCCATACTAGGCTCTACAAATAAAACCGCAAATGTCACGTATTTGGAAATTGGATTTTCGTTTGTGAACCGAGGCAAAAGATAGTCCTTTACCGATTCGAGACGCTCTAGCCCGTGTCTTAGGAACAGCCGCAACTGCCCCTTGGATCGTCAGGGCCGGTCCACCGATGTGGATTATAATGCCTGAACACTACGTTTCCCCGCCCTTTGGGGCGTAAGTCTGGTTCGTCTGCCGACCAGAATGCGTCAGCCAAAACCGATATAACCGAGGCGCCTCACAAAAGCAACAACCACATAAGTCAAACTCGTCAGGGCATGTAAAACCACTGATGCCACTTCTAGCTAGAAAGAAACAAATGTCCCCCTTGAGATCCTCTCCCGTTTTTGGTTTACCACCGGGGTGTGAGGCTCACGAATCAACGTTATACAAAGCTATGCCACATAGGCTGTGCTTTGATCATCAACCACAAGACTCTACTTTTCAACAGAAGCCTTGATCATTTGCATCTTAGCATGCCACACAGGCAAACCACTCCATGCAACCGATATCCATCAATCACACAGAATGATATCCGATGTCAGACACACAGTCCATTTACAAGTCCGTTCTGGGTCTGAACGAAACCGGAGGCACCTTGTACCTCGCATATCCATCGATCTCCAAGTATGTCTGGACGACCACTAACTGATTCCCTCCTCTTGGGTGTACGGCCCAATCAAGTTCATCAGTAACCACCCAAACGACGTGAAGACCTCCGGTCTTCAACCACCGTCTTCATCTTCAACACCACGTCGAATTAGTTATTTAGAATGGGATAAAGCCGGTCTTTCTGGATAACTCGCGTATATAATAAACAAGTGTTACACAAACACAACATACGCCTCATTCCAATTCAGAATATTCTTTTATTCAAATATTCTTATACTTTGGGAAAGGTTCCCATTAATTTTATCAAAGATAAATTCTTTAAATTTATTCTTTAATCTTCTTTGAATATCAATTCAAATTAGTCGGGATTAGCGAACCACACCGAAGTAATCATTTATTTTATTTCCCAATCCCAGCCTATTCATCCCCTGAAGTAAAACTGGTCATACTTCATATCTAACACCACGGTGTTATCGGTAAATTCAATTATCATTTCACGTTCAAATCTAATTAAAGATTTAACTATCGCCTGGAGCAAAACTGGTGATACTCCATTCTCGACCATTCCAATCTAATTAAAGATTCATTAAAACTCCACTTAGTTTTAATCTTTAACTAGGTTAAAGAATCAGTGTCATTTAAAACACGGTTAACGATAAACCTAAAATCACATTCCATTAATTATCGGGTTAACGAACAAGTGTTATTTAAAACACTGTTCACGATAAACCCAAAAATCAATAACAATTCAATTCCAATTAAATATTATTTAATTGGTACACTTCATTAAATCTAAATAAAAAGATTTAATCTTTTCTCAACTGGGCTTAAGAACAGTGTTAATGAAGACACCATTCACGACAAACCCAAATCACGTTTGATATTAAATACAAGGCTCTGAATAGAAAATATATCGGCTTATATTCAATATCAAATTCTACGACCAGCAACTATCGTATAGGAAATAACGATATAAATATATCTTTCAAATTCCCATAACAATACCTGCATCATCACGAAATCCAACATCGAAATATCCCAAAGACAGTTTCGATTCAAATCCATTCCAATTCAATTATTGGAAATTCTGGTTACTATTAAAACCCTTTTCAAATTCAATTTATTTATTTAAAAATAAATATAATTATAATTCTAGTTCAAAACTTGTTCATTTCGATAAAAATCTATTTTTGTCTTTTCAAATATGGAGTTTTTCATCCCAATTCTTCCTAAATCATTTCTCATGATTTTACACAAATTATTACTATTTTTTTAATAATTTTATCAAGGCCCGCACAATCGGTTTCCATCAACGGCCATCGAACTGCACTTACAGCGACCTTTTCCAAATTTGATTTGGACATAATTCCAAATCCAACCGTTAGATTTCTAATTTCTAATATTCATTAAAAAGCCCTTTTCGATATGAACCCAACGGTTCTGGTTTTAAGAGAATCCGACGGTCGGATCTCCCGCAATATCCATTCGAAGTCAATGGTCGAAATTCACGAACTTCAGCAGCGCGGCGCGTTCTATTCAGGCCATTATATTATATATATATTATATATAATATATACTTCGTCAATTTCCTTTTAAAATGTATATTATAAATCGTTTTAAATTCGTTTTCGAAATGATTTCAACTTCATTTTCAAATTCAAATCAAGATTGAATTTTTCACTATAAATTCGTTTTAAATTCATTTCAAATTGATTTCAATCCAAATTGATTTCTAATTCAATTTCAGTTCGTTTTCAATTTAATTCAATTTCAATTCGAATTCATTTCTATTCAATTTCGATTCGAATTCATTTCTATTCAATTTCAATTCGATGTCATTTCTATTCAATTTCAATTCGAATTCATTTCTATTCAATTTCAATTCGAATTCATTTCTATTCAATTTCAATTCGAATTCATTTCTATTCAATTTCAATTCGAATTTCAATTCTATTCAATTTTAACTCGAATTTCAATTCTATTCAAAATATCAGATTTTGAAATCACTTTCGATATTCATTATAAAATGAATAAAATCGATATAAATATCATTCACGTCAAAATGGCGTCAATCTAATCAACACGGCTTCATATATTTCTATTTTCAAATATTCTATTTCAAATATTTCTTTTTCAAATATTTCTATTCAAATATTTTATTCAAATAGTTCTCTTCAAATATTCTATTTCAAAACTGGAATGAGGCCCAATCAATTACCATAGATTTTATTTCAAAGGACTTCCAAACAACGAATGTATATATCAACAACGACAAATAATCAACCATCATCCAAAGTGCATTCTACACTGTATAAGCATCAAATATAAATATTCAACGCTTATAACAATCTGTCAATCAATCGATCGACATACAACTAATTATTGGGATTAGTGTACGTCATATATCATCCCAATACCCGTGTGGGGTTTCAAGTAATCAAACACAGATTTTATTTGTGCAGTTGGGCGATGTATAAAATTTATCATCCCAATCAATATCAGTCAAATGTGTGTATATAAACAAATCGTCCGATTTGTTTATTTTTATTTCATTTCATATACACGTTAAAAATAGATTTAACTATGAAATATTTTCCACTATAAAATATTTTATTTCAACTATATAAATATTTTATTTCATTTCACATCACATCACACAATCAACTACACATCAAAATCAAACAAACAAGCATACAAGCCGTCCATGGTCTATGGACGATGGGTGTCGGTTGCTACTAAACACCGTCTGCATCCTAGTATATATTTTAACTAGAAAATTAAATTAAAAGTGAGAAGTTCTCACCGACTAGCTAAACCAAACGCCATGACTCTTCATATGCAGAAATCTTTGTCGTGCTCGCCTTTTGTCGATTACATTGTCCATAGCCACTACATATATAAAAATCGCATTTTTATATTGTTGCTATGTATATAAAAATTACATTTTTACACCGCTACTATATAGATAAAAATTCTATTTTTATATAGCTACTACATCGATAAAAATTCTATTTTTACATATCTACTATATTGATAAAAATTCTATTTTTATCACGCTATTTCTATAAATAAAAATCATATTTTTAATCTGATGTTATATATTTAAAAATCCAATCTTTTCCATGTTAATATTTATATTAAAATCCAACCTTTTCACGATTTAAAAATCCCGTCTTTCATATGTTAAAAAAAACCACTTCTTTTTCTTGTAAAATAAATCTAACTTTACTTATAATATAAATCTAACTTTACTATACAAAAATCAAATCTTTTTCTTTACAGAAATCAGTTCTTTTGATCTATATAAAAATCAGCTTTTATATAAATAAGAAAAAAAATCCGTTTTTTTTAAATTAAATACTCACCGCATTGTCAGAGTTAGAGGGGGACTGAGGTGGCTCGGGGGGCGTCGACGCAGGTGAGAGGTAGGCGAAGAAGGTGGTTCTTCAGGCGGTAGTGGGTCAACGGGTGGTTGTGACGTCAACGTCGGCGGAATGGGGCTTTGGGGGGGGGGGGGGCTGCGCGAGATCGTCGGAGGGGACAAGGAGGTCGGCGATTTAGGGTTTGAACCAAGAAGGGGTGTAACACCCCGTAATTTATAACATTAAAATTCACAAATTAAAGTATACTTAATTTTTAGAAAAGAATTAAGTGAAATGGGTTGCGCAGAGAAATATATATATATTGATATATATATATATAAATTAAAATAAATAAATTAATATGCGAAAAAGTTCAAAATAGCGAATTGGGAGGGGAAATAACCGTACCGGTCCATTTTTGAGGTCGACCCGAGCTCTGCTGGGTCGACTAGGGGTTAATCCAGGGTGTTTGGCTGTCAACCCGTGGGACGATTCGCTCAAATGCAGATTTTGCATTTGATTGGTTCTCATGGTTCAGGGTTAATCTAATGGTCCTAAATAACTTCCTACACCTATAAATACATCCTAATGCTAACCCTAAACCTAATTAAAATAGAAAAGTTACCATCATACCATCGCCATGGAAATCAATGGAGCCGCCGCCAACTAAGAAAGAAGAAAAGCAAATTCAATTCTAATTCTCTCAACCCTAAAGCAAAGCAAAACTCTCTCTTTTCTTCTCTAAATTGTGAGTATGATGATCTTAACAAGATTATTATCATTTTAATTAGGTTGAGTTATGAATGGATTATGAGTAGATGATGTGAATTATCATATATGTTGTTGTAAACTCCTTTTGCTATCATGTATATTGTAAATCCAATGTTATGTGATGATGATATCTTATATGTTGTAAATCATGCTATGATGATGTTATGTATGTTGAAAGTTTCTATGCTAAGTTGTGATGAATCATACATGTTAAAAAGGCCATGATGTTACCATCTATGCTAGTTAGTTCATATTAATTAAATCATCATGTTTGGGTTATGTTGATCTATATGACAAGTCACATATGCAAGTTAGATTGATTAGAAAAGTTATGAACATATACCAAGACATCTATTATGACATCTAGAATTATGCTATGACATATGTGATATCCTATGCTAGTTCACACCATCATTATGTTGCCTAAAAACCCCATATGCAAGTTTATGTATAGATTTGGGCTATGATCATATCATGTAAATTGAGACATTTAACAAGTTGACACCTTTTGATCCTTAACATGTGTAGTTTATGCAAGTTTCACCCTTATTATGATTAGATTTATTTTAATTGTCTATATGTTGTGATAATTTATCTTTGTGCTAGGTGTTAGACTATACAAGTCTAGCCTATATTATGCATTGAATAAGCGAACGTATAAACGTGGGGTAGGGGTAATATTAAGGATTTAATATTAAAAAGTTGGGGTGCAATTGACATGATTTTGCATGCCATAAGTGGATGGCCATAATTGAGTCAATTATGGACATCATTAAAAGTTGACTTAATTAATAATTTGAATAGGGAATTATTAAAACTGGGGTAAATGATTTTAAGTGTTAAACAATGCTTAGGACACGAGGTTGGACTCGTTTGTGACGTAAACCTGCCCGGACCCGCCCGGCAAATCCAGTGGTCACAAATGTCAGCCCAATGTGAGAGGTCCAAGGCCTAAACTAAAGCATAACGGTTGTAAAGACACGAGGTTAGACTCTTTTATGGTGTAAGACTGCCCGGACCCGCCCGACAAATCCAGCTGCCATAAATGCCAGTCTAATGTGAGAGGTCTTTATGAGGTTATGGCCTGAATGAATTAAGAAATACTTAAGCAGATAAACATGTAAGGTGGGACATGGGGGTTAAGTAGGTGCCTTGGGTGGCATGAGGAATTTAGGGGGTGCCCTTAGTTGCATGTGAAATACGATTAGTAAGACTTAACCAAACACACATGTAAATGAACATGACTAAGAGGGTTAAGTGGGATATACTAGTGACAAGCTTAGGTGGGTAGCTTGTGGGGGCCCATTTCGACCAGTATCCCAAACGTATCTTTGTGGGCTCGACCCAAATCGAGGACGGGACACGCATGCTGGGTTCGACTGTAAGTGGCCAAAACGGGGAGCGGTGGCAACGCAAGTCCAACGGGTTTCGTATGCGTGTGCGGACCCGGGCTGGTAGGTAAGACGTTGTTGCATCGTGTAGGTATAAGCCGTGCATTCTCAAGTTGTATCGGGTTGCCACTTTAGGGGAGTGATACACCCCACTGTGGGGCCAGCACGGGTATTTACGAGTAGGGAGCCGATCGAAAGTGGGTAGTGGGGTACACCTAGTGGAGATAGGGGCAGACGACACCTATGTAGGCAGCTAGGGGTACGTAAGGCTATTTATAAAGTTTCTGTGTGAAGCAAGTGGGATCAAACAATAAGGTGACTGGTGTGGTGCAGTGTAGTAATGTGCGATGCAGTATAGTAATTATTCGTCAGAAATTAGGTATGTCTTTACCGTTATCTTTAACGTTATCTTAAACGCTATCTTTATCTTCCTAAGAGTTCGTAGACATTTGCTTGTCTTCCAGCTTATGCCTTAGTCTAGTTATTTTGATAATAGTATTGTTAGAATTATCATACTCGCCAGACTTTATGTCTGACCCCCTCTATTTCTATCCTTTTTCCCCCTCCAGGTCCTCAGGTTGGGCCCAGCTCTAGTGGAGTTTGATTGAATTGCTTCATCTCTCTTTGGAAAGCTTGGACCGTTGAAGTAAAGTCCAGCTTGTTATCTTTTTAATGGCTATTTATTTAATGGGATTATGTAATTTTTTTATGAAGATGGATATTGTACTTGGTTATGATCTATGGTTTTATGATGTAACAAACATGTTTAATTTCCGCTGCAATAAAATGAAGTTTTAGATTTCCAAGTACTATTTACTATTTGTCTTGTTGTAATTTTTTCTGTTCTATATTCACTTATAACCTCCATGGAAGTTAATGCATTCCCTTCGTGAGTGACATTAATGGACGTGGGGTGTTACACATGGTATCAGAGCTTAAGGTTACCAGAACAGATAAAAATTCTTTAGAAAAATAGTTATTTTTGGAAGAAGTGCTTTAAAAACATGTTTTAATGAGAAATTTAAAGAGAAAAGTTTTTAAGAAAAAAAAACATAATCCCCAATAGCCCATATCTTTATCTTTCGAATTCTCCATTCTGAATCTTTCCTTTTTCGTTTCAGCATGGCTGAAGATCTTAATCTACCCGACGGTGTAACGATACTAGGATGGTATAGGAGGTTATTAGAGGCTAGGGCCACTGCAGGTCCAGCCAATGTTCCTCCACCACCAGTTGCACCCATTCCTCCTCCCCCTCCTCGCATAGATACTTTTGCAAAGACGTGGAAGGAATTCAAGGCTATGGGTGGCAAATCATTTCAAGGGTCAGAAACGTTTGTGGAAGCTAGAGATTGGCTTAAGGAGGTGGAAGAATTGCTTGAAATCTTTGAAGTAGAAGAAGGGAGGAGAGTTCGATTAGCAGCTTGGTTGATGAAGGGAGAGGCCTCGTTTTGGTGGGAGGTCACTAATGGGAAGCGTCCTGTTGACTCTTGGGCGGATTTCAGACGTAGGTTTGAGGCGAAGTTTCTCTCAAGGGCGGAAGAAAATCTATATATGGAAAGGTTCTTGACATTGAAGCAAGGAAGCTCATCAGTGAAAGAATATGTCAATAAATTTAATCAGCTAGCAAGGTTTGTCTTGGACTTAGTGAACACGCCGGAGAAGAAGGCGCTGAGGTTCGTGAATGGCTTGAATGAACCATTGCAAGGGTTGGCTATGACCCACATCCCTATGGGGGCCACCTTTGAGAAGTTAGTAGAAATGGCGCTTATGCATGAGGAGAAAAGCGCTAAAGCTGATAAGGCACCCGAGAAGAAGGGGGATCAGAAGAAACCACAACAGCAAAACAAGAAGGGTGGTAAAGACAATAACGGCAAGGGAAAGAAGAAATGTTTTAACTGTGGGACACCAGGCTATCTCAGCAAGGATTGCCGAAAGAAAAAGAAGACAGGCTATTTTCATTGTGGTGATGCGGGACATTTAGTGAAGGACTGCCCAAAGAAGGGGCAGAGGGCAGGAGCTACCTCGGGAAGACAGGTGCAGGCTCTTATGGCACCAGGGCAGGCAAGGGGACAAGTTCAGGCTCTCGCGGTCCCACCGCTGCAAGAACGAGGTAGAACCATTTCTGTTGAAAGCTTAGTTTTTCTGTTTGATCATCCTATCCGTACCTTATTCGATTCGGGCGCATCACATTCGTTTATCTCTACATCATTAGTTGAATCGCTGCACTTAAACACCAGTTTAGTAGAGGATCCCTTAGTTGTTTCGAATCCAATTGGGGGCTCAGCTTATTTGTCTATGATATGTTTGGATTTGAAAAGTTCCATACTTAGCGTTGAATTTAAATGTGATGCTTATGTATTGGGCTTCACGGGCTATGGGCTAATTTTAGGAATGGATTGGTTATCCAGAAATGGGGCCGTTCTTGATTGTGAAAGGAGAGTAGTTAGGCTCGTGACTCGCCTTGGCAACACTCTCGAAATCTTTTGTAATCCCATAAATTCGGTTATGCTAAGTTATCTAGAATCGCTTGACGCGTCTGAGGAAAATCTACGATCTGTTAGAGTGGTCCGAGAATATTCGGATGTATTTGAGGAGGTGAAGGGCTTGCCTCCGAAGCGGGAGATAGATTTTCGAATATATCTTGTGGATAATACGAAACCAGTATCTTTGCCAGTACGCCACATGGCTCCACGTGAAAGGAGGGAACTCGGTAAGCAAGTGAAGGAGTTGCTTGAGAAGGGGTTCATAAGACGAAGTATATCGGAGTGAGGTGCTCCAGTAGTATTTGCCACGAAGGCAGATGGGTCCCTTAGACTGTGTGTGGACTATAGAGAACTTAATAAACTTACTAAGAAGAACAGACACCCACTGCCGAGGATTGACGATCTCTTCGATCAGTTAGTTGGCGCCTCAGTGTTTTCGCAGTTGGACTTAGCCACTGGGTTCCATCAGTTGAGAGTGGGTGAGGATAGCATTGGCAAGACTGCCTTTAGGACTCCGGACGGTTTCTATGAATGGCTAGTGATGCCCTTCGGTTTGACAAATGCCCCAACATATTTTGTTGATTTGATGAGTAGGGTGTTTAGGGAGTACGTTAACAAATTCGTGGTAGTCTTTGTAGATGACATCTTGATCTTTTCTAAGGATGAAGAAGAGCATGCCCTACATCTTAGGGAAGTGTTGGAGACCCTACGAGCGCATAGCCTTAAGGCTAAATTTTCTAAGTGTCACTTCTGGAGGAAGGAAGTACGGTTCTTAGGACATGTGGTTTCCAAAGAAGGAATAGCTGTAGATCCCGCGAAGGTGGTGGCCATCCAAGATTGGAAGGTTCGTAAAAATGCTACCGAAGTGAGAAGTTTCTTGTGGTTGGCTGGCTACTATAGGAAGTTTATCAAAGACTTCGCAAAGATATCAGCTCCATTGACACGCTTGACGAAGAAGAACCTAGTTTTCACATGGGACGTAGATTGTGATGATGCGTTCCAACGTTTGAAGAGAGCTTTGACTTCAACCCCAGTCTTAGTATTGCCAGACGGGAGTAAGCCGTTTACCGTTTATACTGACGCTTGTGGGACAGGACAAGGCGCAGTCTTAATGCAAGAGGGCAGGGTAATAGCCTATGGTGGAAGGCAGTTGAGAGCGCATGAGAAGAATTACCCCCACACATGACCTAGAGTTGGCCGCTATTGTTTTCGCGCTTATGTCTTGGCGTCATTTCTTCTTGGCGAGAAATTCGAACTATTCACTGACCACAAATCTTTAAAATACCTATTCTCTCAAAAGGACTTGAACTTAAGGCAGCAAAGGTGGATGGAGTTCTTAGTGTCCTACGACTTTGAGATAGCATATACCCCTGGCAAGGGTAACGTGGTGGCCGATGCCTTAAGTAGAAAAAGATTATCCTTAAGCCCTTTGTTTGTTGAGCGGCAAAGTTTAGAATTCATTTCGATGTTTGACTTTAGACCTTCCGTTGACTTCGTACCCGTTTTGCTAGCATCCTTGGAGGTCAGACCTACGCTTTTGGGACGGATTGGCGAGGCACAGTGAGACGACCCACAGTTAGTTGAGTTAGTAGAAAAGCTCAAAGGAGGGGAGTCATCAAGCTATCTCCGTAGGTATACCCTAGATGATAAGGGTTGGTTACGTAGGGACGGTAAACTTTGTGTACCAAAAAACGATGACCTAAGGAAGACTATTCTTGACGAAGCACATCGTTCGAAGATGACCATTCATCCCAGCGGGGACAAGATGTACAAAGACATGAAGAGAGTTTACTTTTGGGCCGGCATGAAGAAAGACGTGGTCGAGTATGTCGCTAGATGCTTGGTGTGCCAATAAGTAAAAGCGGAGTAAAAGAAACCCGGTGGGTTGCTTCACCCATTGGAGGTTCCACTATGGAAATGGGAAAGCATCTCGATGGATTTTGTGGATGGATTACCGCGATCGAGGAAGGGTAATACGGGAATTTGGGTTATAGTAGATAGACTTACTAAGAGCGCCCATTTTATTCCCGTGAAGAGTAAGAGGACTGCTCCATGGTTAGCTTCTGTATACGTTCGAGAGATAGTTCGTTTGCACGGTGTTCCTTCTAGCATAGTGAGTGACCGCGATCCTATTTTCACTAGCGAATTTGGGAGAAGCTTACAAGAGGCGGTAGGGACTCAGTTATGCTTGAGCACCGCATATCATCCTCCACTACAAGAAAATGCTATATTGATAGCAAGCAAGGATGACAAGAGAGTTTGTCTAGCCATAGTTAAAGTGTTTAGTGGCAAACAAAGGTGGAGGATGACGTGTATATATGCCTTTATTATTAACATTCACGCCGTTACTACTAACGTGATTTTTTTTGGCATTTCCCTCCATCCTTTTTTTCATTGCCGCTAAAATCACTTTACCCTTTTCTTCCTTTATTCCCCGTTAACATGAATCCTCTTTATTCTGGCTCCACCGCAACTTCTCCTTCCCTAAATTGTTCTTCCTTTTCTCCTTCTAATCAGTCTTTACCTCTAATCGCTTGTTCCCCTTGCCACTCAATTTCACGTTGTTTGTCGTCGGAGTCCTTAGCAGATTTCTCTCGATCCCCTTGGTAACTTCGTTTGATTTCGACTGTCATCAATTTACATCAGGTAATGCCTCTATTTGCTGTTCGATTTCATTCTAGATTATGTATTATTTCGATTTCACGCGAATCCTTGTATATTTTCCTAATGACCTTAAAGTCGATTCATATTAGGGTTTTTTATGCTGGTTAAATTTTAGGCTTTTATTTTAAGTTCGATCCGCCCCGTCGATTCCGAAAATTCAGTGGCATTTTTCACTGTTAAAATCATCATACTATATAGTATTTACATATTTGGTAAATTTTTGCGTATGCAATACTAAAACTATTAGTACCAATGCTTTATTAATTGATAACTTTTCAGTAGAAAAAGAATTCTAGCTTAGTTGTCTACTGTTTATTTTTTATTTCCCTAAATTCAGGCTTGGCCATCGTTTGATACAAATTCCTCTTTGACAGCTAGTGCCTTTCTATTTATTTTTGTTTATATTTGCCAACAAAAATAAGAAAGGCAAGATGACTAATTTTTTACCTGGTTACTTGTGTTGGCTCCTTATGCATGCTGATCTAGTTCATGGGCTGTGTCTTAGAGAATTAGGAGGTGGTTTTAAGAAACATCATCGTGTTCCTTCTACACGTACATCATGTTATACTGTGATTTCTTTGTTATGGTATAAATTTATGTGTTAGGGAGGATGAAAAGGAGGCAATATCCAAAAGGGTATTTTCCGAAGCAGCCAAGTGGATGGAATGATTGGACTGCCTTCTTGTTGGACCAGGACTTAGGTAAATAGTAGAGACCCTTCTGAAACCTTTTTTTGATCCATCTCTCTAATATTATCGATTTGAATTATCAGATCGCTGTTTACTTTATATAGGCTTGAAATATGAATTTCCCACATATTTTGTGTAAAGCTTGGCTAATTTGGGTTCCCCGTGAAAGGATTTCTTCTGTTGAAATAAGATTTTATTTAACCATAACACTTTTGTATGGTTTACAATTTTTATTGCCAAAATTATATTGAATCCTATATACCTGTGAATAGAGAAGTACATTATACTTGCATAAATTTATATATAATTATAAACTGTGAATGGATATCGAAATTCATAAGCTGTCATGTGCACCACTTGCTACCATTTAGGCAGCAGCTTCGTCTTGATTCAGTAGATTTGTCTCTTTACTTTATTAAAAGATGCAGAATGCCTTGCTATGTGTCTTGAACCGCTAGCGCTTAAAAGATATTTAACTTGAGATGATGACTCTTTCTTAGGTAAATTTCGGGCTTAGCTGTAATGTTGGAAACAATCGTTATATCTTATCAATATGCTCCTGATGCTTGAACTGATGGTGTTGTGATTTGCTACTGCTATGCTAAGTTAAATTGTGGTTGCTTATGTTAGTTGTTGTAGTAGATACAACATTGAACCGTATTTGAATCAAGAAGTTTAATTATCAATGTTTATATCTATATACGTTGGGACTGATAATGGGCCTTGCGGTTGCCTTCAGAACTATTAGTTTGAGTTGGAAGATTGTGGAGAGAGGACAAAAAACATGAGGCTGAGGAGCTTCAAGATGGTTGCTTCTACTACTTCAGATAAGATCTGAGAGGAGATTTGCAACTCAACAGCAAATAATGGGTAAGCTTTTCTTCTTCTTCTTCTTTTTAAGAAAGGGGTAAGCTTCATTTCAACATTCACTCTTATGGATCCCATTTGTTACCATCCTGTATAAGCCAAAAACTCCAACGCTTCCTGATTGATTTACTCGGGTGGCAAGAATTTTAGAAAGAAATAACATTCTACAGATAATAATTTCTGTCAAATGCTTGAAATTTCTGTCATTGATTACTTATTTGTTTTTAAAATTTTGTTCTATAGATAATAATTTCAAAGCAGGAACAAAAAGTAATTAAATTTGTTTCCCTGATCATTTTCCCGAACTGCTTTTTGTGTACCTCTTTTGCCGTTCATTCTAGCTAGTTTGCTCAGGGCCTAAATTCTTGATATGAGGTAAAAACCTTAACCTTAGTTCGTTCATCTTATGTGTTTCTTTTCTATTGGTTGTGCATGTTGTGTTTTGATACTTTTGTGTTTTGGCTGCGATTATGGCATTGACAGTACCAATGTTAAAAATTTAGCCAAGTTCATTGTAAGAACGTATTGATGAAAATGGTAGGGTTGAAAAAATCAAAGGTTGACTACCATAAAAACAAAGGTTTTGTTTTCTTTTTAAAAAAAAGGTTCATGCATAAACGTTGTTGGCTTGACATTGATATGAATGATTTCCTTTAAAAACGATATCTAACAAATCAATATATGCTAGATATTAAATTATAATTGATGATTAATTATAATAAGGATTATTGATTCAAAACTGCTATTTTAGCACGTAAGGGACAGAATCAAGTCACTTTATATAGAGCAAACTGCTTCTTTAGCACATAAGGGCCAGAATCAAGTCACTTTAGCACATACGAGCAAACTGTGCATGCTACTGCAACAAAACATTAAATTTCTTTAAGTATTATTTTTAATATCTTTCCATAAACAAAGAAACCAGTGGATAGTGGCTTCAACCGTATCCATATCTATTGATTCCAATATCTGATTTTCATCATTTTCAATAATAGATGACTCGGTCATAAAACCAGTATTGAAGAAATCGGTAGACTCGTTCTTAAAAATTATGAGAATAATCATTGTGTTCAAAGTTAACTAAAAAAACAAATAAAATGAAACTAAAATTTGTAAGAGCCGATTTTGGACATATTTTTAAGAATTTTGATATGAAATAGCGTTACTTTGGCCAAATCATCTCAGTACAAATGTAGGCATTTGCATATGACAGAAGATGCCCGCTTAATGTATGTTTATAGCATGAAAAATGAGATTAGCACCCCAAAATGATTTGGAAAATATATAGATAAGGCAAATACTTCTTTTCTTTCAAATGAGAAGCATCAAAACGATATAAATATTTTTTCAGGTGAGAGCAAAAATAAAATTACATTAGAGTAAAAAACAGTTGTGTGATATTGCACACCAAAAAATGTAACATTTCATTTTGGGGTAAAAAACGATGCTCTTCACACCCTTAGTTTATTTGAACATTCGATCATCTATTTTTGAATTTAGAAGTTCCAACCTGTAAATCAATTGTAGTACAAATAAACGGTGAACATATGATTTGAAAACCATAATATCATGAACTGCATCTTTATAGGTTAAGAGATGAATACACTAATTATAGAACCATTTACAAAAAAGTGTGTGGGTATATGTAATCAAGAATATTATAAAACAAACAACCAACAAAATGAAATGCTTCACATCCTTGGTTTATTTGAATATTTGATCGACGACTTTTGAAATTCAGAAGTTTCAACCTATAGATGGATTACAATATAAATAAACACTAATCTTTTTAGTCAATAACATTCCGATTTGAAAATTATAGATGTCATCTACTGCATCTGTATAGGTAAAGTGATAAATACACAAATTATACAA
This sequence comes from Allium sativum, assembly GCA_030737875.1. Classification (NCBI taxonomy): domain Eukaryota; kingdom Viridiplantae; phylum Streptophyta; class Magnoliopsida; order Asparagales; family Amaryllidaceae; genus Allium; species Allium sativum. Next base: position 610,714,723 of record CM060918.1, on the reverse strand, counting down.
ATATTATTTAAAAAAGGAACAATTTATTGCTGCAACATTATCATGACATAATTTGGCCTTCCTTTAAAATATAACTTGCTATTTCCACAAACTACAGGTAAAGTTTTTAACCATAGTCCATGGGCTGAAAATCATTAATGCTTGGAAAGAAATTGAAAACTTCCGACCTTTAAATGCCAATAATTTTATCAAATTTCACTCCTAAATACATAAAATGAAATGGACAAAATAAGAGCCATTAAAGTTGTTAAATCATTTATTTCCATTAATTTAGCAATAACATTAATGAGTGATTCGGCCTGACATATATGCTATACACATTTATCATTGTTCTAAATAGTAATAGTTAAATTAATCTACAATTAAATATGTAACTATTGTCATCTTTATGCACATACAGAAATTTATCGCTTAAACTATGCACTTATTAAGACTTTAATCCATCAAAAATAATTCCAAATTTTGTGGCAAATACACTAAGAAAATGGTAGTGGTACATCTCTTCGGCATAATAAGTTTCTATTATATGATCTATATCAAAGGAGACATGAATTGTTTAAATACAAACAATTAAGATGTAAAATCTAATTCATTTTATTCTTTTTAAAACAATTCCAATTCACATAACGATCATTGCGTCATCCAAAAAAAAAGCAAATATGGTTACTATAAATTCATTTCGAGCTTATTATGAAGAAAAATAAGCAAAATATCCAATAAATAAATTAGAAAGCAAAGTAAGAGAACTAAAATGTTTTGAAGTTTCTCGGCAATGGTACAGATTATATACCTCTATTTTCTAACTGCGGTAGCAAAAATTACTCTTTGCAAACAATATACTATAAAAAATTACTCTATTTTCTAACTGCGGTAGAAAAAATTACTCTTTGCAATGGTACATGAATGCTTTGTTTATATTAACATAAATATTATTTTATTTTTACATATGCATAAACATGTTGCGTCAGGTGCACTAAGAAATGTTAAATTTCGGACTGGCACCATAAACTATTCCAAAGTTTATTGCTTGCAATGATGTGGGTAAGCAAGGTTGTATTAAGTTATTAATAAAGCAGGTTGTTTTCTGTAACTTCATTAGCCACTAAGAGAACAAATTATGAGATTGAATAAGAAGAAGGTTGAATCTTTAGGAATATAAATTGATGTCAAAAGTAGCATTTAACATGTTGAAATGATTCATTAATATCCAACTAATTCTAAAAATACTCTCCTCTATGAAAGAAATGCATTTAAATCAAAACCTATTACTCCATATTAAAAACAAATTCAAAGTTCATAAAGGGAGAAATAAAGAAATTTGGATACAAACCGAAAAGTCAAAATCTTTGACTGATCCAAGCCAACGTCTCATTTGTTGTCATGACTGCCGATGTATATCCAATGCAAAAGGAAGGCAATGGTGGTTGAAATTAATAAAACCCTGTAAGGATGACAATGGTGGGTGTATATAATAAAACATATTATAAAACAAACAACCAACAAAACATTCAACTTACAACTTTATTGACAATAACTATAAGTATGGTGAACAATGGAAAAGGAAAATAAGATTGCAAAACCATTTAGAACACGATCCTTGAACAAAGTTAATCATGAAAATCCATAAAATATAGAAAATGTGATTGTATACATGACACCATCTTATAAATAATTAAGTGAACAAAAGTATCTTGATTATTAATAATTATGCAAGAATATTATTTAAATATTAGAGTGCAACTATTAAACCACATATTTGTTGAATTTGGTCGATAATTGGAAATAGTTATAAGTAATGATTTAGTTAGTAGTTTGAAAAGAATTTGAAGAGAAACAATAACATAAACGAACGTATGTATGCTCTTACAAATTACAAAAAAAAACATGTACTAAGATATAAACGTGATTCATGCAGGTCGCAAAATTTAAGTGGTCCATTGATTCTTCCTGGTCGTGCTTCCGCTAATAGTTCATCGGCTCCTATACAAGTTCAGGAGGTAAGATAACATGTACTAACTTTATTATACTCCTGTTGTCAAAATCCTTGTGTTCGATTGTTATTAAATGCAACAAGATATTTCATCTTTTGTTATTGGACTCAAGTCTAATGGGGTGAAGAAACTGCTACTATTAGCCGCAGCCATCTGTTTTTTTTTAAAAAGTGAGCTGCTATATGGTGCAGCAACACTTCAATAATGATATAAAAAATATAGAATAGAATAACACTATTGGCTGGGTAGGAGAGGCATGGTTTTGTCTGGGTAGGCACGGACAAAACCATCTAGTTTTGACATTTCTTCAAGCTCATTTTCAGTCAATGCTGCGGCAAAGCCTGAAAATGCTTCACTGTAAGAATGTATTAATCGATCGAGTCCTCTGAGTCGTCTGAGTAGGAAGCTGCACACAAGAATGATCTATGCCAACTTTCTAGATCCTCATCTGAGAAAATATTATCCCGAAGTTGCACATGAACAATATTACCGCTCTCTCTAATGAAAGTGCCATAATATTGGCATATACAATGTTCTAAATATATGCTGATGTGTGGGCATATATAAATATATGCTGATATTATGATGAATATGCAATGTTCTAAATATATGCTGATGTTAAAAGTAAAATAGCATTATAAATATTTCTGATTATATAATTAATTATGTAGAATATTTTGAAATTGTTATGATGAATGAGCCATGAACTAGACTTACTATATTTTCTTTTCAGGCAGTGGCTAGATGTGGACATGCTGCATTCAGCAATCAAGTATAAGTAGGTATGCGCTTTACCGTTTATCACGATTTAGTGGGTTAAGGGATCCAATAGTATAATAAAAATTTAAGAGGTTTGATTATGTTGTCTGTCAGCAGTATCTTTGCAATGCCACAATTGTCAAAAAAAAAATGTAAGTGAGTTGAAGGCCGGATTTAGAACAGTGGTCTTAGAACCGAAATGCAACTGAGGTAGGTTAATGGTCTATATAAGTAGAATGTTGCATCATGATTGTTGAGACGCCTAATTTAGAACAGTGATCTACTTGAACAAGGTTTTTAATAGTTTTAATTATTGGAATTTTCCCTCTTTGAGTTTGGGTTTGGTGTGCCTGATTTAGAACAGTGATCTACTTGAACAAGGTTTTTAATAATTTTAATTATTGGAATTTTCCCTCTTTGAGTTTGGGTTTGGTTTGTGATCTTGCGCAATATTAGTACTTTGATGTAGTTATGAGATTTTAGTTGAGAATTCAATTTTACGGGACGTAAAAGGTAAAGGTTTTACATACATAATTTGTATAGAAATTATACGTTAGTTTATATGATCTATGAGTTTTTCTTTTCCTGCTGATCTATCTTGATGTTACCTGTGAGTTCATGAATTAATTAAGCCTGAAGCGTTATTTATCATAACGTAGCTCATATGATCATGGTCCAGTAACGCATGTTGATTTTTTAGCATAAAGTAGCTAATACGTTAGCTTATATGTTTGTGCTTCTTTTTGGCAGGGGTTGTACGAATCTTTTTGAGGTTGGTACAAGATGTCACTCCATCTTCTTGTCATGCTTGTTCACGTTTATGAAAATATTTTTAGTATGTATCCGTTTTAATTTGCTATAGTCGTATGTATTGTTAATTTTTATCATAGATATCTATGTTTATTTCTTCATCTATGAAATATTATGTATATATACATTTTGTGATTTGTCTTATAACTCCATTTTCTGTGTATATTAATGTGATAATTGTGGTTTTTTGAATTGAATATTATAAGCTTTGAATGTTATAACAGCAAAAATGTGCGGTAGAAATATTTTTATTAGTTTTGTTATACTATAGCATCATGCTAGTGTCATAGAAAATATTTTGCATGAAGTAAACAGTTTTTATAGCAACAAAACGATGTTGTAGTAGATAGTAATGTATTTTCTATAGCCTATCATTGTGTTATAAAAGCTTCATGTGATGATTTCATGGCATGTTCAGATGCCATAATAATATGGCATGCTAATATATTGTAGCAACCAAATGACGACATAAAAGTTCTATAGCACGTTTTATAATGTCATGGAAAAGCAGTTGCATCAATATGGCCCTGTTTAAGATTGCAACAAAAGTACATTTTTTATTGCAAGAATTACACGTCATAATATCTACGGACTTTTAATAACATGTTGATATATGACGTTTATAGAATCGTCATAGAAAGTTTTTATGACGGTTTTTAAACGTCATAAAAAGGTATTTTTGTTGTAGTGCTCAGACGGACGACCAGACCGAGAGGGTGAATCGCATTCTAGAGGATCTGTTGAGGCTATGTATCCTAGACTTTGGGGGTACGTGGGAAGAGCATCTTCCATTGGTGGAGTTCACATATAATAACAGCTTTCAGTCCAGCATTGGTATGGCACCATTCGAAGCTCTTTATGGACGACCTTGTCATTCACCTACATGTTGGTGGGAATCTACGGATAAGATCTTACTTGGGCCCGATATGATTAGGGAGATTTCAGAGAAGATCGACTTGATTCGAAGGAGGATGAAAGCAGCACAGGATAGGCAGAAATCTTATGCGGATAAGAGGAGGACAGATCTCGAGTTTGAAGTTGGGGACATGGTCTTTGTCAAAGTGTCTCCATTACGAAACGTTGTTCGCTTTGGGTCCGTTGGGAAATTAGCACCAAGGTTTGTAGGGCCGTTTCCTATTAAGGAGAGGATTGGACGGATGGCATATAGAGTGGAGTTGCCCGAGAGACTTAGTGGTGTACATGACGTATTCCATGTGTCACATTTGAGGAAGTGCTTGCACGAGACCGCGGGAGTGGTAGAGACGAGCTTGCTTAGAGAGGTGGAGATAGAGCGTGAGGCGACAATTCGATGAGCTCCTATGCGCATTCTTGGGTCGGAGATCAAGAGGTTAAGGAATCGAGAGGCCAGACTAGTCAAAGTGCAATGGGGAGATGATGAGAGCAACGCTACTTGGGAGACGGAAGAGAAGATGCGTTCACGATACCCTTTTCTTTTTGAGGGTATGTACTTTAAATTCTCCTTTATCGCTTAGCTTGTACTTATCTTATCTTTAGTATATCCTCTCGCTAGTATCTTTGACCTTTAGTTAGGATAATCCTATGGTTGAAACATGTGTTTGAGACATGTTATGTATGGTGGATGCAAAGTGGATGCAAGTGTTTGCTAGTGGTTGCTCGTGGATGCATATACACACACTATTAGGCACCATATCGGCTCAGTCACTTCATATTGCATATTGCATATATATGGATGTATTTAGTAAAATGGATGTATAATGGTTGTATTATCATATAGTTGCTGCATTCGGGTGGATGGTTGTGCACGCATATAGAATTAATATGTATCATTAGGAATCTTTTGCATACATATTGGACGCATGGCACTATCATGAATTGCACTAAGGAGGTCGACTGAATCAGTAGACCGCCTAATTTTGCATTAGATATGGACATATACACACACTGTGCATATAAACATTAAAGCATTAGAAGTCTTTTAAGGACAATGGATGCTGGTGTTTGATGGTTGAGTAGATGGAAGATTAGATGGTAGGATATACATTCTTCTTGACTTGGAGATTTCGGGGACGAAATCCTTTAAGGAGGGGAGAATGTAACACCCCGTAATTTTATAACATTAAAATTCACAAATTAAAGTATACTTAATTTTTAGAAAAGAATTAAGTGAAATGGGTTGCGCAGAGAAATATATATATATATATATTGATATATATATATATATAAATTAAAAAAAAATATGCGAAAAAGTTCAAAACAGCGAATTGGGTGGGGAAATAACCGAACCGGGCCATTTTTGAGGTCGCCCCGAGCCGCGCTGGGTCGACTAGGGGTTAATCCAGGGTGTTTGGCTGTCAACCCGTGGGCCGATTCGCTCAAATGCAGATTTTGCATTTGATTGGTTCTCATGGTTCAGGGTTAATCTAATGGTCCTAAATAACTTCCTACACCTATAAATACATCCTAATGCTAACCCTAAACCTAATTAAAATAGAATAGTTACCGTCATACCATCGCCATGGAAATCATTGGAGCCGCCGCCAACTAAGAAAGAAGAAATGCAAATTCAATTCTAATTCTCTCAACCCTAAAGCAAAGCAAAACTCTCTCTTTTCTTCTCTAAATTGTGAGTATGAAGATCTTAACAAGATTATTATCATTTTAATTAGGTTGAGTTATGAATGGATTATGAGTAGATGATGTGAATTATCATATATGTTGTTGTAAACCCCTTTTGCTATCATGTATATTGTAAATCCAATGTTATGTGATGATGATATCTTATATGTTGTAAATCATGCTATGATGATGTTATGTATGTTGAAAGTTTCTATGCTAAGTTGTGATGAATCATACATGTTAAAAAGGCCATGATGTTACCATCTATGCTAGTTAGTTCATATTAATTAAATCATCATGTTTGGGTTATGTTGATCTATATGACAAGTCACATATGCAAGTTAAATTGTTTAGAAAAGTTATGAACATATACCAAGACATCTATTATGACATCTAGAATTATGCTATGACATATGTGATATCCTATGCTAGTTCAGACCATCATTATGTTGCCTAAAAACCCCATATGCAAGTTTATGTATAGATTTGTGCTATGATCATATCATGTAAATTGAGACATTTAACAAGTTGACACCTTTTGATCCTTAACATGTGTAGTTTATGCAAGTTTCACCCCTATTATAATTATATTTATTTTAATTATCTATATGTTGTGATAATTTATCTTTGTGCTAGGTGTTAGACTATACAAGTCTAGCCTATATTATGCGTTGAATAAGCGAACGTATAAACGTGGGGTATGGCTAATATTAAGGATTTAATATTAAAAAGTTAGGGTGCAATTGATATGATTTTGCATGCCATAAGTGGATGGCCATAATTGAGTCAATTATGGACATCATTAAAAGTTGACTTAATTAATAATTTGAATAGGGAATTATTAAAACTGGGTTAAAAGATTTTAAGTGTTAATCAATGCTTAGGACACGAGGTTGGACTCGTTTGTGACGTAAACCTGCCCGGACCCGCCCGACAAATCCAATGGTCACAAATGTCAGCCCAATGTGAGAGGTCCTAGGCCTAAACTAAAGCATAACAGTTGTAAAGACACGAGGTTAGACTCTTTTATGGTGTAAGACTGCCCGGACCCGCCCGGCAAATCCAGCTTCCATAAATGCCAGTCTAATGTGAGAGGTCTTTATGAGGTTATGGCCTGAATGAATTAATAAATACTTAACCAGATAAACATGTAAGGTGGGACATGGGGGTTAAGTAGGTTCCTTGGGTGGCATGAGGAATCTTGGGGGTGCCCTTAGTGGCATGTGAAATACGATTAGTAAGACTTAACCAAACACACATGTAAATGAACATGACTAAGAGGGTTAAGTGGGATATACTAGTGACATGCTTAGGTGGGTAGCTTGTGGGGGCCCATTTCGACCAGTATCCCAAACGTATCTTTGTGGGCTCAACCCAAGTTGAGGACGGGACACGCATGCTGGGTTCGACTGTAAGAGGCCAAAACGGGGAGCGGTGGCAACACAAGTCCAACGGGTTTCGTATGCGTGTGTGGACCCGGGCTGGTAGGTAAGACATTGTTGCATCGTGTAGGTATAAGCCGTGCATTCTCAAGTTGTATCGGGTTGCCACTTTAGGGGAGTGATACACCCCACTGTGGGGCCAGCACGGGTATCTACGAGTAGGGAGCCGATCGAAAGTGGGTAGTGGGGTACACCTAGTGGAGATAGGGGCAGACGACACCTACGTAGGCAGCTAGGGGTACGTAAGGCTATTTATAAAGTTTCTGTGTAAAGCAAGTGGGATCAAACAATGGGGTGACTGGTGTGGTGCAGTGTAGTAATTTGTGATGCAGTATAGTAATTATTCGTTAGAAATTAGGTATGCCTTTACCGTTATCTTTAACGTTATCTTAAATGCTATCTTTATCTTCCTAAGAGTTCATAGACATTTACTTGTCTTCCAGCTTATGCCTTAGTCTAGTTATTTTGATAATAGTATTGTTAGAATTATCATACTCGCTAGACTTTATGTCTGACCCCCTCTATTTCTATCCTTTTTCCCCCTCCAGGTCCTCAGGTTGGGCCCAGCTCTAGTGGAGTTTGATTGAATTGCTTCATCTCTCTTTGGAAAGCTTGGACCATTGAAGTAAAGTCCAGCTTGTTATCTTTTTAATGGCTATTTATGTAATGGGATTATGTATTTTGTTTTTATGAAGATGGATATTGTACTTGGTTATGATCTATGGTTTTATGATGTAACAAACATGTTTAATTTCCGCTGCAATAAAATGAAGTTTTAGATTTCCAAGTACTATTTACTATCTGTCTTGTTGTAATTTTTTCTGTTCTATATTCACTTAAAACCTCCATGGAAGTTAATGCATTCCCTTCGTGAGTGACATTAATGGACGTGGGGTGTTACAAGGGGGGTGGCGGTTCCAGGGTCGTGGAGGCTGCCAGAGGGTGAGGCGGAAGGGGGATGGTCGATCGACGGTGTGGGGGGGGGGGGGTCTGGCCAAGCGCGGCGGCGCAAGGGGAAGGGGGAGGCGTTAATCGCCTGCGCGATTTGGGGGGGGGAAGGTTCAACGGGGTATTTTGATTTTCAGGGAGAGGGAAACGATAGGGGGTTTTATATATTATATATTTTATTATTTTATTACTTTAAATTCCAAAAAGCAACTTTTTATTTTGACCCCCAAGCCAGACCCACCGACTATCGTCCATAACTAATTACCGCCATTTCGAACACAATGGGATATGTTTCGTAAGCCGGTTTGGCCGTTACAATCAGCTTTCCTAAAATTAAAATATATAACATTCAATATTTAATTTGAACGTACATTTTAATTTACTTAGGTCACATACTAACTCTAAAAATTCCCGAAAAAATATTTCTAGCTTCATATCGACGATACGGTCCTAACAAAACTAATTTCGTCAAATGTTGAGACCTTTTGAAAAATGGTCATTTTCCAGTCGATTAAAATCAACTGAAACCGGTCAAACGCGTTTTCCTTTGCCATGCTCACATATTGATTCGAAAAATTATAAAATTTGGAATCTAGCAATAACTTGACACCACAAACCCAACAAAAGTGGTTTCGTCGAAATCCGAGGTCGTTTGCAAAATTTCCATTTATAAGGGCTTGAATACCATAGCGACTATTCAGAATTTTCAACTGGACATATCTTTTGATTCCAGCTATGAAATTTTGACTTGTCGGATTCGTTGGAAAGATATTCTCTAATAGATTCGAAAACTTATGGTTTCACTAAAATCCGGTTTATTTTGCACCTGGTATGTTCAATTGAAATTTGAAATCGAATTATCGAACTACCGCGCCATTTTCAATTCCTTTTATAATTTAAAATAAATTTTTATATTCTAACGACGATCTATATAAATATATACGTTCGAATTATATTCAAAATAAATTTTTCGTCGTTATTATTTCAAATAATTCATTTTTAATAATCAAAATTCGCTAAAACTGCCAAAAAAAAAATTGAATTGGCCCAGATTTCCGGGTTATTACAGGCATGATGCCGTAGGCATGTTTAGCACATGTCGAAAGGCAATGAAGTGCCTAACCTCCATCCGTAGCTACAATGGTTTCACCTGCGGTTAATTTTCTTGAGCTTCGTAAGGACTTTCGTGCGATGGAGGCAACTTTCAAAGGGCTTGTTAGCTTGTTACAAAAACGTTGGTAAAAAGGAGTATAAGGTAGTTAGGGCTAAGGAGCATATCCCAAGGATGAGAAAAAGGTATTTCCCAAGAAAGGACAGCAACAATAACAGAAGAAGGGCGGGAAAAAAAGACAAGGCTAAGGATAAGGGGAAGTACCATAGTTGTGGGCGAGAGGGTCACTTGGCCAAGGACTGTAGGAAAAGGAAGAATGCTTGCTTCATTTGTGGAGAGGTTGGACACTATTTGTAATAACCTTGAAATCTAAGCCAATTTAAAAATTTTATTTTGGCAATTTTAGCAAATTTTGAATATTTTAAATGAATTATTTTAAATAATAATGACGAGAAATTTATTTTCAATAGAATTAGAATGTATATATTTATATATGTCGTTGTTAGAATATAAATATTTTATTTTATTTATAAAAGGAATTGAAAATGGCGCGGTAGTTCGAAAATTTCGATTTCAAAGTTCAAATGAATGTACAGGGTGCAAAATAAACAGGATTTTAGTGTAACCAAAAATATTAGAATCTAATTGAGAATATCTTTCCAACGAATCCAAAAAAATGAAATTTCATAGCGGGAATCAAAAGTTATGCCCAGTTGAAAATTCAGAATAGTCGCTATGGAATTTCTGGCCCTTAAAAATGGAAATTTTGCAAAAGACCTCGGTTTTCGACGTAACCACTTTTGTTGGATCCGGGATGTAAAATTATTGCTAGATTTCATAATTTTTCGAATCAATATGTGAGTGTGGAAAAGGAAAACGCATTTGACCAGTTTTAGTTGATTTTAATCGACTGGAAAATGGCCAGTTTTCAAACGGTCTCAGAATTTGACGAACTTAGTTTTATTAGGACCGTATTATCAAAACAAAGCTAGAAATATTTTTTCTTGAATTTTTAGAGACTGTATGTAGCCCTGGTGAATTAAAATGAACGTTCAAATTCAATATATAATGATTTATAATTTGAACTTGATAAAAAGTGATCGTAACAGCCGAATTGGGTTACGAAACATATCCCATTATGTTCGGAAAGGGGGTAATTAGCTAGAAGTGACAGTCGTTGGATTTGATTTGGGGTTCGTGACGATTTCAACTTTTAAAACAAATAAAATAATAATATTAATATATATACAAGTCTAAACGGTCAAACCGTTCATTCCTCCAGCGTGGTCAACGCATTCTTCAAGCCGCCGCACACGAAATAGAGGGCAGAATTTCTTCAATTCTTTATTCCCGAAAATCCCCGAATTGAAAGCGAATTAAATCAAGCAATTAAACGAAAATCGAAGGCCTCTCAACCATCTTTAAATCCATACAAGTGTGAGGGTAATTCGTTGTGTGAATCAAGAGATTTCAGGACTTAAACATGGCGAGTTCAAGGGCGGTTTTTCGGCATTACAGGGGGCCGAGTTGGCCATCGTTCAGGCGGAGGGTAACGTTCGTGGCGGTGGTCCATGAGGAGCAGTTCGATCGTGCTCCGGCACGACGTGGAGGAGGGAAAAAATTGAAACCCTAAGTGCTATAGTTGGGTTCGATGGGTGTGTTTCACTCCAGGTAGAAGAAGGAAGGAGAGGCCCATTCCTTAAGAAATGTAAATATGTCCTTAATTATATTTAATTGAATATTAGTGTAATTAGTCTAATTACTGTAGTAGTTGAAATGTAATGATGTTTTAGGATAATTATAACATTCTTTATTTTTAGTTTTAATTGTTTTGAAAATAAAACTAGAGATGCTTTAAAATGGAAAATAGCAATGTTTTGTATATAAATAAAAATAACATTATTTATATAAAATACAATAGCATAGTTTTTAAAATAATTAAAGCATTGTTTTCGAAAAATAAAAAGTAGAACTGTTTTGAAAATAATAATGGAATTGATTTTGAAAATATAAACATACAGGATTTTGAAAATATGAACTAGAGTTGTTTTTGAAAAATATACTTTGTTTTTTTTAGTAGAAAAATAAACATTGTTTTTAAAGTAGAAGAGTAAACATACATTGTTTTTGAAAAATAAATATACAGTGTTTTTAAAACTGGAAAGATAGGATTTTTATGAAGTAAAAATATGATTTTAATATATATTTTAGCAAATAAAAAATATATAATCTTTAAAAATATATAGAACAGTTAAGAATGTGATTTTTGTTTATATCTGGTCAGTATAAAAAGGTGATTTTTATTTATATCTGAACAGTATAAAAATGTGATTTTTATCCGTTTAGCGTTGAAATAGAAATGTGATGTTTAATGCAAAAATCGTTTGAAACAGACTGCGATGGAACCGACTGGAAACGAAAACAAATCCAAACCATTCAGAAATATAGAATGGCGGAGTGGATCCCAAAGGTGAGAATCCTCACTTTTATTATTATTTCTAGTTTGAAATATATACTAGGATGCAGACAGTGTTTACTAGCAACCGACACCCGTCTTCCACAGACCATGGATGACTTGTTTGTTTGATTGTTTTGTAGTGAAATTTGATTGTGTGATGGTGAATGAAATAAAATATTTTATAGTGGAAAATATTTTATAGTTAAAAAAATGATTTTTAACGTGTATATAAAATAAATATTAATAAACAAATCGCCCAACTGCACAAATAAAATCTGTGTTTGTTGATTTGAAACCCCACACGGGTATTGGGATGAGATTTGACGTACACTAATCCCGATTGTTAAGTTGTATGCCAACCGATGGATTGACAGATTGTGTAAGCGTTAATTATTTATATTTAATGCTTATGCAGTTGTGTGGTGCACTCTGGATAATGGTTGATTATTTATCATTGCTATTACATACATGTGTTGTAGAAAATCCATATAATTAACATTATATGGTAATTGATTGTGCCTCATTCCAATATAGAAAATAAATTCATGTGTTGAATTGAAAAATATTCATTTGTTGACTAGAATTAACATTCATGTGTTGAATAAAAGTCGTGTTGATTAGATTGATGCCATTTTGACGTGAACGATATTTATATCGATTTTATTCATTTTTCAATGAATATTGAAAGTGATTTCAAAATTCGAATTAAATTAAAATGAATTGAAATTCGAATTAAATTGAAATGAACTGAATTCGAATTAAATTGATATAAATGAATTTGAATTGAAATTGAATAGAAAATGGATTCGAATTGAAATTGAATAAAAATGAATTCGAATTGAAATTGAATAGAAAATGAATTCGAATTAAATTGAAAATAAAATGAATTCGAATGAAATTGAATAGAAATGAATTCGAATTGAAGTAGAATATAAAATGAATTTGAATTGAAATTGAATAGAAAATGAATTCCAATTAAATTGAATAGAAAATGAATTCGAATTGAAATGAATTTGAAATTTGAATTGAACCGAAATGAATTTAAAACGAACTTATAAGGAAAAATTCAATTTTGATTTAAAATTGAATATGAAGTTGAAACTGCTTCGAAAATGAATTTAAAACGATTTATAAAATACGTTTTGAAATGAAATCGACGAAATATACATAATATATATAATGGCCTGAATAGAACGCGCCACGCTTCGGTAGTTCGTGAATTTTGACCATTGACTTCGAATGGATATTACGGGAGATCCGACCGTCGGATTCTCCTAAAACCGGAACCGTTAGGTTCGTATCAAAAAGAGCTTTCTAAGGATATGAGAGGTTTGAAAACTAACGGCTGGATTTGGAATTATGTCCAAATCAGATTTGGAAAAGGTCGTTGTAAGTGCAGTTCGATGGCCGTTGATGGAAATCGACTGTACGGGCCTTGATAAAATTATTAAAAGTAGTAATAATTTGTGTAAAATCATAAGAAATGATTTGGGAAGAATTGGGATGAAAAACTCCATATTTGAAAAGTTAAAAATGGATTTTTATTGAAATAAACTAGTTTTGAACTAGAATAATAATTTATTTATTTTTAAAATAAATAACTTGGATTTGAAATGGTTTTGAAAATAACCAGAATTTCCAATAATTGAATTGGAATAGATTTGAATCGAAATCATCTTCGAAATAGTTCGATGTTGGATTTCGTGATTATACAGATGTTGTTATGGGAATTTGAAAGATAAATTTATATCGTTATTTCCATTACTATATTTGTTGGTTTCAGAATTTGATATTGAATATAAGCTGATATATTTTCTATTCAGAGCCTTGTGTTTAACATCAAATGGGATTTTGGGTTGTCGTGAACGGTATCTTTAATAATACTGTTCTTAAACCCAAATGGAGTTAAGAAAATTTAGAACTAACTGGGGATCAGTTAAGTTGGATGGTTTCTTGGATATTGATCTGATGTTGGTTTCGGCCTTCGGGGTTAATATCTAGGGAACTGTCCTCTTACTAATTTACGGTTAGGGACTGATTGAAATGTGATGTGATTTTGGGGTTTATCGTGAACCGTGTTTTAAATGACATCAGTTCTTTAACCCAGTTAAAGATTAAAACTAAGTGGAGTTTTAATGAATCTTTAATTAGATTGAAATGATCGAGAATGGAGTATCACCAGTTTTGCTCCAAGCGATAGTTAAATCTTTAACTAGATTTGAACGTGAAATGGTAATTAAATTTACTGATAACACTGTGGTGTTAGATATGGAGTATTACCAGTCTTGCTCCTTGGGATGAATAGGTTGGGATTGGGAAATAAAATAAATAATTACTTCGGTGTGGTTCGCTAATCCCGACTAGTTTGAAGTGATATTCAAAGGAAGATTAAAGAATAAATTTAAACGAATTTATCTTTGATAAAATTAATGAGAACCTTTCCATAAGAATGTGAAATTTAGAAACTAACTGTAGGTTAGCTAAGAAGAATGGTTTCCTGGGTATTATGGTTTCCTGGGTATTGATCTGATGTTAGTTTCGGCCTTCGGGTTAATGTTTGGGGAATTATTCTCTTGCTAATTTACGGTTAGTGACTGATGAATTGGAATGAGGCGTATGTCGTGTTTGTGTAACACTTGTTTATTATATACACGAGTTATTCAGAAAGACTAGGTTTATCCCATTCTGAATAACTGATTCGACGTGGTATCGAAGAGGAAAACGATGGTTGAAGACCGGAGGTCTTCACGTCATTTGGGTGATTACCGATGATCTTGATTGGGCCATACACCCAAGAGGAGGGAATCAATTGGTGATCGTCCAGACGTACTTGGAGATCGATGGATATGCGAGGTACAAGGTGCCTCCGGTTTCTTTCAGACCCAAAACGGACTTGTAGATGGACTGAGTGTCTGACATTGGATATCATTCTGTGTGATTGATGGATATCGGTTGCATGGAATGGTTTGCCTGTGTGGCGTATTAAGATGCAAATGATCAAGGCTTCTGTTGAAAAGCAGAGTCTTGTGGTTGATGATCAAAGCACAGCCTGTGTGGCATAGCTTTGTATAGAGTTGATTCGCGAGCCTCACAACTCGGTAGTGAACAAGAAACAGGAGAGGACATTAGGGAGGGTATGCGTTTCCTTCTAGTTAGAAGTGGCGTCAGTGGTTGGACATGCCCTGATGAGTTTGACTTATGTGGTTGTTGTTGTTACGAGGCGCCTCAGATATATCGGTGACTATATGAAGCCGATGGAGTCATTTGTTGACTCATTGACACCCCAAAGGGTGGGGAAACGCAGTGTTCAGGCATAATAATCCACATCAGTGGACCGGGCCTGACGATCCAAGGCTTGTCTACGTGCTTGCCTAAGGGGCGGACTAGAGCGTCTCGAATTCGGCGAAGACTATCTTTTGCCTCGGTTCACAGATGGAAATCCAACTTCCAATACGTGACATTTTCGTTTACTTGTAATCCTATATATGGCGACATAGTGGGATGGTGCACTCATGCCGTCTATGATTGATACTTATGATTGAAATTGTTTTTGACACTATACACTTATAGTAATAAAAGATGAAATTTAGCGTATCAAGCATTATTTGGCTATTATAAGGTAAAACCCTATCCTCCTACTTGCGTTGCATTGTATGATGGGACCTGGGTCTTATAATAGCTTCATTTTTCTTTATTTAGCATTGCGCTGTTTGTTTATGCACTGGTATTCTTGGGAGGAACCCCGTTCCGTGTTATACGGCGTGGTCCCTTGATTTACCTAACTGTTAAATAAAGATTAATAATTGTTTTAGTTCTCACACCAGTCCCATGATTGACCTGGATTTTATTGTTTTAACCTAAACTCTGGGTGCCCTTACTTGACACGGGCAGCCAGTAGTTTTGGTTTTGCAGATTTATATTCACAGGTTCCTGATTTACAGCTGGAATTATACTCGGAATGCTCTGTATCCGCGTATTCCTTCCAGTTGTGCATTGTATTATTTTTCCGCTGTGATGTATTTAAATGTAATTTAAATCTCTATAATTTGTGATGTATATTATTTATTCATACTCTGTATATTATTTTATTCTGATGGAATTGTTGTAATAAGCAATGTAATGTTCTTCTGTTTGCGTTCTGATTCTTCTTGTCCTCAAAGTAATTCATTCTTTCTCTTCTCTTCAAAGACCGGGGAAGTTCGGGTCGCTTCATTTGGTATCAGAGTTTTGTTTACAAAGCTCAGAGAACAAGACATATTAGAACCACACGAAAGAATTCATCAGAGATTGGATTAGTAATATCCAATGAGAATGACTCGTTAGAGATGAGATCAGTAGTATCCTAGAACGGGCGTGAAGAGTGTATTTTTAAAATGAAAATGAATTTTGTTTTGAAAATTTAGATCAATTATTCGTATTTGAATATTTATTTATATAGATTTGGACAATCCAGTATATAAAGATTTTGCATATACGTCTAATCCGCGTGTATTTGAAGTTTTAACATACTGGATAGATATAGAATCGCACTGTAGTTGCCCGGGAATGATTATGATGATGGGTACCCATCATCAGTGTTGTGTTCGAGTTTCGAAAGTGGGAATTTCTGTATGATTCCAACTGACTGGTGTGAGAACCAAAATTATATAGGGCTTATTATTGTGATTTGGCATGAAAAATGTGATTTTTGACTATGTATAAAAATTATGTGATTGAAATGATAATCAACTAGTTGATTGCTGATTGTGTTGTTTGATTATTGGTTGATTAATTAAATTTGGACCATTTAGCCAAATTGAATCAAATAGTGAGTTTTATTGAAAATTTATCGCATATGCATGCATGTACATGTACTTACATTGAACAAGTCATAGCAAGGAGGCAAGAGCAGAAGAATAAAATTGTTTGCCCGACAAATAGGTACATGTTTACAAATTTATTGGGTTTTGGATGATTTTATGAGCCGATTAGCTAGCCGCTTGGCTTTTTCTTTTTCTTGTGGATTGACAAGAGCTACGGGAGGCTATTTGAAATATCCCGAAGTCCCCGGTGCAGGGGAGGTTATGACGATTTTTTTCAAAAATTTAGGGTGTTAGCCAATTTTTTGAAAAATTTGAAAAGTTCTTAGAAACTGAAAAGTTGAAGAACTTAAGCCGTAATGAAAATAATGAAAGTTGAGTTGATTAGTTAAATAACTTTCGGCTTCGTTCCTTTTCGGGGACGAAAAGTTTTAAGTGGGGGAGACTGTAATAACCCGGAAATCTGAGCCAACTTAAAATTTTTATTTTGGCAATTTTAGCGAATTTTGAATATTTAAAATGAATTATTTAAAATAATAACGACGATAAATTTATTTTGAAAAGAATTAGAACGTATATATTATATACGTCGTCGTTAGAATATAAATATTTTATTTTATTTATAAAAGGAATTGAAAATGGCACGGTAGTTCGAAAATTTCGATTTCAAAGTTCAAATGAATGTACCGGGTGCAAAATAAACCGGATTTTAATGAAACACCAAAAATATTATAATCTAATTGAGAACATCTTTCCAACGAATCCGAAAAATTGAAATTTTATAGCGGGAATCAAAAGTTATGCCCAGTTGAAAATTCAGAATAGTCGCTATGGAATTTCAGGCGCTTAAAAAATGGAAATTTTGCAAACGACCTCGGTTTTTGACGAAACCACTTTTGTTGGATCCGGGATGTCATTGCTAGATTTCAAAATTCATAATTTTTCGAATCAATATGTGAGCGTGGAAAAGAAAAACTCGTTTGACCAGTTTTAGTTGAGTTTAATCGACTGGAAAATGGCCATTTTTCAAACGGTATCATAATTCGACGAAATTAGTTTTGTTAGGACCGTATCGTCAATACGAAGCTAGAAATAATTTTTCTGGAATTTTTAGAGACTGTATGTAGCCACGGTAAATTAAAATGAACGATCAAATTCAATATATACTGATTTATATTTTGAACTTGATAAAAACTGACCGTAACAGCCGAATTGGGTTACGAAACATATCCTATTGTGTTCAAAATGGGGGGAATTAGCTAGAGGCGATAGTCATTGGATTTGATTTGGGGTTCGTGACGATTTCAACTTTTAAAACAAATAAAATATTAATATTAATATATATATACAAGTCTAAACGGTCAAACCCGTTCATTCCTCCAACGTGGTCAACGCATTCTTCAGGCCGCCGCACACGAAATCGAGGGTGGAATTTCTTCAATTCTTTCTTCCTCAAAATCCCCGAATTGATAGCGAATTAAATCAAGCAATTAAACGAAAATCCATACAAGTGTGAGGGTAATTCGTTGTGTGAATCAAGAGATTTCAGGGCTCAAACATGGCGAGTTCGAGGCCGGTTTTTCGACGCTACAGGGGGCCGAGTTGGCCATCGTTTACGTGGGGGGTAACCTTCGTGGTGGCGGTCCAAGAGGAGCAGTTCGATCGTGCTCCGGCGCGACGTGGAGGAGGGAAAAAAAATTAAACCCTAAGTGCCACAGTTGGGTTCGATGGGTGTGTTTCACTCCAGGTAGAAGAAGGAAGGAGAGGCCCATTCCTTAAGCAATGTAAATATGTCCTTAATTATATTTAATTGAATATTAATGTAATTAGTCTAGTTACTGTAGTAGTTGAAATGTAATGAAGTTTTAGGATAATTATAACATTCTTTATTTTTAGTTTTTAATTGTTTTGAAAATAAAACTAGAGATGCTTTAAAATGGAAAATAGCAATGTTTTGTTTATAAAATAAAAATAACATTATTTTTATAAAATACAATAGCATAGTTTTTAAAACAAGTAAAGCATTGTTTTTGAAAAATAAAAAGTAGAACTGTTTTGAAAATAAAAATGGAATTGATTTTGAAAATATAAACATACAGGATTTTGAAAATATGAACTAGAGTTGTTTTTGAAAAATATACGTTGTTTTTTTAGTAGAAAAATAAACATTGTTTTTAAAGTAGAAGAGTAAACATACATTGTTTTTGAAAAATAAATATACAGTGTTTTTAAAACTGAAAAGATAGGATTTTTATGAAGTAAAAATATGAATTTTATATATATTTTAGCGAATAAAAAAATATATGATCTTTAAAAATATATAGAACAGTTAAGAATGTGATTTTTATTTATATCTGGACAGTATTAAAAGGTGATTTTTATTTATATCTGAACAGTATAAAAATGTGATTTTTATCCGTTTAGCGTTGAAATAGAAATGTGATGTTTAATGTAAACATCGTTTGTAACAGACTGCGATGGAAACAACTGGAAACGAAAGCAAATCCAAACCATTCAGAAATATAGAATGGCGGAGTGGATCCCAAAGGTGAGAACTCCTCACTTTTATTAATATTTCTAGTTTGAAATATATACTAGGATGCAGACGGTGTTTAGTAGCAACCGACATCCATCGTCCACAGACCATGGATGACTTGTTTGTTTGATTGTTGTATACTGAAATTTTATTGTATGATGGTAAATGAAATAAAATATTTTATAGTGGAAAATATTTTATAGTTAAAAATATGATTTTTAATGTGTATATAAAATTAATATTTATAAACAAATCGGCGATTTGTTTATATACACTGGTTTGACTGATATTGATTAGGACGATAAATTTTACACATCGCCCAACTGCACAAATAAAATCTGTGTTTGTTGATTTGAAACCCCACACGGGTATTGGAATGAGATTTGACGTACACTAATCTCGATTGTTTAGTTGTATGTCAATTGATAGATTGACAGACTGTGTAAGCGTTAATTATTTATATTTAACGCTTATGCAGTTGTGTGGTGCACTCTAGATGATGGTTGATTATTTATCGTTGCTATTATATACATGTGTTGTAGAAAATCCATATAATTAACATTATATGGTAATTGATTGGGCCTCATTACAATATAGAAAATAATTTCATGTGTTGAATTGAAAAATATTCATGTGTTGAATAGAATAAACATTCATGTGTTGAATAAATGCCGTGTTAATTAGATTGACGCCATTTTGACGCGAACAATATTTATATCGATTTTATTCATTTTTCAATGAATATTGAAAGTTATTTCAAAATTCGAATTAAATTGAAATGAACTGAATTTGAATTAAATTGAAATGAATTGGAATTAGAATTAAATTGAATAGAAATGAATTCGAATTGAAATTGAATAGAAAATGAATTCGAATTGAAATTGAATAGAAATGAATTCGAATTGAAATTGAATAGAAAATGAATTCGAATTAAATTGAAAATAAAATGAATTCGAATTAAATTGAATAGAAATGAATTCGAATTGAAATTGAATATAAAATGAATTCGAATTGAAATTGAATAGAAAATGAATTCAAATTGAAATTCAATAGAAAATGAATTTGAATTAAATTGAATAGAAAATGAATTCGAATTGAAATGAATTTGAAATTTGAATTGAACCGAAATGAATTTAAAACGAATTTATAAAGAAAAATTCAATTTTGATTTAAAATTGAATATGAAGTTGAAACTGTTTTGAAAACGAATTTAAATTGATTTATAAAATATATTTTGAAAGGAAATCGATGAAATATATATATAATATATATATCATATATATAATGGCCTGAATAGAACGCGCTGCGCTACGGTAGTTCGCGAATTTCGACCATTGACTTCGAATGGATATTACAGGAGATCCGACCGTCGGATTCTCCTAAAACTGGAACCGTTGGGTTCGTATCGAAAAGAGCTTTCTAAAGGATATGAGAGGTTTGAAATCTAACGGTTGGATTTGGAATTATGTCCAAATCAAATTTGGAAAAGGTCGTTGTAAGTGCAGTTCGATGGCCCTTGATGGAAATTGACTGTACGGGACTTGATAAAATTGTTAAAAATAGTAATAATTTGTGTAGAATCATAAGAAATGATTTGGGAAGAATTGGGATGAAAAACTCCATATTTGAAAAGATAAAAATAGTTTTTTATCGAAATAAACTGGTTTTGATCTAGAATAATAATTTATTTATTTTTTAAAAAATAAATTGGATTTTAAATGGTTTTGAAAATAACCAGAATTTCCAATAATTGAATTGGAATAGATCTGAATCGAAGTCATCTTCGGAATAGTTCGATGTTGGATTTAGTGATTATACAGATGTTGTTATGGGAATTTGAAAGATATATTTATATCGTTATTTCCAATACGATATTTGTTGGTTTCAGAATTTGATATTGAATATAAGCCGATATATTTTCTATTCAGAGCCTTGTGTTTAATATCAAGTGGGATTTTGGGTTGTCGTGAACGGTATCTTTAATAATACTGTTCTTAAGCCCAAATGGAGTTAAGAAAATTTAGAACTAACTGGGGATCAGATAAGTTGGATGGTTTCTTGGATATTGATCTGATGTTGGTTTCGACCTTCGGGGTTAATATTTAGGGAACTGTCCTCTTACTAATTTACGGTTAGGGACTGATTGAAATGTGATGTGATTTTGGGGTTTATCGTGAACTGTGTTTAAATGACATCGGTTCTTTAACCCAGTTAAAGATTAAAACTAAGTGGAGTTTTAATGAATCTTTAATTAGATTGAAATGATCGAGAATGGAGTATCACCAGTTTTGCTCGAAGCGATAGTTAAATCTTTAACTAGATTTGAATGTGAAATGGTTATTAACTTTACCGATAACACCGCAGTGTTAGATATGGAGTATTACTAGTCTTGCTCCTTGGGATGAATAGGTTGGGATTGGGAAATAAAATAAATAATTACTTCGGTGTGGTTCGCTAATCCCGACTAGTTTGAAGTGATATTCAAAGGAAGATTAAAGAATAAATTTAAAAGAATTTATCTTTGATAAAATTAATGGGAACCTTTCCCTAAGAATGTGAAATTTAGAAACTAACTGTAGGTTAGCTAAGAAGAATGGTTTCCTAGGTATTGATCTGATGTTGGTTTCGGCCTTCGGGGTTAATGTTTGGGGAATTATTCTCTTGCTAATTTACGGTTAGTGACTGATGAATTGGAATGAGGCGTATGTTGTGTTTGTGTAACACTTGTTTATTATATACGCGAGTTATTTAGAAAGACCGGGTTTATCCCATTCTGAATAACTGATTCGACGTGGTGTCGAAGAGGAAGACGGTGGTTGAAGACCGGAAGTATTCACGTCGTTTGGGTGATTACTGATGATCTTGATTGGGCCGTACACCCAAGAGGAGGGAATCAATTGGTGGTCGTCCAGACGTACTTGGAGATCAATGGATATGCGAGGTACAAGGTGCCTCCGGTTTCGTTCAGACCCAGAACGGACTTGTAGATGGACCGTGTGTCTGACATTGGATATCATTCTTTGTGATTGATGGATATCGGTTGCATTGAGTGGTTTGCCTGTGTGGCACACTAAGATGCAAATGATCAAGGCTTCTGTTGAAAAGCAGAGTCTTGTGGTTGATGATCAAAGCACAGCCTGTGTGGCATAGCTTTGTGTAGCGTTGATTTGCGAGCCTCACACCCCGGTAGTGGACCAGAAACTGGAGAGGACATCAGGGAGGGCATGCGTTTCCTTCTAGTTAGAAGTGGCGTCAGTGGTTTGACACGCCCTGACGAGTTTGACTTATGTGGTTGTTGGTGTTGCGAGGCGCCTCAAATATATCGATGACTATGTGAAGCCGATGGAGTCATTTGTTGACTCATTGACACCCCAAAGGTTAGGGAAAAGAAGTGTTCAGGCATAATAATCCACATCGGTGGACCGGTCCTGACGATCCAAGGCTTGTCTGTGCGCTTTCCTGAGGGGCGGACTAGAGCGTCTCGAATTCGGTGAGGACTATCTTTTGCCTCGATTCACAGATGGAAATCCAACTTCCAATACGTGACGTTTCGGTTTTAGTTGTAATCCTATGTATGGCGACATAGTGGGATTGGGCGCTCATGCCGCCTATGATTTTTACTTATAATTGAAATTGTTTTTGACACTATACACTTATAGTAATAAAAGATGAAATTTAGCGTATCAAGCATTCTTTGGCTATTATAAGGTACAACCCTATCCTCCGGCTTGCGTTGTATTGTGTGATGGAACCTGGGTCTTATAATAGCTTCATTTTTCTTTATTTAGCATTGCGCTGTTTGTTTATGCACTGGTATTCTTGGGAGGAAACCCGTTTCGCGTTATACGGCGTGGTCCCTTGATTTACCTAACTTTCAAATAAAGATTAATAACTGTTTTAGTTTTCGCACCAATCCCATGACTGACCTGGAGTTTATTGTTTTAACCTAAACTCTGGGTGCCCTTACTTTGACACGAGCAGCTAGTAGTTTTGGTTTTGCCGATTTATATTCACAGGATCCTGATTTATAGCTGGAATTATACTCGGAAAGCTCTGTATCCGCGTATTCCTTTCAGTTGTGTATTGTATTATTTTTCCATTGCAATGTATTTAAATGTAATTTAAATCTTTGATAATTTGTGATGTATATTATTTATTCATACTCTGTACATTCTTGTATTCTGATGGAATTGTTGTAATAAGCAATGAAATGTACTTCTGTTTGCATTCTGATTCGTCTTGTCCTCAAAGTAATTCGTTCCTTCTCTTCTCTTCGGAGACCGGGGAAGTTCAGGTCGCTTCACTATTCTGGGGGAGTGCTCAAGGAAGCAATGGCAATGTCAAAGGACAGGAACCTCTGGAGGGCAAGCGAATGGTCTTGTGGCTAGTGCACCGGATACAGGTAGGAAAGTTTCCATGGAAGGTTTTGATTTCTCTTTCCAATCAACCAATTAGAACTCTTTTCGATTCTAGCGCATTTGCATTCGGTTATATCCAGTTCTGTAGTTGAATCGCTGCACTTAATTACTAATATGGTCATGGATCCCGTTGTTGTCTCAAACCCTATTGGTGGTTCGGTTCATTTGTCTGTGATTTGTCAGGGTTTGAAAATATCTGTGTTAGGCATCGAGTTTGAGTGTGACACACATCTTGTTTCATGGGCTAGGGGTTGATTCTAGGGACGGGTTTGCTTACCACATATGGTGCCATTCTGGGCGGTGAGAGGAGGGTCGTTAAGCTTTTAACTTGTCATGAGAGGACCCTCGAAATTTCTTGTGACCCACAAGGGTCTGTCATGCTTAGTTTCCTAGAGTCTCTTGATGCATCTATCAATTATTTGCAATCTGTTTCAGTAATCCAAGGTTATTCTGATGTTTTTGATGAGGTTCGGGGTTTACCCAAAGGCACGAGATTGGTTTTCGATTATACTTGGTGGATAATGCAAAGCCAGTTGCATTCCTGTACGACATGTGACTCCTAAAAGAAAATAGGGAACTTGATAAGTAAGTAGGGGAGCTACTTGAAAGGAGGTTTGATAGGTGAATCATATTTGGATGGGAAACCTATTGAAGACAGTCCTTATGGAAGCCCATAATTCTAATATGACTATTCATCCAAGTGGTGATAAAATGTATAGAGTTCGAGGAAGTGGAGACAAACTTGCGGAAGGAAGTAAAAGTATAGAAGACAGCGAGGATGCGACTTGGGAGACTGAAAATAAAGACCATGCTTCATACCCTTTCCTTTTAGGACTATATTCTTAACTTCTTTTCCCAAAGCTTTTTATTCGTACTTGTTTCTTTCATTCGTCTGTGTCCTATCGATCGAATCTTCGACCTTTAGATAGGGAACCCATGAATGTAAACATGTGTTTAAGACATGTTATTATTGATGGATGCAAGTAGATGCAAGTGTTTGCTAGTGGTTGCCTGTTGATTCATACACACACACATGAGGCACTAGATCGGCTCAATCACTCTCATACTACATATGGATGTGTGTGCATTTTTCTTTTTCCTCATGGATGAAAATGGATGTATCATCATATGGATGTTGCATTTGGACGAATGAGTGTGCATACATATAGAACTTACATGTTATAATAGGATTATTTGCATACATGTTGGATTCATGGCACTAACATACATTGAATTAAGGAGGTCAACTGAATAAGTAAATCACCTGATCTTCACATTAGTATTGGGACATATACATACACCCCTGCATATGTTCATAGGAGCATTAGAAATCTTTTAAGGACAATGGATGCTTGTGGATGATGGATGAGTAAATGGATGATGGATGGTAGGATACATTCTTCTTAACTCAGAGATTCCAGGGACGAAATCCTTTAAGTAAGGGAGAATGTAACACCCGACATTTTTAATGAAATTGAAAATGCGGAAATATGTATATATATTATATACATAGATATATTTACGAGAAAAATTAAACAATGACAACAAAATTGCATGTAATAAGTTCATGCAGTGAAATGATGGAAAAAGATTAATAAAAGAAATTAAATGCAATGCATGAAGTGCGAAGAAATGCTGTGAAAAATTAAATAGAAATAAAAAGGAAATTTTGAAGAGCTTCAGGAATTTGGTCACGACATTAGTGTCATTGCGTTCGTGGCGATTTTCTAGTAAATTTAGACCTATGGTTTGCAGAAAACCGATTTAGGTTGAAAAAGATATCTTTAAATTAAATATTGAAACAAAACATGAAAAAGGGGAATGAGATAGAATAATTTTTAGCATTGCTATAAGGTTTGTAAACAAAAGACTTATTAGCTCATTTGGTTAGAACATGCGACTTGTAAACAAGAGGTTTTGAGTTCAATCCCCGCTAGCGTCATATTTTTATTTTAGGAGAATGGCTAAAAAGTGGTTTAATGTGAACGCAGTTCAAAAAGCGGTTTAGTGTGAAAAGGGTTAATTGGAAAGATAATTAAAAAGAAATATATATATAATATATATGACATGTGGGTGTCAATACCCCTGCTGCTGCGCATCATGTTGCACACATGGCGCATTATTGTTGGTCAATGACGATTTTTGATGGATTAGGGCAATGTGGCATCCTCGGATTGGCTGGGTGATGTGTCATTGTGAATTGGATGGTTTAGATTGATCCTAAACTAATCCAAGGTCTCTAATTAATCCTACACACATATATATAAGCACACATAAACCTAAACCCTAATCTAAACTAAATTTATTCATGAGCCTATATGCTGCTACATCCAAAACTAACCTAGCCTCCACCATAACAAATCAAATTCAAGCTAGAAGATAAAAATCAAAGTCTACATCATGGGTTAAGCTTAACAAATTCAGAAATCAGATCCCAGAAATCAAGATCCACTCTTTTTTCTGTGAGTGCTAGTCACATTTAGGTTTAAATAGATTGTGAATTTTGGTACACTATGAATTGGGTATATGCTATAAATCATGAACATATGCAAGCATACTATGTCATTTTGCCTAGATCTAATATATGGACATTCTACTATGTTTCCTATGTGAATCTTGAATTACAATTATATTGTGTTACATGTGAACTTGTTAATACAGATCTAACTTTCTAGATCTAATTATGGTGATTCGATATGACGTTTGTACGAACATTGATTTGTAACCATGTTAGGATGATTGTACATCCATTAATTTGACATTACTTGGATCTATATTTTTGTGTTAATCACCTTTCACTTGGTATATTATGACACCTTAGTATATGTGGTAAACTTGACATGCGAATCTAAACTTGTTATTATGCCACTCTGTCTATGCTAGATTCAGGTAATTGGACACCTAATATTGAATCTAGATTTCATTATGCTTGCCTAAACACATGTTATTAATTTGATGTCCACTTTATTATGATAATTATCACATGTCCATTCACTTAGTTACTATGCCAGTTATGTTAATATTTATGACAAAACATGTTGAACTGTCACCCTTATCATGTTCCCTTTTATTGCTATGACGAGGCTACTTTATAGCCTCGATGCCACCAAAATACATGCGAATATTTAAGTTACGAACGGGGATAAAGGGAATTTGTAATTGGCATAGTTTATATAATATTTATATGAAATGAGCATATAATTCAAATGGGGAAACGTAGAATTAATTACCTATAATGACATACGAAAAGTTAGGTAAAAATGGCATAATTTGAATATGACCATTTATGGATATGTAATTCAAATTATTGTTGCAAAATAGGTATTGACACCTATAAAAGGAAAGGATTAATTATCTGGTAAATTAATTAAAAATGGAATGTTAGTAATTAAAATTAAGAATTTTAATTGTACTTATGACACGAGGTTAGGTTACATTAGTGGTGGAAGTCTGTCCGGACCCGACCGGCATATCCAACAGCCACTAATGTTGAACCTAATGTGGGAGGCCTAAGTACGCAAATACGAATCAGGCTAAGGCACGAGGTTAGGCCCAACTATGGAGTAGGCCTGCCCGGACCCGACAGGCATATCCAGCATCCACACGTTGTAGGCCTAATGTGGGAGGTCTAACCCATCATAACGATAATTGGACATGGTAAAGAAATGGATTACTTAACCAAATTTAATATGAATATGGACTTAAGTTAGGGTTAAGTAAAATTGGATGGGTAGTGAGGAGGGGTTAAGTAAGTTAGAGGGGATGGGTAATATATATAAATATACACTTATATATATATATATATATAAATATATATATATAGGCCCACATACTTAACCCAATATATGTTATGTAATTAAAGACACCTAAGTGGTATACATAACGCGTAGATAAAACAATAAAGGCTATATAATTACAGATCACCCTGTTAGGGTATAAATAGTTAGTGGAAAACCTAGTGGGGGTACAAGACAAAGGGGAGAGCTTGTATTATATTGTGTGGGAGTTATGTAATTAAAGATCACCCTTTAGGGTATACATAACTATTATAGGGCTATGTAATTAAAGATCATCCTTTTGTGTATACATAGTCGTGGAAAACCTGGTGGGGATACAAGACAAAGGAGAGAGCTTGTATCATATTGTGTGGGACCCATTTCAGTCAATAACCAGTAATTGGTATCAAAGTAGAGAACTCCGTACGAGGCGGAGAAGGGCACGCTTACTGATTGATTATAAGAGATCCAAAACGTGGCGGGTGGTGTAGACGGCACAAACCGACTGGGGACATGTGCGTGCATGGGACGGCAGAGGGGGACAAGACGACCGTGACACCATTAGGTATCCCTGTGCACATCTTGGGTTGCCACTTTAGGGAAGTGATACCCCCTACTGTGGGGCCATCATAGGATATCTATAGAGTAGGGAGCCGAACGATTAGGGTAGTATTTAGGGTATACTAGGACGTATGACCAAAGCCTACCAACTTATACTAGAAGGGATCATTTTATTTCTGTTACACTAGTAAAAGTGCAGAGTAGTTATCAGTAAAGCATATATATACACCTTACCTTGTCTTACCTGCCATTTATGTAGTGACCTCTTTTATCCACTTTATATGCCTATCATGTTACTTTTATTTATTTACTGGTTAAAAGTAACTAAACTCACCAAACTTATGTCTAGCCTAGTTTGTTTTGCCTTATTTCTTCCGTCCCCCCCCACCCCCCGCCAAGGTTCACAGGGGGGAAACACCTAGGCTTAGTCAGGATTCAGATATCTTTTTGCTAGGAGCTATTGCTGAAGTATGGCTCAAGTTCTTGTCTCTACTATGGCTTACTCTTTTGATTAGGGAATAATGTTTTCTTTTAATTCCTATGTACTCTGATTGTGCAAGACAGAAGTATTTTTCTGTAATGGTTTTATGACTTATGGTGTTGTAAACCATGAGATTATGATTTATGTCTTAAATAAAATTTTTGAAATTCCCGCTACTATCTTATTTATATCTGTCTTGTAATTATTCTGTGTCTATTTACCTACAACGCTCCGCAAAACTTAATGCATTCCCTTAGTGAGTGACATTAACGGATGTGGGGTGTCACACTAAATATTAACATTTTCGATTTGAACGATATTCGAATATATAGAAATTCCTTACTAAATCATTAAATAAACATTATAATATATAATCGAATTTCATAGCGACTATTTCAAATATTAATTTGGACATAACTTACAATATATACGATAAAATTCCGATTTTTCTCTTTCATTTAAAAATTATCATCAATAAGATCCTAACATTTCTTATTTCACAGAATTCCAACTTAAAACGGATTTTTATAATCAATTGAAGTTTAAAACAAAATATCACGAACTACCACGACATTTCGAGCTCGTTTTATATTAAATATAAATATAAACGTTCTATCGTCATTAACTAACGAATTTGATAATAAAATCCATAAATAATTCAAGTATAATATTTAAAACATATTTAAATATTCGAATTCAAATAGTCAAAAAAATCCGGGTCATTACATAAATAATACTCTTCCAACTCATTCTATGATACTACTGATCCCATCTCTAACAAGTCATTCTCATTGGATATTACTAATCTAATCTCTGATGAATTCTTTCGTTTGGTTCTAATATGCCTTGTTCTCGAGCTCTATAAACCAAACCTCCGATACCAAAATGAAACGACCAAAACTCGCCCTTACAGGGAAGCCAGGATTGAGTTGAGAACACGACAAATCATTTTGATACTATTATAAGTGTAAAGTCTAGAAAAAAATTTCAAATACAAATGTATCAATCCCAGATGGCATAGTACCCCATCCTACTATGTCGCCATACTAGTTCTACAATTAAAACTACACAATGTTGTATTGGAAGTTGGATTTCCATCATGAACCAAGGCAAGGGATCGTCCTTACCGAATTCGAGATAATCTAGTACCATGTCTCAGGATCAGCTGCAACGGCACCTTAGATATTTAGGGCCGGTCCTCTCTTACGTTTGAGGATTAGTAATTCCTGAACAATATATGTCCCCGCCCTATGGGGCATAAGTCTGGTCAGTATGTCGAATCAATCCATCGGCCCCGTAGTGACCGATATATCCGAGGTACTGCGTTATCCATCAAATAATATGAAATATCCACATGACTAAAATGTCTGGGCTCCATACCATGACACCACTCGTAGCTAAAAAGAAACGCATGTCCTCCTTGCAGTCCTCTACCATTTCTGCTTCATACTGGGGTATGAGGCTCGCGAATTAATGATGTACACAAAGCTATGCTTTTTAAAGCCGTGCTTTGATCATAAACACAAGACTCTGCTTTTTAACAAAAGCCTTGAGCATTTGAATCTCAGCATGCCACATTGACAATTCACGCCATGTGACTAATATCTATCGTTATATAACCTCTAAGCTCATACGTCTTAGAGAAGGGTGTTAAGCAAGAGAATAAATTCTCCGCCACCAAACAGATGTATAATTAATAGAAATCAATCAACACAGAATAAAATCCTATGTCAGACACACATCCATTTACTAGTTCGTTTTGGGTCTGAACAAAACTTGTAATGGCCCGCAAATCAGTACCATCTGAGTTGACTAATAACACCACACGTCCAACCCAAATTGCACATAAATACGAATCATTATTAGAAAGAAGTTAGAGGATGAGTAATAGAAAGAAAGAAATATTAGAATAGAAGAAAACGAAGATCACGAACTCACAGCGGAATGAATAAAATATATTATATAACATAACTTTTGAAATACAAATCAGTAACTTTATATACATACCATCATCAGAGCACAACAGTTATTCCTGGAACAGTTATAAAAACCTGTTTCCAGATACAACATAGTACACAGCGGAAATATGATAGTCTATAGCTAACTGGTGCAGCCTCCAGCTTCCAGCTCCTCCAAATGAATCTGTAAAATCCCGACTACTTGACTGCCCGTACAAATTTTGGGCACCCAAGAGTTTAGGGAAAATAAAAAAAATAAACTATGGGTCAGTCATGGGACTGGTGTGAGTAAACTCCAACCATTTGTTTAACTTTCAAAATCTTTCGAAAGAAAAGATAATAGTAAGACCAGTTCACACATAAACGTGGACGGTTTTTACCTTACTATAACCCAAAACACTTTGATACGAAAATCCAGTGATATTATAATATGTCTACATCAAATAAAAAACCAAATAGTAGAACGCTTGCATCTCACGCTCTACATATATAGTATAAAATCAAAAACCGCAGGGCACTTATTGGAGATTGGATTTCCAACTATGACAAGGTATGGAACCACCTTCCGCTAGTGTATCTCTAGAGAGGAATACACTGGATTCAACAAGAACATCTTGTAACCCGGCCCACACATGACCGACCACTCATTTCGCTTGAGTGTATCGAATGTATACCACCAACGGTTGGGATCAGCAACCGTCTCCCGACCGGGACAACATCGAATAGAATAAGAATTTAAATGAACCTCTAGATAGGTGATTATACATCCTAATGGGAGCGACCCACATAGCCATGTTGCCTGCCCGATTTTTGTCATTTCCCGGTTGTTGAGGCCTGAGGCTACGATTACTTATCATTTTCTGATAGCACAATCACTTTGAATGTCACATTGTCAGATCCGTTAATCACTAATTGATTTGCACAAATATTCTGGATATTATGCTAAGGGAATAAATCCGTTGCCACCATATATATTTATACAGACCAACCCATTTGATCATTGGAAATACTTTGTTAGACATTCGTCCATTTACGTTCGTTCTGCGATTGAACGAAACCGAAGGCACAATTTCTGTTAATAGAAAAAGCCCTTGCACTTTACTCCATCTTCGATTATCTTCATATAATCTGATTCGCAACGCTACTGCCAATACAGAGTGGTTCATGGATAATAATCCAACCGGTCTCTCTATATTGACAACGATGGTAAAAACTTCGATAGTCTGTGATTTAACTATCGAATAAAAACAAGTGTTCATCCGACATATCAATCAAATCACTGGGCTCTTTAATTAATTATTCATTAATTAAATCACTTTTCCATTTCCCTATCAATATTTGTTAACCAAATATTTTCAATAATCATCTTGGTCTCTTATGCCATTTGGAAAACGTTTCCAAATATCAACTTCTTTTATTTTCTATATATTAGAAAATATCTCTATTTGCAATTGAAAAACAATTTCAATCACTTATCCCTATCCTGACTATTTTAATTACACTCAAGAAATATTTACTTTTATATTTCCAAAATTCCCTCACTTGAGTTAAAACGAAGGTTGTATACAACATCGTTACAAATAACCCAAAATATTTTATTCGACCAAACTATTATTCAAACACTTATCTTCGAGACTGGATCTTGCTATTTATCCATTAAAAATGAAATCAATCAAGTTGGGGTAAGATTACCTCTCAGACCTTAACTGAAAACATTGTCAACTTCAAAACGGAAAAACCACTAACCTCGAATAAACACACTATAAAACCCAATTATTCATTTTTTTAACATGTATATAGTTCGCTTTCTATTTCCAATTTATAGATTTCCCTTTTTGTTTACAAAATTCTATTTTGATTTCGTTACCTTATCGAACTCTACATATATCGATATGTAGATTTTTAACAATCAAAATTATCTTAAAAATATTCTAACTCCTTAAATTTCCGGAAAATTTCGCCATAACCTCCCCTGCACCGGGAGCTTCGGGATATTTCAAATAGCCTCCCGGCCCTCACCAATCCAAAAGAAAAAGGAAAAGCCAAGCGGCTTGTAATGACCCGGATTCTACGCATCGGGGATCGTAGGATATTTATTTCTTTCCCGTATGAAGTCGTATGGTCATGTAACTTTAGGAAACATCCATTAGAGTCATTTCCCATATTCATAATTTTTGTCGATTTTTAAATGACCATTTTGCCCCTAGTTGGTACTGTTTTGGCCATAACTTTTGATTGGAAAGGTATTTTGACCTGAAACCACTTCCATTAGATTCGTTTGATGGTTTACCTTTCCATAGAGTGGTCATAATAGCCAAACGGACTTACCGTTTGGGAGATATGGCTGAAATAAGGTTTGGAAGGTGAAAATCTGCTTAACCGGGCCAAATCGGGTGATTAGTGGATAGGCACATAACCCATTTCGGGATTAGAGTTATGGGAAGGCTGAAATGAGATAGAGGATAATTCCATTTCAGTTTTCTAGCCTCCACTTATCACCAAGGAGCCCTAAAAATGGCCTCCAACCTCTAAATCACCTCCAAATCATCTGTTGGTCAAGGATTAAGCTTAGCAACCTTTAACCAAGGGAGATCTACACCAAAGCAACATTGGAGCTGCTGGTTAGCATTGGGATTCACATCAAATCAGAGATTTATTTCAGATCTTAGTTTATTTGTGGCTAAGGTGAGTGATTTGCATAGTTTTACACTAATTATGGCTAGTTAAGGGTAATTAGTGTTAATTAGCGAATTTAAGCATGATAAAATTCGGGAAAAATGTTCATAAATTCTTAAATGATGTTTTAGACCTCTGATATGAATTTGGGTTAATTTGGTTAAGTTTTGCTAATCCTATCATTAGTTTCACCTAAACATGCTTAAGGGGAAAACATGGGATTTTGGGTATGTTTGATCCATTTTAACCTATCATATTGATGTTTTGATGTTTGTGGTTGATTATGCATGTTGCTATGACTGTATGATATGCTTTGTGATTGATTCCAATAGTTAGAATGGTCGAAAACGTCGTCGAATGGCGTAAACACTTGCTGGAACAGTTTCAGAAAACAGTGCAGGTTTCGGATCGGATCGGATATGGGGCTCGGATCGGATATGTTGAACTGAGCAAGGAATTCGATCGGATCGGAACCCAACACTTGGGAAAAGTGGCAAAAAGGAAGGCCACGCTAGCTGAACTAGGATCGGATCGGATTAGGGAGTAGGGATCAGAGCGGATAGAGGAGGATGGATCGGATCGAAGCACGTAAAGGATGAGGAGGCGGATCGGAGCGGAAGCATGAACTGGAGGGGGAGTGGCACCCGACCCGAACCGAGGAGAAACGCCCGACCCGTACCGATGGGGGACACCCGACCCGAACCGTACCAGAAGAAGACCCGACCTAAATAGAGGGAGGATACCCGACCCGAACTGATGGCTTGAGGAGGAACCCGACCCGACCCAGTATTGACCAATAACCCGAGATGCAAACGTAGTCCAATATGGGAAGTTAGAGCTCAGGATCCAGTTGGGAACCAATGAGTTCACTTCATGGTTGGACTTTGCTGCGGGACGTGTGCTAAGGAGTTGTCGATGTTCATAACTTCGATTCACCACTATAAATGAATGATGGCTACTTATCAGTTCAGTAGGGTCATTATGACCTGAGGGGCAAGGTGATGGTAGCAAGACTACGTTATCAGTGCAGTAGGGTCATTATGACCTGAGGGGCAAGGTGATGCGTAGTAAGACTATGAGCCAGCGCAGATGGGGTGACCAACTCCATGGGGAAAGTGGACATAGTAAGGATTGGTAAGGCTATGAGCCAGCGCAGATGGGGTGAATAACTCCACGGGGCAAGTGGACATAGCGAGGAATTAGTGGCTACGTTATCAGTGCAGTGAAGCCATTTATGACTTCATGGGGCAGAGTGATCGTAGCAAGGTATGTTGGGTGATCGAAGTGGTGAACATCGTATGCTTTACGCACTGAGTGAGAGATGTGAGGATGGATGTTATGCTTGATTGTTTGCCATCATTATGACATGCACACCTCCCCCACCTCCGTATCTTTACACCGTTTGATATGGTACCTTAGAGTGTTGTACAGTATGTAGTGCTAACTCTTTGGTTGCAGGTTCAGGTTCAGGTATGTTTTAGTCTACCTGTTATTGTTCACTTTAGATGCTTATCGCTCATACCAGGCTTTATGTCTGACCCAGAGTTTTATGTCTCCTCTTATTACTCTGGGTGCTCACACGAGCAGACTGGAGACAGGTTAGCTGGTGATGCGCGAGTAGCTGATTCGGAGGTGGGCAGGAGGCTTCCACGTATGATATATATATATCTATATATATATATATATATATTTGTATATATATATACACACACACACACATTCTCCCTGTGTCGTTGGTGGTCGCTACTTAGGCATTAGTAGTGTACCTCATTTATCTTGCTTTTGTTTTGAGACAGTTTGAAAAGTTGTAATAAGCTATATTTTGGGTTTCCGCTGCTATGATGTTTAGTTCTGGTTTTCAGCTTATGCACTGTCTCTCCTGTTTTATGTCAAGTATGTTATTATTATATTTTGTTCTATGCGCTGTGAGACATTTTACAGGTTCTTTGTATGTTCACTTCCTTCTTCCTTTTCCTTCTGACGACCCGTTCCGTGCTAACTGGACATGTGTACAGCGCACTTTTGGAGTAAATGTCGGTTGGTGCGGGGCAGGCCGTCACACTTGGTATCAGAGCTCTAGGTTGCGTAGTTAACCTAGGGAAAGACACTAGGGAGAGATAGCACGTATATGAGAGCGCGTATTTGTGATTATTTTGGTTTTCAAAAGTTATATATGTATATACTATTAGTAGTATAAGAATGAAGTCGCACTGCACTAGCACCACTATGGGGTCGTTAATCGTTTCACTTTTTCAGATTGACGATGAGCCGAGACACGAGGGGTGCTGGTAGAGGGACCAACCAAGGGAATGCCGCTGACATGAGGGCGATGTTTACTAACCTCATAAGAGACATGCTTAGAGAAGTGCAAGGGGCAGTTCCCAATCCCGGAGTTGGTGTTGGCCCAGTAGTGCAGGCGCCTAGGGTCGATTTCGCCAACTTGTGCAAAGATTACACAAATCTTGGTGGAAAGCCATTCCACGGAACGGAGTCGGCCACGGATGTTCAGGACTGGATGGATAGCTGTGACCGTATCTTTGATGACTTGGGTCTTGAGGATGCGATGAAGAGAAGGCTAGCGTCTCGTCAGCTGCAAGGGCGAGCGATGAATTGGTGGAATTCCATTAGAACAGCTACTCCCGAAGATCAGGTTACTTGGGATCAGTTCAAGGCTCGCTTTAGCGAGAAGTTTATTCCAGCTGCCCAGAAGTCAGTGTTGTTCAAGAAGTTCTTGGAACTCAAGCAGAACAGAAGGGCAGTTTCTGACTATATTGCTGAGTTCTACACTTTGTCGAAGTATGGACTGTCTCTTATCGACACCCCTGAGAAGAAGAATGAGAAGTTTATTACTGGCTTGGATGGGTACTTGGGGGAAAGGCTTATTAATCACATCGATGAGACTTTTGAATCGATTGTGGGTAAAGCTTTGAGATCAGAGAGTCTTTACCCTAAGTCAAAGATTGAGGCTGCATCTGCAGTAGGGCAAAAGCCGCAAGCAGGCGGTGGAGGCAAGAATAACTCTCAGAATAAGAGGAAGCAGGACCAATCTAAAGGTGGCCAGAAAAAGAGCAAGAAGGATGTTGAGTGCTTCAGTTGTGGTAAGAAGGGCCATTATGCTAAAGATTGTCGGGCCAAGCCAGCGGATAAGAAGTGCTTCAACTGTGGTCAAATGGGACATTTCAAGGATAAGTGTCCGCAACCTCTTAAAGAGAAGCAGATTGTGAAAGCATATGCTATTGATGCTGTTCCTTCTTCGTCGAATGCCCCAACTGCGGCGGAGAAAGGAAAGAATGTTGTTATTCAAGGTATGCTTTCTATTTATGATATACCAGTTCGAGTTTTGTTTGATACTGGGGCTTCCCGTTCCTTCATATCTAGTGACCTGGTAGATAGGTTGGGACTGGAACCCGAGATAGTAGATAGACCATTGGTTGTGACGAACCCGATTGGTGGTTCGACTAGCCTTGGTATGATTTGCAGGAATTTGGTCTTATCGAGTCATGGATGTATGTTTGTTTGTGATTGCTTTGTTTTGGGCTTTACTGGGTATGGCATTATATTGGGAGTCGATTGGCTCCAAAGATACGGGGTGGTGGTAGACTGTGAGGGATTTTTGGTGACAGTGAGGGCGGATGATGGGCGGAGGGTAGTGTTTGGTAGCCTAACTAGTGATGGGGTTATGGCTAGTTTTGTAAATTCCCTCGACATCCCGCAGGATGTGTTGTCAGATGTGCCCGTGGTCGGCCAGTATCCGGACGTCTTCGAGGAGGTGACCTCGCTTCCACCACACCGAGAGATTGAGTTCCGTATTGATTTAGTGAAAGATGCCAGACCTATAGTGATGCCACTTCGTCGTATGGCACCAAGGGAGCAGCGAGAGCTCGGGGTGCAAGTCAGCAATCTTTTGAAGAAGGGATTTTACTAGAAGGAGTGTCTCCGAGTGGGGAGCACCAGTTGTGTTTGCCACTAAGGCAGATGGTTCCCTTCGTTTGTGTGTGGACTATCGCGAGTTGAATAAGGTGACGAGGAAGAATAAGCATCCCTTACCGCGGATAGATGATTTGTTTGATCAACTAGAAGGAGCAAGAGTGTTCTCCCAGTTGGACCTCGCGACAGGATTTCATCAGCTACGAGTAGCGGATGAGAGTGTTCCGAAAACGGCATTTAGGACGCCGTCTGGATTTTATGAGTGGTTGGTCATACCATTTGGGTTGACCAATGCACCAGCCTACTTTGTGGATCTTATGAATCGAGTATTCAGAGATCAGTTGAATAAGTTTGTTCTTGTGTTCGTGGATGATATCCTTGTTTACTCAAGGATAGAGGAAGAAAACAAGGGACACTTGAGGGTAGTGATGGAGGTGTTGAGGAAACACCAATTGAAAGCGAAATTCCCTAAGTGTCATTTCTGGAGAAGGGAAGTGAGATTCTTGGGTCATGTTGTTTCAGAGAGTGGTATTGCCGTGGACCCTGCGAAGGTGGCTACGGTACAGGATTAGCCTACGCCCAAGAATGCAACAGACGTAAGAAGTTTCTTGGGATTAGCTGGATATTATCGTAAGTTTATCCAGGACTTCTCCAAGATAGCAGCACCGTTGACTCAGTTGACTAAGAAGAATCAGTCCTTCGTCTGGGCCGAAGTGTGTGAGGATGCCTTCAAGATTCTAAAGGAGAAGTTGACGCGTGCGCCAGTGTTGGTCATTCCTAAAGGGAATGAAGAGATGACGGTATACACGGATGCTTGTGGTACCGGACTGGGTGCTGTATTGATGCAAGGAGGTAGGGTTGTAGCTTATGCTAGTCGAATGCTAAAGCTGCATGAGAAGAAGTATCCTACCCATGATTTGGAATTAGCAGCGATCGTGTTTGCGCTGAAGATGTGGAGACATTATCTCTTGGGAGAATGATTTGAGTTGTTTACCGATAATAAATCGTGAAAGTATCTCTTCTCCCAGAAAGATCTGAATCTCCATCAGCAAAGATGGTTAGAGTTCTTGGCTTCGTATGATTTTGATATCGCATACACACCTGGGAAAGGTAATGCGGTAGCCGATGCCTTGAGTAGGAGACATGCCAGTTTGGGGGCAATGTTTCTTGAGTGGAAGCAACTGGAGTATATCGTGGGGTTTGATTTCAGACCAAAGTGCGAATTGGATCCAGTCATGCTAGCTAGTTTGACGATTAGACCCACTTTGATAGAGCGGATTGGTTCCAGTCAGAGGGACGATCCTAATCTATTGGAAATCATCTCCAAGTTAGAGATGAACATCGACAGTGAGGAGATGAATGTGTATGGGCTTGATCGAGATGGATGGCTTCGGAAGAATGGAAGACTAGTTGTGCCCAACGTGAATGGTTTGAGGGATGAAGTGCTTAAAGAATGTCATCACTCAAAACTGACTATACATCCAGGTGGTAATAAGATGTATCGAGACATGAAGCAGGCTTACTATTGGGAAGGGATGAAAAGAGACGTTGGGAAGTTTATATCCAAATGCATGAATTGCCAGCTAGTTAAAGCCGAGCAAAAGAAGCCTAGTTGTTTGTTGCAACCATTAGAGATTCCCGAATGGAAATGGGAGCAAGTCTCGATGGATTTCATCGATGGTCTACCAAGGACTAGATCAGGATATGATAGTATTTGGGTAATTGTGGATCGATTGACTAAAAGTGCAAGATTTATACCAGTCAAATCGACCAGAACGGCAGCCAAGTTGGCAGATTTGTATATGAAGTGAGTAGTGAGATTTCATGGAGTACCCAAAAGCATTGTGAGTGACCGAGACCCGTTGTTCACTAGTGGGTTTTGGAAGAGCTTACAAGAGGCTCTAGGGTCAGGATTACATCTCAGTACCGCATATCATCCTCAGACCGACGGTCAGACGGAGAGGGTGAATCGTATATTGGAAGATCTCTTGAGAGCTTGTATATTGGATTTTGGTGGATCATGGGATGACCATTTGCATCTAGTAGAGTTTGCATATAATAATAGCTACCAATCTAGTATCGGTATGGCTCCATATGAAGCTTTGTACGGAAGACCGTGCAACTCACCATCATGTTGGATAGAGACTGGCGAGAAGTTTGTGCTTGGACCAGATGTGGTGAGAGAAACTTCGGATAAGATTAAGATCATTCAGCAACGAATGAAAGCTGCCCAAGATAGGCAGAAGAGTTATGCTGATAAGAGGAGAAGAGACTTGAAATTCTCCGTTGGTGACTTGGTGTTTGTCAAGATTTCTCCGTTAAAGAGCGTGATTCGATTTGGCAGGAGAGGCAAGTTGGCACCAAGATTTGTCGGTCCATTCCCTGTTCTTGAACTAGTCGGGAATTTGGCATATAGAGTTGGCTTACCAGAGAAGATGGCGGGAGTTCACAATGTATTTCATGTTTCCCAACTAAGGAAGTTCGTTCACGGCCCAGATATGACTATTTCACCTGATTAGTTAGAGGACTTCGAAGTAGAACCCGAGGCGGTTGGGAACCGCAAGCCGATTCGTATTGTGGGGCACGATACAAAGCAACTTCGAAGGAAGGCGGTGAAGCTAGTCAAGGTTCAGTGGGGCGAGAACGAGAATGATTGTACTTGGGAGACAGAGGAGAGCATTAGGAAGATGCATCCAGAACTCTTTACCTAGTAAGATTTACTTTACGATTTAGTTATTCCGCATGCTAGGATAGACTTATTTTGCTTGTTTGCATGTTTGATTGTTGTTTTATGGTTGATAGGCATGCGGGATCCTTGTGTGTGTTTTGATTAGCGAATTTCGAGGGCGAAATTTCTTAAGGGGGGAGAGTGTAATGACCCGCATTCTATGCATCGAGGGATCGTAGGATATTTATTTCTTTCCCGTATGAAGTCGTATGGTCATGTAACTTTGGGAAACATCCAATAGAGTCATTTCCCATGTTCATAATTTTTGTCGATTTTTAAATGACCATTTTGCCCCTAGTTGGTACTGTTTTGACCATAACTTTTGATTGGAAAGGAATTTTGACCTGAAACCACTTCCATTAGATTCGTTTGATGGTTTACCTTTCCGTAGAGTGGTCATAATAGCCAAAAGGACTTACCGTTTGGGAGATATGGCTGAAATAAGGTTTGGAAGGTGAAAATCTACTTAACCGGGCCAAATCGGGTGATTAGTGGATAGGCCCATAACCCATTTCGGGATTAGGGTTATGGTAAGGCTGAAATGAGATAGAGGATCATTCCATTTCAGTTTTCTAGCCTCCACTTATCACCAAGGAACCCTAAAATTGGCCTCCAACCTCTAAATCACCTCCAAATCATCTGTTGGTTAAGGATTAAGCTTAGCAACCTTTAATCAAGGGAGATCTACACCAAAGCAACATTGGAGCTGCTGGTTAGCATTGGGATTCACATCAAATCAGAGATTTATTTCAGATCTTAGTTTATTTGTGGCTAAGGTGAGTGATTTGCATAGTTTTACACTAA
This sequence comes from Allium sativum, assembly GCA_030737875.1. Classification (NCBI taxonomy): domain Eukaryota; kingdom Viridiplantae; phylum Streptophyta; class Magnoliopsida; order Asparagales; family Amaryllidaceae; genus Allium; species Allium sativum. The sequence goes on along the minus strand of CM060918.1, from coordinate 610,673,942 downwards.
TTATGGCTAGTTAAGGGTAATTAGTGTTAATTAGCGAATTTAAGCATGATAAAATTCGGGAAAAATGTTCTTAAATTCTTAAATGATGTTTTAGACCTCTGATATGAATTTGGGTTAATTTGGTTAAGTTTTGCTAATCCTATCATTAGTTTCACCTAAACATGCTTAAGGGGAAAACATGGGATTTTGGGTATGTTTGATCCATTTTAACCTATCATATTGATGTTTTGATGTTTGTGGTTGATTATGCATGTTGCTATGACTGTATGATATGCTTTTTGATTGATTCCAATAGTTAGAATGGTCGAAAACGTCGTCGAATGGCATAAACACTTGCTGGAACAGTTTCAGAAAACAGTACAGGTTTCGGATCGGATCGGATATGGGGCTCGGATCGGATATGTTGAACTGAGCAAGGAATTCGATCGGATCGGAACCCAACACTTGGGAAAAGTGGCAAAAAGGAAGGCCACGCTAGCTGAACTGGGATCGGATTGGATTAGGGAGTAGGGATCGAAGCGGATAGAGGAGGATGGATCGGATCGAAGCACGTAAAGGATGAGGAGGCGGATCAGAGCGGAAGCATGAACTGGAGGGGGAGTGGCACCCGACCCGAACCGAGGAGAAACGCCCGACCCGAACCGATGGAGGACACCCGACCCGAACCGCACCAGAAGAAGACCCGACCCGAACAGAGGGAGGATACCCGACCCGAACTGATGGCTTGAGGAGGAACCCGACCCGACCCAGTATTGACCAATAACCCGAGATGCAAAGGTAGTCCAATATGGGAAGTTAGAGCTCAGGATCCAGTTGGGAACCAATGAGTTCACTTCATGGTTGGACTTTGCTGCGGAACGTGTGCTAAGGAGTTGTCGACGTTCATAACTTCGATTCACCACTAAAAATGAATGATGGCTACTTATCAGTGCAGTAGGGTCATTATGACCTGAGGGGCAAGGTGATGGTAGCAAGACTACGTTATCAGTGCAGTAGGGTCATTATGACCTGAGGGGCAAGGTGATGCGTAGTAAGACTATGAGCCATCGCAGATGGGGTGAACAACTCCATGGGGCAAGTGGACGTAGTAAGGATTGGTAAGGCTATGAGCCAGCGCAGATGGGGTGAATAACTCCATGGGGCAAGTGGACATAGCGAGGATTTAGTGGCTACGTTATCAGTGCAGTGAAGCCATTTATGACTTCATGGGGCAGAGTGATCGTAACAAGGTATGTTGGGTGATCGAAGTGGTGAACATCGTATGCTTTATGCACTGAGTGAGAGATGTGAGGATGGATGCTATGCTTGATTGTTTGCCATCATTATGACATGCACACCTCCCCCCACCTCCGTATCTTTACACCGTTTGATATGGTACCTTAGAGTGTTGTACAGTATGTAGTGCTAACTCTTTGGTTGCAGGTCCAGGTTCAGGTATGTTTTAGTCTACTTGTTATTGTTCACTTTAGATGCTTATCGCTCATACCAGGCTTTATGTCTGACCCAGAGTTTTAAGTCTCCTCTTATTACTCTGGGTGCTCACACGAGCAGACTAGAGACAGGTTAGCTGGTGATGCGCGAGTAGCTGATTCGGAGGCGGGCAGGAGGCTTCCATGTATGATATATATATACACATTCTCCCTGTGTCGTTGGTGGTCGCTACTTGGGCATTAGTAGTGTACCTCATTTATCTTGCTTTTGTTTTGAGACAGTTTGAAAAGTTGTAATAAGCTATATTTTGGGTTTCCGCTGCTATGATGTTTAGTTCTGGTTTTCAGCTTATGCACTGTCTCTCCTGTTTTATGTCAAGTATGTTATTATTATATTTTGTTCTATGCGCTGTGAGACATTCTACAGGTTCTTTGTATGTTCACTTCCTTCTTCCTTTTCCTTCTGACGATCCGTTCCGTGCTAATTGGACATGTGTACAGCGCACTTTTGGAGTAAATGTCGGTTGGTGCGGGGCGGGCCGTCACACGGCTTGCCGATACGGCGCATAAAATCTCATATATGAATTTAAACGTGTACCTTTTTGTCGGGCACATGCACTAAAAATCTTCATATACTTTATATACTTCATTCCATACCTATCCAACACCTGTTCACATGTTTTCCATTCAATTTAACTCAATCCAATCGTTTTAATTTAGTTTCGCTCATTTATTCTTTAATTAGCTATTTTGCCTATTTCACTTCTTTGTTTGAACATAACATGTTCAAATCAAAAATTTAACTTGCTCATAACCAAATTGAATTTCAATTTCAATTCTAGTTTACTTTTTGATTTCGAATATAAATTTTCAAATCGAATTCACTTACTCAAAGCCCAATATCCATTTAAAATCTCATTTAACTAATTTCCATTCAAATTAGTTAACTCTATTCAATAATCAAAAATCTGATTTCTGTTTCAAAAATCAATTCATTACTCTACTCGAGTTTCGATATATTTTATAACTAAAATCTGAATTTTTATAAATGGAAATTTGGATTTTTATTCGATTAAAAACCTTTAATTTATTTAAATAAACCGTTATGGTTTTATAATGGTTCTGGTACTGTTTTTCTGAAATTTTGATTTTGATATAACTCAAAATCTATTCGACTAAATCTAGATTTTTCTTCTTTATTAGAAAACTATTATCAAATCGGTCCTGACGTTTCTTGTTTCGAAGAATTCCGACATCAATTGAGCTCCGTATATCCAATTGAAGTTCGGAACGACAATTTACGAACTGCAGCGCTGCGGCGAGTTCGTTTTAATTATATTTATATATATAAACGTTTAAACTTCGTTTATAATAAATTCCACTTTGTTCTGATATATTTTTAATGTATATCAAATCAATTTGTCCCAATTCAACATAGCATTTCCGAGCTATTTCACTTCTATTTGAAATTCTATATTCAAATTTCAATTCACTTTTATTTTTCAAATTCTATTTGAATTTCCATATTTAAATTTCCTTTATTAAAATCCCATTTGAATTTCTACGTTCAAATTCTATATTTGAATTTCCTTTATTCAAATCCCATTTGAATTTCTACATTCAAATTCTATATTTGAATTTCCTTTGAATTTCATATATTCAAACTCCATTTGAATTTTTATATTCGAATCCCCTTTGAATTTTCCATTTGAATTCTATATTCAAATTCCATAGTTTAAATTCCATTTCACTTCTAATTTCAAATTCTATAGTTAAACGCCATTTGAATTTTATTTTCAAATTTCTATAGTTAACTCCATTTGAATTCTATTTTTCTTTATTCAAATCCATTTGAATTCCTTTGAATTCAGATTCTATTTGAATTCTTTTGAATTCAAATTCTATTTGAATACCTTTGAATTAAAATTTATGTATATTCACATTCTATTCAAATACAGTCTAGTTCTATTCAAATTCTATATACAAATTCTATTTAAATTCTTTTCTATATACAAATTTTATATTTGAATCTTCTTTGAATTTCTCTATTCAACTCTAATTTCAATCAAATTGAATTACCTATATTCAAATTCCATTTTTTAAATTTCTTTATTCAAATTCCAATTTACTTTCGATATTCAAATTCTATATTTAATTCCTTTATATTTTCTATATTCATCCTTTAAACAAGTCTTGATTTCAATTCCTTTTGAAATCGATATTTCTACTTTTGGGAATTAGATTTCCCTTTTCAATTTCACACTCGTATTTTCATTTCTGAATTATCCAATGATAATTCTTTTTACTTCATTTATAAACTGCGTTTATAAAAGAACTATTTATAAACTTCTTTATAAAAGAACTATTTGTTTTATTTTTCAACAAGTTTATTTTTCAAATCTATTTAAAAATTTCAAATTCTATTTTCAAAATAGAATTTCCCCTTTAAATCTCAAATACCCTTTCCACGATATTTTAAATAAATTCACACTTTGGCCTAGTGATATTTAAACACCAAACAACCAATTATTTATTTCAGGTATTCTAACACATCATATATAACTGTATATATGCAAACAATTAAACAAACAGATAATGTATTTTTGAGGAATCCAGTTGGATTCCCCCAACCTGTTTTCCTGCATCCACAGACGTTAGTCAACATAATAATACCCATCCTGCTTCGAGGCAGGATATCGCGGTATGAAGGTCATCCACTATCATAGCGTGGGGCGTATAGGGTAATCATCCGCTAAAGAAACCACGGGCATCCGCTAATGAGACTGCGGGAATCCAACCAATCATCAACCTAATATATATATATATATCCTAAATAACTAATATATATTTAAAGCAATCAGAAAGCATTCAATAAGCAACAAACAATTATTTTTAGCAAATAAAAATAATTCTATTTTAACAGGTGAGTGAGATTTACTCACCGTGATCTTTATCTGACGAAATATATTGGAGATGTTTGATTTTTAAATTCCATCTATCTTCAGAAAAATCCAAATCAACTCCAGCTTGTAAACCTTTCAGCTATAAATCCAATATCGTCTTGTTCGTGAATTTCGAACCTCGCATGAAGTCATTTGTGATTTATATCAGTTTGATGCGATTTAAATGATTATTATTTTGTAAAATAAAAATTAATTAATTAATATCATAACTTAACCTTACTTACATTCTTAGTTGAATGTCACCCTCTTCCTTCCCCGATGAAATACAGAACCCGACATCACCACGAGGAGGACTCAGACCCTTCCATCTCAGTCATCCAGCAACTTCCTACACACTACCGTATTACCCAGAAACTTTCATCACGCATCCTCCTTCATTCACAACTCGCATCCCCTAAATTACCCCATCAGTATATCGACATCACCCCTTTCAAATCACCGTACTGTCGACTATCCTTTGGCCATGATGAAACCAACCTCCTATGCGATAATCCTCTTGATCCTAAATTGTGATTTCGAACTGACCAAGCACCATCGACTTCGCCTTTCACCACTAATCCACTGTCGCTTCCTTCCTTAGACCATCGGAAGTCCCCCTAGTGCCACTACTAGATGCGCTCTGATCCTTAATCCATCAGCCACCTCGTTTACCTTCGAATGATAACCCTAGCTTTATGCGATCTCCAAAAATCATTCGCTCATCATGATCCGATTTAATTCAAGCCCCTCCCTTTTCCTCCTGAAGCTCGATGTCACCTTCGAGATCCGAAAATGATGCATCAGTTTTGAAACTTTGGTTTCGATTTCGATTTAAATTTCCCTTTTTTTTAATCCTTTTCTCTGTGAATTCGATTTTGAAAGACTAGGAAGAACGAAAGAAAATGAGCTAATGATTTGAGAATGGAAATGGACAGAGGTGAGGGATCAATTTATAGAGCGAGCGAGAGGAAACAGTAAGTACGTTGCCAGTAATCTGTTGTCTCCTTGATACTAAAGGTTAGAGACATTTTCTACAGCTCGAGGAGAGTATATAGGTCTGCGAAATGAAAGGAGATGAAGCTAAGAGTAGGTTCGACGTTTTAAAAATACATAGGTCGACCGAAGGATTTGATTTGATTTTATATAATATAAAATTCCAAAATATCTCGTTGCCCCAAATTTGCACTCTCGAACTGCTATTTTAACGTGACAACCGATATCTCCAACGTTATTTCCTATTTTATATTCAACGAAGTGGGTTCCGAAATTTAATTTGGTCGTATATACGGAATAACAATATTCATGTTTTAAATTAATTTGTTTAAAATATAAACCACTTCAGAAAAATCAAATTTATCGAAAACAAGTTATTATTATCTTTTATACTCAAATAGGATTCATATTGATCGACTGAATCATTTCAATTCAGTTTTTTAATTTCAAACTCAATTATATTTTGTTTTCATATTACAAGAATATTACCATATTCGATATTAACTCATATATCGATTATTAAATTGACAAGTTCCGCATTAAAATTCATTTATTATACTAATTCAACATTTAAAGATAAATTTAAATGTTCAAATAAATCGGCTAAAAATCTGGGATGTTACATTCCTTCCCCCTTAAAAGAATTTCGTCCCCGAAATTTACTAAGCAAGAAGAAATGTTACCGACCCGTTACCTTTCCAAAAGCCCACTTGGTTATAACTCAACATTTCATATTTTATAACTCACATCCCATATAATTTTATGTTTTCCTGCGAATATTCAATTTCAGTTTATTTAACTAGTTTTCTTCATTTCAATTTATTTAACTTGCTTAAGTTAAATTTAGATTTCAGAATTCAAATTCCTGGGTTTTTGTTTCAAATCCTTTTTGAAATCCCATAAATATAGACATATATTTATTTTATTTCAAATTCAAAACATTTGTATTTTAAACAAACTTGTTTTCCTTCAAAAACTTTTCCAAGGTAGCAATCCATCACTTAGAAACTCGAAAATGAACACTGATGATGTTGCAGTCATTATCAGAATTATTTCCCTGCCACTGAAGTGAGTTCAGTGCTTTAACACTTTCAAAATCCATTCAAAAATGATTTTTATTTAAAAATCCTTCTAACACAAAGCTATATTATTTTAATCTATTTCAAAAATATTTTCAAATCTCCCAGGATTTAAATTCCAAATTCTGGTTTGAATTCAATTTCAATTCATTTCATTTGTATATTTCATTCATATACAAATTTTATTTTGGTTCTATATAACCATTTCGTTTCTTATAATCTCATTTGCTTATAATAATAACAACCAACACATCCATATATTATAAAAAATTCAAAGATTATTTCTTTTCTATAAAAATAGAATTTTGGGTAAAATTATTTCATTAACCCAATTAAAACAATACTGTGTCAAATTCCTCTGTTCAAGTGTTTAGAAATTCCTATCGACTTCGTGGCGTCCCACGATTCGATTAGAATTCATAAACCACTCAACAGACTAACCAACACAATATAAAACAAATTTTATATCAATTTACAAATACGCGCTCTCGTATATATACACTCAGCTCATTCTAGGGTACTATTGACCCTATCTCTAATGAGCACATGCCACACAAGCCAAGGTATTCGCTCAACCTAAGCTCTGATACCAACTGTAATGGCCCGCAAATCCGTACCATCTGAGTTGACTAATAACACCACACGTCCAACCCAAATTGCACAGAAATATGAATCATTATTAGAAAGAAGTTAGAGGATGAGTAATAGAAAGAAAGAAATATTAGAATAGAAGAAAACGAAGATCACGAACTCACAGCGGAACGAATAAAATATATTATATAACATAACTTTTGAAATACAAATCAGTAACTTTATATACATACCATCATCAGAGCACAACAGTTATTCCTGGAACAGTTATAAAAACCTGTTTCCAGATACAACATAGTACACAACGGAAATATGATAGTCTATAGCTAACTAGTGCAGCCTCCTGCTTCCAGCTCCTCCAAATGAATCTGTAAAATCCCGACTACTTGACTGCCCGTACAAATTTTGGGCACCCAAGAGTTTGGGGAAAACAAACAAAATAAACTCCGGGTCAGTCATGGGACTGGTGTGAGTAAACTCCAACCATTTGTTTAACTTTCAAAATCTTTTGAAAGAAAAGATAATAGTAAGACTAGTTTACACATAAACGTGGACGGTTTTTACCTTACTATAGCCCAAAACACTTTGATACGAAAATCCAGTGATATTATAATATGTCTACATCAAATAAATAACCAAATAGTAGAACGTTTGCATCTCACGCTCTACATATATAGTATAAAATCAAAAACCGCAGGGCGCTTATTGGAGATTGGATTTCCAACTATGAAAAGGTATGGAACCACCTTCCGCTAGTGTATCTCTAGAGAGGAATACACTGGGTTCAACAAGAACATCTTGTAACCCGGCCCACACATGACCGACCACTCATTTCGCTTGAGTGTATCGAATATATATCACCAACGGTTGGGATCAGCAACCGTCTCCCGACTGGGACAGCATCGAATAGAATAAGAATTTAAATGAACCTCTAGATAGGTGATTATACATCCTAATGGGAGCGACCCACATAGCCATGCTGCCTGCCCGATTTTTGTCATTTCCCGGTTGTTGAGGCCTGAGGCTACGATTACTTATCATTTTCTGATAGCACAATCACTTTGAATGTCACATTGTCAGATCCGTTAATCACTAATTGATTTGCACAAATATTCTGGATATTATGCTAAGGGAATAAATCCGTTGCCACCATATATATTTATACAGACCAACCCATTTGATCATTGGAAATACTTTGTTAGACATTCGTCCATTTACGTTCGTTCTGGGATTGAACAAAACCGAAGGCACAATTTCTATAATAGAAAAAGCCCTTGCACTTTACTCCATCTTTGATTATCTTCATATAATCTGATTCGCAACGCTACTGCCAATACAGAGTGGTTCACGGATAATAATCCAACCGGTCTCTCCATATTGACAACGATGGTAAAAACTTCGATAGTCTGTGATTTAACTATCGAATAAAAACAAGTGTTCATCCAACATATCAAACAAATCACTGGGCTCTTTAATTATTTATTCATTAATTAAATCATTTTTCCATTTCCCTATCAATATTTGTTAACCAAATATTTTCAATAATCATCTTGGTCTCTTATGCCATTTGGAAAACGTTTCCAAATATCAACTTCTTTTATTTTCTATATATTAGAAAATATCTCTATTTGCAATTGAAAAACAATTTCAATCACTTATCCCTATCCTGACTATTTTAATTACACTCAGGAAATATTTACTTTTATATTTCCAAAATTCCCTCACTTGAGTTAAAACGAAGGTTGTATACAACATCGTTACAAACAACCCAAAATATTTTATTCGACCAAACTATTATTCAAACACTTATCTTCGAGACTGGATCTTGCTATTTATCCATTAAAAATGAAATCAATCAAGTTTGGGTAAGATTACCTCTCAGACCTTAACTGAAAACATCATCAACTTCAAAACGGAAAAACCACTAACCTCGAATAAATACACCATAAAACCCAATTATTCATTTTTTAACATGTATATAGTTCGCTTTCAATTTCCAATTGATAGATTTCCCTTTTTGTTTACAAAATTCTATTTTGATTTCGTTACCTTATCGAACTCTACATATATTGATATGTAGATTTCTAACTATCAAAATTATCTTAAAAATAATCTAACACCTTAAATTTCCAGAAAATTTCGCCATAACCTCCCCTGCACCGGGAGCTTCGGGATATTCCAAATAGCCTCCCATGGCCCTCACCAATCCAAAAGAAAAAGGAAAAGCCAAACGGCTTGCCGATACGGCGCATAAAATCTCATATATGAATTTAAACGTGTACCTTTTTGTCGGGCACATGCATTAAAAATCTTCATATACTTTATATACTTCATTCCATACCTGTCCAACACCTGTTCACCTGTTTTCCATCCAATTTAACTCAATCCAATCGTTTGAATTCAGTTTCGCTCATTTATTCTTTAATTAGCTATTTTGCCTATTTCACTTCTTTGTTTGAACATAACATGTTCAAATCAAAAATTTAACTTGCTCATAACCAAATTGAATTTCAATTTCAATTCTAGTTTCCTTTTTGATTTCGAATATAAATTTTCAAATCGAATTCACTTACTCAAAGCCCAATATCCATTCAAAATCTCATTTAACTAATTTCCATTCAAATTAGTTATCTCTATTCAATAGTCAAAAATCTGATTTCTGTTTCAAAAATCAATTCATTACTCCACTCGAGTTCCGATATATTTTATAACTAAAATCTGAATTTTTCTAAATGGAAATTTCGATTTTTATTCGATTAAAAACCTTTAATTTATTTAAATAAACCGTTATGGTTTTATAATGGTTCTAGCCCTGTTTTTTTGAAAATTTGATTTTGATATAACTCAAAATCTATTCGACAAAATCTAGATTTTTCTTCTTTATTAGAAAACTATTATCAAATCGGTCCTGACGTTTCTTGTTTCGAAGAATTCCGACTTCAATTGAGCTCCGTATATCCAATTGAAGTTCGAAACGACAATTTACGAACTGCAGCGCTGCGGCGAGTTCGTTTTAATTATATTTATATATATATATACATTTAAACTTCGTTTATAATAAATTCCACTTCATTCTGATATATTTTTAATGTATATCAAATCAATTTGTCCCAATTCAACATAGCATTTCCGAGCTATTTCACTTCTATTTGAAATTCTATATTCAAATTTCAATTCACTTTTATTTTTCAAATTCTATTTGAATTTCCATATTTGAATTTCCTTTATTAAAATCCCATTTGAATTTCTACGTTCAAATTCTATATTTGAATTTCCTTTATTCAAATCCCATTTGAATTTCTACATTCAAATTCTGTATTTGAATTTCCTTTGAATTTCATATATTCAAACTCCATTTGAATTTTTATATTCGAATCCCCTTTGAATTTTCCATTTGAATTCTATATTCAAATTCCATAGTTTAAATTTTATTTCACTTCTAATTTCAAATTCTATAGTTAAACGCCATTTGAATTTTATTTTCAAATATCTATAGTTAAATCCATTTGAATTCTATTTTTCTTTATTCAAATCCATTTGAATTCCTTTGAATTCAGATTCTATTTGAATTCTTTTGAATTCAAATTCTATTTGAATACCTTTGAATTAAAATTTCTGTATATTCACATTCTATTCAAATATAGTCTAGTTCTATTCAAATTCTATATACGAATTCTATTTAAATTCTTTTCTATATACAAATTTTATATTTGAATCTTCTTTGAATTTCTCTATTCAACTCTAATTTCAATCAAATTGAATTACCTATATTCAAATTCCATTTTTTAAATTTCTTTATTCAAATTCCAATTTACTTTCGATATTCAAATTCTATATTTAATTCCTTTATATTTTCTATATTCATCCTTTAAACAAGTCTTGATTTCAATTCCTTTTGAAATCGATATTTCTACTTTTGGGAATTAGATTTCCCTTTTCAATTTCACACTCGTATTTTCATTTCTGAATTATCCAATGATAATTCTTTTTACTTCATTTATAAACTGCGTTTATAAAAGAACTATTTATAAACTTCTTTATAAAAGAACTATTTGTTTTATTTTTCAACAAGTTTATTTTTCAAATCTATTTAAAAATTTCAAATTCTATTTTCAAAATAGAATTTCCCCTTTAAATCTCAAATACCCTTTCCACGATATTTTAAATAAATTCACACTTTGGCCTAGTGATATTTAAACACCAAACAACCAATTATTTATTTCAGGTTTTCTAACACATCATATATAACTATATATAGGCAAACAATTAAACAAACAGATAATGTATTTTTGAGGAATCCAGTTGGATTCCCCCAACCTGTTTTCCTGCATCCATAGACGTTAGTCAACATAATAATACCCATCCTGCTATGAGGCAGGATATCGCGGTATGAAGGTCATCCACTATCATAGCGTGGGGCATATAGGGTAATCATCCGCTAATGAAACCGCAGGCATCCGCTAATGAGACTGCGGGAATCCAACCAATCATCAACCCAATATATATATATATATATCCTAAATAACTAATATATATTTAAAGCAATCAGAAAGCATTCAACAAGCAACAAACAATTATTTTTAACAAATAAAAATAATTCTATTTTAACAGGTGAGTGAGATTTACTCACCGTGATCATTATTTGACGAAATATATTGGTGATGTTTGATTTTTAAATTCCATCTATCTTTGGAAAAATCCAAATCAACTCCAGCTTGTAAACCTTTCAGCTATAAATCCAATATCGTCTTGTTCGTGAATTTCGAACCTCGTATGAAGTCATTTATGATTTATATGAGTTTGATGCGATTTCAATGATTATTAATTTGTAAAATAAAAATTAATTAATTAATATCATAACTTAACCTTACTTACATTCTTAGTCGAATGTCACCCTCTTCCTTCCCCGATGAAATACAGAACCCGACATCACCACGAGGAGGACTCAGACCCGTCCATCTCAGTAATCCAACAACTTCCTACACACTGCCGTATTACCCAGAAACTGTCATCACGCATCCTCCTTCATTCACAACTCGCATCCCCTAAATTACCCCATCAGTATATCGACATCCCCCCTTCAAATCACCGTACTGTCGACTATCCTTTGGCCATGATGAAACCAACCTCCTATGCGATAATCCTCTTGATCCTAAATCGCGATTTCGAACTGACCAAGCACCATCGACTTCGCCTTTCACCACTAATCCACTGTCGCTTCCTTCCTTAGACCATCGGAAGTCCCCCTAGTGCCACTACTAGATGCGCTCTGATCCTTAATCCATCAGCCACCTCGTTTACCTTCGAATGATAACCCTAGCTTTATGCGATCTCCAAAAATCATTCGCTCATCATGATCCGATTTAATTCAAGCCCCTCCCTTTTCCTCCTGAAGCTCGATGTCACCCTCGAGATCCGAAAGTGATGCATCAGTTTTGAAACTTTGGTTTCGATTTCGATTTAAATTTCCCTTTTTTTATCCTTTTCTCTGTGAATTTGATTTTGAAAGACTAGGAAGAACGAAAGAAAATGAGCTAAAGATTTGAGAATGGAAATGGACAGAGGTGAGGGATCAATTTATAGAGCGAGCGAGAGGAAACAGTAAGTACGTTGCCAGTAATCTATTGTCTCCTTGATACTAAAGGTTAGAGACATTTTCTACAGCTCGAGGAGAGTATATAGGTCTGCGAAATGAAAGGAGCTGAAGCTAAGAGTAGGCTCAACGTTTTAAAAATACATAGGTCGACCGAAGGATTTGATTTGATTTTATATAATATAAAATTCCAAAATATCTCGTTGCCCCAAATTTGCACTCTCGAACCGCTATTTTAACGTGACAACCAATGTCTCCAACGTTATTCCCTATTTTAAATTCAACGAAGTGGGTTCCGAAATTTAATTTGGTCATATATACGGAATAGCAATATTCATGTTTTAAATTAATTTGTTTAAAATATAAACCACTTCAGAAAAATTAAATTTATCGAAAACAAGTTATTATTATCTTTTATACTCAAATAGGATTCATATTGATTGATTGAATCATTTCAATTCAGTTTTTTAATTTCAAACTCAATTATATTTTGTTTTCATATTACAAGAATATTACCATATTCGATATTAACTCATATATCGATTATTAAATTGACAAGTTCCGCATTAAAATTCATTTATTATACCAATTCAACATTTAAAGATAAATTTAAATGTTCAAATAAATCGGCTAAAAATCTGGGATGTTACAAAACTGGAGGACCCCTATTCCTCGTCCTATATGTCCAATACAGGAAAGAGGTCCTCGCATATCTGGTCGATCTCCAAGTACGTCTGGACGATCACCACTTATTACCTCATCTTGGGTGTACAGCCCAATCAAGACATCAGTAATCATTTAAATGATGTGAAGATCTCCGGTCTTAAATCACCGACTTCATCGTCGATTTATCGTCGCATCAATTATTCAGAGTGGGATGAACCTGGTCTTTCTGAATAACTCGCGTATCTTATAAATAAGTCCTATAAAAACACAAAATACGCCTCATTCCAATCCATAATATTCTTTTATTCAAATATTCTTTTCACGATTTTAAACCAAGTTAAGGTTTTCCGAACTAATCGGGATTAGCGAACCTTACCAAAGTAATCATTTATTATATTTCCCAATCCCGGCCTATACATCCCATGGAGAAAAACTGGTAATACTACTCCATATCTAACACCATGATGTTATCAGTAAAATTAACTACCATTCCACATTCAAATCTAATTAAAGATTTAACTGTCGCTTGGAGCAAAACTGGTGCTACTCCATTCTCGATCATTTCTCAAATTTGATAATTTAAATTATCACATTCACATTTCAATCTAATTAAAGATTTATTAAACTCCACTTAGTTTAAATCTTCCAACAATCATTGGTTAATGATTATTTAACTTTGGAAACACAAACCTGCCACATCGACAATCTACATCGTACCATTGATTTCTACCGATATATAACCTCTAAGCTCGTACTTCTTAGAGAAGGTGTAACAACCCGAATTTTAAACAACGTGTTAAGACAAGAATCAAGGCAGAATTAAATTATAAAGTCTGAATCAGGATAAACGGGTCGCGCCATTGCGTTCGTCTCGGAAAATACGCGAAATAGAGTCCGAAATTTCGTAAATCGGAGTCCGTATGACCGAGATATGGCCTCGTGAAGTTTCACGAAAATTCAAATCCGAAAATAGATTTGGATTCAGCCCAAAAAGAGAAGGCGGGAAAATTCCCGCCAGACACACAGGGTGTCGACCCCTGGGTCGACCCCTCCCTCCAGGGGGTCGACATGGGTGTCGACCCCCCCTGTATAACAGCGACCTGGTGCACCTGCTTGTCATGTTGGCTCGGTTTTGGAGGCTTGTGACGATTTTTGAGGGTTTAGATCTATCCTAGGGTTTATCCTACGGCCTAAACTACTCCTAATCTCTATAAAAAGACCCCTAAGCCTACCCTAAACCCTCACAAATCACTCATGCCACGAAGTGCTGCCCAAATGCCAAGTGATCATGGCCTCCATCTCCAATTCCTAGAGACTATGCATTCAAATCGGATTCAAATCAAAAGGTGCAAGCTTGCTACACCAAATCGAGGCCAAATCAACGTTGCTACGACGGTTTCATGACGGTTCTTCTTCAAAGGAGCCACCTTTCTTCGTCGAGACGATTCATGCTAATTCGCTAAGCCACGCTATGAAAGTTCTAGCTACTTCTAGATCTAAACGGTAGTTTTAATGATGGCATGGAATAAAACGAGATTAAACTAAGTATGCTAGTCTATACTAACCTTGTCATGCCTCTTTTGCTTGAACCTATGACTTTTGGCTATGCTTAGTGACTAAATCATGCTATTCATGTTATGATTAACCTAGTTTATCTTGCAAGTTTGAATCTTTATCTATGGAATGCTAGCATGAACCTTTGGGAACCATTTGACTTGTGAAACATTGGCAAAGACTTGACTTTGGGGCTTATGCATGTAAATGAACAAATCCCGTTATCATACTATGCATGGTTGTGGCCAATCCCTTCTTGGCATCATGCATGTTTTGAGGCCAATATGTAGCATAGTATCCTTACTATGTGGACTCGGTTTTACTTGGGTTGGAAACACGATTTGGGTAGGATAGACGAGCGTGATTATGACACGAAAATTTGATATGAGATTCCATGAAAATATGACACTCATGATACACCTAAATGGGGACATGACATGTGGGGTAAATATGGGACTTGAAACTAGACACAGGGGTTGTAAGTGTAATATGACACTAGACCAAACATGAAAGTGGCCAACTCGAGGTTGGGTTGAGTTTGTAGCATAAATCTACCCGGACCCGCCCGGCTTAACTAGTGGCTACAAACAATAGGATCCAATGTGAGAAGTTGGTCATGTCGCGCTTAAGACCCGAGGTTAGACTAGGTTGTGGTGTAAAACTACCCGGACCCGCCCGGCTTAACTAGTAACCACAACAAGGTCTAATGTGAGAGGTTGAGAGTGCATTAATTAAATTAATGCCACATGATAAGGTTAAGTAAATTTGACTAATGACACTTAACCGATATGACACGAATGGGTAGGTTAAGTGGGACCGGGCTTGATTTCTTAATGACACTTAACCATACAAGACAATTAGGGGATGGGGTTAAGTAATTTACGCTTAACTAATCCGACTTGGTAATTAGATGGGATTAAGTAATTTACACTTAACTAATCCGACTTGGTAATTAGATGGGGTTAAGTAATTTACACTTAACTAATCCGACTTGGTAATTAGATGGAGTTAAGTAACCTACACTTAACTAATCTAAACACGGTAATTAGATGGGGTTGAGTAACCCACACTTAACTAATCTAAACACGGTAATTAGATGGGGTTGAGTAACCTACACTTAACGAATCTAAACACGGTAATTCGATGGGGTTAAGTTAAACACTTAACCAATCTAAACTTGGTAATTCAATGTGGTTAAGTAACCAATACTTAACCAACTTAACATGATAATTTAGTGAGGTTAAGTAACTTATACTTAATCAATTATACATGATGATTGGATGAGGTTAAACAACCATACTTAACCAATCTAATATGAGAACTTGATAGGTTTAAGTCACAAGACCGTTTAAATATACTTAACCACTATAATACGATTAATGGATGGGGTTAAGTTAACCTATACTTAACCAATCCGACTCGATAATCCGATGAGGTTAAGATAATCTGTGCTTAACCAATCTAACACGATAACCTGATAGGGTTAAGATAAACAAATACTTAACCAAATTGACTTGATGATTGAATAGGGTTAAGTCATGAGCTTCTTGGTATACTTAAACAACTTGTGGGGCTAGGTCTTGGACTTGAATACTTAGCCAATCTTGACATGATTCATAGGCGGGCTAAGCCATGAACCTGAATAACAACACCTAACCCAATAGACAAAACCCTAGTTAGAGGAACTAGGTAGAAAATCGTGGTTAATCAAGGGTAACGGGAAAAAGAAGCTAAGTGGTAAACCTTAGTTAAGTATAACTAAGTAATAATTCTTAGCCAAGGACATGGGACTAGTTCATGAATGGATGAGTAACCCGATATGGTAGGTCATCGCTTAAACACACGAGGAGGAGCAACTTATCTGACTTGGATAAAAAGCTCCAACGAACTGGGCGACGAAGCGGTAGCTTCGGGGGACGTGAGGGTACTCTTGGTATCCCTCTGTGAGGTGGCAGATGGTCCATGAAACCTGGCCTCACAGAGGTTAAGGTCTGCGGTAGAAGAGCCAAGAGTATGCCTTGGTTGCTATGCGAGCGACCTAAAGACGGGGATGGATTAGCGTGGAGTCGACGATACTTGATTTTTGCCCTGGATAGCACGTCGTCGACTACCTACCATCTTTAGTCAATCATGTACGAACGGAAAGGCAGGGAACTCCCAACAGACCATGTTCTTGCTGTCGAGTCATGGGTGAGGTTGGCCCATAGGAAAGTGGGGCTATAGTGGGGCCGGGATGTAGTTCTCATACATGATTTTTCTTGGATTGCCTTTCAGTAGTTGAGGGAGGGGTCACGTGGGACCATAGCCACGGGTACAAAAACAGACCTTGATATCTGCATCAGCAGACGACTTAAAGCTCCCGACCGAGTTCCGTATTTCTTGATTTGCCCTGGCACGGAACTCGGATGGCACATTGAGGAACATGTGCGTCTAGACATGGAAAACGATTCACGATACATACGCGGGATAAAGGGCGCGGTTGACGGGTGGCATAATCCCTAGTGGTCCTAGGTGGCCAAAACCCAAACCGAGACACGGAAACGTTCATTAGGTAGCATAATCCCTAGTGGTCCTAGGTGGCATAAATCCTAAGTGAAAACGCGATAGTTCATGGTAAGAAAACATAACTTGATCAAGGGTAGCAGTCCAAAACAACTTCAAGGATAAAATGGTACTACGTTGAAGTGGTATAGATTTACATAGGAAAGCCCGTACGGCCTACGGCAAGGGACTGAACTTATACATGGAAAGAAACATACGAGTTGGGAAAACCTACATATGCTATATATTAGGTTGACATGGACCATTACATGACATTGGGCAAGGGACATTCATAGTTAACACATGACGCGGGTTGGGATACTAGTACGAGAGGTGCAGAGCAAATATACATGATAGATACTGTGGGATGTTATACATGATAGATACCTTGTGATAGTATACTGGATAGAAACCTGACGATGTGATACCTTGATTTATCTTGACATGTAGTTTATCATGATACCTTAGCCTATCTTGCTACAGTAGTTCATCCAGTTATCTTGGTTTAGCTTATCTACCTTGTCATCATCCTTATGTTTACTTTCAGTTTATGCATGTCATGTTACCTTTACCTGTTTTTATACTGGAAGTAGATAGGACTTACCAGTCTTTATGACTGACCCCGTTTTGTTTCGCCTCTTTGTCTTCCGCTTCCCCCCCCCCCCCAGGTTTTCAGGGAGGAAACACTGTTATCTAGTTCGGACTTCTTCTGCTCGAAGGTCATCACGCATGGCTTGGACTTTTCTTGGCTATGGCTACTTTACTGTTTTACTTGGGGAATAATTTATGAAATGGTTTTATGCTTCTTTACTATTGCAAGACAGGTTTGATGTATTTTGATGTAAAAGGCTTTAGACCTTGTTTTATAAGGTAATGAATTTTTTTTTATTTCCGCTGTTTTGTATATGTTCTGTCTTGTAACATTTCTGTGCATGTTTACCTCGATAATGCTTCACCAAACCTAGTGCATTCCCTTTGTGAGTGACCTTAGCGGAGGTGGGGTGTTATAGAAGGGTGTTAAGCAAGAGAATAAATTCTCCTCCACCAAACAGATATATATTTAGCAAAGATCAACAATACAGTTTGAAATACAATGTTCGACAAGTAATTCTGTCTTTAGCTAGGATAAAGAACTAATTTCGTTTAAAACACAATTCGCGATAAACCCAAAATCACATTCCATTAACTGTGAAATCTACACGGAAAAATAGATCAATATATAGTCGATATCAATTTCTGTATCCGACTAATAATATAAATGGAATAATGACAAAGCCTTTTAAGTTCCATATATATATATATATTAACAGTCTTCCTTCACATAAGCTCATTTCGATTATTACCAAATCGAATTCCATTCAATTCCAATTTAATATATTAAATTTGAAAACTTTACTTTGGAAAATTTCCACTAAATCTTAATAAAAGATTTATAAATTCCAAATCACTTTTCATTGTCAATCGGGTTAAAGAACGAATGTTGTTAAAAAAACAGTTCATAATAAACTCAATTCACATTCCATTTTATTCCAATTACTAATTATAACTAGAAACTCTAATAATCTTAACTAAAAGATTTATTCTTTTCACATGGGATTTAAGAACAGTGTTACCGAGGACACCATTCACAACAAACACAAAATCCAATTCTTTTATTCAATTCCAACTAAACATTAATTAATAGGAAAACTTCACTAAATCTTAATTAAAAGATTTATTCTTTTCTCGACTGGGTTTAAGAACAATGTTATTTAAGACACCGTTCACGACAAACCCAAAATCCAATTTATTATAAAATATAAGGCTCTAAAGAGAAATTATATCGGCTTATATTCAATATCAAATTCTGAAACCAACACATATCGTACAAGGAATAACAGTATATATCATTCTTCCAAATTCCTCCACAATATCCGTATAGTCACGGCATCCAATATCGAAATATTCCGGAGATGATTTCTATTCAAATCCATTCCAAATATCGGAAATTCCTAGTTAGATTTAAACCATTCACAAATCCGATTTATTTTATTTAAAAATTACTGGATTTCAAATCTAGTTAATAACTAGTTCATTTAGATAAAAATATATTTTTATCTTTACAAATGTGTAATTTTTCATCCAATTTCTTTCCAAATCATTTATTATGATTTTACATAAATTATTAATATTTTTAATAATTTTATTTAGGTCCTTTCAATTGATTTCCATAAACAGTCATCGAGCTCCAGTTACAACGACATTTTCCAAATTTGATTTGGACTTAATTCCAAATCCAACCATTAGATTTTAAATCTCTTATATTCTTTGGAAATCTCTTTTCGATATGAACCCAATGGTTCTAGTTTTAGGAGGATCCGACGGTCGGATCTCCCGTAATGTCAATTCGAATTTAATGTTCAAAATTCGCGAACGGTCGCGGCGCGGTGCGTTCTATTCAGCTATTAAATATATATATATATATATATATATATATATATTATATTATATATATTTCGTCGATTTCCATTTAAAATATATTTTATAAATCGTTTATAAATTCGTTTTAAAATGATTCTAACTTCATTTCCAATTTTAAATAAAAATTGAATATTCCATATCATTATAATATTAAAATGATAATCTTTTTAAAATATCAGATTTTGAAATCGTTTCTTTTCCGATATTCATTATAAAAATGAATAAAATCGATATAAATATCGTTTGCGTTAAAATGGCACAAATCTAAACAACACGGCTTCGTATATTTCAACATTTTCTTGTCGATTCAAAATTAGACATAGAAATCATATTTTAATCCATTACTGAATATTATTTTAAAATATTCGTTATTTTAAAATATTCATTATTTTAAAATATTCATTATTTATGAATTGGAATCAGACAAAACCAATTAAAATAATGTTATTTATATGGATTTCATACACACATGTACACAACCATAATTATACACAGTCAACCATCATCCATTGTGCATTACACAACTGCATAAGCATCAAATATAAATAATTAATGCTTACAACAGTTTATCCACCAATCAATTGACATACAATTAACAATTGGGATTAGTGTACGCCAAATATCATCCCAATACCCGTGTGGGGTTTCAACCAACAAATACTGAATATTATTTGTGTAGTTGGGCGATGTGTAAAATTTATCATCCTAATCAATATCAGACAAATAGGTGTACATAAACAAATCATCTGATTTGTAAATGAATATTTATTTTCATTTTAGGAGAATTTTATGCCGTTCATATATACATTAAAAATGATATTTTTAGTGATAAAATAATTATTTCAACACACGAATATTTTTAATAGTTCATCCATTCAATAAAAATGATATTTCTATTGTTCAAATATTTTATTCAGCACATGAATATTTAATACATTTTACATACACATTAAAAATTATATTTTTAATGAATAAATATTTATTTCAAAAAATTTTGGTATTATAACAGCGCGATATTAAAACCGGAGTAATGTCTAGCATTATTCCTCTCCTGATATTGGCATGCGCCATACATATCAATTACAATCAATCCAAACAATTCACAATCAATTTCACAACTAAAATCCAAATTTCCACAATACAAATCCAAAACAAACAACAGGGTTTGTACAATAAATAGTGTCAGGGCTTCGAAGCCCCGTCTGCATTCTAATATATTTTTAACTGAAAAATAATTATAGTGAGAAGGAGTTCTCACCTTTGGTTTCCACTCCACCGGTCTTTAATGTAATGGTTTGGATTTGGATTTGTGGATTTGTTCCAGTGCGTAGTGTTCTTCACCATGATTCCAACGCAATCTGTTTCAGGCGATTTATATTAGAAATTACATTTTTAACAATGCTATATATATATATATATTTAAAAATCACATTTTTATAACGCTACTACATATATAAAAATCACATTTTTATAGCGCTACTACCTATATAAATATCGTATTTTTATAGCGTTACTACCTATAAAAAAATCATAATTTTATACCAAAACTATATATATATCATATTTTTATTACAATGCTATATATATATATATAAATCAAATTTTTTATTCCAACGCTATATATATATATATTAAAAGTCATATTTTTTATTTCATGACATTTCATATAAAAATTACATTTTTATAACAATGCTATTTATATAAAAATCACGTTCTTAAAACAAGGTTATTTAATATAAAAATCATATTTTTAATTACATGAATAAATAAAAATAGAAATTAAAAAATGCTCTCACCGGTGGAATTAAGGGTGGGGGATGGCGCGCCGGAGTCTGCAGGTGGAAGGGGAGGCGGCGGTCAGGCAGTGGAGGGCCACGTCGATGCTGGAGGAGGCGGTTTAGGGCTTAGGGTTTAGGGTTGCGCGGTTTTAAAGGGGGAGAGGTGGAGAAAGAGGAGGCGGCATCCACCAAGGGGTGTAGCGGCGGTGGGTGGCGGCTTGGAGGCGCATGCGACTGGGTTCGCCTGAAGGGCGACGGCGGATCGCGATTTTTCTTTTTTTTTCTTTTTTGCGTGGATTGAAAGAGAAAAGGGGACAGCGGCTATAAATAATTATTTAATTTTCCAAAAAAGTGAATTTCGGATCTGAACTCCAATTCAAACACAACGATTATCGCCTCTAACTAATTATCCCCATTCCGAACATAATGGGATATGTCCGGTAAGTCAATTCGACTGTTTTGATCAGTTTTCCTTTAAATTAAAATATAAATCAATATATATTGAATTTGAACGTACATTTTAATTTGTCGGGGCCACGTACTGACTCCAAAACTTTCGGAAAAATAAATCTAGTTATGTTTTGATGATACACTCATAACAAAACTAATTTCATCGAATTTGGAGATCGTTGAAAAATGGTCATTTTCCAGTCGATTCAAACTGAAATTACCGAACACATTTCTTCTGCTACGCTCACATATTAATTCCAAAAATTATGAAAATTATATTCTAGCAATAATTTGACATTCCGGATCCAACAAAAGTGGTTTCGTCGAAAACGGAGGTCATTTGCAAAATGGCTATTTTTAAGGGCTATATATTATATCAAAAAATATATATATTCCATAGCGACTATTCTGAATTTTAAACTGGACATAACTTTCAATTCTCATTATGAAATCTGGATTTTTCACATTCATTAGAAAGATATAATTAAACAGATTCATATATTTCTGGTTTTACTGAAATCCGATTTATTTTGAATCCTGTACACTCATTTGAAATTTAAAATCGACTTTTCAAACTACCTCGCCATTTCAGGCTCGTTTTATAATTAAAATAAATTTATACGTTATAATTTCAATTTAAATAAATTTTAAATCGTTATTATTTAAAATAAACCATTTTAAATTCGCAAAATTCATTAAAGTAGCTAAAATAAAAAATTTAAATTGGTTTTGAAAATCTGTTTTGTTACAATGGGTTATTTTATTGCCACTGTCTACTTGATAGACTCTGAGTGACTTTTAGTGAGGTGGTGTTGTATGTAGAGGCTTGCAATTCTCTGTCTCAAATTCTAAGATTTTACGGGTTATCAGCATATTCAAGGCTTTAGGTGTTTGGTAGCAAGGGCATTGTTTGGTGGATGCTATGTTTGCACTAAATGTTTTATTTCTTTTTACTCTACGTGGGCTATCACCATAGGATACTAAAGAGAAGTGAGGGATGGGAATCCTACTCCATGCAGTACCTATGTGGCACCCCCGTAAAATATACTTAGTTTAGAAATAGGTTAATTTAATTTAAAAATAAACGGAAATAATTAATAATTTATTAAAAGGCTAAAAATGGAATTGTGGAGAATTTAGAATTGGGTCACGATAGTATTATATTTGCTTTTGTGGCGAGATTCTTATCCATTTTCATATTTTATTTGCTGATAACGAAGTCTGTATGCAGAAGTTATTAATTAATTAAGTTGTACATATATATTCATACACAAAGGTTTGAATTTCATATATACATATATATATATAACTGGGAAATAAGCATGGAAAGAATATTCCCATTCATTTCAAACTTATGTGTATATATTCACACACAGTAATGGACAAGAATAAATTAACTAAGGAAAGGAATTAAGGAAATTAATCAAGGAATGATAAAAAAGTAACGTACAAGGGACTATTGTCTCCTTGGATCGACCCAGAAGGGGTGTCGACCGCCCCTTTAGGACGGGTGACGACAGCCAGTTGACTGCCCTCCTAGAGGGGTGTCGACTGCCCTTCTACAGGGAATGCCAATGACGGTTGTTTTATATAGGGACTTATTTATAAATACTATTAATCGAACCGCTTGGATTTAATAAATTTGATCCAAATGGTCTGAAAAACATGATAACAACTATGAAAAAACACCAACCCCTCACTCCAAACCCTATCTCCATTCACTTCCCTTCCTCCACAATGCCTTTCTACTATTGCTAAATATTCGGAAAAGAAAATAGGTTCTTATTATATCTTCTTAATCTACTTTCATTTCTTCTATTCTATTATATTTAGATTTAAATTTAGAATTGTTTCGAGATTTAGATTTATAAATATAAAAATTCTAATACATGTGAGCTTATATGTAGAGATTTAAAAGGTTGATCTTGTTCGTTCTTGAAGGCCAAATCCATTATTTATCCATTCACTTATCTTGTTGCTTCTTAAGCTTTGTGAGTGGAATCTCATCAAGTTATTATTTTCCATAATTTGATATTTATGGATTTGGATTGTTATGTAACGACCCGCACTTTTACAGATAATAAATAATTTATTTACTTATTTAAATAAAGGTTTGGTAATTTAAAATGACCAAAATAAAATAATAAGGAATATTTAATTAATATAATAATTAAATAATATATTTAAATTCCAGAATAGTCGAAAATAGTAGAATTCACAATACGATGTGAATTGGATCATATAAAAGCTATAATTTAGTTTGGAATTTGATTTAGAATAACGAATATATTATTTAAATGAAGTTTGAAGGTATAATTATATTATAATTATAATCGACCTCGAAATGGTGCTACAGTTCATAATTTGGCGATTAGAACTTTAAACGAATATACAAAATCTGTTTTAAATCAGATTTCTATGAAACAAGAAACGTTCGGAGCTAGTGAAGTATATTTTTCTAATGGAAGAGAAAAATCGGGATTTCGTCGTGTAGATTTTGAGTTATGTCTAAATCAAATTTTCGAAAAGTTGCTATGGAATTCCTTTATAATTTATAGCGATTTATTTATATTATAAATGGATTTTTCAATATAAATTGAATATCGATTCAATCGGGATTTTGAATATCGAGTTATAAATCCAATTGGAGTTGTATGATATTCTATTGTGAATATATATACGATAATATTTATTCACAAAAGTTAAATCTAATTAATTTTAAATATATTTATATATTTAAATGGGTTATTTAGAGCTTTAAAAATAGCCAATTTTGCAAACGACCTCTGTTTTCAGCGAAACTAATTTTATTGTATCTGCAATATTAAATTATTGTTAGATTTCAATTTTCGTGATTTTTGAAGTCAGTACGTGGCCGTACGGGGTTTTAATGTGAAAAACAAGCAATATTATGACGGTTAAAATTACGTTGTGTGAGAAAACGAAGTTGGAATTCAACGAAACCAGTTTCGTTGGGTCCATAATGTCAAATTGTAGCTGCGTGTCTAGTTTCATTGAATTTGGGTATTACATGTGGTCTTACGGATTTTAAATGACAAATACATATAATGATCGATTAAAATTGGATAAAATAATGAATATAAAAATATTTAAAATTTTCTATAAATACTACCAACATTCTAACCCTAGGAATTCATTTTCTCTAGTCAACCCATACAACGCCGTTGTGTTTTCACTCACAACATTTCGTGAGTCCTCAAAGTAATCCAAACAAATGAAAATTTATATCTACAAATCATGAGAGTAGTATATATGGATTCCTCTCAACTCTCTCTTCATGCTCATGTGTTTTTGGTTGGGTTCGACGTCAGTTTGTTCTTTGGATTTTTATGCAGCGTCACCTAGTGTTCGAGATTTCGAGAAGTGGAGGCATCGATTTGAGATGCGAAGTTTATATTCGGATTCAGGAGAAAGGATAGCAGCTTGTTTGGATTTTTAGGAATTTATTAAAATAAATCATGTCGATCTTGTTTCTGTGATGTTCCGAGACCTGTTCGAATGCAATTCGAATGAAGGCTTCGAGATTAACAATTTGGATATGGGTTGAAAGAGATTTAGATGATAGGAATTTTGGTAACTTTAGTCTGATTTTTTAATGAAAGGAGGAGAGTAGTTTGGTGAAGAAGTGATCGAAATTGGATTTGGAAAACTTGCGGTTCTCTATGTATTCGATTTGGGGAAGAAGGCATGGAATTCCTGGGCTTTGGAATTGATGATGGGCCGGTGTTTTAAAAGGGGTGAGGTCCAAAATAAATATTGGAATTTAGTTTGTTTTTTAAATAGTGTTTGAACTTGTAATTGTTATAACTTCGTCATGCTGTATCAGAATTTCGAATGGTCAGATCCGTTAGGATCGTATGGACGAGAGCTACGCAATGGAACTGACTGGGAGTGGATTAGAGTCTGCTACAATTTATAGTGAAATAAACTGTTCGTCTGAATCAGTCTACAGTTATCGTTATTTAACGATGATCGTCCAATGTGAGTAGAACTCACCAACTCTACCAGTTCATATTTTCATAACGTATTTTTAGAACTGATGAATATTGATTGATTGTTGTGTGTTGACTGTTTGGTTGAACTGTTAATTGATTGGTTGAAAATATCGATATAGTTATATATATATATATATATATATATATCGTTATTTAAATATTGATTCTGTTTATCAGAATATTTCATATTGAAATGAAATTGATGTGAATTATATTGTGTAACATCTGTGGATGCAGGGAAACAAGTCAGAGGAATCCAACTAGATTCCTCAACATTTACTTTACTGTTTTTCATATATAGTGATATATGATTTGATATATAATCTGATGTTGGTGATGTGTGGTAGAATGATATTGATCATTGTTATATGGTACGTTAAATACCATAAGGGATACTGGAATGTTAAAAAGGAAATTTTCAATGTTATATTGAAGAAATATTTATAAAATCAAAGGATTTTATAAAAAGAAACATTTTCAAAATAAATAGATTATAAAAGAAATAATTATTTGGAAAATAAATATAGATAATTATAAAAGGAAATATTTGTAAAACATTTACAAATACAGTTGAAAAGGAAATACATGTAAAACATTTACAAATAGAATTAAAAAGGAAATATTTGTAAAACATTTACAAATAGAATTGAAAAGGAAATATTTGTAAAACATTTACAAATAAAATTGAAAAGGAATCGAAAAGGAAATATTAATTTGTTAAATAAATAAAATTATAAAAGGAATATTTATTTGGAAAATAAATAGGATTATAAAAGGGAATTAACGAGATATAAAAGAGTTATCGATTAGAGTTAAAGGATAGAGTTATATGAATAGAGTTAATTGAATAGTGTTATCGATTAGAGTTAATCGAATAGTGCTAATCAATTAGAGTTATCAATTAGAGTTATCGATTAGAGTTAATTGATAGAGTTAATCGAATAGAGTAAATCAATTAGAGTTATCGATTAGAGTTAAAGGATAAAGTTAATTGAATAGAGTTAATTGAATAGAGTTATCGATTAGAGTTAATCGAATAGAGTAAATCAATTAGAGTTATCGATTAGAGTTAATTGATAGAGTTAATCGAATAGAGTAAATCTATTAGAGTTGTCGATTAGAGTTAAAGGATAGAGTTAATTGAATAGAGTTATCGATTAGAGTTAATCGAATAGTGTTAATCAATTAGAGTTATCAATTAGAGTTATCGATTATAGTTAATTGATAGAGTTAATCGAATAGAGTAAATCAATTAGAGTTATCGATTAAAGTTAAAGGATAGAGTTAATTGAATAGAGTTATCGATTAGAGTTAATCGAATAGAGTAAATCAATTAGAGTTATTGAATAGAGTTATTGAATAGAGTTAATTGAATAGAGTTTATTCGAATAGAGTTAATAGAGTTAATCGAATATAGTTTATTTGAATAGAGTTAAAAGAGTTAATCAAATATAGTTTATTCGAGTAGAGTTAAAGGAGTTAATCGAATATAGTTTATTCGAATAGAGTTAAAGGAGTTAATCGGATATAGTTTATTCGAAAGGATTTAATCAAATGTAGTTTATTCGAGTAGAATTAAAGGAGTTAATCGAATATAGTATATTCGAATAGAGTTAAAAGAGTTATCGAATATAGTTTATTCGAAAGGAGTTAATCGAATATAGTTTATTCGAAAGGAGTTAAGTGATAAGAGTTAATGAATTAAAGTTAATCGAGTTAAAGTTAATGGAGTTAGGGTTAATTGATTTGAGTTAATCGAGTTATATTTTGGAGTTAGATATTTCAGAAGTAGGGATTATAATGCTATAGTTATAACCAATGTTTTTCAATAAAGAAGTGGATTCATAAATAGAATCCGAGAGTTACGTAAGGAAGTTTGTTAAGATTTAAAGAGTGAACTTTGTCTATTTCGAGATTAGAAATGTTGTTCAGTTAAGGTCTGAGAGGTAGTTATACCCCAACTTGATTGGCTTCGTTTTTAACTAAGGAATGGTTAAGGTTCGATAGTGAAGGTTGGTTAAGTGAAATTAGTTAATGAGTGTAATGTTTTGAGTTGGCATAGAGATGTTTTATTTAAACATCTGTTTAAATCCAATGAATGAGTTTTGGAATCAATTTCCAAATAAAATCAGAGGTATTTTCTAATCCTAGAAAATGAAATGTTGATGATAAAGAATACTGTTCAGTGATACGTGAAAAAGAGATGGATATGTTTTCCAATGATTAATAACGTATATTTTCTAAATTCAGAAAATAAGGAATGTTGAATATATGGAAATAGGAAATAAATAAATTAATGGACTGAAGAGATAAATGTTAAACGATGATTAACCAATATAATTTCCATCTGGAAATAATATCGTTGTTTGCATACGTGTTTTTCTTTGATAGCTAACTCACCGACTACCAAAGTTTTTGACCATTTTTCCGTCGTCATTACGGAGCGACCGGATCAGATTCATTATCTGGAAACCACTCTTTATGGGCGTTAGCATTGCTATCAAATATGATGAAGATAATTAAAGACAGAGTTATGCAAGCGATGTCCTTTTTACAGAATAGTGCCTTCGGTTTGTCCAGTCCTAGGACAACCTGTATGGAAGAATGTCTGACAGAGTATATTTAATGGATCATGTAAGTTGATCTCTTCAAACATATGTACATTTGGTGGCAGAGGAATTCGTTTCTCTTAGTTGTATACCCGTTGTATTTTTGGGGAAATCAATTTGTGATTTGGTGGGTATGACGATGTGACATTCGAAGTGAATAATTGTGTGATCTATCAGAGATAAGCGTGGCCTCTAGCCTCACAACCGGGGAAATGACAAAAAATCGGGCAGGCAGCATGGCTAAGTGGTTGGCTGCCAAGTAGGGCGTATTATCACCTATCTAGAAACATTCATTTCATTCTTTAATCTATTCGATGTTGTCCCATTCGGGAAGCGGTTGCTGATCCCAACCGTTGGTGACATACATTCGATACATTCAAGCGAAATGAGTGGTCGGTCATGTGTGGCCGGGTTGCAAGATGTTCTTGTTGAACCCAGTGTATTCCTCTTTGGAGGTACACTATCGCAAGGTGGTTCTATACCTTGTCATAGTTGGTAATCCATCATCCAATAAGTGCTCGCGGTTCTATACCTTGTCATAGTTGGTATATCTGAAAAATCCTAATTACTTGACTGCCCATACAAAATTGCCAATTTTGCAAACAATCTCTGTTTTCAGCGAAACTAATTTTATTGTATCTGCAATATTAAATTATGGTTAGATTTCAATTTTCGTGATTTTTGAAGTCAGTATGTGGTTGTACGGGGTTTTAATGTGAAAAACAAGCAATATTATGACAGTTAAAAATACGTTGTGTGAGAAAACGAAGTTGGAATTCGACGAAACCAGTTTCGTTGGGTCCATAATGTCAAATTGTAGCAGCGTGTCTAGTTTCATTGAATTTGGGTAATACATGTGGTCGTACGGATTTTAAACGACAAATACAAATAATGATCGATTAAAATTGGATAAAATAATGAATATAAAAATATTTAAAACTTTTCTATGAATACTACCAACATTCTAACCCTAGGAATTCATTTTCTCTGGTCAACCCATACAACGCCGTTGTGTTTTCACTCACAACATTTCGTGAGTCCTCAAATTAATCCAAACAAATGAAAATTTATATCTATAAATCATGAGAGTAGTATATTTGGATTCCTCTCAACTCTCTCTTCACGCTCATGTGTTTTTTGTTGGGTTCGACGTCAGTTTGTTCTTTGGATTTTTATGCAGCGTCATATTGGGTTCGAGATTTCGAGAAGTGGAGGCATCGATTTGAGATGCGAAGTTTATATTCGGATTCAGGAGAAAGGATAGCAGCTTGTTTAGATTTTTGGGAATTTATTAAAATAAAACATGTCGATCTTGTTTCTGTGATGTTCCGAGACCTGTTTGAATGCAATTCGAATGAAGGCTTCGAGATTAACACTTTGGATATGGGTTGAAAGAGATTTAGATGATAGGAATTTTGGTAACTTTAGTCTGATTTTTTAATGAAAGGAGGATGAGCATTTTGGTGAAGAAGTGATCGAAATTGGCTTTGGAAAACTTGCGGTTCTCTATGTATTCGATTTGGGGAAGAAGGCATGGCAGTCCTGGGCTTTGGAATTGATGATGGGCCGGTGTTTTAAAGGGGTGAGGCCCAAAATAAATATTGGAATTTAGTTTGTTTTTTAAATAGTGTTTGAACTTGTAATTGTTATAACTTCGTCATGCTGTATCAGAATTTCGAATGGTCAGATACGTTAGGATCGTATGGACGAGAGCTACGCAATGGAACTGACTGGGAGTGGATTGGAGTCTGTTACAATTTATAGCGAAATAAATTGTCCGTTTGAATCAGTCTACAATTATCGTTATTTAACGATGATCGTCCAATGTGAGTAGAACTCACCAACTCTACCAGTTCATATTTTCATAACGTATTTTTAGAATTGATGAATATTGATTGATTGTTGTGTGTTGATTGTTTGGTTGAACTGCTAATTGATTGGTTGAAAATATCGATATAGTTATATATATATATATCGTTATTTAAATATTGATTCTGTTTATCATAATATTTCATATTCAAATGAAATTGATGTGAATTATATTGTGTAACATCTGTGGATGCAGGGAAACAAGTCAGAGGAATCCAACTAGATTCCTCAACATTTACTTTACTGTTTTTCATATATAGTGATATATGATGTGATATATAATTTGTTATTAGTGATGTGTGTTAGAATGATATTGATCATTGTTATATGGTACGTTAAATACCATAAGGGATACTGGAATGTTAAAAAGGAAATTTTCAATGTTATATTGAAGAAATATTTATAAAATCAAAGGATTTTATAAAAAGAAACATTTTCAAAATAAATAGATTAGAAACGAAATAATTATTTGGAAAATAAATATAGAGAATTATAAAAGGAAATATTTGTAAAACATTTACAAATACAATTGAAAAGGAAATACATGTAAAACATTTACAAACAGAATTAAAAAGGAAATATTTGTAAAACATTTACAAATAGAATTGAAAAGGAAATATTTGTAAAACATTTACAAATAAAATTGAAAAGGAATAGAAAAGGAAATATATATTTGTTAAATAAATAAAATTACAAAAGGAATATTTATTTGGAAAATAAATAGGATTATAAAAGGGAATTAACGAGATATAAAAGAGTTATCGATTAGAGTTAAAGGATAGAGTTATATGAATAGAGTTAATTGAATAGAGTTATCGATTAGAGTTAATCGAATAGTGTTAATCAATTAGAGTCATCAATTAGAGTTATCGATTAGAGATAATTGGTAGAGTTAATCGAATAGAGTAAATCAATTAGAGTTAAAGATTAGAGTTAAAGGATAGAGTCAATTGAATAGAGTTAATTGAATAGAGTTATCGATTAGAGTTAATCGAATAAAGTTAATCAATTAGAGTTAATTGATAGAGTTAATCGAATAGAGTAAATCAATTAGAGTTATCGATTAGAATTAAAGGATAGAGTTAATTGAATAGAGTTAATTGAATAGAGTTATCGATTAGAGTTAATCGAATAGTGTTAATCAATTAGAGTTATCAATTAGAATTATCAATTAGAGTTATCGATTATAGTTAATTGATAGAGTTAATCGAATAGAGTAAATCAATTAGAGTTATCGATTAAAGTTAAAGGATAGAGTTAATTGAATAGAGTTAATTGAATAGAGTTATCGATTAGAGTTAATCGAATAGAGTAAATCAATTAGAGTTATTGATTAGAGTTATTGAATAGAGTTAATCGAATAGAGTTTATTCGAATAGAGTTAAAAGAGTTAATCGAATATAGTTTATTTGAATAGAGTTAAAAGAGTTAATCAAATATAGTTTATTCGAATAAAGTTAAAGGAGTTAATCAAAGTTTATTTGAATAGAGTTAAAGGAGTTAATCGAATATAGTTTATTCGAAAGGATTTAATCAAATATAGTTTATTCGAATAGAGTTAAAGGAGTTAATCAAATATAGTTTATTCGAATAGAGTTAAAGGAGTTATCGAATATAGTTTATTCGAAAGGAGTTAATCGAATATAGTTTATTCGAAAGGAGTTAAGTGATAAGAGTTAATGAATTAAAGTTAATCGAGTGAAAGTTAATGGAGTTAGGGTTAATTGATTTGAGTTAATCGAGTTATATTTTGGAGTTAGATATTTCAGAAGTAGGGATTATAATGCTATAGTTATAACCAATGTTTTTCAATAAAGAAGTGGATTCATAAATAGAATCCGAGAGTTACGTATAGGAAGTTTGTTAAGATTTAAAGAGGGAACTTTGTCTATTTCGAGATTAGAAATGTTGTTCAGTTAAGGTCTGAGAGGTAGTTATACCCCAACTTGATTGGCTTCGTTTTTAACTAAGGAATGGTTAAGGTTCGATAGTGAAGGTTGGTTAAGTGAAATTAGTTAATGAGTGTAATGTTTTGAGTTGGCATAAAGATGTTTTATTTAAACATCTGTTTAAATCCAATGAATGAGTTTTGGAATCATTTTTCAAATAAAATCAGAGGTATTTTCTAATCCTAGAAAATGAAATGTTGATGATAAAGAATACTGTTCAGTGATACGTGAAAAAGAGATGGATATGTTTTCCAATGATTAATAACGTATATTTTCTAAATTTAGAAAATAAGGAATGTTGAATATATGGAAATAGGAAATAAATAAATTAATGGACTAAAGAGATAAATGTTAAACGATGATTAACAGATATAATTTCCATCTGGAAATAATATCGTTGTTTGCATACATGTTTTTCTTTGATAGTTAACTCACCGACTACCGAAGTTTTTGACCATTTTTCCGTCGTCAATACGGAGCGACCGGATCAGATTCATTATCTGGAAACCACTCTTTATGGGCGTTAGGGTTGCAATCAAATATGATGAAGATAATTGAAGACAGAGTTATGCAAGCGATGTCCGGTTTACAGAATAGTGCCTTCGGTTTGTCCAGTCCTAGGACAACCTGTATGGAAGAATGTCTGACAGAGTATATTTAATGGATCATGTAAGTTGATCTCTTCAAATGTATGTACGTTTGGTGGCAGAGGAATTCGTTTCTCTTAGTTGTATACCCGTTGTATTTTTGGGGAAATCAATTTGTGATTTGGCGGGTATGACGATGTGACATTCGAAGTGAATAATTGTGTGATCTATCAGAGATAAGCGTGGCCTCTAGCCTCACAACCGGGAAATGACAAAAATCGGGCAGGCAGCATGGCTAAGTGGTTGGCTGCCAAGTAGGGCGTATTATCACCTATCTAGAAACATTCATTTCATTCTTTAATCTATTCGATGTTGTCCCATTCGGGACACGGTTGCTGATCCCAACCGTTGGTGATATACATTCGATACATTCAAGCGAAATGAGTGGTCGGTCATATGTGGCCGGGTTGCAAGATGTTCTTGTTGAACCCAGTGTATTCTTCTTTGGAAGTACACTATCGGAAGGTGGTTCTATACCTTGTCATAGTTGGTAATCCATCATCCAATAAGTGCTCGCGATTCTATACCTTGTCATAGTTGGTATATCTGAAAAATCCTGATAGTTGGAATATCCATCATCCAATATAGTTGGTAATCCATCAAGTAATCAGGATTTTCTCCGAAAGTGCGCTGTACACATGTCCGCTAGCACGGGACGGTCATCAAAGAAAGGAAAGAAGATGAAAGAACCAACAAGGAATCTGTAGAATATCTCACAGCGCATGGAATGAAATATAATAACAACATGACATAAAACAGGCGAGGCAGTGCATAAGCAGAAACTAAAACTAAACATCATAGCAGCGGAAATCCAAATACAGCTTATGTTCCATGACCATCACTATTACAACTTTAAACTGTCTCTAAATAAAAAGAAAACAAAAGAAGGAGGTACACTACTAATGCTCAAGAGTGACCTTCAACAACACAGGGAGAATATCTATATATCATACGTGGAAGCCTCCTTCTCGTCTCCGGTACAGCTACTCGTGCATGCCACCTAACCTATCTCTAGCCTGCTCGTTTAGGAGCACCCAGAGTAATAAGAAGAGACATAAAACTCCGGGTCAGAAAAAAGTCTGGTATGAGCGATAAGCAGCAAAACAAAACAATAACAGGTATAATCCAATCATACCTGAACCTGGACCTGCAACCAAAGACTTAGCACAATATACCGCTCAATACTCTAAGGTGCCACTAACACATGGTGTAAAGAATACGGGGGTGGAGGTGTACATGTCATAGTGATGGCAAACAGTCAAGCATAGCAACTATCCTCACATCTCTCGCTCAGTGCGTAAAGCATACAATATCTACTACTTTGGTCACCTAATCTTTGGGCCATGATGGAGTCCAACCCCATATAACTATCACTACAAGCCCCTAATCTGTCTCTCAGTGGTGAACCAAAATTATAGGTATAGATAACCCCTTTGCACATGTCCCGCAGCAAAGCCCAACTGATGAAGTCCACTTGTTGGTTCCCAACTGTATTCTGAGTACCAACTTCCCACTTGGACTACCTTTGCATCTCGGGTTTTGGTCGTCACCTTCTTCTCCGGACCGGTCTTCATTTCTTCACTTCTCTGCTTCGGGTCGTGGTCACCAACTCCTCGGTTTAGATCGAGTTCCTCCACTCGGATCGGTTCGAGCCACCTGCATCGGATCGGGTCGTGATGTCCTCCACTAGTTCCACAATCCTCCTCGGGTCGGGTCATGGTCACCCAACAAGGTCGGATCGGGTCGTGATGAGTTCCTCTGATCCTGTCCTCCTTCCCAAGCGCTTTGGGTCAGGTCCACATCTCCAAGCGGTTTGGATCGGGGAGAGCTCTCTGGTTTACGATCTTCCATGGCCATCAGTTCACGAGCTTTCAGGCGGTTCAGATCGGGCTCCATCACCACCAGCGGGTCGGTTCGGAGAAGATACTCCATGATCGGGTCGGTTCGGGTAGGGGCGATCCGATCCGGTCCCTGCATATTTTCCTGCAACTTCTTCCAGTGACTGTTTACGCCATTCGACGGCGTTTTCTACCAATCTAACACTTATAGACAACCACAAAGCATACTATATAGTCATAGCAACATGTATAATCATCCACAAACAGCAAAACAACAATCATAGCATGTAAAATGGATCAAAAATACCCAAAATCCCATATTTTCCCTTAAGCATGTTTAAGCAAAACAAATGATATGATTAGCAAAACTTAACCAAATCGAACCAAATTTCTAACAGAGGTCTAAAACATTATTTTCGAATTTATAAATATTTTTCCAAAATTTTATCATGTCTAATATCGTTAATCTTCACTAATTACCCTTAATTAACCGTAATTTGTGCAAAACTATGCAAATCACTCACCTTTGCCACAAGTAAAACTCAGATCTGAAATGAATCTCTATTTGGCATGAATATTGATGTCTAACAGCAGTTCTAACTCTGAAATGGTGCTATTTCTCCTTGATTTGTTGTAGTTTAAGCCTAATCTTGATTAAGAAGTGATTAGAGGTGTTTTTACATGTTGAAGGCCATTGTTAGTTTGAAGAGAGTATTTGTGGCGGCTGGAAAATGAGTGAAAAACCGAAATTCTAACCCTAGCAGCCCTTAAATACCTCTAATCCCAAAATCCCCCATTGGGCCTAGCAGCTAATCACCCTGTTAAGCCCAATTAGCTGTTTTTAACCCTCTAAACCTTAGCTCAGCCATATCTCCCAAACGTTAAGTCCGTTTGGCTATTATGACCACTCTACGGAAAGGTAAACTATCAAAGATATCTAATGGAAGTGGTTTGAGGTCAAAACTCCTTATCAATCAAAAGTTATGGACGAAACAAGATCAGCTAGGGGCAAAATGGTCATTTAAAAATCGACAAAAAATCATGAACATGTGAAATGACCCCAATAGTCGTCCCCCAAAGTTACATGACCATACGACCTTCTATGATGATGAAATAAATATTCTACGATCCTCTGACGCGTAGAATGTGGGTCGTTACACTCTTCCCCCCTTAAGAAATTTTGCCCCCGAAATTCCTTAACTAAGAACAAACAATGGATCCCGCATGCCTACCAGCCATACACAACATTCAAACATGCAAAACAAACAGAACCAATTCAATCCTAGCATGCGGTTTACTAACAAGGGAAGAATCATCGCCGCTAAAATCTTACCATGCAAAGAGCTTTGGATACGACTTTCTTATGTCACCTCTACTTCCTAAGTATAGTCGTTCTCTCGCCATCGATTCTCATCTCTACCCTAGAGGTGATTTCCAATAGGTTAGGATCGTTCATCTGGCTGGAACCGATCCACTCAATCCAGATCGATCTAATCGTCAAGCTTACTAGCGTTTCTGAATCCAATTCGCACTTAGGTCTAAAGTCATCTCCCATGATATACTCTTGTTGCTTGCATTCCAGAAACATAGCCTCTAAACTGGCATGTCTCCTACTCAATTCATCAACTATCGCACCCAGTCCGGTACTATGGCATCCATCTATACTGTCATCTACTTAGGTAATCCAATCCTATACACCAAATTTCCAACTACATTCCAAATGTCCTTTCAAGTCCAACTTGAATCCTTCCTACATTCGTACTGCAGATCCAACGTACATTCACCTCCTAGAGGCAAACTTGACCCATCCAATGAACCTAGGTACTCCACTTATACTCGTACTACACGTCCAACGTACATTCACCTTCTAAAGGTGAACTAGACTTATCCAATGAATCTAGGTACTCTACCTTCGAGTCCAAGTCCAACTTGAAGCTCCTATATCCGCTGAATCTCCAAGGTCAACGGACGCTCCACAATGCCCAACATACTTCAAGTCTAACGTAAAGTATCTTACACCCGTCATATCACCATGATCAACAAACTTATACTATTTCCATTCAAGAGGATCCTACAGGTGATACTCAAGAGGAGAAAGGTAGGAACAAACACAACCATAGCATCCATCAAAAAAATCCTATCTATCACCTGCTAAAGCCATGAATACGTCGATACCTGTATGTCTGGTCTAACCAACATCAATAACTAATGGAAGCGCTGCCTCCAAACAGAGTACCGTATGTCCAACGTACATTTATCCTCCAAGGATAAGTAGATCACGTCAAAAGGATCCAAGGTAAATGGGCGTCCCCAGATTCCCCTGCTTTTAGTCCGCCTGAAACACTCGAGTCTCACCTAAGTCTGTCCATTATCTTGCTGCCCTCCCGAGTCCAACTCGAGCCAATCCAATTCCTTGCAGCCTTCTCGAGTCCAACTCGAGTCAATCTATTACCCATAAACTCAGACCCAGTCTTGAGTATACATTACCTACAAACCCTAGTCCAACGTGAGTCGTCTCCCTATTTGTTGCCGCTCCAAGATCAACGAACACTTATTTTCTTTTACGAGTTCAAATCCAAATTGAATCGTCCTAACCTTCGTTGTATCTTCCATGATCAACGAACACATCCTATTTTTTTCAAAAAGAACATCAACATAGGGTCCTAAACAATCCTTTACTTTGTATCTTTCTCAAGTCCCACTCGAGTCATCTCATAAACCTATCGAGTCTAACTCGGGGCAGTCCATACCATCAAATAGTCTTATCCTGTCACAGCTGCCCATTACTTCTCGAGTAAACCAAGATATCATCCAATGAATATCACGACAACTACTTATCTCTCGAGCAAACCATCCTAGTCGACTTCGACATTCCCTAAGTACAAGCCCCAAAGGCCTAAACCAATATCAGACAAGCACCCAAGGAAATATCTCTCTCGAGTTCAGACAGTCTACGTGAGTTGATATGAGCAAAACATCCAAACACTCAAGCATCCGTAACTAACTCTGGCTATCCTTGCCAATCGTGCTTGAGACCACCGTCGATCGCATGGCCAAATCCTGCCAAACTAATGTACATCCAATGTACGTTTGCTTCTCTAATTCTCGTTATCATCTTCATCATAAGGTAGGCGATCCAATACCACCTTTCGTCCATCATCCATTATAAAGGTCGTCAAAGACACTTCACAATCTACTATCACTCTATACCTTTGGAGTCAATCGGCTCCCAAAATCAAGCTAGACCTAGTTAAGCTCAAAATAAAGCAATCACAACAAACATGCATTCATGATTCGATAAGACCAAATTATGACAAATCCTACAAAGGCTAGTCAAACCAGCTATCGGGTTTGTCACTACTAAAGGTCTATCGACTACCTCGGTTTCCAATTCCAACCTATCTACCAGGTCACTAGGTACGAAGGAATGGGAAGTCCCGATATCAAACAAACTCGAACAGAAACATCTTAAATAGGAAGCATACCTCGAATAACGACACCTTTTTCCTTCTGCGCCGTAGTTGGGGCATTCGACGAAGAAGGAACAGTGTTGATAGCATATGCTTTCACGATCTACTTCTCCTTAGGAGGTTATGGACATTCATTCTTGTTATGTCCCGCTTGGCCACAATTAAAGCACTTCCTTTCCCCAGGCTTTTCCTGACAATCTCTGGCATAGTGGCCCTTCTTGCCACAGCTAAAGCACTTGCCATCTTTCTTATTTTTCTTATTTTTCTTATTCTGACCATTCATGGTTTGGTCTTGTTTCCTCTTATTCTGGGAATTATTCTTGCCTCCACCGCCTGCTTGCGGCTTTGGCTCCTCTGCAGATGAAATAGAAACCTCAGTCTTTGGCTTAGGGTAAAGACTCTTTGACCTTAATGCCTTTCCTACAATTGATTCAAACGTCTCATCGATGTGGTTTATAAGCCTTTCTCCCAAGTACCCATCTAAACCAGTTATGAACTTCTCGTTCTTCTTCTCGGCGGTATCTATAAGGGATAATCCATATTTCGATAAAGTATCGAACACAGAAATATACTCTGAGACTGCCCTACCAATCTGCTTATGCTCCAAGAACTTCCTAAACAATTCTGACTTCTGAGCAGCTGGGATAAACTTATCACTGAAACGAGTTCTAAACTGATCCCAAGTGACTTGATCCTCTGTAGTAGCTGCCTTAGTAGCATTCCACCAATTCATTGCCCGTCCTTGTAGCTGACTGGATGCTAGCCTTCTATTCATCGCATCCTCGATACCCAAGTCTTCGAAGAAATGTTCACAACTATCCAACCAATCTTGGACATCCGTAGCCGATTCCGTTCCATGGAACGGCTTCCCACCAAGACTAGTATAATCCTTATTCAGCTTGGCGAAATCGGCCCTAGGTGCTTGCACTACTGGACCACCACCATTACCAGCATTGGGAGCTGCCCTCTGCGCATCCCTAAGCATCTCTCTCATAAAGTTGGTGAACATCGCCCTCATATCAGGGCCATTCATATTGTTAGCCCTTGGACCCATGTTCCTCAAGTTTTGGCTCGTCGTTCAATCTATAAAGAGAAAACGATTAACCATCTCTTCAGTGGTGCCAGTGAAGTGCGACTCCACCCTTAACTATACTAATAGCATATATATTGCTAGCTTTTGAAAAAAAAATATAACAAATACGCGCTCTCATATACGTATGCTATCTCTCCCTGATGTCTTCCCTAGGTTACCTACGCAACCTAGGCTCTGATACTCTGTGTGATGGCCCGCCCCGCATTAACCGACATTTTCTCCGAAAGTGCGATGTACACATGTCCGCTAGCACGGAACGGTCGTCAAAGAAAGGAAAGAAGATGAAAGAACCAACAAGGAACCTATAGAATGTCTCACAGT
This sequence comes from Allium sativum, assembly GCA_030737875.1. Classification (NCBI taxonomy): domain Eukaryota; kingdom Viridiplantae; phylum Streptophyta; class Magnoliopsida; order Asparagales; family Amaryllidaceae; genus Allium; species Allium sativum. The sequence continues at coordinate 610,634,053 of CM060918.1, read as the reverse complement.
GCACGGAATAAAATATAATAACAACATACTTGACATAAAACAGGCGAGGCAGTGTATAAGAAGAAACTAAAACTAAACATCATAGCAGCGGAAATCCAAATACAGCTTATGTTCCATGACCATCATTATTACAACTTTAAACCGTCTCTAAAGCAAAAGTAAACAAAAGAAGGAGGTACACTACTAATGCCCAAGATTGACCTTCAACAACATAGGGAGAATATCTATATATCATACGTGGAAGCCTCCTGCTCGTCTCCGGTACAGCTACTCGTGCATGCCACCTAACCTGTCTCTAGTCTGCTCGTTTAGGAGCACCCAGAGTAATAAGAAGAGATATAAAACTCTGAGTCAGAAAAAAGTCTGGTATGAGCAATAAGCAGCAAAACAAAACAATAACAGGTATAATCCAATCATACCTGAACCTGGACCTGCAACCAAAGAGTTAGCACAATATACCGCTCAATACTCTAAGGTGCCACTAACACATAGTGTAAAGAATACGGGGTGGGGGTTTACATGTCATTGTGATGGAAAACAATAAAGCATAGCAACTATCCTCACATATCTCGCTCAGTGCGTAAAGCATACGATATCTACTACTTTGGTCATCTAATCTTTGGGCCATGACGGAGTCCAACCCCGTATAACTATCACTACAAGCTCCTAATCTGTCTCTCAGTGGTAAACCAAAATTATAGGTATCGATAACCCCTTTGCACACGTTTCGCAGCAAAGCCCAACTCATAAAGTCCACTCGTTGGCTCCCAATTGGATCCTTAGTGCAAACTTCCCACTTGAACTACCTTTGCATCTCGGGTTTTGGTCTCACCTTCTTCTCCGGATTAGTCTTCATTTGTTCACTTCTCTGCTTCGGGTCGTGGTCACCAGCTCCTCGGTTCAGATCGAGTTCCTCCATTCGGATCGGTTCGAGCCACCTGCATCGGATTGGGTCGTGATGTCCTCCACTAGTTCCATCATCCTCCTCGGGTCGGGTCATGGTCACCCAACATGGTCGGATCGGGTCGTGATGAGTTCCTCCGATCCTGTCCTCCTTCCCAAGCGCTTCAGGTCGGGTCCACATCTCCAAGTGGTTCGGATCGGGGAGAAAACTCTAGTTTGCGATCTTCCATGGCCATCAGTTCACGAGCTTCCAGGCGGTTCGGATCGGGCTCCATCACCACAAGCGGGTCGGTTCGGAGAAGATACTCCACGATCGAGTCGGTTCGGGTAGGCGCGATCTGATCCGGTCCCTGCATATTTTCCTGCAACTTCTTCCAGTGACTGTTTACGCCATTCGACGGCATTTTCGACCAATCTGACACTTCTAGACAACCACAAAGCATATTATACAGTCATAGCAACATGTATAATCATCCACAAACAGCAAAACAACAATCATAGCATGTAAAATGGATCAAACATACCCAAAATCCCATATTTTCCCTTAAGCATGTTTAAGAAAAACAAATGATATGATTAGCAAAACTTAACCAAATCAAACCAAATTTCTAACAGAGATCTAAAACATTATTTTTGAATTTATAAATATTTTCCCAAAATTTTATCATGTCTAATTTCGTTAATCTTCACTAATTACCCTTAATTAACCGTAATTAGTGCAAAACTATGCAAATCACTCACCTTTGCCACAAGTAAAACTCAGATCTGAAATGAATCTCTATTTGGCAAGAATACTGATGTCTAGCAGCAGCTCTAACTCTGAAATGGTGTTATATCTCCTTGATTTGATGTAGTTTAAGCCAAAACTTGATTAAGAAGTGATTAGAAGTGTTTTTAAATGTTGGAGGCCATTGTTAGGTTGAAGAGAATATTTGTGGTGGGTGGAATATGAGTGAAAAACCGAAATTCTAACCCTAGCAGCCCTTAAATACCTCTAATCTCGAAATCCCCAATGGGCCTAGCAGTAATCACACGGTTAAGCCCAATTAGCTGTTTTTAACCCTATAAACCTTAATTCAGCCATATCTCCCAAACGGTAAGTCTGTTTGGCTATTATGACCACTCTACGGAAATGTAAACCATCAAACGAATCTAATGGAAGTGGTTTTTAGGTTAAAACTCCTTATTAATCAAAAGTTATGGACGAAACAAGATCAGCTTGGGCAAAATGGTCATCTAAAAATTGACAAAAATCATGAACATGGGAAATGACCCCAACAGTCGTCCCCCAAAGTTACATGACCATGCGACCTTCTATGATGATCAAATAAATATTCTATGATCCTCTGATGCGTAGAATGTGGGTCGTTACAATTATGTAGCTATAGTTATTTCCGCTGTGTTGTAAGTGTTATACTCTAATAATGTTACTGTATACATATACTGAATTTATTTCAAAGATATGTATCTATTATATATTGTTCGTTCCGCTGTGAGATTCGTGTTTACTCTGATGTTGTATGTTCTTCTTCTTCTTCTATTCTAAGTTTCTATCTTATCTATTCACACCCTCTGTTTTCTTTCTATTAGTTTTTTGGTTTCCAGTGTGATTTAGGTTGGACTTGTGTTATTTGGTCAGCTCAAATTGTACCGGAATTTCGTGACACTACATGTTATATCTTGGGGGATTCAGGATACTCGAAAAGAAAACATGATCAATCCCCTCCAATCCTCCATTTATTTTATTGTTCGTAAAATGTTCAATCAAGTTATAATTAGGTCTCGGGTTGTTGTATTGGTAAGAGGACATAATTCTTTTGTTTGATTTTTTGTGTCATTCGGATTTTTTATACTGAATTAATTCGTTTTCATTTTAGTTTCATGTAAATTCACATGCTTGGTTTTATAGTAAAAGATTAAGATTTAGATAGTTGTAAATTCAATAGGTTTGAATCTTTATTCCTTGAAATAGATGATTTGAACATATTATTTACCATATATCTAAATATTAATATTTTGCAAATAAAAAACAATAGAAAAAGGAATCTATTCAAAATAGACATTATAAATGTATATAGTTAAAAATATGTTCATCTTTTATTGTTGAAATAACTAAGTCAAAACCTAGGTTGCAAGTTTATATTTTGTATTATTTTTTCCATTTTATTGTCGTATGCACACTCATGTTATGGAATGAGGAAAATGTGGGAAATTTGACTTGTATACCTTAAGAATTTAATAGGATTTACATTTCAAATATGTGGTTAGGACGTTAATCTTGTTCGCTAAATTCATGTTTATATATATACACACACACACACATAACCGGCCCTGGTCCAGTGCAAATTGGGCACACGCAAAGGGCATCATCACGTCTAGGGCATAAAATTTACTTCTAGTAATAAAACGTGTAAACGAACGAAGGTGAAAATGCAAAATTAAATTGGGCGTTGGAGAAGAAACAGTGTGGAGAAGGCATACTGCAATGAAGCCCGATTCTCTGAAGATATGCAAGGGGAAACTGGGTAAGGGCCACAAGGCAAATTAAAGAAGTAAAATGTCACAATTTCAACTTCCAAGATCTGATGTTAGGCATCCCAATTTTTAAGTGCCCTACTTAGTTTGATTTTTGGCTAATCGGTAGAATTATGATTGTATATAGAACTAAAACATTAAAGTGAGAAGTGATGTTTTCTTTTCCACACTGTATGTTCATTCATTAGATAAGACTATCCCTTATCTTTTGTAGTGCTTTGACCATGCTAATTTTAGAGTGCAACTAAACTGAAATTGTTAAACCTCCGCTGCAGGATTTAAATACATATAATACTGCAGAGTTCAAACACTCAAGTTTATGGGATAAAAGATTCTTTTGTTTTGATCCTTACATTCATTACCTATAGGGTTTAATGGGTTCTTATTTATTACAGGCCTTCCCAAATTTTGTTATTTAAATTATTTATAGTTTTTTCTAGGCAAATGATACTGGTGACCTTTGTTTTTAAACATGCATGACTGGATTCTTTTGCTCTACGTAATAATTTAAACGAAATGCATCAAAATGTAAATTGCCTTTTAATTACTTTGTTTCTAGATATACTACAATTATTATGAAACATTGTTTTTAATCTATTTAGCATGTGTATATATTTTACAGTATTCAATGTTAGGAAATAACAATTTAATAAACAATGTCCTGTTATGAAAATAAGATGAATCTGATAATATAATTGAAATTCATCCCATAAATTGTAGAACAGTGACATAGTTCTTAATAGTTGATAATGTTCATTTAACTTATTTAATATTATATACCCAATTACATCAAAACTGACAATACCTTCCATTCACATTAAAGTTGTTTTATAATTTGGTTCCCTAATTCATGATTATAACACCTCAAAATAAAAAATGAAACGAGTAAATTAAATCACGATCATAACTAACTATTCCTAATTTGTTCTTTTATTTCTACATGAAAAATGTTTAATATCGTTGTGAATTTTTTTAAATCTTTGGGGCGTCATTTAGTATTTTGCCCTGGACATCATAAGTCTCAGGACCGGCTCTTTATATATATATATTTAGTGCGTTATAAATACGATTAAAATAGGAATAGAATTTACTGATAATAATTTATTTATACATTGTTAGTTAGTTGAAGATTGCTTGTTCACTGATAAATGTAGGAAGAATGGTACAAGTAAACTAAATTATCAGGAAAACAGGCATAGCTATTTGCTTCCACTAATAACTTAATGTTGAGGTTATATTAGAAATTTGTATCGCTATTTCAGACTTCTAGTGGGCAAACTAGTATTAAATGTTATGGCATGTGCAACACACTTGCATTAAAAATCCTAAAAAAATAATAAAATTTAAAACACCTATGCATTTTCGATATAAATAAATTAAAAGGTTTGTAATTTTTGGTAAGAGCATGAAGTCTGGTACTTGTAATAATTTTTGTTATCTAAAATTTACATTTTTGAACTTCTAATCTTGTGGTTGCATATAAGTTTATTTTTAGAACTTTTTACTAGTGTTTTTATTCATTTATAGCATGGTATGGCATGTCTAATGCAAGCACTTATAACGAACTCATAAAATACACAAAATTTAAAGGTTCTATTTTATTTTGTTATATATTATTTTAAAATATATTAAGAACTGTAATTTTTTTGTAGGAATAGAGTCGGAAATTGTAATCTTATTTGCAAATGTAACATACCGTCTTTCGTCCACTTCAAGTTGCTAATTAAACCAACTCAAACTGTTTGAAATGACCGAATGTTATTAGCTTCTGAGGTAAATAGAATAAATCACATAATCACAGACAAAGAAAAACAAAATATCACGCAGCGGAATAAATAAATTATACAATAGTAGTTCATGAAGCTACTAAATAAAAATCAAAATTTATACATAATATCAAAGTTACAAAATTAAATACAATGAAAGTCTAAATACAAGAATTTCTAATACAAAGGAGAAATAGCCAGAATCAACAGGTAGAGGTGATATCTTCAGCAGTCTCCAGCTTCAAAAGGCGAAATCTCAATACTGCAATTCACGATCTGACCTGAGCAATAATGCAAAACAAACAGCTCGGATTAGGACTAACATCTCATGGAAGTAAATCAACTCAAATGAAATGTTCAATAAGATGCATCAGTAACTTAAAGGATGTTGGGATCACCATCCTCTAAGGATCCGTTGAACTAATATCATATAATATAATACGTGATTATAATAGTGTATATGGTTGAATATAACATATTAAAATAGTGTAAGCGGAATTACATTTTTACCCTTACACCATTTATAATACCGTAGTCTATACATATACTGTAAAGTCCACAGTAACGTAGTGCCTATCAGAGGGCACACCATAGGTACAGTACAAATCAAAGTCGTAGGGGGCTCGATCAGGATAATATGACAAGGCACACGAGGAATGCCGATAGTAGGAATATACTAGTTGCATGCCCGGGTTGGTGGTAACGCATAGCTGCGACTACCCCCCACCTCGAACAACACTCCCAAATCACGGATGCACATCAAATCAAATCAATCAAACTGAGGGAATATAGTAATAAAGGATGAAGTGTTGTCAATGGAGGTAGCTAAGCCCACTAGGTCCGGCATAGCCCTGTTTTAGTCATGTTAATTATAACCCAAAGGTCAAGGATATCCATTATCGTTCTCTTTTTTCAAATCCAGTAAACGATTCCAAATCAACCTACTTCGTTCTTGAACTCCACCACGTATATATTTGTTAAAGTGGTTTTCGGTATTGGCAGAGAGTATGACAATATCCGATCCCGATCTCTTTAACAACCAAACGTTTTCATTTTTTCATACCGTGGCCATTTTAATAAAATCATAAATTGAAATAGATTGATTTTAAAAAAAATTAAATTCAAACCAAACAGTTTATGAATCAATTCCATATATAAAATTACTTCAATTCATATTCAATCAGTTTATAATCGAATTCATATATTCATATCAATTGTAAATTCAAATTCTTATTAATTATGCAGTTCACATTCATTTCCTATAAAGTTCAATATTTAAGTCAATTCAAAATTCACATTTAGTTGAACTAAAATCAAATTCATTGAACAAGTATCATTATATACATTCAAATCCTTAAACCATGAATTTAAATCGCAAAATCAAAACTTACCCACCTATTGAGTTTATTATTAAAGTTTATAAAATATATATAAAATAAGCATTGAAAATATATTTATAAATAATAAATTTATATGGAAAATAGCTTTATAAACATACATAGATTTAAAATAATTTATAAATAGTTTTAAAAAGAATAATTTATTATAACATATCGATTTAAAGTTAAAAATACATATATGATTAAATTTTACAGTTTAAAATAAATAAATTATAAGTAAAATCTTAAATAAGCATTTAAATACATTTTTACTCATAAAATCATTTTAAAACATATAATTTAAAAATTTACAAAATTTACATATAAATCTTTAAAATATAAATATAAAATATAAGATCTTAAATTAATATTATTACAATCAAATTTTCTGTAACAACCCAGGAATTCAGAACCAATTTAATTTTTTTATTTTAGCTATTTTTATGGATTTTGAATGCTTAAAATGGTTTATTTTAAACAATAACAACTAGAAATCTATTTTAATTATATAACGAGCCTGAAATTGCGTGGTAATTTGAAAATTCGATTTTAAATTTCAAAGGAATGTACATAATTCAAAATAAATTCGATTTCAGTAAAACCTGAAATATTTGAATCTATTTAATTATATCTTAATAACGAATGTGAAAAATTGAGATTTCATAATATAAATTGAAAGTTACGTCCAGTTTAAAATTTAGAATAATCGCTATAGAATTTATATATATTTTAGTATAATATATAGCCCTTAAAAATAGCCATTTTGCAAATGACCTCCATTTTCGATAAAACCATTATGGTTGGATCCGAATGTCAAATTATTGCTAAATTCCAATTTTCATAATTTTTGGAATTAATATGTGAGCGCAGTGAATTTAAACGTGTTTGGTAATTTCAATTTGAATTAAATCAACTGGAAGATGGCCATTTTTCAAACAACCTCCAAATCCGACGAAATTAGTTTTATTAGGACCGTATTGTCAAAACATAGCTAGATTTATTTTTCTGCGATTTTTGGAGTTAGTTTGTGGCCCCGATAAATTAAAATGTGCGTTTAAATTCAATATATATTAATTTACATTTTAATTATGATAAAAACTGTTCGAAACGATCGAATTGGCTTACGAAACATATTCCATTGTGTCCAGAATGGGGGCATTTTGCTAGGGACGATGGTCGTTGGGTTTGACTTGGAGTTCGAATGTAAAATTTCATAACGATTGAATAAAATATTATTCAAAAAATATATATAAACAAAATAAAATAACTAAAACCCTAATTCATTTAATTGATGCGCTGCCGCTGCTCATTGCGATCCAGGGTAGAAATTGTCAGTAATTCATCCCTCAATCTCTCCAAATCCAACCGATGATTATTCCAAACTTCCAACACTAAATTAAAGAGCATACTGAGATCTTTAAACCCAACGGTTAAGATCTGAATCCCTTCAAAAAATCGAACGAAATTAAGCCTCAATGAGGCTGACGTTGAGTGCGAGTTACAACATCGGGAGGAGGCTGAGCTGGCGCCTGCGGCAGGCGATGGAAGCGGCGGCAGAGGGCTTCAATATCAAGGGCTCAGATCATTCTCCGGCGTGTTGGTTTGTGAGCGACGGTGAACTTTTGGTTTTGACGATGGGTACGGGTAGAGGAAGAAATGGTTACAGAGGGGTTTAAGGTTATATTTATTAATTATATTATTTATGAATTTTTGCAATCAATGTTTAAAATATAATATCATTTACATACGAGGTCCAAATTCGACGATTTTTGGATCTGTTGGGATCGTGGTGACGAGAGCTTCACAATAAGACTAACTAGGTCCAATTTGGAGAAAATTAGAATTTAGGGCAGATTTAAATCCAAACCGTCCAATAAAGAATGACGGAGTGGAAACCCAAGGTAAGAACTCTTTCTCACTCAATTTATTTTACAGTTAAATTTATACTAGGATGCAGACGGGGATTAGAAGCACCGACACTATTTATTGTACAAACCATGGTTGATTTGTGTGATTTGATTGTATTTTGTGAAAAAATGACTATATTACGTACTGTGATTGCGATATTGAAATAGAGTAAATAAAATATGTATGTGTGTGTATATATATATATATATATATATATATGCGTTGTATGAATTATTTATATACGCGATATATGAATTATTTATCTACACTGCATAAAATTTTCATGAAAAGAAACAAAACAAATATTCATTTACAAATCGGACGATTTGTTTATGTACACTTATTTATCTGATATTGATTAGGATGGTAAATTTTACATGTCGCCCAACTGCACAAATAATAATCAGTATTTTTTGGTTGAAACCCCACATGGGTATTTGGATAATATTTGACATACTCTAATCCCGATATTTAGTTGTATGTCAATCGATGGTTTAACAGGCTGTGATGAGCGTTAATTATTTATTTTAACGTTTATGCAGTTGTAAATTGCACTCTGGGTATGTTTGAACGTTGAATGATTATTTACCCTTATTGTTGCATATAGTTGATGAATGAAATCCATATAACTAAAATTATATGGTAATTGGTTGAGTCGCTTTCCAATTCAAAAATAAAGAATATTTTAAAATTAAAAATATATTAAAATAAGGAATATTTTAAAATAATATATACTATAGTTTTCATATAATATTCTGTATAATTTTAAAATAATAATATTATAGTTTTCAAATAATATTCTGTATAATTTTAAAATAATATATATTATAGTTTTCAAATAATATTATGTTTAATTTTAAAATAATATATATTGTAGTTTTCAAATAATATTTTGTATGATTTTAAAATAATATATATTATATTTTTAAAATAATATATATTATAGTTTTAAAATAATATATATTATAGTTTTAAAAATATATATTATAGTTTTAAAATAATATTCAACATAGTTTTAAAATAATATTCAACATAGTTTTGAAATAATATAGAGTATAGTTTTCAAATAATATTTAGTGAAGAATCAAAATATGATTTTGATGTCCGATTTGGGATGGACACAAAAATATTGAAATATTCTTAACTATAAGAAATATGAAGTTGAGTTGAGCAGTTAAATGCCATTTTAACGTAAATGGTTTTGTCGATGGATTTTATTAATTTTAAAATGAATATCGAAAAGGACTGATTTCAAAATCTGATATTTTGAAAATATTATCATTTAAATATTATAATGATAAAGAGTATTCAATTTTGATTTAAATTTGAAACAAAAGTGGGAACTGTTTTTAAACGAATTTTGTAAAATACATTTTGAACGAAATATTATATATATATATATATATATATATTAATGGCCGGACTAGAACGCGTCGCGCCCGTTCGCGAATTTCCACCATTGACTTCGATTTGACATCACCGGAGATTCGACCGTCGGTTTCTCCTAAAACCAGAACCATTGGGTTCGTATTGAAAAGAGCATTCAAACGAATATAAGAGATTTGAAATCTAATGGTTGGATTTGGAGTTATGTCCCAATCAAATTTAGAAAAGTTCGCTATGAATGCAGTTCGGGGCCGTTATTGGAAACCGACTGTACGGGCCTTGATAAAATTATAAAAAATATTAATAATTTGTGTAAAATCATAGTATATGACATGGAAAGAATTGAGATGAAAATTTTCATATTTAAAAAGATAAAATATATTTTTATCAAAATGAACTAGTTATTAGCTAGAATATTAATCCAACGTTTTTAAATAAATAAATTGGGTTTGAGAATGGTTTTAGTCTAACCAGAATTTTCCAATATATCAATTGGAATGGATTTGAATAGAAATAATCTCGGGAATATTTCGATATTGGATTCTGTGACTATACAAATATTGCGGAGGAATATGGAAGATAGACATATATCGTTATTCTTCATACGATATGTGTTGGTTTCAGAATTTGATATTGAATATAAGTCGATATAATTTCCATTCAGAGCCTTACATTTAATATTAAATTGGATTTTGGGTTTGTCGTGTATGATGTCTTCAGTAACACTATTCTTGAAATCCGTGTGAAAAGAATAAATCTTTTAATTAAGATTATTAGAGTTTCCAATTATGTTTAGTAATTGGAATAAAATGGAATGTGAATTGGGTTTATTGTGAATTGTGTTTTGTAACTACATTCGTTCTTTAACCCAGTTAACAGTGAAATGTGATTTAGAATTTATAAATCCTTTTATTAAGGTTTAATGGAAATTTTCCAAAGTAAAGTTTTCTATTTTAATAAAATAAATTGGAATGGAAAGGAATTCGATTAGGTAAAAATTGAAGTGAGCTTCTGTGGAGGAAGACTGTTAATATATATGGAATTTAAAAGGCTTTGTCATTATTCTGTTTGTATTATTAGTCGGATACGGAAATTGATACTGATTATATATATATATATATATATATATATATATATTGATATGTTTTCCATGAAGATTACATAAATAATAGAATGTGATTTTGGGTTTATCGTGAACTACGTTTTAAATGTTATTGGTTCTTTAACCCAGTAAAAGACAGGGTTACATGTGTAACATTGTATTTCAAATTGTATTTTTGATCTCTGGTCAATATATATCTGTTTAGTGGCGGAGAATTTATTCTCTTGCTTAACACCCTTCTTTGAGACGTATGAGCTTAGAGGTAATATACCGGCAGAAATAAATGGTACGGTGTAGATTGTCGATGCGGCATGTTTGATTTCCCAAGTCAAATAATCATTAACTAATTATTGTTGGAAGAATAAAACTAATTGGAGTTTTAATGAAATTTTAATTAGATTGAAATGAGAATGTGATAATTTAAAATTATCAAATTTGGGAAATGATTGAAAATGGAGTATCACCAGTTTTGCTCCAAGCGATAGTTAAATCTTTAATTAGATCTGAACATGAAATGGTCATTAATTTTACCGATAGTACCTTGGTGTTAGATATGGAGTATTACAAGTTTTGCTCCATGGGATGAATAAGTTGGGATTGGAAAATAAAAATAAATGATTATTGTAACACCACGTAATTTTAAAATATAAAAATTAACAAATTTAAGGACACTTAATTTTTAGAAGAAGAATTAAGTGAAATGGGTTACGCCATTGCGTTCGTCTAGGAATTCTACTTGAGATAGATTCCGAGTTTGCGTAAATCGGGCTCCGTATGAAGAAGTTATGGAGCTTAGAAGATTTCAAGTTTAAATAGAAATTAAATTAAAATAATAATTAATAATCTAAGACCAATTCGAATTTCAAATAGCAGAATTGGGCTGAGCAGGAAATTTCCTGCTCAGGAGTGTCGAACCCCCTCCCAGCGGGAGTCGACACAGGTGCTGACCCTTCTATAGGGGTGTCGACATAGGTGTCGACCCCCCTATGGGGGAGTCGACCCCTATCAGCCAGGTTGGGCTGACGTGTTCGGGTGACGATTTTTCTGATTTTAGGGCTTATGTGGCTTCTTTTGGTTGGCTGAGTGATGTGTCATTTAGAAATGGATGGTTTAGATTGATCCTAAACTAATATAAGGCTCTAATTAATCCTACGCATCTATATAAACACCCATAAACCTAAATCCTAATCAAAACTAAATTCATTCATAAGTCGCCATGCTGCTGCATCCTAAACTAAGCTAGTCTCTTCTCCAACGAAATAAAGCTTAGGAATTATGAAATGAAATCCTAGAATAACAATGAACAAATATATTATTTCTTTTATCACAGTGAGTACAGTTGCTTTCACAAGATAATTAATTAAAATAATTATGATAAGTTGTGATCTGGACTGTATGAATATGCCTGTTGAATCATATGCAATTAGCCAGTTCTGTTGTCATCTATTTTGTTAATATATGCCAGTTTGTTATCATATGTAATTAGATTCATTTTATGATGTTAATTCCTATGTCTAATCACATATGCTTGATTAGATTCATCTATGCAAGTTATGTTTATCTATGCAAGTATATATGCAAGTGATGTTCATTTATGCAAGTTATGCGAGTTTATATGCAAGTTATGTTTATTTATGCAAGTTATGCAAGTTTATCTATGCAAGTTTATATGCAAGTTATGTTCATCTATGCAAGTTTATGTGCAAGTTATGTTCATCTATACAAGTTATGCAAGTTATGTTTATCTATGCAAGTTATGCAAGTTTATCTATGCAAGTTTATATGCAAGTTATGTTCATCTATGCAAGTTTATATGCAAGTTATGTTGACCTATGCAAGTTATGCAAGTTTTATGCACGTTATGTTCATCTATGCAAATATGCAAGTTTATATGCAAGTTACGTTCACCTATGCAAGTTTATATGCAAGTTATGTTCATCTATGCAAGTTTATGTTTATATGTTTAGATCCATGCCAGTTCTTATGTTTAGATCTATGTCAGTGTAACAACCCGAATTTTAATATCATGTTAAAACAAGAAATCAAGGTATAATTAATTTTTAAAATGGGAATCAAGGGAAACAGGTTGCGCCATTGCGTTCGACTCGGAATTCTACATGAAATAGAGTCCGAGTTTTTGAAAATCAGAGTCCGGATGAAGAAGTTATGGCCTACAAGAGATTCAGTAGATTTTTGGCAGCACAGAACCAGGCAGGTCGACCTGGGGGTCAGGTCGACCAGGGGGTCGACCTACCCCCCCAGGTCGACCATGTGGTCGACCTCCCCCCTTACAGGTCGACCTGGTCTGCCTGTTTTGGTCCAGAACCCAATTTTGAAGCCCGGTACGTGTTTTGATGGTCCGGATTGACTCTAGGGTTGATCTAAAGGCCCTAAATGGTTCCTATAACCATAAATACACCCTAAGGCCTAACCTAATTCATAACAAATCATTCTTACATCAAAATGCTGTTTAAATCCCTCTTGATCATGGTCGCCGCCTCTAATAAATTTCCTTAGCTTTCATACACAATCCAATTAAAAGATTATAAGACTTCTACAACGATTCAAGACAATAAATCAACAACGCTACAACATTTCTACAACAAATTCAGTTCTTAATTCGCTAGCCATGCTCTGTAAGTGCTAGTTACTTTTTGATTTAAATATTTAATTATAATATGGGCATGAAATAAAGTGGAATTGGATCTAAGTATGTTTATCGATTCAGATCTATTTCTGTTACTTCTTGAATCTTGAGTTTTGAGACTTGTCTATCTTTATTCTCATGCCAAGGATATGATCTATTCAGCAGTTTTCTTGATTCATAATGATGTTATCATCAAGTTGTAATCTTTACGTCTATCATGATGATTTATCTTGCTTTCTTTCTGATCTTGTTCTTATTGCAACTTCTACCTCCTCCTATTTATTTTCTTTTGATGAACCTTGGTCAATTTTGGACCTAGGCCTAAACTACGATATACGTGTGATTGAATACGGGGAAATATTGGGATATTGCCTATTTGGATATATGTATTTGATATAATCGATGGCATAACATAAAAATATATGTGGATATTTGGGTATTACTACCATTAACATGAAACTTGGGTATTGTCATTATAATGGTAATTGCAAGAATGGGGATTGGCATATATAATTTGACATGGATCTTGATATATATAATTTGATATGGATCTTGATATATATATATATATATATATAATTTGATATGGATCTTGATATATGTAATTTGGCTAGAGCTTGTTAGGGGTAAATTGGTGTAAACGTAGTATACATTTAATTTTGGGTATAAAACTTGATCTATGTAAATTGGGCATAGCTTTGTAAACATGTAAATCATGAATTTTGACATATGTAAAGCGGCATGAAACTTGCTATATGTGTAAATTGGCATACATGTAAAACAACATGAATTGAACATATGTAAATTTGGTATGAATTGGGCATATGTAAAATTGACATGTAATCTAGAACTTGGGCATATGTTAATTATGTAAAATTTGGAGTAGAAACATATATGATAATTTATGACTTGGAGAAAGTTTATTATGAACGCGCCTATGTTGGGTTTTGGCTAGTTGGCTTGTATTGTAAATAAAAGGCTATAACTTGGCATAACTTTATAGTGGATTATGATAATAATTTGGGAATACGTTTTGGGGCAAAAAAAAACGTGAATTATGAACTTGGAAAATGGGCCATAACATTAAATTGTTAGCACACTTACATATAGAGAACAAATATGTAAATTTAGAAAATACGAAATGCTTAACCGGAGGTTGGATTGAGTTGTGATGTAAACCTTCCCGGACCCGCCCGGCTGTCCAGTAATCACAACAATACCTATCTAATGTGGGAGGTTAAGGCATTGAGCCCGGTAAGGACCCGAGGTTAGACTGAGTTGTGGTGTAAACCTTCACTGAACCGACCAGCTGTCCAGTAACAGCAACAATACCTGTGTAATGTGAGTGGTTGGTGCTTTAATGAATAAGTTAAAGCTAATTCAGGATTGATAGGGTTAAGTAAACTAAGAATGCTTAACCAGCATAACATGTTAACCAGTGGGTGTGTTAAGTAATATGACTAGGCTAATGACATTCAACCAATATAATATGACGCTTAGCAGGGTTAAGTCAACTTGAACATATAGATAATAGTTAACCAACTTGACATGATACGTAGGCGGGTTAAGTCACGAACCACTTGAATATACTTAACCAATTTGACACGATGATTTGGTAGGGTTAAGTCACGAACCGCTTGAATAGTCTTAACCAATTTGACACGATGATTTGGTAGGGTTAAGTCACGAACCGCTTGAATATACTTAACCAATTTGACACGATGATTTTTTAGGGTTAAGTCATGAACCGCTTGAATATACTTAACCAATTTGACACGATGATTTGTTTGGGTTAAGTCATGAACCGCTTGAATATACTTGACCAACTTGACACATGGTTCGTAGGGCTAAGTCATGAACTTGAACGACAACACTTAGCCAATTTGACATGAAACGTAGGCGGGTTAAGTCACGAACTTGAATGACAACACTTAACCAAATTGACATGCTGGACTGATAAGGGTTAAGTCACGAATTTAAATGACAACACTTAACCTGTTGGATGGAAAACCTAGTTACATGGTCCATTTCAGCAGTAACCCACATAGATGTATCAAGATACCCTGGAACTAGGCAGGGTGGGGCACGACTACTGGGCTGATTGTAAGCGACCAGAACGACGGCTGAGTTGGTGCGCCAGTGTAGGTTCAGGTGGACTACATAGTCCGGAGTTGAAAAAGCAGGCATTGGGCATCAGTAGGTTTACACTGTGCTTGCTTGATTCGTGTCGGGGGTTGGAACCCTAGGGCTTGATACACCCTATGGTGGACCCAGCACAGGTAACTACATTCGTGATAGGGCCGTATGACACAGACACATGAACGAGATAGGACTTGTAGGGAGCCGATCGATAAATAGATCGTTTCGTGGGACCAAGTAATGGGTCATTTCATGACATTAGGCTAGGGATCATTTTATAGTCAACACATGACACGGGTTGTGATACTAGTACGGGTGGTGCAGAGCAAATAGATATCATAGAAATATTTTAACGGTGAAGCAGAGAAATCTTGCGATCTTGCAAAAATTATACTTAGTTCATCTTGAATGGGAACCTCGCAATGTTATACATGATAAAAGTCATATGATGTTATTCTTAGTTAACATGCCTGTAGCTTATCTTGTCATTATGCTTATGTTTATTTTCAGTTTATTCAAGCCATGTTATCTTTACCTATTTTTATGCTGAAAGTCACTAGGACTTACTCAGTCTTTATGACTGACCCGTTTTGTTTCGCCTCTTTTTCTTCCGTTCCCCCCTCCCCCAGGTTCGCAGGGTGGGAATACAGCTTAGTTCGGATCTTACCAAGCTCCAAGGCTCTTTCATGTATGGCTTGGATTTCCCTTGGCTATGGCTTGCTTTGCTTTATTGGGGAATATCACAATTTATTTTTATGCTTCTTTGTTTTTGAGCAAGACAGATATTTTAGCTATGTAATTGGGTATTGGAAGTTGATGGGCTTTTTTTGTAAACAATTATATTTAATAAATGATTTGAAGTACTTCCACTTTACTTTCTGTTGTTTTATATATGTCTGTCTTGTAATAATTCTGTTCCAGTACCCATAATGCTCCACTGAAGTTAAGGCATTCCCTTTGTGAGTGACCTTAACGGATGTGGGGTGTTACATTTGGTATCAGAGCAGAAGGTTACCAGACTGGGCAAAAGCTTTTAAAAACCTTCTGAAATTATTTTCAAAACGTTTACAAAGAAGCACTTTTCTAAAGAAAAGTTTTGTTTTACGAAAGCCATTTTCCCCAAAGCCATATGCACTATCTTTTGATTCTCTCCTTGAGTCTCTTCTCTCTATCTTTTTCACCATAGTTTGTAGGCATGCGACACATGTCAAAGGGAAAAATAGTGTCTAACCTCCATCTGTAGCCGTAGTAGTTTTACTTGCGACTAATCTTATTTCATGCTTTGTAGGGTTGCCGTGCGATGGAAGTAGCTTTCGAGAAACTTTTCAACAAGCTATACAAGGATAGTAGGAACGAGGATAAAGAACACAATTCTAAGGATGAGAAACTTGTTGATATGGCTTAATCCACGAAGAGGAAAAAGGTGAAAGGAAAGAGGGCAAGTGAAAGAATAATAAAAATCCATGACAAGAGAGAATATCTTTAGTATGGTAAAAAGGGACATGTAATTAAGTATTATAGGACAAGGACAAGGGCAAAGAACAAGATCGTTGAGAGGGCAATTGTATGCTCTCACTACTAGCGTACCTAAGAGAGGTGGTAACGTTTCTATTAAAGGCTTAGCTTTTCTTTTCTATCATCCCGTTAGAACTTTGTTTTTTTACATCGCATCCTTTTAATTCTGCTTCGATAGTTGAGTCTCTGCACCTAAGTACTAGCGTAGTAGAGGATCTCATTTTTGTCTCAAATCCTATTAGGGAATCGGCTCATTTATTCATGACTTGTTTGGATTTGAGAATGTCTATGCTAACTGTTGAGTTTAGAATTAATGCTTATGTTTTTTTGGGCTATGGGTTGATTCTAGGGATGGAGTGGTTATCCAGTAATGGTGCCATTCTTGAGTATGAAAAGAGGGTAGTTAGATTCTTGACTTGCCTTGGTAATGCCCTCGAAGTCTAGTGTAACCCTTAGGGTTCTGCCATGCTTAGTTACCTAGAATCTCCTGATACATTTATTGATCCGCTCGAGTAGTGTTTGCCACTAAGGCGAATGGTTCATTTCGCTTATGCACGAGTCATAGAAAATCACCTTAGTAAGTACATTTGGCAACATGGTTGGCATTTGTTTGTTTTCAAGAGATAGTTTGTAACACCCCGCCTCCGCTAGGGTCACTCGCAAGGGAATGCACTAGCTTTAGAGGGGCATTATTGGTAAACATGCACAGAAATATCACAAGACAGAACATATAAAAATAGCGGAAGTAAAATCAAACTTTCATAAACATGGATAAGTAAGGTCTAAAGCCTTTTACATCAGAGTACATCAAAACCTGTCTTGCAATAGTAGAGAAGCATAAAGACTTTTTAATAAATTATTCCCCAAATAAAACAGTAAAGTAGCCATAGCCAAGAAAGTCCAAGCCACCCATGATGACCTTCAAACAGAAGAAGTCCGAACCAAACAGCATTGTTTCCTCCCTGTAACCTGGGGGGAAACGGAAGAAAAGAGGCGAAACAAAACGGGTCAGTCAAAAAGACTGAGTAAGTCCTATCTACTTCCAGTATAAAAACAGGTAAAGGTAACATGACATGCATAAACTGAAAGTAAACATAAGGATAACTACAAGATAGATAAACTAAGCCAGGGGGGCCGGTTGACTCCTGTGGCAGGGTGAACTGAGGTATCATGACGACTATGGTGTTATGATAAGCCAAGGTATCACATCACTAGACCTCTATCGCGTACATTATCCCAAGGTATCTGCCCCGTCTAACATTCCCCGGTATCTATTATGTATATTCTTCCTAGTTCTAACACATATATCTGCTCTACACCCTCCGCCCTAGTATCCCAGCCTTGTTATGTGTTAACCAGGAATGTCCCTTACTCAAAGTCGTGTAATGGTCCATGTCAACCTAATATATCGCATGTATATAGGTTACTCAAGTCATGTGTTTCTTTCCATGTATATAGGTTCAGTCCTTTGCCGTACTTCGTACGGGCTTCCTCATGTCGTATTATCCTTGGAATCGTTTGGACTGTCACCCTTATTCTAGCTAGGCTCTTCCATATGAATCATCGTTTGAACTACTAGGACCTACGCCCCCTAGCACCACTAGGGATTACGCTTACCTATTGCACGCTTTCGTATTTCGGTTTGGGTTAAACCACCTAGGCCACTAGGGATCACGCTAACCCTCAACCGCGCCCTTTTTCCCACGCATTCATCGTGAATCGTTTTTCTACCATTGTATGCACATGTATCACATCGTGCCATCCGAGTCCTGTCACAGGGCAAACCAAGAAATACAGGACTCGGTCGGGAGCTTTAGATTTATCTGCCGATGCAGATACTAAGGTCTGCTTTTCTACACGTGGCTATGGTCCCACGAGACCCCTCCCTCAACTAGTGAAAGGCAACACAAGAGGAAATCTTGCATGAGAACTACACTCCGGCCAGCCCACATCCTACGGCCTACCTCACCCATAATTAGATAGCAATTATGGTCTGTTGGGTGTTCCCTGCCTTTCCGTACGTATACGCTTGACTCAAGATGGTAGATGATCGACGAACTTGCTATCTCGGGCACCTTATGTATTCGTCGACTCACTGCTATCCACCCCAGTCTTTAGGTCGCTCGCATAGCAACCAAGGCATATTCTTGGTTCTTCTACCGCAGACCTCAACCTCCCGTGAGCCTAGTATAATGACCTGGCAGCTCACGGAGGGATCCCAAGAATATCCTCACGTTCCCCGAAGCCGCTGCTTCGTCACCCAGTTCGTTGGAGCCTTTATCTGAATCAGATAGCCTGCTCCTATACGCATACTTAAACGTTGACCTAACGTATCAGGTTACTAATCTACCTAAGAAGTGGTCCAAATCTCCTTGACTAAGGATTATTACTTAGTTTCCCTTAACTAAGGTTTACCACTTAGCCATATTTCTCTTATCCTTGTTAACTATGGTCATTTACCCAATCCTCCGAATTGGGGTTTGTCTAGTGGGTTAAGTGTTTCTTAAGAAAATTTACTTAACCTTATCAAGTTATCATGTTGGATTGATTAAGTGTTAGTTAACCTAATCCCGTCCACTAGTCGTCGTTAGGCAAATCAAGTTACTTAACCTAACCAGCCCCGTCATGTTTTGTTAGGTATCATTAGCCTAATCGAATTACTTAACCCATTTGTCCATGTCATATTTGGTTAAGTCTCATTAATCAAATTAACTTAACCCTATTATGTGGCATTAATTATTTAATGCACCCCAACCTCTCACATTAGACTTTGTTGTGGTTACTAGTTAAGCCGGGCGGGTCCGGGTAGATTTACACCACAACTTGGTCTAACCTCGGGTTCAAGCACAACATGACCAACTTCTCACATTGAGTCCTATTGTTTGCAACTACTAGTTAGGCCGGTCGGTTCCGGGTAGTTTTACGTTGCAAACTCAACCCAACCTCGAGTTGGCCACTTTCATGTTTAGTCTAGTATCATGTTCATAGTTAAGTTTTCAAGCAATTGGGTAGACCTAACTTAATAGGTAAATTCCCAATGGGTAGACCTAACTTAATAGGTAAATTCCCAAGCTTATGTTTTTATGCATACTTACATGTCAACTTCCATGTTACATTACAAGTTATGTTTTCAAGTATTCACATGTCATATTTATCGTCGCATGTTATCATGTTTATACCCCTTTTTCCAAATTATGGTTCATGCCCAGTTTAGCTCGCCTAACATATTTTCATATAACTTCACGTTAAGTTTTTCATGCTACAATCGCGCTTGTATATCCTCAACCCAAATCGTGTTCCAACGCAAGAATGGACGAGTCACATCGCAAAGGTACTATGCTACACAATGACCCCAAACATGCATAGCATCATGAGGGTTTGGCTTAAGACATATATAGGTTCATAAAGGTTTGGCCACAAGCATGCATAACATGAAAACAAAGGGAATTGGCCATAAGTATGCATAATGTCATAAAGAATTTGGCCACAAACTTGCATGTTAACACTAGGGGTTTAGGTTCATAAACATGCATAAGCCCCAAACTATAATCTTAGCCAATGTTTCATAAGTCAAAATGGTTCCTAGAAGTTCATGCTAGCATTTCATGCATAAAGATCCAAACTTGCAAGTTAAACTAGGTTATGCATAGCATGAGAGGCATGAATAAGTCACTCACATGGCCTAAAACCATAAACATGAACACAAGAGGCAAGGTAAGGCTCATATAGGTTCGCATAATCATGTTTAGCCACATTTTATCCCATGTCATTATCAAAACTACCGTTTCCATCTAAAAGTAGCTAGAACTTACCTAGTTAGGCCTAGGGAAAGAGGCATGAATCATCTTGGCTAAGAAAGGTGCCTCCTTGGTTGAAGAATCGTCATGAAACTCGCATAGAAACGTTGATCTTCCTTCCTTTTGGCGTAGCTAGCTTGCACCACTTGATTTGAACCCGATTTGAGTGCTTAGGCTTTAGGAAAAGGGAATGGAGGCCATGATCACTTGGCATTTGGGCAGCACTTCGTGGAGAGAGTGATTTATGAGGGTTTAGGAGGGGGCTTAGGGGTGTTTTTATAGGGATTAGGAGTGTTTTAGGCCATAGGATTAGATCTAGGATAGATTAGGACCATCAGATCTCGGAAGCTTCCAGAATCAGCCCAAGACCAAGCCCAGGTGAGACAAACAGGTGCACCAGGCAATTTAGCCCGGCCACCCCCTGTCGACTGGCATGTCGACAGGGCTGTCGACTTGGTCTGGGCCCAAGTCGACAGGCCTGTCGACAGTCCTGTCGACATGGCCTAGGCGGGGAAAATTCCCGCCTAGCCCCAGATCTGGATTTTCAAACTGATTTCCGAATTTTCAAATCTTCAGAAATCTTCTTTGGGCCTTTAACGGGTCATACGGACTCCGATTCTCGAAAACTCGGACTCTATTTTGCGTATTTTTCCGAGACGAACGCAATGGTGAATCCCGTTTACCTTAATTCTAGAAGTATAACCAGAATATCTTTTACCTTCATGCTTTACTGGTTTATATGCTTTGCGTATCATCGTATACGTATGTAAATTTCTTACTTTTTAAAATGTAAACATACGGGGTGTCACATCCTCCCACCCTTAAAGAATTTCGTCCCCGAAATTCAATAGTAGTAGGATTTATGTCCCCATATTAGCATCCAGAAGTGTTCAGCCAATTGTTGCAAACAGGTGCACATGTGCAAAAGTGAATCACATCGTAGAAAAATATGTATGCCTAACTTGTGGTACCACCTACATGAATGCAATTTCTTAAAAATTTCTTTTTTTTTTTAAACCATGATGCTCTCATCCTAAATATACTTGCAGTTCCATATGAATGCAAAAATTTGAAAAAGTAATTTCATCCAAATTTTCCCACACCCTTATAAAATAAGAGTGAAGTTCATCCAATTTGAGCATCCAGAATCCTACCATCCATTATTAATTTAGAAAAAAAATCTAATTTTCTAAATTTTTATGTAACGGAGAGATATCCCGTTTTGTTGTTTTCATTGTTCTTCGTTATCAGACATTATCGTTCAATATTTCATAATTACATTAGACACAACAAATTGCGTAAACAAACAACGTACAAACTTTATTAAGATAGTTTTAGTACATCGTTACAACTAGACAACAAAAGGAACAGCTAAACAATACTGAAAATAAAATACTATCCTACGGATAACTGATAGAGGTCAATCCCGATGGAAATAGCTACGGATGAGCTCCTCTAAGCTATCAAGCCTCTCTTCTTGCCGTCGGTTCCCTTGCCTAAGCTCTAACTGTAGGTCTTGCATCCCAGCCCCCAACTGATCGTAAGAGGAACTCATCCTGAAGCATCTGCTGCTGTGTCTGAGCCATGGCTACCTGTGACTCCAGTGTTTGCTGCCGTGACCTCATAATATCCTGGTGGCTCCTCATCAAGCAAGCCTGCTGCTGTGAAATATATCTCAGCTCGGTCCTCCAGTCTGGATCCCTAGTAGCCCATGGATCCCAGGCACCTGTGTCCGGAGCCCCCTGTGCCGGGCCCTGATGAGCCCAGGCTCCATCCCCAGCCTGCTCACCATCATGCTGTGGTGCCTGATGGGGGTCCTCAAAGTGTCCAAACTGATCATCATGTGGTTCCTCCTCTTGCTCCTCCTCCTCGTTACCCTCATCCTCTTCCTCATCTAATCCCTCATGCTCCATAGGCTGAGGCTCCCCTTGCAGCTCCTGCATATCTATACTCATCCTCCCTAGTGCGGCTTCAGTGATAATAACAGAGGGATGGTTAGAAAGTGTCACATAATCCTCATCATGCAAATCCACCCCGAACCAGCGGAAAACTATGGTCCATAAGTTCCCAAAACAAACATTGGAGTGCCTTGCTCCCCTAAAGATCTGGTACTGCTGTAAGATGGTTCTCGCCCAGTTTATTTGTATGCCCCCAAAAATAGCATAAGTAGCGGCCTTAACAACTACTGGGACTCTGTCAAACCCATGATTCTGCCCCGCAATATTATTTTGCAATATCCTGATCACAAACCTAGCTAGGGGGCGCAAATGCGTACTATCCCATTGCCTATCCAGTCCATTAAAAAAAATCCTTCCCCACACATTCAAATCATCCATCTCCAGGTCATTTATATCAAGTCCCGTACCCCGGATATTCAAAATTTCCCCAAATTGGACCTCATTCATAAATATATGGGTACCCTTAACCCATGAACCATAAGTTATCAACCCATTATCATCCACATCAATTTGCAAACGAGCATCAAAAAGTCTTACCATACGCTTGTAGCCTCTCCTCTCGGCTGTGTGCGTATCCAGAATATGAATAAGACCCGCATTAACAAACAAGATTTCCACGGCGGTTCCCGCAAAATCCGCAAACCTCACCGGTCGGCCTAGAAGCAAATTCCTAGTGGCAAGCTGCATGTAGTGCTCAATTATCCCTGGTTGCTCGTCACACCACTCAACCTCTTGCGCGGTTAGTTGAGGGTAAAGCTCGTAGGGATTGGGTTGATTGGCCATGGCGATTAAGCACGAATTGGAAGAGGGGAACTATAGATCCGGATGGAGAGGGTCTCTAGCTTCGATTTAAGTTTAATTTTATGAAGAACGGTGGAGAAACGAGGTGATGGGAGGTGGTGGAGTTGGGGAATTTTCGGTTTTGGTGGCTGGGAGGAAGGAGAAAAAGGGTTGGGGTTATGAGCTGAAGTTCTCGGCCTTCGGGCTTATATATTTTTTTTCCCTGCAGGCTCGACGTGTCGACAGCCCTGTCGACATGGGGGGGCATGTCGACGGCCCTGTCGACAGGCCTGTCGACTGGTCCCTTCTCTCTCTTTTTTTTTTTTTTCTTCTTGCCTTGCCTTGCCCTGCCATCCTTCCATTTCCTTACTTCCTCCTGACTCAATTCCATTTTCTCGAGAACCATTCCCCCATCATAAAGAAAACACTCTTCTAACTCAAAAACTACTTGTAACCAAAGCCAACGTGACTATCGATGGGAGAGAGAAGGGAAAAGAGGATTCAACTAATAAAACAAGGACATTGCTAATGGCTTTTGGGGAATAACTTCTAAAACAAAGTTTTTCTTGAAAAATGCTTCTTTGTAAACGGTTTTTCAAATAATTTTCAGAAGGTCTTTAAAACTTTTGCCCAGCCTGGTAACCTTCTGCTCTGATACCAAATGTAACACCCCGCCTCCGCTAGGGTCACTCGCAAGGGAATGCACTAGCTTTAGAGGGGCATTATTGGTAAACATGCACAGAAATATCACAAGACAGAACATATAAAAATAGCGGAAGTAAAATCAAACTTTCATAAACATGGATAAGTAAGGTCTAAAGCCTTTTACATCAGAGTACATCAAAACCTGTCTTGCAATAGTAGAGAAGCATAAAGACTTTTTAATAAATTATTCCCCAAATAAAACAGTAAAGTAGCCATAGCCAAGAAAGTCCAAGCCACCCATGATGACCTTCAAACAGAAGAAGTCCGAACCAAACAGCATTGTTTCCTCCCTGTAACCTGGGGGGGGAAACGGAAGAAAAGAGGCGAAACAAAACGGGTCAGTCAAAAAGACTGAGTAAGTCCTATCTACTTCCAGTATAAAAACAGGTAAAGGTAACATGACATGCATAAACTGAAAGTAAACATAAGGATAACTACAAGATAGATAAACTAAGCCAGGGGGGCCGGTTGACTCCTGTGGCAGGGTGAACTGAGGTATCATGACGATTATGGTGTTATGATAAGCCAAGGTATCACATCACTAGACCTCTATCGCGTACATTATCCCAAGGTATCTGCCCCGTCTAACATTCCCCGGTATCTATTATGTATATTCTTCCTAGTTCTAACACATATATCTGCTCTACACCCTCCGCCCTAGTATCCCAGCCTTGTTATGTGTTAACCAGGAATGTCCCTTACTCAAAGTCGTGTAATGGTCCATGTCAACCTAATATATCGCATGTATATAGGTTACTCAAGTCATGTGTTTCTTTCCATGTATATAGGTTCAGTCCTTTGCCGTACTTCGTACGGGCTTCCTCATGTCGTATTATCCTTGGAATCGTTTGGACTGTCACCCTTATTCTAGCTAGGCTCTTCCATATGAATCATCGTTTGAACTACTAGGACCTACGCCCCCTAGCACCACTAGGGATTACGCTTACCTATTGCACGCTTTCGTATTTCGGTTTGGGTTAAACCACCTAGGCCACTAGGGATCACGCTAACCCTCAACCGCGCCCTTTTTCCCACGCATTCATCGTGAATCGTTTTTCTACCATTGTATGCACATGTATCACATCGTGCCATCCGAGTCCTGTCACAGGGCAAACCAAGAAATACAGGACTCGGTCGGGAGCTTTAGATTTATCTGCCGATGCAGATACTAAGGTCTGCTTTTCTACACGTGGCTATGGTCCCACGAGACCCCTCCCTCAACTAGTGAAAGGCAACACAAGAGGAAATCTTGCATGAGAACTACACTCCGGCCAGCCCACATCCTACGGCCTACCTCACCCATAATTAGATAGCAATTATGGTCTGTTGGGTGTTCCCTGCCTTTCCGTACGTATACGCTTGACTCAAGATGGTAGATGATCGACGAACTTGCTATCTCTGGCACCTTATGTATTCGTCGACTCACTGCTATCCACCCTAGTCTTTAGGTCGCTCGCATAGCAACCAAGGCATATTCTTGGTTCTTCTACCGCAGACCTCAACCTCCCGTGAGCCTAGTATAATGACCTGGCAGCTCACGGAGGGATCCCAAGAATATCCTCACGCTCCCCGAAGCCGCTGCTTCGTCACCCAGTTCGTTGGAGCCTTTATCTGAATCAGATAGCCTGCTCCTATACGCATACTTAAACGTTGACCTAACGTATCAGGTTACTAATCTACCTAAGAAGTGGTCCAAATCTCCTTGACTAAGGATTATTACTTAGTTTCCCTTAACTAAGGTTTACCACTTAGCCATATTTCTCTTATCCTTGTTAACTATGGTCATTTACCCAATCCTCCGAATTGGGGTTTGTCTAGTGGGTTAAGTGTTTCTTAAGAAAATTTACTTAACCTTATCAAGTTATCATGTTGGATTGATTAAGTGTTAGTTAACCTAATCCCGTCCACTAGTCGTCGTTAGGCAAATCAAGTTACTTAACCTAACCAGCCCCGTCATGTTTTGTTAGGTATCATTAGCCTAATCGAATTACTTAACCCATTTGTCCATGTCATATTTGGTTAAGTCTCATTAATCAAATTAACTTAACCCTATTATGTGGCATTAATTATTTAATGCACCCCAACCTCTCACATTAGACTTTGTTGTGGTTACTAGTTAAGCCGGGCGGGTCCGGGTAGATTTACACCACAACTTGGTCTAACCTCGGGTTCAAGCACAACATGACCAACTTCTCACATTGAGTCCTATTGTTTGCAACTACTAGTTAGGCCGGTCGGTTCCGGGTAGTTTTACGTTGCAAACTCAACCCAACCTCGAGTTGGCCACTTTCATGTTTAGTCTAGTATCATGTTCATAGTTAAGTTTTCAAGCAATTGGGTAGACCTAACTTAATAGGTAAATTCCCAATGGGTAGACCTAACTTAATAGGTAAATTCCCAAGCTTATGTTTTTATGCATACTTACATGTCAACTTCCATGTTACATTACAAGTTATGTTTTCAAGTATTCACATGTCATATTTATCGTCGCATGTTATCATGTTTATACCCCTTTTTCCAAATTATGGTTCATGCCCAGTTTAGCTCGCCTAACATATTTTCATATAACTTCACGTTAAGTTTTTCATGCTACAATCGCGCTTGTATATCCTCAACCCAAATCGTGTTCCAACGCAAGAATGGACGAGTCACATCGCAAAGGTACTATGCTACACAATGACCCCAAACATGCCTAGCATCATGAGGGTTTGGCTTAAGACATATATAGGTTCATAAAGGTTTGGCCACAAGCATGCATAACATGAAAACAAAGGGAATTGGCCATAAGTATGCATAATGTCATAAAGAATTTGGCCACAAACTTGCATGTTAACACTAGGGGTTTAGGTTCATAAACATGCATAAGCCCCAAACTATAATCTTAGCCAATGTTTCATAAGTCAAAATGGTTCCTAGAAGTTCATGCTAGCATTTCATGCATAAAGATCCAAACTTGCAAGTTAAACTAGGTTATGCATAGCATGAGAGGCATGAATAAGTCACTCACATGGCCTAAAACCATAAACATGAACACAAGAGGCAAGGTAAGGCTCATATAGGTTCGCATAATCATGTTTAGCCACATTTTATCCTATGTCATTATCAAAACTACCGTTTCCATCTAAAAGTAGCTAGAACTTACCTAGTTAGGCCTAGGGAAAGAGGCATGAATCATCTTGGCTAAGAAAGGTGCCTCCTTGGTTGAAGAATCGTCATGAAACTCGCATAGAAACGTTGATCTTCCTTCCTTTTGGCGTAGCTAGCTTGCACCACTTGATTTGAACCCGATTTGAGTGCTTAGGCTTTAGGAAAAGGGAATGGAGGCCATGATCACTTGGCATTTGGGCAGCACTTCGTGGAGAGAGTGATTTATGAGGGTTTAGGAGGGGGCTTAGGGGTGTTTTTATAGGGATTAGGAGTGTTTTAGGCCATAGGATTAGATCTAGGATAGATTAGGACCATCAGATCTCGGAAGCTTCCAGAATCAGCCCAAGACCAAGCCCAGGTGAGACAAACAGGTGCACCAGGCAATTTAGCCCGGCCACCCCCTGTCGACTGGCATGTCGACAGGGCTGTCGACTTGGTCTGGGCCCAAGTCGACAGGCCTGTCGACAGTCCTGTCGACATGGCCTAGGCGGGGAAAATTCCCGCCTAGCCCCAGATCTGGATTTTCAAACTGATTTCCGAATTTTCAAATCTTCAGAAATCTTCTTTGGGCCTTTAACGGGTCATACGGACTCCGATTCTCGAAAACTCGGACTCTATTTTGCGTATTTTTCCGAGACGAACGCAATGGTGAATCCCGTTTACCTTAATTCTAGAAGTATAACCAGAATATCTTTTACCTTCATGCTTTACTGGTTTATATGCTTTGCGTATCATCGTATACGTATGTAAATTTCTTACTTTTTAAAATGTAAACATACGGGGTGTCACATAGTTCGTCTGCGTGGAATACCTTATAACAAGTAAACGAGATCCAGGATTCATTAGTGAATTTTGGAGAGCTTGCATGAAACCATGAGTACGCGGTTATGTTTGAGCCGAGTATACTAGAAAAAGAATAAATGAAAGTGGAACGAGAGGCGACAGTGAAATGAGTTCCAACTCATATTTTGGAAACATGAATTAAGAAGCTACAAAATTGTGAAGTTTAAAACGGCAAAAGCACAATGGAGTTAAGCTCAAGGAAATGCGGCTTAGAAGACTGAAGGCTAGATACGCACATTATATCTCTTTATAAGAGTATATCCTTGATCCCTCTTTTCCTGTAGAGCTTACTTGCATGCTATCTTTTAAGTATATCCTCTCGGTCCTATTCTCAATCCTATTTCTGTTGCAAACCCCATAGGGAGTATGACTTATCTTTTAGTAATACATGTTGGGGCTTGAGGGTGTCCGTTGGGTTGGCGAAACTTTTTGGGTTTTATAGGATACGAGTTGGTTTTAGGAAGGGATTTACTTGTGACCTAAAAAGAGTCCGTCATGCTTAGTTTCCTAGAATCATATATATTGGTTGGGATGAGAAATTCTTTGGGTATCAATCTGATGTTGATTTCGGTCTTCGGGTCTGGTGATTAGGGAGTCCTCCTAATCAATATATATGTGACGTAGATTTCCAGTTTTGACATTGCCCAGTGGGCACAAAGTTTTTACTTGCTTCTATCATTCGAATATATCTTTAGGTAGGAACAATTGGGTGTAAACATGTGTTTGAAACATGTTATGGTCGATGTTTGCAAATGGTTGCAAGTGGTCGCAAGTGGTTGCTCGTGGTTGCATAACACACATTAGGCACTAGATCGGCTCAAACACATTTTCATATTTCATATGCACGAGTGTTTATACTTGTTTATGGATGAATTTAAATGTATTATCATGTGAATGTTGCATATGGATGGATGTTTGTGCACACATATAGTGTTTATGTGACTAGAACTATTTGCACACATGTTGGATTCATGGCACTAAACATATTTTGCATTTGGAAGATCAATCAGGCCTGATCATTTGCATTAGATAAGGAACATATACACACACTTTCTGCATATGTTCATACAGCATTAGAAATCTCTTAAGGACGATGGATGCTTGTGATTGATGATTGAGTAGATGGATAAATGGATGGTAGGACACATCCTTTTTAACCTGAAGATTTCGGGGACGAAATCCTTTAAGGAGGGGAGAATGTAACAACCCGAATTTTAATATCATGTTAAAACAAGAAATCAAGGTATACTTAATTTTTAAAATGAGAATCAAGGGAAACGGGTTGCGCCATTGCGTTAGTCTCGGAATTCTACATGAAATAGAGTCCGAGTTTTCGAAAATCAGAGTCCAGATGAAGAAGTTATGGCCTACAGAAGATTCAGCAAATTTCTGGCGGCACAGAACCAGGCTGGTCGACCTGGGGGTCAGGTCGACCAGGGCTCGACCTGGGGGTCGACCTTACCCCCTAGGTCGACCATGTGGTCGACCTCCCCCTTTACAGGTCGAACTGGTCGGCTTGTTTTTGTCCAGAACCCATTTTTGAAGCCCGGTACGTGTTTTGATGGTCCGGATTGACTCTCGGGTTGATCTAAAGGCCCTAAATGGTTACTACACCTATAAATACACCCTAAGGCCTAACCTAATTCATAACAAATCATTCTTACATTAAAATGCTGTTTAAATCCCTCTTGATCATGGCCGCCGCCTCTAATAAATTTCGTAAGCTTTCATACACAATCCAATTCAAAGATTAAGACTTCTACAACGATTCAAGACAATAAATCAACAACGCTGCAACATTTCTACAACAAATTCAGTTCTTAATTCGCGAGCCATGCTCTGTAAGTGCTCGTTACCTTTAGATTTAAATATTTAATTATAATATGGACATGAAATAAAGTGGAATTGGATCTAAGTATGTTTATCGATTCAGATCTATTTCTGTTACTTCTTGAATCTTGAGTTTTGAGACTTGTCTATCTTTATTCTCATGCTAAGTTTATGATCTATTCAGCAGTTTTCTTGATTCATAATGATTTTATCATCAAGTTGTAATCTTTATGCCTATCATGATGATTTATGTTGTTTTCTTTCTGATCTTGTTCTTATTGCAACTTCTACCTCCCCCTATTTATTTTCTTTTGATGAACCTTGGTCAATTTCGGACCTAGGCCTAAACTACGATATACGTGCGATTGAATACGCGGAAATATTGGGATATTGCCTATTTGGATATATGTGTTTGGTTTAATTAATGGCATAACATAATTATTTTTTTGGATATTTAGGTATTACTACCATTAACATTAAACTTGATATTTGGGTATAGTTATTATAATGGTAATTGCAAGAATGGGGACTAGCATATATAATTTGACATGGATTTTGATATATATAATTTGATATGGATCTTGATATATATATATATATAATTTGACGTGGATCTTGATATATGTAATTTGGCTAGAAATTGTTATGGGTAAATTGGTGTAAACGTAGTATACATGTAATTTTGGGTATAAAACTTGATCTATGTAAATTGGGCATAGCTTTGTAAAATGTAAATCGTGAATCTTGACATATGTGAAGTGGCATGAAACTTGGTATATGTGTAAATTGGCATAAAATTGGCATACATGTAAAACGGCATGAATTGAACATATGTAAATTTGGTATGAATTGGGCATATGTAAAATTGACATGTAATCTAGAACTTGGGCATATGTTAATTATGTAAAATTTGGAGTAGAAACATATATGATAATTTATGACTTGGAGAATTTAATATGAACGCACCTAAATTGGGTTTTGGGTAGTTGGCTTGTATTGTAAAT
Source organism: Allium sativum (assembly GCA_030737875.1). NCBI lineage: Eukaryota > Viridiplantae > Streptophyta > Magnoliopsida > Asparagales > Amaryllidaceae > Allium > Allium sativum. The sequence goes on along the minus strand of CM060918.1, from coordinate 610,602,709 downwards.
AAAAGGCTATAACTTGGCATAACTTTATAGTGAATTATGATAATAATTTGGGAATACGTTTTGGGGCAAAAAAAACGTGAATTATGAACTTGGAAAATGGGCCATAACATTAAACCGTTAGCATACTTACATATAGAGAACAAATATGTAAATTTAGAAAATACGAAATGCATAACCTGAGGTTGAATTGAGTTGTGATGTAAACCTGCCCGGACCAGCCCGGCTGTCGAGTAATCATAACAATACCTATCCAATGTGGGAGGTTAAGGCATTGAGCCCATTAAGGACCCGAGGTTAGACTGAGTTGCGATGTAAACCTGCCTGGAACCGACCGGCTGTCCAGTAACCGCAACAATACCTATCTAATGTGAGTGTTTGGTGCTTTAATGAATAAGTTAAAGCTAAGTCGGGATTGATAGGGTTGAGTAAACTAAGAATGCTTAACCAGCATAACATGTTAACCAGTGGGTGGGTTAAATAATATGACTAGGCTAATTACATTCAACCAATATAATATGATGCGTGGCAGGGTTAAGTCAACTTGAACATATAGATAATACTTTACAAACTTGACATGATACGTAGGCGGGTTAAGTCACGAACCACTTGAATATACTTAACCAATTTGACACGATGATTTGGTAGGGTTAAGTCACGAACCGCTTGAATATACTTAACCAATTTGACACGATGATTAGGTAGGGTTTAGTCACGAACCGCTTGAATACACTTAACCAATTTGACACGAAAATTTGGTAGGGTTAAGTCACGAACAGCTTGAATATACTTAACCAATTTGTCATGATGATTTGTTAGGGTTAAGTCATGAACCGCTTGAATATACTTAACCAATTTGACACGATGATTTGTTAGGGTTAAGTCATGCACCGCTTGAATATACTTAACCAACTTGACACTTGGTTCGTAGGGCTAAGTCATGAACTTGAACGACAACGCTTAGCTAATTTGACATGACATGTAGGCGGGTTAAGTCATGAACTTGAATGACAACACTTAATCTACTTGACATGCTGGACTGATAAGGGTTAAGTCACGAATTTAAATGACAACACTCAACCTGTTGGACGAAAAACCTAGTTACGCGGTCCATTTCAGCAGTAACCCACATAGATGTAACAAGATACCCTGGAACTAGGCAGGGTGGGGCAAAATTACGGGGCTGATTATAAGCGACTAGAACAACGGCTGAGTTGGTGCGCCAGTGTAGGTTCAGGCGGACTACGTATTCCGGAGTTGAAAAAGCAGGCATTGGGCATTAGTAGGTTTACACTGTGCGTGCTTGATTCGTGTCGGGGGTTGGTACCCTAGGGCTTGATACACCCTATGGTGGACCCAGCACAGGTAACTATATTCGTGATAGGGCCGTATGACACAGACACATGAACGAGATAGGACTTGTAGGGAGCCGATCGATTAATAGATCGTTTCATGGGACCAAGTAATGGGTAATTTCATGACATTGGGCTAGGGATCATTTTATAGTCAACACATGACACGGGTTGGGATACTAGTACGGGTGGTGCATAGCAAATAGATATCAAAGAAATATTTTAATGGTAAAGAAGAGAAATCTTGCGATCTTGCAAAAATTATACTTAGTTCATCTTGAATGGGAACCTCGCAGTGTTATACATGATAAAAGTCATATGATGTTATTCTTAGTTATCGTGCCTGTAGCTTATCTTGTCATCATGCTTATGTTTATTTTCAGTTTATTCATGTCGTGTTATCTTTACCTATTTTTATGTTGAAAGTCACTAGGACTTACTCAGTCTTTATGACTGACCCGTTTCGTTTCTCCTCTTTTTCTTCCGTCCCACCCCCCCCCCCCCCCCCAGGATCGCAGGGTGGGAATATAGCTTAGTTCGGATCTTACCAAGCTCCAAGGCTCCTTCATGTACGTACGGCTTGGATTTCCCTTGGCTATGGCTTGCTTTGCTTTATTGGGGGAATATCACAATTTATTTTTATGCTTCTTTGTTTTTGAGCAAGACAAATATTTTAGCTATGTAATTGGGTATTGGAAGTTGATGGCCTTTTATTGTAGACAATTATATTTAATAAATGATTTGAAGTACTTTCACTTTACTTTCCGTTGTTTTATATATGTCTGTCTTGTAATATTTCTTTTCCAGCACCCATAATGCTCCACTGAAGTTAAGGCATTCCCTTTGTGAGTGACCTTAACGGATGTGGGGTGTTACAGTCAGTTTACATTGCATGTGTTAATTGGATCCATCTTATATGTTAATTCACGTTTATATGCTTAATTAGATTTATGTTGTTTATGCCAAGTTTGTGTTACACATGCTAAATTAGATCTATATTGTTTTGTGCCAGTATGGATGTCATATGCCTCTTTATTTTCCTTTTCTTATGAGTTAGGCTAACAGCGAGCCTAACGTATTATGTGAATTATACATACGCATGACGTGGGAATGTTGGGGAATAGTTTGGGAAATATTAAATATTGGATATCATGTAATTGGCATAAATTGGTTAGTAACCATATAATTAACTTGAGACATAAATTGGTATAGTTTATATATATATATATATATATATATATGGAAATTTGGAGGATAATTATGAACATAGATTGAATTGGAAATTATGGACAATTTGAAATAGGGATATTAATTCAAATTGGGGTTGAATAATAATATGAGATAATGAACATGCCTAACCGAAGGTTTGATTGAGTTGCGGTGTATGGCTGCCCGGAACCACCCGACACAACCAACAATTGCAACAATAGGTCAAATGTGAGAGGTTAGTGCATCAAACCCAAAACCCGAGGTTAGAATGAGTTTGCGGTAGAAGTCTGCCTGGAACCGCCCGGCACATCCAGCAACTGCAAACAACAGTTCTAATGTGAGAGGTTGGTGCATTAATAAATCAGTTAATGCCAATGAATAGACATGCTAAGAATGGTAAGGTTAAGTAACATGAGTAGACAACACTTAACCAATACAACATGTTAATTAAACAAATGGGTGGGTTAGGTTAAATTGAGAACACTTAACCGTTATAACTTGTTGATTAGGAAACCCTAGTAACGGGGGCCCATTTCAGCAGTAGCCTACATAGATGTAGCATGGTACCCTGAACTAGGCAGGGTGGGGCACGATTAATGGGCTGATTATAAGCGGTCAAAATAGCGGTGGGTGATGCGTCAGTGTAGGTTTCGACGGAGTACGGGCATGCACGTGCTCCGGAGTGGAAAAATCAGGCACTGGGCATCAATAGTTATACACTGTGCATCTTGAATTGTGTCGGGTTGCCATCACAGGGATTGATACACCCAATGGTGGGGCCAGCAAAGGTATCTACAAACAAGCAGGGCCGAATGACACTAGTAATAAATACACACGAGTTAGAAAGCCGATTGAATGGGGAGTGTAGTGGGTACTACTAGTGGAGATAGGGGCAGGCATCACCTATGACAACAGTTAAGGGTACACGAAACTACCATTATTATTATCATTATGATTAGTTAGAGGGATCAACTTTCAGAGTAAATAGGGTTGGTGCAGTGTAGTAATTATCCTATAGTGATTAGAAGCGCAATCAACGTTTATCTTATTCATCTTGCTTACCTTATCATACATGCTTATGTTACAGCCATTTCTTACTTTCAAGTTTATGTTCTTATCCTATTACTTTAAAAATTATATTGTCAAAGTTACTGGACTCGCCAGACTTTATGTCTGACCTCGTTTGTTTCACCTCTTTTCTTTCCGTTTCCCCCTTCCCCCCAGGTTCTTAGGGTGGGGCTAGTGTAGCTTGATTTGGATCTCTTTTTCTCTCTTTTGGAAGTGCTTGGATTGCTGAAAGTTAAAGTTCGACTTATCTCTTTTAATGGCTAATTATGCTGGGGTTATGCTTTTTAATTTATGTACTCAGAAATTAATTTGTCATGATGGATATTAAGTGTACTAGGTTTTATTGTTGATATTGGTGTTGTGACCAAACTATTTCTCCGCTGCAATGAAGTTGTTTTAAACTTTTAAAGTACCAATATATGTATCTGTCTTGTTATATTCTGTTATATACACTTATAATACTCCATGAAAGTTAATGCATTCTCTTAGTGAGTGACATTAATGGATGTGGGGTGTTACACGTGGTATCAGAGCTGAAGGTTACCAGAACAGATAAAAGATTTTGAAAAACCGTTTTTCAAAAGCATTTTTATGGAGAAGTATTTTCAAAAACTTGTTTTAAAGAGAACATTTTTCAAGAGAAATGTTTATTATGGAAAAACATAATCCTCAAAAGCTATATATCTTTTTTTTGATTCTTTGTTTCGAATCTCTTCCTCCGTGTATAGATGCTTTTTCTAAGATATGTAAGGACTTCCATGCGATGGACGGAAGACAGCTTCATTGGACTAAGATGTTCGTCGAGGCTAGAAGTTGGCTCAAGGAACTGGAGGACTTGTTGGTATCTTTGAGATAGACGATGGGAGGAAGGTTCAACTAGCAGCTTGTTAATGAAGGATGAAGCTTCATTTCGGTGGGAGGTCACGAATGGAGAACGTGCAGGGGAGACATGGATAGGACATAGGATAAGAAAGTGGATCCAAAGAAGGTACAACAACAACAAAAGAAAGGCGGAAAGGATAAAAAGGGCCAAGAGAAAAGGAAGTATCACAATTGTGAAATACCTGGACACTTAAAGAAAGACGTTATAAAGAAGAAGAAGACTTGCTGTTACCATTGCGGTGAGGCGGACATATGATTTAAGATTGCCCGAGGAGGCAAGGGCAAGGACAGAGGGCAGGATCTTCTGGAGGGCAGGTTGTGTTCTCGTGGTCAGTATATCGGAAAGAGATAGGAAGTTTCAGTTGAAGATTTGATTTCTTTTTCCTAGGACTCTTTTCGACTCTTGCGCTTCACATTCATTTATATTTACTTCGTTAGTTGAAACACTGCACCTAAAATACTAGTCTAGTTACGGATCCCATTGTAGTCTCAAATCCAATTGGTGGTTCAACTTATTTATCTATGCTTTGTCAGGATTTGAGAAGTGTATTTCTTGGGCATTGGGTTTGAATGCAACGCTTACGTTCTTGGTTTCATGAGCTATGGCTTGATTCTAGGGATGGATTGGCTAGCCAGGTATGGTGCCATCCTAGACTGTGAAAAGGGGGTAGTTAGACTATTGACTCGTTGGGGAAAGACCCTTGATATTTCTTTTGACCCTAGAGGTCCGGTGATGCTTAGCTACCTAGAATCACTTGACACATCCATCGATGATTTGGAATCTGTTCATGTAGTCCGTGAGTATGGTGACGTCTTTGATGAGGTTCGGGGTTTACCCCCGAGACGCGAGATAGACTTCCATATATACTTAGTAGATAATGCAAAGCCAGTTGCATTACTAGTGCACCACATGGCTCCAAGAGAAAGGAGGGAGCTTAGTAGATAAGTGGAAGAGTTGCTTGAGAAAGGGTTCATAAGAAGAAGTATCTCGGAGTGGGGTGCTCCAGTTGTTTTTGCTACGAAGGCTGATGGTTTGCTTAGATTGTGCGTGGACTATAGAGAGCTGAATAAGCTCACGAAGAAGAACAGACACCCATTGCCGAGGATAGACGATTTGTTCGATCAGTTGGTTGGTGCTTCAATTTTCTCGCAGTTATATTTAGCTACATGATTTCATCATCTAAGGGCGGATGAGGAAAACATAGATAAGACTGCTTTAGGGCTCCCAAAGGTTTCTTCGAGTGGCTCGTCATGCATTTTGGTTTGACGAATGCACCAGCATATTTCGTAGACTTGATAAGTAGGGTGTTTAGGGAGTTTCTAAACAAGTTTGTGGTAGTCTTTGTGGATGGCATTTTGATTTTCTCTAGAAGCGAGGAAGAGCATGCCCTACACCTTAGGGAAGTCTTAGAGACCCTATGAGCGCATCAACTCAAAGTTAAGTTCTCCAAATGTCATTTTTGGAGGAAAGAAGTGAGGTTCTTAGGACACGTGGTCTCTAAGGAAGGGATAGCAGTGGATCCCGCGAATGTGGTAGCAATCCAAGGTTGGAAGATTCCTAAGAATGCAACAAAAGTAAGAAGTTTTCTAGGGTTGGCGGGCTATTATAGAAAGTTCATTAAGGACTTCGCGAGGATATCAGCCCCACTTACTCGGTTGATGAAGAAGAACTTGACTTTCTCTTAGGATGTTGACTGTGGCGATGCTTTCCAACGTTTGAAGAGGACTTTGACGACATCTCCAGTTTTAGTTTTGCTAGATGGAAGCAAACCATTCACATTATATACTGGTGCTTGCGGGATAGGGCTTGGAGCGGTTTTCGATTCAAGAGGAAAAGGTGATATGCAAAAGGTGGTAGGCACACAGTTATGTTTGAGCATCGCGTATTGTCCACAGACGGATGGACAGATAGAAAGGGTGAATAGAATCCTTGAAGTTCTTTTGAGGTTATGTATCCTAGAATTTGGAGGGACATGAGAAGAGCGTCTTCCATTTGTCATGTTCGCTTATAACAATAGTTATTAAGCTAGTATTAGGTTTTTATGGATGACCATGTAGATCACTAACTTGTTGGTGGGAGTCTACGGATAAGATTTTACTTGGACCCGAGATGATTAGAGAGAAACTCCGGAGAAGATGGACTTGATTCGAAGATGAATGAAGATGGCACAGGGTCGGAAAAAGTCCAATGCTGACAAGAGACGAACTGATCTTGAGTTCGATGTTGGAGACATGGTTTTTTATTAAAGTGTCACCGTTGAGGAACGTAGCTCTCTTTGGGGAGTGTGGGTAAATTAGCACCAAGGTTCATAGGACCCTTTCCCATTACAGAGAGGATTGGACAGACGACATACAGAGTGAAGTTGCCGAAGAAGCTTAGTGCTGTTCATGACTTATTTCACGTGTCGCATTTGCGGAAGTGTTTACATGATACCACAGAAGTAGTGGAGCCGAGCATGCTTAGAGATGTGGAAGTGGAGCGAGATAACACGATTAAACGAGCTCCTACATGCATCCTTGGATTGGAGGTCAAGAAATTACGCAACCAGAGGTCAAGTTCATCAAAGTGCAATGTGGAGATGATCAACGAAACACGACTTGGGAGGCGGAAGATAAGATGCGTGCGTCGTACCCTTTCCTTTTTGAGGGAAGTTTCTTAATTTCTCCTTTTTCTACCGCTTTGTTTTACTTGTTCTATCATTTAGTATGTCCTCTCATTTACATCTTTGATCTTTCGATAGGAAAATCCTATGGTTGTAGACATGTGTTTGAGACATGTTATGTTTGGTGGATGCAAGTGGATGCAAGTGTTCGCAAGTGGTTTCTCGTGGATGCATATACACACATAGGCACTAGATCGGCTCAATCACTTTCATATTGCATATGAATAAGTGTACATATTTAAATTAATGGATGTATATTGATTGTGTTATCGTAAGATTGTTGCATTTAAATGAAATGATTGTGCACTCATGTAGAAATAATATGTACCATTAGAATTCTTTTGCATACATACTGGACGCATGACACTATCATGATTCGCATTAAGGAGTTAACTGAATAAGTAGACCACCTGATTTTGCATTGGATAAGGAACATATACACACACTTTTCGCATATGTTCATATGACATTAGAAATCTTTTAAGGACAATGGATGCCTGTGATTGATGGTTGAGTAGATGGATGATTAGATGGTAGGATATATATTCTTCTGACTTGAAGATTTCAGGGACGAAATCCTTTAAGGAGGGAAGAATGTAACACCCCGTAATTTAGAATATTAAAATTAAAAAATTTAAGGACACTTAATTTTTAGAAGAAGAATTAAGTGAAATGGGTTACGCCATTGCGTTCGTCTAAGAATTCTGCCTGAGATAGAGTCTGATTTTGCGTAAATCGGGCTCCGTATGAAGAAGTTATGGAGCTTAGAAAATTTCAAGTTTAAAAAGAATTAAATTAAAATAATAATTAATAATATAAAACCAGTTCGAATTTCAAAATAGCAGAATTGAGCTGAGCAGAAAATTTCTCGCTCAAAGGTGTCGACCTCCCTATAAGGGTGTCGACATAGGTGTCGACCCTCTATAGGGGACTCAACCCCTATCGGCCAGGTTGGGCTGACGTGTTCGAGTGGTGATTTTTCTGATTTTAGGGCTTATGTGGCTTCATTTGGTTGGTTGAGTGATGTGTCATTGTGAAATGGATGGTTTAGATTGATCCTAAACTAATCTAAGGGCTCTAATTAATCCTACACATCTATATAAACACCCATAAACCTAAATCATAATCAAAACTAAATTCATTCATAAGCCACCATGCTGCAGCATCCTAAACTAAGCTAGTCTCTTCTCCAACGAATTAAAGCTTAGAAATTGTGAAAAGGGATTCTAGAATAACAACGAACGAATCTATTCTTTCTTCTATCTCAGTGAGTATAGTTGCTTTCACAAAATAATTAATTAAAATAATAATGATAAGATGTGATCTGGACTGTATGAGTATGCAAGTTGAATCATATGCTATTAGCCAGTTCTGTTACCATCTATTTTGTTAATATATGCCATTTTGTTATCATATGTAATTAGATTCATTTTATGATGTTAATTGCTATATCTAATTACATATGCTTGATTAGATTCATCTATGCAAGTTTATATGCAATTTATGTTCATCTATGCAAGTTATGCGAGTTTATATGCAAGTTATGCAAGTTTATCTATGCAAGTTTATATGCAAGTTATGTTCATCCATGCAAGTTATGCAAGTTTATATGCAAGTTATGTTCATCTTTGCAAGTTATGCAAGTTTATATGCAAGTTATGTTTATCTATGCAAGTCATGCAAGTTTATGTTCATCTATTCAAGTTATGCAAGTTTATATGCAAGTTATGTTCATCTATGCAAGTTTTGCAAGTTATGTTCATCTATGCAAGTTATGCAAGTAATGTTCATCTATGCAAGTTATGCGAGTTTATGTGCAAGTTATGTTCATCTATGCAAGTTTATGCTTATATGTTTAGATCCATGCCAGTTCTTATGTTTAGATCTATGTCAGTTCACATTGCATATGTTAATTGGATCCATCTTATATGCTATTTCACGTTTATATGCTTAATTATATTTATGTTGTTCTATGCCAATTTGTGTTACACATGCTTAATTAGATCTATATCGTTTTATGCCAGTATGGATGTCATATGCCTCTTTCTTTTCCTTTTCTTATGAGTTAGGCTAATAATGAGCCTAACATACTACGTGAATTATACCTACGAACATGGGAATTTTGGAGAATAGTTTGGGAAATATTAAATATTGGATACTATGTAATTGGCATAAATTGGTTAGTAACCATGTAATTAACTTGAGACATAAATTGATATAGTTTATATATATATAGATGAAAATTATGGACATAATTTGAAGGATAATTATGAACATAGCTTGAATTGGAAATTATGGACAATTTGAAATAGGGATATTAATTCAAATTGGGGTTGAATAAAAAAATGAGATAATGAACATGCCTAACCCGAGGTTAGATTGTGTTGCGGTGTAAGACTGTCCAGAACAACCCGGCACATCCAGCAACCACAACAACAAGCCTAATATGAGAGGTTAGTGCATCAAACCCAAAACCCGAGGTTAGAATGACTTTACAGTAGAAGTCTTCCCGGAACCGCCCGGCAAATCCAACAGCTGCAAAAAATAGTTCTAATGTAAGAGGCTGGTGCATTAATAAATCAATTAATGCCAATGAACAGACATGCTAAGAATGGTAAGGTTAAGTAACATGAATAGGTGACACTTAACCAATACAACATGTTAATTAAATAAATGGGTGGGGTTATGTTAAATTGAGAACACTTAACCGTTATAACATGTTGATTAGGAAACCCTAGTAACGGGGTCCCATTTCAGCAGTAGCCCACATAGATGTATCATGGTACCCTAAACTAGGCAGGGTGGGGAACGATTACTGGGCAGATTATAAGCGGTCAAAATAGCGGCGGGTGGTGCGTTATTGAGTTTCCGACGGAGTACGGGCATGCACGTGCTCCGGAGTGGAAAAATCAGGCACTGGGCCTCAGTAGTTATACACTGTGCATCTGGAATTATATCGGGTTGCCATCATAGGGATTGATACTCCCGATGGTGGGACCAGCACAGGTATCTATAAAAAAGCAGGGCCGAATGACACAAGTAATAAATACACGCGAGTTAGGGAGTCGATCGAATAGGGATGGTAGTGGGTACACCTAGTGGAGATAGGGGCAGGTGGCACCTATGACAGCAGCTAGGGGTACACGAAACTACCATTATTATTATTATTATTATCATTATGATAGTAAGAGGGATCAACTTTCAGAGTAAATAGGGTTGGTGCAGTGTAGTAATTATCCTATAGTGATTAGAAGCGCAATCAATGTTTATCTTATTCATCTTGCTTACCTTGTCATACATGTTTATGTTACAACCATTTCTTACTTTCAAGTTTATGTTCTTATCCTATTACTGTAATAATTATATTGTTAAAGTTACTGGCCTCGTCAGACTTTATGTCTGACCTCGTTTGTTTCGCCTCTTTTCTTTTCGTTCACCCCCCCCCCCACCAGGTTCTCAGGGTGGGCCTGGTGGAGCTTGATTTGGATCTCTTTTTGAAGTGCTTGGATTGCTGAAAGTAAAAGTTCGGCTTATCTCTTTTTATGGCTAATTATGTTGGGGTTATGCTTTTTGTTTTATGTACTCAGAAATTAATTTGTAAAGACGGATATTAAGTGTACTTGGTTTTATTGTTGATTTTGGTGTTGTATCCAGACTATTTCTCCGCTGTAGTAAAGTTGTTTTAGATTTTTAAAGTACCAATATATGTATTTGTCTTGTTATATTATGTTCTATATACTTATAATACTCTATGAAAGTTAATACATTCCCTTAGTGAGTGACATTAACGGACGTGGGATGTTACAATTACTTCGGTAAGGTTTGATAATGCCGACTAGTTTGGAAAACCTAAATTTGGTTTAAATTGTGAAAATAATATTTGAATAAAAGAATATTCTGGATTGGAATGAGGCATATGTTGTGCTTTTATATCACTTGTTTGTAAGATATGTGAGTTATTCGAAAAGACCGGTTTTATACCCATTTTGAATAATTAATACGAAGATAAGTCGATGATGAAGACGGTGGTTGAAGACCCAAGATCTTCAAATCGTTTGGATGATTACTGATATCTTGATTGGGTTGTACACCCAAGACAAGATAATAAGTGGTGATAATCCAGAGTACTTGGAGATCGACCGGATATGTGAGGACCTCTCTCCTGTATTGGACATTTGGGACGAGGAATAAGGTAACTCCGATTTCGTTCAGACCCAAAATGAACTAGTAAATGAATGTGTATCTGACATTAGATTTTATTTTGTCTTGATTGATCTCTATAAAATATATATCTGTTTGGTGGCAGAAAATTTATTCTGTTGCTTAACACCCTTCTCCGAGACGTACGAACTTAAAGTTTATATATCGATAGACGTTAGTAGCATGGTGTGAATTGTCAGTGTGGCATGCTAAGATGCAAATGATCAAGGCTTTTGTTGAAAAGCAGGGCCTTGTGGTTGATGATCAAAGCACGGCTTTAAATAGCATAGCTTTGTGTTTAGCATTACTCCGCGAGCCACACACCCCGGGGTGAACCGGTAACGGGAGAGGACCTCAGGGAGGATATGTGTTTCTTTCTAGCTAGGAGTGGTGTCATGGTATGGAGCTTAGACATTTTACTCATGTGGATGTTGCATATTATTTGATGGATAGCGAGGCGCCTCGGTTATATCGGTCACTACGTGGTCGATGGATGATATGGTCGATATAGTGAACATTACGCCCGTAGGGCGGGGAAACGTATTGTTCAGGAATTATAATCCACTAATGTAAATGTGGATCGGCCCTGACACTCCAAGTTCAGTTGTGGCTGAATCCTGAGACATGGTAGGCTAGATTGTCTCAAATCGGAAGGACGATCACTTGCATTGGTTCATAGATGAATCCAACTTGCAGTACGGCATCGTGCGGTTTTGATTGTAGAGCCTAGTATGATGACATAGTAACATGGGATACAATGTCGTCTATGATTTATACATGTATATTTGAAGTGATTTTGACACTATATACTTATAGTAATATCAAAATGCTTTGTTTTAAACGTACCAAGCATGTTTGGCTATTATAAGGGAAAACTCTATCCTCTAGCTTGCGTTGTATTATGTGATGGGACCTGAGTATTATAATAGCTTCATTTTTCCAAAAATCATTGCGTTGTTTGTTTTATGCACTGGTATTCTTGGGAGAAAACCCGTTCCGTGTTATAGGCATGGTCCCTTGATTTACATTATTTTTAAAAGTAAAGTTTTAAATAACTGTTTTAGTTCTCACACCAGTCCCGTGACTAAGCTGGAGTTTATTGTTTTAACCTAAACTATGGGTGCACTTATTTTCCACACGCGTAGCTTGTAGTTTTGGTTTTCGCAGATATTTCTTTTCCCAGTATCCTGGATTACACCTGGAGCCATATTCGGAAAGTTCTATATCCATGTATTTCTTTCAATTTTGTTAGGTATTATTTTCCGCTGCATTGTAATTTTAACTCTCTGATATTTTCCAAAGTGTAATATTTATTCATACTGTTATATTCTTGTACTCCGATGTAAATTTTTGTAACAGCAATGAAGTGTTCTTCTGATTGTGCTCTGATTTGTCGTGTTTTCAACTCAATTCAGGCTTTCCCTTACGGGGAGGTTTGGTTCGTTTCAAGTTAGTATCAGAGCTTTGGTTTACAGAGCTCAAGAATAAGACACATTAGAATCAAAGGAAAGAATTCATTAGAGATTGGATTAGTAATATCTAATAAGAATGACTCTTTAGAGATAGGATCAGTAGTATCTTTGAATGATTTGGAAGAGTATTATTTAGTAAAAACAAATTTAGTTTTGAGAATTTTATCTTATTATACGTATTTGAGTATATTATTTTATTTTGGAAAATCGAGTATATGAAGATTTTCCATATATGCGTCATGAACGTATATTCAAAGTCTTAAATGTATTGGATAGATATAGAATCACACTCTAGTCGCCCCGACATGATTCTGATGATGGCATGCCATCATCAGTATTTATGTTCGAGTTTAGAGAGTGGGATATCTATATATTTCCAATTGACTGGTGTGAGAACCAAAACCTAGTTAGGTTACTATTTGTGATTTGGCATTGAATTATAATTTTTGAATATATATACATAAGTATATGTTTGAAAAGCTAATTAACTAATTGATTGCTAGTTGTATTATTTGATTATTAGTTTAACTAATAAATTATTGAAGTGATATGTATATGAAAGGTAAATTTTATCCAAATTGAACCAAATATTGAGCGGAATTGAAAATTGATTACAACTGCATATATGTACATGTGTATATAATGAACAGGTCATAGCATGGAAGGTAAGAAGAGGAATAAAATTGTATGCCCGACAAATAGGTACATGTTTATCATTTTATTAGGTTTTGATGATTTTATGAGCCGATTGGCTAGCCGCTTGGCTAGCCGCTTGGCCTTTTTTTCCTTTTGGATTGATGAGGGCCCTATGAGGCAAGTTGCGGTTTTAAATGTCAACCCGTACAAAGGAGATTATGGAGAAAAAAAATCGAAAATTTAGGGTGTTAGCTAGGGCCAGTAATCAGAACTGAAAACCCGAACCGAACTGACCCAAACCCAAACCGAACTCGATGGGTCTCGGGTCGGGTCTAGGTGATGAGAAATACTATCAAGACCCAATCAAACACGACCCGCATAGACCCAACCTAAAAGACCCGACCAAAAAACATTGAAATATATGTATTTTTAGTGTTATTATTCAATCGGACCCGAACTAACCCGACCCGAACCGAGGCTCGGGTCGGGTCGGGTCCAGATTTTCGAAATGTATAGTTTATACCCGACAAAACCCGATCCGCCTAGAACCGAGACCCGTCGGGTCGGGTCCAGTCCATCGGGTCAGGTCTAGTTGTCATCGCTAGTGTTAGCCAAATTTTTGAAGAATTCGAAAATTCGTAGAAACTGAAAAGTTGAAGAATGAAAGCCAAAATGAAAGTTGAGCTGGTTAGTTAAATAACTTTCAGCTCCGTTCCTTTACAAGGATGAAAAGATTTGAAGTAGGGGAGATTATAACAACCTGGTAATTCAGAACCAATTTAAAATTTTTATTTTAGCTTTTTTTCTAGATTTTGAATAATTAAAATGGTTTATCTTAAATAATAACAACTAAAAATTTAAGTAAATTAGAATTAGAACTTATAAATTTATTTTAATTATATGACGAGCCTGAAATGGCCTGATAGTCTGAAAATTCGATTTTAAATTTCAAAGGAATGTACAGAATTCAAAATAAATCGGATTTCAGTAAAACTAGAAATATTTGAATTTGTTTAATTATATCTTTCTAACGAATGTGAAAAATTAAGATTTTATAATATAAATTGAAAGTTATGTCCAATTTAAAATTCAAAATAGTCGCTATGGAATATATATTCTAATATAATATATAGCCCTTAAAAATAGCCATTTTGCAAACTACCTCCGTTTTCGACGAAACCACTTTTCTTAGATCTGGAATGTCAAATTATTGCTAGATTCCAATTTTCATAATTTTTGGAATTAATATGTGAGCGCATTGAATATAAACATATTTGGTAACTTTAATTTGAATTAAATCGACTAAAAAATGGCCATTTTTCAAACGGCCTCCAAATCCGACGAAATTAGATTTATTAGGACCGTACCATCAAATCATAGCTAGATTTATTTTTATGTGATTTTTGGAGTTAGTATGTAGCCCTAGTAAATTAAAATGTGCGTTTAAATTCAATATATATTAATTTATATTTTATTTTTGATAAAAACTATTTGAAACGATCGAATTGGCTTACAAAACATATTCCATTGTGTCTTGAATGGGGTATTTAGCTAGGGATGACATTTGTTGGGTTTGATTTGGAGTTCGAATGTAAAATTTCATAACGATTGAATAGAATGTTATTAAAAAATATATATAAACAAAATAAAACAACTAAAACCCTAATTCATTTAACTGATGCGCCGCCGCTTCTCATTGCGATCAAGTACAGAAATCGTCAGTAATTCATGCCTCAAACTCGCCAAATCCAATCGATGATATTCCAAACTTCCAGCACTAAATTAAAGATCATACTGAGATCTTTAAACCCAATGGTTAAGATCTGAATCCCTTCAAGAAATCGAGCGAAATCGAGCCTTAAAGAGGCCACTAAGCGTGAATTACGACATTAGGAGGAGGCTGAGCTGGCACCTACGGTAGACGATGGATGCGGCGGCGGAGGGCTTCAATGTTAAGGTTTCAGGTCATTCTCCAGCGTGTTTGTTTGCAAGCAACGGTGAACTTTTGGTTTTGACGATGGGTACGGGTTGGGGAAGAAAGGGTTATAGATGGCGTTAAGGTTATAATTATTAATTAATTATATTAGTTATCAATTTTTGCAATCAATGTTTAAAATATAATATCTTTTACATACGAGGTCGAAATCCAACAATTTTGGATCCATTGGGATTGTGATGACGCGAGCTTCACAACAAGACTAACTACATCCAATTTGGAGCAAGTTAGAATTTAGGGCAGATTTAAATCCAAACCGTCCAATGAAGAATAAGGGAGTAGAAACCCAAGGTGAGAACTCCTTCTTACTCAATTTATTTTACAGTTAAATATATACTAGGATGCAGACGTGGCATAGAAACCCCCGACACTATTTATTGTACAAACCATGGTCGATTTGCATGATTTGATTGTATTTGGGAAAAATTGACTGCATTGTGATTGTGATATTGAAATGGAGTAAATTAAATATGTATATATATGCGTAGTATAAATTATTTGTAAGTGCGATATATGAATTATTTATATACGCTGTATAAAGTTCTCATGAAAAGAAATAAAATAAATATTCATTTGCAAATCGGACGATTTGTTTATGTACACTTATTTATCCGATATTGATTAGGACGATAACTTTTACACATCGCCCAACTGCACAAATAATAATCAGTATTTGTTGGTTGAAACTCCACATGGGTATTGGGATAATATTTGACATACACTAATCTCGATATTTAGTTGTATGTCAATCGATAGGTTGACAGGCTGTGATGAGCATTAATTATTTATTTTAACGCTTATACATTTGTAAATTGCACATTGGGTGATGTTTGAACGTTCAATGATTATTTATCATTATTGTTGCATACATATGATGTATGAAATCCATATAACTGAAATTATATGGTAATTGATTGATTCGCATTTCGATTCAGAAATAAAGAACATTTTAAAATTAAGAATATTTTAAAATAACGAATATTTTAAAATAGTATATATTATAGTTTTTAAATAATATTTTGTATAATTTAAAAATAATATATATTATAGTTTTCAAATAATATTCTGTATAATTTTTATATAATATATATTATAGTTCTCAAATAATATTCTGTATAATTTTAAAATAATATATATTATAGTTTTCAAATAATATTCTATATAATTTTAAAATAATATATATTATAGTTTTAAAATAATATATATTATAGTTTTAAAATAGTATATATTATAGTTTTAAAATAATATTCAGTATAGTTTTAAAATAATATTCATTATAGTTTTAAAATAATATATAGTATAGTTTTCAAATAATATTCAGTGAAGAATCAAAATATGACTTTCATGTCCGATTTTGGATGGACATAAAAATATTGAAATATTCATAACTATAAGGAATATGAAGCCGAGTTGAGAAGTTAAACGCCATTTTAACCCAAACGGGTTTATTGGCCGATCTTATTCATTTTAAAATGAATATCGAAAAGAATTGATTTCAAAATCTGATATTTTGAAAATATTATCATTTAAATATTATATTGATAGAGAGTATTCAATTTTGATTAAAAATTGAAATAAAAGTGGGAACCATTTTTGAACGAATTTATAAAATCCGTTTTGAACGTAATATATTTTATATACATTATATATATGTATATATATATATATTAATGGCCTGAATAGACCGCGCCGCGACTGTTCACGAATTTTGACCATTGACTTCGAATTAACATTATGGGAGATCCGACCATTAGATTCTTCTAAAACCAGAACCGTTGAGTTCGTCTCGAAAAGAGATTTGCAAAGAATATAAGAGATTTGAAATCTAATAGTTGGGTTTGGAATTATGTCCAAATCAAATTTGGAAAAGGTCGCTATGAATCCAGTTTGGTAGCCGTTATTGGAAACCGATTGTATGTGTAATGACCCACGGATTTTCGGCCCCGAAAATCGACATAAATACAATTATGTAACTCATGTCGACCTTCCAAACACCAAAAGCAAAAGAACATTATTAGAAAGAAATTAGAGGGTTAGATAAGAAAGAAATATTAGAATAGACGAAGAAGAAGAAGAAGAACCAACACAACCCAGAATCAGAGTCTCACATCGCAGCGGAACAAAATATAATACAAAAATAAATCTTTAATGAGACCTTTTAAAAATACTTACAATATCAGAGTACATCAACACCTCTGGACAGTTATATTAACCTGCCCTCGTATCCAAAATACAGCGGAATAAATACTAGCAATACGCCTGATCACCTCCAGCACGTCTTTTGAAATTCGCAGTATCTAATAACCTGGACCTGTACAACCCGGTCTAACCCGAGCATTTACAAAACACCGGGTCAGTCTGGTGAACCAGAGTTAGAAAAATTCACTAAGTTTTAAGGGGAAATCATCCAACTTGATTTTAAAGTCCGGAAATCTTTTCGAAAGAAAAGGATAATCGTAAGACCAAATCCACACATAAATACGGACGGTTTTTACCTTACGATAACCCAAAACATTTTTTAAATCAATATTTTTCTGATATTGTAATAGTGTCTAAATACAAGTAGATATCAATCTAGCGGAACGGTTGCATCTCACGCTCCACATATTTAGTATACAATCAAAACCGCAGGCTCTTATTGGAGATTGGATTCTGACTATGACAAGGTGTGGGACCACCTGCCGATAGTTTATCTCTAGAGGGGTATACAGTGGGTTCAACAATAACATCTTGCAACACGGCTCACACATGACTGACCACTCATTTCACTTG
Source organism: Allium sativum (assembly GCA_030737875.1). Taxonomy (NCBI): domain Eukaryota; kingdom Viridiplantae; phylum Streptophyta; class Magnoliopsida; order Asparagales; family Amaryllidaceae; genus Allium; species Allium sativum. The sequence continues at coordinate 610,584,462 of CM060918.1, read as the reverse complement.
AGTGTATCGAATGTATATCACAAACGGTTGGGCTCAAGCAACTGTTTCCCGAAAGGGACAACATCGAAATAGATTAAAGAAGAAAAAGGAATTTCTCTAGATAGGTGATTATACACCCTAATGGGAGCGACCCACATGGTCATGCAGCCTGCCCCATTTTTGTCATTTCCTGGTTGATGAGCCTTGAGGTTTGAACTTCTCTTTTGAACATCTAGTCACAATTCACTTTGAATGTCACATCGTTAGATCCTCCAAATATCATTAATTGATGTCCACAAAAATACTCAAGTTATTTGGCTAGAGAAAACCATTTCTCTGCCATCAACTACAGTACGTTTGAAGAAATCAACGTACGCGACCCCTTTGGAAATACTTTGTCAGACATCTGTCCAATCATCCAGGAACAGGATGAACCGAAGGTACTCTCCTACTACAACCAATATAGAAATCACCCCATGGATTAGTAGCGAGAAGTCCTTGCAACCGTAGATTCCAAACACGATAGAATGACAGTTTATCTCTGCTTGCAAGGCGGAGAATATTAGTGGTTCTTCAGTTTATGAAGATCCACGGTCTTCAACGCTCCATCTTGATCATCTTCTGGTATCTTCACGTATTTGTTGGTTGGAATGGTTTTCAAATATAAATTCGATCTCGGTCTTTCTGTTGTATATAACTGTGTTGTATACACAATTATATGATTTTTGTTTGATGATAACAACCAAATAAATAATATTATTAATGTGCTTGAAATCGTACTGTTATTATACTTCACAGACTGGAATATAATATTTATATTTAAATAAAATACAACTGTACAGAAATTCAAATATTTACAATATTTTATTTAAATATAATATTCTATTTCAACATTCAAACAGTACAACTTATTTACAACTCCACTATTTAATCACTTCACAGAATATTTGTACTTGTAAATAAATAGAATAAAATAGACAAGTTTTGTTTAACAACAATAAAATGATATTTTATTTCAATCAAATTTGTTTATTACAAAACCAGTACAATAATCCTTTTATACACAGCTCCTCGCTACAACACACACACTCAGCAACGAAATTATATATATACAATTTTTTTTCACTCATATACAGATATACATGTCTATTTGTTTTACTGTCTTCTGTCTTCAAGCTTCTGTCTTCTCTTCGCAGTCAGTCCAGTCACCATCTTCATACCTGTCATATATAGAAACACACACAGAGTATCCAGAACAGAAATAATTTCTAAATTCTAAGCAGATATAATTTTTATTTGAAAAATTTATTTGCCTTAGAATTCGGTGTGTTTCTCATCATTTTTCTGACTCAATCTGATTTATCCGATTGTGTCTAGACAGCTTGTGATATTCATGGTGATACAATGTAAATACCACAAGGCAGACAGTGTGTATATATATAGTGCAGGGACAGGAAATCAGTCTGAATGGCTGCATGTATACACGTGCATGAATATACATGTGTGCACTGCCGCGCCAATTCTGTGTGCACTAAGGAGTTGTCAGGTGGACCATCTCAACTCAGCGCATGGCAAGCATAAACTGAATTCAAGCAAAAACAAGAGATCGAGCATAAGTTCAGGCATGTTGACAGTTCAGCATGAAAAATCATGGAGCATGGCATATTCAAGACTTTAGAAGCAACAAACAAATGACTGTGTCGAGCACAAATAAATAGGGTGGACATGCAAGCTGCAACAAACTTAGTGTATGGCAGCAACAAATTTCAGTATTTGAAAGCATGGTTAAAACAATAGTGCATTGCAACATATTCAAATTGTCGAACTACAAATGGTTCATATTGGTTAATACATGTGCAAGTGCAAATATGGAAGAAGTGGTCGAGTATGTTCAAGCATGATAGCAGCAAGCATCAAAATGGTGCATAAAAACAATTCAAGACATGGTGCAAACTCATATGTTCAGGGTGCATCAATTCCAAATCAGGTCAGCATGTTACATAAAGTATCACATGTATGGTTTATAGGTGCAACAGCATGAGTCGAGTGGATACATGAATAGCCAAAGTGATCAAAGCAGGTTTGACTTGGTTAAGTATGAAAGGTCAGGGAACAAACATAATTTCCTTGTATATGTAAATTGTTGAGACAAGATTTTGATCGATGCCAACATATAAAGGTGCAATGAAGATCATTTCATAGAGCTCAGGTTTTTTACTTTGAGTTGTGTTAGAAATATGTTAAAATCTATCCTCAAAGTATAACACGAATGCACAAAACTTCGTTGCTGAAATCTGTATATTTGAGGAATTGAAAAGTCACAGAAAAAGCCCCAACGGTCCGGTCTTCGACTGGGAAAGACTGCAGAGTGACATAGACTATGGACCGAGGTCATCTGGTCCATAGCCAGAAAATGGTCGACCGCCCAAAAAAGGACCGGTGGACCGGTTTTACTGTGTTTGCACATAACGGCTATTTTTTTTATTCTTTAAATTTACAGAAACTTAACCAGTCGACCGGTGATTTTCAACCAGTCGACCGGTGATTTTCAACCAGTCGACCGGTTCCGAATAGCAAGCTTTTTTATGAAGGGTTGCTTCCATTCATCCAGAGTTTTCTCTTCAATTTTCAATGGAAACGGATGCAATCTTTTGTAGAAACTCTTCATGAAGGAATGCAACTATTCTACACTATAAATAGACTTGAAATCATACTTTCAAATCACCGATTCTTGCTCTAAATTCTGATCTTACTTTCTATGAGACGACCCGAACTTCCTCGTAAAGGAAAGCCCGGATAGAATTGAGTACAAGACAAAATAGAACGCAGACGGAAGAACATTTCATTGTTATTACAACAATTCCATCAGAATGCAAGAATATACAGAGTATAAATGAATAAAATACATTCGATGAACATCAGAGACTACAATAAATTACATAGCAGCGGAAAAATATACAAAACACAACTGAAAGTAATACACGGATACAGAGCTTTCCGAGCATCGTTCCAGCTGTTAATCAGGATCCTGTGAATATAAATCTGCAAAACCAAAACTACTAGCTGCCCGTGTAGGAAATAGGGGCACCCAGAGTTTAGGTTAAAACAATAAACTCCAGGTCAGTCATGTGACTGGTGTGAGAACTAAAATAGTTATTAATCTTTATTTTAAAGTTCAGTATATCAAGGGACCACGCCGTATAACACGGAACGGGTTTCCTCCCAAGAATACCAGTGCATAAAACAAACAGCGCAATGCTAAATAAAGAAAAATGAAGCTATTATAAGACCTAGGTCCCATCACACAATGCAACGCAAGCCGAAGGATAAGGTTTTTGTTGAATCGCTAAGTATAGCGTTTTGACTATGACAACTATATATGTTCATATGCTATCGACTAACTTTGTTTTGCAGGAAGATGAAACTTTATTGACAATCGGATTCAAGAACTCAAGGGAAATATTATTTATGAGTCTAGATTAGTCTTAGATAAGATATGTTAAAGTCTTTCCTGATGATTATACACACACAAAGTATTTATGAATATATGTTAGCAACAATGAACAAGGAAGCAAGAAGTAGTCTGTTTACAGAAACAGACGTCTAACATAATCAGACCAGACGTCTGTTTGCTGAAACAAAGAAAATTCAGTATGAATTTTCAGACGTCTGACATAATTCTACCAGACGTCTGTTTCTGGAGACAAACATACTACTCTTCCTATTTTTAATTCAAATCAAAAGAGACTTCTGAAAATTTTAACTAAGACTTCTGTTTCTGAAAGGATGCATCTATATTGAAGAGATACAACTTACTTCTCTTCATCGAATCCTTTCATGATCAGTTGCAATTCTTTGAATATTAAAAATAGAGGTTTCAACAATTGTTTTGATTACTAATCCTTATTCTAACTCTCTATTATTCTAAAAGAATTCTAATTTCTCAAAGCATATTACTTACGAACATTTTGTGATCTTAAACTTCCATAATCTTTCACAAGCTTCACGATAATCATCAAGAAAAGACTATAGGAAGGTTGTACTTACTATTTGACAATTCGTGTTATCAAGAACACACTAAGTCAACATTTATCTTTGTACTAGTGAAGACCTCTTCAGCAGTTGAGGCAAGAAATCCCGTTCGGCTGTTCGGGTAATTGTGAATCTATTCCTCCGGGTGAAGTGAGGGTTGTTGCGTTAGTGAAATTCCAGAAGGGAGTCTGGGACTGGACGTAGGACGGTGATCTGAACCAGTATAAATAGACTGTGTGAATTTACTTCTGCTACTATTATTATCTATATTATATCCTGCTTATACTCCATAATATAAGATCCTACCGCTGTTTAGACTCTTTCAATTGGTATCAGAGCAAGGACATCCTATAACCGTAACACCGTTATTCGATATTTTGATAAAATGGAGAATAACCCAAGTACTAGCTCAACTACTTTTGCCGAAGGACAATCTACTCAAAGACCACCACTATTTAACGGATTACACTACAACTACTGGGCTAGTAGAATGAGAATTTATATGCAAGCAAATGGCTTTAGTGCATGGAATGCTACTCAAAAAGAATTCACAGCACCTACTACTGAATATTCGGCTTGGACAGTGACTCAAAAAGATGAAGCAAATGCAAATGCAAAAGCAATGAATATGCTATATTGTGCTTTGGATAGAAATGAATTCAACCGTGTTAGCATATGTACATCTGCTCATCAAATTTGGGAAACACTTAAAACTATTCATGAAGGAACAAACAAAGTCAAACAAACAAAGATTTCAATGCTCAAAAATCAGTTCCAGAATTTCAAAAATGAGACAAAATGAGATGATTAATGAAATGTATTCAAGGTTTCAAGATATTTTGCATGCTTTGATAGGATTAGGAGAAAAGTATAGCGATTTTGATATTATATCAAAAGTGCTAAATTCTCTAACAGATGATTTGGAGAGAAAAGTATTAGCTATTGAAGAAGCAAATGACTTATCAGCTATGAAACCATAAGAACTCATAGGAAATCTAATGTCATATGAGGTGAATCTTCAAGTTAGAAAAGAACAAGCACAAGAAAAGAAGAATGTAGCTTTTCATGCTGAAAAAGAAGAATCGGAATCAGAAGATGAAGACTTAGCATTTATTGCTAAAAATTTTAAGAAATTCTTGAAATATCGAAAAGGAAATTTCAAGAAAAACAATTCAAGCAAACCTTCATCCTCTAATTTATAATGTTTCAATTGCCACAAGAAAGGTCATATGGCTAAGGATTGTCCAGAACTAAAAGAAAATCATAAAAACTTCAACAAAAACAAAAAAGAGAAATTCAAAAAGAAGGCTTTCTCCGTCACATCGGATAATTCAGATTCAGATTCATCAGACAGTGATAGTGATAGTGACAACGAACAAGCAAATGTATGCTTCATGGCTCAAGAATCCGAAGTAAGTGATTTATCTTATGAAGAATTAATAGAAGTTAATGCTGAATTTTTAAATATTATCAAAAGTCTGAAAAGAAAAACTAAAGAAGTACGTGAAAATCAGAATAAGGCAGAATTTGAAAGGGATATGATAAAGGATGAAAAAATTATTTTAGAAGAAGAATTTGAAAAACTTCAAGAAAATTTTAAAAAAACTGATAGTCAACTTTTGCTTTTGAGTCAAGAAATTGAAACTCAAAAAGTAAAAAATGATAATATAAATTCTGAAAATCATGTGTTGAAAACTAGAATAAAGGAATTAGAATTAGAAAATCAAAGTATTCAAACTAAATTTGAAAATATTTCTAAAAATGTTTCAAACTTTAATAAAGGAAGAGAAAATTTATCAAAAATTATTGAAAATTCTCGACCTTCTTCAAATAAAAGTGGTCTAGGGTATAAAAAACATTAAAATTTTCTTCAAACGAAAAGAAGAAAATTGATTCAAAAAGGATTAATAAAATTGAGATATGGGTTCCATAAACAAATAATAATTTGATAAGGAACAAACATATCAAATCATTTATGGAATCTGTACATAATAATAAAAATTATTTATACAAAAGGGATACTAAACCCACATGGGTTTGGCTTCCTAAGATCTAACTCTTAGGACCCTATCAAAAGTGGGTACCAATGTTATTATTAATATTTTTTGCAGGTACCACTCAAGAAAAGAAAATGGATTTTAGACAGTGGTTGTTCAAAACACATGACTGGAGACAAAGATATGCTTACAAATATTACATACTTTGATGGTGGCTCTGTTACCTTCGGAGATAATTCAAAAGGTTTTATCAATGGCAAAGGAGTTGTATGCAACTACGGTACTTCAAATTTACCTATCATTAAAAATGTTTCTTTAGTTAAAAATTTAAAACATAATTTACTCAGTATAAGTCAATTATGTGACAAAGGATTTAAAATAACGTTTTCTGAAAATAAATGTAGTATTTTTGATAAAAACCAAAATATTATATTTGAAGGGAATAGAGATAGAAATATTTATGTATTAAATATGAAAATTAACAATAATAGACAAATGTGTTTAATAGCTAGTGAAAATGATTCTTGGCTATGGCACAAACGGTTTTGTCATATAAATTTCAAAACAATTCAGAAAATTTCTAAAAATGATTTAGTAAGAGGTTTACCAAATATAAATTTTAAAGTAAAAAATCTTTGTGAAGATTGTAAAATAGGAAAATTAACAAAATCTTCTTTCAAATCTAAAAAGGTTATTTCTACTTTACAACCTCTAGAATTATTACATATGGATCTATTTGGTCCTACTCAAATTCAATCATTAAATCACAATCGATATGTTTTTGTAATAGTTGATGATTTTTCAAGATTTACATGGACTATATTTATGAAAAATAAAAGTGATACGTTCGATCATTTTAAACAGTTTATAAAAAGAATTCAAAACTCTAAAGAGTTAAAAGTCAAAAACATTCGAAGCGATCATGGAGGAGAATTCGAAAATGAATCTTTTGAAAATTTCTGTAAGAAGAAAGGAATTAATCATAACTTCTCTTTCCCTAGAACTCCACAACAAAATGGAGTTGTTGAAAGGAAAAATAGAACATTACAAGAATGTGCTAGAACGTTATTAAACGGAAGTACATTGCCAAAACAATTTTGGGCAGAAGCTGTTTCAACAGCATGTTATGTTCTAAATCGTATTTTTATTCGTCCTCTAACCAAAAATACACCATACGAATTTTTCAATGGAAGAAAACCAAATATTTCTTACTTTAAAGTTTTTGGTTCAAAATGTTTTATTCTTAATACGAAAGATCAACTAGGGAAATTTAATGCAAAAGCTGATCATGGAATTTTCGTTGGATATTCAGAACGAAGTAAAGCTTATCATATTTTCAATAAACGTACTAATTGTATAGAAGAATCATTGCATGTATCTTTTGATGAAACTTTTACTAAAAATATTCAAAATAATGACGATGATGAAATTACTGAAAATACGAATTCTGAAAATATTGAAAATAACACAACGGGAGATATTAGGTCACCTCCTAGAGTTTTAAAAGATCATCCTACACAAAATATTATTGGAACAATAAATTCAAATGTACAAACTAGAAATCAGTTAAATCAAATGGGACATTTTGCATTTATTTCAACTATTGAACCTAAAAATCCTAAAGAAGCATCTACAGATGATTACTGGATAATAGCTATGCAAGAGGAATTAAATCAATTTGAACGCAATAACGTCTGGGAATTAGTACCTCGACCAAATGATCAATCAGTTATTGGAACCAAATGGGTATATAAAAATAAAGCTGATGAACTTGGAAATATCACAAGAAATAAAGCAAGATTGGTTGCTCAAGGATATAATCAAGAAGAAGGAATTGACTATGATGAAACATTTGCACCTGTAGCACGATTAGAAGCAATAAGAATACTTTTAGCATTTGCTAGTTATCATAATTTTAAACTTTATCAAATGGATGTTAAAAGTGCTTTCTTAAATGGTTTCATTAAAGAAAATGTTTATGTAGAGCAACCACCATTATTTATACATGAAAAATATCCAGATTATGTTTACAAACTTAAAAAGGCATTATACGGTCTAAAACAAGCACCTCGTGCTTGGTATGAAAGACTTAAAACCTACTTAATAAATTCCGGATTTAAAATTGGTAAAGCTGATCAAACTTTATTTATTAAAAATAAAAATAAAGATATTTTAATTATACAAATATATGTAGATGATATTATTTTTGGATCTACAAATGAGAAATTATGTGAAGAATTTTCTAAAATTATGACAAGAGAATTTGAAATGTCACACATGGGTGAACTATCATATTTTCTAGGATTACAAATTAAACAAACAGAAAATGGAACTTTTATTAATCAAGAAAAATATTGCAATAATCTAGTTAAACGTTTTGGTTTAGATAAAACATCCGGCAAACCAACACCTATAAGTACAACAACTCATTTAGAAAAAGATGAAAACGGAAAAAATGTTGATCAAAAACTATATAGGAGCATGATCGGATCACTACTTTATCTTACAACAAATAGACCAGATATAATGATGAGTGTGTGTCTATGTGCACGATTTCAAGCCAATCCGAAAGAATCACACTTACGAGCTGTTAAACGTATTTTACGATACCTTAATGATACTAAAGATTTTGGACTATTCTATCCAAAAGGATGTATGTTTGAATTAGTATCTTACAGTGATGCTGATTTTGGTGGATCCCGAACGGATAGAAAAAGTACGAGTGGAACATGTCATTTTATCGGAAAATCATTAGTATCTTGGTTTAGCAAGAAACAAAATTGCGTTTCACTTTCTACATGTGAAGCTGAATATATATCAGCAGCTTTAGCATGTGCTCAAGTAATTTACATGCAACAAACATTAACAGATTTTGGAATAAATCTAATGAATTCTACAATTTATTGTGATAATACAAGCGCTATAAATTTATCTAAAAATCCAATTAACCATTCACGAACAAAACACGTAGATATAAGACATCATTTCCTACGTGATAACATAGAAAAAGGAATAATTAATTTAAAATATTTATCAACCGACAATCAAATTGCCGATATATTCACTAAACCTTTGATAGAATCATCCTTTATAAAACTTAGAAGAGAACTAGGAATTATATCTGCTAAAGACTTATAATTAACTAAAGTTAGCTTCTCATGTTTTAACATTCGTAAACTAATTTTTTTTTAACAGAAGGTTTACTTAAAATAACTCTTTACCTAAGATTACTCATAACTAATTATTATTTCTGGTTATAAATATACTTAAGTTTTTGACCATTCATATAACTTAGTTATTCTCCTATTTAAAGAATTGTCTAAAACAAATCAAATACTAAAAACATAAGAAAACAATGTCTTCAAAAAGTTCTTCACCTTCCATCAACATTATTGTATCAACTGATAGCCTAGCTGAAACTCCAGTTCTTCCTACTCCTACTCCCGAAAATGAAACAACATATAAGTGGGGAGAATATCATACTGGCTATACTCGGGAATCAAAGAAAACCAAACGATCATTATTTACCTCTCCGGATACTAAATGGAAAATCAATGAGATTCATCATTATCAGCGACAGCAAATCGAACTTCATAGAGAATTGTATTTCGAACAAAAAGCAACTTCAACTAGCTTAAGTACACTTCGAAAAATGATATCAAAGCTTTGCCGATCAAATGAAAACGATGTTGTCTCACCTTTACCAAGCCCAACAAATCCTATCGATCCATCAGCTGCATATCGAACTGAAGATGATCCGGTGAATTATGCAAAGGAGAAATACTATACCTTCTCTCCTTTACGTCCACCGTATAGTCCAAACTCTTGGGACAAGAATTATAATAAAAATGAAGGGCCAAGTTACTCCACTCCTAAGACAACACCTCCTTCAAAATAAAGTTTCGTTTATCCCTAAAATAATTTGAACTTTATAGTGTTTTTGATATTAATGTATTTTTCAAATATATATGTCTGTTATAAAACAGACGTCTGAAAAAAATCAAATCAGACGTCTGGCTTCAAAACAACTATTTGTTTTAACAAGAAAAACAGACGTCTGACAAGAATATATCAGACGTCTGAAACAAGGCTAAAATGAACTAATTCTTTGTTGCCTCGTAAATCACTAAAAACAGACGTCTTTCTTTTTATAAACAGACGTCTGTTTCTGAAGAACCAACTAAAACTTAAGCAAAAACAGACGTCTGTTTCGTTAAAAAAGGACGTCTGAAATGGTTCCAAAATGAACTAAAAGCTTGCTGGCTTAAAATTATTTAGCAACAGACGTCTCCTTCATTTCAACCAGACGTCTGAATTAATGACAGGACATTTTTTTTAAAAAGACACGTCGGTTCCAAAGGAGTATATCTCCTCATAAACACCTTCTATCTTTTCACTTTTTACTTTCACCTTTTCACCCACTATAAAAAAACCCCAAATCCCCAATTTCAAACTACTTCAAAATCTTCAATCTTTGTATAATAATCATGACTACTAGAGGCAAACGCACACGAGAACAAGAAGCTCTACCTCCATCAGAAGATCAAATCCAAAAATGGCTTCATGGAGACATTGCAAAGGCTAGGTACAAAGCAATGAAGAATTCCAAGTTTTTCGAAGGTGCTTTCGTTAAATTTGATGCCTTTTCTAATTATAGACTTCTCCAATTCGCTAGACATTTCCACTTTGAATCTTTGGTAGAATATAATACAAACAATGTCAAAATATACCCTTTGCTTGTTAAGTTGTTCTTAGCCAACATGAATCTTGACCATATGAAACCTCAAAACACAACCGATTGCATTTGGACAATGGTTTGTGGAAAAAGGATTTTACTTCCTCTTCAAAGGTTGGGACAAATCTTAAAATGTGCTTGGCAAGGTTTGGATATTGACGATATAGAAGTTAATAGGACTCAAAGAGATGAAGTATCTCATAAATTTATTTCCGACGATCTTATTGATATGAGAAAACTAACTTCTACCAATCTTCGTCCACAAGCTAGACTTCTTAATCGTGTTTTAGTCCGAAGAATAAATCCACGAAAAGGAAGTTATGAGAAGCTTTATAAAAGGGATTTCCAAGCATTGTGTGCCATCTACTCTCGAAAATAGATCAATTGGGCAAAAATAATTATGGACGAGTGGTTAGACATCACCTATAAAAGGAAATATAAGACTTTGCATTATGGTGTCTACATTACTCGAATTTTAACTGCTGCTGAAATTCAAATCCCCGATGCTATTCCAACAAAGACAATTAAAGAAATTGGTTACAAGACATTGAAGTTAATGGATATTGATCCCAACCCATCGACTTTGGACCATCTATCTTTCGAAGAATGGACTCAACATGTTGCTTCTAATCCCGAATCACTTGTTCCTGAACCTTCACACCGTCAACGAACTAGGGACGATGGAGGAATTCAAATTATTTCTCCGGAAGCTTCTTCAAAACAAGCTCTCGTCATTCTTTCGCAAAATCAGTCGAAACTTCATCGTCAACTTAACACTTTTGAATCAAAAACTAATAAGAAGTTTGACTCGATTAAAAAGTTTTTAAATCAAATTTGGAATACGGTGTCTTGTTCTGGAACTACTTCGACACAAGCTCAAGAGTCATCACCGTTTCATTGGTCTACTAGCTCTCAAGAAGTAGTTGAAGATTCGGAAGGCAGTGCTTCTCCAGATGATCATGACTCGGAGGAATCTCCGAATATTTGATGATGGTATGGGTATGGTATCTTTTCTTTTGAACAATTATATTTTGGGAATGTAATATTTTAGTACTCCATGCACAAAACACTTATATGTGCATTTTTGTGGTTGTGATGTTGGGTTGTGATGTTTTGTTTTGGTGTAGTATGCTTTAACTTCATGAATGTTATGTTTGTTTTCTTTAAAGTATTCCTTTTTGTCAAATGCCAAAGGGGGAGAAAACGTAAAATAATATTTATGCATATTGACAGGAGGAGTATACTTAGTTGTCATTAGTCAAAAAGGGGGAGAATGTTGAATCGCTAAGTATAGCGTTTTGACAATGACAACTATATATGTTCATATGCTATCGACTAACTTTGTTTTGCAGGAAGATGAAACTTTATTAACAATCGGATTCAAGAACTCAAGGGAAATATTATTTATGAGTCTAGATTAGTCTTAGATAAGATATGTTAAAGTCTTTCCTGATGATTATACAAACACAAAGTATTTATGAATATATGTTAGCAACAATGAACAAGGAAGCAAGAAGTAGTCTGTTTACAGAAACAGACGTCTGACATAATCAGACCAGACGTCTGTTTGCTGAAACAAAGAAAATTCAGTATGAATTTTCAGACGTATGACATAATTCTACCAGACGTCTGTTTCTGGAGACAAACATACTAATCTTCCTATTTTGAATTCAAATCAAAAGAGACTTCTGAAAATTTTAACTAAGACTTCTGTTTCTGAAAGGATGCATCTATATTGAAGAGATACAACTTACTTCTCTTCATCGAATCCTTTCATGATCAGTTGCAATTCTTTGAATATTATAAATAGAGGTTTCAACAATTGTTTTGATTAATAATCCTTATTCTAACTCTCTATTATTCCAAAAGAATTCTGATTTCTCAAAGCATATTACTTACAAACATTTTGAGATCTTAAACTTCCATAATCTTTCACAAGCTTCACGATAATCATCAAGAAAAGACTATAGGAAGGTTGTACTTACTATTTGACAATTCGTGTTATCAAGAACACACTAAGTCAACATTTATCTTTGTACTAGTGAAGACCTCTTCAGCAGTTGAGGCAAGAAATCCCGTTCGGCTGTTCGGGTAATTGTGAACCTATTCCTCCGGGTGAAGTGAGGGTTGTTGCGTTAGTGAAATTCCAGAAGGGAGTCTGGGACTGGACGTAGGACGGTGATCCGAACCAGTATAAATCGACTGTGTGAATTTACTTACTGCTACTATTATTATCTACATTATATCCTGGTTATACTCCATAATATAAGATCCTACCGCTGTTTAGACTCTTTCAGTTTTCCCTTATAATAGCCAAAGCATGCTTGATACGTTAAAAACACATTATTTGATACTATTATAAGTGTATAGTGTCAAAACAATTTCAATCATAAATATCAATCATAGACGACATAAGTGCCCCATCCCACTATGTCGCTATACTAGGCTCTACAAATAAAACCGCAATATCACGTATTGGAAATTGGATTTCCCACATGAGTCGAGGCAAGGGGCAAGCTCCTCTCCGTTCGAGACACTCTAGCAAATGTCTCAGGACCCCACTTTGATCCTTGGAATCGGCTGGACCGGTCCTCACCTAACTTTGGAGGATTAGTTATTCCTGAGCACACGTTTCCAGGTCCTTACAGACCTATATCCGAGGTGCCTCGCATTCCAACAACCACACAGGTGAAAAGTATATAAAGTCAGGGCTGGTAGGTCACTGACACCACCCTAGCTAGAAAGAAACGTCGTGCTCTCCCAGCAGTCTGTCTCCTATTTTGGACTCATACCGAGGTGTGAGGCTCGCGAATTCACGTTATACACTAAGCTACACCACACAGGCCATGCTTTGATCATCAACCACAAGACTTTGCTTTTCAACAGAAGCCTTGATCAATTTCCACTTAGGTGTGCCACACTGGTAATTCACTCCATGCGACTGATGTCCATCGATATACAACCTTTGAGCTCGTACGTCTCAGAGAAGGGCGTTAAGCAAGAGAATAAATTCTCCGCCGCCAAACAGATGTATATTTAATAGAGATCAATCAACACAGAATAAAATCCAATGTCAGACACACAATCCATTTACAAATTCGTTCTAGGTCTAAACGAAACCGGAGGCACTTTCCTCGCATATCCATCGATCTCCAAGTACGTCTGGACGATCACCAACTGTTTCCATCATCTTGGGTGTATAGCCCAATCGAGATCATCAGCAATCACCCAAACGATGTGAAGACTTTCGGTCTTCACCCACCGTCTTCATCTTCGACATCTCGTCGAATCGGTTATTCAGAATGGGTATAAACCCGGCCTTTCTGAATAACCCACGTATATGATAAACAAATGTTACACAAACGCAACAAACGCCACATTCCAATTTAGAATATTCTTTTATTCACAAAATCACATTCTTAGGGGAAAGGTTCCCATTAATTTTATCCAAGATAAATTCTTTTAAATTTATTCTTTAATCTTCCTTTCGATATCATTTCAAACCATATTATGGTTTTCCAAACTAGTCGGGATTAGCGAACCACACCGAAGTAATTATTTATTTTATTTCCCAATCCCAACCTATATATCCCCTGGAGCAAAACTGGTAATACTCCATATCTAACACCACAGTGTTATTGGTAAATTTAATTACCATTTCACGTTCAAATCTAATTAAAGATTTAACTATCGCTTTGGAGCAAAACTGGTGGTACTCCATTCTCGATCCCCTTTCAGATTTGATCATTTAAATTATCAATTCACATTTCAATCTAGTTAAAGATTCATTAAAACTCCACTTAGTTTTAATCTTTTCAAAAATCAATCCCGCCTTTAACTGGGTTAAAAAACCAATGTCATCTAAAACACGATTCACGATAAACCCAAAATCACATTTTATTGTTAATCGGGTTAAAGAACAGGTGTTATTCAAAACACCGCTCACGATAAACCCAAGAACCAATTCTAATTCAATTCCAACCAAATATTATTTAATTGATACACTTCATTAAATCTAAATAGAAAGATTTAATCTTTTTCTCTATTTGGCTTAAGAACAGTGTTACTGAAGACACCATTCACGACAAACCCAAATCACATTTGATATTAAATACAAGGCTCTGAATAGAAAATATACCAGCTTATATTCAATATCAAATCCTGAAACCAACAAATATCGTATTGGAAATAGCGATATAAAATATATCTTTCAAATTCCCATAACAATATCTGTATTGTCACGAAATCCAACATTGAAATATTCCGAAGATAACTTCGATTCAATTCCAGTCCAATTCACGTACTGGAAATTTTGATTATTTTTAAAACCACTTTCAAATTCAATTTATTTCAAAATAAATTGATTTTAATTCTAGTTCAAAACTAGTTCATTTCGATAAAAAATCTATTTTTATCTTTTCAAATGTGGAGTTTTACATCCCAATTCTTTCCAATTCACATATTATGATTTTACACAAATTATTCATATTTTCAATAATTTTATCAAGGCCCGTACAGTCGATTTCCATCAACGGCCATCGAACTGCACTTACAGCGATTTTTCCCAAATTTGATTTGGACATAATTCCAAATCCAACCATTAGATTTCAAATTTATAATATTCATTGGAAAGCTCTTTTCGATACGAGCTCAACGGTTCCGGTTTTAGGAGAATCCAAAGGTCGGATCTCCCGCAACGTCAGTTCGAAGTCAATGGTCGAAATTCACGAACTGCCGCGGCGCGGCGCGTTCTATTCAGGCCATTATATATATAATATGTATATATTATATATATTTCATCGATTTCAATTCAAAACGTATTTTATAAATCGTTTTAACTTCGTTTTCAAAACAAATTCAACTCTATATTCAATTTCCAATCAAAATTGAATATTTCATATTATTACTATATAAATGATAATATTTTCAAAACATTAAATTTTGAAATCACTACCTTTTCAATATTCATTATAAAAACGAATATAATCGATATAAATATCGTTCACGTCAAAATTGCGCAACTCTAATCAACACGGCTTTATATATTTCAATAAATTCGTTATTCTATTCAACAAATGAATATTTATTCTATTCAACACATGAATCTATATTTCTTTCAGCACACGACCAATCTCAACACATGAGTACTGTCAACACACAACTATTTTTGTTATGTAAAATATTTTATAAAACTATGGTATCTATCGTTTGATTTCTAATCAGACTCCAAACGTAAAGTAGTGTCTAATCTTAAATATGATAAAGATGTAAATTTTATTGGTAAAATATTTTACTCAACACAAGAATAGTTTCAACACATGAACATCGTCGACACATGACTATTTTTATATTCAACACATGAATTTTCTTTTATAATATTCATTATTTTCCCGATTGGAATGAGGCCCAATCAATCACCATATAATGTTAATTATATGGATTCCATACAACACATGTATATAATAGCAATGATAAACAATCAACCATCATCCAAGGTGCACCACACAACTGCATAAGCATCAAATATAAATAATTAACGCTTACACAGCCTGTCGACCAATCGATCGACATACAATTAAATAATTGGGATTAGTGTACTCAAATATCATCCCGACACCCATGTGGGGTTTCAAATCAACAAACATAGATTTTTATTTGTGCAGTTGGGCGATGTGTAAAATTTATCGTCCCAATCAATATCCTTCAATTAGGTGTACATAAACAAACCGTCCAGTTTGTAAATGAATATTTATTTATTCACATTCACGTTAAAAATTATATTTTTAACGATAATTAATCTATTTCAACTATCTACATTTTATTATCGATTTCACATCAACATCAAAAACAAATTTCGCAACACATCAAACAAGCATACAAGCCATCCATGGTCTGTGGATGACGGGTGTCGGGTGCTGCTAAGCACCGTCTGCATCCTAGTATATATATATAACTAGAAAAAGAAATTGAAGAGTGAGAAATTCTCACCAATAGCTAATCCAAACGCTTCGACTCTTCTTATGTAGAAGTCATCGCTGTTCTCGCCTTTTGTCACTTTCGTTGCCCGTAGCCACTACATATATAAAAATCACATTTTTATATTGTTGCTATGTATATAAAAATTCTATTTTTATATCGCTACTATATAGATAAAAATTCTATTTTTACATCGCTACTATATAGATAAAAAAATCTATTTTTACACCGCTACTATATAGAAAAAAATTCTATTTTTACACCGCTACTATATAGATAAAAATTCAATTTTTACAACGGTACTATATAGATAAAAATTCTATTTTTACACCGGTACTATATAGATAAAAATTCTATTTTTACATCGCTACTATATAGATAAAAATTCTATTTTTACATCGCTATTCTCTATATAAAGATTTTGCCTTTTCAAATATAAAGATTATATTTTTATATTCTCTATTATATAGAAATTTTATTTTCAATACACTACTTATATAAAAATAGTATTTTTATATCTTCTACTATATAAAGGTCATATTTTTAATACTCTACACAAGTAAAAATCATATTTTTGATTCACTACATATATAAAGATTATATTTTTAACCTTTCTACTATATGAAAGTTATATCTTTAACATTTCTACTATATAAAAATTATATCTTTAACATTTCTACTATATAAAAATTACATCTTTAATCTTCCTACTATATAAAAATTATATCATTAATCTTCCTATCATATAAAAATTCAAACTTTCCCCATATCAAAAGTCAGTTTTAAATCGAAGAAGGATAAAGGAGGAAACTCACCTTGGCCAGGGTCTTAGAAGGAGGAGCAAGAGAAAGGACTACTGTTGCCATCAACTGGAAGTGGAAAAGGGGAGGGGTGCGCTCGAAGAAGGGGGCGCTGCCACTAAGTCGGAGGGTGGTGGCCTTTGGGTGGCTGTTCAGGCAGGAGGAGGGTTTAAGGGGGGGTGTGGTGGCTTCCGTGGCGGGTTAGGGGGTACGGGTGCGCGGTCGATTTGAAGAAGAGGAAGGGGAGAGAAGAAGGAGGCGACGAAGGAGAAGAAGGGGAAGATGGAGGGGGCGCAGCCACCTGAGGTGCGGCGGCGCGCCGCTGGGGGGGGGTGGAGGGCTCATCGTCGAGCTCATCTCCCTTTTTTTCTTTTTTTTTATTTAATTTCGTTCTGAACGAAGATGAAAGGGGGGTCTTATGTGAAAAGAAAAGGGTTTTATAAAAATAAATTATATTATTTAATTTACAAAAAGTTGACTTTTTCATTTGACCTCTAAACGAGGCCCACCGCCTGTCGTCCATAGCTAATTACCCCCATTCCAAACACAATGGGATATGCATCATAAGCTGATTCGATCATTTCGATCAGTTTTCGTTAAAATCCAAAAATAACTCTATATATTGAATTTGAACGCACATTTCAACTTACTAGGGTCACATACTAACTCGAAAAATTCCAGAAAAATATTTTCTAGCTTCGTATTGACGATACGGTCCAAATAAAACTAGTTTCATCGAATTCTGAGACCGTTTGAAAAATGGCCATTTTCCGGTCGATTAAAATCAACTAAAACTGGTCAAACGCGTTTTCTTTTGCCATGCTCACATATTGATTCGAAAAATTACGAAAATTGGAATCTAGCAATAACTTGACATCACGGATCCAACAAAAGTGGTTTCGTCGAAATCCGAGGTCGTTTGCAAAATGGCTATTTTTAAGGGCCTGAATTCCATAGCGACTATTCAGAATTTTCAACTGGACATATCTTTTGATTCCCGCTATGAAATCTCAATTTTTCGGATTCGTTGGAAAGATATTCTCAAATAGATTCTAATATTTTTGGTTTCACTAAAATACGGATTATTTTGCACCCGGTATGTTCAATTGAAGTTCGAAATCAAATTATCGAACTACCGCGCCATTTTCAATTCCTTTTATAATTAAAATAAATATTTATATTCTAACGACGACGTATATAAATATATACGTTCTAAATATACTCAAAATATATTTCTCATCGATATTATTTTAAAATAATCTATTTTAAATGTTCAAAATTCACTAAAATTGCCAAAATAAAAATTTTAAACTGGCCCAGAATTTACGGGTTGTTACATTCTAAATATTCTTGCATTCTAAAAGCTCTCAAATATTTCAATTGCTTATTGAATCATTGAAATTATTTCATATCTTTTGATTCAATAAGCATTCTACTTCCTTAAATCTACGCATTCAAAGTATATACTCGAGGATAAGATTATAGGAAGGGTGTCCTACAAGTGACTAGTCCGTGTATTGAAGACACAATATATAGTCAATCATCAACTACTTTGTATTGAAATTCCGGTAAGCCTGTAGCCGTTCGAATCAGGTGGGTAAGCTTGTGGCCCGTGAAATCAAGTGGGTAAGCTTGTGGTCCGTGAAATTAAGTGGGTAAGCATGTAGCCCGTGAAATCAAGTGGTGTGTTGTGAACCTGTTCCTCCGGGTGAAGCGAGGTTGTTGATTAGTGAAAATCCAGAGAGAGGTCTAGGACTGGACGTAGGACGATGCTCCGAACCAGTATAAAAAACCCTGGTGTTTTCTATTTTTACTGCATTTACTAATTTACTTATATGTGATATTGCTACTGTGAGATCTTTCTTAGTATATATCATATATTCCGCATATCCATATTACTGATCCTACCTAAAGTTGTCTATCGACACTTTTATTTGTGCCTAAAGTCGTCTATCGACACTTTCATTTGGTATCAGAGCATGGCGTTCTAGAGATCGTAACAACATCCTAGAACAAATGGCAATAAAGAAATCTAGTCAGGGAATGAGAAAATGGCAGAGCAACAAAGCAGGATCAGGAGAGCAAGGAAACAAATGTCTCATGGCTAAAGTCAGATCACAATCGGTATGTACAGATTCTTTATATAAAGATCTTTTGTTAAACCATGAAAAATTGTTGAAAGATTTTAAAAGTTTGAGTAAACTTAATGTAATCATTGTAGCCAAGGCTAAAATTTATGAGCAAGAAAATTCCAAATTAAAAGAAGAAAACAATTTTTTGGTAAAACAAGCCAAATGTTTTGAAAATACCTTAGAAAAGCTTGTTTCTCAAAAAGATTCCCTTCAAAAAGAAAATGAGCGACTAGAAGATAAAAACAATGTTCTTTTAAAGGAAATCGATCTTTTGCAAAATAGAAATAAATCATTAGAAGATTCTTTAAATAATTCTAGTTCTTTAATTTCGCCTCTTGAAAAAGAGAATCGAGCTCTAACTGAAAAGAATTTGGAATTATCTAAAGAATGTGAGACTTTAAAAGTTAATAATAATATTTTGCAAAATGAAATTTCTGACTCAAAAGAAAAATTACAATCATCTTTATATAATTCAGAATCTCAAACTAGTTATCTCGAAAATGAGAATAGAACTACAAAAAGGAAGAATTCTGAATTAAACAAGGGTATTAAAGTTTCTTTTGAAAATATCAATCGCGACTGTGGAATCAAAAGTACAAATAAGTTCGCGAAATTTAATAAAGGTCAAAATGATTTAAACATGATTTTATCTAGATCTCGACCTTTACATGACAAAAGTGGTATAGGATATAATAAAACCAATCATAGAAATAGTACTAGATATGTTTTTATGTACAATAAGAATATCACTGCTAGTACTAATGAACATCCAAGACCCAATTATTATAGAAATTCGAATACTTCTATGACTAACAGTATTTATAATAAATATAGAAGTACGAAAAGGAATATCACTAGAGATTACTTAAGTATTTGGGTTCCTGTACGTTGGAAAAACCGAGAAAAATATATCGATGATTATTTTGATTCGGTAGTTAATAATGAAAATTTTATCTTTAAAGGTTCCATTAAACCCTTTTGTGTATGGTAACCTTCCATCTAACCCATGGACCCAAACAAAGCAAGTGGGTACCAAAACTATATATGTGTATATTTTGCAGGTACACCACAACAAAGAGAAGGTTATTCGGTATCTCTAAATATCTTTGAAAACTCAGCTTATCAAAGGTGCTATAATTAGTTGTATTCTCTACTACCGTCGATTACTATGCTTATTATGGTATTTATTCTTTTTAATCGATGACAAAGGCGGAGAATATTCTCTCTTATAATTATTCATATCATTCATGTTACATATACTATCATTTAAAGGTATGAGCTTAACATGGTAATAGTATATGTGTGGTAACATTTGTTAATGCAGGAATCAAAAGGTAAGATTAGTTACATTATGAACTAACAAATGTTGCAGAAATTCAGGGGGATCATTATATTTAAAGAAAGAAAATCTAAGGTGTTGTCATCAATCAAAAAGGAGGAGAATGTTGAGACAAGATTTTGATCGATGCCAACATATAAAAGTTCAATGAAGATCATTTCATAGAGCTAAGGTTTTTTACTTTGAGTCATGTTAGAAATATGTTAAAATCTATCCTCAAAGTATAACACGAATGCACAAAACTTTGTTGCTGAAATCTATATATTTGAGGAATTGAAAAGTCACAGAAAAAGCCCAAACGGTCCAGGCTTCGACCGGGAAAGAGTGTAGAGTGATATAGACTATGGACCGAGGTCCTCTGGTCCAAAGCCAGAAAACGGTCGACCGCCCAAAAAAGGACCGGTCGACCGGTTTTACTGTGTTTGCACATAACGGCTATTTTTTTTATTCTTTAAATTTCCAGAAACTTAACCAGTCGACCGGTGATTTTCAACCAGTCGACCGGTTCCAAACAACAAGCTTTTTTATGAAGGGTTGCTTCCATTCATCAAGAGTTTTCTCTTCAATTTTCAATGGAAACGGATGCAATCTTTTGTAGAAACTCTTCATGAAGGAATGCAACTATTCTACACTATAAATAGACTTGAAATCATACTTTCAAATCACTGATTCTTGCTCTAAATTCTGATCATACATTCCAAATACTCTTGCATTCTAAAAGCTCTCAAATATTTCAATTGCTTATTGAATCATTGAAATTATTTCATATCTTTTGATTCAACAAGCATTCTACTTCCTTAAATCTACGCATTCAAAGTATATACTCGAGGATAAGATTATAGGAAGGGTGTACTACAACTGACTAGTCCGTGTATTGAAGACACAATATATAGTCAATCATCAACTACTTTGTATTGAAATTCCGGTAAGCCTGTAGCCGTTCAAATCAGGTGGGTAAGCTTATGGCCCGTGAAATCAAGTGGGTAAGCTTGTGGCCCATGAAATCAAGTAGGTAAGCTTGTAGCCCGTGAAATCAAGTGGTATGTTGTAAACCTGTTCCTCCGGGTGAAGCGAGGTTGTTGATTAGTGAAAATCCAGAGAGAGGTCTGGGACTGGACATAGGACGGTGCTCCGAACCAGTATAAAAATCCCTGGTGTGATTTTTCTATTTTTACTGCATTTACTAATTTAGTTATCTGTGATATTGCTACTGTGAGATCTTTCTTAGTATATATCATATATTCCGCATATCCATATTACTGATCCTGCCTAAAGTCGTCTATCAACACTTTCATAAATGAAACATATTGGTTCATTACAAATACACAATGGTGCATGTAAACAAGATGGTCTCGGCAACAGTGAATCAATGCAACTACAAACAGTTCAACAAGGCAGTTGTGTTCAATGATCGAATACAGCAAATATACATGCAATCCCATTTTCATGGATGGTGTAACAATAAAAGCATTGTGATACATCAACAATGCATATTCATCATTTTCAAGGGTCGAGCAACAAAATTCAGCATTCAAGTCAAGTATGCAGGCTGAACTCATTCAAGAAATCCAAAAGGAGGAAACTGTGAAAATGTGAATTCAAGGCTGTTTTTATTCGAAGCTTTCAGCAACATTTTCGAAGAACCAGTTTTGGCAAGTGAACGAAATCAGATTTCAAATTGGCAGTTTTTCAATTTATGTTTCCTTTTTTTTAGCAAAATTGGCAATGTTTATCCTCAAAATATTTGGCATTAAATCATGGACTTTTGGGCAATTTTTTAATCTCAGACAAGTTGTAGAAACAATCCATATTTGACAAGAAATTCAAATCTGCTGATATCACGCATATCATTTTCAAATCGAGGCCAGCAAAAAGGGGAACTACTCAAATCAGGCAACAAAAAGATTTCAGAAAATCAATTATTGCCGAGAAATCACAAAAGAAGAAACCACAATAAAATCAGATCGAGTCATATCTAGAAATCAGAGAGGCTTAGGGATTTGTAATCCTTTATAATTATCACCATCTCATCACTAGCAAGCATCGAAAACAACAAGCCAAAATCGAGAGCAAAAATCAGAGTAATATTTTCAGAATTTACTTACAAGATTTTCGATCAAGAACCAACCAAGTAAATTGAAGAACGAGAGCAACAAAGCATTCGAGCCTTCAGTGATTAACATCCATATCTCTTTATCACACCATCAAATTGATTTGGGGAAGATTCAAAGAGAAACCCTAGCTATTTTCATTCGTGTCGCCGCCATTCTTTTTCACAGAGAGGAGTAATCGGAGAAAAGAATAGTGGGTGCAAACATACAAGTGGGCCGGCCAAATTCAAAACAATGGGCTTAGAGTTTAATTACTTAAAAAGGGGCTAAAGCTATATGTCTTATTTTAATTTCTCAAGGCCTAGGGTTTTATTTTTTTAATTTGTTTTTATTTTAATTTCTGTATTTTTTTAATTCTTCTGTAAACCGTGTGAACAGTTCTAGAGTCTGTAAAATCTAAGGGGTTTCAGTCAGGGTGTTGACTGACAGTTCACAGGGTCTGTAAAATCTGGGTTATTGCTTACGGGATCATCATCAAGGGAAATCTGATTGAGGGGATATCGATCAGTCTAGGGTTTTGAGCGTAGGGTTAGAATAGGAGCAGGGATTGCAAGTGTACATGGTCTTGTATGCAGGATCTATTTTAACACCTAGTAGAAACCTTAGGAATGCAGCAGTAGGCAAGATTTGCCGAAGCTGGGTATCTCTGTGTGTTATTTACTTTCTGCATTTATTTACTCTGCTATTACCTGTGCTGCAATTAATTTTTTGATTATCTGAAAAACTGTAATAAACCCTATTCCCCCCTCCTCTAGGTTTAATCTAGATCCAACAATTGGTATCAGAGCTTGGTATTCATTAACTCTAGAGTCATGGGTAATCCTAGTTGTCAGTCTAGTGTGAGTCAGCCCAGTTCATCTGCAACTATTTTCACTGGAATAGATTTTTTAAATTGGAAATCCAAAATGGAATTTTATTTAAAATCTGTTAATATTAAATGTTGGGATGTTGTTATCAATGGGTACGATATGGTAGATAAAAATTTTAATTCTCGTGCTACACATAGTCTATATTCTTATCTTGATGATGATTAATACTGTCTGATCTCCCATTGTCTAACTGCGCAAGAAATCTGGACAGCTCTCAATAAGAAGTATGGACAAATTGACAACAGCTGCTCAAAACCCCAGAATGTCAACTCAGCTTCAGATCTATGCCTGACTGGCCTTGTAGATGAGATTTCAAATAAATCGAATAATGGAGATTCATAAGATGCTGAAACTGAAAATCTCACATATGAAGATTTGGTTTATATGTGCATTGATTTAACTAAATCTGTTGATAAACTCTGACATAAAAATAAAACTCTGAAATCTAGAAATCATGAGTTGACCAGCAAAATTGATGATTTGGAATCACAACTTAAATTGTTTAAAAACTCTTCAAAGTCTGATTGCAAAAATTGTTTGAAATTGGAAACCAATCTTGTTCATCTCAATAAAAATATTCAAAAGTTTGAAAATGAAATCCTGATCTTAAAAGAAAACAAGATTGAATTATCAAATTTGAATTTTTTTCTAAAAAAGGAATTTGAAATTTTTATAACTGACATATATTCCAAATTAGAAATTGCTGAAATCAAAAATTTGTTGCAAAGTGATTTGATTTTGAAAGAGCTTGAAATTGAAGTTGAAAATTTGAAGAAACTTGAATCTGAAAGTCGAAAACATTTTGATTTTGAAATGACTGAGTCCCAAACCAAAATTAAATTGCTTAATTATGAAAATTTGATTTTGAAATCTGAGTTTGATAGATGTAAGATCACTAAAAAATCCTTGTTCAGATTTAATGAAAGAGAACAGTGATCTTAAAACTGAAATTCAACAACTTAAAACAATTTTGAGTAAATTTTCTGATTGAGAAAAATCTTTGAATATGTTGTTGAAAAACCAATTTTCTGCTGGAAATAAACGTGGACTCGGATTTGGGAAAACAAATGTTTTTGAAAAATTGAATTCTTATGATTTCAAAAATCCTTCAAATCACTTCAAGAAGGGTCGTCCTGATAATTTAAACTCTGAAAATTTCAAATGGTTTTTGAATCAAAATCGTGTTGCGAAATCGTTTTATAATAATCCATCTAAACAATCTTGGATCCCAAAAAGAAATAAAACAAACTTCGTTAAATTCAAACAGATTTGGGTTCCAAAGGGTATGAAGGTAAATTCGGATGGATTGATTTACAAACAGGTTTGGGTACCGAAAGTTGTGACATACAACTGTGAGTGGTTTTCCAAATTTTATTAGACTACTCGATCATGTCAACACTTAGGTATCAAAGGGGGCTGAGGGACTGCTATGCAAAAGTGAACTGATTTCAAGCTGCTCAATTTTTCTGTTTCATCAACAGTTTCTTAGCCAAACACGATAAGTTAGAGATCCACATTGTCTGCTGCAAATCAGGTATGATCTCTAGACTTATCTTTGTAAATATTTTTTCTTTATTTATTCCTCCTTCTACCCCTTCTATTTAGTTTTTCTTATTCGTTCTAATTTGATTTGACACTGCCATATTTTTTTTTTTGCACTTCTTAAACTTCTGATTGCAGTACTCATGATTTTCTGGAATTTCGATTAATCTGAATAAAACTCTTATGTTTAATTTTTTTTTCCAGAATATGAATTTAAACTTGTATATATCTGCAATTGTTTTGGAGTTTATTTTTTATTCTGAATTCTTAACAGTGCTGAAGCATTCATGTTATATCTTGAACACTGTTAATCTGAATTCTAAATTTTTTGAAGATCTGAAATATTAGTGAGATTTCACACACCTTTGCTGTTTTGAGTTTTCTTCTAATTCACTTTGGAAAAACGTAAAATATTATACTCAGTACAACACACTGCTAATTTTTAGTTGTGATAATTTCATTGATTTTCGGATTGGTTTGAATCAGTGATACATCTTGAAAATCAACTTTATTCATGATCATTATGGCTAGAATTTGTTTGTTTGAGATCATCTGAAATTATTTATATTTTGAATAATCACACACCTCCTAAATTTGAAATTATCAACCCAGTGTGACTAATTCATTATATTTCGAAACTTGACATTGATTCAAGTGATTTCAAATAAATTATTTTCTGGATCATGAATAACTCTCAAAATTGATGTAAATGATCTGAAATTTCTCTTGGGCTTGTCAGAGATACTTATGAAAATTTCTTTTGAAAATCTGGTCTTAAATCTCATTGTTATTTCATGATTATTTGATTTGAATATTTGTTTGTTTAAAATTATTTGAAATTATTGATTTATTGAATCTCACACAAATCTCGAATCAAAATTTGACAATCTGGTGTGATCGATTCATTGAATCCTGATATCTTCATATTCCATCAAATGATTTAAAATAAACGGTATTTTTAATCTTGGATCATGAATCATCTGTTGTGACCGTCATCCTATCAAGTCTGAATTGAAACTGTTTGTTGTGCTGTCCTGATATTGAGTTGAAAATATTTTGGAAATTACCTGTTTTTTAATCTTATTACTGCTCTGATATTTTTTTCAAATATCTGCTTGTTCTTGTCTGCTGCTCTGGTAAATATTCCAAATTTGTAATCTTGTCTGCTTGGCTCTGTGTTTGAAATTTCTTTAGTCTGAGATATTTAGGGTGTGATTAAATTCCTCGACAAAGGAGACTACAATTGGTATCAGTCCTTCACTCTTCTTCACCCATACGTTTTGTATATTCTCCTTGTATAGACTCCACATTTGTTTTCATGTATAAATCCTTTCAAATTCCTCTTGTAATTGATTTTCAATTTTTAAACTTATTTATTAATTATTCATTCATAAATTGAAATCAATATCCAAATTGAACTGTATTTATAATTCATTAAAATTATTAACAGATTTTGAAATTGTGATGAGTTATGATTGCAGTATTTTTCACAACAAGAGGAGATTTTATCTAGATTCTCATGATGGTTAAATATTTATTATAATATCTTTGAACTGGCAATTGTTTCACGACCATCTTCATTAGCTATCATCATTCAGCCATCCATCATGATTTTATATTAATGTGGAGAGTTAATATTTCATTTAAAAATCTTTTTTGAAAAAACAGTGAAAATAGTTGTGATGGAAATGTGACTGCATTATTTTTCAGAATTAGTGACGATTGAAAATTTTCAATGATCCTAGTACAGTCGAGCATATTTCATAATATAATTAATTTGGAAATTTATTTCACGGTCCATTTCTGTACCTACCCCATTTTCTATCATCCATATATTGGTTTTGTATACTGAGGAGTTCTTCCTTTTAAAGTGGAAAATAATAAATATAATTAATTCGTAAGTGTGTCTCTAACCTCATTTAAAAATCCAAGATCTGGTCATGCATGGTTAGAGACAACTTATATTTTAAGCTGCAACTGACCTCATTTAAAAATCCAAGCTCTGGTTATGCATGGTCAGTGTGCTCTTAAATAAAATAAAACGAAAAAGAAAATAATAATTATGCTTTAAATTGCGATTGACCTCATTTAAAAATCCAAGCTCTGGTTATGCATGGTCAATGTGCTCTTAAATAAAAATAAAAATAAAATAAAAGGAACAATGTGCTAAATTGAAATTAATCTGAAATTCTCCTTGGTGTATAAAACCAGCCTATCAATCCATTTTCTATTTGTGAAATATGTAGAAATCTTATGATGTATTATGATTTGTGGATTGATGGGTATTGGGATTTGTGATTATACGATTTTATCACTTAAATTGAATAATTAATTATAGTCCAAATCCATCACTCTTTTTGTGCTTAAGTTCTTTAAAAATCTGTTTTGAAAATAACTAGAAAATATTCATATTTTTGAATAACTCTCTCCATTATATATAAATTTCATCATAAATCTGACATTCTCAAATGTGAAATTGCCACTGATTCATAGAATATTGTAATTTTTGTTTGATTTATCGAGATTCATGGTGAACACTCTCTCTCTTCAGCTGATTTCTAGTCATACTTTCATCTATATTTTAAACTCTATATCCTTTTGATGATAACAAAAGGGGGAGAATGAATTAGATTTTGATTTATGAGTGAATATTTTATAAATATTTTTAATTTTGAAAATTATTCATCTCACTCATGCATAGTTATAGGGGGAATTTTTGTTGTAGGGGAGCTAATAAATAGGGGGAGCTCGATATTCACTGTCAAACACATTTATTTTGTTCAAAATCTTTTATTTGTTTGTCATCATCAAAAGGGGGAGATTGTTGTATGTAACGGTGTTGTATACACAATTATATGATTTTTGTTTGATGATAACAACCAAATAAATAATATTATTAATGTGTTTGAAATCGTACTGTTATTATACTTCACAGACTGGAATATAATATTTATATTTAAATAAAATACGACTGTATAGAAATTCAAATATTTACAGTATTTTATTTAAATGTAATATTCTATTTCAACATTCAAACAGTACAACTTATTTACAACTTCAATATTTAATCACTTCACAGAATATTTGTACTTGTAAATAAACAGAATAAAATAGACAAGTTTTGTTTGACAACAATAAAATGATATTTTATTTCAATCAAATTTGTTTATTACAAAAACCAGTACAATAATACTTTTATACACAGCTCCTCGCTACAACACACACACTCAGCAATGCAATTATATATATACAATTTTTTTTCACTCATATACAGATATACATGTCTATTTGTTTTACTGTCTTCTGTCTTCAAGCTTATGTCTTCACTTCGCAATCAGTCCAGTCACCATCTTCATACCTGTCATATATAGTATCACACACACAGTAGCCAGAACAGAAATAATTTTTAAATTCTAAGCAGATATAATTTTTATTTGAAAAATTTATTTGCCTCAGAGTTCGGTGTGTTTCTCACCATTTTTCTGACTCAATATGATTTATCCGACTGTGTCTAGACAGCTTGTGATATTCACAGTGATACACCGTAAATACCACAAGGAAGACAGTGTGTGTGTGTGTGTGTGTATATATAGTGCAGGGACAAGAAATCAGTCTGAATGGCTGCATGTACACATGTGCATGAATATACACGTGTGCATTGTCGTGCCAATTCTGTGTGCACTAATGAGTTGTCACGTGGACCATCTCAACTCAGTGCATGGCAAGCATAAAATGAATTCAAGCAAAAACAAAAGGTAGAGCACAAGTTCAGGCATGTTGACAGTTCAGCATGAAAAAACATGGAACACGGCATATTCAAGACTTTAGAAGCAGCAAACAAATGACTGTGTCGTGCACAAATAAATAGGGTGGACGATCAAGCTGCAACAAACTTAGTGTATTGCAGCAAAAAAATTCAATATTTGAAAGCATGGTTAAAACAATAGTGCATTGCAACATATTCAAATTGTCGAACTACAAATGGTTCATATTGGTGAATACAAGTGCAAGTGCAAATATGGAAAAAGTGGTCGAGTATGTTTAAGCATGATAGCAGCAAGCATCAAAATGGTGCATCAAAACAATTCAAGACATGGTGCAAACTCATATGTTCAGGGTGCATCAATTCCGAATCAGGTCAGCATGTTACATAAAGTATCACATGTATGGTTTACAGGTGCAACAGCATGAGTCAAGTGGATACATGAATAGCCAAAGTGATCAAAGCAGGTTTAACATGGTGAAGTATGAAAGGTCAGGGAACAAGCATAATTTGCTTGTATATGTAAATGAAACATATTGGTACATTACATATGCACAATGGTGCATGTAAACAAGATGGTCTCGGCAACAATGAATCATTGCAACTACAAACAGTTCAACAAGGCAGTTTTGTTCAATGATCAAATACAGCAAATATACATGCAATCCCATTTTCATGGATGGTGTAACAATACAAGCATTGTGATACATCAACAATGCATATTCATCATTTTCAAGGGTCGAGCAATAAAATTCAGCATTCAAGTCAAGTATGCAGGCTGAACTCATTCAAGAAATCCAAAAGGAGGAAACTGTGCAAATGTGAATTCAAGGCTGTTTTAATTCGAAGCTTTCAGCAACATTTTCGAAGAACTAGTTTTGGCAAGTGAACGAAATCAGTTTTCAAATTGGCAGTTTTTCAATTTATGTTTCCTTTTTTTAGCAAAATTGGCAATGTTTATCCTTAAAATATTCAGCATTAAATCATGGACTTTTGGGCAAGTTTTTAATCTCAGACAAGTTGCAGAAACAATCCATATTTGACAAGAAATTCAAATCTGCTAGTATCACGCATATCATTTTCAAATCGAGGCCAGTAAAAAGGGGAACTACTCAAATCAGGCAACAAAAAGATTTCAGAAAATCAATTTTGGCTGAGAAATCACAAAAGAAGAAGCCGCACTAAAATCAGATCGAGTCATATCTAGAAATCAGAGAGGTTTAAGGATTTGTAATCCTATATAATTATCATCATCTCATCACTGGCAGGCATCGAAAACAACAAGCCAAAATCGAGAGCAAAAATCAGAGTAATATTTTCATAATTTACTTACAAGATTTTCGATCAAGAGCCAAGCAAGTAAATCGAAGAACGAGAGCAACAAAGCATTCGAGCCTTCAGTGATTAACATCCATAGCTCTTTATCACACCATCAAATTGATTTGGGGAGATTCAAAGAGAAACCCTAGATATTTTCATTCGTGCCGCCGCCATTCTTTTTCATAGAGAGGAGTAATCGGAGAAAAGAATAATGGGTGCAAACATACAAGGTGGCCGGCCAAATTCAAAACAATGGGCTTAGTGTTTAATTACTTAAAAAGGGGGTAAAGCTATATGTCTTTCTTTAATTTCTCAAGGCCTAGGGTTTTCTTTTTTTAATTTGTTTTTATTTTAATTTCTGTATTTTTTTAATTCTTCTGTAAACCGTCTGAACAGTTCTAGAGTCTGTAAAATCTAAGGGGTTTCAGTTAGGGTGTTGACTGACATTTCACAGAGTGTGTAAAATCTGGGTTATTGGTTACGGGGTCGTAATCAAGGGAAATCTGATCGAGGGGATATCGATCAGTCTAAGGTTTTGAGCGTAGGGTTAGAATAGGAGCAGGGATTGCGAGTGTACATGGTCTTGTATGCGGGATCTGTTTTAACACCTAGTAGAAACCTTAGGAAAGTAGCAGTAGGCAAGATTTGCCGAAGATGGGTATCTCTTTGTGTTATTTACATTCTGCATTTATTTACTCTGCTATTACCTGTGCTGCGGTTAATTTTTTGATTATCTGAAAAACTGTAATAAACCCTATTCGCCTCCCCTCTAGGGTTAATCTAGATCCAACGGTTTCCGTACCAACAATCGTATTGGATAGATTTGATAGTCGGTGATTTAACTATCAAAATAAACAGTGATTCAGTCATGAAAATCCAATCGATTCACTGGTTCCTTATTCAACATCACTTGGCCTTTTAATTAAAACAAATGCAGATTTAAAACTCTTAAATATTTTGATATTGTAAATATAGTTCTTTGCTAAGATTTTCTTTAACCTATTTCACTTTTATATACCCAATTTCCTTTTTTCACTTTCAAAATATTAGCCACATTATTATCTAATATTGGGGAAATCAATTCAACTTATTTATTCATAAAACAACATTACAAAATATCTTTTATTCATTACTTAAAACAAAATCCATGCTTATTCCTATATAATAGAACTCAACTACATATTTTCTTTTTAACTCGAATATATCATTATATTTCCGACAACCCCTTTTTATTTCCATTTTACTTTGGAACTCTCGTTATATATTTTCCAAATCTTCATTACACGTTGCACTATTATTTCTGTAATGGAAATAATAAATTATTACTAACTCCTTTTACCATTATCAACTAATATCGTCCTCAGATAATCCTGAAGTCGTTCAAGTTGGGGTGTTTTAATGACCTCTCAGACCTTGATCAACAACGTTCTTATCTTAAGATAGATACCAGTTGTAATACAAAAACCGATACTTCATTCTAATACCAATACAAATTCCCATTTTACTATTTTATTCCAAATACGATTCCATACAACCTTCTTATCTCCCTTAAATCTCCTTCTCGAATATAACATTTTTCCTTAATTTAATAATTACGTAATTCCTTATAAAACACCATTTTTAACCTCTACCTTTTTAAACAATTTCATTTCATAAATTCAGATTTGTGTATCAAATTCTATGATCCACTTCTTTACCGAAAATCACTTTTACCAATCCCTTTCCAAATCCATTCAACCGTTGTTGTTTTGGAAATCTTATTTTAATTCCCCTTCTTACTTAATCTCATTATTAAGTAACGTTAACTAAAGGTTTAACATCTTGAACCTCATTTATATAACACTGGTCTATTATAAAACCCTTTTCGTCCTTTTCTCCTTTTACTAAATTTGACTATTAGGTAAGCATTTGATTCAAGCTATCGTATCCGCCTGAAATTCCTTTTATAACTTCGTTGTAAAATTTGGGTTTTAAATATAAATCCCATACATACTCTCCTTTCACCATTTAACTAGATTTTATTCAGTTCTGATTACCTTTAAATGAATCTCAATTGAAAGGAAATTTTCTACAATATTATTAATTAAAATAATAGTTTATTTTAATCATTAACTACTGCAAAGTAGTTAATTCCTTTATTAAATAAAATAAATATTAAATTCATTTCTAAATTCTTGTTAAAATAAAACAAGTACTCGTTAAACTATTTTATTCAAAACACACCAATTTAATAATCAATCCCAATTAAAACGGTCGATTTAGTCAACTTCAAAACACGGTTATCTCATTAATCGATTCCCATTTTGTTCTCCCTTTAAATTAATTAATAGTATAATTAATTTAATATTTTCATTTAATTGTTTCTTAACAAAACAATTATCCAAACTTAATGGTTAGTTTAATTTCTATTCACAAGTTTATTGATCTGATTTACATCAGAATTGAATTTATAAAATCAATTAATAATTAATTATAAACTCAAATAAAATAAATAAATATTTATTTCCTTTAAACAACATATTTAAAATAATATATTTAAAAACCTATCTCCAGTCATAAAATAAATTTTATAACTTCAATTCTATCGATTCACCTGATGGTAAATCAATATAAACAAAACAGTTTATTCTTTGGCCATTTACTGTCGATTACTCAACCAATATTGCCCATTGGTTAAAACAAAACATAGGTTGAATTTCCAGCCAATGGTCACTAATCAAATCAATCATCCAATCATGACAGTTCATATATCGATAATATAAAAACAATTAATGTCTAATATATTTGAGGAATCTGGTTGGATCCCTTCAACCTGTTCTTCCCTGTATCCAAATTGGTTAACTCAAATCACATTATTCAATTTCATTTAACTGATAACAATAAATAACGAACATTTAACATCAACCAATTCACAAGAAAATCAAACAATTTAAACACGTTTATTTTATAAACGTGACCAACAAGGTAAGTTACCTCCATTGGATCAAATCGTTAAAATAACGATTTGATATTTCACTGAAATTATACAACGGTATAATTTCATCTGTTAAATCAACAAATACATACATAAATAGCAACTAGTCAATCATTAGCAAACAGAACACACAAAATGAAAACCCTATTTATATAAAATATAAATGGGAAGAACTAAGTGAGTTTAACTCACCTTGATTTGATATGCTGTTTAAAATGTTTGTTTCAATTAAATTAAACAAGTATTTAATTTAACTGAAAAATCTAATCCATTCTAATCACGTTTGTTTCTGTATCAGAATATAGATATGGCAATACGATTCCAATAAGGCTTGTTTAGTTCGATTCTGAGAATATATGCATAAGTTACGATTATTTCTAGTACACGATTAATTTAGTTAATTATTCCCTAATGATATAAGTTAACATAATTACTTTGTTTATTACTTTCATAGGTTGATCATCATATACAGGCCAAACTTCGTCAGATACTGTGCTTTTTTTATTCCAACCTGTTCACAAATTAAACCTTACTTTAATTAAATTTATTAATTCCTTAACAGATTTATAATTATAAAACTAATTACTTATTAGAGAAATTAGGACGAACTGTTCATTTTTCTCTATCGTTCTCTTCTGGATAGTGCCTGGTTCTTGTTCTCAACTTCAGACCCTAAAAAGGATTTACACTACATAACGTTTCATAAGTTATAATAAGACTAAGTAATTTAATTATAACTAAACAGAACGTTATTTACTTTCCAATCTTATGGTTCCAGGCCCATTTTCCTTTATTTCCTATTGTTTCCAGTTCGGTCTGTGGGCCTGCATTAATCCCTATAAAAAAGAAACGCCGACTTCCTCTTGTTCAGGTCCTCATCCGTGTTCAAGCTTACGTTTTCCCTTGTTTGAATTTATCCTGCCATCAAGCACACATTTTAATTTAATTTACTAAGAACTTTCCATAATTAGACTAATTGTTAATTAACTAATAGGTCATTTACGTTATCAGGCCATTTCTTTTCTTCCAGAACATCATCATCTTCCAAATTACAAGCTGTCGCATGCCATGAACAAAGTCCACCGCTCCTCCATAATGCTGACCGGAGATCGATCAAATTGTACTAAATCGAGCGCCATGCCGTACTCGATACTCTCTCCCAAACTCATGCCATTAAGTGTCACCATCGCTTTAGGAATCGCGATTCACCGCGCTGGCTTCGATCCCCAAAACCATGCACTTGACAAAACTTCACCCTATTACAGCCATTCGAATAGAAGCCCTCGATGACCTGATCTATAACTTAGTAGATTTTTTTTCCGATTTGTTGGTGTATTAAGAGAAAAACGTGGTGAAAGTTGTAAAGTTTTCTGGCCGTTTATATTATAAGTGGTGGCGAAATAACTATTAACCAGGAGAGAAATGTTTACGTGATTCTTAGGGTTCTAAGGGTGTATATATAGAGGGTTTGAGAAGGATTATATTAATATTTTAATATACACCAACTTTCGCGAAGCTTTTTGCAAAAAAAACTCATACGATGTCCGTTTTTGACAAAATAAGGTAATTCTAGCAAAAAATATATTCTCGACCCACTGGGACTGGTTCCGTCGAATTCCAACATCATTTGTGAAAAGTCCTTTGTAATTATCAATGAAAAATTAAGCGTTTAAAATCCCTATAATTATAGGAAAAATCCAATAAATTTGAGGCCTTGACATTTTATTAAACCTCTTCCATACGAATCCAATGAATCTTGTTTCGTCCAAATCAGAGTTTATTTCGCTAATCGTTTATTCGTTTAAAGTTACCCCTGTCTGAATTGACCAAAATAATATAATTGATTTCGGCGTTAATCGTTGCCACGATCAAACGGTAAGCCCGATTGACACGAAAATTGAAATCCTACAATAATTAATCAGTACAAATCCAACAGCAGTAATTTCGTCGCATTCCGAGTTTGTTTCCCGGTACGCTATTTTTATACGCACCGCAATGCCATTTTGGACATCAAATTGCCCGGTCCCCAAAAATAACAAACTATATACCTATCCTAACTCTATTCATTGATACGAACTTAAGGAACTAGTTTCGTAACCTAATTCGAACATTTGCTTAAGTTATGCATAAAAACAATTTAATTACGCACTATAGAAATTGATTGGGCGTTTATGGCTACCGTGGTCACATACAACATCGGTTTGCCACGCAATTTAATACCGTGAAGTAATTTAACGTTACATGTTCTAATGAAACTGATTTCATTGAAATCAGAGACCGGTTGAAAAGTGGCTATTTTAAAGGCCTATATTTTAATAACGATTTCCATAGCGACTATTTCAAAATTTGACTTGGCTATAACTAACAATCTATAACACAAAATCTGGATTTTTCTCTTTTATATGAAAATTATAGTCAACATGATTACAACGTTTCTTGTTTCACAGAAACCCGACTTATATCGGATTCTGCATACCCAGTTGAAGTTCAAAACTCCATATTACGAACTATAGCGCCATTTCGAGCTCGTTTTATAATTATATAAATATATATCATTCAAACTTCATTTTAAATAACGAATAAAATATTAAAAACCATTAATTTTCAAATAAAATATTTTAAAATAACAAATTAAATAAAATATTTGACCGCAAAAAATATGGGTCATTACATTCGTTCCCCCTTAAAATAATTTCGTCCCCGAAATTACTAAGGTAGGAAAGAACGTTACAAATCTCATTAATTTCCAAATCCTGTTTAATTCAAATCAAGAACTAATTTAATACCGTAAATAAATATTTTTCCAAAATATCGAAAATTTTCTAACAATTTAAATTCGCAGAAAAATTCGGCAGAGTCTCCCCTGTACGGAGTGACATCTGCGATATCGCAGGAACAAATAATATTTATATATATCGACCCACACGGTCGGAAAACAAAAATCAAAACCCAAAATTTTGTATTTCCGTGTAGGCGTACCTTCTGCGAACGCTATTGAGCATATTGGCTCAATGTATATGCGATTTACTCAACCAATATCAATTTTCCTAGCCATCTGGCACTTGTACCTAAATCAGTTCACATATAAGTAGTAAATATATGAAATTCTGAGATAATATTTCACTCATCAACTGGTACAACAACACTAATTCCAAAATCAAACACACAACATCAATTCATAATTAAATACAGGGTTTAAATCATAAATTCCAATTCATATCCCGTTTCATTCCAGTTTAGTTATTTCGAAAATTATTCTTTCATTTATAATTCATTTAGCTCCATTAAATCGTTGATTATTCAATTCAAGCAAACTATCATCCAATAATAAACAATTCACAATCAACAGCCAATACACAACCAAATCAATTGAATTTACATTCAATATTAATATTTTATTTTGGTTTCACATATTTGAACATCAATCGATTAATATCTGACCGATTTCTACTGGATTATTATTTATTCATTTAATTTCCAAATTCCAAATCAGCTTTATTTAATTTCACTTAGCTAGGTTAATTTCCAATTAAAATTTTTGATTCATTTTGAATTCCATTCAAACCAATCAAACACACTATTATCTGAATAATTTGAGAAAATTACTCCTTTTCTATACAAAAATATAATTTGGGTAAAATTATTTCATTTACCCTCTTTACAAAACAATATTGTATCCATTGCCAGTTCAATGCTTCTCAACACTAGAACCGATCAACAACACAATACAAAACATTTGTACATAAAATTTACAAACACGCTTTTATATATATATATACACACACTCAATCTCGATCTAGGGTATTACTAACCCAATCGCTATCGTGTTACACCATAAAGCCAAGATTATTGCTAAACTAATAGCTCTGATACCACTGTAACGACCCACGGATTTTTGGCTCTGAAAATCGACATAAATACAATTTTGTATCTCATGTCGACCTTCCAAACACCAAAAACACTGGAACGTTATTAGAAAGAAATTAGAGGGTGAGATAAGAAAGAAAGAAATATTAGAATAGAAGAAGAAGAAGAAGAACCAACACAACACAAAATCAGAGTCTCACATCACAACGGAACAAAATATAATACAGAAATAAATCTTTATTGAGAACTTTTAAAAATACTTACAATATCAGAGTACATCAACACCTCTGGACAGTTATAATAACCTGCCCTTATATCCAATACACAACGGAATAAATACTAGATACAATACGCCTAATCACCTCCAGCACGTCTTCTGAAATTCGCAGTATCTAATAACCTGGACTTGTAAAACCCGGTCTAACCCGAGCATTTACAAAACACCGGGTCAGTCTGGTGAACCAGAGTGAAAAAAATTCACTAAGTTTAAAGGAGAAATCATCCAACTTGAATTTAAAGTTTATAAATCTTTTTGAAAGAAAAGGATAATCATAAGACCAAATCCACACATAAATACGGACGGTTTTACCTTATGATAACCCAAAACATTTTCGAAATCAATATCTTTTCGGATATTATATTTGTGTCTAAATACAAGTAGATCTCAATCTAGTTGAACGCTTACATCTCACGCTCCACATATTTATTATACAATCAAAACCGTGGGCTCTTATTGGAGATTGGATTCAGACTATGACAAGATGTGGGACCACCTGCCGATAGTGTATCTCTAGAGGGGAATACACTGGTTTCAACAAGAAGGTCTTGCAACCTGGCCCACACATGACCGACCACTCATTTCTCTTAAGTGTATCAAATGTATATAACCAACGGTTGGGCTCAAACCACCGTTTACCGAAAGGGACAGCATCGAAATAGATTAAAGAAGCAAAAGGAATTTCTCTGCATAGGTGATTATACAACCTAATGGGAGCGAACCATATAGCCATGCTGCCTGCCCAATTTTTATCATTTCCCTTGATGAGGCTTGAGGTTTGAATTTCTCTTTTGAACATCTGGTCACCATTCACTTTGAATGTCACATCGTCAGATCCGGCAGATATCACTAATTGACGTCAACAAAAATACACTAGTTATTTAGCTAGAGAAAACCATTTCTTCGCCATCAACTATGGTACGTTTGAAGAAATCAACATATGCGACCCTTTTGGAAATACTTTGTCAGACATCTATCCATACATGTCATCCAGGAATAGTGCAACCAATATATGAATCGCCCCATGGATCAGTAGCGAGAAGTCCTTGCAACCCGTAGATTCCAACCACGACAGAATCAAAGTTTATCTTTGCTTGTAAGGCAGAGATTATTAGTGGTTCTTCCGTTTAGGAAGATCCACGGTCTTCAATGCTCCATCTCGATCATATTCTGATATCTTCACATATTTGTTGGTCAGAATGGTTTTCGAATATAAATTCGATCCCGGTCTTTCCGTACCAACAATCGTATTGGATAGATTTGATAGTCGGTGATTTAACTATCAAAATAAACAGTGATTCAATTATGAAAAATCTAATGGATTCACTGGTTCAGTATTCAACATCACTTGGCCTTTTAATTAAAACAAATGTAGATTTAAAATTCTTAAATATTTTGATATTATAAATATAGTTCTTCGCTAACCTATTTCACTTTTATATATCCAGTTTCCAATTTTCACTTTCAAAACATTAGCAACATTATTATCTAATATTGGGGAAATCAATTCAACTTATTTATTCATAAAACAACATTACAAAATATCTTTTATTCATTACTTAAAACAAAATCCATGCTTATTCTTTTATAATAAAAATCAACTTTATATTTCCTTTTTAACTCGAATATATCATTATATTTCCGGCAACCCCTTTTTATTTCCCTTTTACTTTGGAACTCTCATTATATATATTTTCCAAATCTTCATTACACGTTGCACTATTATTTATGTACTGGAAATAATAAATTATTACTATCTCCTTTTACCATTACCAACTAATATCGTCCTCAGATAATCCTAAAGTCGTTCAAGTTGGGATATTTTAAATACCATTCAGACCTTGATCAACAACATTCTTATCTTAAGATAGATACCAGTTGTAATCCAAAAACCGATACTTCATTCTAATACCAATACAAATTCCCATTTTACTATTTTATTCCAAATACAGTTCCATACAACCTTCTTATCTCCTTGAAATCTCCTTCTCGAATATAACATTTTTCCTTAATTTAATAATTAACTAATTCCTTATAAAACACCATTTTTAACCTCTACCTTTTTAAACAATTTCATTTCATAAATTCAGATTTGTGTATCAAATTCTATGATCCACTTCTTTACCCAAAATCACTTTTACCAATCCCTTTCCAAATCCATTCAACCATTGATGTTTTGGAAATCTTATTTTAATTCCCCTTCTTGCTTAATCCCATTATTAAGTAGCGTTAATTAACGCTTTATCATCTTGAACCTCATTTGTATAATGTTGGTCTATTATAAATCCCTTTTCGTCCTTTTCTCCTTTTACTAAATTTGACTATTAGGTAAGCATTTGATTCAAGCTATCGTATCTGCCTGAAATTCCTTTTATAACTTCGTTGTAAAAATTTGGGTTTTAAATATAAATCCCATTTCGTTCTCCCTTTAAATTAATTAATAGTATAATTAATTTAAATAATTCCATTTAATTATTCCTTAATAAACAATTATCCAAACTTAACGGTTAGTTTAATTTCTATTCACAAGTTATTGATCTAATTAACATCAGAGTTGACTTCAAAAAATCAATTAATAATTAATTATAAACTCAAATAAAATAAATAAATATTTATTTCCTTTAAACAACATATTTAATATAATATTTTTAAAATCTATCTCCAGTTATAAAATAAATTTTATAACTTCAGTTCTATTGATTCACCTGACGGTAAATCAATATAAGCAAAACAATTTATTCTTTGGCCATTTACTGCCGATTACTCAACCAATATTGCCCATTGGTTAAAACAAAACATAGGTTGAATTTCCAGTCAATGATAACTAATCAAATAAATCACCCAATCATGACAGTTCATATATCGATAATATGAAAACAATTAATGTTTAATATATATTCGAGGAACCCGTTGGATCCCTCCAACCTGTTCTTCCCTGTATCCAAATTGGTTAGCTCAAATCGCATTATTCAATTTCATTTATCTGATAACAATAAATAACGAACATTTAACCTCAGCCAATTCACAAGCAATTCAAACAATTTAAACACGTTTATTTTATAAATGTGACCAACAAGGTAAGTTACCTCCATTGGATCAAATCATTAAAATAACGATTTGGTATTTCACTGAAATTATACAATGGTTTAATTTCATCAGTTAAATCAACAAATAAATATATAACTATCAACCAGTCAATCATTGGCAAACAGAACACACAAAATGAAAACCC
Organism: Allium sativum; assembly: GCA_030737875.1. Taxonomy (NCBI): domain Eukaryota; kingdom Viridiplantae; phylum Streptophyta; class Magnoliopsida; order Asparagales; family Amaryllidaceae; genus Allium; species Allium sativum. Next base: position 610,543,517 of record CM060918.1, on the reverse strand, counting down.
AATTTATACAAAATATAAATGGGAAGAACTGAGTGAGTTTAACTTTCCTTGATTTGATATGTTGTTTAAACTGTTTGTTTCAATTAAATTAAACAACTATTTAATTTAACTAAAAAAACTAGTCCATTCTGATCACGTCTTCTTCCATTTCAGAATATAGATCTGGCAATACGATTCCAATGAGGCTTGTCTGGTTCGATTCTGAGAATATATGCATAAGTTACGATTAGTTCTAGTACACGATTAATTTAGATAATTATTTGTAACAACCCGTATTTCGATAACATGATTAAGACGAGAATCAAGGCAGAATTTAATTTTAAATTCTGAATCAAGCGAAATGGACTATGCCATTGCGTTCATCTCGGAAAAATACGCGAAATAGAGTCCGAGTTTTCGAAAATCGGAGTCCGTATGACCCGGTTAAGGCCCAACGAAGTTTTCAGAAAATTTCTAAGTAAAAACAGATTTCAAATTCAAACTTGAATTTGGAAAATTGGGCCAGTTGGGCCAGGCGGGAAAAATTCCCGCCACAGTACCCAAGTCGACAGCCCTGTCGACTTGGGAGTCGACTTGGTCTGACCAAGTCGACAGCCCTGTCGACTTGGCTGTCGACTTGGCTCAGACGAGCATTCCTGGCTTGGTGCACCTGCACTGGTCCCTGGTCTTGTTCTGGAAGCTTCTGACGTGGTTTGATGGTTCAGATCTATCCTAGGGTTAATCTAAGGGCCTAAAACTATCCTAATCTCTATAAAAAGACCCTAAACCTAACCTAAATCCCTAAAAATCAAACCTAGCAACTAAGTGCTGCCAAAATCAATTTTGATCATGGCCTCCATCTCCAATCCCTAGAGCCTATGCATTCAAATCGGGTTCAAATCAAAAGGTGCAAGCTTGCTACACCAAATAGAGGCCAAATCAACGTTGCTATGCGAGTTTCATGACGGATCTTCATCAAAGGAGCCACCTTTCTTCGTCAAAACGATTCATGCTCCTAGTCCTCTTGCCACGCTATGTAAGTTCTAGCTACTTGTAGATTTAAACGATGATCTTGATGTGACATGGGATAAAATGCAAAGTAACATGAGTATGTTAGCCTATGGGAACCTAGTTTGCCCCTTTAGCATGAACATATGACTTTGGGTTATGTTGTAGCGACTAAACCATGCTATTCATGTTACATTGGACCTAGTTTGCCATGCAAGATTGGACCTTTGCTTGTGGTATGTTAGCATGCACACTTGAAACCACTTTGACTCATGAAACATGTGCATGAATGTGACTTTGAGGCTATGCAAGTATATGAACCCGAAATCCCTTATGATAATATGCAAGTTTACCTTTTTATCACATGAGTAACATGGGCATGTTCATCCCTTCATGATAGGTTTATGACATGAACACTTATGCAAGTAATCCCCTTTTATACTATGCATGTTTATGGCCAAATCACCTTATGACACTATGCATGTTTTTGGCCAAGGTTGTGCATATGGAAGCCAATCCCTTTTTGGCATCATGCATGTTTTGAGACCAATATGTGACGTAGTATCCTTACTATGTTGACTCGCTTTTGCTTGCGTTGGAAAACACGACTTTGGGGTAGTTAGATAAACATGAACATGACGCGAAATCTTGACTTGAATATGACATGAAAACTTGACTTGAGGTTACATGTGAACACGGCATGTAAGTTGAACCAAAATGGGGGCATGACACGTGGGGTAAACTTGGGACTTGAAATTAGACACGTATGGGTTGTAAGTGTAATATAACACTAGACCAAACATGGAAGTGGCCAACTCGAGGTTGGGTTGAGTTTGTAGCATAAATCTACCCGGACCCGCCCGGCTTAACTAGTAGCTACAAACAATAGGATCCAATGTGAGAAGTTGGTCATGTCGCGCTTAAGACCCGAGGTTAGACTAGGTTGTGGTGTAAATCTACCCGGACCCGCCCGGCTTAACTAGTAACCACAACAAGGTCTAATGTGAGAGGTTGAGGGTGCATTAATTAAATTAATGCCACATGATAAGGTTAAGTAAATTTGACTAATGACACTTAACCGATATGACACGAATGGGTAGGTTAAGTGGGACCGGACTTGATTTCTTAATGACACTTAACCATGCAAGATGATTAGGGGATGAGGTTAAGTAATTTACACTTAACTAATCCGACTCGGTAATTAGATGGGGTTAAGTAATTGACGCTTAACTAATCTAACCACGGTAATTAGATGGGGTTAAGTAATCCACACTTAACTAATCTAAACACGGTAATTAGATGGGGTTAAGTAATCCACACTTAACTAATCTAAACACGGTAATTCGATGGGGTTAAGTTAAACACTTAACCAACTTAAACTTGGTAATTCAATGAGGTTAAGTAACCAATACTTAACCAACTTAACGTGATAATTTAATGGGGTTAAGCAACTTATACTTAACCAATTATACATGATGATTTGATGGGGTTAAGTAACCTACACTTAACCAATCTAATACGCGGACCTGATAAGGTTAAGTCACAAGACCTTTTTAGAATATACTTAACCATTGTAGTACGATTAGAGGATGGGGTTAAGCCCACCTATACTTAACCAATCCGACTCGATAATTTGATGGGATTAAGATAATCTATGCTTAATCGATCTAGCAAGATAATCCGATAGGATTAAGGTAAGCTAGTACTTGACCGATTTGACTTGATAGGGTTAAGTCATGAGCCTCTGGGTACACTTAACCAACTTGTAGGGCTAAGTCTTGAACTTAAATACTTAGCCAATCTTGACGTGATTCGTGGGCGGGTTAAGGCATGGACTTGAATGATAACACTTAACCCAATAAGACAAACCCTAGTTAGAGGAACTAGGTATAGAATCGTGGTTAATCAAGGACAACGGGAAAGGAAGCTAAGTGGCAAACCTTAGTTAAGGGTAACTAAGTAATAATTCTTAGCTAAGGACATAGGATTAATTCACAAAGCGATGAGTAACCTGATACGGTAGGTCATCGCTTAGTATACGAGGAGGAGCAAGTTATCTGACTTGGATAAAAGCTCCAGCGCAATGGGTGCCGAAGTGGAAGCTTCGGGGGACGTGAGGATATTCTTGGGATCCCTCTGTGGGCTGCCAGGTAATTATACTAGGCCCATGAGAGGTTAAGGTCTGCGTTAGAAGGACCAAGAGTATGCCTTGGTTGCTATGCGAGCGACCTAAAGACTGGGATGGATTAGCGTGGAGTCGACGATTCTTGGTTTTTGCCCTGGATAGCACATCGCCGACTACCTACCATCTTTAGTCAATCGTGTACGTGCGGAAAGGCAGGGAACCCCCGACAGACCATGTGCTTGCTATCGAGTCATGGGTGAGGTTGGCCCGTAGGAAAGTGGGCTATAGTGGGGCCGTGGAGTGGTTCTTATACATGATTTTTCTTGGATTGCCTTTCAGTTTGAGGGAGGGGTCACGTGGGACCATAGCCACGGGTACAAAAACAGACCTTGATATCTGCATCGGCAGACGATTTAAAGCTCCCGACCGAGTTCCGTATTTCTTGATTTGCCCTGGCACGGAACTCGGATGGCACATTGGGGAACATGTGCATCTCGACATGGAAAACGATTCACGATACATACGTGGGATCAAGGGCGCGGTTGACGGGTGGCGTAATCCCTAGTGGTCCTAGGTGGCCAAAACCCAAACCGAGACACGGAAACGTTCATTAGGTAGCATAATCCCTAGCGGGCCTAGGTGGCATAAATCCTAAGTGGACGCGCGATAGTTCATGATAGGGAAACACAACTAGATCAAGGGTTGCAGTCCAAAACAACTTCAAGGATAAAACGTTTACATGGGAAAGCCCGTATGGCCTATGGCAAAGGACTGAACTTACACATGGAGAGAAACATACGAGTTGGGAAAACCTACATATGCTATATATTAGGTTGACATGGAGCATTTCATGACATGGGGAAAGGGACATTCATGGTTAACACATGACGCGGGTAGGGATACTAGTACGAGAGGTGCAGAGCAAATAAACATGTTAGAACCAGGAAAAATATACATAATAGACACCGGGGGATGTTAGACAGGATAGATACCTTGGGATAGTATACTTGATAGAAACCTGACGATGTGATACCTTGATTTATCACGACACCGTAGTTTATCACGATATCTTAGTTTACCTTGCTACAGTAGTTCAGCCAGTTACCCTGGTTTAGCTTATCTATCTTGTAGTCATCCTTATGTTTACTTTCAGTTTATGCATGTCATGTTACCTTTACCTGTTTTTATACTGGGAGTAGATAGGACTTACCAGTCTTTATGACTGACCCCGTTTTCTTTCGCCTCTTTGTCTTCCGTTTCCCCCCCCCCCCAGGTTCCAGGGAGGAAATGATGTTGTTTAGTTTGGGCCTCTTATGCTTGAAGGTCATCATGTATAGCTTGATGTATAGCTTGGTCTTCTCTTGGCTATGGCTGCTTCACCGCTTTATTTTGGGGAATAATTTATAAAAAGGTTTTTATGCTTCTTTATTATTGCAAGACAGGTTTTGATGTACTCTGATGTAAAAGGCTTTAGACCTTACGTATTCATGTTTATGAAAGTTCGATTTTACTTCCGCTATTTTATATGTTCTGTCTTGTGATATTTCTGTGCATGTTTACCAATAATGCCCCTCTAAAGCTAGTGCATTCCTTTGCGAGTGACCCTAGTGGAGGCGGGGTGTTACATTATTCCTTAATGATATAAGTTAACTTAGTTACTTTGTTTATTACTTTCATAGGTTGATCATCATATACAGGCCAAACTTCTTCACGTACAGTGATTTTTGTATTCCAACCTATTCATAAATTAAACCTTATTTTAATTAAATTTATTAATTCCTTAACATATTCATAATTATAAAGCTAATTACTTATTAGAGAAATTAAGATGAACTATTCATTTTTCTCTATCATTCTCTTCTGTATAGTGCTTGGTTCCCGTTCTCAACTTCAGACCCTGTCAAGGATTTACACTACATAATGTTTCATAATTTATAATAAGACTAAGTAATTTAATTATAACTAAACAGAACGTTTTTTTACTTTTCAAGCTTAAGGTTCCAGGCCCATTTTCCTTTAGTTCCTATCATTTCCAGTTTGGTCTGTGGGCCTGCGTTAATCCCTGTAAAAATGAAATGTCGATTTCCTCTTTTTCCGGTCCTCATCCTTGTTCAAGCTTACGTTTTCCCTTATTTGAATTTATCCTTCCATCACGCACACAATTTAATTTAACTTACCAATAACTTTCCATAATTAGACTAATTGTTAATTAACTAAATAGGTCATTTACGCTATCAGGTCGATTCTTTTCTTTCCAGAACATCATCACACTGCCAAACTACAAGCCGTCACATACCATGATCAAAGTCCACCGCTCCTCCACAATGCTGACTGGAGATCGATCAGATTGTACCAGATCAAGCGCCATGCCGTACTCGATACTCGCTCCCAAACTCACGCAATCAGGCATCGCCGTCGCTTCAGGAATCGTGGTTCACCGCTCTGGCTTTGAGCCCCAAAACCATGTAATTGAAAAACTTCATCCCATTATAGTTGTTCGAATAGAAGCCCTCGATGAGCTGATCCATAACGTAGTAGAAAATTTCTTCGATTTGTTGGTGTATTAAGAGAAAAACATGGTGAAAGTTGTGAAATTTTATGGCCGTTTATATTATAAGTGGCAGCGAAATAAGCTATTGACCAGGAGAGAAATGTTGACGCAATTCCTAGGGTTCTGAGAGTGTATATATAGAGGGTTTGAGAAGGATTATATTAACATTTTAATATACACCTACTTTCACGAAGCTTTTTGCAAAAAAACACCTCATACGATATCCATTTTTCACAAAATAAGGTAATCCTTGCATAAAAAATATTCCGTACCCAATGGGACTAGTTCCATCGAATTCCGACATTGTTTGTGAAAAGTCCTTTATAATTATCAATGAAAAATTAAGCATTTAAATCCCTATAATTAAAGGAAAAATCCAATAAATTTGAGGCCTTGACATTTTACTAGACCTCTTCCTTATGGATCCAATGAATCTTGTTTCATCCAAATCGGAGTTCATTTCGCTAGTCATTTATTCGATTAAATTTAACCCTATCTGAATTGAACAAAATAATATAATTGATTTAGGCGTTAATCATTGCCACGATCAAATGGTAAGCCCGATTGACATGAAAATTGAATTCCTACAATAATTAATCATTACGAATCCAACGTCACTAATTTTGTTGCATTCCGAGACAGTTTCCCAGTACGCTATTTTTATACGCACCGCAATGCCATTTTGGACACCAAATTACCTGGTCCCTAAAAATAACAAACTATATACCTATCCTAACTCTATTCGCCGATACGAACTCAATGGAGTTGGTTTCATGGCCTAATTCGATGGTATACTCAAGTTACACACAAAAATCCTCTATTGAATTAAATTAATTACGCATATATAAATTGATTGGGCGTTTACGGCTGTCGTGGTCACATACGACATTGGGTTGCAACACAATTAAATACCTTGCAGTAATTAAATGTTACAGTTCTAATGAAACCGATTTCATCGAAATCGGAAACCGTTTGAAAAATGGCTATTTTAAAGGGCTATATTTTAATAACATTTTCCATAGCGACTATTTAAAAATTTGATTTGGCCATAACTAACAATCTATAACATGAAATCTGGATTTTTCTCTTTCATATGAAAATTATAGTCAACACGATTACAACGTTTCTTATTTCACGGAAATCCGACTTATATCGGATTCTGTATACCAAGTTGAAGTTCAAAACTCCATATTACGAACTTCAGCACCATTTCGAGCTCGTATTATAATTATATAAATATATATCGTTCAAACTTCATTTTAAATAACGAATTAAATATTAAAAACCATTAATTTTCAAATATAATATTTTAAAGTAACAAATTAAATAAAATATTTGACCACCAAAAAATATGGTTCGTTATAGTACAGCCCTCTCTCTTCTTCTTGTTACTGTTAAGTGGAATTCGTTATTCTATTTTAATGATTTGTACAATGGCAATTCGGCTAAGATTTTTGTTTCAAAACTTGGTAAATTAAGATTTTTTCTTAAGAGATGGAATAAATTTGTTTTTGGTAGTGTTAGAATTAAGAATGATAAGATTTTATGTGATATATTAGACTTAGATAATTTAAGTGAATCAAGGACTCTTAATCTAAGTGAGAGCGATAGGCTTTGCAATCTCAGAAATGAATTCAAATTGATTTTGGAAAAAGAAGAAGTAATGTGGAAGCAAAGATAACGTGTTCAATGGATTAAGGAAGGGGATAATAACACATTTTTTTTTCTTCATAATATGGCTAATAAGAGGAGATGGGATAATTTAATTCATTCTATTTTCTTAAATAATGAGGAATTGACAAGAGTTAAATGAAGCTTTCACCAATTATTACAAACAATTATTTGGGTCTAGGATCAAGAGAAGAATTAATGTTAATTGGAAGGACATCTACCCTAATCATGATAAGGGAGAGTTATTGGATTTAGATAAACCTTTTTCTGATCAGGAGATTTGGAAGGCTATTTGCGATATGCCTAGTGACAAAGCTCCAGGACCTGATGGTTTTTCTGTTTTATTTTACAAATAGTTTTGGGAGGTCTTGAAATCTAATGTTATTAAATTATTTAACGATTTTTATAGTGGTGATTTGTGTCTAGGTAATTTCAATTTTGCTATTGTTATCCTTATTAAGAAGAGAGAGGGCGCTAAATTTTTAAAAGATTTCAGACCTGTTTCTCTGATAAATGTATCTGTTAAGATTATTTCAAAAGTTTTAGCGAATAGGCTTAGCAGTAAGATGAATGATCTTATAGATCATTCGCAAACTGCGTTTATTAAAGGTAGACAAATAGTGGATGGAGTGGCAGCTGTACAAGAGTACATTAATGTATGTGTTAAAAATAATTTTTCATGTGCCATTTTGAAATTAGATTTTGAGAAGGCGTTTGATTCTATTGACTGGGATTACATATGTGAAGTATGTCTTGCTAGAGGTTTTAGTGTTAGATGGATTAACTGGATAATGCTTTTACTTAAGTCGGGTAGTTCTAGTATTGTTGTCAATGGGGTTGTGGGAAAGAAGATCCAATCTAAGAGGGGTCTTAGGCAAGGAGATCCCTTGTCACCTCTATTATTTAATTTAGCGGCAGACGGTTTTTCTAGAATTATTAAAAGAGATGGGAGTTTAGGTGTTTTGGGCAATGTCGGTATTGAGGAATTTAACAATGAGTTATCTATACTTCAATTCGCGGATGATACTTTGTTATTTTCTTCTCACCTACCTAAGCACATTATTGCTCTCAAGTTTATTTTATATTGTTTTGAGATGTTATCAGGTCTTAGGATTAATTTTGATAAGAGTTCAGTTATGGTCATTAATGATTTTGGTAATGTAGAGGCCATGGTTGCTAGCACTTTAAACTGCTCTGTAATGAAATTTCCTCTTGATTATCTAGGCTTTAAGATTAGGCCTTCGAAACTAAATAAGGAGGATTGGTTAGTCATAATTGATAAGATTAATAGTAGACTATCTAATTGGAACAATAGATTCTTGTCTAGAGCAGGTAGATTAGTTTTGGTTAATTCGGTATTATCTGCTATCCCTGCTTATTGGATGTCTGTATATAGATTTCCTCAATGGGTTGTTGATAAAATCGATAGAATTAGACGTAATTATCTATGGAGTGGGGGTAGTGATCCTATTTGTAGGGGTTTCAAATGTTTAGTAAACTGGGAGATGTGTTGTAAGTCCAAGAAAGATGGGGGATTGGGGATTATTAATTTAGTTAATTTTAACTCTTCTTTATTGGCAAAATGGTTGTGGAAATTTAGGTGTCCTTTTGTGTCGACTACGTGGAAGGATATTTTATCTAAATTTTATTATTCAGAAGGTGAGTTCATTGTGGGTTCTAGGGATAGTTGGTATAATAGATTATCTCACTTTTGGAAGTCAGTATTAAAATGTTTTGATTTTTTTAATTTAGGTTATAAGGTTATCGTTCATTCGGGTGATTTGACTTATTTTTGGCATGATATGTGGATTTCTTGTTTACCACTTAAAATTGAATTTAGGGAACTCTTTAATATTTGTAGTTTTAAAAATGCGTTGATTAAAGATGTTTTCAGAAGAGATTTAGATCCCCTATGGGAGTTTTCTTTTGATCATATCTTAGAAGGGGATATGTTAAGACAATTAGCTTTATTATATGCTAAGTTATCATTATATCACATTGACGAACATAGAGATTTTATTAGTTGGAGTATGGATAAGAGTCAAGTTTATTCGGTTAATTCTATGTATAACTTCATAAATTTTTCGGGAATCTCATTCAGCCCTTTTAAGTTTATTTGGAAATCTAATTCTCCTCCTAAAGATAAATTTCTTATGTGGTTAATCATTCATAAGAAACTTAATACGGTCGAACTTCTAAAAAAGAAGAATATTATTTTGGATGTTAAGTGTTGTTTTTGTAATCTTCTGTATGAGGATGTTGATCATTTATTTTTTTCATGAAATATCACAAATTATATATTTAAAATGGTTTTAAGGATATTTGTATTTGATTGTCCTATTTTTTATAATAATTGTGTTGAATATTGGGATTCTTATAGATTTTCTTATAATGATAGTAAAAGATACATTTTAGATTCTTTAGTCATTATCATTAGTTGTTTCGTTTGGTATGAGAGAAACCAGAGATTTTTTCATTCTAATTATGTTTATACGGATAATTTAATTGTCAAAATAGTTTATTTTTGTTTGGAATGGATGTCTAATTCACATTATAAGCTTTTCGGGAAATGGGGCTTCGTGAGTTTATTGATTAAGGTTAGATTTAATTTGTATCTGTTTATTAGAATCAGTAGTTTTTTTCGTAATAGATATCATATTGGGTGTTAATTTCTTTTATTAATTTTTTCTTTATTTTCTCATTCTACACATATATGTATGGTAGATAAATATGTATGAATATGTATATATAAATGTTTATACCATATATACACATATATTTATACACATACTCTTCCATATATATATGTGCGTTAAATTACTAATAGTTTGTTGAGCTTATTGCAGATTCAGGTTGTTAATTAAGAGTAAACACTTAGCGGATGGAATTGTGGAGCTTAGAAGAGTGTTGTTTGGATTGAAGATTTGTATTTCATTTGTAGTCTTTTGGGCTTATTGTGAGAGAGTTTTTGTTGTTGTTCTTCATTGTCTTTGCTTATACACAGTGAGTTTGGAATATTGTAGTGGAGTAGATATACTTCAATATCGGGTGGTGGCCTTGCCGGAATTCGATATTGGAGTAGATGGGCGGTGGTTTATCCGGAGCTCATCTATCTACGATCCTCTACATTCCTAGAGTCATGTTGGGTGTTATCATGTATTCTTATGTACTATAGTCGGACTTTGTATCTTTGATTTTATTATATATATGCGTGCTCTCTTCTCTTCAGAGGATCATACATTTTTGTTTTTCCAAAAGTATAATATATTTTTATTAGAATGAACTAGTTATTAACTAGAATATTAATCCAACATTTTTAAATAAATAAATTGGGTTTGAGAATGGTTTTAACCTAACCAGAATTTTCCAATATATGATTTGGAATGGATTTGAATAGAAATAATCTCCGGAATATTTCGATATTGGATTCCGTGACTATACGGATATTGTGGAGGAATTCGGAAGATAGATATATATTGTTATTCCCCAAACAATATGCGTTGGTTTCAGAATTTGGCATTGAATATAAGCCGATATAATTTCTATTCAAAGTCTTATATTTAATATTAAATTGGATTTTGGGTTTGTCGTGAGTGGTGTCTTCAGTAACACTATTCTTAAACCCCGTGATAAAAGAATAAATCTTTTAATTAAGATTATTACAGTTCCAATTATGTTTAGTAACTGGAATAAAATGGAATGTGAATTGGGTTTATTATGAACTGTGTTTTTTAACGACATTTATTTTTTAACCCAGTTAACAGTGAAATGTGATTTGGAATTTATAAATCTTTTTATTAAGATTTAATGGAAATTTTCCAAAGTAAAGTTTTCCAATTTAATAAAATAAATTGGAATGGAATGGAATTTGATTAGGTAATAATCAAAGTGAGCTTCTTCGGAGGAAGACTGTTAATATATATGGAATTTAAAAAGCATTATCGTTATTCCATTTATATTATTAGTCAGATATGGAAATTGATATCGATTATACATACATACATTTATATACATATATATATATATATATATATATATATATATTGATCTGTTTTTCGTGAAGATTCCATAATTGGTGGAATATGATTTTGGGTTTATCATGAACTGTGTTTTAAATGACATTGGTTCTTCAACTCAATAAAAGATAGGATTACATGTCTAACATTGTATTTTGAATTGTATTGTTGATCTCTTCTAAACATACATCTGTTTGGTGGCGGAGAATTTATTCTCTTGCTTAACACCCTTCTCTAAGACGTATGAGCTTAGAGGTTATATATCGGAAGAAATAAATGGTACGGTGTAGATTTTCGATGCGGCATGCTTGATTTTCCAAAGTTAAATAATCATTAACTAATGATTGTTGGAAGAATAAAACTAATTGGAGTTTAGTGAATCTTTAATTAGATTGAAATTATAATGTGAAAATTTAAAATTATCAAATTTGGGAAATGATCGAAAACGGAGTATCAATAATTTTGCTCCAATCAATAGTTAAATCTTTAATTAGATTTTAATGTGAAATGGTAATTAATTTTACCTATAATACCATGCTGTTAGATTTGGAGTATTACCTGTTTTGCACTATGCGATGAATAGGCTGGGATTGGGAAATAATAATAAATGATTACTTCGGTAAGGTTCGCTAATCCGACTAGTTTGGAAAACCTTAATTAGGTTTTAATTGTGAAAATAATATTTCAATAAAAGAATATTCTGGATTGGAATGAGGCGTATGTTGTGTTTTTATAGCACTTATTTATACGATATGCGAATTATTCGGAAAGACCTGGTTTATACCCATTATGAATAATTAATATAACGATAAGCTGACGATGAAGACGGTGGCTGAAGACCGGAGATTTTCACATCGTTTGGATGATTACTGATGTCTTGATTGGGCTGTACACCCAAGACAAGGTAATAAGTGGTGATCGTCCTGACGTACTTGGATATCAATCGGATATGCGAGGTCCTCTCTCCTATATCGGACATATGGGATGAGGAATAAGGTGCCTCCGGTTTCGTTCAAACCAAGAACGAACTAGTAAATGGATGTGTGTCTGACATTGGATTTTATTATGTGTTGATTGATCTCTATGAAATATATATCTATTTGGTGGAGGAGAATTTATTCTCATGTTTAACACCCTTCCCTGAGACGAACGAGCTTAGAGATTATATATCGATAGACATCAGTAGCATGGCGTGAATTGTTAGTGTGGCATGCTAAAATGCCAATGATCATGGCTTTTGTTGAAAAGCAATGCCTTATGGTTGATGATCAATGCACAACTTTAAATAGCATAGCTTTGTGTATAACATTAATTGCGAGCCTCACACCTCGGGGTGAACCAGAAATGGGAGAGGACCTCAGGGAGGACTTGAGTTTCTTTCTAGCTAGGAGTGGCTTCATGGCACGGAGCCCAGACATTTTACTCATGTGGATGTTGCATATTATTTGATGGATAGCAAGGCGCCTCAATTATATCGATCACTACGGGACCGACGGATGATATGGTCGACATACTGACCATTACGCCCCATAGTGTGGGGAAACGTATTGTTCAGGAATTATAATCCATTAATGTAAGTGTGGACCGTCCCTGATGCTCCAGGTGCAGTTGCAGCTGAATCCTGAGACATGGTAGGCTAGATTGTCTCAAATCGGAAGGACGATCCCTTGCCTTGGTTCACAGATAGAATCCAACTTGCAATACGACATTGTGCGGTTTTGGTTGTAGATCCTAACATGGTGACACAATACCATGGGATACTATACCGTTTATGATTGATACAAGTATATTTGAAGTGATTTTGACACTATATATGTACAGTAATATCAAAATGATTTGTTTTAAACGTAGCAAGCATGTTTGGCTATTATAAGCGAAAACTCTATCCTCCTGCTTACGTTGCATTGTGTGATTGGGCCTGAGTCTTATAATAGCTTCATTTTTCCAAAATGCATTAAGTTGTTTGTTTTATACACTGGTATTCTTGGGAGAAAACCCGTTCTGTGTTGTACAGTGTGGTCCCTTGATTTACTTCATTTTTAAATGTAAAGTTTTAAATAACTATTTTAGTTCTCACACTAGTCCCATGACTGACTTGGATTGTTTTTTAATCTAAACTCTGGTTTCCCTTATTTTCCACACGGGCAACTTGTAGTTTTGGTTTTCATAGATATTTCTTTTCCTAGGATCCTGGATTATAGCTGGAGCCAAATTTGGAAAGTTTTGTATCTGTGTGTTTCTTTTAGTTGTGTTTTGTATTATTTTCCATTGCATTGTAATTTTAAATCTCTGATATTTTCCAATTTGTAATATTTATTCATACTGTAATATCCTTGTACTCTAATGTAAATTGTTATAACGGCAATGAAGTGTTCTTCTGTTTGTTCTTATTTGTCGTGTCCTCAACTCAATCCGGGCTTTTCCTTACAGGGAGACGTTTCATTTTCCAAATCATTTTAATTCGAAAACATGACCAATGGTGTCTGTATATAGTTTTCTACCCTATGGTCAAGTGATATGGGTATTTATCATTTCAACCCGCAATTTATAAAATTTCTATGGGTTTATCATTTCAACCCATAATCCCAGATTCAGCAAAAATCGTTCAGGTCTATCATTTCAACCCATAATGATTTATCTCTAATCTAATGTTCGTTCGGGTATGTATCATTTCAACCCTTAGTGATTTTTTTCCTAAACTAGGGGTACCAATGTAACGAACCGAAATCCCCCGATCTCCGAAGAGATGGAAAATAGCGGATTGTTTTGAGAACATAAAGTATCAGAACAAAAATAGTAGAACATTTCTTTGCTATTACAACAATTACACCAGAGTACAAGAATATAACAGAGTTCAACTAATATACGACAGAAAAATATCAGAGATTAAGATACATAGCAGCAGAAATAAAAATGTATAAAATACATCATTAACACAACTGAATGAAATACATGGATACAAAGCTTTCCGAACATAGCTCCAGTTGTAATCCAGGATCCTGTGAAAAGAAATAACTGTGAAAACCAAAACTATCGACTGTCTGTGTGGAAAATATGGGTACCCAGAGCTTAGGTTAAAACAATAAACTCCGAGTCAGTCATGGGGCTTATGTGAGAACTAAAATAGTAAATAAATCTTTACTTTAAAAGTTGGAAAAATCATAGGATGATGCCGTATAACACGGACGGGATTTCTCCACATGAATTTTAGTTTAAAATAAAACAACGTAATGCTTTTTGGAAAAAATGAAGCTATTATAAGACTCAGGTCCCATCATACAATGCAACGCAAGACGGAGGATAGAGTTTTACCTTATAATAGCCAAACATGCTTGGTACGTTTCAAAACAAATCATTTTGATATTACTATAAGTGCATAGTGCATCAAACAACTTCAAATATAAATGTATTAATCATAGAGGACACGAGCGTCCCATATCACTATGTCGCCATATCTGTTTACAACTAAAACCGAAAAGTCACGTATTGGAAATTGGATTTCCATCGTGAACCAAGGCAAGGACTATCTCCTTCCGATTCGAGACAATCTAGCCTACCATGTCTCAGGATTCAGCCGCAACTGCACCTGGGAGCAGCAAGGCCAGTCCACACTTACTTTAGTGGATTGGCAATTCTTAAACAATACGTTTCCCTGCCCTATGGAGCATAATGGTCAGTATGTCGACCATATTAAGAGCCACTAGGGACTCAAATCTGAGGTACCACGCTTTCCAACATCCACATAAGTAAAATGTTTGGGAACCATACCAACACTCCTAGCTAGAAAGAAACGTATTCCCTCGCTGCGGTCCCTCATCCCGTTTCTGGTTCATACCGGGGTGTCAAGCTTGTGAAATAACTCTATACATAAAGCTATGCTAATTAAAGCTGTGCTTTTATCATCATCCACAAGACTCTGCTTTTCAATAAAAGCCTTGATCATTTGCATATCAGCGTGCCACACTGAAATTTCACGCCATGCAACCGATGTCTATCAATATATAACCTCTAAGCTCGTACGTCTCAGAGAAGGGTGTTAAGGAAGAGGATAAATTCTCCGCCACTAAACAGATATATATATAATAGAAGTCAATTAACACAGAATGAAATCCAATGTCAGACATACATCCATTTACATATCCATTCTGGGTCTGAACGGAACTGGAGGTAGCTTATTCCTCATCCCATATGTCCAATGCAGAGGAGAGGCCCTCACAAATCCGGTCGATCTCCAAGTACGTTTGGATGATCACCACTTATTACCTTGTCTCGAGGGATCAGCCCAATCAAGACATCAGTAATCATCCATACGATGTGAAGATCTCCGGTCTTCGACCACCATCTTCATCATCGACATTTAATCGTCGTATCGATTATTCAGAATGGGATAAACTGGTCTTTCCCAATAATTCACGTATTTTATAATCAATAATCAAGTGTTATAAAAATACGTCATACGCCTCATTCCAATTCAGAATATCCTTTTATTCAATTATTCACACTTTTTGGGGAAAGGTTACTATTAATTTTATTAGAGATAAATTCTTTTAAGCTTATTCTCAAATATTCAAATGGATATCATTTTCAAAAGATTTTACTATATCTTTTCAACATCTAAACCAAAACAAAGTTTATTAACTAGTCGGGATTATCGAGCCTTACCGAAGTAATCATTTATTTATTTTCCAATCCCAACCTATTCATCCCATGGAGAAAAACTAGTAATACTCCATATCTAACACTGAAACGACCCGAACTTCCCCGGTTGAGGAAAGCCCGGATTGAGTCGAGAACAAGCCACATCAGGACGCAGACGGAAGAACATTTCATTTTATATTACAACAATTCATCAGAATACAAGAATATACAGAGTATAAACAAAAAATATACATTCGATAAATATCAGAGATTACAATAAATTACATAGCAGCGGAAAATAATACAATACACAACTAGAAGTAATACGCAGATACAAAGCTTTCCGAGTATCGTTCCAGCTGTAAACAAGGATCCTGTGAATATAAATCTACAAAACCAAAACTACTAGCTGCTCGTGTAAAAATAAGGGCACCCAGAGTTTAGGTTAAAACAATAAACTCTAGGTCAGTCATGGGACTGGTGTGAGAACTAAAACAGTTATTTAAAACTTCACTTTAAATCAGATATATCAAGGGACCACGCCGTATAACACGGAACGGGTTTCCTCCCAAGAATACCAGTGCATATAACAAAACAGTGCAATGCTTTTTGGAAAAATGAAGATATTATAAGACCCAGGTCCTATCTCATAATGCAACGCAAGCTGGGGGATAGGGTTTTCCCTTATAATAGCCAAACATGCATAGTACGTTTAAAACAAACCATTTGACACTATTATAAGTGTACAGTGTCAAAACAATTTCAAATCATAAGTATCAATCATAGACGGCATGGGTACCATATATCATGTCGCCATACTAGTTCTATAATTAAAACTACAAAATCACGTATTTGGAAATTGGATTTCCGTCATGAACCAAGGAAAAAGATAGTCCTTACCGAATTTGAGACGCTCTAGCCCGTGTCTCAGGCACAGCCGCAACCGTACCTTGGATCGTCAGGGCCGGTCCACATGGAGTGGATTATAATGCCTGAACAATGCGTTTCTCCGCCCTATGGGGCGTCAATGAGCCAACGAATGACTCCATCAGACCCGGATCGTCCGATCTAACCGAGGCGCCTCGCAACAGTAACAACCACATAAGTCAAACTCGTTAGGGCATGTAAAACCACTGACGCCACTTCTAGCTAGAAAGAAACACATGCCCTCCCTGATGTCCTCTCCCATTTCTGGATCATACCGGGGCATGAGGCTCGCGAATTCACGTTATACACAAAGCTACGCCACACAGGCGGTGCTTTAATCCTCACCACAAGACTTTGCTTTTCAACAGAAGTCCCGATCATTGCATCTTAAAATGCCACATAGGCAATTCACACCGTGCAACTGATGGCTATCAATCACACAGAATGAATTCCAATGTCAGACACACATTCTATTTGCAAGTCCGTTCTGGGTCTGAACGAAACCGGAGGCACTATATACCTCGCAAACCCATCGATCTCCACGTACGTTTGGACGATCACCACTCATTATCCATATTTTGGGATGCCTCCCAATCAGGACATCAGTTACCATCCAGACGAGGTGAAGATCTCCGGTCTTCGACCACCGTCTTCATCTTCGATTTCTTATCGTCGATTCAGTTATTCAGAATGGGATAAACTCGGTCTTTCTGAGCAACTCGCGTATATAATAAACAAGTGTCACACAAACACAACATACGCCTCATTCCAATTCATCAGTCACTAACCGTAAATTAACAAGAGAATAATTCCCCAAATATTAACCCCGAAGGCCGAAACCATCATCAGATCAATACCCAGGAAACCGTTCTGCTAAGCTAACCTACAGTTAGTTTCTAAATTTCACATTCTAAGGGAAAGATTCCCATTAATTTTATCAAAGACAATTTCCTTTAAATTTATTCTTTAATCATCCTTTGAAAATCAATTCAAACCAAATTTTGGTTTATCCAAACTAGTCGGGATTAACGAACCTTATTGAAGTAATCATTTGTTTTAATTTCCCAATCCCAACCTATTCATCCCATGAAGTAAAACTGGTAATACTTCATATCCAACACCACAGTGTTATCGGTAAATTCAATTACCATTTCACGTTCAAATCTAATTAAAGATTTAACTATCGCCTGGAGCAAAACTGGTGATACTCCATTCTCGATCTTTTCAATCTAATTAAATATTCATTAAAACTCCACTTAGTTTTAATCTTTAACTGGGTTAAAGAATCAGTGTCATTTAAAACACGATTCACGATAAACCCCAAAATCACATCACATTTCAATCAGTCCCTAACCGTAAAATTGTAAGTGAGCAATCCCCTAAGTATTAACCCCGAAGGCCGAAACCAACATCAGATAAATACCCCGGAAACCATTCAACTTAACTAACCTCCAGTTAGTTTCTGATTTTCTTAACTCCTTTGGGTCTAAGAACAGTATTATTGAAGATACCGTTCACGATGACCCAAAATCACATTCCATTAATTATCGGGTTAAAGAACGAGTGTTATTTAAAACACCATTCACGATAAACCCAAGAATCAATTCGAATTCAATTCCAATTAAATATTATTTAATTGGTACACTTCATTAAATCTAAATAAAAGATTTTATCTTTTTCTCAACTGGGCTTAAGAACAGTGTTAATGAAGACACCATTCACGACAAACCCAAATCACATTTGGTATTAAATACCAGGCTCTGAATAGAAATTATATCGGCTCATATTCAATATCAAACTCTACGACTAACAAATATCGTATTGGAAATAACGATATAAATATCTTTCAAATTTCAATAACAATATCTGTATAATCACGAAATCCAACATCGAAATAATCCAAAGACAATTTCGATTCAAATCCATTCCAATTTAATTATTGGAAATTCTGGTTACTTTTAAAACCCTTTTCAAATTCAATTTATTTATTTAAAAATAAATAGACTTATAATTCTAGTTCAAAACTAGTTCATTTCGATAAAAATCTATTTTTATCTTTTCAAATATGGAGTTTATCATCCCAAATCTTCACATATCATTTCCTATGATTTTACACAAATTATTACTATTTTTAATAATTTTATCAAGGCCCGCACAGTCGATTTCCATCATCAGCCATCGAACTGCACTTACAACGACCTTTTCCAAATTTGATTTGGACATAATTCCAAATCCAACTATTAGATTTCAAATTTCTAATATTCGTTAGAAAGCTCTTTTCGATTCAAACCCAACGGTTCCAGTTTCAGGAGAATCCGACGGTCGGATCTCCTGTAATATCCGTTCGAAGTCAATGGTCGAAATTCGCGAACTGCCGCGGCGTGGTGCGTTCTATTCTGGCCATATTATTATATATATAATATATATAATATATACTTCGTCGATTTCCTTTTAAAACGTATTTTATAAATCGTTTTAAAGTCGTTTTCAAAACGATTTCAACTTCTTTTTCAAATTCAAATCAAAATTGAATTTTCTCTTACAAATTCGTTTTAAATTCATTTCAAATTGATTTCCATTCAAATCAATTTTGAATTCAATTTCAGTTCGTTTTCAATTCAATTACAATTCGAATTCATTTCTATTCAATTTCAATTCTATTCAATTTCTATTCTAATTCATTTCTATTCAAAATATCAGATTTTGAAATCACTTTCGATGTTCATTATAAAATGAATAAAATCGATATAAATATCGTTCACGTCAAAATGGCGTAAATCTAATCAACACGGCTTCAAATATTTCTATTTTCAAATATTCTATTTCAAATATTTCTATTCAAATATTTCTATTCAAATATTCCTTTTTCAAATATTCTATTTAAATATTTCTTTTTCAAATATGGAATGAGGCCCAATCAATTACCATATAATGTTAATTATATGGATTTTCTACAACACACCTATATAACAGCAACGATAAATCATCAACTATCATCCAAAGTGCGTTCTATACTGTATAAGCATCAAATATAAATATTTAACGCTTATAACAGTCTGTCAATCAATCGATCGACATACAACTAATTATAGGGATTAGTGTATGTCATATATCATCCCAATACCCGTGTGGGGTTTCAAACAATCAAACACAGATTTTATTTGTGCATTTGGGCGATGTGTAAAATTTATCATCCCAATCAATATCCGTCAAATGTGTGTATATAAACAAATCGTCCGATTTGTTTATTTTTATTTCATTTCATATATGCGTTAAAATTCTATTTTTAACTATAAAATATTTTTAACTATATAAATATTTTTATTTCATTTCACATCACAACACACAATCAACTAAACATCAAAATCATACAAACAAACATACAAGCCGTCCATGGTCTGTGGATGACGGGTGTCGGGTGCTACTAAACACCGTCTGCATCCCAGTATATATTTTAACTAGAAAAATTAAAAGTGAGAAGTTCTCACCGACAGTTCCACTCCGCCATGCTTGGCTTTTGAACTGCTGAACCATCTGGATCGGTTTGAAATTCCAATGCAGTCCTTTTCACGCTGTTCATATAAAAATTATATTTTTATTTTTTCATTAAATAAATAAAAAAATCATATTTTTATTTCTACTTCATATATATTTTTACAATGCTTCATTCTATATAAAAATTTTATTTTTATATTTCTACTTTATAAATAAAGATCAAATTTTTATCATCATACTTATATAAAAATTATAATTTTAATACTCTACCTAAGTAAAAATCATATTTTTACTTCGCTATTCTATATATAAAAATCGAATTTTTACTTTGCTATTCAATATATATAAATCGAATTTTTACTTTGCTATTCAGTATATAAAAATCAAATTTTTACTTTGCTATTCAATATATAAAAATTGAATTTTTACTTTGCTATTCAATATATAAAAATCGAATTTTTATCTCACTACACCATATATAAAAATCATATTTTTATATTTTTCATTTTATAAAAATTATATTTTTAAAATCTCCACTATATAAAAATTATATTTTTATTATCTTTACTATATAAAAATTATATTTTTATTATCTTCACTATATAAAAATTATATTTTTAATAAGTAAAAATCAAACCTTTTCAATTTCAAAAATCGAAGCTTCCATATTTTAAAAATCCCAGCTTCCCTCTACAAAAATCTCGTCTTTCACGTTATTAAAAATTACATCTTCTCTATGAACAAAATCGCATCTTGACTAGCATAAAAATCCTATCCTTTCGTTATTCGATGCTATTTCTAATAAAGATTGCATTTTTATTATCAAACAAGGTTGCTACTATTAAAATCCACAGTTTTAACATCATAGATAATTAAAATTTATCAATAAAACTCACCCCGGATCTGGAGAAGCGGGATGGTGGCAGCCAAGAAACGGTGGAGGGTCGTGAGTGCCATTTTCCAAGGGGGAAAATAAAAAAATCACATTTTTATGTGGAGGAAGGGGGTCTACATCTGATTGGAGGAAGGGGGAGGTGCGGGGTGCGCGCTGGGGAGGAGAGGGGAGCTGAGGTGGTGGCGGTGGTGCCTGGAGAGGCGGCGACGACCTGTAGATGAGGGAGGGCGACGGGCTTTAATTGGTCAGAGAGGAAAGAGAGGAGGCCGTGGGGGAGGAAGCGGGAGGGAGGTGGCGATGGGCAGGGTCGGTGGAGCGATGGCGATCGGAGGGTGGACGAGGCAGCGCCTCCGCTTCCGTCGAGAGGGAAAAGAAAAAAAAATAATGGAAAGGGGCTTTCAATTTTGATCGAGGAAAAGTAAACAGAGGGGGTGTTAAACGAGATTATATATATAATATATTTTTTTTCTTTTTTTTCCATAAATAGTCAACTTTTATTTCGAACCCTGATTTAAACCCAACGACTGTCGCCCTTAGCGTAATACCCCCATTCCGAACACAATGGGATATGTATCGTAGGCTGATTCGATCGTTTCGATCAGTTTTTGTCAAAATCAACATATAACTCTATATTGAATTTGGAACGCACATTTCAATTTACCGGGGCCACATATAGTCACTAAAAATTCCCGAAAAATATTTTCTAACTTTGTATTGACGATACGGTCCTAACAAAACTAATTTCGTCAAATTCTGAGACCGTTTAAAAAATGGCCATTTTCCAGTCGATTAAAATCAACTAAAACTGGTCAAACACGTTTTCCTTTGCCACGCTCACATATTGATTCGAAAAATTATGAAATTTGAAACCTAGCAATAATTAGACATCACGGATTTAACAAAAGTGGTTTCGTCGAAAACCGAGGTTGTTTGCAAAACGGCTATTTTCAAGGCCTTTATATATATTAAAATATATATATAAATTCCACAACGACTTTTCAGAATTTTAAACTGAACATATCTTTCACTCTATAAAGTGAAATCTCAGTTTCTTACATCCGTTAGAAAGATATCGTCGAACAGATTCGAATATTTCTTATTTCGTCCAATTCCGACTTAAAACTAATTCTGTATATTCATTTGAAATTCGAAATCGAATTTCGAACTACTGCGCCATTTCAGGATCGTTATATAATTAAAATAAATTTATTCGTTTTAACTTCGTCGAAAATAAAATTTTCATCGTTTTTATTTAAAATATATCATTTTAAATAACCAAAATCCGTTAAAATAGCCAATTTAAATTTTTTTAAATTGGCCCAGAATTTCCTGGTTGTTACAATCTCCCCCAATTAAAACTTTTCGTCCCCGAAAAGGAACGAACCTGAAAGTTGTTTAACAAATCAACTCAAGTTTCAATATTTTCCTTACGGCTTAAGTTCTTTAACTTTTCAGTTTCTAAGAACTTTTCAAATTTTTCAAAAATTTGGCTAACACCCTAAATTTCCGAAAAATTTCGCCATAACCTCCCCTGCACCGGGAGCACCGGGAAAATCCCGAAATTGCCATACAGGCCCTCTGATCTCAAAAAGAAAAAGAAAAGGCCAATCGGCTCATAAAATCATCATCACCCAAACAAAACAGTAAATTATGGTAAACATGTATCTATTTGTCAGGCAAACAATTTTATTCTTCTGCTCTAGCCTCTTTGCTATGGCCTGTTCAATGTAAGTACATGTATATGCAAGCAAATGCGATAAATTTCCACATAATTAACTTTTTGGTCAATTTGGCTAAATGGTTAAAATTTTAATTAATCAAGCCATAATCAACACAACCATCAATCAATTAGTTGATTATCATTTCAAATTCATAACTTTGATATATAGTCAAAAAACCAGATTTTTGATGCCAAATCACAACAATAAGCCCTATCTAGTTTCGGTTCTCACACCAGTCAATTGGAAATATATAGAAATCTCATTTTCGAAACTTGAAAATAAATACTCGCGATGGTGCCCCGTCACCAGAATTATCCCCGGGCACTAGAGTGCGATTCTATAACTATCCAATACATTAAAACTTCGAATACACGTTTGCAAGACATATATGCAAAATCTCTATATATTAGATTGTCCAAATTCATACAAATTAAATAATCAAATATGAATAATTGATTAAAATTTCAAAACAAAACTTGTTTTCATTTTTAAAAAATACTCTTCACACTCATTCTAGGATACTACTGATCCTATCTCTAATGAGTCATTCTCATTGGATATTACTAATCCAATTTCTGATGAATTCTTTCGTATGCTTCTAACGTGTCTTGTTCTCTGAGCTTTGTAAACCAAAGCTCTAATACCACACTGAAACGACCCGAACTTCCCCGGTTGAGGAAAGCCCGGATTGAGTCGAGAACAAGCCACATCAGGACGCAGACGGAAGAACATTTCATTGTATATTACAACAATTCATCAGAATACAAGAATATACAGAGTATAAACAAAAAATATACATTTGATAAATATCAGAGATTACAATAAATTACATAGCAGCGGAAAATAATACAATACACAACTAGAAGTAATACGCGGATACAAAGCTTTCCGAGTATCATTCCAGCTGTAAACCAGGATCCTGTGAATATAAATCTGCAAAACCAAAACTACTAGCTACCCGTGTCAAAATAAGGGCACCCAGAGTTTAGGTTAAAACAATATACTCTAGGTCAGTCATGGGACTGGTGTGAGAACTAAAACAGTTATTTAAAACTTTACTTTAAATCAGATATATCAAGGGACCACGCCGTATAACACGGAACGGGTTTCCTCCCAAGAATACCAGTGCATATAACCAAACAGCGCAATGCTTTTTGGAAAAATGAAGCTATTATAAGACCCAGGTCCTATCACACAATGCAACGCAAGCCGGGGGATAGGGTTTTCCCTTTTAATAGCCTAACATGCTTAGTACGTTTAAAACAAACCATTTGATACTATTATAAGTGTATAGTGTCAAAACAATTTCAAATCATAAGTATCAATCATAGACGGCATGGGTACCATATATCATGTCGCCATACTAGTTCTACAATTAAAACCGCAAAATCACGTATTTGGAAATTAGATTTCCGTCATGAACCAAGGCAAAAGATAGTCCTTACCGAATTCGAGACGCTCTAACCCGTGTCTCAGGCACAGCCGCAATCGTACCTTGGATCGTCAGGGCCGGTCCACACAGAGTGGATTATAATGCCTGAACAATGCGCTTCTCCACCCTATGGGGCGTCAATGAGCCAACGAATGACTCCATCGGACCCGGATCGTCCAATCTAACCGAGGCGCCTCGCAACAGTAACAACTACATAAGTCAAACTCGTCAGGGCGTGTAAAACCACCGACGCCACTTCTAGCTAGAAAGAAACGCATGCCCTCCCTGATGTCCTCTCCCGTTTCTGGTTCATACCGGGGTGTGAGGCTCGCGAATTCACGTTATACACAAAGCTACGCCACACAGGCGGTGCTTTGATCATCACCACAAGACTTTTCTTTTCAACAGAAGTCCTGATCGTTGCATCTTAGCATGCCACACAGGCAATTCACACCGTGCAGCTGATGGCTATCAATAACACAGAATGAATTCCAATGTCAGACACGCATTCCATTTGCAAGTCCGTTCTGGGTCTGAACGAAACCGGAGGCACTATATACCTCGCAAACCCATCGATCTCCACGTACATCTGGACGATCACCACTCATTATCCATATTTCGGGATGCCTCCCAATCAGGACATCAGTTACCATCCAGACGAGGTGAAGATCTCCGGTCTTCGACCACCGACTTCATCTTCGATTTCTTATCGTTGATTCAGTTATTCAGAACGGGATAAACCCGGTCTTTATGAGCAACTCGCGTACATAATAAACAAGTGTTGCACAAACACAACATACGCCTCATTCCAATTCATCAGTCACTAACCGTAAATTAACAAGAGAATAATTCCCCAAATATTAACCCCGAAGGCCGAAACCATCATCAGATCAATACCCAGGAAACCGTTCTGCTAAGCTAACCTACAGTTAGTTTCTAAATTTCACATTCTAAGGGAAAGATTCCCATTAATTTTATCAAAGACAATTTCCTTTAAATTTATTCTTTAATCATCCTTTGAAAATCAATTCAAACCAAATTTTGGTTTATCCAAACTAGTCGGGATTAACGAACCTTATTGAAGTAATCATTTGTTTTAATTTCCCAATCCCAACCTATTCATCCCATGAAGTAAAACTGGTAATACTTCATATCCAACACCACGGTGTTATCGGTAAATTCAATTACCATTTCACGTTCAAATCTAATTAAAGATTTAACTATCGCCTGGAGCAAAACTGGTGATACTCCATTCTCGATCTTTTCAATCTAATTAAAGATTCATTAAAACTCCATTTAGTTTTAATCTTTAACTGGGTTAAAGAATCAGTGTCATTTAAAACACGATTGGTAAACCCCAAAATACATCACATTTCAATCAGTCCCTAACCGTAAAATAGTAAGTGAGCAATCCCCCAAGTATTAATCCCGAAGGCCGAAACCAACATCAGATAAATACCCCGGAAACCATTCAACTTAACTAACCTCCAGTTAGTTTCAAATTTTCTTAACTCCTTTGGGTCTAAGAATAGTATTATTGAAGATACCGTTCACGACGACCCAAAATCACATTCCATTAATTATCGGGTTAAAGAACGAGTGTTATTTAAAACACCGTTCACGATAAACCCAAGAATCAATTCGAATTCAATTCCAATTAAATATTATTTAATTGGTAAACTTCATTAATTCTAAATAAAAGATTTAATCTTTTTCTCAACTGGGCTTAAGAACAGTGTTAATGAAGACACCATTCACGACAAACCCAAATCACATTTGGTATTAAATACCAGGCTCTGAATAGAAATTATATCGGCTCATATTCAATATCAAATTCTACGACTAACAAATATCGTATTGGAAATAACGATATAAATATCTTTCAAATTTCCATAACAATATCTGTATAATCACGAAATCCAACATCGAAATAATCCAAAGACAATTTCAATTCAAATCCATTCCAATTCAATTAATGGAAATTCTGGTTACTTTTAAAACCCTTTCCAAATTCATTTTATTTATTTAAAAATAAATAGAATTATAATTCTAGTTCAAAACTAGTTCATTTCGATAAAAATCTATTTTTATCTTTTCAAATATGCAGTTTTTCATCCCAAATCTTCACACATCGTTTCCTATGATTTTACACAAATTATTACTATTTTTAATAATTTTATCAAGGCCCGCACAGTCGATTTCCATCAACGGCCATCGAACTGCACTTACAACGACCTTTTCCAAATTTGATTTGGACATAATTCCAAATCCAACCGTTAGATTTCAAATTTCTAATATTCGTTAGAAAGCTCTTTTCGATAAGAACCCAATGGTTCCAGTTTCAGGAGAATCCGACGGTCGGATCTCCCGTAATATCCGTTCGAAGTCAATGGTCGAAATTTGCGAACTGCCGCGGCGCGGCGCGTTCTATTCAGGCCATTATATTATACATATAATATATATAATATATACTTCGTCGATTTCCTTTTAAAACGTATTTTATAAATCGTTTTAAATTCGTTTTCAAAACGATTTCAACTTCTTTTTCAAATTCAAATCAAAATTGAATTTTCCCCTACAAATTCGTTTTAAATTCATTTCAAATTGATTTCCATTCAAATCAATTTTGAATTCAATTTCAGTTCATTTTCTATTCAATTACAATTCGAATTCATTTCTATTCAATTTCAATTCTATTAAATTTCTATTCTAATTCATTTCTATTCAAAATATCAGATTTTGAAATCATTTTCGATGTTCATTATAAAATGAATAAAATCGATATAATTATCGTTCACGTCAAAATGGCGTAAATCTAATCAACACGGCTTCATATATTTCTATTTTCAAATATTCTATTTCAAATATTTCTATTCAAATATTTCTATTCAAATATTCCTTTTTCAAATATTCTATTTAAATATTTCTTTTTCAAATATGGAATGAGGCCCAATCAATTACCATATAATGTTAATTATATGGATTTTCAACAACACACCTATATAACAGCAACGATAAATCATCAACTATCATCCAAAGTGCGTTCTACACTGTATAAGCATCAAATATAAATATTTAACGCTTATAACAGTCTGTCAATCAATCGATTGACATACAACTAATTATTGGGATTAGTGTATGTCATATATCATCCCAATACCCGTGTGGGGTTTCAAACAATCAAACACAGATTTTATTTGTGTAGTTGGGCGATATGTAAAATTTATCGTCCCAATCAATATCAGTCAAATGTGTGTATATAAACAAATCGTCCGATTTGTTTATTTTTATTTCATTTAATATATACGTTAAAATTCTATTTTTAACTATAAAATATTTTTAACTATATAAATATTTTATTTCATTTCACATCACAACACACAATCAACTACACATCAAAATCATACAAACAAGCATACAAGCCGTCCATGGTCTGTGGACGACGGGTGTCGGGTGCTACTAAACACCGTCTGCATCCTAGTATATATTTTAACTAGAAAAATTAAAAGTGAGAAGTTCTCACCGACAGTTCCACTCCGCCGTGCTTGGCTTTTGAACTGCTGAACCATCTGGATCGGTTTGAAATTACAATGCAGTCCTTTTCACGTTGTTCATATAAAAAATTATATTTTTATTGTTTCATTCAATGAATAAAAAATCATATTTTTATTTCTACTTCATATATATTTTTACAATGCTTCACTCTATATAAAAATTATATTTTTATATTTCTACGTTATAAATAATGATCGAATTTTTATCATCATACTTATATAAAAATTATAATTTTAATACTCTACCTAAGTAAAAATCATATTTTTACTTCGCTATTCTATATATAAAAATCGAATTTTTACATTGCTATTCAATATAAAAAAATCGAATTTTTACTTTGCTATTCAATATATAAAAATCGAATTTTTACTTTGTTATTCAATATATAAAAATCGAATTTTTACTTTGCTATTCAATATATAAAAATCGAATTTTTATCTCGCTACACCATATATAAAAATCATATTTTTATATTTTTCATTTTACAAAAATTATACTTTTATAATCTCCACTATATAAAAATTATATTTTTATTATCTTTACTATATAAAAATTATATTTTTGTTATCTTTACTATATGAAAACTATATTTTTAATAAGTAAAAATCAAACCTTTTCAATTTCAAAAATCGAAGCTTCCATATTTTAAAAATCCCACCTTCCCTTTACCAAAATCTCATCTTTCACATTATTAAAAAATTACATCTTTTCTATGAACGAAATCACATCTTGACTAGCATAAAAATCCTATCCTTTCGTTATTCGATGCTATTTCTAATAAAGATTGCATTTTTATTATCAAACAATGTTGCTACTATTAAATTACACAGTTTTGACATCATAGATAATTAAAATTTATCAATAAAACTCACCCCGGATCTGGAGAAGCGGGATGGTGGCAGCCAAGAAACGGTGGAGGGTGGGGAGTGCCATTTGCCAAAAGGGAAAATATAAAAATCACATTTTTATGTGGAGGAATGGGGTCTACAGCTGATTGGAGGAAGGAGGAGGTGTGGGGTGCGCGCTGGTGAGGAGAGGGGAGCTGAGGTGGTGGCGGTGGTGCCTGGAGGGGCGGCGACGGCCTGTAGATGAGGGAGGGGGACGGGCTTTAATTGGTCAGAGAGGAAAGAGAGGAGGCCTTGGGGGAGGAAGCGGGAGGGAGGTGGCGATGGGCAGGGTCGGTGGAGCGATGGCGGTCGGAGGGTGGACGAGGCAGCGCCTCCGCTTCTGTCGAGAGGGAAAAGAAGAAAAAAAAATGAAAAGGGGCTTTCAATTTTGATCGAGGAAAAGTAAACAGGGGGCGTTAAATGAGATTATATATATAATATTTTTTTTTCTTTTTTTTCCATAAATAGTTGACTTTTATTTCGAACCCTGATTTAAACCCAACGACTATCGCCCTTAGCGTAATACCCCCATTCCGAACACAATGGGATATGTATCGTAGGCTGATTCGATCGTTTCGATCAGTTTTTGTCAAAATCAACATATAACTCTATATATTGAATTTTGAACGCACATTTCAATTTACCGGGGCCACATATAGTCACTAAAAATTCCCGAAAAATATTTTCTAACTTTGTATTGATGATACGGTCCTAACAAAACTAATTTCGTCAAATTCTGAGATAGTTTGAAAATGGCCATTTTCCAGTCGATTAAAATCAACTAAAACTGGTCAAACGCGTTTTCCTTTGCCTCGCTCACATATTGATTCGAAAAATTATGAAATTTGAAACCTAGCAATAATTTGACATCACGGATCCAACAAAAGTGGTTTCATCAAAAACCGAGGTCGTTTGCAAAACGGCTATTTTCAAGGCCTTTATATATATTAAAATATATATATAAATTCCACAGCGACTTTTCAGTATTTTAAACTGAACATATCTTTCACTCTATGAAGTGAAATCTCAGTTTCTTACATCCGTTAGAAAGATATCGTCGAACAGATTCGAATATTTCTTATTTCGTCCAATTCTGACTTAAAACTAATTCTGTATATTCATTTGAAATTCGAAATCGAATTTCGAACTACCACGCCATTTCAGGATCGTTATATAATTAAAATAAATTTATTCGTTTTAACTTCATCGAAAATAAATTTTTCATCGTTTTTATTTAAAATATATCATTTTAAATAACCAAAATCTGTTAAAATAGCCAATTTAAACAAATTCAAATTGGCCCAGAATTTCCGGGTTGTTACAATCACCCACGATGTTATGGGTAAATTTAATTACCCTTTTACGTTCAAATTATTTAAAGATTCAACTATTGTTTGGAGTAAAACTGGTGGTACTCAATTCTCGATCATTTCTCTTGTTCGATAAATTTAATTATCTCATTCACTTTCCAATCTAATTAAAGATTCATTAATACTCCATCTTGGTTTTAATCTCTAAAATCATTACTTTATGATCATTCAACTTTAGGAAACTTAATCCTGTCTTTAACTGGTTAAAGAACCAATGTCATTTGCTTAACTCCGTCATTCTTTAATTGGCGATGGTTTTAACTAAATTAAACTGGACGTTTAATAAGTCAAAAAATCTAACTTGCTCCAAATTGGACCTAATCAGTACTGAAATGTAGTGCTCGTCAAGAAGATTCCAATGGATCTTTGTTGCTAAATTCTGATATCATTTGATCAAGGTATTAATTTATATACATTTTAATACATTTAATCATCATTAATTAACTAAATAATTAACTAATCTAATTACCATCAACTAATCAGTTCCTTTCCCACGAGTATACCGCTCCAACCCATGCTTTCCTTCACCATTACTGCAAACTTCAAATCTCCATTCGTCCATCCACACTCCACGAAACATCATGAGACAACCATCATTGAACTTCTGTTTGCTTTCTCCTTCCAATGATCACCAAAACTTTGAATCCATCCTCCTCTCCATAAACGCATTCATAAGGAGTTTCCGTGAAAGCACAGTAAAACGTGTGTTACTAGTCATCACGCAATCACCCTAGAAAATCACAACAAACACTATTCTCCTCCCTCAACCCAATAGCAAACTCGAATTCTTGAACTAATGTCTTCATTGTCATATATGTTGAACCCTAGTCTTACTGTGCCAATTTCCAACGAGAAATAAAGATGATGAACTCAATAAAATTCACTACAGATCGAAGTTCGTGTTTGCACAATTCCAATGAATCCAACCGAATTCGATTTCGTTAATGTTCAGATTTTATTTGAATTTTTGAAGTAAATCCCTCACGTTATTTTTTTATTTTTGAGGAAATGAACTGGCGGTTGAAAGAGAAGACCACATAAGTGAAGAAAGTACGGGTTTTGACCGTGTCCAATTGTATATATACCATATTATTTAATTTAATTTAATTCCAACAAAACCTGTTTATCGATCCGAACACCAATTCAGACCCAACGACTGTCGCCCTTAGCTAAATACCCCCATTCCGGACATATTGGGATATGTTTCGTATGCCAATTCTACTATTTTGATCAGGTTTTATCAAAATTAAAATATAAATCAATGTATATTAAAGTTGAACGTACATTTTAATTTATTGGGGCCACATACTGACCCCAAAAATTACACAAAAATAAATCTACCTATGTTTTGATGATATGGTTCTAACAAAACTAATTTCGCCGAATTTAGAGACCGTTTGAAAAATGGCCTTTTTCCAGTCGATTAAATTAAAATTTTGATACTATCAAACACATTTAAATTCATTGCGCTTGTAACAACCCGGAAATGCGAACCAATTTAAAATTTTAATTTTGGCAATTTTAGTGAATTTTGAATATTTAAAATGAATTATTTTAAATAATAGCGACGAAAAATTTATTTTTGATAGAATTTGAACGTATATATTTATTGGAATCGTCGTTAGAATATAAATATTTATTTTAAATTATAAATGGAATTGAAAATGGCGAGGTAGTTCGATAATTCGATTTCAAATTTAAATGAATTTACCGGGTGCAAATTAAACCGGATTTTGGTGAAACCAAAAATATTCGAATCTATTCGTGAATATATTTCCAACGAATCCGAAAAATTGAAATTTCACAGCGGGAACAAAAAGATATGCCCAGTTGAAATTTCAGAATAGTCGCTATGGAATTCTGGCCTTTAAAAATAGCCATTTTGCAAACGACCTCGGATTTCTACGAAACCACTTTTGTTGGATCCGAGATGTCAAGTTATTGCTAGATTCCAATTTTCATAATTTTTCGAATCAATATGTGAGCGTGGCAAAGGAAAACGCGTTTGACCAGTTTCAGTTGATTTTAATCGACTGGAAAATGACCATTTTTCAAACGGTCTCAAAATTCGACGAAACTAGTTTTTTTAGGACCGTATCGTCAATACGAAGCAAGAAAATATTTTTCAGGAATTTTTAGAGTTCGTATGTGGGCCCAGTAAATTAAAATGTGTGTTTGAACTGAATATATAAAGATTTATATCTTAAATTCAATGGAAACTGATCGAAACGATAAAATTGGCTAACGAAACATATCCCATTGTGTTCGGAAAGGAGTAATTAGCTAGGGGCGACAGTCGTTGGGTCTCGTTTCGAGGTCAAATAAAAAGTCAACTTTTTGAAATAAAAATAATATAAAATAATATAAAATATAATATAAAATCCTTTAACTCCTTCCCTCCCTCGCCATCACTTTCCAGATCGAAATAAAAAAATAAAAAAAACCCAACCCGCTGTAGCCCTAAACGCCGCTCCACCCCAAAGTCGCTCCACCTCACGACGCCGCCCCCGCTCCTTCAGTCGAAGACAACCAGAACCGTGAGCATCACCTCGCGCATCCACCACCTGTGCCTCCATCGCACGACTCGCCAGCGCGAGTTCCAGGACTCCGACGACCACCGCGAGCAGGCCCCCCTCCTCTCGAATTCAAGCGCAGTAATTCTAGCAGCCTCTCCGACCATTTAAACCCTAAAACGTGAGTTTTCTGATTTTGTTTAATTTCATTTTATTTAAAAAAAATCTCTGATCTTTTTATTTGGGTTTTTATATCGGAAGGTTATGATTTTTAATGGTGTCTGCTTTAAAAATGAAAATTTGGTTTCATAGGAATAAAAAGATTTGATTTTGTACATATAAAAATATGATCTTTTATATGTTTGCAACGATATAAAGAAGTAATTTTTATTTATATGAATCATATAAAGTTTTGGTCTTTGTTCGTACGAAGTAAAGATTTTTAACACTTTAAAGATATAATTTTTAACGATTTAAAAATAAGTTTTTTATTAGATGTGAAGATTAAAAATATGATTTTTTATATTATAGAAGTAATAAAAATATAATTTTTATTTATGTAGAGTAATAAAAATATAATTTTTAATTAAGTAGTGAAGTAAAAATATGATTTTCACTTCGATAAAAATAGGATCTTTATATGTGAAGTGAATGGAAAATGTGAATTTTTATTTATAAACATCGAAATAGAAATGTGATTTTTGCTTTAAAGATAGTGGAATAAAGAAATAATTTTTATTGGAGTAAAGATTAGATTTTTGATTTATAAAAGACGTGATTTTTAAAAATATAAAGACGTGATTTTTAGAAATATAAAGACGTGATTTTGTTTATATAAAAGAGGCAATTTTTATATACATGAAAGTGAAATAAAAATTTGATTTTTAATGTGAACAACATTAAAAGAATTGAGATGGAACGAATAGAAATCAAAAGGGAATTCAGATAGTTCAGAAATGAAATGGCGGAGTGGAACCCCAAGGTGAGAACTTCTCACTTTTAATTTAATTTTTTAGTTAAAATATATACTAGGATGCAGACGGTGTTTAGTAGCACCCGACACCCGTCGTCCATAGACCATGGACGACTTGTATGCTTGTTTGTTTGATTCTGATGTGTAGTTGATTGTGTGACGTGATGTGAAATGAAATAAAATATTTTATAGTGGAAAATATTTTATAGTTGAAAATAGAATTTTAACGTGTATTTAAAATAAATATTTATAAACAAATCGGAGATTTGTTTATATACACTGATTTGATTGATATTGATTGGGACGATAAATTTTACACATCACCCAAATGCACAAATAAAATCTGTGTTTGATTGTTTGAAACCCCACACGGGTATTGGGATGATATATGACATACACTAATCCTAATAATTGGTTGTATGTCGATCGATTGATTGACAGACTGTTATAAGTGTTGAATATTTATATTTGATGCTTATACAACGTAGAACGCACTTTGGATGATGGTTGATTATTTTGTCATTGTTGATATATACGTGCGTTGTATGGAAATCCATAGAAATAAAATCTAT
Source organism: Allium sativum (assembly GCA_030737875.1). Lineage (NCBI taxonomy): Eukaryota > Viridiplantae > Streptophyta > Magnoliopsida > Asparagales > Amaryllidaceae > Allium > Allium sativum. The sequence goes on along the minus strand of CM060918.1, from coordinate 610,509,189 downwards.
GGTAATTGGGGCCTCATTCCAGTTTTGAAAAGAAATATTTGAATAGAATATTTGAAAATAGAAATATATGAAGCCGTGTTGATTAAATTGACGCCATTTTGATGTAACGATATTTATATCGATTTTATTCACTTTATAATGAATATCGAAAGTGATTTCAAAATCCGATATTTTGAAAAGAAATGAATTCGAATTGAAATTGAATAGAAATGAATTCGAATTGAAATTGAATAGAAATGAATTCGAATAGAAATTGAATAGAAATGAATTCGAATTGAAATTCAATTGAATTGAAAACGAACTGAAATTGAATTAAAAATCAATTTTAATTGAAATCAATTTGAAATGAATTTAAAACGAATTTATATGGAAAATTTCAATTTTGATTTGAATTTGAAAAGAAGTTGAAATAGTTTTGAAAACGAATTTAAAACGATTTATAAAATACATTTTAAAAGGAAATCGACGAAGTATATATTATATATATTATATATATAATATAATGGCCTGAATAGAACGCGCCGCGCTGCGGTAGTTCGTGAATTTCGACCATTGAATTCGAATGGAAATTACGGGAGATCCGACCGTCAGATCCTCCTAAGACCAGAACCGTTGGGTTCGTATCGAAAAGTGCTTTCTAACGAATATTAGAAATTAGATATCTAACGGTTGGATTTGGAATTATGTCCAAATCAAATTTAAAAAGGTCGTTGTAAGTGCAGTTCGATGGCCGTTGATGGAAATCGACTGTACGGGCCTTGATAAAATTATTAAAAATAGTAATAATTTGTTTAAAATCATAAGAAATGATTTAGAAAGAATTAGGATGAAAAACTCCATATTTGAAAAGATAAAAATAGATTTTTATCGAAATGAACTAGTTTTGAACTAGAATTATAATTCTATATATTTTTAAATAAATAAATTGAATTTGAAAAGGGTTTTAAAAGTAACCAGAATTTCCAGTAATTGAATTGGAATGGATTTGAATCGAAATTGACTTTGGAATATTTCGATGTTGGATTTCGTGATTATACAGATATTATTATGGGAATTTGAAAGATATATATATATCGTTATTTCCAATACGATATTTGTTGGTCATTAAATTTGATATTGAATATAAGCCGATATATTTTCTATAAAAAGCCTTGTATTTAATATCAAATGTGATTTGGGTTTATCGTGAATGGTGTCTTCATTAACACTGTTCTTAAACCCAGTTGAGAAAAATATTAAATCTTTTTTATTTAGATTTAATGAAGTGTACCAATTAAATGATATCTAATTGGAATTGAATTGGTATTGATAATTGGGTTTATCTTGAACAGTGTTTTAAATAACACTTGTTATTTAACCCGATAGTTAATGGAACGTGATTTTGGGTTGTCGTGAACGGTATCTTCAATAATACTGTTCTTAGACCCGAAGGAGTTAAGAAAATCAGAAACTAACTGGAAGTTAGTTAAGTTGAATGGTTTCTGGGGTATTGATCTGATGTTGGTTTCGGCCTTCGGGGTTAATACTTAGGAAACTGCTCACTTGCTAATTTACGGTTAGGGACTGATTGAAATGTGATGTGATATTGGGTTTATCGTGAAGCGTGTTTTAAATGACATTGATTCTTTAACCCAGTCAAAGATTAAAACTAAATGGAGTTTTAATGAATCTTTAATTAGATTGAAAAGATCGAGAACGGAGATCACCAATTTTACTCCAGGCGATAGTTAAATCTTTAATTAAATTTGAACGTGAAATGGTAATTGAATTTACCGATAACACCGTGGTGTTAGATATGAAATAGGACCCATTTTACTTCATGGGATAAATAGGTTGGGATTGGGAAATAAAATAAATGATTACTTCGATGTGGTTCGCTAATCCCGACTAGTTTGAAATGATATCCAAAGGATGATTAAAGAATAAATTTAAAAGAATTTATCTTTGATAAAATTAATGGAAACCTTTCCCTAAGAATGTGAAATTTGGAAACTAGCTGTAGGTTGGCTAAGCAGAGTGATTTCTTGGGTATTGATCTGATGTTGGTTTCGGCCTTCGGGGTTAATATTTGGGGGATTATTCTCTTGATTAATTTACGGTTAGTGACTGATGAATTGAAATTAGGCGTATGTTGTGTTTGTGTAACACTAGTTTATTATATACGCAAGTTATTCGGAAAGACCGAGTTTATCCCATTCTGAATAACGGATACGACGATAAGTCGAAGATGAAGACGGCAGATGAAGACCGGAGATCTTCACGTCGTTTGGATAATTACTGATGATCTTGATTGGGCCGTACACCTAAGAGGAGGGAATCAGTTGGTGATCGTCCAGACGTACTTGGAGATCGATGGATATGCGGGGTACTAGGTGCCTCCGGTTTCGTTCAGACCCAGAACGGACTTGTAAATGGACTGTGTGTCTGACATTGGGTATCATTCTGTGTGATTGATGGATATTGATTGCATGGAGTGGTTTGCCTGTGTGGCATGCTAAGATGCAAATGATCAAGGCTTTTGTTGAAAAGCAAAGTCTTGTGGTTGATGATCAAAGCACGGCCTGTGGGGTGTAGCTTTGTGTAACGTTGATTCGCGAGCCTCACACCCCGTTGGTGAACCAAAAACGGGAGAGGACCTCAGGGAGGACATGCATTTCTTTCTAGCTAGAAGTGGCTTCAGTGGTTTTACACGCCCTGACGAGTTTGACTTATGTGGTTGTTGCTGCTGCGAGGCGCCTCGGTTTGATCGGATGATCCAGGTCTGATGGAGTCATTCGTTGGCTCACTTACGCCCCAAAGGGCGGGGAAACGCAGTGTTCAGGAATTTTAATCCACATCGGTGGACCGGCCCTGACGATCCAAAGGTCACTCGAGCTCTGACCTGAGGCTCGGGCTAGGTAGTCTCGAATCGGTAGAGGACTATCTTTTGCCTCGGTTCACAAAAGGAAATCCAATTTCCAAATACGTGACTTTGCGATTTTATTTTTAAAGCCTAGTATTGGTGACTTGATATATGGTACCCATGCCTCCTATGATTGATACTTATGATTTGAAGTTGTTTTATACACTATGCACTTATAATAGTATCAAATGATTTGTTTAAACATACTAAGCATGTTTGGCTATTATAAGGGAAAACCCTATCCCCAGGCTTGCGTTGCATTGTGTGATAGGACCTGGGTCTTATAATAGCTTCATTTTTTCGAAAAGCATTGCGCTGTTTTGTTATATGCACTGGTATTCTTGGGAGGAAACCCGTTCCGTGTTATATGGCGTGGTCCCTTGATATATCTTATTTAAAGCAAAGTTTTAAATAACTGTTTTAGTTCTCACACCAATCCCATGACTGACTTGGATTTTATTTTTTTAACCTAAACTCTGGGAGTCCTTATTTTGACACGGGCAGCTAGTTGTTTTGGTTTTGCAGATTTATATTCACAGGATCCTGGTTTACAGCTGGAAGGATATCCTGAAAGCTTTGTATCCGTATATCTCCTTCAGTTGTGTATTGTATTATTTTCCGCTGCTATGTTATTTATTGTAATCTCTGATATTTGGTAAATTGTGTAATATTGATTTGTACTCTGTATATTCTTGTATTCTGATGGAATTGTTGTAATATACAATGAAATGTTCTTCCGTCTGCGTTCTGATTGGTCTTGTTCTCACAGTAATTCGTTCTTTCTCTTCTCTTCGGATATCGAGGAAGTTCAGGTCGCTTCATTTTGGTATCAGAGCTTTGGTTTACAGAGCTCTAGAGAACATGACACATTAGAACCATACGAAAGAATTCATCAGAAATTGGATTAGTAATATCCAACGGGAATAACTCGTTAGAGATGGGATCAGTAGTATCCTAGAACGAGTGTGAAGAGTGTGTTTTTGAAATAAAAACAAGTTTTGTTTTAAAAATTTAAAATCAATTATTCATATTTGATTATTTATTTTATATTGATTTGGACTATCCAGCATATAAAGATTTTGTGTATACGCCTGATCCACGTGTATTCGAAGTTTTAATATACTGGATAGATATAGAATCACACTCTAGTCGCCCGGGGATGATTCTGTTGATGACTACGTAGCATCAGCAGTTTGTGTTCGAGTCTCGAAGGTGTGATATCTATATATTTCCTATTGACCGGTGTGAGAACCAAAATTAGATAGGGCCTATTATTGTGATTTGGCATCAAAAACATGATTTTTTGACTATGTATCAAAGTTATGAATTTGAAATGATAATCAACTAATTGATTGATGGTTGTGTTGTTTGATTATGGCTTGATTAATTAAAATTTTAACCGTTTGCCAAATTGAACCAAATAGTGAATTGTATTGGAAATTTGTCGCATTTGCATGCATATACATGTACTTACATTTAACAGGTCATAGCAAAGAGGTTAGAGCAGAAGAATAAAATTGTTTGCCCGACAAATAGGTACATGTTTACCATAATTTACTGTTTTGTTTGGGTGATGATGATTTTATGAGCCGATTGGCTAGCCGCTTGGCCTTTTCTTTTTCTTTTTGAGATCAGAGGGCCTGTATGGCAATTTTGGAATTTTCCCGGTGCTCCCGGTGCAGGGGAGGTTATGGCAAAAAAAATCGAAAATTTAGGGTGTTAGCCAAATTTTTGAAAAATTTGAAAAGTTCTTAGAAACTGAAAAGTTGAAGAACTTAAGCCGTAGTGAAAATAACGAAAGTTGAGTTAGTTTGTAAAACAACTTTCAGCTTCGTTCCTTTTCGGGGACGAAAAGTTTTAAGTGGGGGAGATTGTAACAAACCGGAAATGCGAGGCAATTTAAATTTTTTATTTTGGCAATTTTAGTGAATTTTGAATATTTAAAATGAATTATTTTAAATAATAGCGACGAGATTCGAACGTATATATTTATTGGAATCGTCGTTAGAATATAAATATTTATTTTAAATTATAAAAGGAATTGAAAATGGCGCGGTAGTTCGATAATTCGATTTCAAAATTCAAATGAATTTACCGGGTGCAAATTAAACCGGATTTTAGTGAAACCAAAAATATTCAAATCTATTCGTGAATATCTTTCCAACGAATCCAAAAAATTGAAATTTCATAGCGGGAATCAAAAGATATGCCTAATTGAAATTTCAGAATAGTCGCTATGGAATTCTGGCCTTTAAAAATAGTCATTTTGCAAATGACCTCGGATTTCGACGAAACCACTTTTGTTGGATCCGTGATGTCAAGTTATTGCTAGATTCCAATTTTCGTAATTTTTTGATTCAATATGTGAGCGTGGCAAAGGAAAACGCGTTTGACCAGTTGATTTTAATCGACTGGAAAATGACCATTTTTCAAACGGTCTTAGAATTTGACGAAACTAGTTTTGTTAGGACCGTATCGTCAATACGAAGCGAAAAAATATTTTTCGGGAATTTTTAGAGTTCGTATGTGGGCCCAGTAAATTGAAATATGCGTTTGAACTGAATATATAAAGATTTATATCTTAAATTCAACGGAAACTGATCGAAATGATAAAATTGGCTAACGAAACATATCCCATTGTATTCGGAAAGGGGGTAATTAGCTAGGGGCGACAGTCGTTGGAAACGAGGTCAAATAAAAAGTCAACTTTTTGAAATAAAAATAATATAATATAATATAAAATCCTTTAACTCCTTCCCTCCCTCCCCGTCACTTTTCAGATCAAAATAAATAAATAAAAAAACCCCAACCCGCTGTAGCCCTAATCGCCGCTCCACCCCAAAGTCGCTCCACCTCACGACGCCGCCTCCACTCCTTCAGTCGATGACCACCAGAACCGTGAGCATCACCTCGCGCATCCACCACCTGCGCCTCCATCGCGCGACTCGCCAGCGCAAGTTCCAGGACTCCGACGACCACCGCGAGCAGGCCCCCCCACCTCTCGAATTCAAGCGCAGTAATTCCAGTAGCCTCTCCGACCATTTAAACCCTAAAACGTGAGTTTTCTAATTTTGTTTAATTTCATTTTATTTTAAAAAACATCTCTGATCTTTTTATTTGGGTTTTTATATCGGAAGGTTATGACTTTTAATGGTGTCTGCTTTAAAAATGAAAATTTGGTTTCATAGGAATAAAAAGATTTGATTTTGTACATATAAAAATATGATCTTTTATATGTTTGCAACGATATAAAGAAGTAATTTTTATTTATATGAATCATATAAAGTTTTGATCTTTGTTCGTATGAAGTAAATATTTTTAACACTTTAAAGATATGATTTTAACGATTTAAATATATGATTTTTATTAGATGTGAAGATTAAAAATATGATTTTTTATATTATAGAAGTAATAAAAATATAATTTTTACTTATGTAGAGTAATAAAAATATAATTTTTAATTATGTAGTGAAGTAAAAATATGATTTTTACTTCGATAAAAATAGGATCTTTATATGTGAAGTGAATGGAAAATGTGAATTTTTATTTGTAAACATCGAAATAGAAATGTGATTTTTGCATTAAATATAGTGGAATAAAGAAATAATTTTTATTGGAGTAAAGATCAGATTTTTTATTTATAAAAGACGTGATTTTTAAAAATATAAAGACGTGATTTTTTAAAATATAAAGACGTGATTTTTAGAAATATAAAGACGTGATTTTGGTTATATAAAAGAGGCAATTTTTATATACATGAAAGTGAAATAAAAATTTTATTTTTAATGTGAACAGCGTGAAAAGAATTGAGATGGAACGAATAGAAATCAAAAGGGAATTCAGATAGTTCAGAAATGAAATTGCGGAGTGGAACCCCAAGGTGAGAACTTCTCACTTTTAATTTTATTTTCTAGTTAAAATATATACTAGGATGCAGACGGTGTTTAGTAGCACCCGACACCCGTCGTCCACAGACCATGGACGGCTTGTATGCTTGTTTGTTTGATTTTGATGTGTACTTGATTGTGTGATGTGATGTGAAATGAAATAAAATATTTTATAGTGGAAAATATTTTATAGTTGAAAATAGAATTTTAACGTGTATTTAAAATAAATATTTATAAACAAATCGGAGATTTGTTTATATACACTGATTTGATTGATGTTGATTGGGACGATAAATTTTACACATCGCCCAACTACACAAATAAAATCTGTGTTTGATTGTTTGAAACCCCACACGGGTATTGGGATGATATATGACATACACTAATCCTAATAAAATGTTGTATGTCGATCGATTGATTGACAGACTGTTATAAATGTTGAATATTTATATTTGATGCTTATACAGTGTAGAATACACTTTGGATGATGGTTGATTATTTTGTCATTGTTGATATATACGTGCGTTGTATGGAAATCCATAGAAATAAAATCTATGGTAATTGATTGGGCCTCATTCCAGTTTTCAAAAGAAATATTTGAATAGAATATTTGAAAATAGAAATATATGAAGCCGTGTTGATTAGATTGACGCCATTTTGACGTGAACGATATTTATATCGATTTTATTCATTTTATAATGAATATCGAAAGTGATTTCAAAATCCGATATTTTGAAAAGAAATGAATTCGAATTGAAATTGAATAGAAATGAATTTGAATTGAAATTGAATAGAAATGATTTCGAATTGAAATTGAATAGAAATGAATTCGAATAGAAATTGAATAGAAATGAATTCGAATTGAAATTTAATTGAATTGAAAACGAACTGAAATTGAATTAAAAATCAATTTGAATTGAAATTAATTTGAAATGAATTTAAAACGAATTTATAAGGAAAAATTCAATTTTTATTTGAATTTGAAAAGAAGTTGAAATCGTTTTGAAAACGAATTTAAAACGATTTATAAAATACGTTTTAAAAGGAAATCGACGAAGTATATATTATATATATTATATATATAATATAATGGCCTGAATAGAACGCGTCGCGCTGCGGTAGTTCGTGAATTTCGACCATTGACTTCGAATGGATATTACGGGAGATCCGCCGTCGGATCCTCCTAAGACCGGAACCATTGGGTTCGTATCGAAAAGGGCTTTCTAACGAATATTAGAAATTAGAAATCTAACGGTTGGATTTGGAATTATGTCCAAATCAAATTTAGAAAAGGTCGCTGTAAGTGCAGTTCGATGGCCGTTGATGGAAATCGACTGTAAGGGCATTGATAAAATTATTAAAAATAGTAATAATTTGTGTAAAATCATAAGAAATGATTTAGAAAGAATTGGGATGAAAAACTCCATATTTGAAAAGATAAAAAAAGATTTTTATCGAAATTAACTAGTTTTGAACTAGAATTATAATTCTATTTATTTTTAAATAAATAAATTGAATTTGAAAAGGGTTTTAAAAGTAACCAGAATTTCCAGTAATTGAATTAGAATGGATTTGAATCAAAATTGTCTTTGGAATATTTCGATGTTGGATTTTGTGATTATACAGATATTGTTATGGGAATTTGAAAGATATATATATATATATATATCGTTATTTCCAATACGATATTTGTTGGTCGTAGAATTTGATATTGAATATAAACCGATATATTTTCTATTCAAAGCCTTGTATTTAATATCAAATGTGATTTGGGTTTGTCGTGAATGGTGTCTTCATTAACACTATTCTTAAATCCAGTTGAGAAAAAGATTAAATCTTTTTTATTTAGATTTAATGAAGTGTACCAATTAAATGATATCTAATTGGAATTGAATTGGCATTGATAATTGGGTTTATCGTGAACAGTGTTTTAAATAACACTTGTTCTTTAACCCGATAATTAATGGAACGTGATTTTGGGTTGTCGTGAACGGTATCTTCAATAATATTGTTCTTAGACCCAAAGGAGTTAAGAAAATCAGAAACTAACTGGAGGTTAGTTAAGTTGAATGGTTTCTGGGGTATTGATCTGATGTTAGTTTCGGCCCTCGGGGTTAATACTTAGGGAACTGCTCACTAGCTAATTTACGGTTAGGGCCTGAATGAAATGTGATGTGATTTTGGGTTTATCGTGAACCGTGTTTTAAATGGCACTGATTCTTTAACCCGGTCAAAGATTAAAACTAAATGGAGTTTTAATGAATCTTTAATTAGATTCAAAAGATCGAGAATGGAGTATCACCAGTTTTACTCCAGGCGATAGTTAATTCTTTAATTAGATTTGAATGTGAAATGGTAATTGAATTTACCGATAACACCGTGGTGTTAGATATGAAGTAGGACCCGTTTTACTTCATGGGATAAATAGGTTGGGATTGGGAAATAAAATAAATGATTACTTTGGTGTGGTTCGCTAATCCCGACTAGTTTGAAATGATATCCAAAGGATGGTTAAAGAATAAATTTAAAAGAATTTATCTTTGATAAAATTATTGGGAACCTTTCCCTACGAATGTGAAATTTGGAAACTAGCTGTAGGTTGGCTAAGCAGAGTGATTTCTTGGGAATTGATCTGATGTTGGTTTCGGCTTTCGGGGTTAATATTTGGGGGATTATTCTCTTGATTAATTTATGGTTAGTGACTGATGAATTGGAATGAGGCGTATGTTGTGTTTGTGTAACACTTGTTTATTATATACGCGAGTTATTCGGAAAGACCGGGTTTATCCCATTCTGAATAACGGATACGACGATAAGTCGAAGATGAAGACGGTAGATGAAGACCGGAGGTCTTCACGTCGTTTGGATAATTACTGATGATCTTGATTGGGCCGTACACCCAAGAGGAGGGAATCAGTTGGTGATCGTCCAGACGTACTTGGAGATCAATGGATATGCGGGGTACTAGGTGCCTCCGGTTTCGTTCAGACCCAGAACGGACTTGTAAATGGACTGTGTGTCTGACATTGGATATGATTCTGTGTGATTGATGGATATCGATTGCATGGAGTGGTTTGCATGTGTGGCATGCTAAGATGCAAATGATCAAGGCTTCTGTTGAAAAGCAAAGTCTTGTGGTTGATGATCAAAGAACGACCTGTGGGGCGTAGCTTTATGTAACGTTGATTCGCGAGCCTCACACCCCGATGGTGAATCAAAAACGGGAGAGGAACTCAGGGAGGACATGCGTTTCTTTCTAGCTAGAAGTGGCGTCAGTGGTTTTTCACGCCCTGACGAGTTTGACTTATGTGGTTGTTGCTGTTGCGAGGCGCCTCGGTTTGATCGGACGATCCGGGTCCGATGGAGTTATTCGTTGGCTCACTTACGCCCCAAAGGGCGGGGAAACGCAGTGTTCAGGAATTTTAATCCACATCGGTGGACCGGCCCTGACGATCCAAAGGTCACTCGAGCTCTGACCTGAGGCTCGGGCTAGACAGTCTCGAATCGGTAGAGGACTATCTTTTGCCTCAGTTCAAAGAAGGAAATCCAATTTCCAAATACGTGACTTTGCGGTTTTATTTGTAAAGCCTAGTATTGGCGACATGATATACGGTACCCATGCCGCCTATGATTGATACTTATGATTTGAAGTTGTTTTATACACTATGCACTTATAATAGTATCAAATGATTTGTTTAAACGTACTAAGCATGTTTGGCTATTATAAGGGAAAACACTATCCCCCGGCTTGCGTTGTATTGTGTGATAGGACCTGGGTCTTATAATAGCTTCATTTTTCCAAAAAGCATTGCGCTGTTTTGTTATATGCACTGGTATTCTTGGGAGGAAACCCGTTCCGTGTTATACGGCGTGGTCCCTTGATATATCTGATTTAAAGTAAAGTTTTAAATAACTGTTTTAGTTCTCACACCAGTCCCATGACTGACCTGGAGTTTATTGTTTTAACCTAAACTCTAGGTGCCCTTATTTTGACACGGGCAGCTAGTAGTTTTGGTTTTGCAGATTTATATTCACAGGATCCTGGTTTACAGCTGGAAGGATATCCGGATAGATTTGTATCCGTATATCTCCTTCAGTTGTGTATTGTATTATTTTCCGCTGCTATGTTATTTATTGTAATCTCTGATATTTGGTAAATGGTGAAATATTGATTTATACTCTGTATATTCTTGTATTCTGATGGAATTGTTGTAATATATATTGAAATGTTCTTCCGTCTGCGTTCTGATTGGTCTTGTTCTCACAGTAATTCTTTCTTTCTCTTCTCTTCGGAGATCGGGGAAGTTCAGGTCGCTTCAGCGCTCACATATTGATTCCAAAAATTATAAAAATTTAAAGCTGAAAATAATTTGACATTCCGGATCCAACAAAAGTGGTTTCAAAAAAAACGGAGGTCATTTGAAAATGGCTAATTTTAAGGGCTATATATTATATTAAAATATATATAAATTCCATAGCAACTATTTTAAATTTTAAACCGGAAATAGCTTTCAATTTATACTATGAAATCTCAATTTCTTAAACTCGTTAGAAAGATATAATTAAACAGATTCTAACGTTTCCTATTAAGTCCAAATCTGACTTATATTGAATTCTGTATATTCAATTAAAATTTAAAATCGAAAGTTCAAATTACCGCGCCATTTCAGGCTCGTTTTATAATTAAAATAAATTTATACGTCCTAACTTCGATTTAAATAAAATTTTAGTCGTTATTTTTTAAAATAAATCATTTTAAATATTCAAAACCCATTAAAATAGCTTAAAAAAAATTGGTTTAGAAATTCTGGGTTGTTACAATCTACAACATAACAAATCATCACATATCATCAATCACATCATAATCATATATAATTAGTGTACATACATGTTATATGAATATCGTGTCACATATGAAAGCGTATATTTCAAACAAACAATTTCTACTGGCAATCCTATACATTTCATAACAGTTCATTTAGTTGATCTAACATCTATGAACTAAAAATTTTATGTTTAAAAAAGGCTATTCCCCAAGAAGCCATTAGCACTTTCCTTTGTTTCCTCGTTTGAATCTTTTTCTTTTCGTTTTTCAGCATGGCTGATCTTAACCTGCCTGAGGGAATACCCGTGCCTGGATGGTTCCGAAGGTACTTAGAAGCCAGGGCCAACGGCGTGGGACCGGCAGAAATCCCTCCTCTTCCTCCCCTAGTGGCCGCAGTTCCTCCTCCTCCTGGTACCGCTTGCCAAAATATGCAAAGACTTTAAAGCAATGGGCGGCAAGAACTTAGTTGGAACTGAAACCTTTGTTGAGGCACGAAACTGGTTAAAGGAGACGGAAGACTTGTTCATTATCTTTGATATGGAGGACCATAGGAAAGTTCAGTTTGCAGCATGGTTGTTGAAAGAGGAAGCTGCATTTTGGTGGGAAGTCACCAATGCTACCAGGGCAGTTGAGACTTGGGCAGACTTTAGAGAGAGGTTTGGGCTTAAATTCTTATCGTCAGCAGAAGAGAACCTTCAGATGGAGAGGTTCCTAGCACTCAAGCAAGGGGACATGTCTATTAGGGAGTACGTGAATAAATTTAATCATCTTGCTCGGTTCGGTTTGGATTTGGTTAACATAGCCCAGAAAAGGTTGTACACTTTGCTCGAGGATTGAACGAGCCACTACACAGTTTGGCCATAACTCATATACCCATGGGGGCGACCTTTGAAAGCTTGGTGGATATGGCTCTACTTCATGAGGAAGACAAGAATAGCAAGAAGGAGGTTAAGCCTAATGAGACTCAGAATAGGAAAGCTGACTTCAAGAAGGGGGCAACAAGAATAACAAGAATAACAAGAGCAACAACAAACCACGTGAGACGAGGAAGTGCAACTTCTGTGGTATTACTGGACATCTAGCTAAAGACTGTAGAAAGAAGAAGAGGAAGTTGGGTGAATACTTTCATTGTGGAGATACTGGACACATCAGCAAGGATTGCCCTAAGAAGCAAGGGTAGGGGCAAGGACAGACCTAGCGAGCAGGAACTTCTGGAGGCCAGTTGCATGCTCTCAACACCACTCTAGCTCTTGACCGAGGTAGTAATATTTCCGTAGAAAGCCTTGTTTACATTTCTGACTTTCCTGTTCGAACCTTATTTGACTCTAGCGCATCGCATACTTTTATTTCTTCTGATATTGTTGAAAATCTGCACCTAAGTACTAGTCTGGTTTAGGATCCCGTTATAGTTTCAAATCCAATTGGGGGCCCCGCCCATTTGTCTATGATGTGTGTGGATTTGAGGATCTCTATCTTAAGCGTAGAATTCACGTGTAACGCTTATGTTCTCGGATTTATGGGATACGGTTTGATCATAGGTATGGATTGGCTATCCGATTATGGAGCCATTCTTGATTGTGAACAAAGGGTAGTGAGGCTCATGACTCGCCTTGGTAATACCCTTGAAATTTCTTATAACCCTAAGGGTCCGGTCATGTTGTGTTATCTTGAATCCCTTGACTCGTCCGATGATAATTTGCAAGTTGTAAGAGTGGTCCGAGAGTATCCAGATGTCTTTGATGAAGTGAGGGGGTTACCTCCTAAACGCGAGATAGACTTCCGAATTTATCTTGTTGATAATGCCAAGCCAGTTTCATTGCCCGTTAGGCACATGGCCCCGCTAGAAAGAAGAGAGCTCAGTAAACAAGTTTACGAGTTGCTTGAAAAGAATTTCATAAGACGAAGCATTTCTGAATGGGGTGCTCCGGTGGTATTCGCTACTAAGGCGGATGGATCGCTTCGTCTGTGCGTAGATTATCGTGAATTAAACAAGCTGACAAAGAAGAATAGGCACCCACTACCAAGAATCGACGATTTGTTTGACCAGCTTGTGGGAGCATCTGTTTTCTCTCAACTCGATCTAGCCACAGGATTCCATCGGCTTAGAGTGGCTGAGGATAGCATTGACAAAACTGCGTTTAGGACTCCAGATGGGTTCTTTGAATGGCTCGTCATGCCGTTTGGGTTAACGAATGCACCCGCATACTTTGTAGATTTGATGAGTAGGGTGTTTCGGGAGTTCCTTAACAAGTTTGTGGTAGTTTTCGTGGATGATACTTTGATCTTCTCAAAAGATGAAGAAGAGCATGCTAGACATCTCAAGGAAGTCATGGAAACACTTAGAGCACACCAGTTAAAGGCTAAGTTCTCCAAATGCCATTTTTGGAGGAAGGAAGTTCGGTTCCTTGGACATGTAGTTTCTAAGCAAGGCATAGCCGTGGACCCCGCAAAGGTAGTCGCGGTACAGGACTGGAAAGTTCCTAAGAATGCAACGGAGGTGAGGAGCTTTCTCAGTTTGGCCGGCTACTATAGGAGGTTCATTAAGGACTTCGCTAAGATTTCAGCCCCTCTTACTAAGTTAACAAAGAAGAACCTAACTTTTGTATGGGACATAGAGTGTGACGTTGCTTTTCAGAGACTTAAGAGAGCCCTCACCGCAGCTCCAGTTTTGGCATTACCCGATGGAGATAAGGTATTTACGGTGTACACAGATGCATGCGGCACGGGATTAGGTGTTGTCCTAATGCAAGAAGGAAGAGTTATATGCTACGGGGGCAGACAACTTAAAGTTCATGATAAAAACTATCCCACGCATGACTTGGAGTTGGCCGCGGTTGTTTTTGCACTTAAAGCTTGGCGCCATTATCTTCTAGGGGAGAGGTTCGAGCTGTATACCGACCACAAATCGCTTAAGTACCTCTTCTCACAGAAAGATTTGAATCTAAGACAACAGCGGTGGATGGAGTTCTTAGCATCATATGACTTCGATATAGCTTATACCCCTGGCAAGGGTAATGTGGTGGCGGACGCGCTAAGTAGAAAAAGGTTGACTTTGAGCCCCTTGTTTGTTGAAAGGAAAAGCCTTGATTTTATAGCAACCTTTGATTTTACACCTGCTGTTGAGTCATTGACTGCTACGTTAGCATCTCTTGAGTTAAGACCTACACTTCTAGATCAAGTAGGGACTTCATAGAAGGAAGACCCACAGATAGTAGAAATCATGGACAAGCTGATTAGTGGTGAGACGTCAAGTCACCTCAGTAGGTATGCCATAGATGCCAAGGTATGGCTAAGGCACAATGGAAGGCTATGTGTCCCACAAGTGGGAGACTTAGTAAGGAAAGTTGTCGAAGAGGCGCACCACTCGAAGATGACTATACATCCCGGAGGGGATAATATGTACAGGGATATGAAACACATTTTCTTTTAGGCTGGAATGAAAAGGACGTGGCAGAGTTTGTTTCAAAGTGCATGGTATGCCAATAAGTAAAAGCCGAGTCGAAGAAGCCTGGTGGGCTATTACATCCTTTGGAGGTTCCACAATGGAAATGGGAGAGTATCTCGATGGATTTCGTGGATGGACTGCCTAGGTCAAGGAAGGGAAATACTAGCATATGGGTCATAGTTGATAGACTCACGAAAAGTGCTCACTTCATTCCAGTGAAAAGCAAGAGGACTGCATCATGGCTAGCATCTATTTACCTTCGATAGATAGTACGGTTGCATGGAGTTCCTTCTAGTATAGTTACTGATCGTGACCCGATTTTTACTAGCCAGTTTTGGAATAGTCTGCAAGAAGCCATGGGTACACGACTGCGTTTAAGCACGGCCTATCACCCACAGACGGATGGACAAACTGAAAGGGTAAATAGGGTACTAGAAGATCTCCTGAGGCTATGCATTCTTGACTTTGGTGGCACTTGGGAAGATCATCTTCCTCTCGTGGAGTTTGCATATAACAATAGTTACCAAGCTAGCATCGGAATGGCACCGTTCGAAGCCATGTATGGAAGACCATGCAAATCGCCAACTTTTTGGTGGGAGACGACAGACAAACTTATACTTGGGCCCGCCATGATAAGGGACACTTCTGAGAAGATTGAATTGATACGGAGACGGATGAAAACATCCCAAGATAGACAGAAATCTTATGCGGACAAGATGAGTTCGTTCTAGAACACTACTGGTTCTGTTTCTGATGAGTTCGTTAATATTTTATATTCCAGAACTAAGCTTAACCAAAGCTCTGATACCACGCTGTGACGAACCCAAACCCTGTACGACGGTGGCAAGGGTAATCTTTGGAATATGACACAAAAACAGATAACAGTTGAATAGAAATAAATAAATAAATACACCAGATGATGTACAACAGAATACACTAGATAAACATAATCATCAGAGTTACACAGTATACAGGATCATACTTAGTACAAAATACAGTTCAGTTATACATAAATGTCTACGGCGGAAAACAAAACATAGTATGTACAATAGGAGCTGAACAACATAAAAAGAGATAAATGATAGAATCCATCTTCAGCTCAAGCTATCCAAAGAGAGAGCCTGCTAAAACCTGAATACAAGGCTGCCCGGGTAGAAAAGGGGCACCCGAGTTTGCAAGTGAAACAAACTACGAGTCGGTCATGTGACTGGTATGAGACATCTACTTAACCGATTAACCAATAACAACAAGGCAAATCATAGGACCATGCCACTTTCGCGGAACGGGTTTACTCCAGCGATTGCTAGTGCTTTAAAACAAGTAAATCTTTTAAACATCGCTATGATTTTTATAAAAATGAAGCCATTATAAGACTCAGTTCCCATCACACAATGCAAGGCAAACCGAAGGATAAAGTTTTTACCTTATAATGGCCAAAATATGCTTGATACGAATAAAACAAAAGCATTTGATATTATTACTAGTGTTTATATGTTTCAAAAACAATTTCAAATCATAAGTATCAATCATAGACGACATTAATGCCCCATACCACTATGTCGCCGTATACAGGTATACAATCAAAACCGCAAAGTCATGTATTTGGAAATTGGATTTCCATCATGAACCAAGGCAAAAGATAGTCCTTACTGAATTCGAGATTCTCTTGCCCGAGCCTTAGGACCCAGACACAGGTGAGCCCTTGGATCGTCAGGGCCGGTCCACCGATGTGGATTAAAATGCATGAACACTGCGTTTCCCCACCCTTTGGGGCGTAAATGAGCCAAATGACTCCATCGGCTCCACACAGTCACCGATATATCCAAGGCGCCTCGCAACAGCAACAACCACACAGGTGAAAATAATATAAATGTCAGGGCTGGTAGGTCACTGAAACCAACCTAACTAGAAGGAAACGCATGCCCTCCCTAAGGTCCTCTCCCGTTTCCGGTCCATGCCGGGGTGTGAGGCTCGCGAATCAACGTTATACACAAAGCTATGCCACACAGGCCGTGCTTTGATCATCAACCACAAGACTTTGCTTTTCAATGGAAGCCTTGATCATCTACCACTTAGGCATGCCACACAGGCAATTCGCTCTATGCGACTGATTTCTATCAATATATAACCTCTGAGCTCGTACGTCTCAGAGAAGGGCGTTAAGAAAGAGAATAAATTCCCCGCCGCCAAAAAGATATATATTTAATAGAGATCAATCAGCACAGAACAAAATCCAATGTCAGACATAAGTCCGTTTACAAGTTCGTTCTGGGTCTGAACGAAATCGGAGGCACTATATACCTCGCATATCTATCGATCTTCAAGTATGTCCAGACGATCACCACTTACTATCTATATTTCGGGATGCCTCCCAATCAAGACATCAGTTATCATCCAACCGAGGGGAAGATCTTCGGTCTTCAACCACCGTCTTCATCATCGACTTCTTATTGCCGTTCAATTATTTGAAATGAGATTTAGCTCGGCCTTTCCAAATAATTCACGTATTTTAAGAATTTAAATCAATTCATTTCAATGGTTGAATTATTCGACATCAATAATTTTGTTTTTAAATGTAATTTTCACGCCAAACACATTCAACCATCAAATATCCAATAAACCGGGAAAATTCGGTTTATCTCCATTCCATATTGTTTATAATATTTTATAACGATTTATCGCTATTTTTATTTATTTAAAAATAGCCATTTCATTCAAACGACGCTTTAGGCCATAATGCGGCCGTGGCGTTGTTTTTATTTAGATTTTATTTACACATATCTGAAAATCTAACCGTTGGATTTTCATAAATTTTATATCATTAGAAAGATCTTTTCAAAACGAATCCAACGGTTTCAGTTTCGGGAAAATCCGACGGTCGGATCTCCCTCACCAATCATTTGAAGTTATGATTTCAAAATACGAACTACAGCGTCGTTATTCGATTTAATTTATATATATATATATATATATATATATATAATCGATTCTGGCACTGTTTTTTTTAAGATTTGAATTAAACATTCCAGAGAATCCTACCGTTGGATCTTTACAAAGTTGGTGTCGTTGGAAAGATATTTCCAAAGTGAACCCAACGGTTGCAGTTTCGGGAAAATCCGATGGTCGGATCTCCCGCAATAATCGTTTGAAATCACGGTTTCAAAACACGAACTGCAGCTTCGTTATTCGATTTATTTCAATTATATATATATATATATAATTCATTTTTCAATTTCAAAATTATATTCATTTCACACATTTGATAAAAACGATATTTTTATCCAACAGCAATTTATTTCAACACATGAATTTTATTTCAACACATGAATTCCTATTCAACACATGAATATTTATTCAACACATGAATTTTGTTTCAATACATGAATTTCTATTCAACACATGAATTTTATTTCAGCACATGAATTTTATTTTTAACAGTTCATATATATAATAAAAATGTGATTTTTATTGTAAAACAATTTATTTAAAAACACGATTATTTTATATAGTTTATTCATAAGGTGAAAATGTTATTTTTGGTGTTAAAACAATTTATTTAAAAAACTAATATTTTATATAATCTATGTATATGATAAAAATGTTATTTTTATTTTTCAAAGAATTTATTCAATACATGAACTTCATTCAACACATGAATTTTATTCAACACATGAATTTCTATTTAAACACATGAATTTCGTTTCAACACATGAATTTTTATTTCAACACATGAATTTTATTCAACACATGAATATGAATCAAACACAGAAATATTTCAAAAAAATTCGGTAGCATAACGGCTGGGTAGTTAAAACCGGCACCGTCCCTAGTACGGCTCCTCGCTCTACCTTAAAGCCTTGCAGCTTTTGACAATGGGGATTTTCGACATCTAGTTCGTACACAGACGAATTTTCCTATATACTAATCCTATTGGGATTTCAATCACAATCAATCATTTCAAATCAACCATTCATGATATTCACCAAATTTCACACCAACCAATAATCCAAACAACATCACAACCAATATATATCGTCCATGGTCTGTGGATGAGGGGAGTATATGTATATATATATACGTATATAACTATATTTCAATTTCATTTCAATATCATTTCAATTTATTTCAATGCATATACCACCTTTACAACGCATATATAACTTATACATCGAACATACAACTTATATAACGCTTATACATGAGGTGTACAACGTTTATGTAACTCAGACATCGACTATATAATTTATACATCGTTGTTTTCGTATCGTTTATAATTCAGAAATCTCACATTAGGTTCCACTCCACCAAAAATAGCTGGAGGCTCAGAAAAATATCCGGTCTCTTCTAGAATGTAGAAGACGTCCACACGAGTCCACTGTCTCTTATTTCACAGAATTTCATCAACAAATGAGAAAGATATGATTTTTATTGTGAAATCAAAAACCGTAGCGCTTTAAAGTGCTATAGAACAGTTTAAAATAAAATAAACCGTTACCTCAGCTATTCGTTCAAAGCTTGGTTTTGATTTTCACGCAAATCCATGCAGCGATTCGTCGATCGGTCTTCACCTCGAGGGAGGAGAGGTGCACATGCGCAGGGGGGAGATGGCCAGTTCGATCCACTAGGGAGGCGGCGACGGTGCTGTAAAGTCGTCGACTTCCCGGAGGTGATTCAGCCTCCACACTCCACGATAAAATCTCCAACTGGTATGGATTGGAAGCTCTCTTCGAGGGCTACAAATAACTCCAAAGTAGCAGGTGGTTTTGATTCACAGATTAGAAGAAAAAGAAGAGAGAAGGTTGGAGCTTCAACTGCCGTTCGCGATTTAGAATTACGGGGAGAGAGAAAGTGTGATGGCCAATGATATTTTTTTATTTTTTTATATTTTTTTTTTAAAATCCAAAAGTAACCCTTGCCTCATACGAACTCCAATCCAAACCCAACGACTGTCATCCCTAGCTAATTACCCCCATTCCGAACACA
Source organism: Allium sativum (assembly GCA_030737875.1). Taxonomy (NCBI): domain Eukaryota; kingdom Viridiplantae; phylum Streptophyta; class Magnoliopsida; order Asparagales; family Amaryllidaceae; genus Allium; species Allium sativum. Next base: position 610,489,147 of record CM060918.1, on the reverse strand, counting down.
ATGGGATATGTTTCGTAGGCCCAATCGACTGTTTTAGTCTGTTTTTCTTCAAATTAATATATAAAACATTCAATATTCCATTTGAACGTACATTTCAATTTGCCGGGGCCACATACTGATCCCAAAAATTCCAGAAAAATAAATCTAGCTTTTTTTTGATGATACGGTCCCAACAAAACTAGTTTCGTCGAATTCTGAGACCGTTTGAAAAATGGCCCTTTTTTGGTCGATCCAATTTAAAAGAAATCGACCAAACACATTTTCCTTTGCCACGCTCACATACTGACTTCAAAAATTATGAAATTTGAAACCTAGCAATAATTTGACATCCCGGATCCAGCAAAAGTGGTTTCATCGAATTCTGAGGTCGTTTGCAAAATGGCTATTTTCACGAGCTGTATAAACTTTATAGCGACCTTTCTGAAAATTCGCTTGGCCATAACTTTTGATTCCCGCTATGAAACTTCGATTTTTCAGATTTTTTAGAAAGATATTCACTAACAGATCTAAATATTATTAGTTTCACTAAAATCCGTTTTATTTTGCACCCGGTACAGTTAGTCAAAGTTTGAATTGAAATTTAGAATGTGTCACGCCATTTCAGGCCTTGTTTATAATTAAAAATAATTATATTTATTTTCAAACGTCAATTCAAACATACTTTTCGTCATTATTATTTAAAATAATTTATTTTAAATATAAAAAATTCACAAAAAAATGCCAAATTAAAAATTTTAAATTGGCTCAGATTTTCCGAGTTGTTACATATATATTAAATCATTTGTGTTTATTTTTTTAATTTGATAGGGTGGAAAACCAAGTCTCCCAGCCATTAAGAGTAAATGCAAGTTGATAGATGTTGGTGGAACAGGAGAACGGTTGCAGAAGGAGTTGTGGCTTCAGCCGATCCAAATGAAATTGTCCATTTCATTCAACTTGGAAGAGATGCTATTAAAGTTTGGGTAGTGAATGCTACGGTTCCAGATGCGGTTCTTTAGAGACCGACTTCTGATCTTCTCTACATTGAAGATGCCGTAGGATCTACAGTAGCGTGGACAGCCTCAAAAGTTGTAGCTGAAAGTTCTAGTAAGTAGATATTATTTCTTTTATAGATATAAAAATCTAAGATGTATACATATTTGGCGTTCTACCATTTTTATATAGGTAACCACTGTTAAAGTTTGTTATCTGATCAGAAGGAGAAAAAAACTATTCTTGCCATAATTGTAAGTACTTAATGCCGGGGAAGATGTTTTGATGAATGTAGACCAAATCGTATTTTAAATTTACTAGTGACCAGTTTTAAGAAAATAACTAGATGGGAACAGCACATGAGTTGTGTTTGCATTGTAAATTGGTTGATCTAGTTTGTTTAGGGAAGGATTTAAAATTACTGAATAATTAATGTGAAATAGTAGGTTCTAGGGAGGGAATAATGTATGTTGTCTTTCTCTTACAAGCATGGTCTGACCTACATAGATCAGAATATTTTTAATTTTACTGAATAATTAATGTGAAATAGTATGCCAAAATTTGTTTTTTTTTAAAGCTTTGAAGAAATAATTCATATTATCACTCTTCCTATCAATTTGTTGTGCCAATCTGACAAATTTAAGGCTAGAACTTGAGATAAAACATCAAACAGAGGTATACCATTTCACAAGGTAGTTCAGTCATCTAATTTAACATACAATTTTTGTTATTATTATGTCGTACAATATTTTTTCAATGAAACATGTTAATTCACATTTCAAGCAATTTTATATAATCCACATGAAAACACTGACATTCTCAAGTGAATTTAAAATTATTATTTCTCATTTTATACTGTAAAGCATGATGGTGGTGAATAAATTATAATATCCGATATTTAAACCGACAGACTGGAAACTCTAGATTTCCAAATCGCTTTGTTTATGGATCCGTCGTTTGGTCCACTAAGCAACACTGTCCTTGAGTAATCTATTTGAATTTTGACAGTTGCAAGTTCTTTTCAACCTATATCTATATGTATACCATTTCACAAGGTAGTTCAGTCCCTTTTATTTGTAGAGCCTCGAACTAGTTTGGCATGTATTTCGTTGTTTGAGGCGGGTTTTCTTTGTTTGAGGCGTGTTGTTTGAGGTATGGCAGTTTCCTATAGAGCAATTGCAGTTCTAAGATAGTTTCCTATGGAGCAATTGCAGTTTTATCTACGTTCAGCACACAGCCACAACATATGTGCACACGCATCCCGTGATCACCACAAACCTTTGCTTCTCTCCTTTCATATGTCAATATGCATAGCTTTCACATTTCTTTCCTGCCACCAATAGCCGCATCCAAAATTGTGTTATTTTGCTTTCATATGTCAATACTCATGGAAGAGATTCGTCATTTTCACAGTGGTAGATGGGCTGACTGCTTGATAATTTAACCTCGTGGTTGTGGTTTTCTAGTCTGATTGCTTGATAATTTAATCTGTCATCTTGCTTGCTTGCCTTTCTTCTAGCAGTGGTAGATGGGCTTGTTTTTTCCTTTTATAATCATTCGTGCCATCTCTGTCAAGTCGTAGTTTCCATTCAGGTTTGGATCCGCTATTTCGTCGTAGTTTCCATCTGTTAATGCTTGAGACAGAATTGGCCTTGCCTGTTACAAGTTTTTAACTTTTTATATGAGTACAGTTCAGAGAATTGACTGCTACATAAAGAAATAATATTTACTCTTCATGTGAAATATCACACTTCAGAGTGAATAATAGTTACATTTAATTGATAATAAAACCCTTTTATCCTCAGAAGCATTTAAACCTCCTTTTATTGAATAATTACACTATTGTATGGTGCTAAAAACATCCAAGTTTGCTCTTTTTACAAACAATGATGTGATATCAGAAAGTGCGAAACCTGATGTATTAGCAACACACCATCATATGGAGCTAAATGCATCATGTTTTGCACTTGTTAATACCACATCATGGTAACAGGAAGAGCAAACTCCAATGCTTTCAGTAATACATTTATTATTTATCGTTAATAGCCACATTTGCTAACGAAGTTTATTTTCATGAAGTGTCTTTCTTTCAGTGATCATCTTTTTTCCGAATGAAGTCAAAAGTGTCTTTTCACTTAATGACTTTTCATAAATTCACAAGAATTTTACAAAATGCATAATTACTAACAGCAAAAGGGCATTGATGTTAGATTAATATGCATATAAATTTCCATAGAGTTGTGATAGAACTGTAATACCATAGTTTTCAAATTAAAATTTACCGATTTCATGCTAGCTTTTTATTTGCATTTCATGTTAGATTAATATGCATATCACGAATGGAACTCCGACATTTTTCTTTCTTTTTCGAAAGATGGGTATTTCTGTGTTATAAGTTTGGCTTACAGAGTTATGTATCCTGAGCTATATGTACAGTGATTCTACACGATGGATCTATGCAATGTATTTTTATGCAGGAATGCATGGTACATTGAACAATATTTAGTCAGGTGTATAAAATCTTCCGCTGTTCTTGATTTGTGCTACAAAACACTAAGCATACTATTTAATATTTTATGTATGTAACGACCCGGATTTTTGGCCATTGAATTTTGAATATTTAAATTTATTTTAAATATTTTATTTGAATTATATATAGAAATTTTTAAGGAATTTATTTAGTAAAATAAATGGATTTTAAAATATATTGAATATCATTTTAACTTAAAAATAGAAATATCGAGTTTAAAAATTCAAACATATTTATTTTGTAACTATATGATTTTTATGATTTTTTAGGGGTTCTCATTTCACTTGTTTGCTCTTGTTTATAATTACATTTTGTTATACAATTCCATTATTTCTAACAAGATGTAGCATAAATGGATTTCTAGTTTTATCCTTAGCAGTACGCAGATAATCAACACTTTCCGGTGACATAGCCAAAACATTAATAGAGTCGTCAACTACACACATAAACACATGTTTTGTATCACTTAATTTATACGTATGACTTTTGGAAATTTAATAATTCAACTATATTTTCTAGAGAGCCGAAAAGTACAAAGATACAACTATGGGATAACCTAGCACATTGTGTACGTGATGACCAAGGTCTGCATACCTTGCCTGCCACGTTTTGCAGAAGTGTACCCCATAAGTTAATACTGTGAGCCCCAAGTTATTATGTCTGTGTTCCCCAAGCTTTATACAAACCGTGTGCTCCAAGTCATTTTATATCCGTGAGCACCAAGGCACTCAAATCCTTATAAAAAACCAAACCAGCCGACCTTGTTTGCTCCTTTTCAGCTAACGCCAAGAACGTTCCCTCAAAATCCAAATCGTGCTTCCAGAATTCAAAATAAAATTCGAAACAATCAAAATACATGTGAAATTGAATTACAAAGGTAATCCTCTTCAATATCTACAAATTTCGAGCATTTGCAATTTGATTGGTGTCGCTGAAATTATATACAGCGAGAGTTTTGGGAAACAAGGTTAATGATTTGAGTTTTAGGTTTTTAATCCATGAATTGAAGCTTAGATTCGACTTGGTGGAGAGATTTGAGGCAGAGTGGTGTTTTTGAGTGCGAACCAAATACAGAGGAGCGAAGGGAAGGTGGGATTGTTTGGCTAAAACAGGGTATATTGGAGTGTTAATACTGGAATAGGAGGAAGGTAGTATGTGGAGTGGATGCTGTGCAGTTTGACGGTGCAGAGTTGGGTATTGGTGAAGGGAAGTGACGACATTAACCACTGAATTTTAGGATGGGAATTCGTTGGTGAATTCAACAAGGTTGGTTCGTGTTTTAGGGGGAAGAGATGTAGAAGGGGATTTCATGAACAACGATGATTGCGGTTTGTGTTGCCGTGAAATATGGGTTTACTGTCGGTTTTGTGGGGATGGTGATTACGGTAGTTGAGTATGTGGAAGAAGGGTTAATAACGTAATTTAGTGGCGTACTGATTTTCATACGAGGAATAGTAGCTGTGGAAAAAACCAAGCTGTATGAGGTGTGGTTAACGTGTTCTAAAGGGTGGCTTGTTCAGAAATATACGAAGAGGACTGAAGCTTTTCAAAACGGTTTTGTCTGTAATGCACGAAGATCTAGAAACGCGAATTCATAGTCTGTGGGGGTATTGAAATGAGGAAGGAAATTGAGGTCAATATGGTATTTGCCTGGAATCCATGGTCAATTTGATTAACCAGAGTATTAAGCCTAAGAGGAATTAGGCGAAAGAGGATACGTTATGATCATAGTGACGAAGTCTACATTGAGGAACCGATTTCGCTAAGAACCGATCTATGGAATTTCCAAATAAAATCAAATGTCTGTTTGATTTTAAATGAAACAAAGCAGATCTGCCAACTGCAAAACTAAGTGAGTAAACTCACTAACTCTGCTTCGTTTATATTTTTATAAAAGAGTTTTTAAATTTATTTTATACTCCGTGATGGTTGCTTGGTTGAATAATTGATAAAATTGGATGATAGGATTACATCGTTGATCGATTATTAGAATGATACTTCATATTGATGTGAAATAATATTATTGATGTGATTAACATCTGTAGCTGCAGGTAAACAGGTTGGAGGGGCCCAACTGGGTTCCTCAACATTTATATTGTTTTGTTTGCATTTACTGTGACATATGCTATGATTTATCTACTATGATTGTTCTTGTTGTGTTTAAACATCACCGGCCCTAAAAATTTGGTATTTTAATACCGTAAAATATTTTTGAATAATAAAAGGGATTTGAATTTAAAAAGAGGAAATTTATTCCCAAAGTAGAAATTGAATTTTGAATGGACTTGAAAGTAGGAACTTGTTTTACCATATAAAACAAGAAGTTGACTTTAAACATGTGTTAAAAATTTAGCAAAATATTGTCATTGGATTAAATTGAATTTATCAGGAAGATTGGAAAGTGGTTTGAAACCAATATTTAAAATAAGATTTGAACTTAGCAAATTATAAAGGAAATTATGAAAGAGCTTAGAAAAAGGTGAAATAGAATAGGAAATTACCTGAGTAATCCTCTTTCAATAGAAGTTAAAGAAAAGAATTTGGATTTGGGATTTCATTTTTGTGAAGCCAAATGGATTTGATTATATAAAAGGGAATATTATTCACGACTAAAGTTAATAATGTGTGAATGGTGACCAGAGGTTCTGGGAGATAATTCAAGCCTCAAGCCTCACACCCGGTAAATGACAAAAATCGGGCAGGCAGCATGGCTATGTGGGTCGCACCCATTAGGATGTATAATCACCTATCTAGAGAAATTCAACTTGTGTAACACCCCGTATTTTCTGTGAATGTATAGGTAACAAATCAGAGGATAATTAATTTTTAAACTAAGAATCAAGGAAAACGGATTGAGCCATTGCGTTCGTCTCGAAATTCTGCTTGGAAACGAGTCTGAGTTTGCAAGAATCGGAGTCCGTATGAGGGAGATATGACCCTCCGAAGTTTCAGAAATATTCAGAGTTCAAAACAGCTCGAATTCGAATTCAAAATTCGAATTTCAAACGCAGAACAGACTGGGCGGGAAATTTCCCGCCCAGACCCAGGTCGACTGGGGAGTCGACTGGGCAGTCGACCCCCCTAGACCAGGTCGACTAGGCAGTCGACCTGGGTGTCGACCTGGTCCCCGAACCTATTTTTGGGCCAGTGTTCATTCTGATGTATCTAGTCCGATTTCTGTCCAGATTCATCTGCCTAAACCTATTTAAACAGCCCCAAAACTAGCCTTCTCTACACACAATTCTATCCTGCTTCTATTCTGCCTCTGTTCTGAATAAAAATAAAAAAAATGGCGTCGCTACTCTGCTATAATCAAAACTAGAAGCTAATCAACATCAACCTAAGCAACCCAATTCAAACTAGAGATTAAAGCTTCTGCAACGATTCTACAACAATTAAAGTTCTTTCTTTAATCCAACCAAGGCAAGTACAGTTATTTTCCGATATATACGTTAATTCTGATTATGACATGAATTGTAAATCTGAATCTGAGATTATATCTGTTATGTTCTGTTTAGATCTACCTTATTATGTATTTCTTTCTGCTTTCAGTTCTATAGCCAGGCTACCACGAGCCTGAGCCAATCTCATAAGAGATTAACATATGCTAAAATGTTTGGGACAGTAAAATGAATGATGCATAAATTGGGCATGACCAATAGGTGACTGATTTGAGGAAAGAACATGGACTGTAGCTAGAACATAAATCTAAGACATATGACTGGACATGTTATATTTATAACATAAAGGTTATTGAACATAAGATTTGAGGACACGACATAAAAAGGCATATAATTGGACATAAATATAGACTGTATTGAACATATGGTTTGAGATAAAGAGAATATGGCTTAGGTATAAAGATTCACATGAAAGTAGGATATCTATTAATGTAAATAAAAACCTAAGTGAGGGATCTTTGGGATATATGACATGCATAGTAATCGATGGCTATATTTGGTATAATTTATATATGGATCTTCTGTACTATGCAAGTTTAATAAAAATTGAAACATATGATATATGGTAAATTATGACCATAATCTGTGCTATGTAAATTTAATGCAAACATGGGGTATATGATCATATTGTGAATCATGACTATTATTTATGTATGTGAACTTAGGCAAGATATGTTTGTGAAACTTTAAGGAATGATTAAATCTGTTATAATTGCCTAATTTACTAGTTCTGATATATTTGCCTAATCTGCTAATTCTGTTATATTGCCTAATCAGCTAGTTCTGTTATATTGCTTAATCTGCTAGTTCTGCTTTACTGCCTAGTCTGCTAGATCTGTTCATCCGCCAAATCTATCATCTGCTATGTCTGTTGAAAATTCCAAATCTGCTAAACTAAATCTATTGAGATGCCTAATCTGTTATCTGCTAAATCTGCTAGTTTGCTTAATCTGCTGAATCCGTAAAGTTGCCTAAATCTGTTATCTGCTATGTCTGTTAAGTTGATATATTCAGTCTGTTATTGACATAATTTGAATTAGCTATGAATAATTGATATGTATATTAGGCGTGGGCATAAATGGTAAATTATTAATTAATTGGCCGCAAAGATAAACATGGCTAACTCGAGGTTAGAATGAGTTTGCGGTGTAATTCTGCCCGGAACCGCCCGGCACATCCAGTGGCCGCAAACAATAGGTTCTAATGTGAGAAGTTAGTCATAACGTGCTTGAAACCCGAGGTTAGACTCATTTTGCGGCAGAAATCTGCCCGGAACCAACCGGCCTAACCAGTAGCCGCAAACTGTCAGTCTAATGTGAGAGGTCTGGGCATTAATATCTAATTAATGAAAATCTGAGATAAATATGAAGTCTAAAACGTGTTGGGCAGATAGGATTAAACCCACTAGATTGATGAATTTAAAAAATCTATTCTGTGAATCTGTAGGCCCAATTACAAATTTAGACAAATCTTTAATTCTGTTAATCTGTAACTGGTTAATCGGTAAGTCTGTTAAATCTGTATATCTGATCCGTTAGTCTGAAAACTTGTCTGTGAGCTGGTTGATTTGAATTCCGTATGTCTGAACTTGTAAAATCTGAAATCTGTTAGTCTGGGGACACAAGGTTAGGAGGGGAATTACTTGTGTCATCTGTTGTTTGGGACCCATATTAGTCAGTAACACTTTCTGGTATCAAAACTTTGACCCAACAGTAGGTAGGGTCCGGGCACGCTTACTGAACTAATTATAAGCGGTTCATTCTGATAAGGGCGAGGGGTGTTGATGGTGCGTTCCAACTGGGTCATGTGCGTGCATGGATCCCGGTCTGCCTCTGAGGATGTAAGACGCCGTGACATCTGTAAATAGGTCTGTGCCAATTGGTTGTCACTTTAGGGAGTGATACACCCTACTGTGGGGCCGACACAGGGTATTTATTTATTAGGGAGCCGATCGCTTGGGGTAGGGTTTTAGGGTACACATAGTTCTGTCTATTTCTGTTGGTACTGTCTGTTTCTGTTGGGTGGTAACACCTGTCTGTTTCTGCGTGGTACCGACTGTTCGGGTGGTAAAGGCCCATTTACTAGTGTACACCTAATTCTACATTCTGTTTCCGTAGGGAATAATCTGTTTCTGTTTATGTATCTTCTGTTGGGGTGGTAAAGGCCCATTATTAGCATTCTGTTTCTGTCTGTTTCTGTTCGGGTGGTAAAGGCCCATTACTAGCACTCTCTTCTGTGGAAATTATTCTGTACCCGTTTCAGTTTCAATTTAGACATTAGGGTGGCACCTAATTCTGTTATACTAGTATTAGTGCAGAGAAGTAAGATATAAATAAGAAACATGGCTTAGTCTACATCATTCTGTTTCTGCTGTTTAACCTAAGTATATTTGTTGCTCTTGTTACTGCCATCTCTTATCCAGTTTTGCTTTCATGTCATTATTATTATTATCTATTCATATGCTGAAAGTCACTGGACTTGCCATACTTTATGTCTGACCCTTGTTGTTTCGCCTCCTTTTCTTCCGTTTCCCCCCCCAGGTTTTGTAGAAGGGAATACTCTAGCTTGATCCAGATTTCTTCCGCTTGAAGTGCTTAAAGTATGGCTTGTCTTCTTCTGTGGGGATTATGATTTTAAACTATGCATTCTGAAGGCTTTTGTACAAGACTGATATTTTGTACTTGAATTCTGATATTGTGATTTGAAAGGATGTAACCAAGCTTATTTCGGTTTCTGTTGTAATAAAGTTATAAATTTTTCAAGTACTGTTTTATCTGCCTTGTAAGTTTCTGTTCTGTTTACTAAAATGCTCCACCAAAGTTAAGGCATTCCCTTTGTGGGTGACCTTAACGGAGGTGGGGTGTTTCACTTGGTATCAGAGCTGAAGGTTACCAGATTGGGTAAAGTTTTTGAAAACTATTTTCAAAAAGGTTTTGAAAGGAAGTATTTTCAAAAATAAAGTTTATTTTGAAAAACATGATCCCTAAGAGCCATATATCTTTCTTTCAGTCCTTTTTGTATTGAATCTTTCCTTTTTCGTTTCAGCATGTCTGAAGCATCTGAGGTACCATAGGGTGTTCATGTACCCTGTTGGTTTCGTCAATATCTTGAGGCTAGGACCTCCGCCGCAGGTCCAGCAAATGATACCCCTCCTCCGCCTCCTCCTCGTGCAATTGCTTTCTCAAAGATCTGTAGAGATTTTAGGGCCATGGGTGGAAAGGAATTCAAGGGAACTGAATCATTCGTAGAAGCAAGGAACTGGCTCAAAGAAACTGAGGATCTATTCGTTATCTTCGAGGTGGACGATAGGTAGAAGGTACAGTTGGCGGTATGGCTGCTCAAAGACGAAACTTCCTATTGGTGGGAAGTAACTAACGCCGAGAGTCCAGTTGAAACATGGATGGATTTCAGAACAAGGTTTGAGACAAAATTCCTCTCGCAAGCTGAACGAAGTCTACAACTGGAAAAGTTCTTATCTCTTAAGCAAGGAAGTATGACAGTCAAGGAATACGTCAACCAGTTCAACCAACTGGCTAGGTTCGGATTGGATTTGGTCAACACTCAGCATAAAAAGGCTCTCCGCTTTGTTAAAGGATTGAACGAGCCACTACACAGCCTAGCCATGACCTATGTACCCATGGGAGAGACTTACGAGAAATTGGTGGACATGGCACTACTGCACGAGGAAGACAAGGGCCCGAAAGAAACAAAGAAGGAAGAACCACAGAATAAGAAAGCATGGCCCATAAAGGAAACACAAAAGAAGGATGAGAAGTCTGAAGATAAGAAGGGGGAAAAAGTGTTTTACTTGTGGGAGCTCGACTCATCTGAACAAGGATTGCCGAAAGAGGAAGGGCACTTGCTTCAACTGTGGTGAGATGGGACACTTCACTAGGGACTGCCCGAAGAAACGAGGGCAAGGGCAGAGGGCAGAACCCACTTCTTGAGGACAGGCGAATGGGTAGGATAGAAATAAGAAAATTTAAGTAGAAGGTTTTCTTATCTAATTGTTGAGTTAAAACTCTTTCTGATTCTGGTATTTTGATTCTGTAATCGATACTCTGCACTTTAACACTATTTTTGTTTCTGATTCCGTTGTAGACTCAAACCTATAAGGGTTATGACTCGTCTGTTTATGATAGATTGGGGTTTGAGGGATATCTTTGTTAGACGTCAAGTATGACGCATACATTCTGAGTTTTTGTGGGATATGATTTTATCATGCTTAGCTTCCTAAGAATCAATAGGGAACCTGATCTGTACCAGTAATCTGTAAATATCTGAATGATTCTGATTTCCAGTTTTGACATTGTCTAAAGAGGGTAATCCTCTGGGTGTCAATTTGATGTTGGTTTCGGTCTTCGGGGCCGATACTTAGGACCCATGTCTAATGGGAACCAAGTTTTTTTTTATCTGTACTCGCTTCCAACATTTGACTGTATCCTATCGATCGATTCTTCGAACTTTAGGTAGAAACTAGTGGGTGTAAACATGTGTTTGAGACATGTTATGTTTGATGGTTGCAAGTGGATGCAAGTGGTTGCTAGTGGTTGCTCGTGGATGCATATACACACACTAGGCACTAGATCGGCTCGAAAACACTCTCATACTGCATATGGATGTATGAGCATTTTCAATTTTTGTGGATGCAAAATGATTGACTCAGCACATGGATGTAGCATATGACTGAATGGTTGTGCACTCATATAGAAATGATATGTATCAAATAGGAAAATTTGCATACATGTTGGACTCATGACACTGGCATAATTCGCATTAAGGAGGTCAACTGAATCAGTGGACCGCCTGATCTTTGCATTAGATAAGGAACATATACACACACGTTTGCATATATTCATACAACATTAGAAACTTCTAAGGACAATGGACGCCAGTGATTGATGATTGAGTATGTGGATGTTGGATGGTAAGACACATTCTTCTTAACTTGAAGATTTCGGGGACGAAATCCTTTAAGGAGGAGAGAATATAACAATCCGTATTTTCTGTGAACGTATAGGTAACAAATCAGAGGATAATTAATTTTTAAAATAAGAATCAAGTAAAACGGATTGCGCCATTGCGTTCGTCTCAAAATTCTGCTTGGAAACGAGTCCGAGTTTGCAAGAATCGTAGTCCGTATGAGGGAGATATGACCCTCCGAAGTTTCAGAAATATTCAGAGTTCAAAACAGCTCGAGTTCGAATTCAAAATTCGAATTTCAAACGTAGAACAGACTGGGCGGGAAATTTCCCGCCTAGACCCAGGTCGACTGGAGAGTCGACTGGGCAGTCGACCCCCCTATACCAGGTCGACTGGGCAGTCGACCTGGTCCCCGAACCCATTTTTTGGCCAGTGTTCATTCTGATGTATCTAGTCCGATTTCTGTCCAAATTCATTTGCCAAAACCTATTTAAACAGCCCCAAACCTAGCCTTCTCTACACACAATTCTATCCTGCTTCTATTCTGCCTCTGTTCTAAATAAAAAAAATGGCGTCGCTACTCTGCTGGAATCAAAACTAGAAACTAATCAACATCAACCTAAGCAACCCAATTCAAACTAGAGATTAAAACTTCTGCAACGATTCTACAACTATTAAAGTTCTTTCTTTAATCCAACCAAGGCAAGTACAGTTATTTTCCGATATAAACGTTAATTCTGATTATGACATGAATTGTAAATCTGAATATGAGATTATATCTGTTCTGTTCTGTTTAGATCTACCTTATTCTGTATTTCTTTCTGCTTTCAGTTCTATAGCCAGGCTACCACGAGCCTGAGCCAATATCATAAGCGATTAACATACGCTAAAATGTTTGGGACAATAAAATGAATGATGCATAAATTGGGCATGACCAATAGGTGACTGATTTGAGGAAAGAACATGGACTGTAGCTAGAACATAAATCTAAGACATATGACTGGACAAGTTATATTTATAACATAAAGGGTATTGAACATATGATTTGAGGACACGACATAAAAAGGCATATAATTGGACATAAATATAGACTGTATTGAACATATGGGTTGAGATAAAGAGAATATGGCTTAGGTATAAAGATTCACATGAAAGTAGGATATTTATTAATGTAAATAAACACCTAAGTGAGGGATCTTTGGGATATATGACATGCATAGTAATCAATGGCTATATTTGGTATAATTTATATATGGATCTTCTGTACTATGCAAGTTTAATAAAAATTGAAACATATGATATATGGTAAATTATGACCATAATCTATGCTATGTAAATTTAATGCAAACATGGGGTATATGATCATATTGTGAATCATGACTATTATTTATGTATGTGAACTTAGGCAAGATTTATAATTAGGCAAGATATGTTTGTGAAACTTTAAGGAATGATTAAATCTGTTATAATTGCCTAATTTACTAGTTCTGATATATTTGCCTAATCTGCTAATTATGTTATATTGCCTAATCTGCTAGTTTTGTTATATTGCTTAATCTGCTAGTTCTGCTCTACTGCCTAGTCTGATAGATCTGTTCATCTGCCAAATCTGTCATCTGCTAAGTCTGTTGAAAATGCCAATTCTGCTAAACTAAATCTGTTGAGATGCCTAATCTGTTATCTGCTAAATCTGCTAGTTTGCTTAATCTGCTGAATCCGTTAAGTCGCCTAAATCTGTTATCTGCTATGTCTGTTAAGTTGATATATTCAGTCTGTTATTGACATAATCTGAATTAGCTATGAAAAATTGATATGTATATTAGGCGTGGGCATAAATGGTAAATTATTAATTAATTGGCCGCAAAGATAAACATGGCTGACTCGAGGTTAGAATGAGTTTGCGGTGTAATTCTGCCCGGAACCGCCCGACACATCTAGTGGCCACAAACAATAGGTTCTAATGTGAGAACTTAGTCATAACGTGTTTGAAACCTGAGGTTAGACTCAGTTTGCGGAAGAAATCTGGCTGGAACCAACCGGCCTAACCAGTAGCCGCAAACTGTCAGTCTAATGTGAGAGGTCTGGGCATTAATATTTAATTAATGAAAATATGAGATAAATATGAAGTCTAAAACGTGTTGGGCGGATAGGATTAAACCCACTAGACTGATGAATTTAATAAACCTGTTCCGTGAATCTGTTGGCCCAATTACAAAGTTAGACAAATCTGTAAGTCTGTTAATCTGTAACTGGTTAATCGGTAAGTCTGTTAAATCTGTATATCTGATCCGTTAGTCTGAAAACTTGTCTGTGAACTGGTTGATCTGAATTCTGTATGTCTGAACTTGTAAAATCTGAAATCTGTTAGTCTGGGGACACAAGGTAAGGAGGGGAATTACTTGTGTCATCTATTGTTTGGGACCCATATTAGTCAGTAACCCTTTCTGGTATCAAAACTTTGACCCAACAGTAGGTAGGGTCTGGGCACGCTTACTGAACTAATTATAAGCGGTTCATTCTGATAAGGGCGAGGGGTGTTGATGGTGCGTTCCAACCGGGTCATGTGCGTGCATGGATCCCGGTCTGCCTCTGAGGATGTAAGACGTCGTGACATCTGTAAATAGGTCTGTGCTAATTGGTTGTCACTTTAGGGAGTGATACACCCTACTGTGGGGCCGGCACGGGGTATTTATGTATTAGGGAGCCGATCGCTTGGGGTAGGGTTTTAGGGTACACTTAGTTCTGTCTGTTTCTGTTGGTACCGTCTGTTTCTGTTGGGTGGTAACACCTGTCTGTTTCTGTGTGGTACCGTCTGTTCAGGTGGTAAAGGCCCATTTACTAGTGTACACCTAATTCTACATTCTGTTTCCGTAGGGATTAATCTGTTTTTGTTTCTGTACCTTCTGTTGGGGTGGTAAAGGCCCACTATTAGCATTCTGTTTCTGTCTGTTTCTGTTCGGGTGGTAAAGGCCCATTACTAGCACTCTCTTCTGTGGAAATTATTCTGTACCCGTTTCAGTTTCAGTTTAGACATTAGGGTGGCACCTAATTCTGTTATACTAGTATTAGTTCAGAGAAGTAAGATATAAATAAGAAGCATGGCTTAGTCTACATCATTCTGTTTCTGCTGTTTAACCTAAGTATATCTGCTGCTCTTGTTACTGCCATCTCTTATCCAGTTTTGCTTTCATGTCATTATTATTATTATCTATTCATATGCCGAAAGTCACTGGACTTGCCAGACTTTATGTCTGGCCTTTGTTGTTTCGCCTCCTTTTCTTCCGTTCCACCCCCCCAGGTTTTGTAGAAGGGAATACTCTAGCTTGATCCAGATTTCTTCCGGTTGAAGTGCTTAAAGTATGGCTTGTCTTCTTCTGTGGGGATTATGATTTTAAACTATGCATTCTGAAGGCTTTTATACAAGACTGATATTTTGTAATTGAATTCTGATATTGTGATTTGAAAGGATGTAACCAAGCTTATTTCGGTTTCTATTGTAATAAAGTTATAAATTTTTCAAGTATTGTTTTATCTGTCTTGTAAGTTTCTGTTCTGTTTACTAAAATGCTCCACCAAAGTTAAGGCATTCCCTTTGTGAGTGACCTTAACGGAGGTTGGGTGTTACAACTTGCTTCTGTAATCTATCGATGTTGTCCCTTTCGGGAGACGGTTGCTGATCCCAACTGTTGGTGATATACATTCGATACACTCAAGTAAAATGACTGGTCGGTCATGTGTGGGCCGGGTTGCAAGACGTTCTTGTTGAACCCAGTGTATTCGTCTCTAGAGATACATTATCGGCAGGTGGTCCCATACCTTGTCATGTTGGAAATCCAATCTCCAATAAGCGCCCTGCGAGTTTTGATTTTATATTATATATGGAGTGTGAGAAGCAAGCGTTCCGCTAGATTCTATTTAATTGATGTAGACATTATTATAATATCACTTGATTTGATATCAAAAATATTTTTATTCATCGTAAGGTAAAAAACCATCCGTTTTTATGTGTGGATCGGTCTTACGATTATCATTTCTTTCGAAAGGATTTGAAAGTTAAACAAATGATTGGAGATTACTCACACCAGTCCCATGACTGGCCCAGAGTTTATTTTGTTTGTTTTCCCTAAACTCTTGGGTGCCCAAATTGGTACGGGCAGTCAAGTAGTCGGGATTTTTCAGATTCGCTTGGAGGAGCTCGAAGCAGGAGGCTTCATCAGTTAGCTATAGAATATCATATTTTCCGTTGTGTATTATGTTGTATCTGGAAACAGGAGTTTATAACTGTTCCAGAGATAACTATGGTGCTCTGATGATTGTATGTATATAAAATTACTGAATTTTATTTCGAAGTTATGTTATCTAATATATTTTATTCGTTCCGCTGTGAGTTTTGTGATCTTCGTTTTTCTTCTATTTTAATATTTCTTTCTTTCTATCTCTCATCCTCTAACTTCTTTCTTATAATGATTCGTATTTCTATGTCATTTGGGTTGGACATGTGGTGTTATTAGTCGACTCAAAGGGTACGGAAATTCGGGTGATTTCAATGTATCTCTGGTCGATCACCAGTCTGCAATGTTATTAGGCTTAGTTTGACAACTTTACAAGGAAAGCAAAAAAAGAAGAAGAATAATTAGGCAAAGGATGTGAATATAGACATGAGCATAATCAAAATACGAGCACCCGTTGTTGATGCCCGATTGTGGTGGTCAGTACTAATATCTTAATCCTGATTTGAAGAAAGTGGCAAACATTTTTTTGCTTGTGGTGGTTAGTACTAAGTGCTGTTTTATGCGGTTATGGTTCTGGTATTCATGAGGAAACCCTCTTGTATGATGTTAAATTTTTGCTTTGTGCACGTAGCATGTCGTTAGCCTATAACATTCGTTGCCTTGATTAACATAGAAATATGTATTATGAATCAATTCTAAATGCTTTAGTCATTTGATGCAAATCTCTGTTCTATGTGCTAGCCTCAAATACAACAAGTTGTCTTCAAGCAGCATGTCTCAAAGGTAAAATAATTTATTTTTCTTATTCATGCATATGATAAAATTATCTTTGAAACTTTTGGTTTTGTTTATTCTTTTAGTACATACTTTTTTTGTATTTTTTTATTTTCCCGGCTGCTGTTAGTGGACGCAATCTTGTTAGAAGCATATAGCTACTCCTTTAAATGTGAAATAATTGGGAAAATATACTTTACCAATAGATATTTTGCTAAAAAAATTTGTCCATAGGCTTCAATGTGAAATAATTAGTAAAATATGAATTGTGTCCATATGTTTTATGCATAAAGTCCCTAGCTAGTTCCAGTTTTATTTATTAAGTTTCTAGTCCATATTTATTTATTAAGTTTCTAGTTATAATGGCGAAACTTATGTGTTTTGACATAACCTTAAAAAAATCACTGACTATGATGACATGCTTACATTAAACTTGCTAGATGTATTTTCAACATGCTTTTATCCATTTTAATAAAAATATTTTGATTTTTTCTTGTTCCTTATGGTCAAGTAACCAAGCTCAAGACTAGGACTCAAGATCAAGATTCAAGCGTCCAACACAAGATATAGACATTTTCACAAAGAATGATATTTTTTAATTTAAAAAAATTTAGTATATTTTCAGAAACAAAACTCTTCTATTTTTATTTTTTTAATGTTAATTAACTTAAAGTTACTTTACTTTGATTACTGCATATACATGTAACTAAAATTTAAAGTGTAAAAAAAATGTTATTTTGGAATCAACTTCTATATTCATGTTAAGCCTCCGCTATAATTTTCATTACTCCGGAGCCGAGCGCTTTAACTGCAGCACGTTGCAAGATTAAAATAAGTGATGGTTGAATCATGTAAATACTGTGTATTATGTTTTAATGTGAATAAAAAAATTTGGAATAGATAAAACCATCCTCTGCATCATGTAAGTACTGTGTATCATGTAAATAGTGTGTATTATGTTTTAATGTGAATACTGTCTATGTACACACCTTGCATCAGGAAGGATGATAACAACTAGTCAGTGCGTTAGCTAAAACCATCCTCTGTGGAAAACTTACATTTAATTAGTTGCTCCTTCCATAAAAATAGGAGGATCTCCACTTGCAATATATATGAAATATTATAACAACATTAGGACCAGCTTTGCCATTCAAACTAAATAGTTCCAGTCTTTCTGAAATTATTACTTGCGTGTTGTATACATGTGAGGCAAACCTGGTTTATGCATAAAGGAATAAAATAAAAATACATTTCATGTTTGACCATCTAATCTGGGCACGAAAGATGACACAGAGACAAGGTAGTCCAGACATTTGTCTTGAATAACTTGTTAAACAATAGTATTTGATGCAGTGATTTGTGGTTTAATTAATTTCTCAATATGTTTGCTAAAGGCTGCTTTATTCCAAGTTAGCAAATTAATGATACCTAGACCCCACAAAGATATCTATCTATAATATGAGAAAGGCAATGTTTCTTAGCTTGATTGAATGCATACCAGACCAAAGAAGATTATCCACAGTTCTTATCATAAGAATTAACCTTATAGAAGGATAATAACAACTAGTCTGAGCATGATACAACATAGAAATGCAAATCTTATTTATACATCGATGTTTTGAGCATACCTTATAGAAGTTTTATATATGTGCCTCTGTGATATATATGCAAGTTTAAATATTTTGAGCTAAATATTTGCTTATTTTTGTTGTAACAGGACCATATTGCTTATGTTTTGGAGAAAATATCAAAAACAAAACAAGATTCATCAAGCATTCGACATGGAAGAGGTGATCAAACAATGTGTATGAATTATTAAGTTTGGATATGTTAAAGTAGTTTGAATTATATATATGAAATATTAAGTTTGAATATATTGACATTGTTTGAATGACATGTATGAAATATTATGTGGTAGTTTACATGTTTGTTGTTTTTGAAAATGTGTTATGTTTGTATACATTTAAAAATTAGATAACGATATATAGGAATGATGTCTGAATGATATGTATATAAAAGAAACGAAAAAGCTGAAATGGTGGTATATAAATGCTATAAAATTGTTTGCAAAATTATAGAGTTTTAAAAATGCTATAAAACTGTAAGTCAAACGCTATTAGAAACACCAATAAACTCTATACAGTTGTGTATGCAAATGCTATATGATTGAGTAAAAATTCTATAGAAATAACAAAGAACGCTACAGTAGTAGATTTAAAAACGCTATACAAAAAAGGAAGAAACGCTATGATAGATAGTGGTTGGAACGGATTTCATATAGTGTTTATGTGCAATAGAAATGAAGAAACGCTATAGAATACTAATTTTATTTAGCGTTTTGACTTTGCTATTTGAAGTTGAAGGCCTAAGATAGCATGTCGTCCCGTAGCGATCTCTGAAACGCTATTACAGGCTATCATAGCGTTTTTCAAACCCTATTAAAGCCCCTTTTTATTGTAGTGGGATCTTTTAAATATTTTTCCTGTGAAATATAATTCCTTCCCCTTACAAATATTATGATTCATATTTAAGGTTTCTTTTGCAACTTTCTATTATGTTTTCAAGTTAAAGTGTAACTCAATATATATGCATATTAGTGTATACATTCACTTATATATTTTCACACATATATTTATACTTGTTCTAGTTTGTTAAGTAAACATATATTATGATTTAATAACCTCATTAAATCAATATTTATCATTAACAAAGACTAACTAAAAACTGGGACATTACAGTCCACCCCCCTTAAAAGAATTTCATCCCCGAAATTAAAGAGTCACGCATAGATTTTCGTTTTAAATAAGGTCAAATTAATACACATCCACAACTATTTACTGGATAGATTCCTTATTTAATTTGAAATTTATTTAACTATTTCCAAAATCTAAAATTCTGATTTTGTAACAAAATCAGCTACTTAACATACATAGGTCTATATCCAACTAATAACTCAAGTCTGGTCTTTATTACTGGGAAATACCAATTTTATCCACTGGATACTATTCTAAATTTAATTCAATGTTGTTGAACTTATCCTGAGGATGGACCTGATTCATTTAACTCCTTCCATTGGTTTTTGTGGTTATCACATTTGCTCCTCGGTATCTTCTTCCTGGTGAACTCATTTTCTACTTTCTGAATGTAATAGCTTGATAATCAAACTCTAATTGGAAGGCTTATTTAACGGTGACCTAAATATATAACTCTAGTTGTCAAGTATACAATTTATTTTATAGTTTAAATTTTCAAAATACGCTCTCTCAATACTTATCCAAACTCAATCTTGGGTGTTACTAACCCTATCTCTACTGAGTTACACCATAGAGCCAAGGTTACTACTCAACCAATAGCTCTGATACCAACTGTAATGGCGCGATTTTCGATGCCTCGAATGTCGTGTCATTATTGAAAGAATTTAGAAGATGAGATAGAAAAGATAGAACTAATAGAATAGAAAAATATAAAAACATCGGAATCTCACTGCAGAATTTCAAACTACATAATATATTACATAACAAGGTCTGATACATCATAGTATATCATCATAATACCTTACCATAGTACAACAGCATAATTATACATCATGACTAGGACAATACAGATATTCAAGGTTATTTGTTTTCTTGTATGGGCTTGTTGCAAATATTCCTCTTACTGTCCATACTTGTTTTCGAAATCTTTTAAATCTTTTTCCTATGAAATATAATGCCTTCCCCTTACAAATGTTATGATTCAAATTTAAGGTTTCTTTTGCAACTTTGTATTATGTTTTCAAGTTAAAGTATAACTCAATATATATACATATTAATGTGTACATTCACTACTAGAATTGAACAGTATTGCAACAGATGCTTCCAACGGCCTCCAACGGGGGTTGACCAACGGCTTCCAACGGAAGCCAAAATACCCATCTGTACACCGTATATAAAATATACGCCGTTGGAAACCGTTTGCGGCCGTTGGTTTTTAAGCCGTTGGAAGCCGTTGCATTCCGTTACACGGACTAGAGCACAAATCAGCCGAAGCTTCCTCCTTCCTCATTCTCTAATCCCACGAAAATTTCCCCCAAATCCCTAAATTTTCCCTCTTTAATTTCTGAAATCGCCTATTCCACTTCATCTTACGCCTAGGATCTCTCCGACTCTATCAAAGCACTCTCTCATCCTCTCTATTCTCCTTTTCTCTCCGATTTTTAGGTATGTGTTTATCCTAATTTTTGTTTAATACCCTATGTTTAGTGTAATTGAAGCATAATTATGGTATGTTTGTGTGTGTAGTGCTGTTAATTAGTTGCTAATGTGGGGTTTAATCATTTTAGTTGCTAATTTTGGGTTTTTAGTAATAAATTACTTAGTTGCTATTATGATCTAGGGTTTGAATTAGTTGAAGTAGTTGTTATTGAGATTGTGTTTATAGATTTCATTGATTATGTTGGTAATCTAGGGTTTGATTAGTTAAAGGTGACTATGTATATATGCATATATACAGTGTTATGTATATATATACACGTAATATAGTTGACACTCTATGCATTTGTTTATTTGGTTAAGGCCCAATTCATCGAAAACAATATTTAATTTGTCGAAAACGTGTTGTGGAAATACAAATATTTAATTTTTTTTTTTTGGGCTAAGGCGCACAACGACGCTAAGGCGCACAAAGGTGTACAAAAAACACTTCAATCACAAAAAACGCAAATCATAATATGTTATATTCATAAAGCCTTAGAGAGTTTTTTTGGCCCCGTCTGATAAGTATTGTATATAATCGTTATATGATGTTCGTTTTATTAGCGGAACGGACATTTATATTCATTGTATACAATATTTATTGGATTTGTCCTTTGTATTGGACAAGTTACGAATACAATAATGAAATTAAATCTCGTAAAATATTTCATTTTAAACGGTTCTCAAAATTTCAAAAGCACTTCCTTTATGTTCCCTGTGTACAAGCAATTGTGTACTATTTAGGGAACTAAAGGGAAGTGCTACCGAAATTTTGTTGAATCGTTTAAATTGAAAAGATTTACGCGATTTAATTACGTTATCGTATTTGTAATGGGAGGTAGGATAACCCACCAGTAAATGATCAATTAACATAACGTGCATCAATCACTAAAATTGTTTTAACACATTGTCAATGCAAATTTTATCATCATAATTAATATGTAAAAGAAATGTTGTCATTAAAATACAATCTTAGCGTTTGAGCGATCGAACACAAAAATTATGAATCTAATTTTATATAATTCTTTGTAATTTTATATGTAATTAGAAAAAATGGACGATTATTTTAATGATCGAAGCTGGATGTATAAACGAAGACAAAATGATGGCACGATAAGCAAACAATTTATTAATGGCGTCAGCGTGTTTATTGATTTCGCTTTAAGTAACAATGGAAACGACGTCGAAATCCGTTGTCCATGTAGTAGATTTAATTTATTGAAGCAATTGATACCGCAAATGGTCAGAGTTCATTTGCGTCAGTATGGTTTTGTGCCGAACTATTTAGTTTGGGATCGTCATGGAGAACCGTTAGCATCTACTTCTATACAAGTTGAGGAGGTAGCGAATAATGAAATTGCCACGACGAATCTCGTAGAACAAATGGTTGAAGATGCTGCACGTTCTATGTTCCCGGTTCAACAATTTAATGAAAACGTTGGTAATGATGACGATGGTAATGATGAAGAAGAACCAAATATTGAAGCCAAACAATTATATGACTTATTAGATGCTGCAAAAAAAACCCTTTGGGAAGGCTGTGAAAGCGGAACTCAATTATCAGTAACTGCTGAATACATTGCGATGAAATCTAAATACAACCTCACAGAAGCTGGATTTACAGCTGTTGTACAAGCTGCGAAGCGGCATATGCCTCCCAATAATTTAATGTGCGAAAATCATTATGAAGTAAAAAAAAATGATGTCGGCCTTTGGTTTACCGTATCAAAAAATAGATACATGTCTAAAGGGTTGCATGCTATTTTGGAAGGAAGATATCAAGCTTAAGAATTGTAGAATATGTAATCAAGAAAGATACAAACCAAGAAAGAAAAAGGGAAAGGAAGTCCCGTATAAACGTATGCATTATTTACCGATTATTCCTAGATTTCAAAGGTTATATGCATCTTCTGTAACCGCGCAACATATGAGATGGCACAAGGTGAGAGCACAGGAAGAAGGTACGTTAACACACCCGTCTGATGGAGAAGCATGGAAGCATTTTGATCAAAAGTATCCCAATTTTGCATCTGAGAGTCGCAATGTTAGACTAGGTTTATGTACGGATGGGTTTTCACCATTTTCTCAAATTGGTTCTAAATATTCATCCTGGCCTGTAATTGTAACACCTTATAATTTACCTTCGTGGATGTGTATGAAAACTCCTTATATGTTTCTTACAATTGTCGTACCTGGTCCTGATGATCCGACACAAGGAATCGATGTTTATTTACAACCGTTGATTGAAGAATTAAAAAAATTGTGGTATGAAGGGGTAGAAACATATGATATTTCCCAAAAGAAAAACTTTTGTATGCATGCTTCTCTATTGTGGACAATTAGCGATTTTCCTGCTTATGCGATGCTTTCAGGTTGGAGTACGGCTGGTCGTCTAGCTTGTCCGTACTGTATGGAAGAAACAAGAGCATATTTTTAATTTACATATTGGAATAGTAATGAGGACTTTCTAGTAAATTTTACTGCATATTTTTAATTTCAATTATTCTATTCAACTAGTACGTGATTTAGGCTAAGACATTTTTTAAAATTTAAATGTATAGGCCTCGTCTGAGAGAAATGCAGCTAATAGGAGCAAGAATCCGGTTACGCATCGAGGTGGGTCCAAGTCATTTCAGCATCATCGTGAGGATCTGGTATATTTTGTAATTGCATAGTTTAAAATTTTAATTCATAACTAGTTAAAATTAATAGTTGATTTAAGTTTAAGTTTTAACTTACATGTGTGCATGCTTATTTCAGGAGAGAGCGCGTATGGCTCTTGTGTCGTACTGGGATGTTTTCGAGCACACACATGCATTGAGTCAGACTGACGACACAGGCTCAGTTTCGTACACTTGGGACCATGATGATAAGGCGCGTGAGAGATATGTAAGTATAAAATAGTTAAGTAGACTTATAATTTAATTAAAATAGTGTTATCTAAATTTATTTTATTTTTGTTTAATAGGAGAAATTTCAGGAGCAAAGGGCGCAGGTACTGGAAGCTACAGGGAGGACGGAGCTGACCAAGGAAGATGAGGACAAGATATTTGATGCTGTCATGGATCCTGCTACCCGAAACAGACGATATGGTTATGGAAATCTAGAGGTAATACTAAAATTTATAATAAAAACTCAAATGTATTCGAACTACCATTATGAAATACTGAAAATCTGAAATTATATACAGATTACAGCATCTCAGCAGATGTATCAGAAGGCTCAGGAAAAGGAAGAAATCGCACAGTTGAAAGCACAGATTGCAGAGTTTCATGAACGTGATCGTCGCCGTGAAGAGCAGATGGAGTTTCTTAACCAGCGATTGGCGGAGTACATTGCCCAGCACGGTACGACACCTTCATCTTCAGGGTGAGAGAGTTGACCAGGTTAGCTTGTTTTGATGTGTTTTGAGAGTTGGTGAGGCTTGTTACATGCATGGTAGTTGTATATATTTTGTTATGATGGTTTGGACATGATGTTATGATGGTTTGGTGATGGTATGGTTTGGACATGGTGTTGGTTATGTTGTTTAGAGATGGTTATGTTATTTTGGACATGGTGATGGTTTGGTGTTGTTTTGGCGAAATTTGGTGGTAATGTTATGAAAATATTGGTTAATTATGTGTTTTGTGTTTGTTTTTTATTTCGTATTGTGTTTGGGTGTATATATGGTTGAGATTGTGAGTTATATGCTCGAAATGGAGCAGTTCAGAATGTTTTATATTTGTTGTGTGGCTTGTAGTGGTAAATCTAAAATCTACCAAAAAAACACCCAGATTTCCAACAGCGACCAACGGCCAGCGACGGCTTACAGGTCATTCCATACAAACGGCTTCCAACGGCCTGTTTGCTCAAAACATCATACACGTGTCCTTATTTATCAGTTGGAAGCCGTTGGAAATTACGCGTCGTTTGCGTTGGAAGTCGTTGGAAGCCGTTGATCCGTATACCAACGGATTGACCAACGGCTTCCAACGGGGTTTCCAACGGCCCCTGGCCGTTGGAAACCCCTGTTCCTTTTGTAGTGATTCACTTATATATTTTCACACATATATTTATACTTGTTCTAGTTTGTTAAGTAAACATATATTATGATTTAATAACCTCATTAAATCAATATTTATCATTAACAAAGACCAGCTAAAAACCGAACATTACAGGATGGTTGTCAAATATTTGATATCTATTACTTAAATTAAATGGTTGTTTAATTTAAATAAAATGACATCATTATCTTTAATGATTATTTCCAATAGAGGTAACTTACCTTGTTGGTTTTGTTTATAATATATACACGTATTTAAATTAAATTGGATGCTTGAATTATTATTGGCTGACCACTATCAGTTGAATTGATTATTTATCTACATATGATCATTAGATGAACCGTTTAACCCATGTGATTGGATTATTGATTGGATTGCTGATTGTTGAATCCAAATTCAACATTTGTTTCGATGGGTGGTATTGGTTGAGAAAAAAAGAAAAAAAAATAGCAGATGGCCAAAATATAAACTATTTTATAAAGATTGATTTACCATCAGGTAATTCAATAGAAATGAAGTTGTGAAATTTATTTTATAACTAAATATAGATTTTTAAATATAGTATTTTAAATGAAGTTTATAAAAAGGAAATAAACCAACCACATATTTTTTGTTTTAACCATAAATCACCATTTTTGTACCAAAATTTGACTGTGTGCGAAGCACGTGCCTCATCTTAATTATTTATAAAACTAATTATTTTATACCGTATGCGAAGCACACGCCTCATTTAAATTATTAAATGATTTATAAAACAAATTATTATACTAATATGGATAAACAAGTGAGCATGGATTAATGAAATGATTAATAATTAAGATTAATGGTTTTAAGAAAATAATTAGAATGGAATCATATTGAGTCGACGATTACTTATTAAATAATAATCGAAGAAAATGAGATTATTTAAATAAATAATAATAATTATTAATTTAAATGGAGAGACGAGTTAGTGTTGATCTATGATTTAATCATATTTTAAAATTTACCAAGCCAACTGTTTTAATGGAGACTGGTTATTAATTTAAATTAATTTATGTTGATTAATCTAATAAAATAATTTAGTGAATGGTGTTTAACTTCATTAGAATTAAAAAGGAAATTGGATATTTAATTCAGTTAATGGTAAAGTAAATTAATAATAAGGAATCTATTCTTAAACGAAGTTCATTTAAGTAAGTAATCAAAGTCAGAAAAGAAATATAATTGAATTTTTCAAAGTGATTTTATGAACGGGTTTATATTTAAACCAAGTTTGGTAAATGAAGTCATAAAGTGATTTTTAAGCAGATACGATAAGCTTAAATATATGTTACTCAGTATTTGAATCGAGTAAAAGAAATAGAGGTGGAAAAGAGATTTATATTAAACCCGAGTGTGTAAACGAGTTTGTGAAAGAGATGAAAAGTTAAAGCATTAATTTTAAATTAACCTTATTTAATAATGGCACTAAGTAAAATGGATGGATTTTGAAATAAAATTTCCTAAGGGAAATGATTAAAAGGTTTAGAAAAAGATTCTTGTAATGGAATTTGGTAAAGGATCGGGTAGTAGGATTTGTAATAGAATCTGCGTCATTAAACAAATAGTTTGAAGAAGTTAAAGTTTAAAAGCTAAGGTTTTATTAATCACGTACTAAATCAACGAACTTATTTATAGTACATTTAAAAAGGAGATTTCAAAAGTAAGAAGGTTTTATAAAACCATTAGTTAAATAAAATAGTAAAGAGATATTTGTTGGCATTAGAATGAATATGGGTTTTTGTATTACAATTGATATTTATCTTAAGATACGAACGTTGTTGATCAAGGTCTAAGAGGTAATTATAATACCCCAACTTGAACAACTTCAGGATTATCGAGGGAGAATATTAGTTGTAAGGGTGAAGATATTAGAAGTAATAAATTATAAGAATAATAGTGTAACGTTATTTGGAGAATTTGGTAAATATATAGGATGGGATTCTGAAATAAAAGGAAAAGGGCTTGAGAATATGAAATGGGATCTTCATGATAAAGAAAAAAGGGGATTTTTGTAAATATAACGATATTTTCAAATATAAGGCAATGAGATTTAGAATGGGTTTATTCTAAAAGATTATTGACTAATTTTGGTGCTCAAATAACGAAACAAAGGAGATTTCATAACAATTATTGCACAGATAATAAGTTGAATCGATACGATGATAAGTAATGTGTGTCAATGTTTTGAAATAATAGTTAACGGGCAATTGGATATGATTTTATGGCAATTGTCCAAGCATATAAATAAAGTGATTTGAGAATACTTATATGTATATTAAAACTAATACATTATCTTTGGTATTACAACTGATATATTATTTTAATGGCCAAGTGATGTTGTGTAATAGACCAATGGATTGATTTTATTTTTATTGTTTATTTTGATAGTTAAATAATCGACTATCAAAATCATGCCCAATGCTCTGTTGGTACAGAAAGACCGAGATCGAATTTATATTCGAAAACTATTCTGACCAATAACTACGAATACGTCGAAGATGCTGATCGAAATGCAGCAACTGAAGACCGTAGATCCTCATAAAACGGAAGAGTTACTTATAATCTCTGGCTGATCCCTAGAGATATACTATGATATTATCGTGGTTGAAATCAATGGATTGCAAGGACTACTCGCTACTGATCTATAGGGTGATTCCTAGGATGTGGCATGAGGGTGCCTTTGGTTCATCCTGTTCCTGGATGAATTGTATGGACGATGTGAACAGTAGCCATATGTTCCAAAAGTCATTCATAACCTCAAGCCTCATCAACCGGGAAATGAGAAAAATCGGGCGGGCAGCATGGCTATGTGGGTCGCCCCCGTTAGGGTGTATACTCTTTTATCTACAGAAATTCCTTTTTCTTCTTAAATCTATCGATGTTGTCCCTTTTCAAGAAACGGTGGGGCGCACTCAACCGTTGGTGATATACATTCGATACACTCAAGCGAAATGAGTGGTTGGTCATGTGTGGGCCGGGTTGCAAGACATTCTTGTTGAACCCAATGTATTCGCCTCTAGAAATACACTATCGGCAGGTGGTTCCATACCTTGTCATAGTCGGAATCCAATCTCCAATAAGCTCCTGTGGTTACGTAGAGCGTGAGATGCAAACGTTCTTCTAGATTCTATTTATTTGTATTTAAACACTATAATAATATCAGAATAATATTGTTTTCAAAAATGTTTTAGGTTATCGTAAGGTAAAGCCGTCCGTATTTATGTGTGGATATGGTCTTACGATTATCCTTTTCTTTCGAAAAAGATTTTGAACTTTAAAATCAAGTTGGATGGTCCCCCTTAAAACTTAGTGTGTTTTCTCACTCTGGTTCACCAGACTGACCCGATGTTTGTAATGTTGAGGTTAGACCGGGTTGTACAGGTCCAGGTTATTGGATACTACGAAGTTCAGAAGACGTTCTGGAGAAGTTCGGACGTATTAATATTTTTCCGCTATGTGTTGTATATGAGGACAGATAATTTTAACTGTCCAGATGTGTTGATGTACTCTGATGATTGTAAGTTTTTATTTCAAAGCTCTCTGTAAATTTTATTCATATATTATATTTTGTTCTGCTGCGATGTGAGACTCTGTGTTGTGTTGGTTCTTCTTCCATTCTAATATTTATTCCTTTCTTATCTCACCCTCTAATTTCTTTTTAATAATGCTCTAGTGTTTTTGATGCTTCAATGTTCGACATGGTGTTTCATGTTGATTTTTTGGGGTCGAAAATCCTTGTTTGTTATAGTGGTATCAAAGCAATGGTTTAGGAACTAACTTGGCTCTGTGGTATTATTCGATAGAGATGGGGTTAGTAATACCCTAGATCGAGATTGAGTGTGTGTATATATACGAGAGCGTATTTGTAAATTTTATATATAAAGGTTTTGTATCATTTTATCTAATTGGTCCAAGTCGAACTGACAAATTGGTATAATATTCTTTTGAAAAGTGGGTGGATGATAGATAAAATAATTCTGCCCAAAAAAATTTTTGTAAGGAAATGAAACAATTTTATCAAATGATTGATATTGATTTGTTGACTGATTTGGATGGGAATTCAAACTTGATTTTGAATTTGAATAGTTTAATATAACCATGGTTAAATAAATCAAAATTTAATAGAAAATAAGTTAAATTAAATAAATCAGAAGTTCACTTAAAAATAAGTTAATATGGAATGACTGGGTTATATTAATTGTGATTGTTTGTTATTTGGATAATCTGTTGCTTGATAATAAAATTCATCAACCGTTAAACGAATGGAAACAAAAGAAATAAAATTCAATAAAATAAACTTGAACAGAATTAGTATGAGATGAAACTAAGATGATTTAACCCTATTTTCGTTATTAGCATTGAATATTGAGTTAAGTACAGGTTGGAAAGAGGAAGAGCTATTAGTTGATTTGCCTCATGACCAGTATGGGTAGCCTGACAAAAAGGTAAACCTTAATAAATATTGATTTGGGTGATTAATGTTAAACCCCTGAGTTGGGTAATGCTTGGCTTTAGTTTTCTTTTGATCGATGAGAGGCCCAGAGTGGCAAGTTGTAGTTGTTTGGATCGAACAGTACAGAGGAGGTGCTGGCGAATTTCAAACTTAAATATTTTTGGAATATAATTATTTTGAAATAATTTTGTTGGGATCATTATTCTTACTTACAATTTCTGGGACGAAATTCTTTTAAGGGGGAAGAATGTAACAATCTGAATTTTTCGATCATTTGAATTCGAATATTTAAATTAGTTTTAAATATTGTATTCAGAATATTAATGCATCCTAATATTGAATTTTTTATTAAACGATAATCGAACGTTTATATTTATATTTAATATAAAATGAACTCAAAATGGTGCGGTAGTTCGTAATATTGAGTTTTGAACTTCAATTGAATATACAGGATCTGTTTTAGGTCAGAATTCTATGAAATAAGAAACGTTAGGATCGTTTTGATTATAATATTCCAATGAAGGAAAAAAATCTAAATTTTAGTTTATATGTTGTAAGATATGTCCAAATCAAATTTTAAAATAGTCGCTATGGAAATCGTTAATTAATGATAATGTTTATTTAATAATTTTATAGGAATTTGAACAGAAATTGAATATCATTTAACTCGTAATGTTAATAGTGAGTTATAATTCCATATTGGTTTTATGTTTGAAATTATATATTATTTTATTTAGATATATACGATAATAATAATTTACTATTATTTAATTATATTGTAATTTATTTATATTTTACAGTATTATATAAGCGCAGAAAATAGTTATTTTTCTAAACGACCTCCATTTTCAACGAAACGGGTTTTATTGAAATACATATAATTAATTTCCAGTTTGGAGCCTAACGGAGTTGTTTTGTCGGTAGACGAAATTTCAAAGTGAACCGATGAATAAATTGAGATCTAAATAGCGTCGTTTTTG
The DNA here is from genome assembly GCA_030737875.1 of Allium sativum. NCBI lineage: Eukaryota > Viridiplantae > Streptophyta > Magnoliopsida > Asparagales > Amaryllidaceae > Allium > Allium sativum. The sequence continues at coordinate 610,458,520 of CM060918.1, read as the reverse complement.
CAAACAGAACCTGTTTTCACAGAAATTAATTTTGCTGGATCTGAAACATCAAGACATAGTAGTACGTCTATTTTTCGTCACGTTTGGAGTTCGGATAGGGCGGTGCATATATTAAACATTAGGGTTAAAAAGCAATAAAAATTTAATAACCATATAAAAAAAAGAATGCACCAACTTAAAGTCAAATAAAAACTTCTTATTTATTAGAATATACGGTAAATTTATGTTTCTAGTGTGAATCCTTACTAGGAAAATAGGTTAAAGCTATAAAATATTTCTTTCTTTTTTCATACAAGTGACTCTAAATATATTTTGTAGGAACTCACGTAAAAACATTATTCTCAAGACACTTTACACTTTGAATATCGAATTCAATTATTATGCAAAAACAATTGTTTGCCATTACGGATCGTATGAGAAAATTTATGAACCATGCAAACGAAGGCAAAACTAAATGTGTAATATGTCAGTAAATTATTATGTAGATGCAGCCATCAAATTTAAATCATGCTGAGGCTAGTTGGAAAGTAAAGCTACCCTATGGCTAAACTGTACAAAGAAAATGACACTTTAATCTGCTGCAAACCTATCGCGGGCTATTTTTTATATAGAACTATGCATGGTGTAACGACCCGTATTTTCTGGGTAATCAATTAATTTATTTTATTATTTAAAATATTGCTTTGGATTTAAATAATTGAATTTGACGATTTTATTTTGAATATATTATTTAAATAAATAATAAAATAATATTTTAATTTCCAAACAGTCGGAAAATGTTGTGTTGACAATATATAGTGAACGGGCAGTTTAAAATGGTTCGATATGGTTTATATTGAATTTTATTGGCGATTTCGTTTATTTAACGACGTTAGAATGTTAAAATTTATAATTTAATTATAAAACGAGCTGCAGCGGCGTGGTAGTTCGAAATATTGCGATTTGAACTTTAAATGGCGGTACAGGGCCCAATATAAGTCGGATTTCCTCGAAACAAGAAACGTTCGGATCTAGTTGATAATATTTTTCTGATGGAAGAGAAAAATCGAGTTTTCGTGTTGTAGAATTTATTTTATGTCCAAATAAAATTTTCAAATAGTCGCTATAAAATCGTTCATCAACTGTAACAGTTTATTTGAAATAACTGCATGCTGGATTCGAATTTAGACAAGGTTCTTTTGAGACATAGTGTTAATTTAATTTTTAGAATTTTACTGTAATTTTTAATTAATTAAATACGCAACTTTTATTTGGAGCATTTTGCACACTATATCAATATTTTGGGGTGTCAAAATATAAGTCAATCTACCGATATTATTATATTTTTGGGATCGTGGGGCAGTGCTCGACACAACAGTATTTTTATTTTTGTTGATAGCGGTTCCTTAAATGATATTTTATGTAGCACGGTACCCTAACATATAAACATTGCTTCAAAATCCTGGTCGTATCCTATCCTAATCTCAGCCATCGTTTCCGAAACTCGCCACATGAGAAGTCTGAAACATACCTAGACCAACTCGCAAAATATTTTAAGTGATGCCACCAAAATCCTGTTAAAACACCCACAACGAGTTTTCAAATCAGTTGAAAATCTTACGCCCTCCTACCTCAATCTCCGTGAAAGAAAATGCGTCTGCATTGCATAAAATCGAACCACCCGTACAGATCTTGCATGTTCCCTTAAGGCAAAAATTACGGCTGGACTTGGAGAAAGAAAGTATATCTCCATTCTTTTTTATTCCCATTCACCATCACAGTACATGCAAGCTTGTTCCCAGTTTTAAATCAATTAAATGCCCTTGTATAGCCTATTCACATCTACACCTGCCTATCTACTGATTTGTATATGCGTGATCAGTGAAACCATGTGAGCAACCATAATAATAATATAAATAAAAAAAATGTATGTCTTGCCGTGGAAGGAAAGTATCTCTGCTATTTATATAGATAAAGCTTTCCTTTCACTTGAGCCATCCTCATTCTCACCGAAACAAAACAAATACTCTCACTTGCTGTCTTCATTTTCACCTATAATTATCTTCCATTCGAAAACACTTCCTGGAGCATGCGAGTTCAAGGTTGTCATTATCAACCGAAGGAGCTTGTGAAGGGGGTAATGGATGGAGGGGTTGTTCGTGTACTTATGGCTTGAGAAGATCTGGGCGTTGGGAGAAGTGAGAGAGGGGTTCTGGTGTGTGTCTCATGTAGCTTGGGAGGAAGTATACGGTGATGAGGACTTGCGTTTCGATTTGCAAATATAAACAAGAGTCAAGGTGCCTGTGTGGGTGGACTTGCTGGAGATCTCCTAGGAAGTCGCGGTAGTCGGAAGAACGAAGGAAGAGCGAGCTGTTTGCTGCAGCAAAATATTTATGCAAGGGGGAAGGCACAACGTTCGATGTGGGGTGGGAGTCTCGTATGGAAGGATGTTCAGATCTATGTTAAGCGGAGAGGAACGGGAAGTCTTTCCTAGGAAGTATCCAAATGAGTGAAATGATATAGTGACGTATTAACAGCAAATTGGGAATGCCGGTTCTCGAATAGTGATTATGGGATATGGAGACACTGATTAAAAGGGTAATTAATTAGTCAATTCAATATTAATGATGGTTAACTATTGATATTGTTACAATATATACAAATCCTTTAAAATGTCGTATCGTGTACGTTCGTAAACAGATTTACGCGAAACTGGATTCATTGGGATCACAGCGAGTGAGGCCACACGCATAGACTAGTTTGATCAGAAACGGAGCCAGATGGAGTTTTGTATAATTTTAAACATTTGTTTAAAATTATATGGAACATACGCATCAACCGTCAACCGTATTTACTGGTGAGTTAATTCTCACACTTTTCTGGACTACTCTGATGTGATAAATCCATATAACATCATTTAAAATTTTATACTGTTTGGTTGGTTGCATGGGTTGCTTGTGGTTGATTTACTGGTTGCTATGAGTTAGATTTATCATTGTTAATTTATTTATTTAAATTATAATGTTATAACCATCTGTGATGCAGAGAAGGACAGGTTGGAGGGATCCGACCGGATTCCTCAAAATAACTTGTATGTTGTTTATTTTTTTTCTGGTTGCACATGAACTATTTGAACCCCAAAATGACGTTGAACCTGTCTGATTGTTGATGGTTTAATGGTTGTGATTGTTGTGCTATTTTTTATCAATCGACAGTATTAACTAACCGGTTGGCAGTGAGGTTTCAAATCTATTGTTTAGGACATTGTTTTGCTGATAGGCAAATTGACGGAGTTTAATTTATTTCATAAATAAATTAAAGGATTTCAAGTTTTATTTCATGTGAGTCAATAAAAATTAATGTTTATAATTATATTTACATTTAAAATCATGTTTTAGAAATATGATGATTAAGAATTTATATAATGAATTTCTACGCAGTTTATGGACAGAAGTCAGAAACTAACCGTTGGGTTAGTAGAAAGAGAATAATTGTTTTTATAAAAAAATTAACTGATGTTTTAAATTAATTAAGTTAATAAATTAATTTAAGCAGAGGAAATGAACAGAGATCGGTTAGCAGCATAACTGATGGGTACAGTTGATAGAAATCAACTGTTTAAATGTGAATTTGAAAAATGAGATTTATTTGATTTAAATTTGTAAAATCAATAATTCTAGAGATATTCGTTAAACTAAAAGAATGGAGTTAAATGTTAAGTTAATCTTCGATTAACTAAAAATTGAAAACAATTATTGAATCGTTTATGGTTATTTAAGTTACATATTTTTGAATAAGTTTTTAAAAGGGATAATTATACTATTTTTATGGTTATAACAAAGTCAATTATTTTAGTGTAGTCAATATTAGAGTTGATTATCATTTTAATTGATAATTAAAGCAATGATTTTAGTTTGAATCTAACTAAGAGGTAAACAACTGGCGAAAGGTTGTAGTTAAAGGTTGGTAAAGGTCTATAATCCAAATTTACGCACAAAGTTTGTCCATAAGATTTTTAAGATGATATGACCGTTTCGACAAGGTTCTGTTAAGAAAATAAGTTGGATAATTTAAGACAAAATGGGAGTTTGGTAAAGATTTACTTAATGAATTAAGCAAAGCGATTATAAAGAATTTACAAAAGAAAGAAACCATTGTAAAACATATTTGAATCAAATTGGGTTAGGAAAGGTTTGCTTAATCGAGGAAATGGGATTAGCAGGTCAAGAAGTGTTCAAATACAAGAAAGGATTTATGGATCCCGACTAAATGGAAATGGGAATGATGTATCAGAATTGGGAATTACAAGCTCGTATTTATCTTGAGGTAAGAACGCGATCGATCAAGGTCTGAGAGGTAATTAGAATACCCCAACTTGAACGGCTTCGCTATTATCGAGAGATGATATTTGTTTGTAATGTGTAGGGAAGTGATTATCGAGATGTTTGTGGTAAATGGAATTTATCATTTATTTAAAACAAATCTTTAAAAAAATGGATTAGCATTGAAAGGATTTGAATCTAATTCAAATCGTATAAACAAGTATGAAAAAGGGGTTTTACCCAAATAATGATTTTAAAAACAAGCGTTCACCTGGGAACGAGATTTAAGTAAAGTGGTTTAATCGTAATAAGAAAGAGATTTTGGTAATTAAATAATTGTCGTTGATTAAATAGAAATATAATGATATGCCAAAGAAAGAGAGAGTATGTTTATAAGTCTATAGCGATAATTTCAATTATAAAGGGATAGGGAAGGGATTTTTGGAATATATATATATGATTTTCGAAGATAAGGAAGATAAAACATGTGTTTATAAAATATAGTAATATTCCTTGACAAAGGAAATTAAACGACAACGTTAAGTAATGTTTTCAAAGTATTGAAGCCATGAGAGTTTTGATAAGATAAAAGTTATGAAATCGATTACAAGAAATCAATGAATTGGTTTAATGAAATATTTAAACAAAGGACCTGATCTGCCAATCCATTGAGATACACTGTCACTTGATAGTTTAATAACCGACTATCAAAGTTTGGCCTTTTATCGATTGTTGGTATGGAAAGACCGGGATCGAATTTATATTCGAAAACCATTCCGTCCAGCAAATACGTAACGTTGAAGATGGTCGAGATGGAGCATTGAAGACCGTCGATCTTTATAAGCGGAAGAACTACTCGTTGGATTTCTAAGGGTCGCTCCAGAAGATATTCTGACCTGTGATTCTGTCGTAATTGAAATCTTTGGATTGCAAGGACTTCTTGCTATTGATCTATAGGGTGATACCTGGGATACGTTAGAAGAGTACCTTCGGTTCATCCTGTCCCTGGATGACTTGTATGGATGAATGTCTGACAAAGTATTTCCATAAAGGTCACGTACATTGATTCCTTCAACCGTACCAAGAGTGGAAGCAGAGAAGGAAACTTCTTTTAGCTGACACGTAATGTATTGTTTTAGACGTCAATTATTGATTTTTGATGGAACTGACGATGTGGTTCGAAGTGAATCTGATGTGATGATAAAGCGTAGCCTCGAGCCTTATCAACCAGGAAATGACAAAAATCGGGCAGGCAACATGGCTATGTGGGTCGCTCCCATTAGGGTGTATAATCACCTATCTAGAGAAACTCCTTTTGCTTCTTAAATCTATCGATGCGGTCCCTTTTCGGGAAACGGTGGTTTGAGCCCAATCGTTGGTGATATACATTCGATACACTCAAGCGAAATGAGTGGTCGGTCATGTGAGGTCCGGGTAGCAAGACATTCTTGTTGAACCCAGTGTATTCGCCTCTAGAGATACACTATCGGCAGGTGGTCCCATACCTTGTCATCGTTGGACTCCAATCTCCAATAAGCGCCAGCGGTTTTGTTTGTATACTATATATGTAGAGCGTGAGATGCAAGCGTTCTGCTAGATTATTATTTATTTGTGGTTTGATAGACATTATTATAATATCAGAAAAGATATTGATTTCAAAAATGGTTTGGGTTATAGTAAGGTAAACACCATCCGTGTTTATGTGTGGGCTGGTGTTACTATTATCCTTTTATTTCAAAAAGGACTTTCCAAAGTTAAACAAGTTGTATGTGCTGTGAATTTATCACTGAAAGTATTCCAGACTGACCCGGTGAATTTTGTTTTAAATCAAATGTGCTCGGGTCAGACCGAGTATATTTACAGGTTATGTTTCGCTTCGAGTTCCAGGAGCTGGAAGCAGGAGGCTTCACCGTTAGTTATATAAAGTTATTTACGTTGTGATTGATGTATGTTATACTCTGATAAATGGTATGTGTATATACAGTTTCTTTTATAAAGAGATTTGTTATATTATATTTCTTCGTTCCGCTGCGAGATTCTGATGTGTTCTTCTTCTTTCTTCTATTCTAATATTTCTTTCTTTCTACTCCTCACCCTCTATATTCTTTCTAATAACGTTCCAGTGTTTTCGGTGTTTGGAAGGTCGGCATGAGTTACAATAAGGGTATTTATGTCGATTTTCAGGGCCGAAATCCTTGGGTCGTTACAGTGGTATCAGAGTTATTCGTTTAGTGATAACCTTGGCTCTGTGGCGTAACTCAATAGAAATGGGGTTAGAAAAGCCCTAGATTGAGTTTGACTGTATATATAAGAGCCTGTATTTGTAATTTTTTATAAAATTATTTTAATATAGTTTTGACCAAATTATATTCTTATATTAAATATATATTTTCTCAAATGATTATAATATAGATTAGTCGAATAACTTGAAGAATTCAAATTGGAATATTGAACTGAAATGGAGATTTCACTTGTGAAATCGAGTAAATGATATTTGTATGGAGATTAATCCAATATAAATCAATTGGTGTGAAAACAAAGAAAGTACTTATGTGAATCAAAATGGTTTGGTTGGTTTGGTATGCCTTGGTTGTTTGTATATATTGGGTGGTTTGTATAGAATTCACCAACAGTTGATTGAAAACTAATCTAAAATAACTAACCTGAAAGAATTAATTCAGGGTTAATGAAACTGAATGGATATTTGAATAAATAAATGGATTGTTAAGACTTGGTTACAATTAAATCTATAAGAGTTGAATAAAGTGAAATAATTATTTCCAACTGTTTGGAATTGGATGATATGGATGATATGGGATTTGAACCTGACTGACATTGTTTTGAGAACTAATGAATTTCATTGAAGTTGAGAACAGGTATAGAGTTTATCCAAGAGAACTCTAGAGTAATTTGAATCCAGTTGGCATGTTAATTATACAAGCACAAGTATATATATCGCTTATCGCGTAATAGCGCTCGCAAAAAGGTACGCCTATGCAAATATAAAACTTTGGTTTTTGTTTGGGTTTTGAGTTTGGATTTTGGATTTTTCCGACCATGATGGTCGATGAATAGATATTTCTTGAACCTACGATATTGCAGATGTCCCTCCGTGCAGAGGAGACTCTACCGAAATTTTTCTAAAATTTACGGTGTTAGAATTTTTTTGAAATTTTTGGAAAATTTGGTTATCTGAAAAAAATTGAATTTAAAACCAATTGGTTTGGGTTTGAAAATAAAACCGAGTTTTGAATTAAATATTTTTGTAAAGATAATGGTTTTGCAACATTCTTTCTACCTTAGCAATTTCGAGGACGAAATTATTTTAAGGGGGAAGGAAAGTAACGATCCGTATTTTCTGGGTAATTATTTAATTTATTTTATTATTTAAAATATTGCTTTGGATTTAAATAATTGAATTTGACGATTTTATTTTGAATATATTATTCAAATAAATAATAAAATAATATTTTAATTTCCAAACAGTCGGAAAATGTTGTGTTGACAATATATAGTGAACGGGCAGTTTAAAATGGTTCGATATGGTTTATATTGAATTTTAATGGTGATTTCGTTTATTTAACGACGTTAGAATGTTTAAATTTATAATTTAATTATAAAATGAGCTACAGCGGCACGGCAGTTCGAAATATTGCGATTTGAACTTTAAATGGCCGTACAAGGCCCAATATAAGTCGGATTTCCTCGAAACAAGAAACGTTCGGATCTAGTTGATAATATTTTTCTGATGGTAGAGAAAAATCGAGTTTTCGTGTTGTAGAATTTATTTTATGTCCAATAAAATTTTCAAATAGTCGCTATAAAATCATTCATCGACTGTAATAGTTTATTTGAAATAACTGCATGCTGGATTCGAATTTAGACAAGGTTCTTATGAGACGTAGTGTTAATTTAATTTTTAGAATTTTACTGTAATTTTTAATTAATTAAATACGCAACTTTTATTTGGAGTATTTTGCACCTTATATCAATATTTTGGGGTGTCAAAATATGAGTCAATCTACCGATATTATTATATTTTTGGGATCGTGGGGCAGTGCCCGACAAAACAGTTTTTTATTTTTGTTGATAGCGGTTCCTTAAATGATATTTTATGTAGCACGGTACCCTAACATATAAACATTGCTTCAAAATCCTGGTCGTATCCTATCCTAATCTCAGCCATCGTTTCCGAAACTCACCACATGAGAAGTCTAAAGCATATCTAGACCAGCTCGCAAAATCTATTAAGTGATGCCACCAAAATCCTGTTAAAACACCCACAATGAGTTTTCAAATCAGTTGAAAATCTTACGCTCTCCTACCTCAATCTCCCTGAAAGAAGATGCGTCAGCATTACATAAAATTGAACCACCCGTAGAAATCTTGCATGTTCCCTTAAGGCAAAAATTACGGCTGAACTTGGAGAAAGAAAGTATATCTCCATTCTTTTTTATTCCCATTCACCATCACAGTACATGCAAGCTTGTTCCCAGTTTTAAATCAATTAAATGCCCTTGTACAGCCTATTCACATCTACACCTGCCTATCTACTGATTTGTATATGCGTGATCAGTGAAACCATGTGAGCAACCATAATAATAATATAAATAGAAAAAAAATGTATGACTTGCCGTGGTAGGCAAGTATCTCTGCTATATAAATAGATAAAGCTTTCCTTTCACTTGAGCCGTCCTCATTCTCACCGAAACAAAACAAATACTCTCACTTGTTGTCTTCACTTTCACCAATAATTATCTTCCATTCGAAAACACTTCCTGGAGCATGCGAGTTCAAGGTTGTCATTATCAACCGATGGAGCTTGTAAAGGGGGTAATGGATGGAGGGGTTGTTCGTGTACTTATGGCTTGAGAAGATCTGGGCGTTGGGAGAAGTGAGAGAGGGGTTCTAGTGTCTGTCTCATGTAGCTTGGGAGGAAGTATACGGTGATGAGGACTTACGTTTCGATTTGCAAATATAAACAAGCGTCAAGGTGCCAGTGTGTGTGGACTTGCTGGAGATCTCCTGGAAAGTCGCGGTAATCGGAAGAGCGAGCTATTTGCTGCAGCAAAATATTTATGCAAGGGGGAAGGCACAACGTTCGATGTGGGGTGGGAGTCTCGTATGGAAGGATGCTCAGATCTATGTTAAGCGGAGAGGAACGGGAAGTCTTTCCTGGGAAGTATCCAAACGAGTGAAATGATACAGTGGCGTATTAACAGCAAATTGGGAATGCCGGTTCTCGAATAGTTATTATGGGATATGGAGACACTGATTAAAAGGGTAATTAATTAGTCAATTCAATATTAATGATGGTTAACTATTGATATTGGTACAATATATACAAATCCTTTAAAATGTCGTATCGTGTACATTCGTAAACATATTTACGCGAAACTGGATTCATTGGGATCACAGCGAGTGAGGCCACACGCATAGACTAGTTTGATCAGAAACGGAGGCAGATGGAATTTTGTATAATTTTAAATGTTTGTTTAAAATTATATGGAACATACGCATCAACCGTCAACTGTATTTACTGGTGAGTTAATTCTCACACTTTTCTGGACTACTCTAATGTGATAAATCCATATAACATCATTTAAAATTTTATACTGTTTGGTTGGCTGCATGGGTTGCTTGTGGTTGATTTACTGGTTGCTATGAGATAGATTTATCGTCGTTAATTTATTTATTTAAATTATAATGTTATAACCATCTGTGATGTAGAGAAGGACAGTTCTGAGGGATCCGACCGGATTCCTCAAAATAACTTGTATGTTGTTTATTTATTTATTTCTGGTTGCACATGAACTGTTTGAACCCCAAAATGACGTTGAACCTGTCTTATTGTTGATGGTTGAATGGTTGTGATTGTTTGGGTAATTTTTATCAACCGACAGTATTAACTAACTGGTTGGCAGTGAGGGTTCAAATCTATCGTTTATGACACTGTTTTGCTGATAGGCAAATTGACGGAGTTTAATTTATTTCATAAATAAATTAAAGGATTTCAAGTTTTATTTTATGTGAGTCAATAAAAACCAAAGTTTATAATTATATTTACATTTAGAATCATGTTTTAGAAATATGATGATTAAGAAATTTTATAATGAATTTCTACGCAGTTTATGGACAGAAGTCAGAAACTAACCGTTGAGTTAGTAGAAAGAGAATAATTGTTTTTATAAAACAATTAACCGATGTTTTAAATTAATTAAGTTAATTAATTAATTTAAGCAGAGGAAATGAACAGAGATCAGTTAGCAGCATAACTGATGGGTACAGTTGACAGAAATCAACTGTTTAAATGTGAATTTGAAAAATGAGATTTATTTGATTTAAATTTGTAAAATCAATTATTCTAGAAATATTCGTTAAACTAAAAGAATGGAGTTAAATGTTAAGTTAATCTTCGATTAACTAAAATTGAAAACAATTATTGAATCGTTTATGGTTATTTAAGTTACATATTTTTGAATAAGTTTTTAAAAGGGATAATTATACTATTTTTATGGTTATAACAAAGTCAATTATTTTAGTGTAGTCAATATTAGAGTTGATTATCATTTTAATTGATAATTAAAGCAACGATTTTAGTTTGAATCCAACTATGAGGTAAACAACTGGCGAAAGGTTGTAGTTAAAGGTTGGTAAAGGTCTATAATCCAAATTTACACACAAAGTTTGTCCATAAGATTTGTAAGATGATATGACCGTTTCGACAAGGTTTTGTTAAGAAAATAAGTTGGATAATTTAAGACAAAATTGGAGTTTGGTAAAGATTTACTTAATGAATTAAGCAAAGCGATTATAAAGAATTTACAAAAGAAAGAAACCATTGTAAAACATATTTGTATCAAATTGGGTTAGGAAAGGTTTGCTTAATCGAGGAAATGGGATTAGCAGGTCAAGAAGGGTTCAAATACAAGAAAGGATTTACGGATCCCGACTAAATGGAAATGGGAATGATGTATCAGAATTGGGAATTACAAGCTCGTGTTTATCTTGAGGTAAAAATGTTGTCGATCAAGGTCTGAGAGGTAATTAGAATACCCCAACTTGAACGGCTTCGCTATTATCGAGAGATGATATTTGTTTGTAATGTGTAGAGAAGTGATTATCGAGATGTTTGCGGTAAATGGAATTTATCATTTATTTAAAACAAACCTTTAAAATAATGGATTAGCATCGAAAGGATTTGAATCTAATTCAAATCGTATAAACAAGTATGAAAAAGGGGTTTTACCCAAATAATGATTTTAAAAACAAGCGTTCACCTGGGAATGAGATTTAAGTGAAGTGGTTTAATCATAATAAGAAAGAGATTTTGGAAATTAAATAATTGTCGTTGATTAAATAGAAATATAACGATATGCCAAAAGAAAGGGAGAGTGTGTTTATAAGTCTATAGCGATACTTTCAAATATAAAGGGATAGGGAAAGGATTTTGGGATTATATATATATATGATGTTCGAAGATAAGGAAGATAAAAGATGTGTTTATAAAATATAGTAATATTCCTTGACAAAGGAAATTAAACGAGAGCGTTAAGTAATGTTTTCAAAGTATTGAAGCCATAAGAGTCTTGATAAGATAAAAGTTATGAAATCGATTACAAGAAATCGATGAAATGGTTTAATGAAATATTTAAACAAAGGACCTGAGCTGCCAATCCATTGAGATACACTGTCACGATTTGATAGTTAAATAATCGACTATCAAAGTTTGGCCTTTAATCGATTGTTGGTATGGAAAGACCGGGATCAAATTTATATTCGAAAACCATTCCGACCAGCAAATACGTAACGTTGAAGATGGTCGAGATGGAGCATTGAAGACCGTCGATCTTCATAAGCGGAAGAACTACTCGTTGGATTTCTAAGGGTCGCTCCCGAAGATATTCTGGCCTGTTATTCTGTCGTAATTAAAATCTTTGGATTGCAAGGACTTCTCGCCATTGATCTATAGGGTGATACCTGGGATGCGGCAGAAGAGTACCTTCGGTTCATCCTGTCCCTGGATGAATGTCTGACAAAGTATTTCCAGAAAGGTCACGTACATTGATTCCTTCAACCGTACCAAGAGTGAAAGCAGAGAAGGCAACTTCTTTTAGCTGACACGTAATGTACTGTTGTAGACGTCAATTAGTGATTTTTGATGGAACTGACGATGTGGCATTCGAAGTGAATCTGATGTGATGATAAAGCATAGCCTCGAGCCTTATCAACCAGGAAATGACAAAAATCGTACAGGCAGCATGGCTATGTGGGTCGCTCCCATTAGGGTGTATAATCACCTATCTAGAGAAATTCCTTTTGCTTCTTAAATCTATCGATGCTGTCCCTTTTCGGGAAACGGTGGTTTGAGCCCAACCGTTGGTGATATACATTCGATAACTCAAGCGAAATGAGTGGTCGGTCATGTGAGGGCCGGGTTGCAAGACGTTCTTGTTGAACCCAGTGTATTCGCCTCTAGAGATACACTATCGGCATGTGGTCCCATACCTTGTCATAGTTGGAATCCAATCTCCAATAAGCGCTAGCAGTTTTGTTTGTATACTATATATGTAGAGCTTGAGATGCAAGCGTTCTGCTAGATTATTTTTTATTTGTGGTTTGATAGACATTATTATAATATCAGAAAAGATATTGATTTCAAAAATGGTTTGGGTTATAGTAAGGTAAACACCATCCGTGTTTATGTGTGGGCTGGTCTTACAATTATCCTTTTATTTCAAAAAGATTTTCCATAGTTAAACAAGTTGTGTGTGCTGTGAATTTATCACTGAAAGTATTCCAGATTGACCCAGTGAATTTTGTTTAAATCAAATGTGCTCGGGTCAGACCGAGTATATTTACAGGTTATGTTTCGCTTGGAGTTCCAGGAGCTGGAAGCAGGAGGCTTCACTGTTAGTTATATAAAGTTATTTCCGCTGTGATTGATGTATGTTGTACTCTGATAAATGGTATGTGTATATACAGTTTCTTTTATAAAGAGATTTGTTATATTATATTTCTTCGTTCCGCTGTGAGATTCTGATGTGTTCTTCTTCTTTCTTCTATTCTAATATTTCTTTCTTTCTACTCCTTACCCTCTATATTCTTTCTAATAACGTTCCAGTATTTTCGGTGTTTGGAAGGTCGGCATGAGTTACGATAAGGGTATTTATGTCGATTTCCATGGCCGAAATCCTTGGGTCGTTACACATGGCTAGAGTTATTCGTACCAATAGCAGGCCTACATGTTAACAGTGCATGCCTAGCTATCACCTACTTTTACATCTAAAAGTGAAACCGTGAAAACAAAGTAAAAAATAAACAATTCAGGTTAATTTTCTTGGCAGCCAAACTTCTTTACCATGCTCCCTACGTAAAAGTGGCTACCACGGTTTCCTTTGCCTATATAAATCATACCTCTTCATTTTTCTCCAGTGAATGCCTTTAACTTTCTCCTTTTGAAATAATTCTACACACACCTCCTCTACTATTTATACCCTGCTTCTTCGTTATTTTTCTCTTTCTCGAGTGAGATTAGAACTGACAAAATATAGTCATTCCTTTCATAAGAGTTGCATGAGTCTCGCGCTAGAATCGAATGGGCATGTTACATGAATGTGGTGACTGCAGTGGTGAAATAAGCGCAAGGTATTCTGTATGAGGTCGGTCGATTTCATGCGTTGGAGATCGGAGTGTTTCAGTCGGAGTAGTGGTACTCCAAAAGGGTTTAAGGATGACTACTGCAAACAAAGCAGTAACTAAATGAAAGGATTGTTGTCGCAGTTCAAGGGGGTGCGAGGTCGAGTATAGGACGGGCACGAGAAGTGGACGTGGAGACTAGAGGCGGGGGTTTCTGATGATCATCAAGCGGTGCTCCGGTAGTCCAAGCACTGTGTAGTTTACAGTTGAAGTATGCGGAGCAGTAAGGGGGCAAACTCGGATCTTTCTTTGTGGTGACTGGGCTCGTCTGTGTTACGGATATAGATCGAGATGCAGAGGAAGTCCGAGCTTCGGGCGAAGGTCAGTAAGAGCGCAATGCTTGGTTCGGTGGTTTTTGAGGGTACTTCGGTGGGGTGTTGGGACTCGCGTGGTAGCGCAGATGTATAAATGAGAAAGGGGCTTGGGAATGAAGTTGCGTGAGGAATTAAGGTTGGCAGGTACAGAAAAACTGGGAAAAAGGAAATCGCAGCATCAGATAATTAAAAGAAGAGAGTGAGGCGAGTTTGGGTTTAAAGGGGATGTGGGCTTGAAGCATTGTGTTAGGCCGCACTGGGCTTTAAAGAATAAAATAAAAAGAAAAAAAATATGGATGATGGGAACAAAAATGGAATATGGGGTAGGTGGAATTGCAACTTGAATCAGTGGGCTGGTGCATTTGAAAAATAGAAGTGAGTAGGAAAGAATTCAAGGGGAAAGAAACAATGGAACTGGAACGAATCAAATAGGAAGTGATGGAGGTTTTCATGTGAGGAGGAAATATCCTGCACAGCTAACATGCAGATCAAAGGCTAGGGATTTGGGGAGCTTCCGTTATAGGCTTGGCAAGGGAATTTGGACAGGTGAATTAACGTTGGCAGTATGGAAGGGTAAGGCCCATTCAAAAACTAAAAATGAAGTTTTTAATTTAATTTTAATTGTTTTGAAAACTAACTAGTATTACATCTCGCATATTTTGGAACGGTTAAACTCGTTGTGATTGAACAGACATAGGCTATCAGATGGAGCCGATCTGGTCAGCGCTGGAAGCCACTATAATTTTTAATCAAATTAAACAATTGTTTAATTTAATTAGACTAAGCCCTTTAATCAACCGGAATAAATCAAGGTGAGTTAAACTCACTTAGTTCTCCCATTTATAATTTTTATAAGTCGGGTTTATTATTTATATGCCATGTTTGCTAAGTTTTGGTTGATTTGATAATTGTTTGGATGGTTGTGAAATATTTAATATCTATTATTTAAATTAAACGGTTGTTTAATTTAAATAAAATGACATCATTATCTTTAACGATTATTTCCAATAGAAGTAACTTACCTTGTTGGTTATGTTTATAATAATACAAACGTATTTAAACTAAATTGGATGCTTGAATTATTATTGGTAGACCACTATGAGTTGAATTGATTATTTATCTGCATATGATCATTAGATGAACCGTTTAACCCATGTGATTGGATTATTGATTGGATTGCTGATTATTGAATCCAAATTCAACATTTGTTTCGATGGGTGGTATTGGTTAAGAAAAAAAGAAAAATATTAGATGGCCAAAATACAAACTGTTTTATAAAGATTGATTTACTATCAGTTAATTCAATAGAAATGAAGTTATGAAATATATTTTGTAACTAAATATAGATTTTTAAATATAGTATTTTAAACAAAGTTTATAAAAAGGAAATAAACCAACCATATATTGTTTGTTTTAACCACAAATCACCATTTTTGTACCAAAATTTTACCGTGTGCGAAGCACATGCCTCATCTAAATTATTTATAAAACTAATTATTTTATACCATGTGTGAAGCACATGCCTCATCTAAATTTTTAAATGATTTATAAAACTAATTATTATACTAATATGGATAAGCAAGTGAGCGAGGATTAATGTAATGATTAATAATTGAGATTAGTGATTTTAAGAAAATAATTAGAATGGAATTATATTGAATCAATGATTATTTATTAAAAAATAAACGAAGAAAATGAGACTATTTAAATTAATAACAATATTTATTAATTTAAATGGAGAGAAGAGTTAGAGTTGATCAACGAATTAATCATGTTTTAAAATTTACCAAGCCAACTATTTTAATGGAGACTAGTTATTAATTTGTGACGATTAATCTAATAAAATAATTCAGTGAAATGTGTTTAACTTCATTAAAATTAAAAAGGAATATTTAATTCAGTTAATGGTAAAGTAAATTAATAATAAGGAATCTCTTCTTAAATGAAGTTTATTTAAGTAAGTAATCAAAGTAAGAAATGAAATATAATTGAATTTTTCAATGTGCGTTTATGAACGGGTTTATATTTATACCAAGTTTGGTAAATGAAGTTACAAAGTGATTTTTAAGCCAATACGATAAGCTTAAATATATGTGACTCAATATTTGAATTAAGTAAAATAAATCGAGGTGGATAAGAGTTTTATATTAAACCCGTGTGTGTAAACGAGTTTGTAAAGAGATGAAAAGTTAAAGCATTAATTTTAAATTAACCTTATTTAATAATGGTATTAAGTAAAATGGATGGATTTTGAAATAAGATTTCCTAAGGGAAACGATTAAAAGGTTTAGATAAAGATTATTGTAATGCAATTTGGTAAAGGATCGGGTAGTAGGATTTGTAATAAAATACGGGTCATTAAACAAATAGTTTGAAGAAGTTAAAGTTTAAAACCTAAGGTTTTCTCAATCATGTACTAAATCAACGAATTTATTAATAGTACATTTTAAAAGGAGATTTCAGAAGTAAGAAGGTTTTATGAAACCATTAGTTAAATAAAATAGTGAAGAGATATTTGTTGGCATTGGAGTGAATATGGGTTTTTGTATTACAATTGATATCTATCTTAAGATATGAACGTTGTTGATCAAGGTCTGAGAGGTAATTATAATACCCCAACTTGAACGACTTCAGGATTATCGAGGGAGGATATTAGTTGTAAGGGTGAAGATAAATAAATTATGAGAATAATAGTGTAACGTTATTTGGAGAATTTGGGAAATATATAGGATGGGATTCTGAAATAAAAGGAAAAGGGCTTGAGAATATGAAATGGGATCTCCAAGATAAAGAAAAAAGGGGATTTGTGCAAATATAACGATATTTTCAAATATAAGGCAATGACATTTTGAATGGGTTTATTCAAAAAGATAAGTGACAAATTTTGGTGCTCAAATAACGAAGCAAAGGAGATTTAGTAACAATTACTGCACAAATAATAAGTTGAATCGATATGATGATAAGTAATGCGTGTTAATGTTTTGAAATGATAGTTAACGGGGAATCAGATATGACTTTCCAAGCATATAAATAAAGTGAGTTGAGAATACTTATATATATTAAAACTAATATATTATCTTTGGTATTACAACTGATATATTATTTTAACGGCCAAGTGATGTTGTGCAATAAACCATAGGATTGATTTTATTTTTATTGTTTATTTTGATAGTTAAATAACCGACTATCAAAATCATCCCCAATGCACTGTTGGTACGGAAAGATCGGGATCGAATTTATATTCGAAAACCATTCTGACCAATAAATACGAATACGTCGAAGATGCTGATCTAAATGGATCAATTGAAGACCGTAGATCCTCATAAAAAGGAAGAGTTACTTACAATCTCTAGTTTATCCCTAGAGGTATACTATGATATTATCGTGGATGTAACGACCAGAAAATCGCCCTTGCGGGAAATCGCTGGATATGCTTACTTTGGACTACAACACATCGGAACAACAACAGCAGACTTTTATAAGCATTATAATAATGTTACATCAGAGTACAGAATATCAGAGTACATCGAATAAAATTACAGCGGAAGATAAATTACAATATTTTAATACATTAAACAGTGGAAGACTTCTATGCTCTGGACCCAGCTTTAGGCTTCGATCCAGAATCCTGCTCAAGAGATAAATATCTGCAAAAAGCTACTCGACTGCCCATGTGGAAAAGAGGGCACCCGAGTTTGCAAAGATTGAAACAAACAACGGGTCAGTCATGGGACTATGTGAGAATTCTTAACTAATTTCACTAATAATAATAAGACAAATCCAAGGACCACGCCGCTAACGCGGAAAGGGTTTACTCCAATGGATTGTCGTGCATAAATTAAAGTAAATCGTTAAACAACGCAATGCTTTTTTTGGAAAAATGAAACCATCATAAGACTCAAGTCCCATCACACAATGCAACACAAACCAGAGGATAGAGTTTTACCTTATAATGGTCAAACATGCTTGGTACGATAAAAGCGAATTTAATATTATTATTAGTGTATATACGTTTCAAAAACATTTCAAAGTAAATGTATCAATCCTAGGAAGCATAGCTACCACATACTATGCCTCCATACTAGTAATACAATCAAAACCGCATGAGGACTTATTGGAAATTGGGTTTCCAACATGAGTCAAGGCTAGGGAGGAGCTCCTTACCGATTCGAGACACTCTAGCTAATGTCTCAGGATCCCCTGCAGTGAACCCTTGGAAAGCTGCAGGGCCGGTCCACACATACAGCTTCGTGGATTGGCAATTCCTGAAAACACGTTTCCCGGTCCTATAGGACCTATCATCCGAGGTGCCTCATTCCATCATCCACATAAGTAAAACATCAGCCAGTTTAAGCACTGACACTACTTCTAGCTAGAAAGAAACGTGCTGCTCTCCCTGTGTTCCCTTCTCCCGTTTTAGACTCAACCGGGTTGTGAGGCTCGCGAAGTAACGTTATAACCACAAGGCCTTCTTTTCAACAAAGTCTTGATCATCTTCATCTTGGCGTGCCACGTTGAAAATTCACGCCATGCGATTGATAACTATTAATACACAACCTCTAAGGGCGTTAAGCATGAGAATAAATTCTCCGCCGCCAACGGTCATATATTAATAGAAATCAATTTACATAGAACAAAATTCAACGTCAGACACACATTCCATTTATAAACTTATGCTCTAGGTCTGAGCGAAAGCCAAATCCATACAAATCAACACTACGTCCGGATAACTACCATCTTAGCCCTGTCTTGGGAGCAAATCAATCAAGGTCCTCAACACTAGCTACCCATTCGATGTGAAGATCGTCGGTCTTGAATCGCCGTCTTCAATTCCTCCATTTAAAACGTCGTATGATTATTTGAAATGACTATAACTCGGTCTTTTCAAATAATCTTTGCATAATTATCATTTAAATTATTTCATAACGTTATTACTTATCACTATTTTTATTTTGATAAAAGTAGTTCATTTGCATTTCAACGACATTACAGGTCATTAACATATAAGGGTATTAAATCAACCAAACCAACAGCACAAAATCATGTTCTTATCATACAATGATGTAATGTGACATGTTTATATCAAGATATCATGTTATATAAACAGTTCAATTCCCTTCCCTCATTTTATTTGTTAAAAAACCACAACTAAAATGTAACTTTCAATTCATTTAATGCATAGAAAATGTCATTTACAAACATTTCTTTTTCTTATTTATTTTCACCATATGTGATAAGTTTACTTTTCCCTATTCTTATTTATTTACCTAAATGTAAATAAATGTTATCTTTCACTACTACATATTCTATTTACATGAGAATGTAAATGAAAGTGTCATCTAAAATAATTCTTTTTATTTACATAAGAAAATGTAAATTTCTATTTCATATTTTATTTACATTTTTTAATTACATTGAAAAATGTAAATTCTTTAATTCCTTTTCTGTACATTGAAAAATGTAAATTCTTTTATTTCTACTCTCTTATTGTCCCTAGAATGACAATAAAAATACTCCTTTTATTTTAATCTCTTTATTTAATATCAATAAAAAAGTCGCTTTACATTTATTCTTTTCATTTGCATAAAAAGGTAAATAAAAATATAACCTTTTAATTCTAATCTTTTTATTGTCTCTATTTTGACAATAAAAATATTACATTAAATTCTACCCTTTTTGGTTACATCTAAAATGTGAATTTAAAATACCTCTTTTAATCTAATCTTTTTATTTACACCTAGAATGTAAATAAAAATGTTACTTTGATTCAATTCTTTATTTACATCAAAATATGCAAATAAAAATGTACTTAATATATTCATTTTTTTATATATATTATTTGCAACTAATTTGCAAATAAAAGTATGCTTAATTTTCTATGGTTTTTATTTGTGTATAAAAAGGCAAATAAAAATGTACTTCTAAATTTCATGTCTTTTATTCACATCTAAAATGTGAATAAAATATTCTTTATAAATTCATGTCTTTTATTCACATCTAAATGTGAATAAAATATACTTCTTTATTCATCTCTTTTCTATCCCTTAATTACATTATGTAAAAATGTAACTTTTTATCTTCTCTAATAACATAAAGGTGTAATCTTTCATTTTCCTTTTATTTACATATAAAATGTAATCATTCATTTTCATTCCTTTGTTACATTATAGAAAAGTAAAATCTTTCTATTCTTTCAAATGACAACAAGTAAATTTGGTTTCATTCTTTTAATTGACAAAAATGTAAGTTTTTTTTTTCTTTTACTTGAACCAAAAATGTAAGTTGTGGTTTTCATCCTTTTTATTTGACCAAAATGTAAATTTTGTTTTTCATACCTTTTACTTGACCAAAATGTAAATTTTGGTTTTCACCTAAATTAATTAGACAAATATGTTTTCTATGTAATCCAATGACAAATAAAAGAATATTTTATTTGCATAAGCTTTCTATGCATTATAATGACAACTAAAGGACATTTATTTGTATGTAAATTTCTATTTTAACTTAACAAATAAAATGAAAATTTTATTTGTTAACCATTTCTACTTAACAAAAATGATATTTTTGTTAAATCTATTTTATTTCAACAAAAATGATTCTTATTACAATAAAATGAAAACCTTATTGTCTACTCTTTTTCTAATGGTTCATATTTCACTAAAAATAAAAAAAATTATTGACTATTCTTTTCTCATGATTCAGATTAACATAAAAATATAACTTTATGTCGCATCATTTCTAGCATTTCACATTAACATAAAAGAATATTTTATGTTAAATAATTTCTAATATTTCAACAAAAAAAAGCTTTGTTTGTCGTCAATTATAAGACAACAAAATATATAAAGGTGATATATTTTGTCTACTTAACATTTTATAACTACATTGTTATTTTAATCAATATTAACATTTTATACCTAAAATGTTAAAGAACATTTTGTTTTACATACCTTTCTATTTAACAAAATAAATACTTTGTTTTACATACTTTTCTATTTAACAAATTAAATACTTTGTTTTACATATTTTTATTTAACAAAATAAATACTTTGTTTTACATATAACATGTAAATAAAAACGAGTTTACAAATTTTGCCTTTTTATTTACACATAGGATATAAATAAAAATGAATAAAACAAGTTTGTCTTTTTATTTACACATGTAGTGTAAATCAGAATATATAAAACAATTTTAATGTCCCTAAATAAACACAGTCTATATAATATTTTAATTGGATTAAAATTTTCTGATCTAATCCGATTTACAGTCAAGTCACTATTTTTTAATTGGATTAAAATTCTAGTTTAATCTAATATATAGAACACGATGATTTTTATCGGATTCATATAGATCTAGATCGTACGATAACAGCTCTAAACAATACAATGCAATACAATTCATCAGAACACAAGCAAAATTCATCACAACACAGATCTAAATAAATAACATACATATAATTATTTAACAACGATAGAACAATTAATTAAATTAATTAAATTGTAAAAATCATAGATTCTCACATCGATTTGGCTGAAAATTCAAAGTGCTCCGTTTCAGATTTGGTCAGCGCCATCGCGAAGATCTTGAATTTCTGATACCAGCTCTTCTGACGATTCGTAAAACGGACCTCGCACGAAGAAGTTACGGATTTTTAAAGTTTGGATAAATTAAATATTTAATAAAATAAAAAAACCTTCTTCCTTCAGAAACCACCGTCCCCCCCGTACCCATCGTCGTCGATCCCTTCAGGCCGACGCCAAACCCAAACCCGACCACCGGACCCCGATCCAAAGCAGCCACCCGAACCACCGTGCTACCGCCGACCGACCTGGTGGTTCCCATCGCCGGAAATCCGCCCCTGACCGCCGCCTCATTGTCACCAAATTCCGGCTGCCACGCTCCACTAAATTCTATCATCCCCGTACCGATTGAAAGCTCTTGAAAAACTCTTTGATTTGATATATAGTTTGCAAATTATCGTCGAGCGGATTGGATGATTTTAGCATTTGAAATCGGGATGTTTCTGGCCTTCGAAAACCACAGGCGGCGGCTCCATTTCTAGGGTTTTATTTCATTTTTTATTAATTTTGTAATAACCCGGAAAATGTGAACCAGTTTAAAATTTTTAAATTCGGTTATTAACAAGAAATTTGAATGATTAAAATAGCCTATTCCCGTAAAATATAGAATATTTCAATAAATTAGGGAGTTAAGAAATAGTAAGTCAGTTTGAAAATTGATATTTTGCATATGGCCTCAGAATTCGACGAAACCACTTTTGTCGGGTCCGGGATGTCAAACTATTGCTAGGTTTCAAATTTCATAATTTTTCGAATCAATATGTGAGCGTGGCAAAAGAAAACGCGTTTGACCAGTTTCTATTGAATTTAATCGACTGGAAATTGGCCATTTTTCAAACGGTCTCAGAATTCGACGAAACTAGTTTTGTTAGGACCGTATCGTCAATACGAAACTAGAAAATATTTTTCTGGAATTTTTCTAGTTAGTATGTGACCCCGGTAATTTGAAATGTACGTTTAAAATTCAATATAAGGATTTAAATTGTAAATTCAACGGAAACTGATTGTAACGATCAAACCAGCTTGCGATATATATCCCATTGTGTTCGGAATGGGGGTAAAACGCTATGGACGACAGGCGGTGGACCTCGTTTCGAGATCGTATGTAAAAGTCAACCCTTGTGCATAATTTAATAATTAAATAATAAAATAAAAAAAAAAAAACCCTACCATCTCCTCCTTTTCATATCTGTTTGGCCCTCCCCCCGATCAGTTATTTATAAAACGAAAAAAAAAAAAAAAAAGACCTAACCCTAAAAGTATCGCGCCGCCGCCCCTTAGCTCGAGCCGCCGACGAACCCATCGCCGACGAACCCACGCCAGATCGCCCCACCACCCTCGCAACTTCCTCCCTCCAGGCTACGGGACTCGAGACGAAATCGAAGCAACTCCGAAACCACCGCCGCGACAACCTCGACAACTCCGAACGCCGCCTCAGAACCGCCGACTCCCTCCTCCTCCCATTCGAAGCTCGGTGAGCGTTTAATTTAATTTAATTCTATTTTTGCTTTTTGTTTTTGTTTTACAGTGAATGTATTAAACTGTTTTTTTTTATATATGAATTATAAAACTGATTTTTGTTTTAAGTTTTTAAAAACAGAAATTTTTTAAAAGGATTTTAAAACAGAGTTTTAAAAGAAGTTAAAACAGAAATTTTTAAAAGGATTTTAAAACAGAGTTTTAAAAGAAGTTAAAGCAGAATTTAAAAAAAAAAGAATTTTTAAAACAGAAAGTTTTAAAAGAAGCATAAACAGAAATTTTTTAAAAGGATTTTAAAACAGAGTTTTAAAAGAAGTTAAAACAGAAATTTTTAAAAGGATTTTAAAACTGTTTTTAAAAAGAAATCAAAAACTGATTTTTAAAAAAAGGAGAAATCAAAAACTGTTTTTAAAAAGAAATCAAAAACTGCATTTGAAGAAGGCAAAACTGCATTTTTGATAGAAGGCAAAACTGCATTTTTGATAGAAGGCAAAACTGCATTTTTAAGAATAGAAAAACTGCATTTTTTAATAAGAGAAAAACTGCATTTTTAAGAATAGAAAAACTGCATTTTTAATAAGAGTAAAACTGCATTTTTAATAAAAGAAAAACTGCATTAAAGAATAAAGAAAAAACTGCATTTTTGATAGATGGAAAAAAACTGCGTTTTCAAAAGAGTTAAAACTGGATTTTTAGAAAAAAGAAAGGGAAACTGATTTTAAAAATGAATTTAAAAACTGATTTTTATGAAGAAAGAAAAACTGATTTTTTCTAAAAAGGCAAAACTGTTTTTAAAAGAAATTGAAAAAAAAAACTGCATTTTTAAAAGAATAGAAAAAAACTGCATTTTTCTAAAAGGAAAAAAAACTGCATTTTTGAAAGAATAATAAAAATATAATCTTTATATTTAATAGCGAAGTCAAAGTGCAATCTTTATATATTGAATAACATAGTGAAATTCGATTTTTACCTATGTAGAGGATACAGTCAACGAAAGCAACAAGAAGGACAAGTAGGCGAAGTTTCTATTAAGGAAATCAATCGTGTGAGTGGATAGCTATTGGTGAGGATTTCTCACTCTTCAACTCCTTTTTATAAATATTATATATGAGTTGAAAATGAACTGCTATATATAAATATCTAAATATATATATATATACGCCCCTCGTCCACAAACCATGGACGATATTTATTGGTTGGAATTGATTGATTGTTTGGGATTGTTTGTGATGATATTGGTTGATTGCGGTTGAAAAATACCCAATTGTGATTGGAAAATATTTGGTTGAAACCACATAGGATTAGTTTGTGGAAATGAAAAAAATATAAACATGCCGCCTGCGTGCGAATTAGATGCATGATTCCCATTGTCAAAAACCGCGAGGTTTTAAGGTAGAGCGAGGAGCCGTACTAGGGACGGTGCCGGTGTAACTACCCTGCCGTTATGCTGCCGAAATTTTGAATAATATTCTTGTGTTTGAATTATTTTCATATGCTTAAACTATATTTATTCATTGTATAGAAAACATTCATGTGTTGAATTGCTATTCATTCGTTGTTTAGAAATTCATGTGTTGAATGATATTCATATTTTGAAATAAACAATTAGATAATAAAAATCACATTTTTATCTATATATAGAAACTATAGAAAACATTCATGTGTTGAATTGCTATTCATTCGTTGTTTAGAAATTCATGTGTTGAATGATATTCATATTTTGAAATAAACCGTTCGATAATAAAAATCACATTTTTATCTATATATAGAAACTATAGAAAACATTCATGTGTTGAATTGCTATTCATTCGTTGTTTAGAAATTCATGTGTTGAATGATATTCATATTTTGAAATAAACTGTTAGATAATAAAAATCACATTTTTATCTATATATAGAAACTATAGAAAACATTCATGTGTTGAATTGCTATTCATTCGTTGTTTAGAAATTCATGTGTTGAATGATATTCATATTTTTAAATAAACTGTTAGATAATAAAAATCACCTTTTATTGACTATATGAACTGTGTAAAATAATCTCGTCTTAAAAGAAATTGCTTTATGATAAAAATCCCATTTTTATCACCAACTTGAACTATATAGAAGAATAGTGTTTTGAAATGAATTGTTTTACAATAAAAATCACATTTTTATTGTAAGCACCTAATCGTTGAAATGTGAAGTGTTGAAAATAGCCACTTGTTCAAAATAAACATATATGAGTTGAAATATTCATTAATTAGCTAATGAAATGATTTGCACCTATTTATGTAACATTAGGATGAATGGTGTTTTTAAACCAAACAGAAATCAAATATGAAGTTGAATAGAAAATGATAATTGACAAGAACTGTATATATATGTACCTGCATATTTATTGAACAGGTTATAGCAAAGGGGCTAGAGAAGAGGAATAAAATTTGTGCCCGACAAATAGGTACACATTTACTGATTTGTTTGGGTGATGATTTTGAGCCTATTGGCTAGCCGCTTGGCTTTTTCTTTTTCTTTTTGAGATTAGAAGGACCGGGACGCTATTTGCGATTTCCCGATGCCCCCGGTACAGGGGAGGTTATGGCGAAATTTTTCCAAAATTTAGGGAGTTAGAAAAATATTTGAAGTGAAAACGATATAGAAATCGTCGAATGAACTATATTTATATAAACATATAAATATAAATAAAATTAAAACGAAACGAGGCCGTGCAGTTCGTATTTTGAAACCGTGATTTCAAACGACTAGTGCGGGAAATCCGACCATTGAATTTTCCCGAAACCCCAACCGTCGGGTTCGCCTTGGAATAATCTTTCCAACGGCACCAACCTTGTAAAAATCCAACGGTTGGATTGTCTGAAATGTTTAATTCAAAATTAGGGAAAAACAGCGCCAGAAACGATTATATTTATATATATATATAAATATAATTTAATTTAATTGAATAACGACGCTGCAGTTCGTAAATTGAAACCGTAACTTCAAACGACTAGTGTGGGAGATCCGACCGTCGGATTCTCACGAAACTGGAACCGTTGGGTTCGCTTTGGGAATATCTTCCCACTGATGTAAAATTTGTGAAGATCCAACGGTTAGATTTTCCGATATGTGTAAAACAAATTAAGGGAAAAACAGCGCCAGTGACACGAAACGACCTGAAACGTCGTTTAATTAAATATGGCCATTTTTAAATAAATAAAAATGGCGAAAAATCGTTATAAAATATTATAAGCAACATAGGTTGCATATAAACCAGTTGGGCTTGAATTGTTTGATATTTGATGGTTGTATGTGTATGACATGAAAATAACACTAAATAACTGAAAGATGGATGTCGAATAATATAACCATATAAAGAATCGATTTAAATTCTAATGACGTGAGTTATTTGAAAAGGCCGAGTTAACCCTCATTTCAAGTAATTCATCGAGCGATTCGAATTGGAAGATGCAAAGACGATTCAAGACCGACGATCTTCATATCGGTTGGATGGGCGCTACTGAGGTTCCTAACCGGAGTAGCTACCGGAAAGGGACGGAAGTAGTAGCCGTCTGAACGTGTATGTTGATTGGACGGATATACGAGGAATTTGACGCCTCCGGTTTCGTTCAGACCCAGGACGGACTTGTAAATGGACTGTGTGTCTGACATTGGATTTTGTTCTATACTGCTTGATCTCTGTTAAATATATATCTGTTTGGCGGCGGAGAATTTATTCTTTTGCTTAACGCCCTTCTCTGAGACGTACGAGCTTAGAGGTTATATATCGATGGAAATCAATCGTATGGAGTGGACTGCCTATGTGGCATGCCAAGTTGCTGTGATCAAGGCTTCTGTTGCAAAGCAAAGTCTTGTGGATGATGATCAAAGCAAGGCCTACGTGGCCTAGCTTTGTGTATTTCGTAGATTCGCGAACCTCACACCCCGGTATGAGTTAAAAACGGGATACGGACCGCTGGGAGAGCACGACGTTTCTTTCTAGTTATGGTGGTGTCAGCGACTTACCAGCCCTGACATATATATCTACTTTTCACCTTTGTGGTTGTTGGAATGCGAGGCGCCTCGATTATAGGTCTGTAAGGACCGGGAAACGTGTGTTCAGGCATAATTAATCCTCTAACGTAAGTGAGGACCGGCCCAGCCGAATCCAGGGGTTACCCAGTGTGCGTAATCCTGAGGCATTTGCTAGAGTGTCTCGAAGCGGAGAGGAGCTTGCCCCTTGCCTCTACTCATGACGGAAATCCAATCTCCAATACGAAATAACGGGCTTGATTGTAGAACTAGTATGGTGACATAGTATATGGTAGCTATGCCGCCTATGATTGATATTTATGATGCTATTCGTTTTTGAAACATATATGCACTAGTAATAATATCAAATGATTTCTCTTTATACGTATCAAGCATATTTGGCTATTATAAGGTAAAACTCTATCCTCCGGCTTGCGTTGCATTGTGTGATGGGACCTGAGTCTTATAATAGCTTCATTCTTTCTAAAAGCATTGCGTTGTCTTAAAAAGAATTTACTTTGTTTTAAATGCACTAGCAATCACTGGAGTAAACCCGTTCCGCGAAAGTGGCGTGGTCCTATGATTTGCTATTTACTATTGTTTAACTGTTAAATGGATTCCTCATACCAGTCCCTATGACTGACTCGTTGTTTGTTTCACTTTGCAAACGCGGGTGCCCTTATTTTCGCACGGGCAGCCTAGTACACAGGTGACAGGTGATTTTTGGTTATGCACTGCTGCATAGCATGCACTTTTGGCTCATGGCGAGGCTGACTTCATAGAGACGACTTAGATATTTTCCGCCATTCCTGTATTTATGTTTATGATTCCGCCACTGGCGATGCAGACTGATTTACTTTCCGTATTTTTGACTATATGTATATGTATTCCGCCTTCGGCGATGTAGACTGATACTCTTATTATGTCACTGCATGTATGTATTCCGCCTCTGGCGATGATGACTGATCACTTCCTTTTCTTTTTACTAAGTGTATCCCCACGTTATGCTATTCTGATATTCCTACATGTTGTGATTCCGCTGTCATATCCATGTAAAATTATTTTATTTATTGTTTCTGCTATTATCTGTACTCTGCTATGATGATTAATGTGTTATTTCCTAATGATTATCCTTAATACCGCCCCTCGGATTTTGGGATCGTCACAGTTGGTATCAGAGCTTTGGTTAACCTTAGTTCCGGGATCTAACACATTAAACACCTCGTCAGAATAGAATCAGTAGTGTTCTAATGCGAGTAGCTCATTAGAGATAGGATTAGCAATATCCTAGAATGAGCTAAACAGATTAGCAAAACAATTTGATCAGTACATCATCATTATCTTTCCTTGTATTTCCTTGCTTTATCATTTATGAAAATTATCAAATCTGTGAGCTTGACTCTTTTCTTGCTTATACAGTATTCTTAGATGGCTACACGAGCAGCAGCAGCCAGAGGAGGCCGTGGAGGCCGAGGAGATGCAGCAGGAGGACGGGGGAATATCCCCGTAGCTGCAGAGGCCCCTATTATTCAGGCACCAGCACCAGAAGACTTTGAGCTGGACAAAGTGGCAAAGAGATACCGAAATCTTGGAGGGAAACCTTTTACAGGCACAGGCACAGTGACTGAAGCTATCGCTTGGCTGAAGACCTGCGAGAAAATCTTCGAAGGTATGGGCATGGGAACTAACAACAAAGCCCGACTTGGCATTTGGCTTCTTCAGGAAGAGGCAGAGTTGTGGTGGGATGCCATTACTTCTGGAGATGCAGCTGGTACTATCCGAACATGGGAACAGTTCAGGACTTTATTCAATGAGAAGTTTGTGCCAGAACAAGCTCTTGAGAGGATGCGGGAGCAATTTGCTAATCTCCAGCAGGGAGACCTCTCAATTCAAGACTATCTGAATAAGTTCACTCAGCTATCGCGCTATGCCCCAGAGTTGGTTTTAACCGACAAAGCGAAGAATAAGAGATTCATTTTTGGGCTGAAGCGCAAATATCATGATAGGGCTATGAGCAACATAAAACTTTCTTTTACAGAGCTCGTAGAGATGGCTTGCAACTACGAGGACCTGGATGAGAGGCATACTAGCCAAGACCGCGCTAAGAGCCAAGCAGGGATTAAGCGCAAGACTTCAACTGACCAACCTGAATCTAGCATCACCGCGGCCGCGACTCAAAAACCCGCAAAGATCCCAAAAGGCAACTGCTACAATTGCGGGAAGCCCGGCCATTTCTCTAATGTATGCAAAGCCCCAAAGAAGCCAAGGGCCAGTGACTCAGTTGAATGCTACAATTGCCACAAGAAGGGGCACTACAGCAATAAGTGTCCTTTGAAGAAGAGCGCACAAGTGGCCCATGTATATGACGGGAATACCCCGCCAGCTATCACCGACGGCTCAGGTAAACCCGATGTCTTGGGAGGTACCCTTACTATTAAAAATATTCCTGTTTCTGTACTTTTTGATACCGGTGCATCTCGTAGCTTTATTTCTGGTAAAATTGTTCATAAGTTAAAATTGAAACAAAGAATTCTAAAGGAACCGATTAAAGTTCAAAACCCGATAGGAGGTTCTGTTAGTCTCAGTATATACTGCAAAGTGCCTATCTCTTATTCACGTTACAAGTTTCCCATCCACTTAATTGTCATGGATTTATCAGAATTCGATGTTATTCTTGGTTTAGAATGGTTAACAAAATATAAGGCCGAAGTTAGATGTGCCGAGAGAATCGTTAAAGTTGAAACGAAGCTTGGACCTATATATATACCCTGCCATGGTTCAGAAATTAATAGAACAGAATTCTGGGCTTCTTTAGAAATTACTCCCCCTTCGATAGAAAAGATACCGGTCGTGAAAAATTATGCAGATGTGTTTGAAGAAGTAGAGAACTTACCACCGCAAAGAGAAATTGAATTTAGAATTGATCTAATTCCGAATGCTCGACCAGTAGTTCATCCAATAAGAAGAATGGCCCCGAAAGAAAAAGAAGAGCTAAGTAGCCAAACCCGAGAATTACTTTGGAAAGGTCTGATCAGACCAAGCTTTTCAGCATGGGGAGCCGCAGTAGTATTTGTCCCTAAATCAGACGGTACTCTAAGACTTTGCGTCGATTACAGGGATCTCAACAAACAAACACTGAAGAACAAATATCCTTTGCCCCGAATAGACGATCTGTTAGATCAATTAAATGGAGCAACCGTATTCTCCAGAATGGACCTAGCTACAGGTTTCCACCAATTGCGTATAGCCGAAGACTGTGTTCCTTTGACAGCCTTCAGGGGTCCCGATCTATTCTACGAATGGTTAGTAATGCCGTTCGGCTTGTGCAACGCTCCGGCATACTTCGTTGATCTTATGAACAGAGTGTTCCGTGGTGTGTTGAATAAATTTGTTCTAGTCTTCATCGATGACATTCTAATCTACTCTAAGTCGGAAGAAGAACATGCAAGACATTTAGAACAAGTGTTGGAAATTCTAGGAAGAAATGTTTTGAAAGCTAAATTCTCTAAGTGTGTCTTCTGGCAGAATGAAGTTAAATTCCTTGGCCACGTCGTATCAAAAGAAGGAATTGCTGTAGACCCAAGCAAAATAACAGCGATTCAGAACTGGAAACAACCTACTACACCCACTGAAGTTCGAAGTTTCCTTGGATTAGCTAGTTACTATCGGAAATTCGTTCAGGATTTTTCAAAGATATCAGGAGTTTTGACAAAGCTTACAAAGAAGCATGAGAAATTCAAATGGACTCCCGAATGTGAAGAAGCTTTCCAGGAGCTGAAACTGAAGTTGACAACCGCTCCGATATTGACAATAATAGAAGGTAACCAAGACTTGACAGTATGGACTGATGCTTCTATTAGAGGGCTAGGAGCAGTGTTAATGCAAAAAGGCCAAGTGATCGCATATGCCAGTCGTCAACTAAAGCCACATGAAAGAAACTATGCTACTCATGATCTTGAGTTATTAGCTATCGTGTTTGCTTTAAGAATATGGAGGCATTATCTATTGGGCGAGAAATTCGAACTGTACACCGATCATCAATCCTTGAAATACCTGTTCACCCAGAAAGATTTAAACCTGAGGCAACAGCGTTGGTTAGAATTCCTTGCAGCATACGATTTTGAAATTATATACACTCCAGGGAAAGCCAATGTTGTAGCAGATGCGCTCAGCAGGAAAAATGAAATCATTGCCAGTTTTATCATTACTTCTTCCTTACAAGATAAGATTGCTATTCTTCAGAAAGACGATGAATTTATTCAAAGAATCAGTCAAAGAATCAAAGAAGGTGAATCCACAAGTTTTAGACTCGATGACAAGGGAGTTCTAAGATTAAAAGGTAGAATCTGCGTCCCAAACCTTCCCGAGCTCAGAAGATAAATACTTGATGAGTGCCACAAATCCAAATTAAGTATCCATCCCGGTGTGAGCAAAATGTATAACGATATTAAACGCACATTCTGGTGGAGGTCAATGAAGAGAGATATCTCATTATATGTTAGCAGATGCTCCACTTGCCAACTAGTCAAGAGTGATCAGCAGAAATTGGCTGGATTATTACAACCACTGGAAATTCCAGGTTGGAAGTGGGAACAAATCTCGATGGATTTTATCGATGGCTTGCCTCGGACTAGAAAAGGAAACGACAGTATATGGGTGATCGTAGATCGCTTCACGAAGACTGCCCATTTTATCCCTGTCCGATCCAACAGAACGGCTCAAAGTCTGACACAAATTTACTTCAAAGAAATTGTTAAACTTCATGGGGTACCGCTCAGTATAGTCAGCGATAGAGATCCCCTGTTCACTAGCAAATTCTGGGAAGCATTCCAAGGAGAATTGGGAACCAAATTAAATCTAAGCACCGCTTATCATCCTCAGACAGATGGCCAAACTGAGCGGGTGAATAGAATTTTAGAAGATTTGTTGCGGGCTTGCGTTATTGATTTTGGAGGCTCATGGGAAGATCATTTACATTTAGCAGAATTCTCTTACAACAATAGCTATCAAGCAAGTTTGGGAATGTCCCCATTTGAAGCACTATACGGTAGACCGTGCAGATCTCCCGCATGTTGGGTAGAACCTGGCAACAGACTAGTGTTAGGGCCCGATATGATTCAAGAAGCATCGGATAAAGTCGATTCCATTAAGAAGAGATTAAAAACCGCACAGAGCCGACAGAAAAGTTATGCTGATGCGAGAAGAAGGGATATATCGTTTGCCGTTGGCGATTATGTTTATCTAAGAGTTTCTCCAATGCGAGGAGTAATCAGATTCGGCAAGACTGGGAAGTTGGCACCGAGATTTATTGGTCCCTTTCCTATACTTGAACGGATTGGAACTCTTGCATATAGGGTTTCATTACCTGATTGGTTGCCTGGTGTACATAATGTGTTCCACGTATCTCAACTCAGAAAACATGTTCATGATCCAGATCTTGTTGTGGAAGAAGCAGCACAACAGGATATTGACATAACTCCTGAATTAGCACTCAAAAGAGATCCATTAAAGATAGTTGGCAAAGAAACCAGAGAGCTAAGGAGGAAAAAGATTCACTTAGTCAAAGTGCAGTGGAGTAGTGATCCTAGAGACTGTACTTGGGAAACTGAGGAAAGCATTAAACAAGCCTATCCCAAATGCAGAGTGGACATCTCTGACTAACTCCGGTGCAAGGTACCTTTACAATACTTTGCATTTACATTTTATTTCCTGCTTAACTATTATTTCCTTTTCGAGGACGAAAAGTTTTAAGTGGGGGAGATTGTAATAACCCGGAAAATGTGAACCAGTTTAAAATTTTTAAATTCGGTTATTAACAAGAAATTTGAATGATTAAAATAGCCTATTCCCGTAAAATATAGAATATTTCAATAAATTAGGGAGTTAAGAAATAGTAAGTCAGTTTGAAAATTGATATTTTGCATATGGCCTCAGAATTCGACGAAACCACTTTTGTCGGGTCCGGGATGTCAAACTATTGCTAGGTTTCAAATTTCATAATTTTTCGAATCAATATGTGAGCGTGGCAAAAGAAAACGCGTTTGACCAGTTTCTATTGAATTTAATCGACTGGAAATTGGCCATTTTTCAAACGGTCTCAGAATTCGACGAAACTAGTTTTGTTAGGACCGTATCGTCAATACGAAACTAGAAAATATTTTTCTGGAATTTTTCTAGTTAGTATGTGACCCCGGTAATTTGAAATGTACGTTTAAAATTCAATATAAGGATTTAAATTGTAAATTCAACGGAAACTGATTGTAACGATCAAACCAGCTTGCGATATATATCCCATTGTGTTCGGAATGGGGGTAAAACGCTATGGACGACAGGCGGTGGACCTCGTTTCGAGATCGTATGTAAAAGTCAACCCTTGTGCATAATTTAATAATTAAATAATAAAATAAAATAAAAAAAAAACCCTACCATCTCCTCCTTTTCATATCTGTTTGGCCCTCCCCCCGATCAGTTATTTATAAAACGAAAAAAAAAAAAAAAAAAAGACCTAACCCTAAAAGTATCGCGCCGCCGCCCCTTAGCTCGAGCCGCCGACGAACCCATCGCCGACGAACCCACGCCAGATCGCCCCACCACCCTCGCAACTTCCTCCCTCCAGGCTACGGGACTCGAGACGAAATCGAAGCAACTCCGAAACCACCGCCGCGACAACCTCGACAACTCCGAACGCCGCCTCAGAACCGCCGACTCCCTCCTCCTCCCATTCGAAGCTCGGTGAGCGTTTAATTTAATTTAATTCTATTTTTGCTTTTTGTTTTTGTTTTACAGTGAATGTATTAAACTGTTTTTTTTTATATATGAATTATAAAACTGATTTTTGTTTTAAGTTTTTAAAAACAGAAATTTTTTAAAAGGATTTTAAAACAGAGTTTTAAAAGAAGTTAAAACAGAAATTTTTAAAAGGATTTTAAAACAGAGTTTTAAAAGAAGTTAAAGCAGAATTTTTAAAAAAAAGAATTTTTAAAACAGAAAGTTTTAAAAGAAGCATAAACAGAAATTTTTTAAAAGGATTTTAAAACAGAGTTTTAAAAGAAGTTAAAACAGAAATTTTTAAAAGGATTTTAAAACTGTTTTTAAAAAGAAATCAAAAACTGATTTTTAAAAAAAGGAGAAATCAAAAACTGTTTTTAAAAAGAAATCAAAAACTGCATTTGAAGAAGGCAAAACTGCATTTTTGATAGAAGGCAAAACTGCATTTTTGATAGAAGGCAAAACTGCATTTTTAAGAATAGAAAAACTGCATTTTTTAATAAGAGAAAAACTGCATTTTTAAGAATAGAAAAACTGCATTTTTAATAAGAGTAAAACTGCATTTTTAATAAAAGAAAAACTGCATTAAAGAATAAAGAAAAAACTGCATTTTTGATAGATGGAAAAAAACTGCGTTTTCAAAAGAGTTAAAACTGGATTTTTAGAAAAAAGAAAGGGAAACTGATTTTAAAAATGAATTTAAAAACTGATTTTTATGAAGAAAGAAAAACTGATTTTTTCTAAAAAGGCAAAACTGTTTTTAAAAGAAATTGAAAAAAAAAACTGCATTTTTAAAAGAATAGAAAAAAACTGCATTTTTCTAAAAGGAAAAAAAACTGCATTTTTGAAAGAATAATAAAAATATAATCTTTATATTTAATAGCGAAGTCAAAGTGCAATCTTTATATATTGAATAACATAGTGAAATTCGATTTTTACCTATGTAGAGGATACAGTCAACGAAAGCAACAAGAAGGACAAGTAGGCGAAGTTTCTATTAAGGAAATCAATCGTGTGAGTGGATAGCTATTGGTGAGGATTTCTCACTCTTCAACTCCTTTTTATAAATATTATATATGAGTTGAAAATGAACTGCTATATATAAATATCTATATATATATATATACGCCCCTCGTCCACAAACCATGGACGATATTTATTGGTTGGAATTGATTGATTGTTTGGGATTGTTTGTGATTGATATTGGTTGATTGCGGTTGAAAAATACCCAATTGTGATTGGAAAATATTTGGTTGAAACCACATAGGATTAGTTTGTGGAAATGAAAAAAATATAAACATGCCGCCTGCGTGCGAATTAGATGCATGATTCCCATTGTCAAAAACCGCGAGGTTTTAAGGTAGAGCGAGGAGCCGTACTAGGGACGGTGCCGGTGTAACTACCCTGCCGTTATGCTGCCGAAATTTTGAATAATATTCTTGTGTTTGAATTATTTTCATATGCTTAAACTATATTTATTCATTGTATAGAAAACATTCATGTGTTGAATTGCTATTCATTCGTTGTTTAGAAATTCATGTGTTGAATGATATTCATATTTTGAAATAAACAATTAGATAATAAAAATCACATTTTTATCTATATATAGAAACTATAGAAAACATTCATGTGTTGAATTGCTATTCATTCGTTGTTTAGAAATTCATGTGTTGAATGATATTCATATTTTGAAATAAACCGTTCGATAATAAAAATCACATTTTTATCTATATATAGAAACTATAGAAAACATTCATGTGTTGAATTGCTATTCATTCGTTGTTTAGAAATTCATGTGTTGAATGATATTCATATTTTGAAATAAACTGTTAGATAATAAAAATCACATTTTTATCTATATATAGAAACTATAGAAAACATTCATGTGTTGAATTGCTATTCATTCGTTGTTTAGAAATTCATGTGTTGAATGATATTCATATTTTTAAATAAACTGTTAGATAATAAAAATCACCTTTTATTGACTATATGAACTGTGTAAAATAATCTCGTCTTAAAAGAAATTGCTTTATGATAAAAATCCCATTTTTATCACCAACTTGAACTATATAGAAGAATAGTGTTTTGAAATGAATTGTTTTACAATAAAAATCACATTTTTATTGTAAGCACCTAATCGTTGAAATGTGAAGTGTTGAAAATAGCCACTTGTTCAAAATAAACATATATGAGTTGAAATATTCATTAATTAGCTAATGAAATGATTTGCACCTATTTATGTAACATTAGGATGAATGGTGTTTTTAAACCAAACAGAAATCAAATATGAAGTTGAATAGAAAATGATAATTGACAAGAACTGTATATATATGTACCTGCATATTTATTGAACAGGTTATAGCAAAGGGGCTAGAGAAGAGGAATAAAATTTGTGCCCGACAAATAGGTACACATTTACTGATTTGTTTGGGTGATGATTTTGA
The DNA here is from genome assembly GCA_030737875.1 of Allium sativum. Lineage (NCBI taxonomy): Eukaryota > Viridiplantae > Streptophyta > Magnoliopsida > Asparagales > Amaryllidaceae > Allium > Allium sativum. The sequence goes on along the minus strand of CM060918.1, from coordinate 610,421,927 downwards.
GCCTATTGGCTAGCCGCTTGGCTTTTTCTTTTTCTTTTTGAGATTAGAAGGACCGGGACGCTATTTGCGATTTCCCGATGCCCCCGGTACAGGGGAGGTTATGGCGAAATTTTTCCAAAATTTAGGGAGTTAGAAAAATATTTGAAGTGAAAACGATATAGAAATCGTCGAATGAACTATATTTATATAAACATATAAATATAAATAAAATTAAAACGAAACGAGGCCGTGCAGTTCGTATTTTGAAACCGTGATTTCAAACGACTAGTGCGGGAAATCCGACCATTGAATTTTCCCGAAACCCCAACCGTCGGGTTCGCCTTGGAATAATCTTTCCAACGGCACCAACCTTGTAAAAATCCAACGGTTGGATTGTCTGAAATGTTTAATTCAAAATTAGGGAAAAACAGCGCCAGAAACGATTATATTTATATATATATATAAATATAATTTAATTTAATTGAATAACGACGCTGCAGTTCGTAAATTGAAACCGTAACTTCAAACGACTAGTGTGGGAGATCCGACCGTCGGATTCTCACGAAACTGGAACCGTTGGGTTCGCTTTGGGAATATCTTCCCACTGATGTAAAATTTGTGAAGATCCAACGGTTAGATTTTCCGATATGTGTAAAACAAATTAAGGGAAAAACAGCGCCAGTGACACGAAACGACCTGAAACGTCGTTTAATTAAATATGGCCATTTTTAAATAAATAAAAATGGCGAAAAATCGTTATAAAATATTATAAGCAACATAGGTTGCATATAAACCAGTTGGGCTTGAATTGTTTGATATTTGATGGTTGTATGTGTATGACATGAAAATAACACTAAATAACTGAAAGATGGATGTCGAATAATATAACCATATAAAGAATCGATTTAAATTCTAATGACGTGAGTTATTTGAAAAGGCCGAGTTAACCCTCATTTCAAGTAATTCATCGAGCGATTCGAATTGGAAGATGCAAAGACGATTCAAGACCGACGATCTTCGTATCGGTTGGATGGGCGCTACTGAGGTTCCTAACCGGAGTAGCTACCGGAAAGGGACGGAAGTAGTAGCCGTCTGAACGTGTATGTTGATTGGACGGATATACGAGGAATTTGACGCCTCCGGTTTCGTTCAGACCCAGGACGGACTTGTAAATGGACTGTGTGTCTGACATTGGATTTTGTTCTATACTGCTTGATCTCTGTTAAATATATATCTGTTTGGCGGCGGAGAATTTATTCTTTTGCTTAACGCCCTTCTCTGAGACGTACGAGCTTAGAGGTTATATATCGATGGAAATCAATCGTATGGAGTGGACTGCCTATGTGGCATGCCAAGTTGCTGTGATCAAGGCTTCTGTTGCAAAGCAAAGTCTTGTGGATGATGATCAAAGCAAGGCCTACGTGGCCTAGCTTTGTGTATTTCGTAGATTCGCGAACCTCACACCCCGGTATGAGTTAAAAACGGGATACGGACCGCTGGGAGAGCACGACGTTTCTTTCTAGTTATGGTGGTGTCAGCGACTTACCAGCCCTGACATATATATCTACTTTTCACCTTTGTGGTTGTTGGAATGCGAGGCGCCTCGATTATAGGTCTGTAAGGACCGGGAAACGTGTGTTCAGGCATAATTAATCCTCTAACGTAAGTGAGGACCGGCCCAGCCGAATCCAGGGGTTACCCAGTGTGCGTAATCCTGAGGCATTTGCTAGAGTGTCTCGAAGCGGAGAGGAGCTTGCCCCTTGCCTCGACTCATGACGGAAATCCAATCTCCAATACGAAATAACGGGCTTGATTGTAGAACTAGTATGGTGACATAGTATATGGTAGCTATGCCGCCTATGATTGATATTTATGATGCTATTCGTTTTTGAAACATATATGCACTAGTAATAATATCAAATGATTTCTCTTTATACGTATCAAGCATATTTGGCTATTATAAGGTAAAACTCTATCCTCCGGCTTGCGTTGCATTGTGTGATGGGACCTGAGTCTTATAATAGCTTCATTCTTTCTAAAAGCATTGCGTTGTCTTAAAAAGAATTTACTTTGTTTTAAATGCACTAGCAATCACTGGAGTAAACCCGTTCCGCGAAAGTGGCGTGGTCCTATGATTTGCTATTTACTATTGTTTAACTGTTAAATGGATTCCTCATACCAGTCCCTATGACTGACTCGTTGTTTGTTTCACTTTGCAAACGCGGGTGCCCTTATTTTCGCACGGGCAGCCTAGTACACAGGTGACAGGTGATTTTTGGTTATGCACTGCTGCATAGCATGCACTTTTGGCTCATGGCGAGGCTGACTTCATAGAGACGACTTAGATATTTTCCGCCATTCCTGTATTTATGTTTATGATTCCGCCACTGGCGATGCAGACTGATTTACTTTCCGTATTTTTGACTATATGTATATGTATTCCGCCTTCGGCGATGTAGACTGATACTCTTATTATGTCACTGCATGTATGTATTCCGCCTCTGGCGATGATGACTGATCACTTCCTTTTCTTTTTACTAAGTGTATCCCCACGTTATGCTATTCTGATATTCCTACATGTTGTGATTCCGCTGTCATATCCATGTAAAATTATTTTATTTATTGTTTCTGCTATTATCTGTACTCTGCTATGATGATTAATGTGTTATTTCCTAATGATTATCCTTAATACCGCCCCTCGGATTTTGGGATCGTCACAAATTTATTCATCGTAAAGCGTGTTATAAAGGTAAAAATGCGGGCTGTCTCCGAATTGGGCCTGCTTACTATCGTTCTTAAGGTTTTAACGCCTTCTGAACGCAATGGGGCAGGTCTCGTGGCCCAATTCCGAAATCTATAAAAAATATATTTAAATTTACATTAAAAATTAATTAAATAAATATTTACCGTACATTTAAATATGCTGGGGCCACATACGGACTCTAAAAATTCCAAAATAAGTATTTTTGGCTTCGCATTGACGATACGGTTCCAACGAGACTATTTTCGTCAAATTCTGAGACTGTTCGAAAAATGGCTATTTTTAGGTCGATCAGTTTTAACTGTAACTGACAAAACTTGTTATCTTTTGCCACGCTTACATACTAATTCAAAAAATTCTGGAAAATTAAACTTAGCAATAATTCGACATTCCTGTTCCAATAAAAGTGGTTTCATCGAAAACCAAGGTCGTTTATAAAATGACTATTTTTAAGGCGTATATATTAAATATTAAAAATACATTTCTAAACAAATAATTTTCGAAACTCAAAATATATAAGTGTTTCTACTTTTTAAATGTAGAAACATCATTCTGAACTCAACGGAATGGTTTCGAGTTCAAATTCCTTCGTATGCAAAAAGTGGCATTTTTGACCTTTATAAATTTCATAGCGACCTTTCTAAATTTTAATTTAGGCATAACTTTTGATTCCTGCTTTGAAATTTCAATTTTTTGGATTCGTTGGAAAGATATTTTTAAATAGATTATAATATTTTAGGTTTCGCTAAAATCCGTTAATTTTGCATCCTGTATGGTCAGTCAAAGTTCAAGTTTGACTTTTCAAACTACCGCGCTATTTCTTACTCCTTTTATAATTAAAATTAAATTATTCATTCTAACTTCGATTTAAATCAATTTTTAATCATTATTATTTTAAAATAAATTATTTTAAATATCAAAAACTCATTACAACTACTTAATATAAATTTTTAAATTTACCCCCAAAATTCAGGGTTGTTACAGTGGTTGAAATCTACAGATTGCAAGGACTACTCGCTACTAATCTATAGGGTGATTCCTAGGATGTGGCAGGAGGGTGCCTTCGGTTCATCCTGTTCCTGGATGACTGGTATGGACGATGTGAACGGTATCCATATGTTCCAAAAGTCGATCATAACCTCAAGCCTCATCAACTGGGAAATGAGAAAAATCGGGCAAGCAACATGGCTATGTGGGTCGCCCCCGTTAGGGTGTATAATCACCTATCTAGACAAATTCCTTTTGCTTCTTTAATCTATCTATGCCGTCTCTTTTCAGGAAAAGGTGGGTCGCACTCAACCGTTGGTGATATACATTCGATACACTCAAGCGAAATGAGTGGTCGGTCATGTGTGGGCCGGGTTGCAAGACGTTCTTGTTGAACCCAATGTATTCGCCTCTAGAAATACACTATCGGTAGGTGGTTCCATACCTTGTCATAGTCGGAATCCAATCTCCTATAAGCTCCCGCGGTTTTGTTTGTATATTATATATGTGGAGCGTGAGATGCAAGCGTTCTGTTAGATTCTATTTATTTGTATTTAGACACTATCATAATATCAGAATAATATTATTTTCAAAAATGTTTTGGGTTATCGTAAGGTAAAGCCGTCCGTATTTATGTGTGGATATGGTCTTACGATTATCCTTTTCTTTCGAAAAAGATTTTGAACTTTAAAATCAAGTTGGATGGTCCCCCTTAAAACTTAGTGTGTTTTCTCACTCTGGTTCACTAGACTGACCGGGTGTTTGTAATGCTCAGGTTAGACCGGGTTGTACAGGTCCAGGTTATTGGATACTACGAAGTTCAGAAGACGTTCTTTCAGACGTATTAATATTTTTCCGATGTGTGTTGTATATGAGGTCAGATAATTATAACTGTCCAGATGTGTTGATGTACTCTGATGATTGTAAGTTTTAATTCAAAGCTCTCTGTAAATTTTATTCATATATTATATTTTGTTCCGCTGCGATGTGAGACTCTGTGTTGTGTTGGTTCTTCTTCTTCCATTCTAATATTTATTCCTTTCTTATCTCACCCTCTAACTTCTTTCTAATAACGTTCTGGTGTTTTTGAGGCTTGAATGTTCGACATGGTGTTTCATGTCAATTTTACAAGGTCGAAAATCCTTGTTTATTTCAGGTGGTGTCGCTAAAGGGCACGGGTTTGGGGTGCATGGTGGGGTCAGTATGTGAAAAAGGAGAGGACAGGCTTAGCTTTGGCGTGGGATTCATGTGGTGGAGAAGGAACCAAGTGGGACAGCAGGGATGGGAGATGCTCACGCACAACTGGATGGGAAGGAATTAAAGGGGTTGCTGCTCCTTTCTTTGAATATATGAAATGATGGAGAAAGAGAAAAAACATGGCGTACTGGAATGTAAAAGAAAAAATAAAGGAGAATAGAGCAAATCCAAAAATAAAGGAATGGGAAAATTTCTAAACGAACGGTTTTAGAAACCTACCGCGAATTTTTGAGCTAATCATGTTTCACTTTAAATTTCAAAAAGTTAACCGAGGTGGGAAATAAATTGGATAAATAATGGTGATAAATAAAATAGGTAGATCAATTAAATTAGTCAGGTTTTACTGACGAAGGAAATGGAATGGCTCTTTTGGAATAACAAATGTACGAAATTTATGCTTGCCATTCAAAACAAACGTTTTGTTTTGATTTCAGAAACTAATGGTGTGGTTAAAATTGAAACAAGAATTAAATAGTTTTCAAATTTCATTTATCAATTGAAAACATTTTTACGATAAAAGGAAACGAATGGATTATAACATTAAGGAATGAACGGTTTAAATTTTGAAAATAATGAATTAAATAATGCAAAGAATCAAGGGAAAAAATGGTAAGAATGAGGAAAGAAATTGGAGGAGCTTTATTAATCCTTAGCAACAAATAGAATGTATACTGATGAATTTTGGGAACAAACGGATTTAATTTTGAAGACAACGAACATGCAAGGAAAGAAAATAAACTAAGTAAATGGAAGTCATTCTTTAAATGGTAAACATTGATTACAAAAAAGAAAAAGAAAAATATAAATCTTAAATACAAAGGAACCAAAGGTTTTTGGCAATATGTAATTAACAACAATTTTGCAAATCAAAAATCAAATAAACGATATCAAAGAAGAAGAATCTGACAATAAATTTTTTGCTATATTTACATCAACGACAACAAATACGTATTGAAATTAAATTGAAGATATAATTCCATATTGAAAACGAAAAGTATAATTATACAAATTAAATCTTTATATAAAAATTCAAGAATGAATGCAAACAAATAAAAAAATCAAAATTTTTAATTAAAATACTCTAAAAATTGAGATTGTTACAACAAATCAATGATTTTAAATGTGTATGTATGTGTATAAAATATTATGTGTATGTGTGCGCCTGTATTAATTTTTATTAATGGGATTCAAACTTTTGACGTCTTGTTTGTATATAAGTGTGTTAATTTTAGAACTTCATGGTGCAAGATCATGTTTCTACTCCAATTAGTAATAAAGATGTGATTTGTCAATGAAGTACAAAGAATAAACAAGTTGTGCAAGATAAAATAATCCATATTGATTGTTCAATTATTTATATTGAGTTTGTGACATAAAATGGACAGGATTGGTAATCTTATAATATTTTATTTTATTCAATCTGCTTTTACAAAATTATTTGTCTGATGTGTCATTGGGGGTAAGTTAAGTTAGGTTTTTAGTGAGTCCCTAAAGAACAAGAAAATCATCTAAATCTGGTAATGGAAAAAAGGAAAAACCTTATAGAACGCAAACACACACACACACACACATACACACACATACATACATATATATATATATGTATATACAAACACCATGGCGAAGAATGTGACATTTATTCCAACTTCCATGACAATGGTTTCTGTAATTATGTTGCTTCTTGGAGTCCTTTTAAGCACGCTAACTTTTGGTAGGCATTTATTCTTTTACCGTTTAGTTGTTAGTAAACCCTTGATGTAGTATTATATTTTGGATTTATATTCCCTATTAGTAATTATCAAAGTAGAAGTTCACTCAGACATTGGAAAATTGGAGCAGATATTAGTCATGTTTTACAAACACAATATGTATTTTAGGGGTTCTTTTTAACCCACTGCCATGAATATTTTAAAACTATGGTTAGTTCTTTGGATTATAAGATGTATAACTGGTACTTATCAATTCTTTATAAATTTAAAACTCAAATTATGTTTAAAAAAATATATAATGGAACATATACTTCAAAATACATTGTATTACTAAACAAACTTGTAAATAACCCTTGATTGCTAAGCCATTAGATTATGTAACTCATATTTCTACTATTTTGCTATGTATTAACTTGTATCATTCTTAATATGAAACCCTAAAAACGAATGGATTTGTTGTGTTCCGACACCCTGTAATAGATAACACATACAAAGCATACTACAGCCAAGCCGAGTTGTTTACTGCAGAAGATGTTTCAGAGGATCATGTTGAAATTATGGATCACCATGGAAATCAAATAGTAAACATCATGAAAAAGGTAAGTATTTTTACCTTACATGCTCTTTCTTCTTTTTATTTAATAAATGACTATATCTTAATATAAGTATGCTTATTTGAGGAATAATTTATTGTCCACTATTAATTTTTTTACTTCTAATGCAATTTTATAATGGTCAGGACTAAGAAAAAGGTGGCAAAATTTTAAAGGTAATGAAACTGATAAAAACTTGGTATAAGGTTCAGATGTTATCTCCTATATCCGAAGAAGTTCATGTTTTATTCAAAAACAAAATACGCAAATCTGTGACTTATGAGGTTAAAGGAACTTTTAACTCTACGCATAAATATTGTGATATGAAAACTCGTTTTTACGGTAAAGGACAGACAAATCAGCTTTCAAGATTCAGAATATAAGTCCAAGTAAAGGCAACATTTTCAATGTTATCACTATAATGAAAAGTACTAGGAAAGATGTACAGATGGCAATGGTAGCGGTTTTGGATAAACTATATATCAAGGAATAATTGTTACTTCAATAAGTAAGATCATACTATATGTTGGAATAAATATAGTATGAACCAATGGTTTTGTTTTTGTCTTATTCATCTTGTTTTCTGGGTTGAGTGTTGAATTATTGTTGAGCCTTAAACTCCGAATACGTAGTATGGAAAAATATTTGTACTTTCAGTTTTGTATTTCTTTCTGGCTAAGCCGGCCGGCTTTTAAAGTGACCACAAACACCTTTTTATTATAACCAATAATAAAAAATACAAAACGAACAAATGATTGTGGTTGACAGTTAGCTACATTCGGTTTTTAAGATGGAACATCCACCGCATATGACATTTAAAGTGGGTTGTCCACTAATCTAATCTAGATTATAACACGAGAGCTAGCTAGGCACTAGACTGCTACATTTGCCTCCACGTAGGGAATTTTGGCATATTAAATTTCATACTTCGCTAGGAAGTTCAATTACATATCGAATACAAAATGCGCACTTTATATACCTATACAAACACTGCACAAAACAGTAATAAGTATAGTCGAAAGCAAAAGCAATCTTGTGTACTCGACGAAGTGACATGTTTGGAAGCACAAGGCTTAACCAAGAGTTGACTTATAGCAGCTGCAAAAATAGGTAGTCACATCGTAGAAAACTAGTAAGGTGGCCGAAGACCATCATATATGTGGGAGAGCATACTTGAAATATAAGAGGATTATAAGCATCCTAATACATCAGATAGAGAAGAAGTTTCTCTTGATGCCATAATAGCAGAGAATGAACATATAATCCCATAAAAACAAGAACAACTCGCCACCATAATTCACATAAGAGCAGTGACATATACCATACGCGATCCAAATTCTCCACAAGCTGAATTTGGATTGCAAAGATAGACGTATCCTCCATTCAAACAAAAGCAATGATCAATGCTCAAAGCATATTGTTTTTTGCCCATGCTCAAACAGTAGAACCATCTATATAGATCCAAAAATAAGACATGTAACAAGCAAGATCCGATGATTGCATGGAACCGAGTTCCATAGCTAGATCTGAATTCGATTACCATTGAAAGAGAACCAAGCACCATAAATAAATCGAAAACCCACCATTTCACAAGACTATTAAAAATGAACTACCAACTAGACGAAATCGAAAAAAACATTGAATACCCAATAAGCAAAAAAGTACCATCACTAACTCACAGTCGAGACGCGAAAACCATCTAATAAATTAGGAGTTGTTGCTTACTAAGATTACTCCATGTTAATGCCAAAATCCATATCAAAACCATAGTTATAAGTTGACTAATTTACCACAAGGAAAATTATTACCTGAAATAGCTACTGCGTGGTGATGAGGTACATTAATAGAAGTGGAAATGAGGAGTTGCGAGCTAAAATCAATGAGGCTTTGAGAAAATAAGGTAAAAATAGAATTCAGATCTAATCAAATAAAAGCTAGATCTGGAAATATGAAACATGAAAATCGGTGAAGGACCACACATGGTGAAATCAGGGCCAAAAGGGATCGAGAAGACGAGGTGATGGAGATTTTAAGAGGAGAATGAAGAAAGAGGAGAACGATAGAATTCGACCCTGTCGCCATTTACAGTCTCACCGCTTTTCGAAGCTTTTTTATGTTTTGTAGCTTTTGACTATGAACATAGCATAGTTTTCATAACCCGACTTTGCCGCAGTCCGACCTCGAATAACCCTGAACCTTGGATCATCACGACATGGAATTCAATCAAACCTCATTCATGCATGAACCCTAGTCGGACCTTCAAACCAGCGGTCCAACCTTCAATTTTACATGGTTGAACCACGATTTTTTGTTTTTTTCCTAATTCTCATTGTATAATTCTTGCTGATCATTTCATATTTTGTATTGTTTTGAAAATAACAACAAAAATATTTCAAAAAATCGTAACTGTTCCAACATGTAAACCGTAAACTTTACCACTTTATTATAAACATATGTGTTTGTTTGTGCCTTTGCTATTTGATTATGTCATGCAATCTATTAACGTTAGTGAATAAACAGATGACTTCCAAATTTTACTATTTATTTGTTTGAGTACACATAAAACTTGATTATCCACACTTCCACTGTTAACAAGCACGCATGGTTCTTGACGGTTCGACCGGTCAGACATTCAAAATCTTGGACGTCGAGTCTTCATGGTTCGATTCACGGCCGGGTTATAAAAACATTGGAACATAGATAATTATATAAATTTTCATTCTCAATTCATGCGCAAATCATAACTAAAAACTGGAAAATTAGGTACAAATCATAATAAATAACTAGAAAATTGTAAATAAAGGGCCAACATGATTTTTAAGTTTGTGTTTTGCATATTCACTATTCATTAAAGAAGAGCAGATGTAAATGTTAAGACTTGGATTTTTATTGCTTGATATTTATTTAATCGTAAATACGAAAATATTGGAAATATATCAATAATATATTTAAATTAGTGAAATATCGAATTTATTTGGAATTGGAGTTTATTTCAAATAAATGAATCTTGGACTCCAATAATGAATTATGTATTGGATGTTCAATTGTATGCATTAAATAGATTTATTTAACACCGTTTAAAATTAAAAATGGTGAATTCAATTTTTAAATCAATTAAAGCAAAAATTAGTTAGAATAAATAATCATAATACTGATGTATTTTAATTTAAGTGGATATTGTCCCTAATAAGTTTCGAAATACAAAAAGTCTTCTGGTTTAAAAACTTTATAAATTATGTCCCTATTTTTCGAAAATTATCAAAAAATCAGCAATTTTTTTTTTACGAAACTCAAAATTATAATCAACACATAATCATCATCATATTTATGCATTAAAACTACAAAAATTATAATTCAAAAACAAAAATAAAACAAAAAATATACACGCTTCAGTATATTGCAGCAATAAATGCAACTATCTGGGATTGTTGCCGATATTTCAGCAACTTTTCCAAATATTTGCATCAACGGTAAAACAATTGCTAAGATATCAGCAAATATAGTAATAAAAGCAGATTTTGCTGCAAGTTTTCATTCTGCCTTATATTCAGTCAGTTTTTCATGAAATATAAAATAGTTTTGCTAGCTGATATATCAGTAGTTATATACAATAATTGCTGATATATCAGCGATAATTCCTAAGTCTTGCAGAAAAATTAAGTATAATTGCTGATTTATCAGCATGTATATATGAATAATTTCTGATATATCAGTAATTATTCAAACGATTTTCAACTAAAATTATGGGTGAATAATTGCTTATATCAGCAAATACTCTGTATAATTACTGATATATCAGCAATTATTCACTAAAATTACTGATTTTTTTTTTGCAGATTACTTCCATGAATATTTGCATTCTTTTATACAGCAATGCCAAAAAATGGAAATATCGTAGCTACAGTAAAAATAGGGTCCCGCTTTATATCAAACTTTAGGGAGGGAACCGCTTTACATCAAAGTTTTAAATAAGAATGCGTGCCTAATTGCCTTAAATTTAATTTTTTTGATTTTACCATAATTTTTAACTTGGAAAAATACTTAATTTGAATTTGATAAATTTTCAGCAAAATTATTGTTTCGTGATTTTGGTAAATTCAATATTTTTTGTATAATTTTATTTTCTTGAGATCTCATTGCTACTTTGCGCACGATCATATTTTTTGTTTATTGTGTTGACCGAAGTCTGTATATAAATAAAATCCTATGCGATGAGATGCTGACAAATTCTATGCAAACCATACACTTAGTTTCAACCAAGTAGACATCATACCTATCCTTCTTCCACTCATCTTTTTCAATGCTGAAAAAAATAGAAAGAATAAGAAAAATAATCTAAGCTCCATTTGTTTTAAAAATAGATAATAAAACCAATAGAAATCTAGAAAATAGTAAGCTATGATCAGTTAGTTCTTGCCAGTGAGATTTTTACTTAAGTAGGAGTTTTGGAGGTGCTACTGAATCTAACAATACTAGAGGCACACACGTCAGCCCCTAATATAATAAATGAGGGAAGTGCTCTAATCATATATTTAAAAGAGAAGTATTAAAATCAACCTTAGAAAAGGCGTCCTTAAAATTTAGTAGATGCGGTCTTCATTTTGTAACTGCTCCTATAAATGTTGCTGCTATGTAAGGCCATACAAACATTAGAGGCAAAGAGTACCGCCTCTATTCATTTTGAAGACAATAAAGGCCAATACCGATGTCACCTTTTATGCACGTGGAATGCAATTAAACAAAACAATGAACACCATATAACAACATTTATTGATAGAAATATGCACCGAGCAAATACATAAAACTTCCACTGGTGCAATATATACAACTATTGTTTCCATAAATGTTGTACAACTAAAAGAAATCACTATAGCAAGGCACTACCAAAAATTAACTGAGACAACCCAAAATCCTGTTCAGACGGAAACAAGGGTTATCTTTGGAATATAACACAGAAATAGATAATAGCAGAACAGAATTAAATAAATACACCAGATAATGAACAATAGAATATACTGGATAAAAGTAATTATCAGAGTTACACAGTATACAGGATCTTACTTAGTACAAATACAGTTCAGCTATACATAAAAGTCTACAGCGGAAATAAACAAAATATGTACAATAGGAGCTGAACAGCATAAAAAGAAATAAATGATAGAATCCATCTTCAGCTCCAGCTATCCAGAAAGAACCAGCTAAACCTGAATACAAGGCTGCCCGTGTAGAAAAAGGGGCACCCGAGTTTGAAAGTGAAACAAACTACGAGTCAGTCATGGGACTGGTATGAGAAATCCACTCAACACATATACAATTGGCTAATCACAGGACCACGCCGCTTTCGTGGAACGGGTTTACTCCATTGGATTGCCAGTGCTTTAAAACAAATCTTTCTTTTAAACATCGCTATGCTTTTAACAAAAATGAAGCCATTATAAGACTCAGTTCCCATCACACAATGCAACGCAAACCGGAGGATAGAGTTTTTACCGTATAACGGCCAAAATATGCTTGATACGAATAAAACAAAGGCATTTGATATTATTGCTAGTGTTTATATGTTTTGAAAACAAGTTCAAATCATAACTATCAATCATAGACGACATGAGCGTCCCATGCCACTATGTCGCCAAATATATATATACAATTGAAACCGCACGATGTCGTATTTGGAAATTGGATTTCCGTTATGAACCAAGGCAAAAGATAGTCCTTACCGAATTCGAGACGCTCTAGCCCGCCCCTCAGGCAAGTACTCAGTCAAGCCTTTGGATCGTCAGGGCCGGTCCACCGATGTGGATTAAAATTCCTGAACACTGCGTTTCCCCACCCTTTGGGGTGTAAATGAGCCAACGAATGACTCCATCGGACCCGAATTGCCCGATCAAACCGAGGCGCCTCGCAACAGCAACAACCACATAGGTGAAAAGTATATAAATGTCAGGGCTGGTAGGTCACTGACACCACCCTAGCTAGAAAGAAACGCATGCCCTCCCTGAGGTCCTTCTCCCGTTTTAGGTTCATACCGGGGTGTGAGGCTCGCGAATTCACGTTATACACAAAGCTACGCCACTCAGGCGGTGCTTTGATCATCACCACAAGACTTTGCTTTTCAACAGAAGCCCTGATCATTGCGTCTTAGCATGCCACACAGGCAATTCATGCCATGCGACTGATGTCTATCGATATACAACCTCTGAGCTCGTGCGTCTCAGAGAAGGGCGTTAAGCAAAAGAATAAATTCTCCGCCGCCAAACAGATGTATATTTAATAGAGATCAATCAACACAGAATAAAATCCAATGTCAGACACACAGTCCATTTACAAGTCCGTTCTGGGTCTGAACGAAACCGGAGGCACTAAATACCTCGCAAACCCTTCGATCACCACGTACGTCTGGACGATCACCACTCATTATCCATATTTCGGGATGCCTCCCAATCAGGACCTCGGTTACCATCCAAACGAGGTGAAGATCTCCGGTCTTCGACCACCGTCTTCATCTTCGACTTTCAATCGTCGGTCAATTATTTGAAATGAGAATTAACTCGGCCTTTTCAAATAATTCACGTATATTTAGAATTTCAAATCAATTTATTTTAATGGTTAAATTATTCGACAACACCAATATTGTTCTTTAATGTATTTTTCACACCAAACACATTCAACCATCAAATACAACATAAATCGAGCAAATTCAGTTTATTTCCATTCCATATCGCTTATGATATTTTATAACGATTTATCGCTATTTTTATTTATTTTAAAATAGCTAATTTATTTAAAACGACGCTTCGGGCCATAAAGCGGCCGTGGCGCTGTTTTTCTTCAGATTTGATTTACACATATCTGAAAATCTAACTGTTGGATCTTTACAAAATTTACATCATTAGAAAGGTCTTTTCAAAACGAATCCAACGGTTCTAGTTTCGGGAAATCCGACGGTCGGATCTCCCGGTACAATCGTTTGAAGTTTCGATTTCAAAATACGAATTGCAGCGTCGTTATTCGATTAAATATATATAATTATATTTATATATATATAAATATAATCGCTTCTGGCGCTGTTTTTCTTCAGATTTGAATTAAACATTCCAGACAATCCAACCATTGGATTTTTACAAGGTTGGTGCCGTTGGGAAGATATTTCCAAGGCGAACCCGACGGTTGCGATTTCGGAAAAATCCAATGGTCGGATTCCCCGTACTAGTTGTTTGAAAACACGGTTTCAAAACACGAACTGCACGGCCACGTTTCGTTTTAATTTTATTTATATTTATATATTTATATAAATATAGTTCATTCAACAATTTCAATATCGTTTTCACTTCAAATATTTCACTAACGCCTTAAAATTTTGGAAAATTTCGCCATAACCTCCCCTGCACCGGGAGCATCGGGAAATCGCAAATAGCTTTCCCGGTCCTTCTAATCTCAAAAAGAAAAATAAAAAGCCAAGCGGCTAGCCCACAGGCTCATAAAATCATCACCCAAACAAAACAGTAAATGTGTACCTATTTGTCGGGCACAAAATTTTATTCCTCTTCTCTAGCCCCTTTGCTATAACCTGTTCAATGAATATGCATGTACATATATATACAGTTCTTATCATTTATCATTTTCTATTTAACTTCATATTTGATTTCTATTTGGTTTAAAAACACCATTCATTCTAATGTTACATACATAGGTGCAAATCATTTCATTAGCTAATTAATGAATATTCCAACTCATATATGTTTATTTTGAACAAGTGGCTATTTTTAACACTTCACATTTCAACGATTCATGCATACAATAAAAATGTGATTTTTATTGTAAAACAATTCATTTCAAAACACTATTTTTCTATATAGTTCATATAGGTGACAAAAATAGGATTTTTATCATAAAACAATTTCTTTTAAAACGAGATTATTTTACACATTTCATATAGTCGATAAAAGGTGATTTTTATTATCAAACAATTTATTTCAAAATATGAATACCATTCAACACATGAATTTCTAATCAACGAATGAATATCGATTCAACACATGAAGGTTTTCTATAGTTTCTATATATAGATAAAAATGTGATTTTTATATTTAAAACGCGAATACCATTCAACACATGAATTTCTAATCAACGAATGAATATCAATTCAACACATGAAGGTTTTCTATAGTTTCTATATATAGATAAAAATGTGATTTTTATATTTAAAACGCGAATACCATTCAACACATGAATTTCTAATCAACGAATGAATATCAATTCAACACATGAAGGTTTTCTATAGTTTCTATATATAGATAAAAATGTGATTTTTATATTTAAAACGCGAATACCATTCAACACATGAATTTCTAATCAAGGAATGAATATCGATTCAACACATGAAGGTTTTCTATAGTTTCTATATATAGATAAAAATGTGATTTTTATATTTAAAACGCGAATACCATTCAACACATGAATTTCTAATCAACGAATGAATATCGATTCAACACATGAAGGTTTTCTATAGTTTCTATATATAGATAAAAATGTGATTTTTATATTTAAAACGCGAATACCATTCAACACATGAATTTCTAATCAACGAATGAATATCAATTCAACACATGAAGGTTTTCTATAGTTTCTATATATAGATAAAAATGTGATTTTTATATTTAAAACGCGAGTACCATTCAACACATGAATTTCTAATCAACGAATGAATATCAATTCAACACATGAAGGTTTTCTATAGTTTCTATATATAGATAAAAATGTGATTTTTATATTTAAAACGCGAGTACCATTCAACACATGAATTTCTAATCAACGAACGAATATCAATTCAACACATGAAGGTTTTCTATTCATTGAATAAATATAGTTTAAGCAGATGAAAATAATTCAAACACACGAATATTATTCAAAATTTCGGCAGCATAACGGCAGGGTAGTTAAAACCGGGACCGTCCTAGTACGGCTCCTCGCTCTACCTTAAAACCTCGCGGTTTTTGACAATGGGGATCATGCATCTAGTTCGCACGCAGGCGGCATGTATATATTTATTTCATTTCCACAAACTAATCCTATGTGGTTTCAACCAAATATTTCTCAACCACAAACGGTTATTTTTCAACCTCAATCAATCAATATCAACCACAAACAATCCCAAACAATCATTCGCTATCAATCAATTTTCACAACAATTTCAACCAATAAATATCGTCCATGGTTTGTGGACGAGGGGCGTATATATATATATATTTATATATAGCTATTCACTTTTATTTCAACACATATATATATAGCTAGAAAAAGAAATTGAAGAGTGAGAAATTCTCACCAATAGCTATCCAATACTGCGACTCTTCCTTTATAGAAATCTTCGCCAATCTCGCCTTTTGTCGCTTTCGTTGCCCGTATTCTCTACATATGTAAAAATCGAATTTTTACTATGTTATTCAATATATAAAAATCGAGTTTTTACTACGCTATTCAATATATAAAAATCGAGTTTTTACTACGCTATTCAATATATAAAAATCTGATTTTTACTACGCTATTCAATATATAAAAATCTGATTTTTACTACGCTATTCAATATATAAAAATCTGATTTTTACTTCGACTTTCAATATAGAAAAATCTGATTTTTACTTCGACTTTCAATATAGAAAAATCTGATTTCTACTTCGATGTTCAATATATAAAAAAATCATATTTTTACTTTTTACTTTTTTTTTAAAAAAAAAAGAATCAAATCCTTTTGGCGTTAAAAATCTTGACTTTTTAAACGATAAAAATCTAAACTTTATACATTATAACAAATCTAAAAATTCTATTTTTAATTAAACCATTCTATATAAAGAATTGACTTTTACAAACTATGCTTTGATATGAAAAGAGAAAGCTTACAGGTTTTTAGCCGGGGAGGGTTTACTGGTCGGAATTGGGACTGGAGGAGGGGTTGTCGGCGCCCTAAGGTGGTCGGCGTCGGAGATGGGCCCTACAGTCGGCGGCGGAGGCAGTAAAAAGGGGGCTAGGGTTAGGGGCTCGCGGATTGGGGCTTGGGGGTTTTTCTCTTGGCGATGGGGTCTTCCAGTTGGAGGAGGAGATGGTGGGCGTTGGTGGCGGCTTGGCGAGGTCGGAGGGTGGCGATCGACAAGCGCGGTGGACGGAGATGGCGGCGTCGATTTTGAGGGGCGTCGGGTTTTTTTTTTCTGACGGTAGAAAGAAAGTGAGGAGAGAGAGAGAATAAAGGATTTATATAAATATTTATTATTTTTAATTTCAAAAAGTTGACCTTTTTATTCGACCCCTAAACGAGGCCCACCGCCTGTCGTCCATAGCGTTTTACCCCCATTCCGGACACAATGGGATATGTATCGCAAGCTGATTTGATCGTTACAATCAGTTCCCGTTGAATTTACATTTAAATCACTATATTGAATTTTAAACGTACATTTCAAATTACCGGGGTCACATACTAACTAGAAAAATTCCAGAAAAATATTTTCTAGCTTCGTATTGACGATACGGTCCTAACAAAACTAGTTTCGTCGAATTCTGAGACCGTTTGAAAAATGGCCAATTTCCAGTCGATTAAAATCAACTGAAACTGGTCAAACGCGTTTTCCTTTGCCACGCTCACATATTGATTCGAAAAATTATGAAATTTGAAACCTAGCAATAACTTCACATCCCGGACCCAACAAAAGTAGTTTCGTTGAAATCCGAGGTCGTTTGCAAAATGTCCATTTTTAAGGGCCTGAATTCCATAGCGACTATTCAGAATTTTCAACTGGACATATCTTTTGATTCCCGCTATCAAATTTCGATTTTTCAGATTCATTGGAAAGGTATTCACTAACTGATTTAAATATTTTTGGTTTCACTAAAATCCGGATTGTTTTGCACCCGATACAGTCCGACAAAGTTTGAATTCAATTTTTGAACTGCAGCGCCATTTCAGGCCTTGTTTATAATTATAATTAATTATATTCGTTTTCAATTGTCGATTCAAACTCAGTTTTCATCGCCATTATTTAAAATATTTATTTTAAATATTTAAAATCCATTATTTTAGCCAATTTAAAATTTTTAAATTGGTTCAGATTTTCTGGGTCGTTACATTAACAACATAGTATACATAAATGGAAACTAAGAAATTCTATGATTCAAATAAAATACAAACGATGCATACATAGTTTCCAAATCAAAACAGCTAAACTTAACTGCAGTAAAGTGGTAAATGCAGAATAACAACTAACTCTCTATCTCTAACGTCTTGAGGATTAGCAATGTTTTAAATCAAATACCAGATATCCCTATTGAACTATTTTGCTTAAGGAATAGACTAATAGTATGGTCGACCATTTCCAATTGTAGCAGAACAACATCGATCTGCTATGTAAATCATTGGCAAAAACCTTCCGAGTAAATCACATAATAGCATTTTCTACCAAATTTAAAAAAAAATGATTAATAGGAGTAAAAATACGCATAATTCCATTCATTTCACCTTTGTATGATTGATTAAAAGCATCATAAATTTCAAAATCCTGATATAAATTCATTTTATCATAACATGCACACACATATATATCATTGTTCTTGTTTAAATGCTTCTTAATCTTTGCACGTATTAAAATATATTTATATTAATACTGGTGGTATAATAGGAAAAAACATCTTTTTATGATCTAATGGTGCTACTACTTTGGTGATTAGATATATTTTCTATCCTGCATCAGTTGTGTGTGTGCGTAGGTATATGATACACAAAAAGAAAATCCAAAAACACCCAAAGAAGAACTTTAAGCAATTTTAAGCTTAAAAAGAACACAAATAATGTGAAAGTCTAATTATTTTTTTCCATTCATGTACGCATGAATTCTCCTAATTTCACTTTGAACTTCACAATTTAAATCAGTTACTCCTCAACCTAAACAAGAAAGTGCCTTGTTGGTCAACCTGCCTAAAGATGTGTCGTTTGTTGTTATAGTGTTAGATTTGTTTGTTAGGATTGCCTCGCATGTTGTTAAGAAGGAATGAAGGTTTGGATACAATAGTCACACATCACGGAATTAATTGAATGAGTTGAGTACAAATATGAGTTGGTAGGCACGTAACAACGGGGGTTCCTTTTGTTATATAGGAGTTGTGTGCCAGTTCATATGCGTGCGATTGTTTTGACCGTCTTTACATAACAGTGGTATCAGAGCTGAAGGTTACGGACTGAGCCATCCAGGCAAGGTAGTGCTCTTAAAAGATACTCATAGGATGCGAATCAAGGGGGAGATTGTTAGGATTGACACGCATGTCCTTAAGAAAGAATGAAGGTTTGAAAACAATAGTCCCACATCACGGAATAAATTGAAGGAACTGAGTACAAATATGAGTTGGTAGGCATGTAACAATAGGGATTCCTTTTGTTATATGAGAGTTGTGTGCTACTCATATGCATGCAAGGAAGGGGGACTTTGTTCTAACCATTGTTACATAACGTTGTTCACTTTATTGCTATTACTTGAATATTCTTAGTGTATTTAAAATGAGATCAAATCACCTGTACCTAAAGCCTCTGTCCCCTCCGTACCCAACCAATCAGAATCCTTGATTTTCACCTTTTTGCAATTAAGTCTGAGGGCTTAACTACAAAAAGATGGAATTCAGGGGGTCCGAGGGCTTAGAGCATCTCCAACAGTGTTACGGGTCGTAATGTTACGACCCGTAACATGTTGGGAGACATCTTTGATATGTCCCAACAAGCGCAAGCCGATTTTATCGGGTAGCGCGGCTCTTGCGCTTATAAATGGCGCGGGAGGGAGGGTTGTTATTATTTTAATTTTCCCTCCAATTTCCTCCTTTTTAATTTATTTTTATTCGTTACGACACCAGGATGCCGCCACGCGTTACGAAGATGGGGAGATAGACAGTTCCAGTTATGCCAGACGACGCATCAGGTACAGCTCACCTTCCTCCACCAGCGGGGACGACGATTGGGGACTTACGTATCCTTCACGTGCTGCCACAGGGATTCACTCATCAATCTTTTACCGCGCTGGCCACCGTTCAGGTATTAATTTTAATTTTTTTAATATATGCAGTTACTAAACTGTTAAAAAGTATGCTCTGTTGGTTTTATGTTATAGTTTAGTGCACGTACGTTATACGTTTTAATAGTATGAACTGTTGGTTTTATAGTCATTTAACTAGTACAATTTTAATAGACTGAGTACGTCTATCTTAGCGGGAGTTGGGCGAAGTTTGTTACACATGCCCTTGACATATTACCATTGCCTATTCGAGAGAGGCTACTTGCTAGTTCGTTCGGGCTCTTTTTACGTATTGTACCTCCCCAGTCCTTCGATCGACCTTTGGTAGACGCCTTAGCAGAGAGATGGTGGCCTACGACACATACCTTTTACTTTCCGGATTTTGAGCTGGGTATCACCCCTTTTGATTTTTACATGCTCATGGGGATTAAGATAGGCCGTCCAGATAGAGTCACTTGTCCATTTGATTCCTCTTTTGAGTCACCCGATTCCTACCTACAGTATTTGCCAGATTTGTCAGCGGCTCATATAGCTAATGGTGTTGTTTCCCATCATATATTTACTTCAGTATATTACAGCGCATCTCGATGTGGTAGATTTCCACGACATAGTATACAGGGATACCATTTTATACCTCCTTGGTTCGACATTCTATACGAACCAGCAGAGTACGGTTAGGCTAGGCTTCCTAGCAGCACTAGTCGATTTAAAGTAGCTGCATATATTTGACTGGGGCTATGCCATATTGGGTTATTTATACCCCGCTCTTGACTCCTATGCTTTTGGAGAGGTTGGCCAGATGTTTGGTTTTTGGTACATGTTGCCGTGCTGGTACTACGAGTACACGGCAAACATGCACCCACGCATGCAGCCCATCGTCAGTCATGCTGCTGAGACCTTTTTCCCATGCATGCGTAGATGGGAGAGTACTCACGGAGTTCGGCGTGCTCCTGCTGGTGTGAGACATGATGGAGGCTCGTACCCAGTTAAATATGAGGGAGAGGGGGAACATATTACCAGCACCTTGGGCTTCTTATTGGTTGTTACTTGCAGCGGATGGCCCAGTACCTGATGTTGCATGTCGATTATCTACTCGACGTGTCCTCTTGTTCCCACTGGCCCACCTTCCTATTTGGTACGTGGGAGATAGATGTTATTACCAGGGTACTGGTCAGTTGTGCGTAACTAGAGATCCACCTCGCCACTTGATATGTTCGGGCTGCAGCGTTCTATAGGGAGACAGTATGTGGCTAGTATGAGACAGGCAGGATGGGTTTATGTGATCGATTTTCACTTACCCGACGCAGAGTTTGGTCCTTATTGGGTTCGGTTATCTCCTAGACGGTACTTGTTGCCGGATTGTACGCGGGGTGTGAGCTCTGATCACAATGGTCCCCAATTGGTTAGTGGTAGAGTTCACCCTCCGCCGTTTACTTTTGACCCGACCCCTTCACAGATCTCCAACCCTCCTACGGATTTCGCTCTGGCCGATACATTTTAGACATTTGATTTTAGTGGTGCACAAATAGTCCTGCCTATTGTTCACCCACCTGCACACATGGTGCACGGTGTCCCTACTGCTGGATTATATCCGCCACATGAGGTAAAATTTGTACTTGTGAATTTACTTTGTACGTTATATGTTGTGCAAACTAATTTTATATGTTCTATATATGCAGTATGCACCCCGGTTGGACCAACATAGGATACATATTGCGGCTATTCAGGAGATGGCGCTGCTACTTTCTCAGTCCTTGTATGAGGAGCACCAGGCGATTGTTCAGGGATTGCAGGAGAAGATCTATGACTTACAGGCCAGATTAGCGGCAGCAGGGGGGTGGTGATACAGCAGCATCAGGTACCATTGTAGGGTCATGTACTGGTGGAGGTTCAGGAGGCGGAGTAGGAGGTTCAAGAGGCGGAGTAGGAGGGGGTGACAGAGTTGGAGGGGGTGACGGAGTCAGAGGGGTTCATGGATCAGGTGGTGATGGCGGGTTAGGAGGGGGTGATGGACTAGTAGGGGGTGACGGATCAGGTGCTGATGATGGACTAGGAGGAGTGATGGCGGACTAGGAGGGGGTAACGGACTAGGAGGGGTGACGGATTAGGAGGGGATGGCAGACTTGGAGGGGATGACGGACTAGGTGGTGGTGGCGATTTGGGAGGTGGTAGTGATGACGACGATATTCCGTATTATGACCCTTTTGATATCGGGGACGACATGTCTTTGGATGGTTTTGATGATGATGCCACAGATTTATCATGATGTATATTTGTGTATGTCGCCATGTATATATATGTATGGCTAGATGTATATATGTGCTTATCTTGATGTTTTGGACGTTATGTTATTTTATGTAATGTGTTTTGGACGTTATGTTATTTTATGTAATATGTATATAATGTGTTTTGTGTAATGTTTGGTCGTTTATTATGTTCAGTGTAATGACTGCTCGTTTATTATGTTCTGTGTAATGTTTTCCCGTTTATTATGTCATGTGTAATGATTGCTCGTTTAATTTGTTCTGTGTAATGTTTGACCGTTTATTATGTTCCATGCCAAATCTGGTACTTTGGCAAGTGCCGAATCTGGTACCTTGCCAAGTGCCAAATCTGTACTTTGGCAAGTGCCGAATCTGGTACTTTGGCAAGTGCTGAATCTGGTACTTTGGCAAGTGCCGAATTTGGTACCTTGCCAAGTGCTGAATCTGGTACTTTGGCAAGTGTCGAATCTGGTACTTTGGCAAGTGCTATATCTTGTACTTTGGCAAGTGCCAAATCTAGTACCTTGCCAAGTGTCGAATCTGTACTATGGCAAGTGCCGAATCTGGTACTTTGGCAAGTGCCATATCTGGTACCTTGCCAAGTGTCGAATCTGGTACTTTGGCAAGTGCCATATCTGGTACTTTGGCAAGTGCCGAATCTGGTACCTTGCCAAGTGCCGAATCTTGTACTTTGGCAAGTGCCGAATTTGGTAATTTGGCAAGTGCCATGTCAGGTACTTTGGCAAGTGCCGAATATGGTACCTTGAAGTGCCGAATCTGGTACTATGGCAAGTGTCGAATCTGGTACTTTGGAAAGTGCCAAATCTGGTACCTTGCCAACTGCTGAATCTGGTACTTTGGCAAGTGCCATATCTGGTACTTTGGCAAGTGCCGAATCTGGTACCTTGCCAAGTGTCGAATCTGGTACTTTGGCAAGTGCCGAATCTGGTTTATAATTTAATTATAAAACGAACTACAGTGGCGCTGAAGTACATTTTATAACGTTTCAAACTTCAATTGGTCGCACGAAATCCAATCTAAGTCGGATTTCCTCACAATAAGACACGTTCGCATCTAATCGACAATATTTTTCAACTGGAAGAGAAAAAATCGGTTTTCGTGTCGTAGATTTTGTTTTACATCCAACTCAAAATTCCAAAAGGTCGCCGTGGAAATGGTTTATAAAATATATGGTTTACATATATAAGTTAAGGGATTTTTATAAAATAAAATGGGGACGACCCTCATTTTTAACTCCTTCGTGTGCTTAAATGTTTAAATTATGTGGGTAAGTGGACGACCCTCATTTTATAACGTTCCTAACTTCAAAATGTGTAAATAATACGGGTAAGTGGACGACCCCGGACCCACACTCTTGTTTTCCCTATATATAGTTGTTTCTCTGAAACCCTTAATCACAATTTATTTTCTTCCAGCCGCCACCTCCTTCCTCTTTCCCCAAAGGAGCCAAGTTGTTAAGAAAAGAGTATACTACCCTTTTTGGAGTATGTCAGAACAGGTAAAGAAAGTGTAGCCTCCAACATGGACAAATGGGAAAATGATGATGAGGGGATAGCAAATCAAAGAACTAGAAAAGAAATGGTTGTTGAAGGATGCGTTCTCAAGCCAGTACGTCTAGGTGGATCCAACTCTATGTGCCGATGTGGAGAAGAATCGGTCGACGTTGTTTCGAAGACCGAAAAAGATGCTGGGCACCGATTTTTTGGTTGTGCAGCCTACCAGGATCACAATGTTTTTCCTGATGATATTGAATGTTGTTACTTTAAGCAGTGGATTGACCCATCGATGTGCGAACGTGGAGTTCAATATGCATTGGAAGCACAAGCTGAAATACGACGTTTGAACAAGAATGTTGCTGACGCAGCTAAGGCTGGATTTTACCCACGTCCATGGTAGATGTGGGTGGAAACTATCGTACTGTTTATTATTGTAATTTAAATTTGATGTTTATGTGTTCAGTTGTTGTACTTCCTTCAATTGTACTTTGGCATTTATTCGTGCTGTAATTGTCATTGTAGTAAGCTTCTAAGTTCTGTAATGCAAAATATTTATGTAATGCAAAGTCCAGCGCTCTAAACGTCTGTGATGGAAAGACCATTCATATCAATAAATTTACTGGAGACATGACAGAGAATCTACACTATGCGCTATTTACTGTACAATTAAAGCCCATTTTGTTCAATAAAGAGGCACTCTTACCGATAAAAAAAACACTCTGTCCAATAAAGAGAAGAACACTCTATCCAATAAAGTAGCACTGTCTAATAAAGGACATTCTATCCAATGAAGAGGCACTCGTACCAATAAAGGAGCACCATGTCTAATAGAGAAAGGAACATTCTCTCCCATAAGGAGCACTTTGTCCAATAAAGGACACTCTGTCCAATAAAGAGGCGCTCGTACCAATGAAGGAGCACCATGTCGATAAAGGAACACTCTGTCCAATAAAGGAGCACATCATCCGATAAAGGGGAACACTGCACCCAATAAAGCTACCCACTTACCAATACCGCATAAGTTATATATAACAGTAACATTGCAATTCATATCTCAAATCAAAACTTTTTCACAAATAAAAATGGATTCCAGTTTTACAAAATGCTTGCTGGCTTTCGCTAGCGATTCAGAGGAAGATGAAATCCTTCAAGAGGAAGCAGAAGAAATACAAGAAATACGGGACCTATACCGTGAAGCGTATGGTTCATAATCCACAACTATAGGGTGATCGGTTCATGGAAGGAGGTTTATACACCGAAATCGTGCTAAATACCACAAGTCTTTGATGCAAGATTACTTCGATGACGATTGCACTTACGGGCCTGATATGTTTCATAGAAGATACAAGATGCAGAGAAATCTATTTCTTCGGATATTGGCTGGTATTCAACGTAACAATGATTACTTTAAGTACAAACAAATTGCATCGAAGACACAGGGATTGTCCGGTGAACAGAAAATGACGGCCGCTATGAGAATGTTAGCTTATGCCACTCCAGCCGATGCTTTGGATGATGCATACCGCATAGCAGAGAGCACGACACTTGGAACACTTGAAACTTTCTATCAAGCAGTGGTGGACATCTACGGAGAAGAATACGTACGGTCTCCGAACGAAGCAGATGTAGTGCGAATTAGAGAGATGCACGAAAGCAGAGGTTGGCCGGAAATGTTAGGAAGTCTGGACTTTATGCACTGGGAATGGAAGAACTGTCCTAAGGGATTACAAAGTGCGTACAACGGCAAGGAAAGACGACCAACCATCATTTTGGAAGTTGTGGCATCGTACGATCTGTGGATATGGCATGCCTTCTTCGGAATCCCCGGTTCGAATAACGACTTAAATGTTATAGAAAGATCTCATCTGTTCAATGATCTTGCTCAAGGCCGGGTACCTCCTTTAACATTCACCCTAGGCCAAAATACTTACAACCATGGCTATTACCTAGGTGACGGCATTTACTCGAAATGGAGCACCATTGTTAAAACATGACCAAATCCATTGACTCCTTAACAAGTCATGTTCGCGGCGATGCAGGAGGAACAAAGGAAAGATGTGGAACCTGCTTTCGGTGTTTTACAATCAAGATTTGCAATGATAAGTAATCCATGTTGGTTGTGGTCTAGGAAAAAGATGTCTACAATCATATTTGCTTGCATCGTTCTTCACAACATGATTTTAGAAGATGAAAGAGATATGGAGGAAGAGCAACGTCTCTGCGATTACGAGGGTGCTTCACAACCACCGCAAGTATTTCGACCAAACCATCCACTAACAGAGCTGGACTTCAACGTTCATTTAATCCGTCAGGTTATGTTTAGAGATGCATAATTCCATAACAGGCTACAGAAGGATCTTATGAATCACTTATGGAACCACTACGGTGATACATAGTTACAAAGCACCCTTATCTGAATTCGTGTTTTATTTTATGCTTGTCTCAACTTATCGATCATGTATGCAGTAAAGATGTTGTCCTTTTCTATTGTACCAACTCGTTCTCTTGTATTCGTAAGGGTTATTAATCATCTACAGTTTTGTTTATTGTACGAAAATAATAACGGTTTTTTTATCATACGAGAAAATATGGTACGTTAGGACGAGAAAAAAATTATGGTCACGAGCTGATTTTATCGGCTCGTGCAATCGCGAGCCGATTTATCCGGCGCGCGCCGATAAAATCGGCTCGCGACTTCACGAGCCGATAAAATCGGTTCATGTGCCCAATTCAGCAATCTAATTGAGACCGTAATATTTGCTTGAATGTTACACAACATAACATCTGTTGGGTGCAAAAACAACTCTTATTCAAGGCCGTAACATGAATTTTCCTCTTTGTTGGAGATGCTCTTAATAGTTTCTCATGCAAATATTCACATTTTTCATTTTCAAATATTTCATCAAAATTTGCATCAACAAATAATGAAGGAAAAAAGGGTAGCTGCTTGAACTTAAAAGTGCAAATTTTTGCTAAAAATAACTAAAGAGGTGTTCACATTTTGGTATTATCAATAAGTCAACAAGTCGGTATGTAATGATTGTATTTTTCAGGGTAAATTATGCTGAGGTGCAGGAATCATAATCCTCTAATAACTGAATAGTATGACCCAATGCAGTCATAAACACAAAAACCAAACATGAAAGTTTGGACACATTACTATCCTCTTCGTATATTCTCCTAAGGAAACCAGCACATTTTATTTCCTCTTCTATATCCCAAGAAAAAGAGCCTTTATCTTTGAGCAAGTCAGTGTCAACCACCTCTTGGAAGTGGAGAAGTGCATTCAACGACTCCTTAAGCACAGCTATACACTGTTCAGCATTGCTGCAGAAGTGCAAACAATATTTTAAAAACAAGAATTTCCAGAAAACAAAATGCCAGATGTGTAATCTACCATTTTTTGGGCCGTGCAAAAGTGCAAGCTAATAACAGCAAAATCGTATTACAAATTTAGCCATCTATGTATAAATAATATTGCATGCAACTATTAAGTTATAGATTGTAGAACAACATAAATGAGATCGTTTAAATTACCATTCATCTGGATAACGCGTGTGCGGCAATAGAACTTAAATATATGAATGCATAATACATGTATAAGAGCAGCATTAAAGTTCAGTGTTCCAGAACTAGTTTCATTGTATATTCTTTGGTTAAGCTTTTCATTGTTGGTGAAGGCATAAATGACAAGAGGTTTAGGCCTTGCGTTTAAGAAATAAACGCTTTCTTCTATGTTCTTTACCTGATACAAAACAATTAATCTATGAGATTATCATTCTACAAGTAATTAAAACTGTATTGATAATTTTAAACTTTGAGTACTCCCAGTAATAATAGGAAGAGGACAAATAATCTGTATGTATGTTTACATACACATAATCCAATTAATATATGTCATATGATTGTGTGTATACTATTTTTTATCTTGCCCTCTACAGTCAGAAATTCTAGTTTCATCGTTGCAGACAGCCATGTACAACTCCGACAACAATCAACTAAAAAAGGGATGAGCATACCTCTGCTTTGTAATGACATGAAACACCAAGGCTGAAACCAAAAAACATAACTGCAGGTGAACTACTAAGCACTGATAACATAGTGCCAAGCATGTCGGTCCAATAGAGATAGAGACACAGCCACAAATCATTCATGCAACAACATCAAGAAATGAATAACTCACAATGCAGCATCATATATATGTCAATGTAACAGAAACCAAAAGCTAGCAGAAAGTTGAGTAAGACAAAGCGTGACTCTAAAGTTCATCAAGGCTGAAGATGAACAGAAAACAAAACTCTAGCAAACAAGAGCAAGGCAAGATACGCACAATGCCCTTGGAGAAAAATGTTTATACACATGCATATATATTGACATAGCAAATTCAGTGCTCATACCAGGGCTAACATGTAGAAATAAAATCAATAAAGGTGTTGTAACAATGACATGAAACGAAAACTCAAGCAACAGTGATGCAAGCTGAACAGACATGGGAAACCAACAACAAGGAACAGACATGTGTAGATCAAATCAATTACTATATATAGAAATCATTGGAGACAGCAGCAAGAACCGGGAGAAGGGAATAGAATCATAATATGCTATCAACAAGTAAAATACATAATTACATCAAAATCTATAATCCATGGAATCCAGATCTATAAAAGACAAAATGACATAAAATCAAAGCTTCAATACGGAATACCTTTTAAATTTCAGATATAAAATTAGGGTGCGTTCTTAATGAACGTGAGCGTGGCATTTGAGCGTGGTACTGTAGCGAAGGGGAATTGTGTTTTTAGCTACGAACGGGGTATTTGAGCGTGTTATTTTTAAAATAAGATTTAAATATAGATGGTTTGGCAAATTCGAATACAAATACAAATACAAATACAGTTTCTAATACATATACAAGTACAGTTACAAATACAAACACAAATTAGTGCAGACCCGCAGCAACCAACCGATCTCTAATGGTATCTCGAACTAATGACATTTCTCGGGATCCTTCTGCTTGAACACGTTCCGTGCCTCTATTCGTCGTATTTCTCATACTATAATATTCCGTCAGGTAATTATCGGGTATTCGTTCAGGATCATCATCAAAAGCCATAAAATCTGGGTCACCACTATTGTATTTGCGTATGAAGTTGTGTAAGGTCATTATAGACACCATAACTTTCACTTGAGTTTGAAACCGATATGTAGGCATCTTGTTGAGAATGGTAAATTTTTTCTTCCAAATGCCAAATGTTCATTCTACGGCCATCCGTAAACTCGAATGGTAATAATTAAACACTTCATTGGCCGACTTTGGTTGATTCATTGTATCACGGAAATGCGGAATATGATATCTCATATTTCGATATGGCGGTAAATATCCAGTCTATAGTGGATAGCCCGAATCAACTAAATAATACTGTCCAGCTGGAGGGTAAGGAAAGTTATAGTTTCTATCGTTTGTAACAGCATTAAAAATTCTGCTATCATGTGCAGTCCCTTCCCAACCAGCCATAACATACGTAAACTGTAAATCGAAATCACAAACCGCTAATATATTTTGAGTTGCAAACCCTTTTCTTCCAATATAAGGGATAATTTGATCAGCGGGTAAATGTGCAGATACGTGGGTACCGTCTATAGCGCCAATACAGTTTTTGAAATACGGGTAATACCGGGTGGAAGTTCTGATGTGATGTGGAACAGTATTAAATTGTTGTTCCGCTGGCTTTATTGCATCAGCAGCGAGTAATTGAAAAGCGTTTAGGACATCATGAAAACAAACGGAAATTGTGCTACCTGATCGTTGAAATCATTCTTGTAGTTGTCTATTTGAAACCCTAGTAACCATTGTATAAATGAATATTCCAACCATTTCGACGACACAGATTTCTGGTCTGGAAGCGAGACCATGATGTTGCAGTTTCTCACATAATGCGTAGAAACAAAGCCTTTTCATCCGAAAATTATTTTGACAACGACTTTGATGGCCATTCAAAATTTCGTTGATCCAAGATAAGCCAGTGAACTCCGAAGTATTAATCCGTGTCATATGATTTCTCCTTTCATTCTGAACCAGATAAACCCCGTAGAGCTCCATCAAATCGTCGTTCTCGGAGGATGAATCGGAGTTTGACATTAGTCGAATAAGTAGAAAGAGTTGAAGAAGTAGTATTGTGCAAGGTGTTAAGATAGAAGGGGTAATATATAGGGAGGAAGAGAAGTTGGAAAAAAAAGCCGTTGGCGTCCGACGCGTCGGACGCCAACAGCTTGATTTCCAACATCCAGCGATCGTTCCATTTGGAAGTGGAAAAAAGTACTCGCGTCGGACGCGTCGGACGCGAACATAAAGTTGAGCGTGCCAAAACTTTGCTGCGAACGCACCCTAATGCTTAGAAAAAAGTACATACCGAACCCCTGCTGTACAATAATGACACTAAACGAAATTCAGAAACTAATTTCTGGGTGGTCAATTGTCGCACATGTTTAATCATGTAATCAAAGTTAAGAAAACAGGGGGACAAAAATTGAAATGAGCACCAGGGTTTTATCACATAATTAGTTTTTTTTTCCCCTTTTAACAGACGACTTGGAGTTGTCCCACTACAAGAAAACACTGATTTTGCATCAGATATTTAGAAGCGGAAAATTCCATCGCTAATTTGCGACGGATTTCCATGTGATCTGCAAGGGATTTTTTTTTGTTTTTTCAACTTTTTTTTCTTTTATTTATTGTCGTCTTCTGTGATCCCTTACCAAGCCGTTGCAAATTGCGTCAAATTACCGACGGAAAATTTCTGCTTCTATTTTCCGCTGCAAATCCAGGCAGAATACCGACGAATATTAATTGATACTATTTTGCACAGAATTCCAACAAATTTGCAAGAGATGTTTATATTATTTTTCTAAGATACACCTTAGTATTATTATTTTTTAATAATTATTAACATGTTCAATAATTAATTTATTCTAATTAATGATTTATAAGTAATAATAAATAATAATTTACGTTCTATAATAAATAACTTGTAATCATTACTTATTTAGAATTAGCAAAATAATATTTGCTCATAACCCATGTAATTACTAAATTCTTAACTAAGTCATCTGCTTTCATCACAAATTTTAGTCAGTATACTAGTACATTTTACGCTAAATCCCAAAATTTTAAATTATTCTTTAATAATTTTTCCCTTAAATAAGAAAAATATCAGTATATTATGATAATTACTTAATAATTAATAATAAAATTTAATACCTATGAAACGATATCTAGTATTTAATAATTAATAATAAAATTTAATCCTTTACACGAGTACTTTTAGCTGATTATCTAATATATTGCTTTACCCTCTGTTGTACAAATCATCTTATATTTGTGTATATGATTATTTAGCAGTAATGGGTACATGCATATTTTATTTTCTCAAAGGGTTAGTAGAACAAACAGTTTGTCTAGAGCATCTATTATTGCATCCATTCCAGTAGTACGCACTTTCTACCTTCTTCCCCCCAATTTTTTCATTTGTCACTAGCTTGTTTTTCATTTAACCCTTTCATTCCCGCCTCAGCGCCAAAATTTCGCTGAAGAATCCCAAAGAATTATTCCGCACCACATCGACAACTGAAGAAATATTGAAGACCTTCAAAACCCTAGAGCAACTCCCAGTTTCAAGCGATTTCAAGCTGGAAATCTCCTCTTTGAGAATCATGCTCTTCCCGGGCGAGATTAGTTAGAAAAGAGTTTTTATGCTCAGATCCGAACCCGAAATCAGAAGAACAGCAACACCAAGGTTTCTTAATCGGGCGAGAGGAAGAAGGATCCGATTGGAAGGTTTCGTCCAACCCTACCCGCTTGCCGCAGATCCCTGCAGACATTTCAGATTTATGCTCTTACAATCCTTAGTTTCGATTGTATGGATCCCGACTCCAACTAACTAAATTCTAATTTTTCGTTCTTATTTATTTTCCTTTTAACGTGTGTTTCTTGCAGCGAACCAAAAAGAAGAAAATGAAGGAGAAAAGCTAAAAATATAACAGGTGTGGGACTCAGTAGACAAGTCTTTGCTGTCTCCTCTTGCACTGAGGAAGCGATTTGGTGCCGTGGACAGTTATTGTAGGAGGGTGGAGTTTCGCCTGAGTTGATATTGGAAAGTGTGTGTGCAAGAACTTCATTTTCCTTTACGGTAGGCCCTCCGTTTCTAAATAAATTTGATTATCTCCAACTAACTACACTTTCACACATCCATAATAATTTGTGTTTGCTTTTGACGTTGGTAGAGTTAATTATCTAGAAGGGCTATCTTCCCAATGAAATTCAAAGTCACACTTTGATATTGTTACCATGCAGCTTCTATTATTAGGAACATTAAATCAGCTTAAGCATTTCTTATGAATACCTAAAATTTTAGTCCAGTTTGGTTTACCTTCCTTAGTTGGGTTCCTGTCAAAACATAAGCATGTATTTTTTAAAGACAAACAATTTGAAAAGTAAAGTTAACATATCAAATGAAAAAAAAAATTATTTATTTTGTGTTTTTTGAGAAATAAAAATGGAATAACAAAAAACGAATCTTCTCTTAATCTCTCTTCATATATTTCATAATGAATATGGAAAATGCAAAGTACAAAATTTAGCATGAAACGAAACGGACCTTTACTTTTTTGATGGAAATAAATATGCATTCTGCATATTGAAATATGAGCATGAAATGTATTTTTGGTTTTTTTTTTGACACCGGAGTCTATTAATGGTTTCCACTTGGTTGGAGTGAAGGAGTGAGGTACTCCATAATGACTGGTCCTCGTAGCCTGTTGGTAGAAAGTGAGGCAAGTGAACGCTGATATTGGTAAAGTTTATCAGGACCAAGTTTTGAAATCTCGGTTTCCAGTTATGTAGAAAATTAAAAATACTGGTCCCTTTTTGGAAATTCCAGTTTAATTCCGGTTTACCAATTCCGGTACTTTTCTTTTATAAATACACATATACATACAATACACAAATATATACGCAATACAAATACACATTATTACCATGGTAAAAGAACTATAGATCCTACGTAGTGTTACATATCAGTTAACTTGTTTTCTTTTGAAGAGGGTTAATTTTATTTGTAATCTGTTCATTAACCGTATAACGGTGATAGCTCAAACAGAAAAAGCAAGAGGATCTCTTGGTCTAAGAAATTAATTACTGTAGTGTCAGTCTCACATGCCATTATACTGAGTTTTCACTGTTTCCAAGGAAAAAACAAATTTTGATTCTCTTTTCCTTTTAGTTATTCACTCTCCCTGTGAAATAGCGTTGATGTAAGTTCATTCTTTCTTCTCAGCTCCTCATACTTCATTATTTTCGTCCAGACTCCTTCAAGAATGGAAGCGGAAGTGGAAGCCCGAAATACCGTGCTTCCGGCCGGAATCTCAAACTAGGATCAGGACCCCATCCTATTCAACGTATTCGTATCTGTTTGGTGTTGCTCCAGATGGACGAGTGAATTCGTTAAGTTTAACATCGATGCATGATCAGGCACACAAACATATTCTTTGAGTAATAGAAGTGCAAATCCCTTTCATTTTTATTACTGGTTCTAGAGGTTATAGACAAATGTCTAGCTAACTTATCTGTCTAGGTATATGCCAAGTGGTAAAATATTTACTTCATGATGTTTAATTTCTTGATGTGTCCTAAAGTCAACTAAAATTTACATGTCGCAAGCACTTCTTATTTGGTGGTCTCTTATATACGTGTTCAGTTGTTAGCTTTGGCATTATATCCAAGTTCACTCCATGGATGCACTATGGGCCTTGGATGAATCAAGAACATTAAGCAATGCTTGTGGATCTCTGAGAGCAAACAAGGTAAACTAGTTTATGCTAAAAATTTGATACGTTAATGCTTACTCGTTGCATGTATTTGAAATCTTAAGTTATTCTTTTTAAATGTCACCGCTTGCTTGTTGCATGATCTCTGATCAATTTATGGCTCCTGCATTATGTTGAAAATTTCATGTTCTTACCTTGCTTGGTATTACCACTACCTAAAGAGGACTGTTTTAAGTATGGTATTACCACTACCTAAAGAGGACTGTTTTAAGTATGGTATCTAGCTTTCATGTTGTACATATTCATTTCTGGGTAACGGAAAGCCGCAATATCCCAATGTGAACCAACTTTAAGGCCAGCGGTCAATTTTAAATATGAATAACGCAAGCGCTAGAGTGCCTTAGGTTTCATTACAGATTATGATTCGCTTGTGCATGGACATTATGTGTCATAATGAAAACTCTTTTTTTTCAGTTTTTGTGTAGGAACAATTCAGAATTTTGGTTTTGTCTCAAAAGACATGTACAACAGAAGGTGCAGGAGCAGCAAAAACTATTGACAAGGTCAAATCTAACAACTTCAACGGGCATCAAATCCTGGTCTTTATCGTCGCATGTAATTGCATAGTTCCATCCTTCCAATTTTGAAATATCTCCTAATGGAAAACCCTTGCTGCTGCTTCTAGGCAGACTTGTATCATCTAGGCTTACTTTATACCATGTTCTCATTACTGTCTTCTTCACTTGGAGTGCAATTTTTCTGTACGATCATACTGGCAACCATCCTACTACTTGTGGCATTTTACAGTGGAACCAGGTTGGGAACCATCTCCATTGGCGGTTTGTGTTCTTTGACGAGTCAATTTTGGTGCTCCTATGTGCTATTCTTGTATTCGTATTTGGTATTATATAATTTCACTATGAAATATACATTGTCTTTCGTTATTCTATAATTTTTATAAAAGTATTGATTATGTATTGAATTTAACAACTTAATACTTGTATGTTAATTTTAATTTTATGTCGTTATTTGATTATGAATGGTGTTATTTATATTTGAGTTTATATTAAATAAGCATCTTAATTAACATCGGCGTCCGACAGTTGTAAATTAGTATTTTATTGTAGTAACATTTACCGATGGAATAGAAAGGGAGTATAAGTGAGTTTTGCAAATATGCGAGTGATTATCGATGGAAATAAAAACAACCGTTACTAATAACATTGCTAAAATGTTAGCATTTGTGATGGATTACCGATGGATATCTACGGTGAAGCAAAAGTTAAAATTATCTTTTTCTAATCCCTTACTGTTTAGCAAGGGATCTCTAGCAGAATTTTTTTAAAATATATATTAAAGAAATATATGTCCATCGATAAAATATCGGTAATTTTTTTTAAATTAAATATAAATATATTGATAAATGACGGTAAAGTGTCGGAGAATTGACATAAACTTCCGTCGCAAAATGCTCACTAAAATACCAACGTGAAATTTACTGACTAGTGCTATCCGTCATAAATCCGTCGCTAATGCATGTTTAGCGACGGATTTGCGGCGGATTCGTCCGCTGCAAAATCAGTGTTTTCTTGTAGTGTCCCCACCGAAAATTGGCAGCACAGAATATGTATCATTACTTGGCAGCTACTCCATTGGAAGGCAAGTTAACCAGCATAGCAGTAAATTGTTATCACCATGCAACGAAAATTTACCAAACATCTAAGAAGTACGCGTTCTTTTAGCATAATCGCCTATACACTCGAAATTTGTCATCAATTTCTCTGTAAACCACATATTCAACCTAAGTTCCCCTGCCATTACCACGTCAATTTGAAAATTAATACTGGCATAGCAATGGCGTAGAAGATTTGCTACACCTTTCCTACGATGAGTGTTATGGTGATATGGCGTGGTAAATTACGTACGCCTTTTCCATGACAAATTAATTTTTTTGCATACCACGATAGACATAGGGAAGGCGTAGGAGGTTTCCTACGCCATTACCTCTTTCTACTTCATTCCTACGTTTTTCCTACACCCTGCATTTTGGCGTAGGAATGACGTAGGAAATTTTGTGTAGAAAATTGAAGTGTTTTCTTGTAGTGACCGGTTCGCACTTGTCTCTCTCTCTCTCTCTCTCTCTCTCTATATATATATATATATGTATGTATGTATATATATATATATATATATATATATATATGAGAAGCGATCGGGGGCACCCTTGTTTTGCAGCACTCCTATTGCAACCCATATCTGTTATAAGTAGGGCCGCCAATTTCTAACACGACTCGTAACCCACACGAAAAAACCGACCCGACCCATTTATAAACGGGTCAATTTCGGGTCAACCTGCTCTGACCCGTTTAACAAACGGGTTGACCCAACCCGACCCGCGAACCCGTTTCTGACCCTTCATGACCCGTTTAGCATAAAACATATTTTTATTACTCTACAATCTACAAAACATAAGCCCAGCCTAGTCCATTACCCATTTGCCACTTTCCCTAATTTACCAATTGCCAAGCCGTCACTCATTCAGTCATTCTAATTTCTGCAGTTCTACCTCTTCACTGATTCACTCCTTCAGGTTTTCATATTTATTCCCACATTAAAAACTTTTTACATTTTTATTCCCATCTTAGCTTGCAACAAGTGAATGACGACAACACCCTTCTTTCATGTTTTCATCTTTTTATACAAATATTTTTCTTAATGGGTTACACGAATCAAACTCGAAACCTGCACGATTATAAATGGGTCAACCCAAAATTGATCCGTTTAATAAACGGGTTGAGCTGACACGACCCGAACTCAACCCGAACATGACTTGACCCGACCCAAACCCGACCCAACCCGACCCATTGACAACCCTAGGTATAAGCTACGACGATCCAAATCCA
The DNA here is from genome assembly GCA_030737875.1 of Allium sativum. Classification (NCBI taxonomy): domain Eukaryota; kingdom Viridiplantae; phylum Streptophyta; class Magnoliopsida; order Asparagales; family Amaryllidaceae; genus Allium; species Allium sativum. The sequence goes on along the minus strand of CM060918.1, from coordinate 610,385,095 downwards.
ATGCGAATTTGTAGATGTTCAATATACATATATATAATGATCTATCAAAAATTTGAGCTCGTTCCGACATTCGCAACATTTTCAAAATCATAGCTCAATTTTTCACCATTCAAACTTTTATTTAAATCGTTAAATTTAAACATCAAATATATTATTATACGATTATCGGAATGAGCTCAAATTTTGGATAGATGCTAACATATATGTGGGCTGAACATCTACAAATTCTCGATGGATTTCGATCGCCTTAGCTGACAAATGGATAGGGGATGCAACAGGGGTGCTGCAAACAGTGGTGCCCGCGATCGCTCATATATACATACATATATACACACACACACGTATATATATATATATATATGTGTGTGTGTGTGTGTGTGCGCGCGCGCGCATGTGAGGGGGGGTGTGCCTGTATTAATTTATAATAATGAAATCCAAACTTTTGACGTCTTGTTTGTATATAAGTGTGGTAATTTTAGAACTTTACGGTCGGATCCGAATATTATGTTTCTACTCCAATTACTAGTAGTGATGTGATTTATCACCAAAAGCGCAAAGAATAAACAACTTGCACACATCGGATAAAACAATATATATTGACTATTCAATTATTTATATTTGAGCTTGTGACATAAAATGGACAGGATTAGTAATCCTATTATATCTTATTTTTTAAATCCGTTTTTACAAAATTGTTTGTCTGATGTATCATTGGGGGTAAGTTAACAAAGTTTAAGTTAGTACCTAAAGAATGAGAAAATCATCTTAATCTGGTAACAGAAAGAAAAAACTTAAAGGAAACAGACATATAGTCTATAGATACACACACACACACACACATATATATATACACATATACACACACACACACGTGCACATATATATATACACACACACACATACACACACACACGAACACCATGGCGAAGGACACGACATTTTATTCCACCTTTCATGACAATGGTTTATGTACATAGTTATGTTGCTGCTTGGAACCCTTTTAAGTATGTTAACTTTCGATAGGCATTTTTTCTTTTACCATTTAGTTGTTTGTAAAATCTCTTCTTATAATCCCTATTAGTAATATATCAAAGTAGAAGTTGATTCAGACATTGGAAAATTGGAGCAGATATAAATCATGTTCCACAAAAGTATTATGCATTTTAGGGGTTCTTTTTACCCACTACCATGAATATTTCGAAATTATGGTTAGTCCTTTGGATTATAAGATGTAGAACTGATATTTATCAACTCCTTGTAAATTAACAAAATTTAAAACTCACAGTATGTTAAAAAGAAGGAAAATAATTATAAATGGAATTTATACTTCAAAATACACTGTATTACCAAACAAACTAGTACATAACTCTTAATTGGTAAAACATTAGATTGTCTAACTCATATTGCTACTATTCTGCTATGTATTTACTTGTATCTTTCTTAATATGAAACCCTAGTAGCGAATGGATTTATTGTGTTTTGACACCCAGTAGTAAATAATGCATACAAAGCATACTTCAGACAAGCCGTGTTGTTTACTGTAGAAGATGTTTCAGAGGATCATATTGAGATTATGGATCACCATGGAAGTCAAATAGTAAACATCATGAAAAAGGTAAGCAATGTACTTGTATGTAAGAATTTAATATATTTTTACCTTGCATGCTCTTTCTTCTTTTAATGGAATAATTTATTATTTTTTGTTAATGATTCCTTTTACTGCAATTTTGCTAAGAGATTACCATGTGCATACGCCAAGATCAGCCACTTATGTAGTGCTCGCGGACCAGGCTAGGTGCACTAGGTAGGATTTTACAACTCCGGTCGGTTTCCCTTCTAAACAAATTCAAAAAAAAAAAAACAATTCTTTTGCAGTTAGGACTAAGAAAAAGGTGGCACATTTTGCAAAGTAATGAAGCAGAAAAATCTTGGTACAAGGTTCAGATGTTGTGTCCTATATCCGAGGAAGTTGATGTCTTTTTCAAAAACAAATTACTTAAAATACGAGGTTGAAGGAACTTTTAACTCTATCATAAATATTGTGATGTAAAAACACGTTTTTATGGTAAAGGACATGACAAATCAGCTTTCAAGATTCAGAATTTAAGGGTCCGCTCGCAATCAATATTTGACAGGTTGGGAATTATGTTCGCATCCGACGCCAAAAAATTTTTATGTGTTCAGAAAGAACGTTTGGGAGACGTTGGAAAAGTATCCATTGGCGTCCGATGCGTTCGACGCGTCGAATGCCAATGGATACTTTCCCAACATATCCTTTTGCCATCTATAAATTACCCACCCCTTTCATTATGCCCTACTACAAAACCAAGCATCCTCCTCCACAGCCGCATTTCGTAATTTTTCGGCATCTATTCGAGCTTCAAAACTTGTAAATTTTTGTACCGTTTAGCTTATTTTTTAGTAATCTATAACATATATTTTTTCTGAGTTTTTTTGAATTTTTTTTTTTGGGTTATGCAGTATTTCTACCATTTCTGTCTCCGCTACTTCACAACCAGTTGCATACTGGACGGACGAACAAGATTATGTGTTTATAGATACTTGTGTAGAGTATCTAGCCAAGCGTGAGACTGTTGTCAGCAACTTCTATTCATCAGTCGCAGCAGCGATAAATGCCCATTATAATCTGGATTTTACAAAAACCCATATTAAAAATAAATGGGATAATATAAAGCGGATATTTCGTGATTAAGACAGACTGCTCAGGACACCTAGCGGGGATCGGATCCAGTGTTTGATTTTTTGGATGGTCCTGATGATTTTTGGGCTAGCAGCGCTAGTAGATCATATAGACGATTCAGGAGGAACTCGCTGATGAAGTTCTGAGAGCAGGACATTTTATTTGAGGGTTGTTTGCGTAAAGCTACTTGTGCGTACCCGATTCCTGATGTTGCGCCTTCTACTGCACCTCCACCTCCACTAGCACCTGTGCCAGCTGCTTCTTTCACTGTTACCGACGCCAGTTACTATACTGACTGGATGGCTACCGACGTTCTCCCTTCTGGTCAGCCCTTTAGGTGCAGACACGTAGAGCATGGAAGCTTGAGTCGCTCGTTTATGACCGACCATGTGAGATAGCTTGCTACCCGTTGCTATGAGATTATTCGAGGATCGGTAAATGTCGAGCTTTGGGAGATTCTGACGATTTTCCGCAATGATGCACGGAATTTGGAGATTGTTATGGAACTTACCGACGATGGTATACGTGGGTTTATTTTAGCGGAGTTGAGCGCATTACCACATCGTCGTTTATTTCAGATTTTCATGTACTTGTGTTAATTTCAGTCTAGTTGTGTGATTTATGTTTGTATTTCCGTTCGTGTAATAAAATGATGTCATTTTATTTTGTGAAATTAGTATTTAATTAAATCAAAACAATTAATTTGATAATTAAATACCCTGCTCAGATACCACGCTTAAATACCCCGTTCATAGCAAAAAACAGATTCCCCGTTCGCTACAGTACCACTCTCAAATGCGACGCTCAAATACCTTGTTCCCATTCGTCAAGAACGCACCCTAAGTCTAAGTAATGGAGAAATTTTCGATGTAATCACTAAATTAAAAGTACTAGGACAGATGTACAGATGACAATAGTAGTTGTTTGGATAAACTATACATCAAGGAATAATTGTTACATCAATAAGTAAGAACATACTATATATTGGAATAAAGTGTATTATGAACAAGTAGTTGTGTTTTTGTGTTTTTCATCTTGTTTTCTGGATTGAAGAATTATTGTTGAGCCTCAAACTCCAAATACATAATATGAAAAAATATTTTTATTTTCAATTTTGTATCTTTTGACTATGAACATAGATAATTGCATAAAATTTCATTCTCAATTCATGCACAAATCACAAATTAGAAATAGGAAAATTAGGTACAAATCATAATAAACAATTAGAAAAATGAGGATATAAAGGCCTATAAGATTTTTAAGGTTTTGTGTTTTGCTGTTGGCCAGCCTTTTGGCAAGTCCGCCAAGGCCCACAAATGTGACGGCCCGCCCCGCACAAGCCGGCATTTCCTCTGAAAGTGCGCTGTACACATGCCCGACTAGCACGGAACGGTTGCCAAAGAAAGGAAAGAAGAGAATGAACTAATCGAAAACCTGTAGAATGTCTCACAGCGCATGGAGAAAAATATAATAATAATGTACTTGACATAAAACAGGCGAGACAGTGCATAAGCTGATAACTAAAACCAACATCATCATCATCATCAGAGTAGCGGAAATCCAAATACAGCTTATAACTTTCCAAATTACTGTCTGTAAACAAAAGAAAGAAAGGTACATCACTAATGCCCAAAGTAGTGATCGCAGCAACACAGGGAGAATATGTATATATATGTGTCATACGTGGAAGCCTCCTGCTCGTCTTCAGTACAGCTACTCTGGCATCACAAGCTAACATGTCCCTAGTTTGCTCGTGAGAGCACCCAAAGTAATAAGAAGAGACATAAAACTCTAGGTCAGACAAAAAGTCTGGTATGAGCGATAAGCAGCTAAATAGAACAATAACAGGTATACTAAACCATACCTGAACCTGGACCAACAACCAAAGAGTTAGCACTACATATCATGCAATACTCTAAGGTGCCACTGAACAGATGGTGTAAGGATAATGAGGGGTGGGGGTGTGCATGTCATAATGAAGACAAACAAATTAATCATAGAAACCTTCCTCACATCTCTCACACAGTGCGTAAAGCATACGATGTCCACCACTGTCAATCACTAGACCCATCGAAGTAGTGACGGAGTTTGACTTGTACAACTACTGCTACTAACAAGCTTGCCCCATAGAGTCATGACCAAATCTTTACAAATGACCCCACTTCATTGGTCTATAGCTCTTTAGTCGTACCTAGGCTACGGTGGCCCTGAATCCGTTCACGTACTCCCTACACATAGTGATCCAAAGTTACAGACATCGGCAACCCCTTAGCACATGTCCCGCAACAAAGCCCAACTCATGAAGTCGACTCGTTGGTTCCCAACTGGATCCTAAGTACAAACTTCCCACTTGGACTACCTTTGCATCTCGGGTTTTTGGTCTTCACCTTCTTCTCCGGATCAGTCTCCATTTCTTCACTTCACTTTGCTTCTTGTCGTGGTCATCAGCTCCTCGGTTCGGATCGGAGTACCCCATACGGGTCGGGTCGTGCTCCTCCAGCTCGTGACTCATCGTCAGGTCCTGCTCGTGATGCAACTCCATTGGCTCAGAGTCCACTAAGTGGCTTGGATCGCATACTCCTCCCTAAGAAATCGGATCAGTTCGGAAGTGATCTCCCTTCGAGGCAAAAGAAGCTCAAGCCCTCCTCTCTGCTCCGGGTCGGATCGAGGAACCTCTGGCGGATCGGTTCGGGAGTGACCACTCGGGTCGGGTCGTGGTGGCGCATGCCCAAGTGAGGCGGATCGGGTCGGGTTCCATCACCACAAGCGGATCGGGTCGGAGAAGGTGTTGCGATCGGGTAAGACGATCCGATCCGGTCCGGGTATTTTCCTGCACTTTGTCCAACAAGCTGTTTACGCCATTCGACGGCGTTTTCGACCAATCTAACACTTCTAGACAATCACAAATCATACCATACAGTCATAGCAACATGTATAATCATCCACAAACAGCAAAACAACAATCATAGCATGTAAAATGGATCAAACATAACCAAAGTCCCATATTTTCCCTTAAGCATGTTTAAGAAAAACAAATGATATGATTAGTAAAACTTAACCAAATAAAACAAAATTTCTAACAGATGTCTAAAACATATTTTCGAATTTATAAATATTTTTCCAAAATTTTATCATGTCTAATTTCATTAATCTTCACTAGTTACCCTTAATTAACCGTAATTAGTGCAAAAACTATGCAAATCACTCACCTTGACCACAAATAAAATACCAAATCTGAAATGATTCTCTGTTTGGTGTTGTTCCCAATGCATCACAGCAGCTCTAACCTTGCTTTGGTGCTAATCCTCTTTGATTTGATGTTGCTAAGCTTAATCCTTGATTAGAAAGTGATTTGGGGATGTTTTAGAGGTTGGAGGCCATTATTAGGGTTCTTAGGAGGTAAATGGCTGCTAGAAAACTGAAATGAAATGAAAACCTAACTCATTTCAGCCTCCCCATAACCCTATTCCCAAAATGGGTTATGGGCCCATTTACTAATCACCTCATTTGGCCCGGTTAAGCAATTTTTCACCTTATGAAACTTGTTTCAGCCGTATCTCCCAAACGGTGAGTCCGTTTGGCTAATGTGACCACTCTAAACCATCATCCGGATCCAATGGAAGTGGTTCCAGGTCAAAACTCCTTTCCAACCAAAAGTTATGGTCAAAACAAGATCATCCAGGGGCAAAATAGTCATTTAAAAATCGGCAAAAATAATGAACATGGGAAATGACCCCAATAGTCGTCTCCTAAAGTTACGTGACCATAGGACTCCGTATGTGAAATAAATAAATATTCTACAATCCTGCGAAGCGTAGAATGCAGGTCGTTACAACAAACATCATAGGTTTCAACCCGGATAGCAAGATGGGTATGTCGATCGCTGAGATTTAAGTCGAGCGTCAGAGCCCGATATGCAACTACCTAAAGCTCGTGACCTTCGAATCAACTGGGTCAGATCCATTCTAATTCCATATAAAATATTATCCTGAAGATTTGGTCTCGCTCCTACTTGAACAATATTAATCATCCTTCAAAACTGGATCAGAGGCCAAATATGAAGGCAGATTTAAATCATGCCACCATCCACGAAAAGAACTCACCGTTGGAATCTGCTAAAATCTTGGATCAAAGGACACATGTCTCAGCCAATTAAAATGTTGCAGCATCCATCAATAGACCTTTTGGACTTAGAAGAAGGATCTTTTGGCAAGTTTCAGATTATATCATCGTCATATTATTCGTCTATAATAGATCATTTAATATAAGAAGATTATAAAGTCGGCGCAGGCTCGCTAACGCCGAACCACTATAAACCTACGTGTGATCGTTTTTATCTTGATTTTTTCAATTATTTGTCTTCATTTATTCTCTACAACTTTATTTATTGGGTATTGTGCCATTTTTTGGTGTTAATACTTTGGTGCTTCCAATGAGAATTGATATTCTCAGCATTAGAAGGATTTTGCTCTACTTTCGGATTACCAAGTCCGAGAGGAGATCCTACCCTCTTTCCAACATCGTTGAAACATGGTCAGTAAATCCTCAACGTACAATACCGGGAAGCAACCGCAATTTGCAACGCCAGCAGATGTAGTTAAGGGGGCAACTGTCCCGGGGTCTACTTCAGACTAACCTACATTGCCACCATCAGTGCAACCCTCTACTATGAATCAAGCTTCTCCCTCAGCATTTGTTACTCGTGACGAATTCATGATCGTGATGGAGCAGCTTCAGCAAGCAACAAAAGCATTGTACGCCTAAGTCGGAGAGGGTGCGGCGATGAGACAGGACATAGATCGTATGTCGAGGCAGTTGGAAGAGTTTAGGAAGCAACGAACTCCCGTTCACCTACAGAACCAAAAACTCTGAAGGCTCATCATCATCTGAAGGAAGCAAAGATCGACGTCAACCGCGACGCCCGCTAGAAAGGAATGAAAACATATGACCATTGCGACTTAAAGAGCGTTCCAACCAGCTCGGAACAGCTGACCAAGCCTAGGTCGATCTAACGAACCGAGAAGACGTGGCTCCAACAATCCAACAAGGTTGGAGTGCCTCTCCTTCGGCTCACCAGAATACCGTTCAGATGGCTCAAGCTCATGTTCTTCCTCCCCAAAATCTTGTGAATGACTGAGATACTCGGGGAAGAGGACGGGTCATCCGGACATCAACTCAGGCGAAGTTGCCTGGAAATGAAGTGGGGAGAGCCCGATCAGTCGATAATGTCAACCGATGTACACTCATTCTCACAACCTAACTGCCATGGTACGCCATATTATGAGCGATAGTAAGGGCTACAAGAATGAAGACTAGGGAATCGACCAAAGCCATACGCCTTTCACAGATGACATTCTGCAGGAAGAATTCCCTAGATGAACCATTATGATGGACCGACCCATAACAGCATTTGATGAGATACTCATGGCATATGGAAGTAGCTATAGCTCCAGATACCATGAAATGCAAGGCTTTCCCAATTTTCTTGAGTAGAGTGCGCTCATGTGGTTCACTCATCCCCCCCCCCCGAGGTCAATCCCGAGCTTCAAAGACTTAGATGAGAAATTCCAGAACCATTTCCGCCTTCACGCTTCCATGTCGAAGCATGTCATGGCCATTTCCACAGTAAAGCAAGGAAGGGGTGAATCCCTAAGAAACTACCTACACAGATTTAACCGAGTGGCCACTGAATTAAGCGATCCAAATCATGAGATAGTTTTGATGGCCCAAGTAGACGGCATCGAAAAAAGAATGGAGTTTAAGAAATATCTAATCGGGAAACTGCCCATAACAATTGAGATGTTTTATGAAAAGGCCAACATCCGGTTAAGGTACGAAGATGTGCAATCGGATGAAGAGGATGGGTCAAAAGACATATCTACCAAACCCATTTAGAGTAATGTAGTGGTTAAGTAGTCTGGAGATGATTCTGGGAAGGTAAAAGTGAATGTAAGAAATCGTGGCAAATGAAATGGCAACGAATCGAAGGGAACCAATGGAAACCCTGGATAAAGGGGGAATTCCAGGAAACGACCCCGGTTCCAAGTATTTGAAAGTTATACTACATAAAATTACACGATGGAGAAGCCGCCCTTGCATGAGTCCATAGAAAAGGAATGGGCGACGGGGAATTTTGTTTGTTCCATAAGATTTGTGGGCATGCGACTAATAAATGCCGTCACCTTCGGGATATCGTGAAAAAGACGATTCAAGAGGGAAAGCTAGATGAGTATAAGGTAGGCCCGAGGGACAGGAGGCAAGGAAATTCGGCACTGAATCAAATTAAGCGGCACCCAAAGCCACTCCCTAAGTAAAAGCAAAAAGGTAGTGATTAATTCCATTGTTTGAGGACCTCATCCAGTTGGGCATAACATTCAAACTATGGAATGATATGTAAACACCGCAAAACATCTCGACGTGGCATAGTCCAGCACCCCCCGAAGCTGCAAGCCTCGTAATGCAAAGTGAAATGGTGACTAATGATATTATTTTCCGCGACAGGGTATCAATTGGTATAGAAGCCCCAACCATCGATCCACTAGTAATAACAACTATCATAGACCCGGATATAGCACGAAAGGTTTTGATTAACAATGGAAGTTCAGTGACCATATTTTTCAAACATGCTTATGACCAAATGGAGTTTGAAGTGAAGGACGTAGAGCCATGCACCGGCCAGATACATGGTTTTATTAGGTCGTCCGCCGAGCCGATCAGCCTAATCTAGCTATCTGTAGAATTAGGAGACAGAGACTATAGGAGAATACGAATCCTGCCATTTATTATGATGAACATAATCTCCCATTACAATGCATTCGTGGGGCATCCAGCCCTAGCAGGTTCAGATCTTGTATCGCTTCCTGGTGCCTACTTTTGAAATTCCCAGCCGATAGAGGGATTGGAACGGTAGCGAAGACCAAATTATAGGGTGAGCATGCTACTTAGCAGAATGGAAGGAATTGTGAAGTAAAGATAGAAAAGATACCCCTCTCCTGCGAAGGGGAAGGAAGCATAACAACCATAGAGAACATCCAGGCCCGGACCATTTGTCTGCCAACTCGAAGATATCGATCCAAGAGAGGACAAAGAATCGAGATGTAGGAAGGCAAACCCTAATGAGACTACTGTGGAGATCTCAATCGATGACGACGACTAGATGAGGGTCTTGAAAATTGGATCCCATTTTGACCCCATCTGTAACGACCCGCATTCTACGCATCAGGGGATCGTAGAATATTTATTTCTTTCTCATGTGAAGTCGTATAGCCATGTAACTTTGTGAAACACCCCACCTTCGTTAAGGTCACTCACAAAGGGAATGCCTTAACTTTGGTGGAGCATTTTAGTAAACAGAACAGAAACTTACAAGACAGATAAAACAGTACTTGAAAAATTTATAACTTTATTACAACAGAAACCGAAATAAGCTTGGTTTCATCCTTTCAAATCACAATATCAAAATTCAAGTACAAAATATCAGTCTCGTACAAAAGCCTTCAGAATGCATAGTTTAAAATCATAATCCCCACAGAAGAAGACAAGCCATACTTTAAGCACTTCAAGCGGAAGAAATCTGGATCAGGCTAGAGTACTCCCTTCTACAAAACCTGGGGGAAACAGAAGGAAGGAGGCGAAACAACAAGGGTCAGACAAAAAGTCTGGCAAGTCCAGTGATTTTCAGTTATGAACAGATAATAATAACATGACATGAAAATAAAACTGGATGAGAGATAACAGTAACGGGTGTAGCGGATATTACAGAAGAACAGAATGACATAAGCTATTTCTTTACACTTCTCTGCACTAATACTAGTATAACATAATTAGGTGTCACCCTAATGTCTAAACTGAAACAACAACGGGTACAGAATAATTTCCATAGAAGAGAGTGCTAGTAATGGGTCTTTACCACCCGAACAGAAACAGACAGAAGCAGAAACAGATTAATCCCTACGGAAACAGAATGTAGAATTAGGTGTACACTAGTAATGGGCCTTTACCACCCCAATAGATGGTACCACGCAGAAACAAACAGGTGTTACCACCCAACAGAAACAGACAGTACCAACAGAAACAGACAGAACTAAGTGTACCCTAAAACCTTACCCCAAGCGATCGTCTCCCTAATACATAAATACCCTGTGTCGGCCCCACAGTAGGGTGTATCACTCTCTAAAATGACAACCAATCGACACAGACCTATTTACAGATGTCATGGCGTCTTACATCCTCAGAGGCAAACCGGGATCCATGCACGCACATGACCCGGTTGGAACGCACCATCAACACCCCTCGCCATTATCAGAATGAACCACTTATAATTAGTTCAGTAAGCGTGCCCGGACCCTACCTACTGTTGGGTCAAAGTTTTGATACCAGAAAGGGTTATTGACTAATATGGGTCCCAAACAACAGATGACACACAAGTAATTCCCTTCCTATCCTTGTGTCCCCAGACTAACAGATTTCAGATTAACCTGTTTACAAGTTCAGACATACAGAATTCAGATCAACTAGTTCACAGACAAGTTTTCATACTAACGGATCAGATATACATATTTAACAGACTTACCGATTAACCAGTTACAGATTAACAGACTTACAGATTTGTCTAACTTTGTAATTGGGCCTACAGATTCACGGAACAGATTTATTAAATTCACCAGTCTAGTGGGTTTAACCCTATCCGCCCAACACGTTTTAGACATCGTATTTATCTCAGATTTTTATTAATTAAATATTAATGCCCAGACCTCTCACATTAGACTGACAGTTTGCGGCTACTGGTTAGGCCGGTTGGTTCTGGGCAGATTTCTGCTGCAAACTTAGTCTAACCTCGGATTTCAAGCACATTATGACTAACTTCTCACATTAGAACCTATTGTTTGCGGCCACTGGATGTGCCGGGCGGTTCTGGGCAGAATTACGTCGCAAACTCATTCTAACCTCGAGTTAACCATGTTTATCTTTGCGGCCAATTAATTAATAATTTACCATTTATGCCCACGCCTAATATACATGTCAATTATTCATAGCTAATTCAGATTATGTCAATAACAGACTGAATATATAAACTTAACAGATATAGCAGATAATAGATTTTCGCAAATTAGGCGACTTAACGGATTCAGCGGATTATGTAATTTAGCAGATTTAGCATATAACAGATTTGGCATTTTCAGCAGACTTAGCAGATGACAGATTTGGCAGATTAACAGATCTAGCAGACTAGGCAGTAGAGCAGAACTAGCAGATTAAGCAATATAACAGAACTAGCAGATTAGGCAATATAACAGAACTAGCAGATTAGGCAAATATAGCAGAACTAGCAAATTAGGAAAATATAACAGATTTAATCATTCCGTCAAGTTTCACAAACATATCTTGCCTAATTATAAATTTGGCCTAAGTTTGCATGCCTAAATAGTTGTCATGATTCACACTATGATCATATACCCCATGTTTGCATTGAATTTACATGTCACAGATTATGGTCATAATTTACATGTCCCAATTTAGTTCAACTTGCCTAGTACAAAAGATTCACATATAAATTATACCAAATATAGCCATCGATTTCAATGCATGTCATATATTCAAAAATCTCCTACTTAGGTATTATTCACATTTGATAGTTATCAAATCTTAATATAGATCTTCACACCTAAGTCATATTCTCTTTCAAATCATGAATTGTTATATAAACAATATGCCGAACAATCTAGTTATAACAGATCTTAATTCAAAATATGCGTTATGTCCAATGTCTCAAGTCACATGTTAACATACTATGGTTCCTCTTCTTCCAATTCACAGAATATGCATAGATCTAAGTCTAGTTTACAACCTACGTCCTTTTTCTTAAATCAGTCACAGATTAGCCATGTCCAATTATGCCACATTCATTATTTGTCCCAAACATTTTAGCGTTCGTGTGTTAATCTCTTAGGAGATTAGCGCAGGCTCGTAGTAGCCTGGCTATAGAACAGAAAGAAGAAGAGATATAGAATAAAATAGATCAAAACAGAACATACACAATCTCAAATTCAGATTTACAATCATGTCACAATTATGAATAAAGTTTATATCGGAAAATAACTGCACTTGCCTTGATTGGATTCTAAAAGAAAGATAGTTGTAGCGACGTTAGTTGATCTTCTTTAACCGTTGTTGAAGTTTCAAGCTTGAATTGAGTTGCTTAGGTTGATGTTGATTAGCTTCTAGTTTTGATTCTAGCAGAGTAGCGACGCCATTTTTATTTTTATTTAGAACAGTGGCAGAGTAGAAGCAGAATATAATTGTGTGTGTAGAGAAGGCAAGGTTTGGGGCTGTTTAAATAGGGTCAAGTCAACGAATCTAGATAGAAATCGGACCAGAAACATCAGAGTGAACTCTGACTCAAAAATGGGCTCGGGGACAAGGTCGACACCCAGGTCGACTGCCCAGTCGACTCCCCAGTCGGCCTGGGTCTGGGCGGGAAATTTCCCACCCAGTCTGTTCTGGGTTTGAGTTTCGAATTTTGAATTCGAATTCGTGCTGTTTTTAATTCTGAAAATTTCTGAAACTTTGGAAGGCCATAACTTCTTCATATGGACTCCGATTTACGCAAACTCGGACTCGTTTTCAAGAAGAATTCCGAGACGAATGCAATGGCGCAACCCGTTTCCATTGATTCTTATTTTAAAAATTAATTATCCTTTGATTTGTTACTTATATGTTCTCAGAAAATACGGGGTGTTACATTCTCCCCTCCTTAAAGGATTTCGTCCCCGAAATCTTCAAGTTAAGAAGAATGTGTCCTACCATCCAACATCCATCTACTCAATCATCAATCACTGGCGTCCATTGTCCTTAGAAACTTCTAATGTTGTATGAACAAATGCAAAGGTGTGTGTATATGTTCCTTATCTAATGCAAAGATCAGGCGGTCCACTGATTCAGTTGACCTTCTTAATGCGAATTATGCCAGTGCCATGAGTCCAACATGTATGAAAATTTTCCTATTTGATACATATCATTTCTATATGAGTGCACAACCATTCAGTCATATGCAACATCCATGTGTTGAGTCAATCATTTTGCATCCACAAAAATTGAAAAATGCTCACACATCCATATGCAGTATGAGAGTGTTTTCGAGCCGATCTAGTGCCTAGTGTGTGTATATGCATCCACGAGCAACCACTAGCAACCACTTGCATCCACTTGCATCCACTTGCAACCATCAAACATAACATGTCTCAAACACATGTTTACACCCATTAGTTTCTACCTAAAGTTCGAAGATTCGATCGATAGGTTACAGTCGAATGATGGAAGTGAGTACAGATAAAACAAAAACTTGGTTCCCATTAGATATGGGTCCTAAGTATCGGCCCCGAAGACCGAAACCAACATCAAATTTACACCCAGAGGATTACCCTCTTCAAAACTGGAAATCTTAAACTTATCGGAAGTATTCAGATATTTACAGATTACTGGTACAGATCAGGTTACTGAACTAAGCATGATAAAACCCAGAATGTATGCGTCCTAGTTGACGCCTAACACGGATATCTCTCAAACCCCAATCTCTCACAAACAGATTAGTCATAACCCTTATGGGTTTGAGTCTACAGCGGAATCAAAAACAATACTAGTATTAAAGTGTAGAGTATCAATTACAGAATCAAAATGCTAGAATCAGATAAGAAACTTAAACCTTCTACTCAAATTTTCTTATTTCTATCCTATCCATTCGCCTGTTCTCCAGAAGTGGGTTCTGCCCTCTGTCCTTGCCCTCGTTTCTTTAGGCAGTCCCTAATGAAGTGTCCCATCTCGCCACAGTTGAAGCAAGTTCCCTTCCTTTTTCTGCAATCCTTGTTCAGATGCGTCGAGCTTCCACAAGTAAAGCACTTTTTCCCCTTCTTATCTTCAGACTTCTCATCCTTCTTTTGTGTTTCCTTTTTAGGCCATGCTTTCTTATTCTGTGGTTCTTCCTTCTTTGTCTCTTTCGGGCCCTTGTCTTCCTCGTGCAGTAGTGCCATGTCCACTAATTTCTCGTAAGTCGCTCCCATGGGTACATGAGTCATGGCTGGGCTGTGCAGTGGCTCATTCAATCCTTTAACAAAGCGGAGAGCCTTTTTATCCTGAGTGTTGACTAAATCCAATACGAATCTAGCCAGTTGGTTGAATTGGTTGACGTATTCCTTGACCGTCATACTTCCTTGGTTAAGAGATAAGAACTTTTCCAGTTGTAGACTTCGTTCAGCTTGCGAGAGGAATTTTGTCTCAAACCTTGTTCTGAAATCCATCCATGTCTCAATCGGCCTCTCGGCGTTAGTGACTTCCCACCAATAAGAAGCTTCGTCTTTGAGCAGCCATACCGCCAACTGTACCTTCTGCCTATCGTCCACCTCGAAGATAACGAATAGATCCTCAGTTTCTTTGAGCCAGTTCCTCGCTTCTACGAATGATTCAGTTCCCTTGAAATCCTTTCCACCCATGGCCCTAAAATCTATGCAGATCTTTGAGAAAGCAATTGCACGAGGAGGGGGCAGAGGAGGGGGATCATTTGCTGGACCTGCGGCGGCGGTCCTAGCCTCAAGATATTGACGAAACCAACCGGGTACATAACACCCTCTGGTATCTCAGATGCTTCAGACATGCTGAAACGAAAAAGGAAAGATTCAAATACAAAAAGGACTGAAGGTAAGATATATGGCTCTTGGGGATTATGTTTTTCAATAATAGGCTTTACTTTCGAAAATACTTCCTTTTAAAACCTTTTTGAAAATAGTTTTCAAAAACTTTACCCAATCTGGTAACTTTCAGCTCTGATACCAAGTGTAACACCCCACCTCCGTTAAGGTCACTCACAAAGGGAATGCCTTAACTTTGGTGGAGCATTTTAGTAAACAGAACAGAAACTTACAAGACAGATAAAACAGTACTTGAAAATTTTATAACTTTATTACAACAGAAACCGAAATAAGCTTGGTTACATCCTTTCAAATCACAATATCAGTATTCAAGTACAAAATATCAGTCTCGTACAAAAGCCTTCAGAATGCAAAGTTTAAAATCATAATCCCCACAGAAGAAGACAAGCCATACTTTATGCACTTCAAGCGGAAGAAATCTGGATCAGGCTAGAGTACTCCCTTCTACAAAACCTAGGGGGGAAACAGAAGGAAGGAGGCGAAACAACAAGGGTCAGACAAAAATTCTGGCAAGTCCAGTGATTTTCAGTTATGAACAGATAATAATAACATGACATGAAAATAAAACTGGATGAGAGATAACAGTAATGGGTGTAGCGGATATTACAGAAGAACAGAATGACATAAGCTATTTCTTTACACTTCTCTGCACTAATACTAGTATAACAGAATTAGGTGTCACCCTAATGTCTAAACTGAAACAGAAATGGGTACAGAACAATTTCCACAGAAGAGAGTGCTAGTAATGGGCCTTTACCACCCGAACAGAAACAGACAGAAGCAGAAACAAATTAATCCCTACGGAAACAGAATGTAGAATTAGGTGTACACTAGTAATGGGCATTTACCACCCCAACAGATGGTACCATGCAGAAACAGACAGGTGTTAACACCCAACAGAAATAGACGGTACCAATAGAAACAGACAGAACTAAGTGTACCCTAAAACCCTACCCCAAGCGATCGGCTCCCTAATACATAAATACCCTGTGTCGGCCCCACAGTAGGGTGTATCACTCCCTAAAGTGACAACCAATTGGCACAGACCTATTTACAGATGTCACGGCGTCTTACATCCTCAGAGGCAGACCAGGATCCATGCACGCACATGACCCGGTTGGAACGCACCATCAACACCCTTCGCCATTATCAGAATGAACCGCTTATAATTAGTTCACTAAGCGTGCCCGGACCCTACCTACTGTTGGGTCAAAGTTTTGATACCAGAAAGGGTTACTGACTAATATGGGTACCAAACAACAGATGACACAAGTAATTCCCTTCCTATCCTTGTGTCCCCAGACTAACAGATTTCTTATTAACTTGTTTACAAGTTCAGACATACAGAATTCAGATCAACTAGTTCACATACAAGTTTTCAGAATAACGGATCAGATATACATATTTAACAGACTTACCGATTAACCAGTTACAGATTAACAGACTTATAGATTTGTCTAACTTTGTAATTGGGCCTACAGATTCACGGAACAGATTTATTAAATTCATCAGTCTAGTGGGTTTAACCCTATCCGCCCAACACGTTTTAGACATCGTATTTATCTCAGATTTTTATTAATTAAATATTAATGCCCAGACCTCTCACATTAGACTGACAGTTTGCGGCTACTGGTTAGGCCGGTTGGTTCCGGGCAGATTTCTGCCGCAAACTGAGTCTAACCTCGGATTTCAAGCACGTTATGACTAACTTCTCACATTAGAACCTATTGTTTGCGGCCACTGGATGTGCCGGGCGGTTCCGGGCAGAATTACGCCGCAAACTCATTCTAACCTCGAGTTACCCATGTTTATCTTTGCGGTCAATTAATTAATAATTTACCATTTATGCCCATGCCTAATATACATGTCAATTATTCATAGCTAATTCAGATTATGTCAATATCAGACTGAATATATCAACTTAACAGATATAGCAGATAACAGATTTTCGCAGATTAGGCGACTTAATGGATTCAGCGGATTAAGTAATTAACAGATTTAGCATATAACAGATTTGGCATTTTCAGCAGACTTAGCAGATGACAGATTTGGTAGATGAACAGATCTAGCAGACTAGGCAGTAGAGAAGAACTAGCAGATTAAGCAATATAACAGAACTAGCAGATTAGGCAATATAACAGAACTAGCAGATTAGGAAAATATAGCAGAACTAGCAAATTAGGCAAATATAACAGATTTACTCATTCCTTAAAGTTTCACAAACATATCTTGCCTAATTATAAATTTGGCCTAAGTTTGCATGCCTAAATAGTTGTCATGATTCACACTATGATCATATACCCCACGTTTGCATTGAATTTACATGTCACTGATTATGGTCATAATTTACATGTCCCAATTTAGTTCAACTTGCCTAGTACAAAAGACTCACATATAAATTATACCAAATATAGCCATCGATTTCAATGCATGTCATATATTCAAAAATCTCCTACTTAGGTGTTATTCACATTTGATAGTTATCAAATCTTAATATAGATCTTCACACCTAAGTCATATTCTCTTTCAAATCATGAATCGTTATATAAACAATATGCCCAACAATCTTGTTATAACAGCTCTTAATTCAAAATATGCGTTATGTCCAATGTCTCAAGTCACATGTTAACATACTATGGTTCCTCTTCTTCCAATTCACAGAATATGCATATATCTAAGTCTAGTTTACAACCTATGTCCTTTTTCTTAAATCAGTCACAGATTAGCAATGTCCAATTATGCCACATTCATTATTTGTCCCAAACATTTTAGCGTTCGTGTGTTAATCTCTTAGGAGATTGGCGCAGGCTCGTAGTAGCCTGGCTATAGAACAGAAAGAAGAAGAGATACAGAATAAAATAGTTCAGAACAGAACATACACAATCTCAAATTCAGATTTACAATCATGTCACAATTATGATTAAAGTTTATATCGGAAAATAACTGCACTTGCCTTGATTGGATTCTAAAAGAAAGATAGTTGTAGCGACGTTAGTTGATCTTCTTTAACCGTTGTTGAAGTTTCAAGCTTGAATTGAGTTGCTTAGGTTGATGTTGATTAGCTTCTAGTCTTGATTCCAGCAGAGTTGTGACGCCATTTTTATTTTTATTTAGAACAGAGGCAATGTAGAAGCAGAATAGAATTGTGTGTGTAGAGAAGGCAAGGTTTAGGGCTGTAAATAGGGTCAAGTCAACGAATCTAGACAGAAATCGGACCAGAAACATCAAAGTGAACTCTGACTCAAAAATGGGCTCGATGACTAGGTCGACACCCAGGTCGACTGCCCAGTCGACCTGGCCAGGGGGGTCGACTCCCCAGTCGACCTGGGTCTGGGCGGGAAATTTCCCGCCTAGTCTGTTCTGGGTTTGAAATTCGAATTTTGAATTCGAATTCGTGCTGTTTTTAATTCTGAAAATTTCTGAAACTTTGGAAGGCCATAACTTCTTCATATGGACTCCGATTTACGCAAACTCGGACTCGTTTTCAAGGAGAATTCCGAGACGAACGCAATGGCGCAACCCGTTTCCGTTGATTCTTATTTTAAAAATTAATTATCCTTTGATTTGTTACTTATACGTTCTCAGAAATACGGGGTGTTACACTTTGGGAGACGACTATTGGGTCATTTCCATTGTTCATGATTTTTGCTAATTTTTAAATGACTGTTTTTCCCCTTGTTGATCTTGTTTCGAGCATAATTTTTGGTAAGGATTTTTGACCTAAAACCAGTTCCTTTTAGATCTGGATGATGGTTTACCTTTCCGTAGAGTGGTCACATTAGCCAAACGGACTCACCTTCTGGGAGATATGGCTGAAACAAGGTTTAGAAGGCGAAAAACAGCTTAACCGGGCCTAATTAGGGTGATTAGCAAGAGGGCTCATAACCCATTTCGGGATTAGGGTTATGGGGAGGCTGAGAACAGTAGGAAAATTATTTTTATTTCATTTTTCAGCCGCCTAAAACATTTCTTTAACCCTAGCCATGGCCTCCACCTTCTAATTTCATCTCAAATCGCTCTCTAATCAAGAATTAAGCTTAGCAACATCAAATCAAGAAGAAATAGCACCATTTCAGAGTTAGAGATGCTGTTAGACACTGGAAATCGCCCCAAATCAGTGGAGTTTTAGTTTTGAAAGTTTTATTTGTGGCTAAGGTGAATGATTTGCATAGTTTCTCACTAATTACGGTTGATTAGAGGTAATTAGTGTTAATCAGCGAAATTTTCACTACAAGAAAACATTGATTTTGCAGCGGAAAAATCCGTCGCTAAACCCTCACTACAGGCCCATTAGCGATGGATTTGCAGCAGAATACGGTTGTCGCTAAAAAACACGTCGGTATTTTAGGTACAATTTTTCGACGGAAATTAACGTCGATTCTCCATCACTTCACTATCGTTTTCTGATATATTATCATTTCATTTTAAAATATTTCACCGACGTTTTACTGACAGATATATATAACATAACAAAATCAGTATATATTTTTCCATCGCTAAATGCACGCTATTTAGCGAGGGATTACCGACGGAAATACATAGCAAACATTTTACATTCCAGTTATCCGTCGGTAAATCCTAGCTATATAGCGACGGATTACAGACAGAAATATATAGCAGACATTTTGCAACATTTCTAACCATCAATCTAGACATCAAATACATTCATTTCAACAATACTCAACATTCAATACTCATCGGGCAATGAAAATATATATACATATAAATCAACTAGAAAAATTAATGTCACAAAACAGTATATAACAATAAAAAATGGTACAATAATTGATAAAATATTCACATAACACCCAACATTCATAACATTATCCGATACAACTAAAAACTAATGTCACATAAAAAATTCTAAACAAAAGTTATGTTTACATAGTTGATGGATCTATGCATCATAAAGTCTAAAGTTCCAAAAAAAAAAGAGGGAACCTGCACATATATATAAAAAAACTTCTCATTTTCTGCATGGATCTATCCTGACATGGCTCGAATGCATGTCCTACAATGTGCTCCTTGATCTTGGAACTGTAAGTCTGTAACATAACACCAAAATAAGTTTTAGGAATAAAAAGTAGTCAACTATACATAACAAGCACATTTACCATTATAAGTGCTAGCAAGCATTCACAAATAATTCCAAAATACAATATATAATCCAGGTTACCAAGAAGTTGCAATATCCAAATCACCAAATAAGAATATCACATTGATACAAAGGTAATAAAGACAGTAAACATGTTCGATTAATTTAATTGCAGTGTCAAAGAAACATAATCAAAAATTATAATAGGGATAGAGGTTATTTTGCCCAAACCAAAATTTGGTAGATATGACAGTAATATTGTTGTCTTAGTGCTTGCTTTTTTCCATATTTAGTACAGTAGTTGAGAACACCTTGGTTTTAAAATTCACTGACAACCAGTATATTCTTTGTTTAATTTTGATAGTATCATACATATTGTTTATTTCAGCTTACATTTGCCAAGAAAATTGAACAGAGCGTACAAAACTTAATGTTCAACGTGTTCAGAAGTCAGATGCAAGCTAATTGATTTTCAAACGCTGTAAAAAGCTGCTTTTGGTGTAGTGATAAATGTGAGAAAAAATACTTCTTTTCTTATTGCTTAACTATAATGGTTAACACTGGTTATTAATATATCAATATATCACTATGATGGTTTCATGTGTTATAGGTAACTAAAACAGAAATCTTTAGTTCAAAAGTCAGATGCTGTAAGGACCCGTAACTTCACCGTGAAGGAAAGAGCGGATACTTTGAGAACAACACACAATAGAACATAGACAGAAGAACATTTCATTGTATATTACAACAATTCCATCCAAATACGAGAATATACATAATATAAATGAATGAATTACATTCGATAAATATTAGAGATTACAACAAATTACATAGCAGCGGAAAATAATACAAAGCACAACTGAAGGTGATATACGGATACAGAGCTTTCCGGATATCATTCCAGCAGTAAACCAGGATCCTGTGAATATAAATCTGCAAAACCAAAACTAGTAGTTGCCCATGTAGAAAATAGGGGCACCCAGACTTTAAGTTAAAACACTAAACTCCAGGTCAGTCATGTGACTGGTGTGAGAACTAAAACAGTTATTTAAAACTTTACTTTAAAAAAGAGTAATTCAGGGGACCACGCCGTATAATACAGAACGGGTTTCCTCCCAAGAATATCAGTGCATAGAAAAGACAACGCAATGCTTTTTTGAAAAATGAAGCTATTATAAGACCCAGATCCCATCACACAATGCAACGCAAGCCGGAGGATAGGGTTTTCCCTTATAATAGCCAAACATGCTTGGTACGTTTAAAACAAATCATTTGATACTATAATAAGTGTATAGTGTCAAAACAATTTCAATCATAAGTATAAATCATAGACGACATAAGCGCCCCATCCCACTATGGCGCCATACTAGGCTCTACAAATAAAACCAAAATACACGTATTGGAAGTTGGATTTCCGTCATGAGCCGAGGCAAGGGGCAAGCTCCTCTCCGCTTCGAGACACTCTAGCAAATGCCTCAGGACTACACACTCTGGGTAACCCCTGGGATCCTCCAAGACCGGTCCTCTCTTACGTTTGAGGATTAATTATTCCTGAACACACGTTTCCCAGCCCTACAGGACCTATAATCGAGGCGCCTCGCATCCAAACCACAAAGGTGAAAAGTATATAAATGTCAGGGCTGGTAGGTCACTGACACCACCCATAGCTAGAAAGAAACGTCGTGCACTCCTTGGGTCCTCATCTTGTTTTTGACTCATACCGAGGTGTGAGGCTCGCGAATCCGCACTATACACAAAGCTGCCACGTAGGTCGTTCTTTGATCATCAACCACAAGACTTTTCTTTTCAACAGAAGCCTTGATCAATTGCCACTTAGGCGTGCCACACAGACAATTCATGCCATGCGATTGATATCTATCGATATATAACCTCTAAGCTTGTACATCTCAGAGAAGGGCGTTAAGCAAGAGAATAAATTCTCCGCCGCCAAACAGATATATATTTAACAGAAATCAATCAACACAGAATAAAATCCAATGTCAGACACACAATCCATTTACAAGTTCGTTCTGGGTCTGAACGAAACCGGAGGCACTTTCCTCGCATATCCATCGATCTCCAAGTACGTCTGGACGATCACCAACTGATTCCCTCATCTTGGGTGTACAGCCTAATCAAGATCATCAGTAATCACCCAAACGATGTGAAGACTTTCGGTCTTCAACCACCGTCTTCATCTTCGACTTATCGTCGAATCGGTTATTCAGAATGGGTATAAACCCGGCCTTTCCGAACAACCCGCGTATACTATAAACAAATGTTACACAAACACAACATACGCCTCATTTCAATTCAGCAGCCACTAACTGTAAATCAGCAAGAGAACAATTTCACAAATATTAACCCCGAAGGCCGAAACCAACATCAGATCAATACCCAGGAAACCATTCTTCTTAGCTAACCTACAACTAGTTTCTAAATTTCATATTCTTGGGGAAAGGTTCCCATTAATTTTATCAAAGATAAATTCTTTAAATTTATTCTTTAATCTTTCTTTGGATGTCATATCAAACCAAATTATGGTTTTTCAAACTAGACGGGATTAGTGAACCACACCGAAGTAATTATTTATTTTATTTCCCAGTCCCAACCTATTCATCCCATGAAGCAAAACTGGTAATACTCCATATCTAATACCACGGTGTTACCGGTAAAATTAATTACCATTCCACATTCAAATCTAATTAAAGATTTGACTATCGTTTTGGAGCAAAACTGGTGATACTCCATTCTCGCTCATTTTTCAAATTTGATAATTTAAATTATCAATTCACATTTCAATCTAATTGCAGATTCATTAAAAACTCCTTTTTCTGGGTTAAAGAACTAATGTCATTTTAAACACAGTTCACGATAAACCATAAATCAATTCTATTTAAAACCCATTTCAAATCCAATTTATTTATTTAAAAATAGTTGGGTTTTAATTTTATTTCAAAACTAGTTCATTTCGATAAAAATCCATTTTTATCTTTTCAAATATAGAGTTTTTCATCCCAATTTTTCCCAAATCGTTTCTTATGATTTTACACAAATTATTGATATTTTTAATAATTTTATCAAGGCCCGTACAGTCGATTTCCATCAACGGCCATCGAACTGTACTTACAGCGACCTTTTCTGAAATTGATTTGGACATATCTCCAAATCCAACCGTTAGATTTCAAATTTATAATATTCGTTAGAAAGCCCTTTTCAATTCGAACCCAACGGTTCCGGTTTTAGGAGAATCCGACGGTCGGATCTCCCGTAATGTCCGTTCGAAGTCAATGGTCGAAATTTACGAACTGCCGCTGCGCGGCGCGTTCTATTCATGCCATTATATTAATGTATATATAATATATATTTCGTTGATTTCTATTTAAAACGAATTTTATAAATAGTTTTAAATTCGTTTCAAAAACAATTTCAACTTCCAATTCAAATTCAAATCAAAATTGAATTTTCCCTTATAAATTCGTTTTAAATTCATTTCAATTCAATTCCAATTCCAATTCAATTTGAATTCATTTCAAATTGATTTTTATTCTATTTCAATTCGTTTTCAATTCAGTTTGAATTCGTTTTATATTCAATTCAATTCGAATTCGTTATATATTCAATTCAATTCGAATTCGTTATATATTCAATTCAATTCGAATTTCTTTATATATTCAATTCAATTCAAATTTCTTTATATATTCAATTCAATTCGAATTTCTTTTATTAAATCTCTTTTCAATATTCATTATAAAACGAATATAATCGATATGAATATCGTTCGCGTCAAAATAGCGCATCTCTAATCAACACGGCTTTAAATTTTTCAATAACTTCGTTATTCTATTCAACAAATGAATATATATTTCTCAATACATGAATCTATATTTTTGTCAACACACGACTAATCTCAACGAATGAGTACTGTCCACGTGTGACTATTTTTGTTATTTAATATATTTTATAAAAATTATGGTATCTATCGTTTGATTTCAAATCAGACTCCAACCGTAAATTAGTAAGAGAACGATTCCTTGAATATTAACCCCTAAGGCCGAAACCAACATCAGATCAACATTCAGGAGATCACTCACCTTATCTATTTTCCAGTTAGTTTCTAATTTTATATATGATAAAGATGTAAATTTTTTTGTTAAAATATTTCGTTCAACACATGACTAACCTCAACGAATGAGTACAGTCAACACATGAACCTTTATTTTATAATGATAAAGATGTAAATTTTATTGTTAAAATATTTCGTTCAACACATGACTAATCTCAACGGATGAGTACGGTCAACACATGAACCTTTATTTTATAATATTCTTTATTTTCTAAATTGGAATGAGGCCCAATCAATTACCATATAAAGTTAATTATATGGATTCCATACAACACATGTATATAATAGCAACGATAAATAATCAACCATCATCCAAAGTGCACTACACTGTATAAGCATCAAATATAGATATCTAACGCTTATAACAACCTGTCAATCGATCGACATACTACTAATTACTGGGATTGGTGTATGCCGTATTTTATCCCAATACCCGTGTGGGGTTTCAAACAATCAAACACAGATTTTTTTTGTGCAGTTGAGCGATGTGTAAAATTTATCGTCCCAATCAATGTCCTTCAAATAGGTGTACATAAACAAACCTTCCGGTTTGTAAATGAATATTTATTTATTCACATTCACGTTAAAAATTATATTTTTAACGACCAAATTATTTTATTCAACCTATGAATATTCTATTCGGTTCATTTATTAAATAAAATGATATCTTTATTTTTCTAACTTATTTTAGAAAATTTCGGCGGCATAACGACACGATACTAGAAACGGGACAAGGCCTAGCCTTATCCCCGGTCTAATAATGGCCCACGCCACACACATATCAATCAAATCCATTCCATTTCACCAAACAATTCAATTCAAACCAAATAATCTAACCGACTACACAACTAAACAAATAAGTCCATGTTCTGTGGACGATGGTGTCGGGTGCTACTAAACACCATCTGCATCCTAGTATATATATTTTTAACTAGAAAAGGAAATTTAGAGTGAGAAGTTCTCACCTTGATTTTTCTCTAACGCCTTTTCTGAACTGCTGAATTTTTGATTGAGCTCCAGGCTTCGCATACAAGCTCCAATCTTCAACCCATCTTTTTTTCTAGCCCAAGCATGCCATTCTGAACAACTTTTATCTAAGGGTCTTTTTGCCGAAAATGCTCCAATTCGCCAGAATTCGCGAAAGTACACGAATTTTACCGCTTTCAGACAGCAGACTTTGAACGCGTTTTCCGAGCAGCTCCGAACTCCAAAACATGACTTTCATATAGCCAAATCGAAGAGAATTTCGCGCTCTACAACGTTGGCCTAGAGGGACTTTGGCCAGAAACGCACTTTTTGAGAGATATAGGCCAAAACAGTTCGGGGTGTTTTGTGCAAAACGGGAATTTTGGTGAAAATGAGTTTTTGAGTGTAGCGGGGCCCACGTCCGGAGTTGGGTGGCCAGCGGGCGGTGGCGGGCCTGATGGACGTGGGGGAGGGCGCTAAGGGCGGTGGTGGGGCCCGTGGTGGCCGCGATGGTGGTGGTTGTTGATTTGGGGGTTTAAGTTTTATGAAAAGAGGAGAGAGAAGGAGGAGGAGGAAGAGGAGGAGGATGAGGGGGTGCGGGCGGCCGGCGGTGGGCGGTGGAGGCCGGTGGTGGCGCTGGTGGAGGAGGGCAGCGGCATGGTGGAGCGGTGACCATTAAAGAGGAAAAATGCAAAAAGAGGAAGAGGAAGAAAGTGAGAAACAAAAGGAAGGAAAAGTGATTATATGCTAGTTTCTCGCGTATCGCCTGAACGCCGATGATCTCCAACTGCCGCGGCTTTCGGACACGAGATAGTAGACGTGAAGACGAGTCCAACGAAACAAGTTTCATCAAAATCCGAGTTCGTTTGACTGTTCAAAAAAAATCACGAATATGCTCAGATTTTGCTCAAAAATGCGATTTTGGCGCATCTTTTCTTCTCGCACGCTCACACACTTACTCCAAAAATCATGCCATCATGGATTTAACCGTTATTCGACGATACGAATCCAGAAAAAAAGGTAGAATCGAATTCTGAGGTCGTATCAGTAATGTTCCTTTGTAAAATGACTGCTCGTTTTACCCTGAACTGTTTTAGCTCGCACGGCCACATACTGACTCCGTTCGATGCGCCCTTTGGAACTCAACAATAATTTGTCATTATGAATCCATAAAAATTTATCTCATCGAATTCTGAGCTCATATGCAAAATTTCACTTTTAAGGGCTATGTTTTGTTAACCGAACAACTCCAGCCATTAGCCACTATTACGGATATCGGAATATATTGAAACTTATACTTTTTAGAGTTCTAAACAGCATTTTAAACTCAATGGAAGTGGTTTCGAGTCCAAATTCATCCGTATGCAAAATGTGACTTTTTGGCGCCATATATAATTTACATAGCGACTATTCTGAATTTTCAACTGGTCATAACTTTTGATTCCCGCTATGAAATTTCGATTTTTCAGATTCGTTAGAAAGATATTCTCAACTAAATTCTAATATTTTTTGTTTCGCTAAAATCCGGTTTATTTTGAATCTTGTACATTCATTTGAAGTTTGGAATCGAATTATCGAACTACCGCACCATTTTCAATTCCTTTTATAATTATAAATAAATATTTATATTCTAACGACGATCTATATAAATATACATGTTCTAATTCTATTCAAAATAAATTTCTCGTCGTTATTATTTAAAATAATTCATTTTAAATATTCAAAATTCATTAAAATTGACAAAATAAAAATTTTAAATTGGCTCAGAATTTCCGGGTTGTTACAGATGCAAGCTAATTGATTTTCAAACAGCGATCTTTAGTTACCTATAAGTAAGAAATCAATATATCACTGGTTAACACCGATTAATGTGGAATATGATCATATTTAATCATATAAGCTTAACTATAATGGTTTCATATTGCTTAAAACAATATGGCGAGCATCAATATTACTTCTTTTCTTTCCAGATTATGTTGCATAAATTAAAAATATAAGCATTTTAAACAATTCTAAATAAAAGCAAAAATAGAGAGACCTATATTATATAGAGAGAGCTTACAGAACACTAATGCAATAGGCGTGAGAGGTCTGTCCATGGAAAAGCATGACTAATTGGAGTGGTATAAACAAAAGATAAAGAGAAATTCCCCACCCAATAACATAATTGATACTTCCAAGACAAACCAAAACTTAAAATGGTTCAGTAACACATGAAACCACATAAACATATTAGCAAAAGCATACACACTTAAAGGCAATTGGAGTTGTATGATTAGTGTAACACAAGAAATTACATATATTTTACAATTCTAACAGTCCATAACCTTTTTTCTCTTCTGGAAGTGATAATAAGCTAATTATGTCGTCTAGACAAGCAAATTAGTTCTCTTTGTATCCTTGCCTTGGGTACAAATTAGTTCTCTTTAGATACTTGTTTCAGGCCCAATTATTAAACAATAAAATAAGTAACAGTAAACTAGTTCTTGCATCCTCTTCCTGTTCTCTTTCATAATTCACTTTTGTTGCTGCTATAATTGTCACTTTAGCTTTATTTTTTTCCTCGTGATGTTCAGGGTTGCAATATTACACAGTGCAACTTAAATAAACAATATATAGGAGGAAAAAAGTAGTTAATGAAGATTTCATTATCTCTATTTTTTTGGAAAGCAAATCAGTTTTGCATAAATTCAAATAGTACAAAAATAGATGTATCAAACAAAACACACATTTGTTACTCTAACAGGAAATATTCAGATATATAAGGGCACTTAAAAACCTAAAATTTGAAAACTAACCAACCTGTTGAAGCAAGGCACCTACAGCAGCAACTTCTTCAATAGAAAACATACTTTTAGCTTCCTCATCCGCAGCGCTCCTACCTCTTGATCTTCTTTTAAGCAACGCCTTCCTATCCTTGTCATACTTCAGCTTCGTTATCACCATCTTCGACGGATCGATGCCGACATTGATAATATAACGATAAATAAACACTAAACAGTAGACCATGTACATAAGGAAAGCAAAAATGAACATTAAATAATGGTAACTATTTAAGCATATCTCAAACAATATGGAAAAGACCTAAATGAAAACCTCTTTTTACATCACAACAAATCCCACCGCATACACAGCCTAAGTTTATGACTGCACAGTAGAGCAGAAAATAATTTTAATGCATATGTTGATCTTGGTAAATAATTTAAGCATTATAGTTTCATTGCTCACAGTTGATGCTTGTGGCCAAGTCAAAAATTCGTAATTATAGTATTGTTTGAAAAAACTAAAATCAAATTTCAGGATTAGAAAACTACAGTATTCGAACCAATATCATAAGTTTAGTTATAAAAATAAATTAATTTGTATGCTCGTAGTGCTAGTATAAAACCAATAAGGCACCAGAAAAGACACTATTAAAATTAAAGGGAACAAAAAAATAATTTGGGAATTGTTTATGTGTTCGCTAATAACCTACTTAAAATGTGTACTTTACATTATTGATGTGAACTATATATTACTGACCAATGACTGCCATTTCAACTTGTATCTAGATGAACAGGTGTTTGAAAAGCGCATATTCGTGTATCAAGGTCCCATGCTAGACCAACATCAGTAAGACCTTAAAGAACATATTTCACTTTGGAAAAGACAAACATAAATTGGAAGCATTTCTCAAATACCTGACCATTAAGTATGAACTCAACAACTATCTCAAGATCTCAATTTCAGCATTTAACACCTTTTAACTTGTATCTAGATTATACACTACCTGCTCCTTTCAATTCTAATACAAGATTATAAGTGCAGGAGATAGTATACAATTAAGAACTAATTTAAAATCTAAACTATTCTTATTTTAAGGTACCTAATATGATTAGATCATCGTTGATATCCACATTTGCTAGGCATTCAGCCAGACCACCAAGACTCCAAGAAGTCTATAGACCTTTTTTTATGATGCTCACGACAAAACATGCATCACTCCAAGAAGTCTGTAGACTTAACCAAACAAGATTAGCAATGAGTGTCAAATTTTTAAAAACATGAGTTAACGATTAATTGTTGACCCTGCATGATAGTTTAACTCATTCATATACGCTTATCTGATAATCATCAGATTCTCCAGTAAGTAAATACATTATTCTGAACCGCTACACAGCTAATGGACACCTCGAGTATTGAGAACTGAACAAGTGATATATGTTATAGGATAGATGATTACTGCTACCCAGTATTTGATTCTGGGATGAAACAACCAAAAACTACCCCACTGCTGTTCCTAAAAATTGCAACATCTTTTGTTTCTAAAAAAGTCCGTTTAACTTGTTCCCTATATTTACATGTTCTTTTCATTTTAAAATTATTTGTTTTCCAACAATACATAAGACGCACACACTTTTTTTTACATGAAAATACAAAACTAAAAATGACAAGCCAAACAAGGGCTACTTTTGCACACTAAACAATTTTTTTACTTTTACTTTTAAAAAACAATAAAGGTACTCTTTTTTTCTTGATGAACACCTAGGCATGGTGAAATTTTACAGATGCAACATAATTTATAATGACAAGAACATATAATGACAAGCACAATAGAGAGTTTTACAAGTTGATTATTACGTACATGAATTACCATGGTTTAGCTAAAACAAACTTTAAGCTAACAAAAAAGAATACTGCTGCTTTATCTGGGATGGAGACTCTTTCATCAACAAAACAAGAAGACATGGTTGACATAAATTTGAAACCAACTGCAAATTCATCTCAGGATCAACAACAATCAGGAGGTTGTTCTTGCAAAAACTGTTACATTTACATCATTCCATTAGCTAGATAAAATCCATATATTTATTACATCTTAGAGCAGGACCTTATGATAAAACTGTTACATTTATATCTTTCTTCTACATCATACTTTGGTACTTATGTTTGTTTCGTTGTGTGTTTTTCTTTAAGAAACAGCGACGATAATAATTCTGTGTGCATTAGTTATTTTCTTGTGTATTGTAATACTCTCGTCTTCTTTGGAAAAAAAATTAAGCTAACAAAATATTCATGTAAATAGAATACCATTAATGATAGTCATAAAAACCAGAATTACGAAACTGAGAATACACCATCACCTCTACCAAAAGACCAGTGATGATTTTTGTTTGTGCTAGTGTCCATGCTATTGTAAACAACTTCACCAACACAATAAACTATGAAAGCGACCATAGTAATTCCAACTCCAGGAGTGAAGCAGCATCATGTCCATTGATCTCTTCTCTTGAAGAACTCTCTAGTCGGCTCTAATGTTTTGACATTTTTATCTATATTTGCAGATGTTGTCTCAATAAAGATACTTTGAAAACGCTATCTAAGTGATACGTAAGAATGTAAATGCAAAGTTAAATATTACATGCACATGTCTTGACAAATTTAATCAAATTGCTAAAATGCTCCAAAAGCAGCTCTTCCTGCAAATAATGAAAGAAAACAATGAAAATATGAACTTTCAGCTAAAATTTATTTGTTTTCTTGCATAACAAAACATATAGGTATGAATGCTTTGTTGTGCAAGGAAATTACCACAAACACATTTATATTGTTCTTCGATTGGTCTTCATATTGCATTTGTAACTAACTTACCACCTTTCGCACCCGCTCCCTGTTAAATAAAAGGTGTGCTCTGCTGACACTTGCAAAAAACACTCAGTAAAAACACAGACTAGTATGGAAAAATTACTTTCCTTTAGTATATAAATTTTCATATCATAATTATTAATAAGGAAAACTGTTTGCAGTTTTGGCTTTTTAAATATTTAGCAAGCTTAGGAAGTAGGTCATCTACAGCCATTTGCAGTCATTCCAGGTTCAAATCAAGCTAAAAAAATAAAGCAACAGAGTTATTAGTATACTTCTAACCAAGCACTATCACTTTCAATTGCAGAAAGAAATTGGAACATAAATGAGTTAAATCGCCTAACTGTTTGATTTTATCTGGGTCATTGAATATTGACATTTTTTGATAAACAAATCAATTAAGAAAGGTACATTACATAGAGAATATATTGTATACGTTCATAAGAATTTATGTAACCGTGTTAATTAAATGGTGTTAAGCGCAATCATATGGTGCTCACTAGAGCAGGTGATTTAGGCAATCAATCCTAAAAAAATTGATTTGATGAAGGAGTCATACATAAATTCAGCATATCGTCTCATTACACAGTAAGGGTGAACATCATTCTCTCGCAGCGTCTTTACCAAACTATTTAACCTGGAGACTAATAAAGTATGAAGATCTTGACCATACCAATTAGGCAATATCAAGATATTTATGAGAAGGCAAATGCCACAATCAGTCCCAATCATGTAAACTCTCTACCGTGTTGTTTCAAGTACATATTTCACTCGATAATTTGACACAATAATCAGATTGAAAGTCAATAAAAATATCACCACTCCATAGTCATAATTTTTCTTTATGTAAGGCACAAATCTCATATATGTTGCCATAAATTTTGCAGAGCTTGGTCTTAACTGTATAAATACGCACATATACATACACATAGGGACGCCCATAAAATGTAGTTAAAAGAGTTCATGTTGTTACTCTCAAGTTTCTAAACCCCTAGCTCAATACCATCATGTACCATAATTTACATGAAAAAGATCTATTATCACAGAAAGCAGTTGCAGATACCTATTTAACGAAGCGAGCAACAACAATGGCTAGCAGCAACTGAGGTGAGCATCAAACGAGGCGAGCAGCAATCGAGGCGAGCAACGTAGGCGAGTAGATGGCGAAGAGTAGCTGATTTGTAAGAGGGCTTCGACAATTTTAGCGTGACGTCGAAACCAGAAAATGAGATCGAAAAGGGGATTAGGTCAAGAATCGATTTTCCCTGGAGGCCATTTTAACGATGAACAATATTTGGGGAAATTTGGGGCAAATATGGTGAACAGGGGAAAATGAGAATTTTGGGTCAAAGCAACGAAGGAAAATTAGAATGACACATCCGTAACGTAGACCGTTGGATCGTATTCATGTGGATTGATAAATTTATCTTAGAAAAAAATATAAACATATGTTGCAAATCTGTTGGAATTCCGCTGCAAAATAGCTTCGATAAATATTCGTCGGTATTCTGCCTGTATTTGCAGCACGAAATAGTGGCAGAATTTTTCTATCGGTAATTTGATGCAATTTGCAATGGTTTAGTAAGGGACGACTGAAGATGACGGTAACAAATAAAAGAAAAAAGAAGAAAAAACAAAAAAATCAATCCCTTGCAGATCACACGGAAATCCGCTGCAAATTAGCGACAGAAATTTCCGCTTCTGAATTTTTGACGCTAAATCAATGTTTTCTTGTAGTGTTTGGCTAATAATAATCTGGAAAAATTTGTAAAATTCTAAAATATTATTTTAGGGCTCTGATAGAAATTTGTGTTAACTTGGTTAAGTTTTGCTAATCCTATCATTAGTTGTGCTTAAACATGATTAAGGGGAAAACATGGGTTTTGGGTATGTTTGATCCATATTGACTTGATTATTTGTTGTTTTGGTGTTTATGGTTGATTATACATGTTGCTATGACTGTTTGGAATGTTTTGTAATTGTTTAGAATAGTTAGAATGGTCGAAATTGCCATCGTCTTGCGTAAAAACAGTCGCCGGAAGTTGCAGGAAATTATGCAGGGAACCAGATCGAATCGGTGGTGGAGGACCGGGTCGGGTCGTGTAGCCCACCCACGAGCCACCTCAAGTCCACGAACCAAATCGCCTGCATGAAGTCATTAAACACCATCACGAACCAAACCGATCTGCTTGCATTAGAAGACCATGACCCGATGCTCTAGAGAGGAGTCACGATCCGAACCGATGCCAGGGCTCACGAGCCGAACCGATGAGGAAGTAGGACCTGGAGTTCACGATCCGAAGCTTCACCGAACAAAATGTTGACCACGACCCGAACCCAGTGGGGCACCACGAGCAGCGAACCGATGTTGGAGCATGATGTCACGAGCCACGAGCTGAAGGAGGGACACAAGTCGATGGCCAAGGAGAAATCACGATCCAATCTTTGAGTCTGGACAGTGAACGAACCGAATTGAAGAATCACGAACAGAGATGATGACCAAAACCCGAAATGCAAAGGTAGTCCAAATAAGAAGTAGAACTCCGAGTCCAGATGGGAACCAACGAGTTAACTTCATGAGTTGGTCTTTGCTTCGGGATGTGTGAAAAGGGGTTATCGACGTCTATAGCTTTGATTCGCTAACAAGACGGATGTTAGGCTATGTATCAGTGCAGTGGGGTAGTTATTACTCCATGGGGAAGAGTGGTCGTAGCATGGCTATGAGCTAGTGCAGTGAAGTTGTCATGAATTCATGGGGGAGAGTGGACATAGCAAGGACTAGTGGTTATGGATTAGTGCAGTCGAGTCGCCACGAATCCATGGGGCAGAGTGATCATAGCAAGGATTTGGGTGATCAAAGTGGTGGATATCGTATGCTTTACGCACTGAGTGAGAGATGTGAGGATGGATGCTATGCTTGATTGTTTGATATCACTATGACATGCACACCCCCTTTCCCCATACCTTTACACCATATGTTAATGTCACCTTAGAGTATTGTGCATCTTGTTGTGCTAACTCTTTGGTTGCAGGTTCAGGTATGGTTTATTATACCTGTTATTGTTCTGTTTTGCTGCTTATCGCTCATACCAGGCTTTTGTCTGACCCAGAGTTTTATGTCTCTTCTTATTACTCCGGGTGCTCTCAAACGGGCAGACTAGAGACAGGTTAGGTGGTATGCACGAGTGGCTGTACCGGAGACGAGCAGAAGGCTTCCACGTATGATATATATATATATAGATATAGATATTCTTCCTGTGTCGCTGCTGGTCACTACTTTGGGCATTAGTAGTGTACCTTCCTTATTTTGCTTTAGAGACAATTTTCAAAAGTTTAATAATGATGTTGTGGAACATAAGCTGTATTTTTGGATTTTCCACTGCTATGATTGTTTAGTTTTCAGCTTATGCACTGTCTCACCTGTTTTATGTCGAGTATGTTATTATTATATTTTATTCCATGCAATGTGAGACATTCTACAGGTTCCTTGTTAATTCAAATTCCCTTTCTTTCTCCTTTCTTTGACGACCGTCTCATGCTGGTTGGACATTGGAAGAACACACTTTCATTGGAAATGTCGGCTAGTGCGGGGCGGGCCGTCACAATTGGTATCAAAGAGAGGTTGCATAGTTAACCTAAGGAAGACACCAGGGATAGATAGTACGTATATGAGAGCGCTTATTTGTGATATTTTGGTTTACAAAAGCTATATATATATATATACTATTAGTATGTTTAAGGATGAAGTCGCACTGCACTAGCACCACTGAACAGATGGTTAATCATTTTCTCCTTACAGATTGAACGATGAGCGAATATACTAGTGGTACTGGTAGAGGAGCTAATAATGTAAATGCTCCTAATATGAGGACGATGTTCACAGACTTCATGAGAAAGATGCTTAGAAATGTGCAAGGAGCAGTTCCCAATACCGTTAAATGGTGGTGGTGCAGCGGTGCAGGCGCCTAGGGCCGATTTCGCCAAGCTATGCAAGGATTACACTAGTCTTGGTGAAAAGCCGTTCCACGGAATGGCGGCAACAGATGTACGTGATTGCTTGGATAGCTATGAGCGTATCTTCGAAGACTTGAGTATCGAAGATGCGACGAAGAGAAAGCTACGATCCCTACAGCTGCATGGACGGGCGATGAATTGGTGGAATGCTATTAAGGTAGCTATTCCTGAGGATCAAGTTACTTGGGATCAATTTAAGGCCCGATTCAGTGAAAATTTTATCCCAGCTCCTCAGAAATTAAAATTGTTTAGGAAGTTCTTGAAGCTTAAGCAGAATGGTAATGCAGTCTCGGAGTATATTGCTGAGTTCGATACTTTATCGAAGTATGGATTATCTCTTATCGACACTCTCGAGAAGAAGAATGAGAAGTTCATGGCAGGCTTAGATCAGTATTTGTGGGAAAGGCTTATAAACCATATCGATGAGACGTTTGAATCGGTTGTGGGGAAAGCATTGAGGTCAGAGAGCCTTTACCCTAAGTCCAAAGACTGAAGTCGCTATTGTATCTGTAGAGAGGCCAAAGCCGCAAGCAAGCGGTAGAGGCAAGATTAATTCTCAAAATAAGAGGAAGCAGAACCAAACTAAGGATGGTCAAAAAAAGAGTAAGAAAGATGTTGAGTACTTTAGCTGTGGCAAGAAGGGCCATTATGATAAAGAATGTCGAGCAAAGCCGGCGGACAGGAAGTGCTTCAACTGCGGCCAGGTGGACATCACAAGGATAAGTGTCCGCAACCCCCTAATGAAAAGCAGATTGTGAAAGCATATGCTATCAACGCTGTTCCTTCTTCGTCGAATGCCCCAACTGCGGTGGAGAAAAGAAAGAATGTCGTCATTCAAGGTATGCTTTCTATTTATGATGTTCCTGTTCAAGTATTCTTCGATACTGGGCTTCATGTTCCTTCATATCTAGTAACCTGGTAGATAGTTTGGGATTGGAACCCGAGATAATCGATAAACCTTTAGCGGTGACGAACCCGATTGGTGGTTCAACTAGCCTTAGCATGATTTTTCGTAATGTGTTCTTATCGAGTCATGGATGTATGTTTTCTTGTGATTGCTTTGTTTTGGGCTTTACTGGGTTTGGCATTATTTTGGGAGTCGACTGGCTCCAAAGGTACGGGGTGGTGGTAGACTGTGAGGGCTTTTGGTGACAATTAGAGCGGATAATGGTCGTAGGGTAGTGTTTGGTGGTCTACCTAGTGATAGGGTAATGGCTAGTTTTCTAAATTCCCTCGACATCCCGCATGAGGAGTTGTCAGATGTGCTCGTGGCTGTCCAGTATCCGGACGTCTTCGAGGAAGTGACCGGACTTCCACTAAACCAAGAGATTGAGTTTCGTATTGATTTAGTGAAAGATGCCAGACCAATAGTGATGCCACTTCGTTGTATGGCACCAAGGGAGCAGCGAGAGCTCGGGGTGCAAGTAAGTGATCTTTTGAAGAATGAATTTATCAGAAGAAGTGTCTCTGAGTGGGGAGCACCAGTTGTGTTTGCTACCAAGGCAGATGGTTCCCTTCGATTGTGTGTGGACTACCGCGAGTTGAATAAAGTGACGAGGAAGAATAAGTATCCTCTACCGCGGATAGATGATTTGTTTGATCAGTTGAGTGGCGCGAGAGTGTTCTCCCAGTTGGATCTCGCGACAGGTTTTCATCAGCTTAGGGTGGAAACTGAGAGTATAGCTAAAACGACCTTTGGATTCTATGAGTGGTTGGTCATGCCGTTCGGGTTGACCAATGCACCAACATATTTTGCGGATCTTATGAATAAGGTATTCCGAGATCAATTGAATAAATTTGTTCTTGTATGCGTAGACGATATCTTGGTTTATTCGAGGACAAAAGAAGAACACAAGGAACATTTGAGGATAGTGATGGAGGTATTGAGAAAACACCAATTGAAAGCAAAATTCTCTAAGTGTCACTTCTGGAGGAGGGAAGTGAGATTCTTGGGCATGTTGTTTCATAGAATGGTATTGTCGTGGACCCTGCGAAGGTGGCTACGGTACAAGATTGGTCTACGGCCAAGAGTGCAACATACGTAAGAAGTTTCTTGGGATTGGATGGATATTATCATAAGTTTATCCAAGACTTCTCTCAGATAGCGGCGCCGTTGACTCAGTTGACAAAGAAAAATCAAACTTTTGTTTGGGATGAAAAGTGCGAGAATGCATTTAAAAGCCTAAAGGAAAAGTTGACATGTGCACCAGTGTTAGTCATTCCTAAAGGGAATAAAGAGATGACAATATACACAGATGTCTGTGGTACCGAACTAGGTGCTGTATTGATGCAAGGAGGTAGGGTTGTAGCTTATGCTAGCCAGCAACTGAAACCGCATGAGAAAAAATATCCTACCAATGATTTGGAATTGGCAGCGATCGTATTCGCGTTGAAGATGTGGAGACATTATCTCTTGGGAGAAAGATTCGAGTTGTTTATTGATCATAAGTCATTAAAATATCTTTTCTCTCAGAAGGATCTAAGTCTTCGACAAAAAAGATGGTTAAAATTCTTGGCTTCCTACGATTTCAATATCGCATATGCACCAGGAAATGGCAATGCAGTAGCTGATGCATTGAGTAGAAGACATGCCAGTTTAGGGGCTATGTTTCTGGAATAGAAGCAGCGGGAGTATATCGTTGGGTATAATTTCAGACCGAAGTGCGAATTGGATCCAGAGATGTTAGCAAGTTTGACGATTAGACCCACTTTGATTAAGCGGATTGGTTCCAGTCAGAGGGATGATCCTAACCTATTGGAAATCATCTCCAAGTTAGAGATGGGTATCGATGAGGAGATGAACAAGTATGGGCTTGATCGAGATAGATGGCTTAGAAAGAATAGAAGACTAGTTGTGACCAATGTCAATGGATTGAGAGATGAAGTGCTTAGAGAATTTCATCACTCAAAACTGACTATACATCCTAGTGGTAATAAAATGTATCGAGACATGAAGCAGACCTACTACTGGGAAGGGATGAAAAGAGACGTTGGGAAGTTTATATCCAAGTGCATGAATTGCCAGTTAGTTAAAGCTGAGCAAAAGAAACCTAGTGGTTTGTTGCAACCATCAGAAATTCCAGAATGGAAATGGGAACACGTCTCAATGGATTTCATTGATGGGTTACCAAGGACTAGATCGGGCCATGATAGCATTTGAGTAATTGTGGACCAATTGACCAAGAGTGTAAGGTTTATACCTATCAAGTCGAACAGAACGACAGCTAAGTTAGCGGAACTATATATGAAGTGGGTAGTACGATTTCATGGAGTACCTAAAAGCATTGTGAGTGACCGAGACCCGTTGTTTACTAGTGGGTTTTGGACGAGCTTACAAGTCAACCTCAAACTGATGGTCAAACATAGAGGGTAAATCGTATATTGGAAGATCTCTTAAGAGCTTGCATATTGGATTTTGGTGGATCATGGGATGACAATTTGCATCTAGTAGAGTTTGCATATAATAATAGTTATCAATCTAGTATTGGTATGGCTCCATATGAAGCTTTGTACGGAAGACCAAGCAACTCACCGTCATGTTGGTTAGAAACTGGTGAGAAGTTAGTGCTTGAACCAGATGTGATAAGAGAAACTTCAGACAAGATTAAGATCAATCAATAGCGAATGAAGGCTGCCGAAGATAGGCAGAAGAGTTATGCTGATAAGAGGAGAAGAGATTTAAAATGCTCCATTTGCGACCTGGTGTTTTCAAGATTTTTCTGTTAAAGAGCGTGATACGATTTGGTAGGAGAGGCAAGTTAACACCAAGATTTGTTGGCTCATTCCCAATCCTCGAGCAAGTTGGGAATTCGGCATATAAAGTTGAGTTGCCGGACAATATGGCGGGAGTTCATAACGTATTTCATGTTTCCCAGTTAAGGAAATTCGTGCACGACCCCGATATGATTATTTCACCTGATCTGTCGGATGATATCGAAGTAGAACCGGAGGCAGTTGGGAACCGCAAGCCGATTTGTATTGTTGAGCAAGATATGAAACAACTTCGAAGGAAAGCGGTGAATCTAGTCAAAGCTCAGTGGGGCGAAAATGAGAATGACTGTACTTGGGAGACAGAGGAGAGCATTAGGAAGACGTATCCAGAACTTTTTGTCTAGTAAGATTTTAAGTACAATTTAGTTTTCCACATGCTAGGATAGACATGTTTGTTGTTTTATATGTTTGATTGTTGTGAATGGTTGGTAGGCATGCAGGATCCTTTACTTGTTTCTTAGTTAAGGAATTTCGGGGGCGAAATTTCTTAAGGGGGGAAGAATGTAACGACCCGCATTCTACACATCATAGGATTGTAGAATATTATTTCTTTGTACTGTGAAGTCGTATAGCCATGTAACTTTGGGAGACGACTATTGGGGACATTTCCCATGTTCATTATTTTTGCCGATTTTTAAATGACTGTTTTGCCCCTAGCTGATCTTGTTTCGGCCATAACTTTTGATTAGTAAGGAGTTTTGACCTAAAACCACTTCCATTAGATCTGGATGATGGTTTCCTTTCCGTAGAGTGGTCACTTAGCCAAAAGGACTCACCATTTGGGAGATATGGCTAAAACAAGGTTTAGAAGGCGAAAAACAGCTTAACGAGCCTAATTAGGGTGATTAGCAAAAGGGCCCATAACCCATTTCGGGATTAGGGTTATGGGGAGGCTGAGAATAGTAGGAAAATGGTTTTTATTTCATTTTTCAGCCGCCTAAAACATTTCTCTAACCCTAGCCATGGCCTCCACCTTTTAATTTCATTTCAAATCGCTCTCTAATCAAGGATTAAGCTTAGCAACATCAAATCAAGGAGAAATAGCACCATTTTAGAGTTAGAGCTACTGTTAGACATGGGAAATTGCCTCAAATCAGTGGAGTTTCAGTTTTGAAAGTTTTATTTGTGGCTAAGGTGAGTGATTTGCATAGTTTCTCACTAAGTACGGTTGATTAGACGTAATTAGTGTTAATTAGCGAAATTTTGGCTTAGACAAATCTGGAAAAAATTGTAAAATTGTAAAATATTATTTAAGGGCTCTAATAGAAATTTGGGTTAGTTTGGTTAAGTTATGCTAATCCTATCATTAGTTGTGCTTAAACATGATTAAGAGGGAAACATGGGTTTTGGGTATGTTTGATCCATATTGACATGATTATTTGTTGTTTTGGTGTTTATGGTTGATTATACATGTTGCTATGACTGTTTGGAATGTTTTTTAGTCGTTTAGAATAGTTAGAATGGTCGAAAACGCCATAGTGTGGCGTAAAAATAGTTGCTGGAAGTTGCAGGAAATTATGCAGCGGACCGGATCAGATCGGTGGGGGAGGACCGGGTCGGGTCGTGTAGCCCACCCACGAGCCGCCTCAAGTCCATGAACCGAACCGTCTGCGTGAAGTCATTAAACACCAGCACACACCAAACCGACCTGCTTGCATTGGAAGACCACGACCCGATGCTCTAGAGACGAGTCACGATCCGAACCGATGCTAGGGCTCACGAGCCAAACCGATAAGGAAGTAGGGCCTGGAGTTCACAATCGGAAGCTCCACCGAACCAAATGTTGACCACGACCCGAACCCAGTGGGGCACCACGAGCCGCGAACCAATGTTGGAGCATGATGTCACGAGCCATGAGTTGAAGGAGCGACCACAAGCCGATGGATAGAAGGAAATCGCGATCCAATCTTTGAGTCTGGACAGCGAACTAAACGAATTGAAGAATCACGAATGGTGTAATGACCAAAACCCGAGATGCAAAGGTAGTCCAAATAGGAAGTAGAACTCAGGATCCAGATGGGAACCAACGAGTTAACTTCATATGTTGGGCTTTGCTGCGGGATGTGTGCAAAGGGGTTATCGACGTCTATAGCATTGATTCGCTACCAAGACGGATGTTAGGCTACATATCCGGGCAGTGGGATAGTTATTACTCCATGGAGAAGAGTGATCGTAGCATGGCTATGAGCCAGTGCAGTGAAGTCGTCTTGACTTCATGGGGAAGAGTGGACATAGCAAGGACTAGTGGCTATGGATCAGTGCGATGGAGTCGCCATGACTCCATGGGACAGAGTGATCGTAGCAACGGTTTGGGTGATCAAAGCGGTGGATATCGTATGCTTTACGCATTGAGTGAGAGATGTGAGGATGGATGCTATGCTTGATTGTTTGATATCACTATGACATGCACACCCCCTTTCCCCATACCTTTACACCATATGTTAGTTCACCTTAGAGTATTGTGCATCTTTTTGTGCCAACTCTTTGGTTGTAGGTCTAGGTTTAGGTATGGTTTAGTATACCTGTTATTCTTCTATTTTGTTGCTTATCACTCATACTAGACTTTTGTCTGACCCAAAGATCTATGTCTCTTCTTATTACTCTAGGTACTCTCAAACGGGCAGACTAAAGACGGGTTAGGTGGTATGCACGAATAGCTGTACCGGAGACGAGCAGGAGGCTTTCTCGTATGATATATATATATAGATATTCTCCCTCTGTCGCTACTGGTCACTACTTTGGGCACTAGTAGTGTACCTTCCTTATTTTACTTTAGAGACAGTTTTCAAAAGTTGTAATAATGATGATGTGGAACATAAGATGTATTTTAGGATTTTCCGCTGTTAATGATTGTTTAGTTTTCAGCTTATGTACTGTCTCACCTGTTTTATGACAAGTATGTTATTATTATATTTTATTCCATGCGTTGTGAGACATTCTACAGCTTCCTTGTTAGTTCAAATTCCCTTTCTTTCTCCTTTCTTTGATGACCGTCCCATGCTGGTTGGACATTGGCACATCGCACTTTCATTGGAAATGTCGGCTGTTGCGGGGCGGGCCGTCACGCCATCCAGACGAGGGAGTAGACTGAATTCCTTCGTGCTAACCTTGATGTGTTTGCATGGACCCATACTGACATGTATAAGATTTCACCCTCCATCATTACTCATTCTCTCAGTATGACCCGAAGTATACCCCCTATGAAGCAAAAGAGGCGGATGCTCGGCCCAGAGAGGTCTGCAGCCCTAAAGGAAGAAGCTGGAAATCTCCAAGCAAATGGGTTTATTTGTGATGCGACCTATCCCAAGTGGATAACAAACCCCATGCTTGTGAAGGAAGCTAATGGTAAGTGGCAACGAACTTGTATTGATTTCTCCGATTTGAATAAAGCTTGCCCTAAGGATAATTTCCCATTACCAAGGATCGATCAGTTGGTTGATTCAATTGCAGGACATGAACTTCTCTCTTTCATGGACGTGTACTCGGGCTATAACCAGATTGCCATGCATGTCCCAGACCAAGAACATACCAGCTTCATCACCGACCTTGGATTGTACGGTTATGTGGTCATGCCCTTCGGACCGAAGAACGTTGGGGCGGCATATCAATGTCTGGTCAACCAAATGTTTCATGATCGGATATGAAGAACTATGGAGGTTTGCGTAGATGACATTTAAGTGAAGTCAAGACAATCAATCGATCAAGTTAAAGACTTGTCAGAGATGTTCGACATCCTCCGAAGATATGAGATGAAGCTCAATCCCTTAAAGTTTTCTTTCGGAACAGCATTAGTGAAATTCTTGGGTTTCATAATTAGTTCTTGAGGGATAGAAATCAATCCCGATTAGATTTTGGCCATCAAGGGAATCCAGGAACCTAAAAGGATCAAAGACGTGCAAAGCTTGGCAGGCAAGGTCGCAACATTAGGTCGATTCATATCTCAAGCGACCGTCAAGTGCTTACTGTAACACCCCGTAATTTTAAC
The DNA here is from genome assembly GCA_030737875.1 of Allium sativum. Classification (NCBI taxonomy): domain Eukaryota; kingdom Viridiplantae; phylum Streptophyta; class Magnoliopsida; order Asparagales; family Amaryllidaceae; genus Allium; species Allium sativum. The sequence continues at coordinate 610,342,111 of CM060918.1, read as the reverse complement.
AACACTAAAGAGGACAATTTAAAGAATATTTAATTTGATATTCAAAATTAAGGGAAACAGACTATGCCATTGCGTCCATCTCAAAATTCTGGTCAAGGTAGACACTTGATTTGTGTAAAACAGACACCGTATAAAGAAGTTATTAAGGTTTGAAGTTTGTATATACACAAAAGAATTACATATATGTATATGTATATATATATAAAATTCAGAAAATCCAAAATCCGTTCAAAGTCAAAAATTCTGTGGCGGCAAATTTCCCGCCCTAGGGGTGTCTACCCCTCAAGGGGGTATCGACCCCTTGGTCGACCCCTCAAGGGGGGTGTCGACCCATGGGTCGACCCCATAAGGGGAGGTCGACCCCTCTGTGGCAGATCTAGGCAGATTAGGGTTTGGGGTTCGGCTATAAATATTGCTCCATTTCTCTTGTTTTCTACACTGAAAAATAATAGAGGGCTAGATGTTGTCGCTGCCCCGATTGAATCAAACTATTTTCTTCTTCTGCAATCAAGTTATTCATGTGTAGATCTGTGATTCAACCTCTGTTATTCATCTTCTACCTTTCTAGACCCAAACACCGTGAGTTTACGTTACTTTTAGATTTAAATAATTAAAAAGTAAAACATGATATTACTGTAATTTGGATCTATGCCTGTGACTGCTTGAATCTTACAGATCTATAATAACTTGTAAATCTATGATATTCTGACATAACTATGACTTGATCTTAACCTTTATCATGTCAGATCTACCTTTGATTATAGATCTAGTTCACTATTTATATATCCTTGTACCTATCATGTTTGTGGTTAAATTGGATATGTTATTAGTTAGACATCTAAATTATCATTTAGATCTTATCATGCCTATTATGACATCCATATTATGTTAGAATCAGGTCTATTATCTCATGTTCATATCTATTCTTATTTGCCCATCTTATCAATATGCCACTATGTGTTTATTTCAATCTTGTTAGTATAATCATTTCTATCATCTTCCCTTCATCCTTTCCCTTTTATTTTATGTAGCCAGGCTACTTTTGATCCTAGGCATGCCGCTGAAATATGCGAACGCGTTAAACAGGGAATGAGGGCGAAAACATTGATATTGGGCATAAGTTGTAATTGGGAATTTGGGAATAACCTAAATAAAATGTATGAATATGAATTTTGGCTTATAGTTTATTATGAACATAACTTGGGGAAAGGGGCATCAAAATCTATAACGACATAGGTAAAAATTAGCTAATAATGAAATGCCTAAAATTAGAGCAATTAGAAACTGTAACTACGTCTAGACACGAGGTTAGATTGCACTTGTGGTAGAAGTTTGCCCGGAACCGCCCGGCATATCCAGCAACCACAAGTGGTGAGTTTAATGTGAGGGGTCTAGGGTCACAAATACAAGACGTGCTAAGACACGAGGTTAAGCCCGAATTATGGAAGAAGTCTGCCCGGTACCGACCGACATATCCAGCATCCACAAGTGGTAGGCTTAATGTGGGAGGTCTAGCACATTATAACCATAAATGGACATGGTAATGAATTGGAATTCTTAACCTAGTTGAATCCGTTGGAATCGTATCAACATGAACTTGAATAAAGGTTAAGTAAACTTGTTTAAACAGTGGGTAGGTTAAGTAAATCTGAGGGGTGTGGGTAATATATATATATAGGCTCACAAACTTAACCTGATGGGGTTATGTAATTAAAGACACCAATAGGTAAGCATAACTTGTGGAAATCCTAGTGGGGATACAAGACAAGGCGGAGAGCTTGTATTATATTGTGTTGGGGACCCATTTCAGTTAGTAACCCATAGAACGGTATCAAACGAGTACTCCGCCCTAGGTCGGAGTGGGGACACGTTTACAGGTCTGATTGTAAGAGATCCAAACGCGGAGGACGGTGTGAGCATGCAAACCGACTGGGACATGTGCGTGCATGTCCAAGCAGATTGGAAGTAAGACGACCGTGAAACCTGTAGATATGGTTGTGCACATCAACGAAGGGTTGCCACTTTAAGAAGTGATACCTCTTACTGTGGGGCCGACACAGGGTATTTACGGAATAGAGAGTCAACCGATTAGGGTAGTAGTTAGGGTACATTTAGATTCTAGTAAAGTTTACGAGCCTGTTAGGTTGGGCTGCCTGTGGATTGTATGGTGTTAAAACCTCTCACCAGAAGTACGCCTAAGTCTGCCGTCTTATAGTGGTTGGGATCATCTCAATCTAGTTATACTAGTATTGGTACAGAGTAATCATTAGAGAAGCGTGCACACTCTATCATATTTACCTTGTCATACCTACCTTTTGTTATGTTATCTTTCTTATCCACTTTATATGCCTGTCATGATACTTTTACTTATTTACTTGCTAAAAGTTGATGGACTCACCAGACTTTATGTCTAATTCTTTTTGTTTCCTCTTCTTTCTTCCGTCTTCCCCCTCCCCAAAGGTTCTCAGGGCGGGATTACTCGAGCTTGATCAGGATTCTGCTATCATTTTGCTGGAGATGCTTAGACATATTGCTCAAGCTCCTATCTTTGCTACTACAGCTACGTTTTTATTTGGGGATTATGCTTCTTTTATATTGTACTATGATGTTTTAAGTACAAGACAGAAGTTTTTATGATGTACAGGTTTTTATGAAATTCAGACATATGATGTTTTGAACCACGATGCTTTATGATTAATACAAGTTTTTAATTCCGCTGCTATTTTATATATGTCTTGTAATGTTTTGTTTCTATTTACCTATAACACTTCATGAAACATAATGCATTCTCTTAATGACTGACATTCACGGACGTGTGGTGTCGCACTTGGTATCAGAGCTGAAGGTTACTAGATTAGATAAAAGTTTTTGAAAACTATTTTTAAAAAGGTTTTAAAAGAAAGCATTTTCAAAAGAAAAATCTGTTCTGAAAAACATATTCCCCAAAATCATATGTAATATCTCTCGATTATCCGCTTGATTCCTTTTTCATTTTTTTTTGGAAAACTGATTCTTCCCGAAAGATGTCACCATTGAGGCATGGTTCCATAGGCAACTTAAAACTATGACACATATCGAAGGGTAATGAAGTGCCTAACCTCCAACTGTAGCCGCATTAGTTTCACCTATGGCTAATTTTCTCGAGTTTCGTAAGGATTTCCATGCGATGGAGGTAGCTTTCGAGAGACTTGTTGGCTTGTTACACAAATATGGTAAAAAGGAGAATAAAGGAGTTAGGGCTAAGGAGCACAGCCCAAAGATGAGAAAACCGATGGCCCAAGAAGGGATAATAGCAACAACAACAGCAGAAGAAGGACAGAAAGAATGACAAGGCTAAGGATAAGAGGAAGTGCCATAGTTGCGGACAAGAGGGTCACTTGGTAAAGGACTGCAAAAGAAGGAAGAATACTTGCATCAATTGTGGAGAGGTCGGACACTTTGCTAAAGAGTGCCCGAAGAAACAGGGATAAGGTCAAAGGGCAGGAACTTCTAGAGGGCAGGTGCATGCTGTCGCAATCAGTGCTCCAGAATGAGGTAGGAAAATTTCCATGGAAGGTTTGATTTCTGTTTCCAGTAATCCTATTCGAACTCTTTTTTATTTTGGCACTTCACATTCATTTATATCTAGTTCCATGGTTGAATCTCTACACCTAAATACTAGTATGGTAGGGTATCCCGTAGTTGTCTCAAACTCCATTGGTAGTTCGGCTCATTTGTCCATGATTTTTGGGGTTTGAGAATATGTTTTAGGCATCGAATATGAGTGCGACACATATATACTTGGTTTTATGGGCTATGATATGATTCTAGGGATGGATTGGCTAACCATGCATAGTGCTATTCTGGATTGTGATAAGAGGGTCGTTAGACTTTTAACTTGCCACGGGAGGACCCTCGAGATTTCATATGACCCAAGGGAGTCTGTAATGCTTAGTCTCCTAGAGTCTCTTGATGCATCTATCAACGATCTACAATCTGTTCCGGTAGTCTGGGACTATTCTGATGTTTTTGATGAGGTACGGGGCTTACCTCCTAGGCGCAAGATCGATTTTCGTACATATTTGGTGAACAATGCAAAGCCAGTTGCATTACCTGTGTGCCATATGGCTTCAAGGGAGAGGAGGGAGCTTAGCAAGCAAGTAGGAGAGCTACTTGAGAAAGGATTTATTAGGTGAAGCATATTTGAATGGGGTGCTCCAGTAGTATTCGCGACTAAGGCGGATGGTTCGCTTCACTTGTGTGTGGACTATAGAGAGTTGAATAAACTCACTAAGAAGAATAGACACCCACTTCCGAGGATTGATGACTTGTTTGACAAGCTTGTTGGTGCCTCGATATTCTCTCAGTTAGACTTGGCCACGGGATTTCATCAGTTGAGGGTGGCTGAGGATAGTATAGACAAGACCGCTTTTAGGACTCCAGATGATTACTTTGAATTGCTCGTTATGCCTTTTGGATTGACAAATGCACCCGCCTATTTTGTTGATCTGATGAGTAGGGTGTTTCCGGAGTTTCTAAATAAATTTGTCGTGGTCATTGTTGATGATATCTTGATCTTCTCAAAGAGCGAAGAAGAGCATGCCCAACATTTGAGAGAAGGTTTTCAAACTCTCTGTGCGCATCAGCTTAAGTCGAAGTTCTCCAAATTCCATTTTTGGAGAAAAGAGGTAAGATTTCTAGGGCATGTGGTTTCTAAAGATGGGATAGCAGTAGATCCCGCAAAGGTAGTTGCAATCCAAGATTGGAAAATTCCAAAGAATGCAACAGAGGTGAGAAAATTTCTTGGATTGGCAAGTTATTATAGGAAGTTCATTAAGGACTTCGCAAAGATACCAGCCCCACTCACCAGGCTGACGAAGAAGAATTTGGTATTTTCATGGGATATAGATTGTGATGTTGCTTTCCGACGATTGAAGAGGGCTCTGACAACAGCCCCAATCTTGACATTTCCCGATGGGAATAAAGTGTTTACAGTATACACTGATGCATGTGGTATAGTGCTTGGTGCGGTTCTGATGAAAGAAGGAAAGGTAGTATGCTATGGGGGTGGACAGGTGACGGTTCATGAGAAGAACTACCCTACCCATGATTTAGAGTTAGCTGCCATAGTATTCACGCTTAAGGCGTGGCGTCATTATTTGCTTGGAGAGAAGTTCGAGTTGTACACCGATCATAAATCTCTCAAGTACTTGTTCTCGTAGAAGGATCTTAATTTAAGGCAACAAAGGTGGATGGAGTTCCTAGCTTCTTATGAATTGGAGATTGCTTATACCCCTGGCAAGGGTAATGTGGTGGCGGACACACTGAGTTGGTAAAGGATGGTCTTAAGTCTTCTGTTTGTGGAGAGGAAAAGCTTGGAGTTCATATCGACTTTTGATTTTAGACCCTCCACCGAACTTTGCCTGGTTTGTTTGCATCGCTAGAGATACAAGCTACTCTTATGGATCAGATAAGAGCTTCACAGCGAGATAATCCACAGATTTCATACATCTTGGATAGGCTTAGTAAAGGGGGGACTTATATTCACCTGAATAGGTATTCCATAGATGATAAAGGGTGGTTGCGGCAGGATGGAAGGCTTTGTGTTGCCCAAACTAGAAGTTTATTAAAGACCGTCCTAGAATAAGCCCATCATTCTAAGATGACTATTCATCCAAGCTGTGATAAGATGTATAGGGATATGAAAAGGGTTTTCTTTTGGAATGGGATGAAGAAAGATGTGGTAGAGTTTGTTTCTCAACGTTTGGTTTGTCAACAAGTCAAAGATGAGCAAAAGAAGCCTGGTGGTTTACTTCATCCTTTGGAGGTTCCATAATGGAAGTGGGAGAGCGTCTCTATGGATTTAATTGATGGTTTGCCTAGATCAAAGAAATACAATACCAGTATTTGGGTTGTGGTGGATAGAGCTACTAAGAGCGCTCATTTCATTCCAGTTAAGAGTAACAGGACGGCAGCTTGGTTAGCAGCAATTTACGTGTGTGAGATAGTCTGTCTTTATGGAGTACCTTCCAGCATCGTAAGCAATCATGACCCCATTTTAACTAGTGAATTTTAGAGGAGCTTGCAAGAAGCATTAGGTACACAGTTTTGTTTGAGCACCGCTTATCACCCACAGGAAGATGGACAGACAGAGATAGTGAACAGAGTTCTAGAGGATCTTTTGAGGGTGTGTATCCTAGACTTCAGAGGGATTTGGGAAGATCATCTTCCTTTAGTAGAGTTCTCCTACAGCAACATTTATCAAGCTTGCATTGGCATGGCACCCTTCGAAGCAATATACGGACGACCCTGTAGATCACCAACTTGTTGGTGGGAATCTACAGAAAGGCAACAGCTTGAACCAGATATAGTTAGAGAAACGTCCGAGAAGATTAATCTTCTTAGGCGGCGAATGAAGACAGCTCGGGATAGGTAGAAGTCCTATGCAGACAAGAGAAGGACTGACATTGAATTCGAAATAGGAGATATGGTTTTCATTAAAGTGTCACCTTTGAGAAATGCGGTTCGGTTTGGATCTATAGGGAAGTTGGCATCGAGATTTGTAGGGTCATTTCCGATAACAGAAAGGATTGGCCAAATGGCCTATAGAGTAAAGCTACCAGAGAGACTATCTGACATTCATGATGTTTTCCACGTTTCTCATTTGCAGAAGTGCTTGCATGATACCGTGGAAGTAGTTGAGCCAAGTATATTGGAGGAAGTAGAGGTGGAGCGGGAGGCGACAATAAGCCGAGTTCCTTCCCGTATTCTTGGATCAGAAGTTAAGAAGCTACGCAATAGAGAAGTCAAGTTGACAAAGGTTCGGTTGGGAGATAACCCAGAGGATGCGACTTGGGAGACAGAAGATAAGATTCGTGCTTCATACCCTTATCTTTTTGAGGGTATGTTCTTAACTCCTTTTCCAAAGCTTTTATCTATACTTGTTTCTATCATTTAAGTATATCCTATCAATCGAATCTTCGACTTTTAGGTTGGAATCCCATGAATATAAACATGTGTTTGAGACATGTTATGTTTGATAGATGCAAGTGGATGCAAGTATTTGCTAATGGTTGCTCGTGGATGCATATACACACACATTTGGCACTAGATCGGCTCAATCACGCTCATACTGCATACGGATATGTGTGTATTTTTCTTCTTCTAATGGATGGAAATGGATGCATCATCATATGGATGTTGCGTTTGGAGTAATTATTGTGCACATATATAAACTTACATGTTATAATAGGATTTTTGCGTACATGCTAGATTCATGGCACTAACATACATTGCATTAAGGAGGTCGACTGAATTGGTAGACCGCCTGATCTTCGCATTAGTGTTGGGACATATACACACACCTTTGCATATGTTCATATAAGCATTATAAATCTTTAAGAACAATGGATGCCTATGATTGGTGGATTAGTAAATGGATGTGGATGGTAGGATACACATTCTTCTTAACTAGAAGAGTTCGGGGATGAAATCCTTTGAGTAGGGGAGAATGTAAAACCCCAAAATTTTAAAAACACTAAAGAGGAAAAATTAAAGAATATTTAATTTAATATTCAAAATTAAGGAAAACAGACTGCTCCATTGCGTCCATTTCGAAATTCTGATCAAAATAGGCACTTGGTTTGCGTAAAACGGACACCGTATGAAGAAGTTATTAAGGTTCGAATTTTGTATATGCGCAAGAGAATTAAATATATATATATAATTCTGGAAAAACAAAAATTGGTTCAAAGTCAAAAATTCCATGGCGAAAAATTTCCTGCCCTAGAGGTGTCGACGCCTCAAGGGGGTGTCCACTCCTGGGTCGACCCCTCAAGGCGGGTGTCGACCCATGGGTCGACCCCATAAGGGGGGGTCGACCCCGCTACGGCATATCTGGGCAGATTAGGGTTTGCGGTTCAGTTATAAATATGGCTCCATTTGTCTAGTTTTCTATACTAAAAAATAATGGGGGGCTAGGTGTTGTCGCTGCTCGGATTGAATCAAACCTTTTTCTTCTTCTGCAATCAAGTTATTCAAGTGTAGATCTGTGATTCAAACTCTGCTATTCTTCTTCTATCTTTCTAGATCCAAACACTGTGAGTTTGAGTTACTTTTAGATTTAAGTAATTGAAAAGTAAAACATGATATGACTATAATTTGGAGTTATGCCTATGACTGCTTGAATCATATCAGATCCGTAATAACTTGTGAATCTATGATATTCTGACATAGATATGACTTATATTTTAACCTTTATCATGTCAGATCTACCTTTGATTATAGATCTAATTCACTATTTAGATCACCTTGTACCTATCATGTTTGTGGTTAAATTGGATATGTTATTAGTTGAACATCTAAATTATTGTTCAGATCTTATCATGCCTATTATGGCATCCCTATTATGTTAGAATCAGTTATATTATCTCATGTTCACCAGATCTGTTCTTATATGCCCATCTTATTAATATGCCGCTATGTGTTTATGTCAATCTTGTTAGTATAATCATTTCTATCACCTTCCCTTCATCCTTTCCCTTTTATTTTATATAGCCAGGCTACTTTCGATCCTAGCCATGCCGCTGAAATATGCGAACGCATTAAACGGGGAACAAGGGGAAAAACATTGATGTTGGGCATAACTTGTAATTGGGAATTTGGGCATAAACTGAATAAAATGTATGAATATGAATATGAATTTGGGCATATATTTTATTATAAACATAACTTGGGGAAAGGGGCATGAAAACATATAATGACATAGGTTAAAATTGGCTAATAATGAAAGGCCTAGGATTACAGTAATTAAAACCTATAACTGCGCCTAGACACGAGATTAGATTGTACTTGTGGTAGAAGTCTGCCCCGAACCGCCCAGCATATCCAGCGACCATAATTGGCGAGTCTAATGTGAGGGGTCTAGGTGCATAAATATGAGATATGCTAAGAAACGAGGTTAAGCCCGACTTGTGGAAGAAGTCTGCCCGGGACCGACTGGCATATCCAGCATCCACAAGTGGTAGGCTTAATGTGGAGGTCTGGCACATTATAACCATAAATGGACATCATAATGAATTGGAATACTTAACCTAGTTGAATCCATAGGGATTGTATGAACATGAACTTGAATAGAGGTTAAATAAACTTGTTTGAACAACGAGTGGGTTAAGTAAATCCGAGGGGGTTGGGTAATATTTATATATAGGCCCACAACCTTAACCTGATGGGGTTACGTAATCAAAGACATCAATAGTTAAGCATAACCTATGGAAATCCTAGTGGGGATACAAGACAAGGGGGAGAGCTTGTATCATCTTGTATGGGAGACCCGTTTCAGTCAGTAACCTACAGAACGATATCAAACGAGTACTCCGCCCTAGGTCGGAGTGGGGACACGCTTACTAGGCTGATTGTAAGGGATCCAAACATGGAAGACGGTGTGGGTGGCGCAAACCGACCTGGATATGTGCGTGCATGTCCGGGCAGAGGGGGATAAGATGATCGTGACACTTGTAGATATGGTTGTGCACATCAACAAAGGGTTGCCACTTTAGGAAGTGATACCTCCACTGTAGGGCCGGCACTGGGTATCTACATAATAGGGAGCCGATCGATTAGGGTAGTCATTAGGATACATTTAGACTCTGATAAAGTTTAGGAGCCTGTTAGGTTGGGCTGCCTATGGATTGTATGGGGTTAAAACCTCTCACCAGAAGTATGCCTAAGTCTACCATCTTATAGTGGTTAGGATCATCTCATTCTGGTTATACTAGTATTGGTGCAGAGTAATCATTAGAGAAGTGTACACACTCTATCATGTTTACCTTGTCATACCTGTCTTTTGTGATGTTATCTTTCTTATCCACTTTATATGCCTATCATGATACTTTTACTTATTTACTTGCTAAAAGAAATTGGACCCGCCAGACTTTATATCTGACTCTTTTTGTTTCCTCTTCCTTTTTCCGTTCCCCCCAAGGTTCTCAGGGTGGAAATACACAATCTTGATTACGATTCTGCTATCATTTTGCTAGAGCTGGTTAGACGTATTGCTCAAGCTCCTATCTTTGCTATTATGGCTATGTTTTTATTTGGGGATTATTCTTCTTTTATATTATAGTTTGATGCTTTAAGTACAAGACAAAAGTTTTTATGATGTACTAGTTTTTATGAAATTCAGACATATGATGTTTTGAACCACGATGTTTTATGATTAATAGAAGTTTTTAATTCCGCTGTTATTTTATTTCTATCTTGTAATGTTTCTGTTTCTATTTACCCACAATGCTTCACGAAACTTAATGCATTCTCTTAATGAGTGACATTAACGGACATGGGTGTCACACTTACCCATATTTGAATTGATCAAAAGAGGCAAGCCGAACTTTGCTTGGACACTTGACTGTGTCGAAGACTTCCAGAACTTGCTTGACCAACTTGGAGAAACCTCCCATCTTGTCCACACAAATCGACCATGAAGATATATTTGTGTGTTTGGCAGTATATGCGCATGCAATCAACTCAGTCCTAATCCGTGAAGAAGATCGGGTACAAGCCTAATTTATTATGTAAGCAAGAAACTAATAGGGGATGAATGCAACTATCTGAAGATTGAAAAACCCACTTATATTCTGCTGATTGCGTCACAAAAGCTTCGACATTACTTCCAGGCTCACCATATCAAAGTATTTACAGACCAACCGCTGCGACAAGTGTTGCAAAGACCTGAGGCCAGCGGGGGACTACTCAAATAGGACATTGAGCTGAGTCAATTCGACTTGACTTATATCCCATGGAAATCCATTAGAGGACAAGCACTAGAAGATTTTATAGCCGAGTTTACCACTTCAGAGGACGACAATTTGGAGGATAACACTAAGCCTTCAAATACTGAGTTAAGATCAAACACCTGGAAGTTGTACATAGATGGGGCTCGTAATGATCGACGTTCTGGTGCCAGCGTAGTACTGTTATTCCCTAAAGGATGGTCGATCTATCATCCCCTGAGATAGAAATCTTGGCTACCAAAAATGACTCCGAGTATGAAGCCCTAATTGTCAGGCTTAAACTCGCGAGAGACTTAAGAATAATATCACTTAATATTTTCTGTGATTCTCAACTCATTGTGTTTCAGGTTCGGAAGGTGTATCAGACTAAATGAGTTAAACTTGTTGCCTATCTTAAGCAGGTCGAGAAATTACTAAATGATTTTGATCAATATTGTGTCTCCCACTTTTCTAGAGAGGAAAACCAGAAGGTGGATAGATTAGCAAAACTCGAAAGTTCTGACCACCTGAGTGAAACAGAGTTGGTTCCAATAGAAACTTAGAGCATTCCGAGTGTCGATCAGATAGAGGTCAATCAAAAAGAAGCCAAACTTGAAAAAGAATCTTGGATGAATCCCGTCAAGAATTTCATCCTACATGGCACTCTCCTCGAAAAAAGGAAAGAAAGACGAGACCTCATGCGATAAGCCTCTAGATGCATCATCCAGCAAGACCAACTTTATAGAAGTGGTTTCTCCATTCCAATGTTTAGATGTGTGGCTAATGATGATGTCAAGAGAATAATGAGAGAAGTGCATGAGGGAGAGTGCGGTGCACATACCGGAGGGAAAAACCTGGATAAGAAAGTAATGCGATATGGATACTTATGGCCGATTGTCAGCAAGGACGCCGCTAAATATTCCAACCGATGCGACAAATGCCAGAGGTTTGCTCAAATTCCACGAGCCCCACCGATAGAACTCTCCCAGATGGTAAATCCGTTGCCATTTGTTGTTTGGGGGAATAGAAATTATTGGAAGCTTACCAATCTCAAAAGGAGGTGCAAAGTGTGGGATCGTGGCAGTAAACTACTTTATAAAATGGGCAGAGGCCGAACAGATAACCATCATCACGACAAAGCAAGTCATCAATTTCACTGTAAGGAATATCATATGTCGATATTGTATACCCCGAACTATTATTACAGATAATGGGAATCATTTCTACTGCTTGGAATTCAGAGATTTTTGTGAACGATGTCGCATCGGGAAAAAGTACACAGCGGTTTCACGTCCGGAGTCTAATGGAAAAGTCAAAGCGGTCAACAAAATTATCAAATCTATTTTGAAGAAAGATTGTAATGAACCAAGGGCAAATGGGTAGATGTCCTTCCTTTAGCCCTTTGGGCGTATCAAACCACCCATAAGACTCCACCGGCCATACCCCTTTCGCCTTTTCCTACGGATCTTAGGTTGTCATTCCTATAGAACTTGAAGTTCCTACCCATAGAACTACGTACTATGACCCATTATCAAACAAAGCCCTTCTCTTGGATTCATTAGACGCGATTGATGAAAAAAGAGAAGAAGCAAACCTCCGTACCGAAGCTCACCGGCAGAGGTTCGCTCGATACTACAACAAGAAGGTCCGACACAAGACATTCGATGTTGGTGATCTTGTCCTAAAACGGGTCTTCCCGACTCCCGTACATATGAGAGAAACAAAAACGAAGCTTCTTCTTCGATATATGACTGACAAATAGAACCTTCAACTCAAGCTTTCTGCCTCACTTTTTTCTTTAGAAGATTTACATACCTATTTAGAATTATTGAAAATTAATTTTTATACATTTCATTAACCAATATTTAATTAACTAAGTCTTAATATACCGTTAAAATGGAAACATCTTTCCATTCTGCACAGGCCCTCGAAGACGTGCTTCTAATGGAAGATGAATAAGTAAATGCTCCATAACATTGAAAAAACCTGGAGGAAATATTTTTTCTAGTTTGCAGTGCAATATAGGGATTTCTTCCTCTTGTTTACGTAGACGAGCAATTTTTGATGTATTGAACAAAGCTCTTTATAGAAAAAACTAAGTTCTATTACAACAATCCAAATTTTAACGGGCTATGGTTCTTTGAAAGCGACGGGCAATAAATTTTCCATCATAACATGACAGTCGTGACTTTTCATCCCGCTAAATTTATAGTTTTTATAGTCGACACATCTACGAAGATTAGAAGATATACCACCCGAGAATCTTAATCCTTCCACCCATTTTAAAAGTATTTTAACTTGATTACTCTCCAGTTCATAACAGACTTTAGGTTATTTGGTGTCATTTGGCTTTATATGAAGCTCATGACGATTACATATTACTTCAATACTACGTCTTGATTTAAAATTATCTTTCGTCTTCCCTTTGACATTCAAAATTGTATTAAATACATTGTCAACCACGTTTTTCTCATTATGCATCACATTAATATTATGATGAATCAGGAGATTTTTTCAACAAGGAAACTCCGAAAAAATGCTTCGTTTGCACCAATTATGAATCGTTGATTTACCTTGAATTTCTGTTTGTGCTCCGGTTTCATGAAGCTTTTGATAATGTTTTACAATTCATAAATTTCTTCACTTGACCATATTTTAGGTGGTATCAAAGTTTCATGCCAATTAGCTATTAAAAAAATCTAAAAGAACGATTAATATGAAGAAAACATCCATAACAGTGAAACCATGAAATTTTCTTTGCAATAAGTAAAGAAAATGCTCTTGTTTCTTCCATGCAGTAAGGACAAGCTAGACGACCAGCCGTACTCCAATTTGAAAGCATTGCATACACAGAAAAATTGCTAATTGTCCACAACAAAGAAGCATGCATACCAAATTTCTTTTTCTTGCAAAATATCATATGTTTCTACACCTTTGTGCCACAATTTTAATTCTTCAATCAACGGTTGTAGATAAACATCGATTTCTTGTGTCGTATCATTAGGACCAGGGACAACAATTATGGGAAACATATAAGGAGTTTTCATACACATCCATGGAGGTAAATTATAAGGGGTGACAATTATAGGCCAGGACGAATATTTAGCACCAAATTGAGAAAATGGTGAAAATCCATCCATACATAAACCAAATCTAACATTACGACTCTCAGATGCAAAATCAGGATACTTCTGGCCAAATTGCTTCCATGCTTCCTCGTCAACTGGGTGTGTTAATGTACCTTCATCCTGTGTTCTCACATTATGTCATCTCATTTGTTGCGCGTTTGCAGAAGATGCATATAACTTTTGAAGTCTAGGAGTAATAGGTAAATGATGCATACATTTGTATGAGACATCCCTTCCCTTTTTCTTTCTTGGTTTGTAACTTTCCTAATCACATATTTTACAATTCTTAAGGTTGATATCTTCCTTCCAAAATAGCATGCAACCCTTTAGACATGTATCTATTTTTCATATGGTAAACCAAAAGCCGACATCAGTTTTTAAACTTCATAATGATTTTTGTACATTAAATTATTGGGAGGCATATGCCGCTTCGCAGCTTGTACAATAGCAGTAAATCCAGCTTATGTGAGGTTGTATTTAGATTTCATCATAATACATTCAGTAGTTACTGATAATTGAGTTCCACTTTCACAGCCTTCCCAAAGAGGTTTCTTCGCAGCACCTAATAAATCATATATATTTTTGGCTTCAGTATTTGGTTCTTCTTCATCATTACCACCATTACCAATAAATTGTTGAATCGGGAACATTGAACATGCAGCATCTTCAACCATATGTTCTACGAGATTCGTTGTAGCAATTTCATTATTCACTACCTCCTTAACTTGTATAGAAGTAGAAGCTAACGGTTCTCCATGACGATCCCAAACCAAATAGTTCTGCACAAAACCGTACTAATGTAAATGAACTCTAACCATTTGCGGTACCAAATGCGTCAATAACTTGCATCTACTACATGGATAGTGGATTTTGATGTCGTTTCCGTTATTACTTAAGGCGAAGTCAATAAACACGCCAACACCATTAATGAATTGTTCACATATTGCACCATCAGCTTCTCTTCGTTTGTACATCCAGCATCGATCATTAAAATAATTGTCCATTTTTCCAAAGTAGATATACAATTAAAAAGTATGATAAATTTTCCATTGACATTTTATTAAAACAACTTCATTGTTGAATGTTATGTTAATTCATCATTTACACTTTTGCTATTGATTCATCCTACTTCCCATTACAAATATAATAACGTAATTAAATCGCGTAAATCTTTTCAATTTAAACGATTCAACAAAATTTTGGCATCACTTCGCTTTAGTTTCCTGAACAGTACACAATTGCATGTATGCAGGGAGCACAAAAAAGCGCTTTCGAAATTTTAAGAACCATTTAAAATGAGATGATTTATGAGATTTAATTTCGTTGTTGTGTTCGTAAATTGTCCAATACAAAGAACAAATCCAACAAATATTGTATATGATGAATATAAATGTTCGTTCCGTTAATAAAACGAATTTATCAGACGGGGTCGAAAACACTCTAAGGCTTTATAAATATAATATATTACGAATGGTGCTCTTCAATCTCTAATTATATTTATATAAATTTAATCACATATACGTATATTTTCAACATTCAATCGAACTAGTCGTACGTTATATATAAAATAAAATATCGTTTCCGATAAATTTCTATAAAACATAAACCTAATTATTTCCATTTTCACTAAACGTTTTCAACAAATTAAATATTGTTTTCAATGTGTTGGGCCTTAATCAATTCAACAAATACATAAATTAATTACCAACCATATGCATACAACACTATATATGCTTATGTACATACACAACATAAACTAATTAACCGTAGATTAGCAACATAATCAAATCATTATATATATACATGTATTAACAGCACTACACATACAATCTAACAAACAAATTAAGCATAAATTAGGAAACTTATGGTATTAAATAAAATTAGAGCTTCTTACCTTCGAAATTGGGGATGAATTGGAAATTAGAGAGAAGAGAGAGCCTTGAATGTGTTGGAGAAACTGTAGGCGGCTAATAGAGTGGAGGAGGACGATTTCAGAATTTTTGGAGCAAGAATTTTGGGGGAACCCGAATTATTTCGAGCAGAAAGTGAAAACGAGGAAGGAGAAGCTACTGTGTTGAATTTCTGATCGACTATGCAACGGTGAGCAACGACCTCCGACGACATTATAAACAACGGCCTCCAACGGCAAAAAATTTAAAATGTAAAGAAATTTCCAGAATTAAGCTCCGTTGGAAGCCATTGGATTATGTCGTTGGAGGACGTTGGAAGGCTCCGTTGCTATAATGTACATTTCTTGTAGTGACACACACACACCCACACACACACACACATATATATACACACACACACACATATACATATATATATATATATATATTCATAATAACTTATTTGTACATAGTTCGACACCTGGAATGGCGTGCTAAGATCTTACCATGTACATATACTAAGATCAGTCACTTATGTGTGCTCAAGGACCAGGCTAGGTGGACATGGGAGGGTTTTACGACTTCAGTCAGTTACCCACCTGAACAAATTAAAAAAACTAAATTATCAAGGAAATGGGCATAACTATTTGCTTCAACCAATAACTTAATGTTGAGGTTATATTAGAACCTTGTATCGCTATTTTAGAGATCTAGTGGATCAACAAATATGTGATGTTATGGTACGTGCAACACAGTTTCATTAAAAATTCCTAAAAAAATAATAAAATTTAAACCATCACTGTATTTTCAATATAAATAAATTAAAAGATTTTTAATTTTTGGTCAGAGCGGAGTTTGATACTTGTAATCGTTTTTTATTATCCAAAAAATTCATTTTCGAACTTTTGGTCTTATGGTTGCATATAAGTGTATTTTTAGAATTTTAAACTTGTGTTTTTATTCATGTATAATATGTTATGGAATGTGTAATGGACGTGCTTATAATAAACTCATAAAAAATATATAATTTAGAGTTGTTATTTTGTTTTGATATATAATGTTCAAAAAATTGTAAAATTTCTATAGGAATAGAGTCGGAACTTGTAATCTTATTGACATTCAATGATTTTCAATAGCACCCTAGAAATGGAGCACCCCTTTGGCTTTTCTATTTCCATCTTTCATTTTTATTATAATAAGGTAGTGTGTGGTGGCAAACAGGGAGGTCAAAGGTGTAATGACCCGTATTGGCAAAGGCATTATAATTATTTTTATTTAATTATATTTATGGTGATTAGTGAATTTAATGATCTTTGAATTAAATAATGATGAATATTTAATTATAATAATAAATTAAATAATATATTTAATTCTGAAATAATCAGAATTGGCTGAAATGGCGATATGGTGTGAACTGGATCATCTGTGATATTTAATTCAGCTTGGAATTGAATATGAATAACGAATATATTATATAAACGACAGTTTGAACGTAGAGTTATAATATAATTAAAATCGAGCTCGAAATGGCGCTGCAGTTCGTAAATTGGCGATTCGAACTTCAACTGAATGTACAGGATTCGTTTTAAGCCGAATTTCTATGAAACAAGAAATGTGTGGAGCTGGTGGAGTATATCTTTCTAGTGGAAGAGAAAAATCGGAATTTTATTGTGTAGATTTTGAGATATGTCCAAATCAAATTTTAAAATAGTCGTTATAGAATCGTTTATCGACCATAACAGTTTATTCGATATAACTAGAGATCGGGTTTGAATTCAGACAAGGTTCTTTTGGGAAATAGCGATAAATTAATTTTTAGAATTTTACTGTAATTTTTAATTAATTAAATAAGCAACTTTTTATTTGGAGTAATTTGCACCCTTAATCAGCGATTTTGGGGTTTCACAATATGAGTCAACCTACCGGTATTTCTATATATTTGGGATCGTGGGACATCGCTCGTCTCATTGATATTTTTATTTCTGTCTGTTGCAGTTAGTACTCGAATGGAGTTTACGAAATGGATTCAGATATTTTCTTAAACAATTTAAACCCACACGTTGCCTATCCCTTAAACTAAGTGGTCATCACCATTCCACACATCTGTTGTTTTAACCGCAAGTTCTTATGGTTTCAGACCAAAAAAACATGGAAAGCTTTCCTCCACAAAACTATCCAACCTTTACCCTATAAAGTATGCGCCTGTACTCTTAAAACCATTTACCTTTGAAAACCACAAATAGGCCGCCACAATGTCCTCGTTCTTCAAAGGAAACGCACCCTCAAAAATCGAAAATAAAACGATACAAAAAGTTATAAAATCCACAAAATATGTGTATCGATTCCTGCTGAAAATCTCGTCAGTTCTACACCCATTTTACCATGTTCGAACCTGTTCTGTTTCGGTCATCTTTGGGGCAGAAACCTAGGGTTCCATTGTTTGAGAAATTGAAGGAGTTTTAAATCAATTGGAGGTTGTTATTTGGTTTGTGGTATGAAGGAGGATATGTTGCTTGTTTTTCTGTAAATTTCGATCAAAATAATGTAAGGTCGAGTTCTGTGTATAACCGACGGTGCCTCGAAATCGCTGGTAAGATGGGTGTTGCGAGTTGGTAAAAATTGGTGTGAGGATGATGGGAATTTGATGAGGAGAATTTTTGTATTTTCCGTTTGATTTTAACGTGAAGGATGGATGATGAAAGAGGGGGATGAAGTGCGGCAAGGTGGAGTACTGGAACGGTAATGAATCGGGGAAGAAAGGAAGAAACGAGTTGGGCTGGAGAGGAGTGGGCCGGGAGTTTAAGGAGGGGTAAGGCCCATTAGATAATTAAATTCCAAGTTTAGTTTAAATTCAAATATGTATTAAAGTTGTAATCCAATATCTTGGTCGTATGTGATCAGAATTTCGAACGGTTGGATCCGTTAGGACCGTATGGAAGAGAGCTTCACAATGAAGCTGACTGGATGTGGATTAGGGCTCGTTAGAATTTATGGTGAAATAAACTGTCTGATTGAGATCAAACAACAGTTTATCATTCTTTAACGATGAACTGCCAATGTGAGTAAATCTCACTAACTCTGAACAGTTTATAATTTCATGTTGTATTTTTAGAACTATTAAATATTGGCTGATTGACTGTGTGTTGACTGTTTGATTGAATTGCTAGTTAGTTAGTGGAATTTCTACATTTATTCTGTTTAACGGAATATATCATATGGAACTGAAAGTGATGTTATCTATATTGTTTAACATCTGTGATGCAGGGAAACAGGTTGGAGGAATCCAACTGGATTCCTTAACATTTATTTTACTGTGATTCATATATTGTGATATATGATGTGATATATAATCTGTTGTTGATTATGTGTGTTTGGACGATATTTATCGTTGTTATATGGTATGTTAAGTACCATAAGAAATACTAGATATGGAAAAGGGGATTTTTCAAAGTGTATTTTGAAAATGAATTATTTATATAAAATCAATGGATTTTATATAGAAAAGGAAAAGGATTATTATAAAGAAATATTTATAAAATCAAAGGATAAGTTAGAATAAAAAGGAAATCATTTGTAAAGTGAAGAACCTTTACTAAAAGTAAATCTTTATAAATGAATAGTTTATTCGAAAAGGAGTTTATCGAATTAGTTATTCGAATAGAATAAAGGAAGTTATCGAACAAAGTTAAAAGGAGGTATTCAAATATAGTTTAACCAAAAGGAGTTATTCGATCAGAATTCATCGAATAGAATTAATTGATTAGAGTTAATCAACCAGAGTTAATCAGTTAGGGTTAACCAGTTAGAGTTAATTGGTTAGAGTAAATCAGTTAGGTTAAAGCGTAGAGTTAAACCAGTTAGAGTTTATCAGTTAGAGCTAAACAATTGGGAGTTAATCGATGTTAGTTTAATCGATTAGAGTTAAAGCAAATGAGTTAATCGAATATAGTTTATTCGAATAGAAAGTAAAAGGAGTAAATCGATGTTAGTTTAATCAAAAGGAGTAAATCGATGTTAGTTTAATCGAAAGGAGTTAATCGATGTTAGTTTAATCGAAAGGAGTTAATCGATGTTAGTTTAATCGAAAGGAGTTAACCGAATATAGTTTATTCGAATAGATAGTAAAAGGAGTTAATCGAATAAAGTTTATTTGAGTAGATAGTAAAAGGTTAATTGAATATATAGTTTATTCGAATAGAATAAAAGAGTTAATATAATTAAAAGATTTATCGAATATAGTTTATTCGATAGGAGTTAAGTGAATAGAGTTAAAGTTAAATCAAAAGAGTTAGGTAAATAGAATAAATTGAATAGAGTTATCGAATATACCTTATCGAAGGAAAGAATTATCGAATAGAAATGTTTTGAAAGATTTACGTAAGGAAGTTTGTTAAAGAATTAGAAGAGTGAACTTGGTCTATTTCAAGGTTAGAAACGTTGTTCAGTTAAGGTCTGAGAGGTAGTATTACCCCAACTTGATTGACTTCATTTCTAACTAAGGAATGGTTAAGGTTCGATAGTAAAGGACGGTTAAGTGAATTTAGTAATTAAAGGAAATGGTTTGAGTTGGCATCGCGATGGTTTGTTTAAACATCTGTCTAAGTCCAATGAAGAAGCCTTGGAAATGTTTTCCAAATAAGAAACCAGAAATGTTTTCTAATAAAGAAAACAAGAAATGGAAATGTTTTCCATTGTTAATAACGTATATTTTCCAAATTTAGAAAATAAGAAATATTGAATATAGGGAAACGGGAGATAAGTAAATTAATGAAATAAAGATATAAATGTTGAATGATGTTTGATCGATATAAATTTCCATTTGGAAATAATATCGTTGTTTGCACACCTGTTTTTCTTTGATAGTTAAATTACAGACTATCGAAGTTTTGACCATTTTAACGTTGTTAATATGGAGAGACCGGTTGGATTATTATCCAAAGAACCACTCTGTATTGGCATAAGCGTTGCGAATAATATATGCCAAAGGAAATTGAAGACGGAGTTATGCAAGGGCTATCCTATTTACAGAATAGTGCCTTCGGTTCATCCTGTTCCTGGATGACTTGCATGGACGGATGTCTGACAGAGAATTTCCAGATGATCACGTATATTGATTTCTCCAACCGTACCAAGAGTGGAAGCGGAGAAGGAAACTTCTTTTAGCTAGCACATGATGTATGGTTGAGGACGTCAATCGGTGATTTGATGGATTTGACGATGTGGCATTCAAAGTGAATCTGGTGTGATGATAAAGCGTAACTTCTAGCCTCACATCCGGTAAATGACAGAAATCGGGCAGGCAACATAGCTAAGTCGGTTGCACCGAAGTAGGGTGTATAATCACCTAATCTAGAGTTTCATTTACTTCTAAAAATCTATTGTTGATGTTGTCCCATTCGGGAAACGGTTGCTGATCCCAACCATTGGTGATATACATTCGATACACTCAAGCGAAATGAGTGGTCGGTCATGTGTGGCCGGGTTGCAAGATGTTCTTGTTGAACCCAGTGTATTCCTCTCTAGAGGTACACTAGCGAAAGGTGGTTCCTTACCTTGTCATAGTTGGAAATCCATTACCCAATACGTGCTTGCGGTTTTGATTGTATATTATATATGTAGAACGTGAGATGAAAACGTTTCTGCTAGATGATTATTATATTGTGGTTGATAGACATTATTATAATATCAAAAAGGTTTTTGATATAAAGATAATTTGGATTCTCATAAGGGGAAAACCCGTTCCGTTATACGGCGTGGTCTTATGAGATATCGTTTACTTGTTTGAACTGTTTTAAACTATTTTACTCACACCAGTCCCATGACTGACCCTGAGTTTATTTTGTTGTTTTCCCTAAACTCTTGGATGCCTAAATTTGTACGGGCCGTCAAGTAGTCGGGATTTTTACAGATACACTTGAAGAGCTGGAGCAGGAGGCTTTAGGATCATATAGCTATAGTAATTTCCGTTGTGTTGTAAGTGTTGTACTTTAATAATGATATGTATATTCAAGTACAGATTTGTATTTCAAAGTTGTTTTATGAAATATATTTATTCGTTCCGCTGTGAGATTCGTGTTACTCTGATGTTGTGTTCTTCTTCTTCTTCTATTCTAATTTTCTAATTTATCTTTCCTCACCCTCTAATTTCTTTCACTAATGACTGGTATTTTTCGACGTTTGGTTAGTCATCATTGAGTTTATGGCGATAACCAAAGTCGTCAAAATCCTGGGTCATTACAATTGGTATCAGAGCTTAAGTTAAGAATTACCTTGGCTCTGTGGCGTGACTCGGTAGAGATAGGGTTAGTAATACCCTAGATTGAGTTGAGTGTATATATACGAGTGAACGTATTTGTAGATGATATAAAAATAATTTTATATTGTGGAGATTTATTGGTTAAGTAGTTTATGAGTTCTAGTCGATCAGTTTGATCCACTGTATCGTTAGGGATTTTGTAAACACTCGAATACGATGAACCGTCATGGTATGTTTTGAAAAGAGGGTAAACGAAATAATTTTACCCAAATTATATTTGATATAAAGGATTTATATTGGAATGATTATAATATGTTGGATATATTGGTTGTGATTATAATCGAGCAAGATTATACATTAAATGGTTATGTAAATAACCAATCAGAATTCATATAAGTGAAATATGTGAAATCAGATGAGTTGAATCTGAAATTTTAAACCAGAAATTGAATTAAAATTCTGGAAAATTGGATAAGTGTTTGTAAATGGATTTAGATTAAAAATAAGGAAAATTTAAGATCCTGGGAGATTTTAAATTGTTTTACAAGCAGTGTGAATTTTATTTTGAAATGAATTTCAAAGTGGAAATGTTTAGAAATGGTTTTGTAGTATTGAACTCACTTCGATCGCTGGGAAATAGATTATGATGATGACAGCTGCATCATCAGTATTCATTTTCGAGTTGTAAGTGACGAATTACTACCAGAGATACTGTTTTGAATTTGTTTTGGGAAAGACAAGTTGTGTTGAATTTCAATATAGAATTTGAATATAGAAAATATAAAGGAATTCAATATAGGATTTGAATATCGAAAGTGAAATGGAATTTGAATATAGAAATTCAAATGGAATTCAAATATAGAATTCAAATATAGAAAATATAAAGGAATTCAATATAGGATTTGAATATAGAATTCAAATGGAATTTAAACTATAGAATTTGAATATATAGAATTCAAATGCAATTTAAACTATATAATTTGAATATATAGAATTCAAATGGAATTTAAACTATAGAATTTGAATATATAGAATTTGAATAGAATTTGAATAGAATTTGATATATAGATTTGAATAATAGAAGTGATATAAAATTTGAGTAGAAATTGAATAGAATTAACTAAGTCGAAGAGGAATTAGTTAATCAAGTTTTGAATTTGAAGTTGAACTTTGAAAGGTGAATTGGATTTGTAAATGGATATTCGAAATCGAATATAGAACTTAAATTTGAAATTTGGATTCAAATTAGTTAATAAGCAAGTTAAAATATATTTGAACGTGTCATGTTCAAATATAAAAGTGAAATAGACTAAAGAGTTAACTAACAAATTAATTAACAAATTGAGTTAAAACGATCAGGTATAGTTAAAATAGATTGGGCAGGTATAAATATACATGAGGTAGGTATGGATAAGGTATGAAGGTATATAAATAGAATGCTCGACGAAAAGGTATGTATTAAATTCATATATGAGATTTTATGCGCCGTATCGGCGAGCCGCTTGGTTTTTTTCTTTTTCTTTTGGATTGGTGAGGGCCATGGGAGCCTATTTGAAATATCCCGATACTCCTAGTACAAAGGAGGTTATGGCGAATTTTTCCGGGAATTTAAGGAGTTAGAAAAATTTTAAGATAATTTGATAGTTAGAAATCAACGTATCGATATATATAGAAGTCGATAAGGAAACGAACTTAGAAATAGAATAGTAAAATCAAAAAGGAAGAATAAGAATAAAATCTAGTAAGAATAAGAAGAGGAAGCGTATACGTGTTTAAAAGTGAATAAGTAGTTGTATGATATTGATTATTCGAGTAAGTAGTCATATCTTTTTTGACGTTATAAATGTTATTCAGTCAAGGTCTGAGAGGTAGTTATACCCCAACTTGATTGATTTCGTTATTAACAAATAAATAGTAAGTTTTCAGGCTCGAAGATCAATGTTGAATAAGAGTTAGTTGAATATAGTATTTGGGTTGTCGTAACGATGTTTTACACAACATCCG
This sequence comes from Allium sativum, assembly GCA_030737875.1. Classification (NCBI taxonomy): domain Eukaryota; kingdom Viridiplantae; phylum Streptophyta; class Magnoliopsida; order Asparagales; family Amaryllidaceae; genus Allium; species Allium sativum. The sequence goes on along the minus strand of CM060918.1, from coordinate 610,318,086 downwards.
TTTTAACCTAAATAAGTGTAAGCTTGGAAATATAATAAAGAATATTTCCTAAGTATAGAAATAAACGAGATCGGAAAATAGATAAGTAATTGGAATATTTTCCAATTATAAATAGCATATATTTTCTAAAGTTTAGAAAATAAAGGAAGGCGATATTCGGAAATGTTTTCCAAATAACATAAAAGGCCAATATGGTTATTGAAAATATTTGGTTAACAAATATTGATAAAGAAATAGAGAAGTGATTTAACTAATGGAATATTAATTAAGGGCTCAGTGACATGTTCAAAAGGAAATTTTGATTTTTTGAAAAGAGTAAACTGTTTAAAAACTCCCAGCGAAAGACTGCTTGAATTAAAAACAAATTTAACAGAAAATTGTGAAAGCAAATTTGAAATAAAGTAAAGCCAGTTAAGTGGTAACTGAGATTGAATTAGAATGATATCAAGACAAATTGGATTGTGAGATTCAAATTTGAAGCGTGATGTGATAATCAAGTTAAGAGTTTGGGATCGAGAAGAAACTCGAGTGGAAGTGATATTTGGCTCGGATATAAGCGAATGGTTGTGTTGTGGATAAAAGCAGATTGGAATTTGATTGGGATAACATTGGTATATGCTGAGTTGATAGCATATGGAAGTGATAGAGTTGATATGCCGACAAAAGGTCCACATTTATATTTCTATTGGATATAAGATTTATGAGCCAAATTGGCAAGCCGCTTGGCTGTTTGATTTTCTTTTGGGATGGAGATGGCCCAGAGAGGCGAGTTGGAGTTTGATCGATTGACCAATATGAAGGAGGTGCTGGCGAAATTTTTCGAAAAGTTAAGGAGTTAGAATTTTCAGGATTTCTTAAAATTTTTGTTGATAAGAATTAATTAATAATTTAATTAAAATTAAATTGGTTCAGTTGAAACTGAAGTTAAGAAGTGAACAAATATGTTCTAACCAGTCGATAGGGCCGTCCTCTACCTTTTAGCAATTTCGAGGACGAAATTATTTTAAGTGGGGAAGATTGTAATGACCCGCATTGGCAGAGGTATTATATTTAATTTTATTTAATTATATTAATGGTGATTAGTGAATTTAATGATCGTTGAATTAAATAATGATGAATATTTAATTAAAATAATAAATTAAATAATATATTTAATTCTGAAATAATCAGAATTGGCTGAAATGGCGATATGGTGTGAACTGGATCATCTGTGATATTTAATTCAGCTTGGAATTGAATTTGAATAACGAATATATTATATAAACGACAGTTTGAACGTAGAGTTATAATATAATTAAAATCGAGCTCGAAATGGCGCTGCAGTTCGTAAATTGGCGATTCGAACTTCAACTGAACGTACATGATTCGTTTTAAGCCGGATTTCTGTGAAACAAGAAACGTGTGGAGCTGGTGGAGTATATCTTTCTAGCGGAAGAGAAAAATCGTAATTTCATTGTGTAGATTTTGAGATATGTCCAAATCAAATTTTAAAATAGTCGCTATAGAATCGTTTATCGAACAAAACGGTTTATTCGATATAACTAGAGATCGGGTTTGAATTCAGACAAGGTTCTTTTGGGAAATAGCGATAAATTAATTTTTAGAATTTTACTGTAATTTTTAATTAATTAAATAAGCAACTTTTTATTTGGAGTAATTTGCACCCTTAATCAGCGATTTTGGGGTTTCACAATATGAGTCAACCTACCGGTATTTCTATATATTTGTGATCGTGGGACATCGCTCGTCTCACTGATATTTTTATTTCTGTCTGTTGCAGTTCATACTCGAATGAAGTTTACGAAATGAATTCAGATATTTTCTTAAACAATTTAAACCCACACGTTGCCTATCCCTTAAACTAAGGGGTCATCACCATTCCACACATCTGTTGTTTTAACCGCAAGTTTTTATGGTTTCAAACCAAAAAAACATGGAAAGCTTTCCACCACAAAACTATCCAACCTTTACCCTATAAAGTATGCGCCTGTACTCCTAAAACCATTTTCCTTTGAAACCCACAAACATGCCGCCATAATGTCCTCTTTTTCAAAGGAAACGCACCCTCAAAAATCGAAAATAAATCTATACAAAAAGTTATAAAATCTACAAAATATGTGTATCGATTCCTACTAAAAATCTCGTCAGTTCTACACCCATTTTACCACGTTCGAACCTGTTCTGTTTCGGTCATCTTTAGGGCAGAAACCTAGGGTTCCATTGTTTGAGAATTCGAAGGAGTTTCAAATCAATTGGAGGTTGTTATTGGGTTTGTGGCATGAAGGAGGATCGGTTGCTGGTTTTTCTGTAAATTTCGATCAAAATAATGTCGGTCGAGTTCTATGTATAACCGACGGTGCCTCAAAATCGCTGGTAGGATGGGTGTTGCGAGTTGGTAAAAATTGGTGTGAGGATGATGCGAATTTGATGAGGAGAATTTTGTATTTTCCGTTTGATTTTTAGGTGAAGGATGGATGATGAAAGAGGGGGATGAAGTGCGGCAAGGTGGAGTACTGGAACGGTAATGAATCGGGGAAGAAAGGAAGAAACGAGTTGGGCTGGAGAGGAGTGGGCCAGGAGTTTAAGGAGGGGTAAGGCCCATTAGATAATTAAATTCCAAGTTTAGTTTAAATTCAAATATGTATTAAAGTTATAATCCAATATCTTGGTCGTATGTGATCATAATTTCGAACGGTTGGATCCGTTAGGACCGTATGGATGAGAGCTTCACAATGAAGCTGACTGGATGTGGATTAGGGCTCGTTAGAATTTATGGTGAAATAAACTGTCTGATTGAGATCAAACAACAGTTTATCATTCTTTAACGATGAACTGCCAATGTGAGTAAATCTCACTAACTCTGAACAGTTTATAATTTCATGTTGTATTTTTAGAACTATTAAATATTGGCTGATTGACTGTGTGTTGACTGTTTGATTGAACTGCTAGTCAGTTAGTGGAATTTCTATATTTATTCAGTTTAACAGAATATATCATATGGAACTGAAAGTGATGTTATCTATATTGTTTAACATCTGTGATACAGGGAAACAGGTTGGAGGAATCCAACTAGATTCCTCAACATTTATTTTACTGTGATTCGTATATTGTGATATATGATGTGATATATAATTTGTTGTTGATTATGTGCGTTTGGACGATATTTATCGTTGTTATATGGTATGTTAAATACCATAAGAAATACTGGATATGGAAAAGGGGATTTTTCAAAGTGTATTTTGAAAATGAATTATTTATATAAAATCGATGGATTTTATATAGAAAAGGAAAAGGATTTTTATAAAAGGAATATTTATAAAATCAAAGGATAAGTTAGAATAAAAAGGAAATCATTTGTAAAGTGAAGAACCGTTACTAAAAGTAAATCTTTATAAATGAATAGTTTATTCGAAAAGGAGTTTATCGAATTAGTTATTCGAATAGAATAAAGGAAGTTATCGAACAAAGTTAAAAGGAGGTATTCAAATATAGTTTAGCCAAAAGGAGTTATTCGATCAGAATTCATCGAATAGAATTAATTGATTAGAGTTAATCAACTAGAGTTAATCAGTTAGGGTTAACCAGTTAGAGTTAATTGGTTAGAGTAAATCAGTTAGGTTAAAGCGTAGAGTTAAACCAGTTAGAGTTTATCAGTTAGAGCTAAACAATTGGGAGTTAATCGATGTTAGTTTAATCGATTAGAGTTAAAGCAAATGAGTTGATCGAATATAGTTTATTCGAATAGAAAGTAAAAGGAGTAAATCGATGTTAGTTTAATCGAAAGGAGTAAATCGATGTTAGTTTAATCGAAAGGAGTTAATCGAATATAGTTTATTCGAATAGATGGTAAAAGGAGTTAATCGAATATAGTTTATTTGAGTAGATAGTAAAAGGAGTTAATCGAATATATAGTTTATTAGAATAGAATAAAAGAGCTAATAGAATTAAAAGATTTATCGAATATAGTTTATTCGATAGGAGTTAAGTGAATAGAGTTAAAGTTAAATCAAAAGAGTTAAGTAAATAGAATAAATTGAATAGAGTTATCGAATACACCTTTTCGAAGGAAAGAATTATCGAATAGAAAAGATTTGAAAGAGTTACGTAAGGAAGCTTGTTAAAGAATTAGAAGAGTGAACTTTGTCTATTTCAAGGCTAGAAACGTTGTTCAGTTAAGGTCTGAGAGGTAGTATTACCCCAACTTGATTGACTTCATTTTTAACTAAGGAATGCTTAAGGTTCGATAGTAAGGGATGGTTAAGTGAATTTAGTAATTAAAGGAAATGGTTTGAGTTGGCATCGCGATGGTTAGTTTAAACATCTGTCTAAGTCCAATGAAGAAGCCTTGGAAATGTTTTCCAAATAAGAAACCAGAAATGTTTTCTAATAAAGAAAACATGAAATGGAAATGTTTTCCATTGTTAATAACGTATATTTTCCAAATTTAGAAAATAAGAAATATTGAATATAGGGAAACAGGAGATAAGTAAATTAATGAAATAAAGAGCTAAATGTTGAATGATGTTTGATCGATATAAATTTCCATTTGGAAATAATATCGTTGTTCGATAGTTAAATCACAGACTATCGAAGTTTTGACCATTTTAACGTTGTTAATATGGAGAGACCGGTTGGATTATTATCAAAAGAACCACTCTGTATTGGCATAAGCGTTGCGAATCATATATGCCAAAGGAAATTGAAGATGGAATTATGCAAGGGCTATCCTGTTTACAGAATAGTGCCTTCGGTTCATCCTGTTCCTGGATGACTTGTATGGACGGATGTCTGACAGAGTATTTCCAGACGATCACGTATATTGATTTCTCCAACCATACCAAGAGTGGAAGCGAAGAAGGAAATTTCTTTTAGCTAACACATAATGTATGGTTGAGGACGTCAATCGGTGATTTGATGGATTTGACGATGTGGCATTCAAAGTGAATCTGGTGTGATGATAAAGCGTAACTTCTAGCCTCACATCTGGTAAATGACAGAAATCGGGCAGGCAGCATGGCTAAGTCGGTCGCACTGAAGTAGGGTGTATAATTACCTGATCTAGAGTTTCATTTACTTCTAAAAATCTATTGTTGATGTTGTCCCATTCGATAAACGGTTGTTGATCCAAACCGTTGGTGATATACATTCGATACACTCAAGCGAAATGAGTGGTCGGTCATGTGTGGCCGGGTTGGAAATCCATTACCCAATGCGTGCTTGCTGTTTTGATTGTATATTATATATGTAGAACGTGAGATGAAAGCGTTTCTGCTAGATGATTATTATATTGTGGTTGATAGACATTATTATAATATCAAAAAGGTTTTTGATATAAAGATAAGTTGGATTCTCATAAGGGAAAAAACCCGTTCCGTTATACGGCGTGGTCTTATGAGATAACGTTTGCCTGTTTGAACTGTTTTAAACTGTTTTACTCACACCAGTCCCATGACTGACCCGGAGTTTATTTTGTTGTTTTCCCTAAACTCTTGGGTGCCTAAATTTGTACGGGCAGTCAAGTAGTCGGGATTTTTACAGATACACTTGAAGAGCTGGAGCAGGAGGCTTCAGGATCATATAGCTATAGTTATTTCCGCTGTGTTGTAAGTGTTGTACTTTGATAATGATATGTATATTCAAGTACAGATTTGTATCTCAAGGTTATGTTATGAAATATATTTATTTGTTCCGCTGTGAGATTCATGTTACTCTGATGTTGTGTTCTTCTTCTTCTTCTATTCTAATTTTCTATCTTATCTTTCCTCACCCTCTAATTTCTTTCACTAATGACTGGTATTTTTCGACGTTTGGTTAGTCATCATTGAGTTTATGGCGATAACCAAAGTCGTCAAAATCCCGGGTCATTACAAAAGGGGTGTTATTGAACGTTCACATATATATATGTGTGTGTGTGTGTGTGTGCGCGCGCGCGTGCATGCACCTATGTGCATGTGTGTACCTGTATTATTTTTTATTAATGAGATTCCAACTTTTGACGCCTTGTTTGTATATAAGTGTGGTAATTTTAGTACCTCACTATCGGACTCAAAGATTATGTTTCTACTCCAATTATTAATAAAGATGTAATTTACCAATAAAGTAAAAAAGAATAAACAACTTTGGTACACAAGATAAAACAGTTCAAATTGATTATTCAACTATTTATATTTGAGTTTGTGACATAAAATGGACAGGATTGATAATACTATCAGATTTTATTTTTTTTCAATATGCTTTTGCAAAATTATTTGTCCGATGTATAATTGGGGCTAAGTGAAGTTTTTAGTTAATACCTAAAGATTAAGAAAATCATCTGAATCTGGTAATAGAAAAAATGAAATATCTTATGGAAAACATAACTATATATATAAACACACAAGGGCTGATCCACATCGGCTTGAGTAGGGGGCCAGGTTCCCACCGAAAATTTCTAATTTGTATTGAAATAAGGACCCCTCTGAAAAGTTTGTTAAGGTAAATACACTCTACATTTACATAAGGACCCCACTGAAAAATTGTCCTGAATTCACCACTGTATATATATATATACACACACACACACAAACACCATGGCGAAGGATGTGACATTTTATTCCACCTTTCATGACAATGGTTTCTGTAGTTATGTTGTTCCTTGGAGTCCTTTTAACCACATTTACTTTCGGTAGGCATTTATTCTTTTACCATTTAGTAATTTGTAAACTCTTGTTATAGTATAATTTTTTAGATTTATGTTCCCTATTAGTAATTTATCATAGTAGAAGTTCACTCACACAATGGAAAATTGGAGCAGTTATAAATTATGTTTTACAAATGTATTATCTATGTTGGGTGTTCAAAGCTATGGTAAGTCCTTTGGATTATAAGATATAGAACCGATATTTATCAACTCTTTGTAAATTAACAAAATTTAAAACTCAAATTATGTTAAAAATAAGAAAAATAATTATAAATGGAATTTATACTTCAAATATAGTATTACCAAACAAAGTAGTAAATAACTCTTAATTGCTAAGACATTAGTTTCTTTAACTCATATTTCTTACTATGTATTAACTTGTATCTTTTTTGATATGAAACCCTAGAAGTGAATGGATTTACTGTGGTTCGACACCCAGTAGTAGATAACGCATACAAAGCATACTTCAAACAAGCCATGTTGTTTACTATTAAAGATGTTTCAGAGGATTAAGTTAAAATTATGGATCACCATGGAAATCAAATAATAAACATCTTGAAAGTGGTAAGTAACGTACTTATATCTAAGAACTTAATATTGTTTTACCTTACATGCTCTCTTTTTATGTAATAAATGACTATATCTTATATAAATATGCTTATCTGAGGAATAATTTATTATTCGCTGTTATTTGTTCCATTTACTGCAATTCTTCATCGGTCAGGGCTAACCAAAATGTGGCAAAATTTTCAAGCTAACGAAACCAAAAAAAATTGGTACAAGGTTCAGATGTTGTCTTCTATATCCGAAGAAGTTCATGTTTTATTCAAAAACGAATTACGTAAATCTCAGACATATGAGGTTGAAGGATCTTTCAACTGTACGCATGAATATTGTGATGTGAAAACTCGTTTCTATAGTAAAGGACAGGACAAATTATCTTTCAAGATTAAGAATATGAGTCCAAGTAATGGCGACATTTTCGATGTAGTCACTATATTGAGAAGTACTAGGAAAGATTTACAGATGGCAATGGTAGCTGTTTTGGATAATCTATATATCAAGGAATAATTGTTACTTCAATAAGTAAGAACATACTATATGTTGGACTAAAGTATAATATGAACCAATGGCTATGTTTTGTGTTATTCATCTTGTTTACTGGGTTGAATGATGAATTATTGCTGAGCTTCAAACTTCGAATACATAATATGGAAAAATATTTTTGTTTTTAGTTTTGTGGCCGTTGACTTTGAACATAGATAATTGTATAAATTTTCATTCTCAATTCACGCACAAATCACAAATAAAAACTAGAAAATTAGGTACTAATCAAAATAAACAGCTAGAAAAATGAAAGTATAGAGGACTATATGATTTTTAAGGTTTTATTTTTTGCATTTTCGCTATTCATTAGAGAAGAGCAGATGTAAATATTAAGACTTGGACTTTTATTGCTTGATTCTTATTTTGTTTTAAATACGAAAATTTTGGAATTAGATCAATAATATATTTAGACTAATGAAATATCAAATTTATCTGGAATTGGAATTTATTTCAAGTAACTGAATCTTTGACTCCAATAATGAATTATGTATTAAATGTTCAATTGTATGCATTAAATAAATTTATTTAACACCGTTTAAAATTAAAATTGATGAATTCAATTATCAAATCAATTAAAGCAAAAAACCAGTTAGAGTAAATAATCAAAATATTTATCGTTAAAATTTCCACTCGATATCTGTTGGTGTATTTAAATTTAATTTATTTGATTTTTACATAATTTTTAACGAGGAAAAATAACTAATTTGAATTTGACAATTTTCAGCAAATAGTACTGTTTTTGTTATTTTTCTAAATTCAATAATCGATGTGTAATTTTATTTTCTTGAGATCTCTTTGTTGCTCTGTGCATGATCATATCTTTTTGTCTATTGTATTGACCGAAGTCTTTGTACGAATAAAATGCTATGCGATGAGATGTTGACAAATTCTATGTAAACCACACTTAGTCTCAACGACAAGTAGACATCACAACTATCCTTCTACCACTAATCTTTTTCAATGCGGAAAATAATAAAAAGAAAAGTAAAAAAACTAAGCCCATTTGTTTTGAAAATAAAATACAAAACCGATAAAAGTCTAGAAAATAGAAAGTTATGATGATTGAGTTCTTGGGAGTGAGTTTTTTATTAAATTAGGAATTTTGAAGGTGTATGGTGCTTTTTGGGGATGTTCACATTACACCATCGGTGGAGGTCAGGAGTCCTGGGTTTAGGTTTTGTGGTGTGGTGGTAATCAATTATTGAAATGGGGCTTGGAATGAGGTTTTTAACGGAGAGTAACATCTGATGACATGTTTTTTGGATATATGTTGATCATTTGGTCTCTCACTGGAGTTGCCACTTCTCAGTGTTGGAGTCACGATTTTACACATAGCTATGAACCAAGTGTGATGATTTTGTTTGGGAAGAGCTTGAGGTGAGAAGAACATTAATTAAATCCATTTATGGTCTTGTGAAGGATTGAGCAAGAGTGAATAAACTCTGGACAATGTTGAGGGATGGTATCATGTTGGGGCAGCCTGTGCTTTTTAAATTTTTAGAAGGTTATAAAGGGGTAGTTAGAGTTTAATAACGTCATTAATGTTTTGATTTTCAAATTATAAATCGTTAATTTAAAAAATATTCAACTTGCTTATGCGATATCCAAATCTAGTGAGGTCGGTTAAGTCGAAATCACAATGATGTTATCTACATTATGAAGTTAGATTGGCTTTGTTAGTAGCTATTGAGAATTTCGGCTAACACCTTATGTTATTGGTCACTACGCTATAGATGGCCTATTGCAATGAAAATCCAAGGTGTTGCTAGCTAAAATGTTGCCACAGCAATGCTGATTTTTTCTATTGCAACGCACACTTCAAGGTGCTAGCATAAATATCAAATTGTGTTGCTGTAGCTGTAGATATATTTTATTTAAAATTAATAAAATTATCAATTAATCCATATGAATACAATCCAACGGTCTATGTTACTGATCTGCGTCAGTCTATTTTTCTTTATCGCCTCAGCTGCTTTACCCCTAAATTTTCATTTCCCTCTAAATGCTAATTCATGCTAATTTCATTTCCCTCTAAAACTTAATTCCCCCGTCTCCTTCGCCTGTCTCTCTGTAAAATTCTACCATCTCTTTTAAATCAGAAACCACTTCTCCATCTATCAACTCCTTGCCGCCTTAATCGCAACTTACATCAATCCTTACCTTGATCACGAACCAAAGTTTCGCGTCACACCCCAACTAACGAAAATTCTAATTCGACTTCCAATTTTTACCTGATAATCATTTTGTTTCACATAAATTAAATTTTCCACCAAATTCTCTGCCTTCTATCTATTAAATGATTGATACGAGCATGTTTTGTAGTTTTTAGATCTGGTCACGAAGATTAGCTTAGCATAGGAGTTGTGATGAATAGAAGGGGAGAAGACTCTTATTTTATGAAAGATCTGGTCACAACGTGAGTGGATATATTTAAACCTTTAGTAAATTCTGATGACAACAAGTATGAGTTTTGTTCTCCATGAACTCCTAATTTGTAGATCAAAACAAGGAATATTAGTCATATACAATGGGGTTTGCTTGATGAGTAGGTAAGTTCATTGTTTGAAGCTCTTATGTGTGTTTTTTTTCATACAATGGGATTTGCCAAATGAAAATTTTGGATTTGTATTTTAATGAACTCTGATACTGACAGTTTAATATTATATATACAAATATGCAAGCAGTGTTAGTAATTCTCTGTAATTCAGGTGGATTTAATCTATTGTATACTATGGTTTAAGGTTACACTCATTTTGTCATCGATTTCTGCTTTGGGATCATATTAAATATGTAACTCACTTTACTAATTATCCGTGGATTGTGTCAGAAGACTTTAGCAAAGTTTTGTACAATTAGGATTGAACTGGCCCTGCTAATAATTCTAGAAATGCTGATGATGATTTCTTCTCTACTATCGACAGTGTTGGGCTTAAATTGCGAAAGGTAATATATACTCCAGCCAACACTATTTTATATATTAGTAAATATGTGTAAATGCATTGCAATTATGGAAGTAGGATTCAAATTCACCCAGACTAAAGTATATAGTGACCAGTGAAACGCAATGAAAGCAGAAAGAATTGCAGTTTGCTAAATATTGGAGGTAGAAAAAGATGAACAATAATTAATCCTTTGTCTATGCCACGGAAATAAACTCATAGTGCTCTTAGAAAATTTGCTTAATTCATGGATTTTGCTTACTGAATTTAATTTTGGTAGTTGTCACGGTGCTCTTAGAAAATTGATAATACATTCATTGTTACAACAGTATTTATATCTGCACTTGAGTCTTTAACCCACATCGTGCTTTTGGCTCTACAAGCCTAACTCGACTCAATATATGAAAGGTAACAAATAGGGTACATACAAAGTAATTCTCTCATTATAATGATTTTCTGGTCTATTTTACTCTCATCAAAACTACAGTTTCCACTACAGCTACAAAGAGTCAGAGCTCCAAGTCGATTGTCAACTACGTTGCATTTCTTAGACTACGCATGCCGAAGCCTCGTCCACGCTTCTCAACCCTAAGTATGAAAGGATGGGTTTCTAATGAGAGGACTTGTAACAACCCAGTTTCTAGACTAATTTTATAACCTATGATTTATAGATTATACCGGTAATTGAATTCAGATAGATAAATATGGATTTAAAATTTTTAGAGGATAAACAATTATATAGTTATCGAAGTGTATATTCAAATTTATTGTATTCATCAGTGTATAAGTATATAAACAAGTAGAAACTTGGGATTCGTGTTATAAACGAGATAAAACCAGCTATTGTTATTAATAATGTTTATTGTAGAATTTTAGTAACAAATCGAAATAAGATTTTCTTAAATATTTATCTTGTAGTAATGTTATTTTGGAATTCACTATTTAACAAGAAGCAGTCAAAACAACAAATCAAATCATGTAGAACTAAAACAAATGACTTATAATATTGCTCTAATTATGCATATACATATATGGGTGAAATATATAGTTGTATACATGTTCACACAGACAAAACTTAGAATTTAAAAATATTTTGTGTAGCGTGTGTGTTGATTCAAGAAAATAATATATATTATTAACCTTATTTTATGTAAATAAAGATATGGAAATGAACAATATATGTGTACATTGGACATATATGTGAATTTACAATTTATTGTGTGCGTAGCATGAAATAGATAATATAATGAATATATAAAACACTTAACAAGTATGAGGTTAGAATTATATACAACTCATGTGCACCCAAGTGTATGCATTTAGTTAATAACAAAATAAAAGTGAAAGGCAACAGGGTTTAACCCAAGTAAACAAATAAGTAGCAAATCAAAATTTAACAAACAAAGCATAGAATTGAAAACATGTATGTACATCTACATACAAGTATAAAAATGAATTGGATCAAATTCAGAAAAGAAAGAAGCGTGACATGAAAAGAAGTAATAGCTGTAAGTATAGAATACTGACAAGGTATCATAGGCTTTTAAATGGAAGAGGGAGATTTGAACAGCTAGATATAAGTAGGAAGATGGAGTAGAAGCTACGCACATGCAGGAGATAAATCAAAAATCAAATACGTGCTATAACTTAGGAATTAAAGAGGGATTTGTTTATATAAATAGGACATATAAGGACCTATAGATGCACATGTAAGTGCAGATAAAACATGGAATAGTTATGGTATTGAGGCAAAGCTAGAAGACTTAGTTTGTATTGTTAAATCAACATCTCTTCTACCATAAAAACTACAGCAAAACCATACCCTGCATACCTAAACAAAGCCTAACTACTCTTCTATAAATACTCTACCATACAACACATTGAAACACACCACAACGCACATAACACTAAGTTTCCCTTGAAAACAAATATGTACAAAGCAAGCCACTGAAATGGTAGAAAAACGAGAGAAATAGAAGAATAAAACTGGAAAGGGAATAACAAAACAGAGAGAACAAAATCTGGAAATAAAAGGCAGTGGACAAAGGGAAAAGATAGTTAGATATTGTGAGTAAACTTTCCCCTACTTTCCTTTACAAATTGTGCTTATCTAGTTAGTTTAACTTACATATGTAATCTATATACAAGTGGTCATTTACATAATATACATATACTAAAAATCAGACTTCTGTGAACAATGGCAGTAAACTACTTGGTGCAAAGCACAATTGTATCACATTTAATCCACCTACTGAATATAAGTATGCATTCATATGCATATATTTGTGTCAAAAGGTTGAAATCCAAGACTAAAAGGGGATAGAAATATAAATAAGATCCTGTAAACATAAGAGGAAAAGGAAAAGGAAAAAAAAGACAACAAGCTAATATGATGTAAATAAACACCAATAATTCCCATTACTGTTTATTGTGTAGCTCTTGTTGACTCAAACCATATTGTATGTACGTGGTCACTCTATTTAATTTAATTGTTTAAGTTGTTGAAAGGACTAATCAGTGTGAAACAGATAGTTTAAATAAACTGGAAATAGAGGTCAAGGCAGTGAACCCATAAACACATTAATATAGATGTAAACAGTGAGTAAACCATAAATATTTTAAATTCTATCTTGGTATATATGTGAAATATATACTGATGCAAATTCCTGCATGTAAGAAATTGCCACTAATGGTTTAACATCATAGATCTATGTTGTTTTGCTTGAAATAGATCACTGTAAGCCAGTTAGGGATGGCCTGTGAGTTTAACAGAAGAATGTATTCATCTCCAAGTATTTCAAAATTCAATCACTAAAAATCTAGTATGTCATAACCTAGGTGATCAATATGAAAGTGGTCTGCTTCTATCCTATATATGTTATAAAATTAGATGCAGTTCAAACTACAGCTTATATCACTTAAAAATGTAAGGTTACAATAAGAAGTACGTAAAATCTAAAATTTCAAACATCCATTTATTCAGTTTCAGATATATAAATGAATTAATCTCTGTAAATCATGAATTTAGATAATCAAATCAAAATTTTTAGTTCAGTAAGTTAAGAGAATTTCGAAGTTCATTAGATTTCGAACATTGATCAAATCACGGCACCAGGGGTGGTTATGGATGTCGGTGTTAGAACTGGAGGAAGGTGGGGACCTAGTGTTCTTAGGAAAAATGCAAATTGAATTTTTAATGCCATGATTTTCGAAAACGAGGCAAACTAGGATAAATTGGTTTCATTTTTCTTGCTTAGAACAGTGTCAAACTATTACCTCCTATAGGAAGCATAGATTGATCGTACTAGTGGAAAATGGAGGAGAAGAACGTTTGTGAGGTTGGAGGGGAGTCTGGTGGTGAATAAAGGCATGGGATGGTTGTGCAAGGCGTTGTGGTGGAAGCTGTTTTTGGGTGAACTTTGGATTGAAACTCCATATTTTTCTTATTGAGGAGACAAAATTTCTGGATCGAGAATGGTTTGAGGGGATTGAAAGCCATTTGCAGCGACTGTCGGAGGGGCAGGATCGTCCATGGTGCGGTGGTGCACATGAACGGTGCATGTTTTGCCCGAAGATGACACACCAGATGATAGGAAACAAAGGAACGAAGAGAGAATAGAGATCGGGAAAAGGAAAGGTGTGATCATCACATATGGATCAGTGTTTTATGTTTACTAGCACCGTGATTTTGGCCTTGGTCTTATTTACCTGGCAAATCCAATAAACGAAGAGAGAGAAGAGATTGATACGGGAAAATAAGGAGTGGATCATGGAAATGGGCCGAGTTTGGGCCCGTGGGTTTTAATAAAGCTAAAGAAAAAGAAAAGCTTGTTTTAAATCCTTAATTTTAAATTAAAACATTTTATATGTTTATATTTACACATATAAATGAAGCAAAAGGGAAGAAAGAGTCGTGTTGAAGAAAGTCGTCACGAAATGTTCTGGCTATGCGAACTTGGGCCACATTGGGTCTGTTAAGTTATTTTTATTCAAATCAAAAATTAAATAAATTCGATTTAAATAGAAGTTAAGAATAAATATATAAATAAGCAAGTAATAAGAAAGAAGGATAGAAAAGCTATTGAATTGATTCATTATTACAAAATTAAAATATCGTTGTGTACGTTAAGTTTATCGAAATCATAATAAATGTTTAAATAAAATTTATCAGTTACATTTCAAAGAATTGGAATAATATATTATTATCCAAGATTAAAAATGTTCGAACTGTTATTAGATCGAGATAAATCGTCAGATCATCATTGATTTATTATTGTATGATGAATGATTGTTGTTAAATTATCTGTTAAGCTATGAAGTGATCTATCGGGATTAAACTAGTTAAAATAAAATGTTGACAGGTTTTATTTGATTTTAATCATCTCGTGTTGATTGGTGTTCTAAAATCAGAATTTAGATTTTAACTGATTTGAATAGGCATGTCATGAAATTATATTAAATATTCAAATAATTGTATAAATAAGTTTTACTCATCTACACTGTTTCAATTTGATAGTTAAAACACCAACTATCAAATAAATATTCCTTACGTGTTGATTCGAAGAGACCGGGATGGGAACTGGACCCAAAACCACTTCGTACCGACTTTACGTAAACTAACTTGCAGGGAAGACTATACGATTTAAAGAAATTGAAGACCGTAGATCTTCATAAGCGAAAGAAATACATGTAGAAGTTCCTCGGTTAGCTCCCAGAGATTTTTCAGCAGTGATTCTGTTGTAATTGAAATCTTCGAATTTGCAAGGACTACTCGCTACTGATCCATGGGGTGATTCCTATATTGGATGCAGTAGGAAAGTGCCTTTAGTTCATCCTGTTCCTGGATGACTTGTATGGGCGAATGCCTGATAGAGTACTTTCAAAGGAGTCACGTATGTTGATTTCCTCAAACATATTTCTGTTGGTGGATAGTTAACACCTAGAGTATTTTTGGGGATGACAATTAGTGATATCTGGCGGATCTGACGATGTGGCATTCAAAGTAAATGGTGACCAGATGTTCTAAAGGTAAATTCTAACCTCAAGCCTCATCAACTGGGAAATGACAAAAATCGGGCAGGCAGCATGGCCATGTGGGTCGCTCCCATTAGGGTGTATAATCACCTATCTAGAGAAATTCCATTTCCTTCTTTAATCTATTTCGATGCTGTCCCTTTTCGGGAAGCGGTGGTTTGAGCCCAACCCTTGGTGATATGCATTCGATACACTCAAGCGAAATGAGTGGTCGGTCATGTGTGGCCGGGTTGCAAAACATTCTTGTTGAACCCAGTGTATTCGCCTCAAGAGATACACTATCGGCAGGTGGTTCCATACCTTGTCATAGTCGGAATCCAGTTTCCAATAAGCGCCCGTAGTTTTGTTTGTATATTATATATGTAGAGCGTGAGATGTAAGCGTTCCGCTAGATTGATATTTATTTGTATTTAGACATTATTATAATATCATAAATAGGTATGATTTCAAAAATGATTTGGGTTATCGTAAGATAAAAACCATCCGTGTTTATTTGTGGATCGGTCTTACGATTATCATTTATTCAAAAGGATTTTCAAATGTTAAATCAAACTGTGTTAAAATCGTTTACTCACACCAGTCCCATGACTGACCCAGAGTTTATTTTTCTATGTTTTCCATAAACTCTTAGGTGCCCAAATTTATACGGGCAGTCAAGTGGTTTCAGGATTGTACAGATTCACTTGGAAAAGCTTGGAGCAGGAGACTTCAACATTATATATATATATATATATATATATATAGAGAGAGAGAGAGAGAGAGTTATTTCCGCTGTATTGTATATTAGTTGTACTCTGATGATGTATGTAAGTACAAATACTAGTTCGTATTTCAAGTATTGTTATATAATATATTTTATTCAGTTCTGCTGTGCGATTCGTGATACTCTGATTTTGTTGTGGTCTTTTCTTCTTTTTCTTCTATTCTAACTTTCTTTCTTTCTATTGAAGAACGGGGAAGAAAAGAATAGAGGGGGGGTTATTAAAATTTATATTATTTAATTTATTTAAAAAATAAATAGAATTATAATTCTAGTTCAAAACTGATTTTAATTAAACAATGTTAACATCATCAAAAAAAGGTAATTTCAGATTCTTCAAAATTTTGGCTAACACCCTAAATTTTCGACCCGAACTTCCCTGGTCTCCGAAGAGATGAGAAAGAATGAATTACTGTGAGGACAAGACAAATCAGAACGCAGACGGAAGAACATTTCATTGTTATTACAACAATTCCATCAGGTACAAGAATATAAAGAGTATAAATGAATATTATACATTCAACAAATATCAGAGATTTAAATACAGTATTGCAACGGAAAAATAATACAAAACACAACTGAAAGTAATACACGGATACAGAGCTTTCCGAGCATCGTTCCAGCTGTAAATCAGGATCCTGTGAATATAAATCTGCAAAACCAAAACTACTAGCTGTCCGTGCGGAAAATGAGGGCACCCAGAGTTTAGGTTAAAACAATAAACTCCACGTCAGTCATGTGACTGGTGTGAGAACTAAAACAGTTATTTAAAGACTTTACTTTAAAAGAGAGTAATTCAAGGGACCACGCCGTATAACATGGAATGGGTTTCCTCCCAAGAATACCAGTGCATAGAATAAACAGCGCAATGCTTTTTTGAAAAATGAAGCTATTATAAGACCCAGGTCCCATCACACAATGCAACGCAAGCCGGAGGATAGGGTTTTCCCTTATAATAGCCAAACATGCTTGGTACGTTTAAAACAAATCACTTGATACTATAATAAGTGTATAGTGTCAAAACAATTTCAATCATAAATAGAAATCATAGACGGCATAAGTGCCCCA
Organism: Allium sativum; assembly: GCA_030737875.1. Lineage (NCBI taxonomy): Eukaryota > Viridiplantae > Streptophyta > Magnoliopsida > Asparagales > Amaryllidaceae > Allium > Allium sativum. The sequence goes on along the minus strand of CM060918.1, from coordinate 610,300,499 downwards.
TACCACTATGTCGCCATATAAAGCTCTACAAATAAAGACGAAATACATGTATTGGAAATTGGATTTCCGTCATAAGTCGAGGCAAGGGGCAAGCTCCTCTCTGCTTCGAGACACTCTAGCAAATGCCTCGGGACTACACACTCTGGGTAACCCCTGGGATCCCCCAAGATCGGTCCTCTCTTAAGTTTGAGGATTAATTATTCCTGAACACACGTTTCCTGGCCCTATAGGACCTATAGTCGAGGCGCCTCGCATCCAAACCACAAAGGTGAAAATTATATAAATGTCAGGGCTGGTAGGTCACCGACACCACCCATAGCTAGAAAGAAACGTCGTGCACTCCTTGGGTCCTCATCCCGTTTTTGACTCATACCGAGGTGTGAGGCTCGCGAATCCACGCTATACATAAAGCTTCCACGTAGGCCGTTCTTTGATCATCAACCATAAGACTTTACTTTTCAACAGAAGCCTTGATCCATGCAACTCAGCGTGCCACATAGGCAATTCATGCCATGCGATTGATATCTATCGATATATAACCTCTAAGCTCGTACGTCTCATAGAAGGGCGTTAAGCAAGAGAATAAATTCTCCGCCGCCAAACAGATATATATTTAACAGAAATCAATCAACACAGAATAAAATCCAATGTCAGACACACAATCCATTTACAAGTTCGTTCTGGGTCTGAACGAAAAGGGAGGCACTTTCCTCGCATATCTATCGATCTCCAAGTACTTCTGGACGACCACCAACTGATTCCCTCATCTTGGGTGTACAGCCCAATCAAGATCATCAGTAATCACCCAAACGATGTGGAGACTTCCGGTCTTCAACCACCGTCTTCATCTTCGACATATCGTCGTATCGGTTATTCAGAATGGGTATAAACCCGGCCTTTTCGAACAACCCGCGCATATTAAAAACAAATGTTACACAAACACAACATACGCCTCATTCCAATTCATTAGTCACTAACCGTAAATCAGTAAGAGAGCAATTCCCCAAATATTAACCCCGAAGGCCGAAACCAACATCAGATCAATACCCAGGAAACCATTCTTCTTAACTAACCTTTAGTTAGTTTCTAAATTTCAATTCTTAGGGAAAGGTTCCCATTAATTTTATCCAAGATAAATTCTTTAAAATTTATCCTTTAATCTTCCTTTGGATGTCATTTCAAACCAAATTATGGTTTTCCAAACTAGTCGAGATTAGCGAACCACACCGAAGTAATTATTTATTTTATTTCCCAATCCCAACCTATTCATCCCATGAAGCAAAACTGGTAATACTCCATATCTAACACCACAGTGTTGTCGGTAAAATTAATTACCATTCCACGTTCAAATCTAATTAAAGATTTAACTATCGCTTTGGAGCAAAACTGGTGATACTCCATTCTCGCTCATTTTCTAAATTTGATAATTTAGATTATCAATTCACATTTCAATCTGATTACAGATTCATTAAAACTCCTTTTACTGGGTTAAAGAACTAATGTCCTTTAAAACACAGTTCACGACAAACCCAAATCACATTCTATTTATTCATCGGGTTAAAGAACAAGTGTCATGTAAAACACCCTTCACGATAAACCCACAAATCAATTTTATTTACAACCCATTTCAAATCCAATTTATTTATTTAAAAATAAATGGGTTTTAATTTTAGTTCAAAACTAGTTCATTTCGATAAAAATCTATTTTTATCTTTTCAAATATGGAGTTTTTCATACCAATTTTTCCCAAATCATTTCTTATGATTTTACACAAATTATTACTATTTTTAATAATTTTATCAAGGTCCGTACAGTCGATTTCCATCAACGGCCATCGAACTGCACTTACGGCGACCTTTTCCAAATTTGATTTGGACGTATCTCCAAATCCAACCGTTAGATTTTAAATTTCTAATATTCGTTAGAAATCTCTTTTCGATATGAACCCAACGGTTCTGGTTTTAGGAGAATCCGACGGTCGGATCTCCCGTAATGTCTGTTCGAAGTCAATGGTCGAAATTCGCGAACTGCCGCGGCGCGACGCGTTCTATTCAGGCCATTATATTATATATATATAATATATATAATATATATATAATATATATATAATATATATTTCGTTGATTCCTATTTAGAATGAATTTTATAAATAGTTTTAAATTCATTCAAAAACATTTCAACTTCCATTTTCAATTCAATTCAAATTTCAATTCATTCTATATTCATTCGTTTTCTTTTCAATTCATTTCAGATTCGTTTTCTTTTCAATTCATTTCAAATTCGTTTTATATATATTCGATTTTTATCTCTTTTCAATATTCATTATAAAAACGAATATAATCGATATAAATATCGTTCGCGTCCAAATAGCGCATCTCTAATCAACACGGCTTTATATATTTCAATAATTCCGTTATTCTATTCAACAAATGAATATTTAATTTATTCAATACGTGAATCTATATTTTTGCCAACACATGACTAATCTCAACGAATGAGTACTGTCCACGTGTGACTATTTTTGTTATTTAATATATTTTATAAAAATTATGGTATCTATCGTTTGATTTAAAATCAGACTCCAACCGTAAATTAGTAAGAGAACGATTCCCTAAATATTAACCCCGAAGGCCGAAACCAACATCAGATCAATATCCAGGAGACCACTCATCTCATCTATTTTCCAGTTAGTTTCTAATTTTAAATATGATAAAGATGTAGATTTTATTGTTAAGATATTTCGTTCAACACATGACTAATCTCAACGGATGAGTACAGTCAACACATGAACCTTTATTTTATAATATAAAGATGTAAATTTGATTGTTAAAATATTACGTTCAACACATGACTAATCTCAACGGATGAGTACTATCAACACATGAACCTTTATTTTATAAAATTCTTTATTTTCTAAATTGGAATGAGGCCCAATTAATTACCATATAGCGTTAACTATATGGATTCCATACAACACATGTATATAATAGCAACAACAAATAATCAACCATCATCCAAAGTGCACTACACTGTATAAGCATCAAATATAGATATCTAACGCTTATAACAGCCTGTCAATCAATCGATCGACATACAACTAATTATTGGGATTAGTGTATGCCGTATTTTATCCTAATACCCGTGTGGGGTTTCAAATCAACAAACACAGATTTTATTTGTGCAGTTGGGTGACGTGTAAAATTTATCGTCCCAATCAATGTCAGTCAAATCAGTGTACATAAACAAACCGTCCAGTTTGTAAATGAATATTTATTTATTCATATTCACGTTAAAAATTATATTTTTAACGATCGAATTATTTCATTCAACCTATGAATATTCTATTCGGTTCATTTTTCAAATAAAATGATATCTTTATTTTTCTAACTTATTTTAGAAAATTTCGGCGGCATAACGGCGCGATACTAGAAACGGGACGAGGCCTAGCCTTATCCCCGGTCTAGTGAAGGCCCACGCCATTCACACATCAATCAAATTAAATTCAATTCACCAAACAATTCAATTCAAACCAAATAATCTAACCAACTACACAACCAAACAAACAAGTCCATGGTCTGTGGACGATGGTGTCGGGTGCTACTAAACACCGTCTACATCCTAGTATATATATATATATATAACTAGAAAAAGAAATTGAAGAGTGAGAAATTCTCACCAACTAGCTAATCCAATCATCTCGACTCTTCTTATGTAGAAAATCTTGTCGTTCTCGCCTTTTGTCACTTTCGTTGCCCGTAGCCACTACATGTATAAAAATCACATTTTTATTATCTACATTATATAAAAATCTTATCTTTATATCTTCTATAAGTTAAAAATCGGATTTTTATTCTCTCTATAATATAAAGATCATATTTTTATTTACTTCATATGTCAAAAACTGTAGGAGCTTTAAAATGGAGAAAACTCACTTTTTTTCTAACGCCCGGATTCGCTGTTCGGGTTCCAGAATTTGCAAACGCGCTTCAATCTTCACACCATCTTTTTTCTAGCTTAAACACGCCATTCCGGACAACTTTCGTCTAAGGGTCTTTTTGCCGAAAATGCTCCAATTCGCCAGAATTCGCGAAAGTACACGAATTTTACCGCTTTTGAACAGCAGAATTCGAACGCGTTTTCCGAGCAGCTTCGTACTCCAAAACATGACTTCCATATAGCCAAATCGAAGATAATTTCGTGCTCTACAACTTTGGTTTAGAGGGACTTTGGCCAAAAACGCACCGTTTGGGAGTTATTCGCGAAATGGTGACAGGGTATTATTTGCAAAACGGGATTTTTGGTGAAAATGGATTTTTGGGTGTAGCGGGGCCCACGGCTGGAGTTGGGTGGTGCTGAGGGGGGGCGCCGGCCTGACTGACGTGGTGGAGGGGCTGAGGTGCAGCGGTGGGGTCCACGGAGGTGGGTGGTGGTGATTTGGGGCTTAGGGTTTGCAAATGGAGAGAGGAGAGAGAGGAGGAGGAGGGGAGTGGCTAGAGGGGAGGAGGGGCGGTGGCGGTGGGCAGTGGCAGCGGGAGGAGGGGCAGCAGCGGCAAGGAGGAGGCGGTGGTCATTAATGAATTTTTTTGAAGAAAGAGGAAGAGGAAGAAAATGAAGAAGAAAAGGAAGTAAAAGTGTTTATATCCTAGTTTCTCGCGTATCGCCTGAACGCTAACGATCTCCAATCGTCGCGGATTTCGGACACGAGATAGTAGACGTGAAGACGAGTCCAACGAAACAAGTATTGTCGAATTCCGAGTTCGTTTGACCTTTAAAAAAAATCACGAATATGCTCAGATATTGCTCAAAATACGATTTTGGCGCACCTTTTCTTCTCGCATGCTCACACACTAACTCCAAAAATCATGCCCTCTTGGATTTAACCATTATTGGACCATACGAATCCAGAAAAAAAACGAAATCGAATTCTGAGGTCGTATCAATAATGTTCCTTTGTAAAATGACTGCCTTCTTTTGAACAAATGGTTTTGCTTCGCACGGCCACATACTGACTCCATTCGACGCGCCATTGGGAACCCAACAATGATTTGTCATTGTGAATCCATAAAAATTTATCTCGTCGAATTCTGAGCTCGTATGCAAAATTTCACTTTTTAAGGGCTATGTTTTGTTAATCGAAAAGCTCCTGCCAATTGCCACTATTCCGGATATCGGAATATATCGAAGCTTATACTTTTCGGAGTTCTAAACGGCATTTTGAACTCAATGGAAGTGGTTTCGAGTCCAAATTCATTCATATGCAAAATTTGACTTTTTGGGCCATGTATAATTTACATAGCGACTATTCTGAATTTTCAACTGGGCATAACTTTTGATTCCCGCTATGAAATTTCGATTTTTCAGATTCGTTGGAAAGATATTTACGAATAGATTCTAATATTTTTGGTTTCGCTAAAATCCGGATTGTTTTGCACCCGGTACATTCAATTGAAGTTTGAAATCGAATTATCGAACTACCGCGCCATTTTCAATTCCTTTTATAATTATATATAATTATTTATATTCTAACGACGACGCATATAAATATATTCGTTCGAATTATATTCAAAATAAATTTCTCGTCGATATTATTTAAAATAATCTATTTTAAATATTCAAAATTCGTCGAAGTTGCCAAAATAAAATTTTTAAACTGGCTCAGATTTTCTGGGTTATTACAATCTCCCCCACTTAAAACTTTTCGTCCTCGAAAAGGAACAAAGTCGAAAGTGGTTTGATTAATCAACTCTACGTTCGATCTGGCTTCCATTCTCCAACTTTTCAGTTTCTGAGAATTTTCAAATTCTTTAAAAATATGGCTAACACCCTAAAATTTCGCCATAACCTCCTTTGTACGGGGAGCACGGGAAAATCCCGAAATTGCCATACAGGCCTTCTGATGTCAAAAAAGAAAAAGAAAAGGCCAAGCGGGTAGCCAATCGGCTCATAAAATCATCATCACCCAAACAAAATAGTAAATTATAGTAAACATGTACCTATTTGTCGGGCAAACAAATTTTATTCTCTGCTCTAGCCTCCTTGCTATGACCTGTTCAATGTAAGCACATGTATATGCAAGCAAATGCAACTAATTTTCAATACAATTCAATATTCGGTTCAATTAGGCTTAATGGTTCAAAATTGTCAAACAAATAAACAAACAACACAAACATCAATCAATTAGTGGATTAACGTTTCAAATTCATAATTTTCGCTTGGAGCATATACAGAAAATCATGTTTTGATGCCAATCACAACAATGAATTCTAGCTATATTGGTTTTCGTTCTCACACCAGTCTAATGGAAATATATAGATATCACACCTTCGAAACACGAAAATAAATACTGGTGATGGCGCGCCATCCTCAGAATCATGTCCGGGCGACTAGAATGTGATTCCATATCTATCTAATAGATTAAAACTTCGAATATACGTTCATGACGCGTATATGCAAAATCTTTATATATTGGATTGTCCAAATTCAAAATAAATAAATATTCAAATACGTATAAAATGGTTTAAATTTTCGAAACAAAATTGTTTTTAATTGAAAAATATACTCTTCACACTCGTTCTAGGATACTATTGATCCAATCTCTAACGAGTCATTCTAATTGGATATTACTAATCCAATATCTGATGAATTCTTTTGTATGGTTCTAATGTGCCTTGTTCTCGAGCTCTGTAAACCAAAGCTCTGATACCAAATGAAGTGACCCGAACTTCCCCGGTCTCCTAAGAGATGAGAAAGAACGAATTACTGTGAGGACAAGACAAATCAGAACGCAGACGGAAGAACATTTCATTGTTATTACAACAATTCCATCAGGTACAAGAATATACAGAGTATAAATGAATATTATACATTCAACAAACATCAGAGATTTAAATACAGTATTGCAGCGGAAAAATAATACAAAACACAACTGAAAGTAATACGCGGATACAGAGCTTCCCGAGCATCGTTCCACCTGTAAATCAGGATCCTGTGAATATAAATCTGCAAAACCAAAACTACTAGCTGCCCGTGCGGAAAATGAGGGCACCCAGAGTTTAGGTTAAAACAATAAACTCCAGGTCAGTCATGTGACTGGTGTGAGAACTAAAACAGTTATTTAAAGACTTTACTTTAAAAGAGAGTAATTCAAGGGACCATGCCGTATAACACGGAACGGGTTTTCTCCCAAGAATACCAGTGCATAGAATAAATAGCACAATGCTTTTTTGAAAAATGAAGCTATTATAAGACCCAGGTCCCATCACACAATGCAACGCAAGCCGGAGGATAGGGTTTTCCCTTATAATAGCCAAACATGCTTGGTACGTTTAAAACAAATCACTTGATACTATAATAAGTGTATAGTGTCAAAACAATTTCAATCATAAATATAAATCATAGACGGCATAAGTGCCCCATACCACTATGTCGCCATACTAGGCTCTACAAATAAAGCCGAAATACACGTATTGGAAACTGGATTTTCGTCATGAGTCGAGGCAAGGGGCAAGCTCCTCTCCGCTTCGAGACACTCTAGCAAATGCCTCGGGACTACACACTCTGGGTAACCCCTGGGATCCTCCAAGACCGGTCCTCTCTTACGTTTGAGGATTAATTATTCTTGAACACACGTTTTCCGGCCCTATAGGACCCATAATCGAGGCGCCTCGCATCCAAACCACAAAGGTGAAAAGTATATAAATGTCAGGGCTGGTAGGTCACTGACACCACCCATAGCTAGAAAGAAACGTCGTGCACTCCTTGGGTCCTCATCCCGTTTTTGACTCATACCGAGGTGTGAAGCTCGCGAATCCATGTTATACACAAAGCTGCCACGTAGGCCGTGCTTTGATCATCAACCACAAGACTTTGCTTTTCAACAGAAGCCTTGATCCATGTAACTCAGCGTGCCACATAGGCAATTCATGCCATGCGATTGATATCTGTCGATATATAACCTCTAAGCTCGTACGTCTCAGAGAAGGGCGTTAAGCAAAAGAATAAATTCTCCGCCGCCAAACAGATATATATATTTAACAGAAATCTATCAACACAGAATAAAATCCAATGTCAGACACACAATCCATTTACAAGTTCGTTCTGGGTCTGAACGAAACCGGAGGCACTTTCCTCGCATATCCATCGATCTCCAAGTACGTCTGGACGACCACCAACTGATTCCCTCATCTTGGGTGTACATCCCAATCAAGATCATCAGTAATCACCCAAACGATGTGGAGACTTCCGGTCTTCAACCACCGTCTTCATCTTCGACATATCGTCGAATCGGTTATTCAGAATGGGTATAAACCTGGCCTTTCCGAAAAACCCGCGCATATTAAAAACAAATGTTACACAAACACAACATACGCCTCATTCCAATTCATTAATCACTAACCGTAAATCAGTAAGAGAGCAATTCCCCAAATATTAACCCCGAAGGACGAAACCAACATCAGATCAATACCCAGGAAACCATTCTTCTTAACTAACCTTCAGTTAGTTTCTAAATTTCAATTCTTAGGGAAAGGTTCCCATTAATTTTATCCAAGATAAATTCTTTAAAATTTATCCTTTAATCTTCCTTTGGATGTCATTTCAAACCAAATTATGGTTTTCCAAACTAGTCGAGATTAGCGAACCACACCGAAGTAATTATTTATTTTATTTCCCAACCCCAACCTATTCATCCCATGAAGCAAAACTGGTAATACTCCATATCTAACACCACAGTGTTGTCGGTAAAATTAATTACCATTCCACGTTCAAATCTAATTAAAGATTTAACTATCGCTTTGGAGCAAAACTGGTGATACTCCATTCTCGCTCATTTTCCAAATTTGATAATTTAGATTATCAATTCACATTTCAATCTGATTACAGATCCATTAAAACTCCTTTTACTAGGTTAAAGAACTAATGTCCTTTAAAACACAGTTCACGACAAACCCAAATCACATTCTATTTATTCATTGGGTTAAAGAACAAGAGTCATGCAAAACACCCTTCACGATAAACCCACAAATCAATTTTATTTACAACCCATTTCAAATCCAATTTATTTATTTAAAAATAAATGGGCTTTAATTTTAGTTCAAAACTAGTTCATTTCGATAAAAATCTATTTTTATCTTTTCAAATATGGAGTTTTTCATCCCAATTTTTCCCAAATTATTTCTTATGATTTTACACAAATTATTACTATTTTTAATAATTTTATCAAGGTCCGTACAATCGATTTCCATCAACGGCCATCGAACTGCACTTACGGCGACCTTTTCCAAATTTGATTTGGACGTATCTCCAAATCCAACCGTTAGATTTCAAATTTTTAATATTCGTTAGAAAGCTCTTTTCGATATGAACCCAACGGTTCCGGTTTTAGGAGAATCCGACGGTCGGATCTCCCGTAATGTCCGTTCGAAGTCAATGGTCGAAATTCGCGAACTGCCGCGGCGCGGCGCGTTCTATTCAGGCCATTATATTATATATATAAAATATATATATAATATATATTTCGTTGATTCCTATTTAGAACAAATTTTATAAATAGTTTTAAATTCATTCAAAAACATTTCAACTTCCATTTCCAATTCAATTCAAATTTCAATTCATTCTATATTCATTCGTTTTCTTTTCAATTCATTTCAAATTCGTTTTCTTTCCAATTCATTTCAAATTCGTTTTATATATATTCGATTTTTATCTTTTTTCAATATTCATTATAAAAACGAATATAATCGATATAAATATCGTTTGCGTCCAAATAGCGCATCTCTAATCAACACGGCTTTATATATTTCAATAATTCCGTTATTCTATTCAACAAATGAATATTTATTTTATTCAATACGTGAATCTATATTTTTGCCAACACATGACTAATCTCAACGAATGAGTACTGTCCACGTGTGACTATTTTTGTTATTTAATATATTTTATAAAAATTATGGTATCTATCGTTTGATTTAAAATCAGACTCCAACCGTAAATTAGTAAGAGAACGATTACCTAAATATTATCCCCGAAGGCCGAAACCAACATCAGATCAATATCCAGGAGACCACTCATCTCATCTATTTTCCAGTTAGTTTCTAATTTTAAATATGATAAAGATGTAGATTTTATTGTTAAGATATTCCGTTCAACACATGACTAATCTAAAACAGATGAGTACAGTCAACACATGAACCTTTATTTTATAATATAAAGATGTAAATTTGATTTTTAAAATATTTCGTTCAACACATGACTAATCTCAACGGATGAGTACTGTCAACACATGAACCTTTATTTTATGAAATTCTTTATTTTCTAAATTAGAATGAGGCCCAATTAATTACCATATAGCGTTAACTATATGGATTCCATACAACACATGTATATAATAGCAACAAAAAATAATCAACCATCATCCAAAGTGCACTACACTGTATAAGCATCAAATATAAATATCTAATGCTTATAATAGCCTGTCAATCAATCGATCGACATACAACTAATTATTGGGATTAGTGTATGCCGTATTTTATCCCAATACCCGTGTGGGGTTTCAAATCAACAAACACAGATTTTATTTGTGCAGTTGGGCGACGTATAAAATTTATCGTCCCAATCAATGTCAGTCAAATCAGTGTACATAAACAAACCGTCCGGTTTGTAAATGAATATTTATTTATTCATATTCACGTTAAAAATTATATTTTTAACGATCGAATTATTTCATTCAACCTATGAATATTCTATTCGGTTCATTTATCAAATAAAATGATATCTTTATTTTTCTAACTTATTTTAGAAAATTTCGGCGGCATAACGGCGCGATACTAGAAACGGGACGAGGCCTAGCCTTATCCCCGGTCTAGTGAAGGCCCACGCCATTCACACATCAATCAAATTAAATTCTATTCACCAAACAATTCAATTCAAAACAAATAATCTAACCAACTACACAACCAAACAAACAAGTCCATGGTCTGTAGACGATGGTGTCGGGTGCTACTAAACACCGTCTGCATCCTAGTATATATATATATATATAATTAGAAAAAGAGATTGAAGAGTGAGAAATTCTCACCAACTAGCTAATCCAATCATCTCGACTCTTCTTATGTAGAAAATCTTGTCGTTCTCGCCTTTTGTCACTTTCGTTGCCCGTAGCCACTACATGTAAAAAAATCACATTTTTATTATCTACATTATATAAAAAACTTATCTTTATATCTTCTATAAGTTAAAAATCGGATTTTTATTCTCTCTATAATATAAAGATCATATTTTTATTTACTTCATATGTCAAAAACTGTAGGAGCTTTAAAATAGAGAAAACTAACTTTTTTTCTAACGCCCGGATTCGCTGTTCGGGTTCCAGAATTTGCAAACGAGCTTCAATCTTCACGCCATCTATTTTCTAACTTAAACACGCTATTCCGGACAACTTTCGCCTAAGGGTCTTTTTGCCGAAAATGCTCCAATTCGCCAGAATTCGCGAAAGTACATGAATTTTACCGCTTTTGAACAGCAGAATTCGAACGCGTTTTCCGAGCAGCTCCGAACTCCAAAACATGACTTCCTTATAGCCAAATCGAAGAGAATTTCGTGCTCTACAACTTTGGTCTAGAGGAACTTTGGCCAAAAACGCACCGTTTGGGAGTTATTCGTGAAATGGTGACAGGGTGTTATTTGCAAAACGGGATTTTTGGTGAAAATGGATTTTTGGGTGTAGCGGGGCCCACGGCCGGAGTTGGGTGGTGTTGAGGGGGGGCGCCGGCCTGACTGACTTGGGGGAGGGGCTGAGGTGCGGCGGTGGGGTCCACGGAGGCGGGTGGTGGTGATTTGGGGCTTAGGGTTTGCAAATGGAGAGAGGAGAGAGAGGAGGAGGAAGAGGAGGAGTAGGGGAGTGGCCAGAGGGGAGGAGGGGCGGCGGCGGTGGGCGGTGGCAGCGGAAGGAGGGGCGGCAGTGGCAAGGAGGAGGCGGTTGCCATTAATGAGTTTTTTTGAAGAAAGTGGAAGAGAAAGAAAGCGAAGAAGAAAAGGAAGTAAAAGTGTTTATATGATAGTTTCTCGCGTATCGCTTGGACGCTAACGATCTCCAATCGCCGCGGATTTCGGACACGAGATAGTAGACGTGAAGACGAGTCCAAAGAAACAAGTTTCGTTGAATTCCGAGTTCGTTTGACCTTTCAAAAAAAAATCACGAATATGCTTAGATATTGCTCAAAAATGCGTTCTTGGCGCACCTTTTCTTCTCGCACACTCACACACTAACACCAAAAATCATGCCCTCTTGGATTTAACCATTATTGGACCATACGAATCCAGAAAAAAAAAATTGAATTCTGAGGTCGTATCAATAATGTTCCTTTGTAAAATGACTGCCTTCTTTTGAACAAATGGTTTTGCTTCGCACGGCCACATACTGACTCCATTCGACGCGCCATTTGGTACTCAACAATGATTTGTCATTGTGAATCCATAAAAATTTATCTCGTCGAATTCTGAGCTCGTATGCAAAATTTCACTTTTTAAGGGCTATGTTTTGTTAACCGAAAAGCTCCTGCCAATTGCCACTATTCCGGATATCGGAATATATCGAAGCTTATACTTTTCGGAGTTCTAAACGGCATTTTGAACTCAATGGAAGTGGTTTCGAGTCCAAATTCATTCATATGCAAAATTTGACTTTTTGGGCCATGTATAATTTACATAGCGACTATTCTGAATTTTCAACTGGGCATAACTTTTGATTCCCGCTATGAAATTTCGATTTTTCAGATTCGTTGGAAAGATATTTACGAATAGATTCTAATATTTTTGGTTTCGCTAAAATCCGGATTGTTTTCCACCCGGTACATTCAATTGAAGTTTGAAATCGAATTATCGAACTACCACGCCATTTTCAATTCCTTTTATAATTATATATAATTATTTATATTCTAACGACGACGCATATAAATATATTCGTTCAAATTATATTCAAAATAAATTTCTCGTTGATATTATTTAAAATAATCTATTTTAAATATTCAAAATTCGTCGAAGTTGCCAAAATAAAAAATTTAAACTGGCTCAGATTTTCTGGGTTATTACATTCTCACCCTCTAAATTTCTATTAACGATTTGGAAGTTTTCTGGTGCTTAATTAGTCGATATAGGGTATCAGATATGTATTAGTATTGCTTGTATGAGTTTGAAGTTCTAATCTGGATAAGCGTTGGTCCTTCAATTGTGAACATGGATGAGAGAGATTGAAGGAGATGTTAATAGGAATCTCGGGATGGAATGAGGCGGCTATAGTATTGACTGACTTGAGTGGAGCTCGACCTGAAAAAGGAGTTACGGATGGATCATATGCTTGGAAGTACCTCGGAATTGTTGATAGATCAGAGTGCTCAAGGTTCGGACTTGACGTAAGGGTACAATGGGGATGTCCATTAGGACAGACAGCGATGGTCATATACCTTCGATTGCTTGGGAATTAGTTTAGTTATCTTGGGAAGGCAAATATACATAGGACGTACAACAGTCTGACTAGAACCGAGGTTTTCCATTATCCCTGGCATAAGTAAGAATGGTCATATGGGTTATCTACGTATTCAAGGCTTAGATGGAGATAGTTAGGATATTATTTGATGGATGCTATATTTTCCTTGAATGTTCTATTTTTTATTTAACTAGGAGGCCACCACCTCTGGATGTTGAAGAGAAGTGAGGGATCTGGAATCTTATTTTGTGTCATACCTATTTTTATTGTTATTACGAGTAACACACTTTATTTGGTTATCATGTGCTAACTCTTTTGTTGTAAAGATAAATAAGGTGAGACTTGAACTGTCTACATCATATTTTATAAAATAGTTGTTAATAATAATTTGTCCCTCACGTTGTGCTATTGTTCGGTTCAAGATTTTTGTTTCCTCTTATTATCTTGGGCGTACATCAAAGATGTTGTTGTGTAGACTAAGTAGCAAGTTTTTGTGACGAGGATGCTGATTGGCGACGAGCTCGAGGCAGATGTACTACTCTACTTTATTAGTTATTTTATTGCCATTATTTACTTGATAGACTCTGAGTGACTTGTAGTGAGGTGGTGATGCATGTAGAGGTTTGCGATACTCTATCTCAAATTCTAAGATTTTACGGGTTATCAGCATATTCAAGACTTTAGGTGATGATAGCTAAGATATTGTTTGGTGGATGTTATGTTTGCACTAAATGTTTTATTTCTTATTGCTCTAAGTTGGCTATCACCTTAGGATACTAAAGAGAAGTGAGGAATTGGGAATCCTATTCCATGCAGTACCTATGTAGCATCCCGTAAAATATACATAATTTAGACATAGGTTAATTTAATTTAAAAATAAACAAAAATAATTAATAATATATTAAAAGGGCAAAAATGGAATTTTGGACAATTAAGAATTGGGTCACGAAAGTATTGTATTTGCATTCGTGGGGAGATTCTTATCCATTTTCATATTTTATTTGCTGAAAACGAAGTCTACATGCAAAAGCTATTAATTAATTAAGTTGTACATATATATACTAATACACAAAGGTTTGAATTTCAAATATATATATATATATATAAACTGGGAATATAAGCATGGAAAGAATATACTCTTTCATTCCAAATTTATGTGCATATATTCACACATAGTAGGGGACAAGAATAAATTAACTAAGGAAAGAAATAAAGAGAATTAATCAAGGAACGATAAAAAAGTAACGTACATGAGAAAATTGTCTCCTGGGCTCGACCCAGAAGGGGTGCCGACCGCCCCTCTAGGAGAGGTCTCGACTGCCAATTGACTGCCCTCCTAGAGGGGTATCGATTGCCCTTCTACAGGGAATGCCAGTGAGTGTTGCTTTATATATGGACTTATTTATAAATAGTATTGATCAGACCGCTTGGATTCAATTAACTTAATCCAACAGTCTGAAAACACGATAGCAACTATGAAAAAGCCCCAACCCCTCACTCCAAACCCTATCTCCATTCTCTTCCCTGCCTCCACCATGACTTTCTAATATTGCTAAATCTTCGGAAAAGAAAATAGGTTCTTATTTCTTCTTAATCCACTTCCATTTCCTCTATTCTATTATATTTATATTTATATTTAGAATTATTTCGAGATTCAGATTTATATGTGTGAGAATTCTAATACGTGTGATCTTAAGTATAGAGATTTGAAAGGTTGGAGCTTGTTCGTTCTCGAAGGCCAAATCCATAATTTTATCCATTCAATTATCTTGTTGCTTCTTAAGCATTGTGAGTGGAATCTATTCAAGTTACTATTTTCTATAATTTGATAATTATGGATTTGGATTGTTGTGTCTTGGGGGATGTGGGATATACAAAAAGAAAAAATGATTAAACCCCCCAAATCATCCATTTATTTTATTGCTCGTAAAATGTTCAATCAAGTAATAATTGGGTTTCGGGTTGTTGTAATGGTAAAAGGACATAATTCTTTTGTTTGATTTTTTGTGTGATTTGGATTTTCTATATTGAATTAATTCATTTTCATTCTATTTTCATGTAAATTCACATGCTTGGTTTATGAGTAAAAGATTAAGATTTGGATAGTTGTAAATTCAATAGGTTTGAACCTCTATTCCTCGAAATAGATGATTTGAACATATTATTTACCATATATCTAAATATTAATATTTTGCAAATAAATAAACATTATAAAAAAGAATCCATTTAAAATAGAAGTTATAAATGTATATAGTTAACAATATGTCCATCTTTTATTGTTGAAATAACTAAGTCAAAACTTAGGTTGCAATTTTATATGTTATTGTGATTGTTTTTCCCATTTTGTTGTCGTATGCACACTTATGTTATGGAATGTGGAAAGAATGGGAAATTTGACTTGTATTCCTTAAGAATTTAATAGGATTGACATTTCGAATATGTGGTAAGGACGTTAATCTCATTCGCTAAATACACACACACACACACACACAGATATATATATATATATATATACATGGCAAGCGTTCGGTTGCACCCCAAAAATTGAGCATCCCAAATGCCTCCTGATTTCCACCACCTATTAATATTAAAGAATGTGAGTGGGAAGTGAGAGAGTGAGTGGAAGGAGAGAGAAGGAGAAATACTTGGTGGAGATTGATGGGCATTTGTGGTGCTGCACTATTTAGGGTGCTCTTGAACCTGCCTTATATATATATATATATATATATAGTTAGATCCGAAATTAGGTCTAACAGCCGAATTGTTCTAATTTGGGGGAGATTAATATCAGAAAAAAATGCAAGAAAAAGCAGAAAAGACACAAGGTTTATAGTGGTTCGGCGTTAATGAGCCTACGTCCACTTTATATCAATGATTATACTTAAGATTCGAGTACAACCAATGATTTATCTCTCAACCTCACTTTTACAATATTGATTCACTCGGTAAATTCAAGATAACTCTGAGTAGAAATAATGGAGATATGATAATGGTGGAACCAGAGCTCCGAATTGCCAAAAGATCCCCAAAAAGGCCAAATCTGGGACTATTTATAGCTGATTTCTTCAGGCGGATCGTGGTCATACGTGTCACAAATCCCGATGATCTCGGACGGGTTCGTAGCCTGATGGAGAAATGGTCAAAATGACAGTTGGGACAGGTGGCATAAGATCCTTCATCTTCGGGTCGTGGATGACTTGGTCGTGGCCTTCATCCCTCAGCTTCAGGAATCGGATCGTGGGACTCTTGAGAGGACGGATCGGGTCACTGTAAGGATCCACGATCGGGGGTGGAGCTAGTGTGTCACGATCCGTCAAGGCTCGTTGACCGCCATCGGGGTTTCATGTCTCCTACGAGTAAAACCTAGTAGTGAACATACATGTAAATCTTGGTGGCTTGATCCAGAACTAGCCAACATTTTTCCCCCTCGAAGTATGTTTCATCGAGGATGGAACATGCTTCGAAATTACTGAGCTATCTTTTTACGAAACGATGTGAATCAGTGGTCGTGTCTGTCTGAAATGTCGTACTGCTTCAAGAAGTTATGCTCTTTAACTGGTATAAATAGTGGGTTGTATCATTAGTCACTTCTCTATTCATCGGGTAGTTTTCATCTCTCGAGTTTTTGGAGATATTGTTGTCAAATTGTCAGGTAAATTTTTAAGTCTTTTGTAAATATTTCCGGGTCTTTCACTATGGTAAATGCCCATCGAGTTCGGGTCGTCGAAATATCCTACAGTTCTTAGGATTGTGCACTCATCACGATTTAGCAATTGAGTGTGCCCCTTTTCAAGCTACAATGGGCCTTCCAATTTCGATCACGGGTTATTGACAGAGCGGGCCTCCTCATGGGCCATGGTGGGCTCTAACCCGTGGCCCATAGGCTTCCGTGGATCGAATGAGACAAACTAGGGGATACGAACAGTCACCAAACCATCTATATAAGCCAGCCGCCTCCCTTATCTTTTGCTTCCTTCTTTCTTTGTAGCCGCCATCAATTCTTCAGCAAGAGCAAAACCTAATTTAGCTCCAAAAATCGAGATTTTCTTTATAATTAAAAAGGTAATGGCGTTTGGTTCTTCTCCTTTTGTCCAGTTTTTCCTTGCGCGCTTTCTTATCTGCCTTGAACTTTCACCAATGTGGCGATGGAGATAATGAAGGCGTTGGGTTTAGCGATGGTGGTGGATGGGTTCGGTTTCGTGGATTCATGAATAAAGAGGAGAAAAGAGGGAGGAGAAAGAGCAGACCGGGTTGGATCGTAGATGAGGGTTAGGTTCGGGTCGTGGAGACAACAAAAATGGAGGAAAGTGAGATGGAGATGTAAGCAACGGATCAGATCGCAATACATTGGGGGAGTACCGGTTAGTGGAGAGATGGAGTGGAACAGATTGGGGGTCCTTTTCATGATCCATTTGGGTAAAGGAGAGTTGGCATGGACTGGATCGTTATGCGATCCATAGCCTGCATCACGAGTCGATGCTACCTTATTAGCATAGCTTGCCAGCGATCTGACACCACGATCTGATCCCAGTTCCATGCATTGGCACCGCGATCTGATCCCCCAGACTTCAACGAACCATCTTGGCTAACGATTCTGGACAAACATTAACTTAAGTAATGCAATTCATAAAAATGGACAGTTAAGCTAGACCCTTCGAGATGAACTTTCTGGACTGAACAACTTAACTTGATGGCATACCACGACCAATATCCTTTTCATTTAACTAACTTCATGCTTTTCTTATATGTACACACAGGCACACACTTGCACTTACACACACGGGGAACGGGCAACTTGTGTTCTAATTTTTACTCCCTAACACAGCTATGTCTGATAAACAAGTGACTGAGACACCAAACGAAGGTACCGAATCAGAGACATCAGTACATCACGGCCCTGATGTGCTTCCCTCAGATTCAGATGAAGAAAAATACGACCCTGATTACTAAACGGATACCAATATAGAGTCAACGACTTCTGAGAGCACATCCCTTGAAGATGAGGATGATCGAGCTCCTGACGAAATTCTGGGTGTTAAGGAAATAGAGAAGCTCAATGATTCTCTACCTTCCAAGTTAGACGATATAAAACTTAAGAAGATATGCTTAAGACATGGAATTCCCTGGGACAATGTGAAAACTCCATAAAGCCGAGATATACCTCATTCTGCCCCAAAGGGGTACATGACTGTTAATCGACTCATGTGCTGGGTAGGAGCTATTCCCCCCTTCCCTCCACTTGTTGTCGATCTCTTAAGACAATTACACATTGCCCCTATGCAACTCCATCTGAATGCCTACGCGACTCTGTATACTCTGTATATTGCTTATACGGAGATTTTACATACCGAACTTACCCTTAAAGATCTGAAATTCTATTACCATTTCAAGCATCGTTCCGCAGGGGCTCCCAATTTTTCTATCTTCGAATCAGTTGCCAACAGAAAAGTTGTGATGGATGGTTATAGTAGGATAGGGGATATCAAATATGACTGGTTCTATATAAAACATCAAGCTAGATGTGCGAGGAAGTGGCTACAAGCAAGTATGTTTTCAACTTTTCCACGTTTACTTCGAATGCATAATTTCAGTGCTAATGAGTCATTTTGTTCCATACAGATCACAACTTTGAGAGAACGGAAGGATCGATATACGAAGACCGAATGTCACGCCTTCTCAAAAGTAACTCAGATTTCTTAAGGATTAAGAAATGTATTACCGACGAGAATCTTCACAAACACCGTCTTCTAGATATAAGATTCGGACTTGGAGCGGGTGGCAAACCTTACAAGTATATGCCTCCGACTGAGGGAGAAGAAACTTCTCAAGCCGTAGAGACAACCAACCTTCACAAGTCCTTCGCCGATGATCAATCAGGATGATGAAGATTTAAATGTATACAAAGGAGACGAGGGGCAAGCTGACGAGCCAAAGGAGGTCCCGACCTCTACGGGGAAGTCTCCCTTAAAAACTTCATCACCGGTTGAGTATGTCGCTCAGGATGAGTTAACGGAGGAACAGATACTCAGGGAATTGAATAAGATTCCTTTACCAGACGAGTCTATACTAAGGAAGACTTCGGAGGGGAACCAATTTTTCCCATCTCTGAGGAGATGAATGCTCCAGTTGGAGAAAAAGGAGTCACACAAACGAGCCTAACTCTGGGCCCTGGTCCGTTAAAGGGGGATTTCACGGGATGCACAAATCACATGCACCATTTATCATAACACTCTTATACCACTGACATTCATAGTTTTAACATGCACCTGTTTCTTTTTGCGGGGGAAATGTCTCGTAAACGGTCTTATTCTTATCGTTCCCTTCATGAGGGCACACCAAGCCTCCTTCCAAATCCCGAGCATGTTCGTAGTGATAATCGGGGAAGAGATAGTCATCGGCCCCGAGATTCTCATCAATCTTATTCTACACGATCTCGATCTCCATCAAAGTAAGGTTCTGGAAAGCCTCACAGTCGTCCATCACTACCGACTGTGGGTAACCAACTTCCTAGAGATTTGACCCCTCAGAAAAGTATGGCTTCTCATATTCAGTCTTCTAAAAAACACCACGAGCCACAGGGAAAAAACAAAGATGAGGGCAAGATCGTGGAGAAGAGAAAGACATCTCATGTTTCCTCTAGTGAGCACGACTTGGATACCATCGCACAGAATATTGTTCCCAATTCTGAAATTCAGGCTAGGCTGGAGCGCTTGCGAAAGTAATTCCCTGATAATTTCTTTGAGAGGATGATGTTCATCCCAGATCTTGAACCGGTCCTCGAGGATTGGGACACAGAGGTGATAGGGTACGTATGCCATGTGGCTAAACAATATGGGGTAGTGAAGAAGCATGCCGTTCATCTTTCAGATGCCATCCGTCGCCTAGAAACGGACGCGGCCAGGTCTCGAGTGAAAATTGAGAATGATGCTTGGGCTAGGAGTAAAATGGAAAAAGAACTAGAGGATGCATAGGCCCAACTGGCTTTAGCTCGGCGAGATGCAGAGAATTACAGGTCTGAGCTGGAAAGTGCTAGGGAGCGTTTTCGTAGTGAGCTTGATTCAAACAGCCAAGAAAGGGTAGCTCTGAGGAAGGAAATGGAAGATCTTAGGGCAATTAACAATGAACTGAAAACAGCATAGGAACTCTTTGTTGCTGAGAAAGCTGTCTGGGAGAAAGAAAGGGAAAGCTTAAAAGATGACCTCGCTCTTGCCAAAAATGAAAAAGGAGTTTTAAATGACAACTTGTCCAAGTTGAGGAGCGTGCAGCTCTCGCTGAAAGTAACGCCAATGATGCTCTTGAATCGGCCACTGCTGCTGCTGATAAGCTCATTGAAAAAGAGAAAGAGATAGCTGGTTTTGAGGAACTATTGTTCGACTTCTTTGGTCAAGTCATCAAGACTCGAGACATCTCTTGGATTCTGAACTATCATGTTACTCTGGTCAATGTATAGGATGCAATTGTCGAAGGCGAGAAGCGGCGATTGATGGTCGATGAGATTGATGAAAACCAGCTGATGCAGACCTTTCTCAGAGGTGAAGAACCTGAGGCTTTGGAGAAAGGCAGACACCTAATCCATGAAGAGATCGAGAGGGAGAAGATAAAGCTCAAGGGAAAGGATAAGGCTGACGAAGGCTCGAGCTCGGTGGTGGAGCCCGAAACCTCTGAAGTTGAGGGATATAACCTTGATGATCCGTTGATTCCCTTGGCTCCAACCACTCCAGTTGTCGGAGCCACCATTACAAATTTGGGTGATGAGTCGACTGAAGGTATCTCCATATTCTCTCCACAGTTCATCAAAGCAGTTGTAGCTTGTTGTCGTCTCACGGGACAGACAACTGATATGGCCACATCTTCTGCCGATTCTGCCGATTCACTAACATTTGCTTTTCATGGTGTAGGTAACAAACCGGTCGAGAAAGATGCAGAGGAGAAGGTAGTGGCAGAGAAAGTTGATGTCCCCTCGGGTACTGATGTTGAAGTTTCTGAGATTCCAAAGCAAACCGAGGGTACAACAAGTGAGAAAGTCACTGTAGCACCCGTGGAATCCGGCACCGGCGCTCCTGCGGACGCTGAGGTTATTGCGGCTTTGCAAGACACAGATGGTGGTCACGGAGATGAGGAAGATGAAGTTGTCATCACAGATGAGGCTAAGGATGATGATAGTGAAACCTTGGCTGACATGTAGGCTAGGAAAGAAAAGCAGTTGGTTCTTAAGAAGGGGGAACAAGACCGTGTATACGTGCCCCTTATTTCTGAAGTCGACCACAAAACTAGGTTGGCTATAAGATTCTCTTCCAAATCAATAACTACTCAGCTTGCCTCCCAGCCTTCTAGTTCTCCCATGAAGTCTCTTGTTGATAAGAGAAAGAGGAAGAAGAGTGACCGCTCTGATGCAGAAAAAGAGGAGTTGGAGAAATAGAAGAAGGAAAAGAATTCAAAGTCATCTCCCAAGCGTAAATAGAATTCACTTATTGGCTCATATTTTTTCTTTTAGACTTTCCACTAGCCAAAAAATGTAGTCGTGAGAGTGGCCCTCACTTTTGTTTAGCTTCTTGTTCTTGTAAACCTTCTTTTAGTGAATGAAAATCTATTTCTTTTACACTATTGTGTACCTGCAAGTTTACCATGTTTGCATAGTTTATTATCCTGAATCACAAAATTTAAAACTAATCGTAACCGAAATAATCGTAACTAAATACTGAAGTCATGAATGATAATCATTGAAAAGTTCGTGTACTAAGTAAACGTGTAGTGTTCATAAATGCAAAGTGTCGTATGCACATGCCCCCAATCAATCATTAATATGGTGCCTGGCCATGGCTTATTAAGGATTAATTAGAGTCATATATGTGTTGCCCCCCATTCCTGGAAATGAGGGGTTCCGACCCCCTTTTTCATTCTTGTCCCCACTCGTGTTGTGGGATGGGGGCCCTTGAGTGGCATATGTCACTGTGCCTTTATACTCTCCCGATCCTTCGGTGGGGTAAGATTTCTTGTGGCGCTAAGTCTCTAGCACTTTTATACTCTCCCGATCCTTTAGTGGGTTAGAGTTTGAATGGCGCTAAGTCTCTAGCACCTTTATACTCTCCCGATCCTTCAGCGGGTTAGAGTTCGAGCTCGATTCTTGGTCTGCTCACCGATCCTTTAGCGGGGCAGAAGTTCTGGGGGCGCTAAGTCTCTTGCGCCTTTATACTCTCCCGATCCTTCGGCGGGTTAGAGTGTTATCAAGGCGGTTTTATCACGGTGCACCTGAATGCCTTGGAGACGTTATTTTTGCGTCCTTTATACTCTCTCCCTAATCTCGAGTGTTAAAGTGCAAGCAGTAGTGTGATTTACCTCACCGCACCTTTTGGAGCTTTAGTTACCATTAGTCTTCCGATCTGATAGATGGCGTTTTGAACTAGGTATATTGTGATCGCTGCCTAGCTTAAAACAAATCTCAAAATGGTAATGATCTATTTTAATTAAAATAAAAGAGCAAACAAGAAATAGTGCAGAAAAGGTAAATGACACACGATATTTTTATAGTGGTTCGGTCGAATCATGACCTACATCCACTTTATATTCTTTTGTTCAAGTAACTAGACTGTTCTAGGCAAGTCGAGCCTTCTTACATGGTCCTAAAAACAAAAGAGTAAAACTGACAATTTCATGTCAGATAAGGCCGCAAATTCTGGGAATTCCACACTCTGGGGATTTCATCTCCATCCACGGTTGCTAGCTTGAAGGTTCCATTATCAAGCCTTCATAAAATGGAGTACGATCATTCCCATTTCGGGCCCATATGTACTGGGGGTGGAAAGACGCGCTTCAGAACCAAGTCTCCGGATTCGAAGGTTCGAGTTTGGACTTTCTTGTTGTAGTACCGAGAAATTTGTTGCTTGTGCCTCAAGGCGCGTAGATTGGCGTCATCCCTCTTTTCTTCAACCATGTCTAAAGACTCAAGAAGAAGCTCATTGTTGGTCATTGGATCATAATAAGCGATTCGATGAGATGGTACTTCCAACTCGACTGGAATGACCGCTTCAGCTCCAAAAGCAAGGGAAAATGGGGTGTGACCCGTGGCCGACTTGTACGTTGTCCTATAGGCCCATAGTGCCAATGGTAATTCATCAACCCACATAGCTTTGGCCCTCTTCAATCTTTTCTTTAGAATGGATTTAATCACCATGTTCGTCGCTTCGACTTGTCCATTCGATTGTGGATGTGCCACAGAGGTGTATCTTTTCTCGATATGATACTTCTGACAGAAATCTCGAAACTCGGTACTGTCGAATTGGGTCCCATTATCGGTTACGATGACTTTTGGAATCCCAAAACGATATATAATTTTCTTGACAACAAAATTGATCACTTGCTTGGTTGTGATCGTGGTCAAAGGCTCTGTTTCTACCCATTTAGTGAAATAATCCACGACCACAATAGCGAACTTTGCTCCACCCTTTGCTATGGGAAGGCTCCCAATAATGTCAATCCCCCACATGGAAAAAGTCCAAGGGCTTGTCATTGCCTTCAACTGGCTAGGTGGCGCCCTAGGTATCTTGGAGAATTTCTAACAAGCATCACAACATCGTGCATACTTGGTTGCATCCTTGTTTATGGTAGGCCAGAAATAGCCATACCGCAATATCTTCTTCGCCAGTGTTTGCCCTCCGGTGTGATCGCCACATTCACCTTCGTGGACCTCTTTCAGCACACGCTTAATTTCATCATGGGCGATGCACCGGAGGAGGGGCATCGAGAAACCTTGTCTGTACAGGACATTGCCTTGCAACACATATCGGGAAGCTTTTCGTATAACTGCACGCCTCTCACTTTTCTTCGTTGGCAGCATTCCATTTATCAAAAACTTCTTTAGAGGAGTCATCCATGACTCCCTCTCAGGTTCAATCTCTAGTACCGGATCAACTTCCATCTAATCCATGCTAGGAGACTGTAGTACTTCAATTGGGACCAGCTCCGTATCCTGAGAATTATCTGAACTAGCCATTTTAGCTAATTCGTATGCCTTTTGATTCTCCATTCGGGGAATATGAGATATGCTGTGGTGGTCAAAACCATCCAACCACTTCTTCACTTTTTCCAAGTATGATATCAGCCTTGGACTCTTGGCCTGAAACTTTCCAGTGACCTGCTTTACGACTATCTTGGAATCGCAAAAGATGCCTAGCTTTGTGATATCCAATTCCTTTGCGAATTCCAGCCCGGCAATAAGAGCTTCGTACTCGGATACGTTATTAGTGGCGCAGAACTCCAGTCTAAGAGCGTAATATATTAACCGTTTCTTTGGAGTTTCGAGAACCACTCCAGCGCCAGATCGTCTATCATTTTTAGCTCCATTAGTACATAGTTTCCAAGCATTAGGGTCGAGGAGTAGCTTTGGTGGATCATCCTCTTCGATTACTACATCATCTTCTTGGATGGTGAACTCTGCTATAAAATTTGCAAGTGCCTGCCCTCTTATCGACCTTCGGGGTTGGAAGTTCAGGTCGAATTGACTCAACTCGCTGTTTCATTTGAGCAACCTTCCTGATGCTTCTAGCCTTTGCAGAACTTGCTTTAGTGGGTGATCGGTGTACACAGTAATGGGATGAGCCTGGAAGTAGTGGCGAAGTTTTCTAGATGCAATTAGTAAGCTATACGCCAGCTTTTCTATTTTTGGATAATTCCGTTCTGCGGTCGCCAATTTTTTACTCACATATTACACCAGTCTTTGTACCTTATCCTCTTCTCTTACCAAAGCTGAACTGATTGCGTAAGATGACACTGCCAAGTACACAAATAAATCCTCGTGATCCACAAGCTTAGACAGTATCGGGGGTCTTTCCAGATGGTTCAACAGATTCTGGAATGCTTCTACACAATCGGGAGACCATTTAAATTTGCGCTTGCCTCGCTTTATCAGCTCGAAAACGATATGCATTTATTTGTAGCTTTGGAGATGAACCTACTCAGCGCCGCCACCTTTCCAGCGAGGCTTTGGACATCCTTAATTTGCTTCGATTCTTGGATATTTTGGATTGCTACAATTTGATCTGGATTGATTTCGATTCCACACGAGCTGACGATGAATCCTACGAATTTTCCATATGCTACCCCAAATGAACATTTCAAAGGATTCAGTTTCATCCCATATTTCCAAAGAATCCCAAACATCTCTGCTAAATCGGTAGTATGATCGGACGATTGTCTGTACTTTACCAACATGTCGTCAACGTATACTTCCATCGTTTTCCCGATTTGGTTGTAGAACATTCTATTCACCAATCGCTGATATGTAGCGCCAACATTCTTCAAACCGAAAGGCATCACCACATAGCAGTATAATCCCAAATCTGTAATGAAACTGGTATTCTCTTGGTCTGGGACATGCATGGGGATTTGATTGTACCCTGAGTATGCATCCATAAAAGAAAGAAGTTCATGACCCGCGGTTGAATCTACCAACTGATCAATTCGAGGTAACAGAAAGCTGTCCTTTGGGCAGGCTTTGTTTAGATCTGAGAAGTCGATGCATGTACGCCACTTTCCACTGGCCTTTTTTTACCAAAACCGGGTTTGAAATCCAGTTAGGGTATGTTGAATCTTTAATAAATCCATTACTTCTCAGCTTTTCGACTTCTTCCTTCAAGGCGGCAGACCTCTCTGGGCCAAGCATTCGCCTTTTCTGTTTGATAGGAGGATGTTTCGGGTTGATGCTTAACGAATGACTCATAATCGAGGGAGATATTCCACACATGTCTGTATTGTCCAGTAGAATACATCCAAGTTAGCTTTCAGGAAATTTGTTAATTCTTTGGCTCGAACAGGATCCAATCTTCAGGACCTTCTCTGGGTCACTTTCATCGATTGGTACATCCACAGTCGCTTCATTGGGAGTTGCCATTCTGCCCCCAGGCTCTTCATCCTCTCTGAGATCTATGTCCTCGGGCAACTCTCTGGGCGACCCTCCCAGAGGTATTTTCTTTAGTTTCTACGACGATTCCTCCTTCGGAGGGGAAGAACCGCCTTTTGTTTCTATATCTTTCCCTTTACGGAGCAATTTTAACTCTGTATAGCATGCTCGTGCAATAACTTGATCTCCTATGACTATGCCTATGCCGGCATCCGTCGGGAACTTCAACAACAGGCACCAAGGTGCAATGCAGGCCCTGAATTTGGCTAGGGCTGGCCAACCCAAAAAGGCATTGTACAGCGACTCAATGTCCGGGACTACAAAGGGGAAAATTCTCACTCTCTGGCGTTCCCCTTCCCCAAGGGTTACTGACAATTCCACGTATCCCATTGGAGCGGTCGAGGCTCCATTAAATCCACGTATCCAACCCTCGCATGGTTTCAAATCCTTTGGCTCGAGTTTCATTTGGTCGAATGTTTTCTTGAACAGAATGTTGACCGAACTCCCGTTATCCACTAAAACTTTATAAACTATAGTTGGACCGATGGTGACGGTGATCACTAATGGGTCTTCAGTTGGGGAGTAAACCCCAATACTCTCTCGCTCGCGAAATATAACATCATCAGACATCGTCTTTTGTTGCTTAACCGGAGCGTTATCCTCGGGGTTGCTACATTCCCCTACTTCAAAATGTTGTTTAGCTGCATTCACGTACTGATCCATAGCTCTGAAATTGTGCCCTGCCAGGTGAAGCCCACCAACTATGGTATTGATAACGATATTTTTTCCTTTTTGCTGAGTCGTTGGTTTGGTAGCACGTTGGCTTTGGTTCGGGGCTTGTACGGCTTGCCCCCTGTCCCTAGTAGTCACCTTATATTCATCAAGCTTTCCTTCTCGGAGCAATTTTTCAATCACATCTCTCAATTGACAACATTCCTTTGTGGAATGACCATGAACCTGATGAAAAAGACAGAATTTCCCAGTTTCACGCTCTTTTTCCGTAGAATCTCTCGGAGGAGGCCTTTTGTATTGGAGGACATTATATGTATCCAGGAAGATGTTTTCCAACGTATCATTTAATGGTGTGAAGCTCTCAAACGTTCTAGGCCGGAATCTTCTCTGAGAATCATTTCCTCGATTTCTCTTCCGATTATTGTTATTACTATTCCCCTATTGGCGACCATTGCCTTGATTCTCGTTCCCGACATTAACTTCAACTTTTCCTGAGCTATCTCCCGTTTGCTTAATGGCCACATTACTTGGGATATCCTCCTTATCAGCAGCCTTCCTCTTTCAGTTGGCGTAAATTTCCTCTCGATGCATGCGGATGTTGGCCCTTTTGTAAAATATCTCTTTGGTTAACGGTGGTTTACCGGCCAGGTATCTTCCAAACTCAGTATCCTTATCCACTCCGTCAATCAGAGCCATCAAAATAGTTTGTTTATGGGGATCTCTAACCTCCATGACCGCTAAATTGAAGCGATCTAAATAGGACCTCAAAGATTCATCCGGACGTTGCTTAATGAGGAACAACTCAATGACATTCTTAGATCTCTGGGTATGTAATCGAAACTGATTTACAAACTGTTCACTTAATTCCCTGAAACTAGAGATCGATCGCGCTGGCAAATGAGTGAACTACATTAACGACGTATCCTTTAGGAATATCTGGAATGCCTTAGACTTCACGACATCGGAATCGGCGGCTGCGTTCATGTACCATGAGTATCTTATTAGGCGTTGAACTGGATCAGACTTTTCCGCATAACGGTTCATGGATGGCATGTTAAATTTCCTCGGGAATCGAACCTCTAAAATATCATCGGTAAAAGGCGAATGACTATACCCCAATCTTCAGTTCTTTGTCCGCGACTTTCCACCATCATTTGCCTGATCATGGCTTCGACATCCGCATGGGTCAAAGTGGACCCGGGATCAGCACTTCTTGCCTGGCGAGCCCGTCCAACATTTCTTTGACGTGCTGCTGCAAGGTCTGGGTCCTGGACAGCACTCCCTTGCCCCCTATTGCCACAATCAATCGCACGACGAGCAGGAGGAACAAATCGATTCTGAGTAGGATCAATAACACCTCCAATCCTAGGCGGCAGGATGGCCTCATTTAAGTTACGGTTATTGGTTTCCTGATTAAGCACTTCTATATTCTCAGCCCTTTCCAATGGAGGTCATCGCCGGTTTCTCCGAGGTTCTTCAGACGAGGATGTATGTTCCGGGGATAAAGGGTAAGTTGGAGGTGGCGAAACCTGCCTTTGAATATCATCAATTCGCCTGCCTAAGGCAGTAATATTCTGACGCAGCAACGAGCTCTCCTGCCTTTGAGCGGCCAACTCATCAGTTTGCCTGTCCAATGCTTCAAGTATTCGAGTCAGATGTCCTCCGGTAACTGGAGCAGAAGGGTCGAACTGGTCATCTTCATCTTCTCTTATACGCAAGGAACTCGAACCGGGTTGAGCAGAAGTACCAGCACGAGCGGAATGAGCCATAATTTCCTTCTCAGGTCGGGTAGTAGTCTGATTATCAGTTCGGATCGTGGTCCTCCTAGGATGGTGGCTCGTGGTACCCCCTTGACGTTGATTTGTGGTGATAGGTGCAGGGGGGATCGCGACGTGGTCCTGCGATCGGGTAGTGACTCCTTCAGTTGTCTAGTTCGTTACACCATCACTGGATCGGATCGCCCCTAGATTACCACGATCTGAGAGCTCTTCTTCGACCTGTTCGTGCACACTTTCTTCAATTGCTTCGTTTGCAGCTTCATTCGCCTGCGAAGCTCGTACTTCCTTAGACTTCTTTCCAGCCATGATATCTGAGCTTTACTGAAATCTTCAAAAATCGAAACAGTGGAATTTTGGACTATTTTCTTCGGACTAGACTATCCAAACAATAGAACTACAATCCAATATGCTGAGACTTCGGTTCTCATTGAAAGCACCAAAATGTTAGATCCAAAATTAGGTCTAACACCCGAATTGTTCTAATTTGGGGGAAATTAATATCAGAAAAAATGCAAGAAAAAGCAGAAAAGACACAAGGTTTATAGTGGTTCGGCGTTAATGAGCTTACGTCCACTTTATATCAGTGATTACACTTAAGATTCGAGTACAACCAATGATTTATCTCTCAATCTCACTTTTACAATATTGATTCACTTAGTAAATTAAAGATAACTCTGAGTAGAAATAATGGAGATATGATAATGGTGGAATCAGAGCTCCGAATTGCCAAAAGATCCCCAAAAATGCCAAATCTGGGACTATTTTTAGCTAATTTCTTCAGGCGGATCGTGGTCATACGTGTCACAAATCCCAATGATCTCGGACGGGTTCGTAGCCTGATGGAGAAATGGTCAAAATGACAGTTATGGACAGATGGCATAAGATCCTTCATCTTCGGGTCGTGGATGACTTGGTCGTGGCCTTCATCCCTCAGCTTTAGGAATCGGTTCGTGGGACTCTTGAGAGGACGGATCAGGTCGCGGTAAGGATCCACGATCGGGGGTGGAGCTAGCTAGTATGTCAAGATCCGTCAAGGCTCGATGACCATGATCGGGGTTTCATGGCTCCTACGAGTAAAACCTAGTAGTGAACATACATGTGAATCTTGGTGGCTTGATCCAGAAGCTAGCAAATATATATATATATATATATATATATATATATATATATATATATATATATATGGACACACACACCCCCAAGGTTGAACGCACGTCCGTTGAACATGTGCATAACCGATTGTGTGCACAAACATTGGGGTGCATTTTTGTTGTTTTGTACATTAGTGATATAATTAATGGGACATGAAATGTGAATGGTTAAATTTCTGTACATTCAGAAATATAATTATTACAGGTGGTTGAGGAAATGTAAACTGCAAATGGAGCATGGTCCAAGAAAAAAGCATAAAAAACAGAGCAATTTTTTAAACGATGCTAAAGAACCTTGTGCATGAAAGTCAGAATGCAGAAAGAAAGATCCCAATATCAGATCAGTAAAGTGCATTTTAGTAGATAATATGCAAAGGCATTTAACTCTGTAACTGAACGAAATGCATATAGGAAAGATAGCATAAAATTAAATAAGCACTGAGAAAGAAGAATTGATCTTGCTTTATATATCAAAGAATAATGAATATCAGTGAAGAAATATATGCACCAAGTAGGAACTGAAGAAAATATTACAACAAATGTAGTACATAGTTTAACGATGTGTTGATTGATGAATTCAATGAAGCATAAGTAATACTATCATCACTGAAGCAAACAGCCAATGTAGCTTTGAGGTGAGCAGTAGAAAGAAAATTGATTATTCCTGCAAATAAAAATGTGATAGTCGTAATGTGTGAAGTAAGGAAACGGGGGGAAAATGAACAGATAATGTATATGCTACCGTTAAGTTGAAAAACTAAAACACTTTCCCCCTCATTTTTCAGGGTTAAGACTGACATCTAAATATTTAGCAAATGATGTTGAAGCAAAAGATAACTAGTATAACCGTATAACGGTGGGAATCCCGACTTTGTTATACTACATGGTTGATGACAACATGCATATATTACTGGAAACCAAAAGCAATTATTGTATACAATTGTAACCTCAGACATTAAATCCACAAACAAATATTTATAAAAATGATCAATGACAGATAAGTATAATGATGTATTAATCAAATTATAGCAAAATCTGGTATTAGCAAACTCATCGTTATTGCTGTAAGAAAGTGATCACAATATCATATCGGTAGGCAGTTTGTTGCCAAGAACGATCATTAAAGCCTAAAATACTTACCGTCTCCAAAACTACACAGTGACATACGAAACAAATGGTTATCCAGATTGCATGGGTTTCACTACAGAGTAGAAAATTAAAGCGGCAAGTAAAATGTTATGGCAGATGCTTTTATCAAGGATGGAGGAGGACATCAATGAGAGTATGCAACTCAAGCAATATCTATAATTCAAGTCTTGGGTGCAAGAATTAAAGAGCATTTTATTAGTCTCAGAATGGTATTAGCAGCAAGTTCAAAAAATTAGAATAACAAACTGGATGAGAACAAGTACAAATTAGTGGATAATTTAATATGTTATAAAAGTGAAATTTTAGTTAATCATCGTTTGGGTATCCTGGCGCAAACAATAATTGGAGAATGTAATTCTACTCCTTTGTGAGGTCACTCAACGATTAATGGTACCATGAAGAAGTTGAAGTAAGTATATTTAAAAAATTTATGACTGCCTAAACTGTTTACTGCACACAATAGTAACTACATACATACAAATATGTAGTTATGATGGAAAACCGATAATTGGCAACAAGAACTATTGCATGTATGTAGAAACGACAATGTTTGATTTGAATACTGGTACGTGCAAGTACTCTAACATGGATAGAATCAGTAGAATCAAGTATGATTGAAATATGACATACTTTAGTATTTACTTGCTTGACAATTTAAAGTGCTAACAAAAATGATTTTACTCAGTTTTTACCAAAAAAATTTAAAATAATCAACTTTTCTTCAAACCGAGGTTACACAATTTTTCAAAACATTTTTTAAAAGTTTTTCACTTGGCTTTGGAAAACTGAGTTTGTTCGGCTTTTTAAAACTGAGTATTACTTGGTTTTGATGAACTAAGAACGCATAGGTTGTAATTAAACTTACAGCAAAAACAAGGATCATGGACATCTGCCATCAGCAAGTTCCTCTATGATTAATTATGTCTGAATAAATTAAATTCTCGTTTTTGTACACCTAGAGACTATACGAGCATGCTAGTATCTACAATTCATATATGCTAGTTGTATTTAACAGTAACATTTGTACTAGATGAAGTAAAAATTTGTTCACAAAGCATAGTTGAGTTCCATAATAAAGTAACCGTAGGGAAATATTACCTAATACGATTATGTGTCCATATATAAATGCTAGCATGATGAGAATAGAGCAGTGTTTACAAATGTAATAATAATTACTAATCCAGTTTTGATTTGTGAACCTGATGCAATTATATATAAAATCGTTTGCTTGCAGGCAACTATCTAACTAAAGTTGTATATATTGTCACTTTTCTTAATTTCTACAAAAACAACACTTTTGTACTAAAGTTATTTCAAAGGTGTCAATTCGCAAAATTTACTCTGACAATGTGTTAATAGGTCCTCTGAATTTTTGTCAACTAGTTGCCAACTTCAATATGCATATATGGATTTGCAAATTAAAAACTGACATTTCTGGCATCAAATGATTCCAGCAAAACAGTAAATGATTCTTCAAGCCATAAAAAAAAGGTCAGTTAGAACTAGACTAAGTCATGGTGTTTCCCAAGTGAATACAAGCCTCATGTTAAACGTCAAATGGTAATCTCATTTAAAGAGAATACTCTATGATTTCTTTTATAAACACATTCAGCTTATCCACTTTCATCAGGTACTCATCTTTCCCCTCGCTTTACTCATATTTTCTGCAAAATTTTGCAAAATGTATACAGCAAGCACAATTCAAAATATAAGACGTGGTGCATCTGAATACTCTTAAGACCGCGTTCTTGAACATTTAAACAGGTAGACAATTACAATTTCGACTAAGAACATCTGAACTTACTGACTTGATTTGAAATTAAAAAGAGTTTTGTAATCAACATGTTTGCTCTTATGAAAATGTTCGAACTAAGAGACTTCGTGTATGTATAACAACTATTGCAAGAAGCTAAGGGAGCATCTATCAAAGAAAACCTCTACACACCATTGAAGGAGGTGCCTCAAGTTGCCCATACAAATAGGTAAAAATTGAAGCCAAAACATTGAGATATTGCTGTATAAATCATCCTACATCATCAGGTCAAGCATCAAGCTCTTTAACCCAAACAATGAAAATAACGAAATTACTACTAAACTATTGCTCCATCGACTTGAATATTTTTTTACCTAGATCGAATTTGAGAAAAAAGACGTGGATTTAGCAAGTAATGATTCATCGACGGTAAAGATAAATCACCAACTCAAAACTAAACAACACGACCTCGCTGTCTATTCTCAAACCAATTCACCAATTCATGGATTAATTGTTAAGAATAATCCAAAGTTTAACGTGTCTTCCCATAATAATCTCAAATTTGGATTATTTCTGAATAATCCGAAGTTTGGGGATGTCTTCCCATAACGATCCCGGTGACTTTTTGACGTGTTATTTCAGGATCAATATGGAAAGACATCCCCAAACTTTTGATTAATATGAGAAGAACCAAGTAAATGAGATTAATATGTGAAGACACCCCCCAAACTTCGGAATATTTAAAAATAATTCAAACTTGGGATTATTATGAGAAGACACGTTAAACTTCGGATTATTCTTGATAATTAACCCCCAATTCATGGAGCAGATCGTACTAAAATTTTAAAAACTCATATATTGAAAGCTCTTTGTGTATGGTGATGAGAGAATCACGATTGAGGGTCAGATAATTGGTGTTTGTGGGTCGCAGGATCGTCGAAGATTGAAGGATGATTTGGGGAGATGATAGCAGGTCGATGGTTCTAAAGTGCTCAGTTCAGTGAAATATACAGAGCGCATGAGAATCAGAGATAGTACAGAGAAACAAATTTGGGGTGTTTGAAATATATGCGGAAGACTAATTGAATAGGTCGGGTGTGAAATATATGCGGAAGACGAGGAAGAAAGGATACGCGGAAGAAGGAAAGTGTATATGCGAAAGGCATGGGCGGCGAGTTTGATGATGAAAGAGAAGATGCTGTCGGGCTTCTAACGGACGGAAGTTGACTGAAGCGCACTGGAATTAAGAAAACCGACAAGTCGGTTTAATAATAAAAAATATTACTAATGTATTGAAAAAGGATAATTTTACGTAGAACATGTAAAAACGTTTACCGGTAATGGTGTAATATTATTCCGACTGGGGATGATATAGTGCATCAGTAAATAGCATAACATTATGTTATGAAGTTATATATAATCAATAAACAATTAAATTTACACTGAAAAATGAGAACATTGAATATTGTAATGATGTAAAAGAAGTAACCGTGTTAACTATGAAGTAGAAGCAAGAGAAATGCAGTGAAGTAAATGTTGTGATAAATAAAACAGTAACACTGAAAGAAAGTAAGAAGTAGACGGTATAACTTGGATTAGTAAGAAGGCAGAAAGAAAAAAATTATGAAGATAGGATAAGAGAGATTGCAGTTTATGTACTGTTGTTATGGTTGTTAACATGGATGAAACAGTAGGAAAAAAAAGGTTTTGGATCCTTTAAAAAAAGGTTGATTAATTCGGGGATTGTTAAAGGGACTCCAAATTTGGTTAAAGGGAGGATAATTTTAAGGTAACTCCAGCTTAATATTTTTTTTTAATGGGGGATCTGATTTATTTCAAAAAAAAGAAAAAAATGACCTAACTACCTCTAATTCATCACTTATGTTAAACACAACTTACTAAATTCAGCGCAACTAACAAGCGTGCAAATTACAAAACATCTCAATTACAAAAAGGCTAATTATATTCATACATCAATAACATCTTTACATACACCATAAAACAAAATAAACTACTATACATCAATAAAGACCTAACTACCCCTGATTCATCACTTATGTTAAACACCAACTTACTAAATTCATCGCAACTAACAAACGTGCAAATTACAAAACATCTCAATTACAAAAAGGATAATTATATTCATACATCAATAACATCTTTACATACACCATAAAATAAAATAAACTACTATACACTAAAAATTACTTTTCATGCACCCTTTTTTTTTTTTTACAATACTAGCCTTATTTTTTTCTTCCTCTTCCCTCTCTAAAACTTTAAAGTTATTTACATAAAATAGGAAACCTATAGCACTAAATAAAGTTTAAATTTAGTAAAATGGATTATTATTTTTGAGCGTACGATATACAATTTATTATGCTACAAAAAAATTCTTAATTTCAACAAAAGAGACCCTGCTTTTAAATTAAATAACTCTAAATTATCATTTATTTGTAAAAGTTACCGTAATTCAAATTTTAGGTTTCATGTTTAAAAATACATTGTTCTTCAAATTGTTTTACATAGATTTAATCAAATATCGTTAGTTACAATGTTTTAGTTTCATGGGTTATCATTAAAAAAGTAAAAAAAAAATGCAATAAAAAAGAAGGGTAATTTAGTAGTATATATATTTAGTAAAATAATGGTATACATAAAGTAATTTTTGATGTATGAATAGAATTTTTACCTTACAAAAATTCGATACAACATGTTAGAACAAATTTTTTGTTTTTGCACTTAAAATTAATCATACCAATTCCAATATGAAATTATAATTAATTACCTAATCCGATGTCTTTTGAATATCCATGAAATTTTCTTATGTCTCTATTACATGAACTATATCCATTGTTTATTCTTATGAGCAACATTAAATTGTAACCAATAATTAAGGTTTAGGGTTTATAGTTTATATTAATGAGGACTATTGAGGGTTAATATTGAAAATTTAATGTACATGTTTAAGGGAAGGCTAATTATTTTGTCCTCTCCATAACAATTATACAATAAATAAAAATTGGTCCTTCACTTAACTAAACGTGGAGTCGCTTTAATAATTTCCATTAATTCTAGTAACAATTAACTGTTAAGTGATGTTACTGTATCTCTTCATTTTCCATTACTCCGGTAGAAATCGTGGACGTCAAACAATGCGCCAAATAGAAAAAATTAAGGAAAAAATAAAATTAATGTACGCAGCAAAAAAAAGATGTAGATATATGGTTATAAATATGTTTTCAATAGATTATCAATTGATTAACTATAGCAAAATTCCCAACACATGCTGGAAAGTAGACTCGTACACTATTTTGGAAAAAAAATCACACACATCTTTGTGTAGTGCAGGCAAAAGTAGTGGAAGAATGTGAAAGCAAATTAGAGGAACATTGGACAAAGTTTAAAAGGAAGCATAGTCAATGAGCATCTTATTAATGACAGGAACAAAATAATAAATATTTGCTGCATGTTGACTGGTATAGTCTCAGCGAAAACAGATAATGCGTAATGGTAAGTAATAAAAAATAATCTATAAAAGGGGAATGTATTCAAACAAAAGGCAATCAGGGGAAATTAAAAGAGAACAAAGTTTAGAAAGAATAATAACATTGCTGCAAATATAGTGTTATGTTATAAGTAAATGAAAAGAGTGTTTACATAAGTGGAAATTGATTTATGTATTGGATAGGCATAGTGAAAAACTAATGTCTACAAAGGACAGTTTACAAAAAATATAAATTAAAAGCAGCATGTGTGTATTATTGAAAACAAAGATGGAAACGTGACTATGAAGGAAAAAACAATCAGTACCGTATCAGTAACTGCCTAAGCATAACAGTAATTTTAACGATGAAGTCCTATATGCAAAGGAATTAATAAACGGAAGAGTTTCTGATATTAGGACAGAAGGTATTAATTTTTTTTGGAAAACAAAATAATATAAGGGAAGTTAAAAATTAGCATAAACCAGACTGTAAATGCAATCAAATGACCATGCAGGAAAATTAGCAAAGGTTGAAGTAAATTCAGTCAACACATTGATAATGGTATAGGAAAAAAATGGTATTATACAAAAATATCTCTATGTTACATCTAATTAGAATGATTGATGTAAGTGGAGATATGTATTTGATATAGCTAGTGGGAAACAAATATAGAAGTATGCAAAGGAGATTTATAGAAATGAAAATCAAGATAATAAAATGAGTTATTAGTTATAAAATGATTACAAATGCAAAAACAATCATTGGCATATCCATAACAGATAAGTATGACAGTAAGAAAAAAAATATTTGTAATGATGAAGTTAGGTATGGAAAGAAATGCATATAGTATTACCTTTGTAATGGCATGTCTCTAGCGTCTTGGCCCAAATAAAGAGGCTAGTAGGAACGTCATCAATAACTTGCCTTCATAATTTATTTTAATATCAAGAGAAATCCGGCAAGAATACCTTTTTGATCCTCCTACAACTGATAGATATGATGTAGACTAATGTTAAAACATTGCATGGTAACAAAATTAGTTACAGATGCATATATAATGCATGTTCAGTGCTAAATAATGTACTGTAAGAAAAGAAAAAATATTCCATACATGTTACAATCATGATTTTAAAAACTAATATATGTTTCTATTGCAATTGTTTATTTAGTGATCTGAGCCAAAAAATATTATATATATGCTATGGTAAGTATAAATCAAGGAAATTTATTTAGAATATGTTTAAAAATGGGAAGGCATAAATGGGAAGAGCACAAAAAGAAATTTGTTTCAATGACCTATATTAAATATGGAAACTGAAAACAATTGGCAAAGTATATTATGGCACATTGAAAATTCAACTGACAAAAGTACAATGTGAGAAACAATATGGTAAAGGTGGAAACATCTTTAACACACTGTTGAAAGTCAAATCACCACAATTTATGCATGTATATACATTCATACATACTCATCCATATATATATATATATATATATATATATATATATATATATATATATATATATATATAAACATATAGAGGAGCGTTCCAGGGCACCCCTGTTAGCACCCTTATCCGTCCGTGAGCTACGACGATCCAAATCTAGCGAGAATTTGTAGATGTTCAATCCACATATATTTAATGACCTATCCAAAATTTGAGCTTGTTCCAACATCCGTAGCATATTCAAAATCTTAGCTCAATTATTCACCATTGAGATATTTATTCAAACCGTTAAATTTAAACATCAAATATATTATCGTACGAATGTCGGAACGAACTCAAATTTTGGATAGGTTCTTAAATATATGTGGATTGAACATCTATAAATTCTCATTCGATTTGGATTTGGATCGACGTAGCTCACAGACGGATAGGGGTGCTAACAGGTGTGCTGCAAACA
Organism: Allium sativum; assembly: GCA_030737875.1. NCBI lineage: Eukaryota > Viridiplantae > Streptophyta > Magnoliopsida > Asparagales > Amaryllidaceae > Allium > Allium sativum. Next base: position 610,262,168 of record CM060918.1, on the reverse strand, counting down.
GGGTTGCCCTGGAATGCTCCTCTAACACACACACAAATATATATATATATATATACACACACACACACACTAGTGCTAATTTTCAAAATAAAAATAAAAATAAAAAATATCCTAGTGCTCCCGCAAGAACATGTGTAGATTTGGTATTCAATTTGCTTAAGAAAGAGCAATAGAAAACCAAATATTCTTTTGTTAAAAGCCTGAACAACTTTCTTCTTTTGGAATAGAGCTTTTTTGCTACTAATAATAAGCTAAAGTTGTTTTAGAATATGATCAAAGTTTTATTTACTTACTTTATATAATAACAATTATGAAAGCCATTATCTTTTCATAAATATAGAAAGTATATTAGTGAGTAAACCGATAATTTCATATACATGTTTTGTTTATTATCAAAGCAAATATTTCAATTAAAAATTATAAATCAATATTTAGAGTCAATGTACCATGCTAATAAACTTAGCAGTAGGTAGAACATATGGTAATTGTACGAACCAAAAAAGAAAATAATGCCAATCTTACTCAAATCCTAACTTATATAGGTCTGATAATCATGCAATGTAATTTGAAAAGGGAACTGTACAACCCAAATAACCAAGCCATGTTATTTACATATCATATGACAATTTCAAATATAAAAATTGTGAGAACAATAATAGAAATGGCTATTAACATACCATTAGAAGCCTGAGAGTAACATTGAGCAATCGATCATTTTGTTGATGTAGTAGCAATGATAATTGATTTTGTCAATTGTGGCTTTTCATTTTCCATTGATATACAGTTTCCTGCAAATTTAGAGATTGTTACAATTAATTTACCACAAAACGAACATGGTGTACGAAGCCTTGTTGTTCTATTATAGAAGTAATTCAAGATTCTTGTTTCTAAGTCTAATCAGTTGTGTATTCACTGAAAGAATTGGGTTGTCGTTAAAAGGGAGAAGATTATAACACAAATTCAGAAAACATACGAAAAACTAAAGAACCAATTTGTATTAGCCAATTTGATATTTTATTTTTACTTGGCCACTTTAAAAAAAATTGGAAACCCGATTACTATATAAGATTATATTTTCTATTTTAGCAGTTTGAAACAGGATACAAACATTGTTAAACAAATCACCATCGATGAACCTAAAGTTCAACCGTATCATTAAAAATGATAAAAACAACCCTGAACTAAAATTTGTAATCGTAATTATACAAAGGAAACAGAGAAAGCAAATTGGAACAATTTAGGTATGTAGTAAGTAGAATTGAAAAACAGAGAGCAAACAGGTTTTCTCCATAGGTAAATAATGAGTGAAAATAAATAGAACAAAAATTAAGCTAAGAGTAGGATCTAGTCTACCTTACTGATATTTCTTACTGATATTTCTTCATAATTGACGCCATAAGTCCAAGCTTACGTTTTCTCCAAAATGACACCATAATCCCCTGATTTGGATGAGACGCAAATAAATCAGTAAATTATATGTAAAATAAAAAGGAAGAAAACTTAGGTGTATGAGAGTAGATGCAGTTTATCTAATTGCCAGTTCTCCCTAATCGACACCGTAAACCCTAACTTACCTTTTTCCTCAAAACTGACACCGTAAACCCCCAATCTAAAAATGGTATTGGTTTCAATTCGGAACCCACCGACTTTTGTGGAAGAAGGGAGCGCATGTTGAAGGTTGAAGAGCAAGGGAAAAGCTGGAAAACTAGAGCTGTTATGGTAAACCGTTACCGTACCATCACGGATAAATCGGTAACCGAATACAAAATTAAACGGTATACCGATGCATTCGGTACGGTAACGTTAATTTTACCGTTATTAGCGGTAAGGTATCGATAAAAAATAATTATTCCGACGGTAACGGTAAATTACCGGCAAACTAATATGTTCTGTATTTTGATCCATTGAATTTGAATCTAACGCTGCAAGTCGTTTAGAAAATTAGGTTTCTCCCTTGTCTTCCTACAGCCAGCCAAGACTTTTCCTTTCGTTTACATTGTATAATTTATTAATTTCCTCCATTATCGATTAGGGTTCCTTCGCCCGATTCAATTCAAAATTTTAAATATGCTCAGCCGTCAGCTTGATTAATTTGGATTTAGGAACTTAGAAAAGTACTACACTCTGCAAATTGGTAAATTTTTCTGTTTGAGTTTCTGATTGAGTTTGGTTTTTTCAATTTTTCTTCCGCCGTGATATCAATTTCTTCAAAATTTTTGGGCTGGTGAATTATTAATTGCAAAGTGATGATTAGAGAAGAACTACACTTTTTTTTCGTTTTTTTCGATTTCTTCCATGATTTTGACTTTTTTCGTTTCCAAAATTTTGGGCTGGATTTCAATTTCTTCTGATTTTTTCATTTTTTTCGATTTTCCTATATGAATCTTTGATTAGAGAAGAACTATACTTTTTTCTTTGGCTTTCATATGTTTTTTGCAGCTTACCAATTTTTTTTTCGATTTTCCTATCTGAATCTCTGATATATTTGCATTTCTGCACACATGTTCTCATTAACAGAAAGATGAGCATAATATAACTATTAATGGTAAACTAGATAATCGAGATCTAGGTATCATTCAGTTGTTATTTCCAAGCTTTTACCATATATCCCATGAAGATAGCATCTAAAATTCATACTGTTAAACTCGCTTCTATGTCACAGCAAATTTGGTCATGTTTATGCTACCAGCCTTATTGCAATGTTTAATGTCTGTTCTGAACACTCAAAATCTATCTTCTTATAAGTTTTTAAAAATTTATTACTTTGCATAATCTTCTAGTCTGCGTACATTAAAAAAAAGGATGAGAAGATTGGTCAATTGTAACTTCAATCGGACTTGTTTTACTAGCAAAGTTGTGCTTGCATATAAGTGTTGCGAACTTTTTATTTAACTTTCTTAAATTCATTATTAAAAGTACTACAGTTCAAGTAAATTTTGTAATTAACTTATATTAGACAAGTTTAGAAAACGGTAATTTACTATTACCGACAAAACAGTTACCGTTTTATCGGTATACCGACAGAACGGTTATCGACGTATCGGTAATGGTAAGCATTTTTTATTTACCGAAGAAAATGGTACGGTAACGGTATTTACATAACGGTAACGGCAACTGTTACCATAACAGCCTTAGGTAAAACAAAATAATGAAGTATTGCGGCTGGCTCTTACCTTAGGGCTGTTTTATAATGTTGTACATATGGCGTGGGCCATGTAACGTCCCAGATTTTTCGCCATTTAAATTCGAATATTTAAATTTGTTAATATATTATATTTGAAATATAATGGATTTTTTTATCGAATTTATTTATTTAAAAGGAGTTCGAATATATATATATATATATATATATATATATATATATATTAATTAAGCGAACTCGAAACGTCGCGGTAGTTCAAAATTTTCGATTTGAACTTTGACTGGATATACAGGATCCAGTATAAGTCGGATTTCTGCGAAACGAGAAACGTTTGGACTGGTTCGATTATATTTTTCTAGTGAAAGAGAAAAATCGAGATTTCGGCTTGCAAATTTCAAGTTACGTCCAATTCAAGTTTCTAAATAGTCGCTATGGAATTCGTTTTTAAATTATAACGATTTAATTATAAATATTAAACGATTTTATATAAATGGAATATCAAATAAACGATTTTCAAATATTGAACCATTTGAATTTCTATATTAATTGAGAAAATGTTTGTCTTAAATAATACGATGATATTAATTCATTTACGGTAAGTTTGTCTATTTGAATTTAACACAAGGGGTATATCCTCAATTAATTTGTATCATATCAACTTATTTATAATTGCCCATATATAAAAATATTGAATACATGAGTGCATCTTCATTTATTAAATGAATATTAAATATATATAACTTTTTGTTCCACTATAAAGATATAATCGTTGTGTCCGAGTCCTTGGATTAAATTTCCAGATTTCAATTTTCATTTTAGGCTAGGAATTCTTTATGCAAATTAGATTGCTAATGAAGTGTTTCAAAATGTTCCAACAAATTCTACTTGTCGAATTTATCGTTGCACACTAGTAAATTTTCGTAAACTTATCCTGTAAATCCTCATATTTATGGTTTGATTGGATCATTAGCACTTTGACCCCAGAATGCACCATTGAAAGAAAAAAAAAATATAGATACAATAACATGAAACTGAACGTGTACAGGGTGGAAAATAGAGAGACCAGAATTTATATCTTATACACATTCAAAATTTACATCGGGTAATATACAGGTTCTTGAATACAAAAAGAAAACAAGCAAGAAATCAACATTTTGGTAAATTCACTTCTGCAATGCCTCGGCCTTTTCAGCACCAGTGAATCCATCTCGATCAGTGTGATCTGCGAAAAGAAAGGAGGAAAAAAACCCATTAAAAAGTGTGATTTCATGACATCATTTGAGCAGCAAAAGAAAAAGGAAAGATCAATGTTAGAAATAAAATATACGAACTAGGGATCATAGGTTCAACAGAAAATGAGATCAGCAAAATCCAAGCAAAAAATCATGAACAGTAAAAACAAGACAACAAAAAATTAATGCAGCAAATTTGTACAAAATCGAACAGCTAAAGGAAGCAGACATGAACTAAATCTAAGCAAAAAGTTTGATGAACAAGTAGAAGGATAGGAGCAGCTAAGACAATACATAGCTGAAGAATTAAATTTATCAAATCGAAACAAGGCTAGTGACACCATGTATATATAAATCATGAACAGCTATGACGAACCTAGAAATTTACTAGCTATATTCATAGCTAAACAGCTATAATTTTTTTCATATCTATAGAAATTGGAAAGTGATAGCATAGGAATAGAGCAGGAACAACTAGGAAATCTAATACATATATCTGTTCACACACCAATTCTAAGTACAATAAACAGCTAAGAGATATGTATATATTTATACCATCAATATATATATCAGCCAAGTAAGATTTTAATGCGGAACTCATACAGCCAGGTGACCTACTTTAAAAAAAAAAATATGAGCACAAAATCTAAGGCAGACGCTAATGTCTGTAGTTGAAATAATAATACATAATATCACTATCACCATCCAATTTCAATCAAAATCCTTTTCGAACCAATCTGAAAATCATATACCAAACAATCCGAACCAAAATCCAAATTACAAATTTGAAATTGACTGAAATAACAATTCGTAGTTGTTGATAGACGTTGAAACTGTCCAGTTCAAACCGCAACTATATATACACACCATCACTCAACATATTTTCATCCATTCGAAACAAACCAACACGGATTAAACCAAAGAAAAAGAAAATCAAAAACAAAATATTTCGGCAATTTAAAAGCAAGTAAAAGAAAGAATTAGCTTAAGATGAGGGTGGCCGCATCGTTCTGGAGGGTTTGATCGACAAGTAATCACTGAAGTGGTTGTTTGGAGTTCATCATGCTTCGGTAGGGGGTCGAAGGGTTTGCTGATGGTGGCTGACCGGTCGATGGAAGTGGAGGGGCGCGAGAAGAGGACGACGACGCCATGTATTTCGAGATGGCTGAAGGAATTGGGTGATTAGGGTTTTCATTTTTTTTGATCAATTGGAGGCGGCCGATTAAAATGAGAAAAGGAACGATGATAAGGGTTTTTAAAGTGTAATGGGTTGGGTTCTCCTTGGGCCGATAAGTTAAGGTAAGAGCCCATCTTAAAATTTTAAAGAAAATCCATGTTTTTTTTAGTTTAATTATTTTATAAAATTGTTTATACGATTTCTTGAACATACGTTATCAGATTCAAGCGCGGTCAGTTGCGTTGGGACCGTGGAGACGAGTACTTCGAGATGGAGCAGACCTAGTCCGGATCTGAAGTGACTGGAATTTTTATTTGAGTTAAACGTCTGTTTAATTCAATTAAAAACCAGATATTATCAACGAATTTAACCCAAGGTGAGTTAAACTCACTCAGCTCTTCCCATTTATATTTTATATAAATTGGGTTTTTAATTTGCGTGTTCTGGTTGTTAGCGACTGACTGTTTGCTAGTGATATATATTATTGTTGATTCAATTTCTGAAATTAAACGGTCATTTAATTTCAGTGAAACACCAATCGTGTTGATTTGACCCAAATAAAGTAATTTCCCTTGATTGGTCACGTTTATATACGTGTTCGAAATTATTTGAATTGGTTGTTGATTGATTGATGATCGTTATAGAAACGATCAGTAAAATAAAAGAAATGGCTGGTTATTGTTGACTGTTGAGTATTTTTCAACATTTATGCTAATGAATGGTATGGGTTGAGTAATTGGCATCACCTGGCTTATAAATCAATCGATTTATAGAATATGGGTTTTTCGATAGTGAATCGATAATATTTGAGTTATAAATTTATTTTATAACGAAAATATATTTTGAAAGTTTTTAAATTGAAAGATTATTTAAAGAGGGAAATAAATATTTAATTATTCATTTGTTTAAGGTTTATATAGGAATTTTAAAAGGGTTTTTAGAAAACGAATTTCTTATGTCGATCAGAATTTTAAACAATGAAATAACCTAGCAGTTAAGTGTTTGATTAAACATGAGCGATTAAATAAAGTTATTTAAATTAATTAAATGTTAATTAATTTAAAAGGGGGAATTAAATATAATTGGTTAAAAGGATAACCATGTTTGGTGTGTCGACCATTTAAATTAAGTGAGATTTTAAATTAGTGGAATAACTTAATTGGTTAAGCTTAGTAAGGTTTTAAAAAGAGGAAATTATTATTAGTTCTAGTAAATAAAGGAGTTAATTGTTTTTGAAAGAAATAAATGTTGAGTTGTTATAGAAATCATTAATCAAATGAGATATATTTAAGTAATCGAGTTTGAAAGAAAATTTGGTCGAGCGTGTGGGAAAGGGCTAGGGGTGAGTTTTCCTTATTTGAGCTCGAGTTTTATAATGAAGCGAATAAGAGGGTTAAACGAATATATAACTTGAATGAAAAGTTTTACTTAACATTTGAATTAAGTAAAGGGAGGTGAAGAGGTAAAAAGGGTATATATATATAAAACCTGAAATTTATAAACAAGGTTCTTAAATAAACATGAGTTTAAACGTTGTTTTTAAATTGAAATACTTAATCTTGGTATTAAGTTAAATCAGTGGATTTGAAAGGAGATTTTCCCGAAAGAAAAGGTAATTGGGAAAAAGAGAATTGATTAGAGCTTAGTAAACGAAGTTGGAAATAGGAACTGAAATAAAAATATCGGGTTTTTGAATTACAACTCGTATTTATCTGAAGATAGGAACGTTGTTGATCATGGTCTGAGAGGTAATTAAAAATACCCTAACTTGAATGACTTCGGGACTATCCAAAGATGATACTAGTTGGTAATGGCGAGAGTGTATGATGAAGTTTCCAAATTAACGGGAATGGTATGAAATGATATTTCCCTAGTAACGAAATTAAAAGGGAATTGGGCGATAAATTTTAAGAAGCCAAGTGATGCTGAGTACTAGACCAGTGAACCTATTTTTGTGTTTTCATGGATGTTTACTTGATAGTTAAATAACCGACTATCAAGTCTGACCTTTACGATTGTTGGTTGGAAAGACCAGGATCGAATATATATTCGAAAACCATTCCAACCAATAAATACGAATTTTTAGAAAGATCAGACGACGATCGAGGTGGAGCATGTGGAGACCATGGATCTTCATGAAGCGGAAGAACCACTTTCAATCTCTGATTCGCGCCGGAGATATACTGGGGTTCTGTCGTAGTTGGAATATGTGGAGTGCAAGGACTATCGCTACTGATCCATGGGGTGATTCCTATATTGGATGCAGTAGGAGAGTACCTTCGGTTCATCCTGTTCCTGGATGACTTGTATGGACGAGTGTTTGGCAGAGTATTTCCAATGGACCACGTACGTTGATTTCTTCAAACGTATCATAGTTGGTTAGCTCCCAACTAGGGTATTTTTCTAGACGTCAATTAGTGGTATCCTGAGGATCTGACGATGTGGCATTCAAAGTGTATGATGATCAGATGTGTTCTGATCTCAAGCCTCATCAACCAGGAGATGACAAAAATCGGGCAGGCATCATGGCTATGTGGGTCGCTCCAATTAGGGTGTATAATCACATATCTAGAGAAATTCCTTTTGTTTCTTATCCTATCGGTTCTGCCCATTCGGGATCAGTGGTTTGAGTCCAACCGTTGGTGATATACATTCAATACACTCAATCGAAATGAGTGGTCGGTCATGTGAGGGCCGGGTTGCAAGACGTTCTTGTTGAACCCAGTGTACTCGCCTCTAGAGATACACGAGCGGCAGGTGGTCCCATACCTTGTCAAGGTCGGAATCCAATCTCCAATAAGCGCCTGCGGTTTTGATTGTATATATATACGTGGAGTGTGAGATGCAAGCGTTCCACTAGATTGATATTTACTTATATTTAGACACTAGTATAATATCAGAAAAGATACTGATTTCAAAACCGGTTTGGGTTATCGTAAGGTAAAAACCGTCCGTGTTTATGTGTGGATCGGTCTTACGATTATCCTTTTCTTTCGAAAGGATTTTAACTTAAAAATCAAGTTGTGTGATACCTTAATACTGTGCGAGTTTATCTCAATCTGGTCCACCAGACTGACCCGGTGTTTTGTAAATGCTCGGGTTATCCCGGAGTGTACAGGTTCAGGTTATCAGGTACTGCGATGTCCAGAGACGAGCTGAAGAAGTTCAAACGACTGATATTCTGCTGTGTGATTATATATATATATGAGGACAGATTATCAAAACTGTCCAGATATGTGTTGTACTCTGATATTGTAAGTATTTTCAAAAACTCTCAATAATGATTATTTCTATATTATATTTTGTTCCGCTGCGATGTGAGACTCTGTATTGGTTCTTCTTCTTCTTCTATTCTAATATTTCTTTCTTTCTTATCTCACCCTCTAATTTCTTTCCATAAACGTTCCAGTGTTCTCGGTGTTTGGAGGATCGGCGTGAGATATGGTAATGTATTTATGTCGATTTTCGGGGCCGAGAACCGCTGGGTCGTCACAGGCCATCACTTTATTTTTCTTTTATCTATTGGGCCTCTATTGTACGCCCATCAATCTATTATTTATTTATTTATTTAAAAAAGAAAGATGGAACTAATTAATGCCTACGTGGATGCTCTGTTTGCCCAGGGATAACTGCGTTCTTTCCAGTATCGGTTTAAACAGTAAAACTAATAATTCAGCCCGTGTTATTTCTGTTATAGATTTAGTAGCTGTTTTTAGCACCACTGATTTAGTAACTAAAAATGGGATTGGAATTGTTTTTATTTTATTTACCCTTTCCATCCATTTTTAGCATGACTTGCTTTTATTTATTTATTTATGTATGGATAACATTAGGGTGTTAATGAATACCCGAAAAATCCGATATCCGTCCAAATCCGTATTCGAAATATCTATTATCCGGCATTATCCGAAAAGCGGATACGGATATTCGATATCCGAAAATCTTTCCGGATACGGATATGGTTAAAGTGGTATTCGTATCCGAAAAATATCCGTCCGACTAATTGATGTAATATATATAACTCAAAACAGAAAAACAGAGTTAATAATTATTTTGTAACTATTAGATGTTACTGTGATATAAATTTTTATCTATAAAAATGTAAGTTTTAATGTTTATTTTTGGATATGCTTATGGATATTAGTATAAAACAATGTTTCATCACCACATTCTTTATTTTCTGGTTTTCTATAAATATTAGTACAAAAATTATTTTATGTTGATCAAAACTTTTTTATTTATACTCTTAAATTTATTAATTACTGGCGCAGCGGATAAATATCTTATATCCGTCCGTATCCGAAAATTAAGCGGATGCGGATATCCGATATCAGAAAATTAAGCGGATACGGATATCCGATATCCGAAAATAATTTCGAATACAGATAAGGATATGGCACTATCTGTATCCGAAAGCATCCGTTGACAACCCTAGACAACATCTGCTAATTTGAATAAATAGGTCTGGTTTTGCAAATAAATAAATAATTATGCTTCCAACTTCATGTTCATTTCATATGTAATTACACTTGATATCAAATTGTCATCTTGGGCAAGATAACAACATGTGTATCCTGCCCATACCGATATGCCTATGTTTCCATTTTTTTTATTTTACAACTGCAATTTTTTTGACGATTTGCTCAATTTCTGATATATAGTGAAGGGTAGAAGACATATACCGCCAAGCTAATCATATATTAATCATATATTGATTTCAACATATTATCACTATCCAAATTTATCCCGTAAGTTATATCGATTTTCCTTAACTTCTTTCCTGTTATTGAAATACTCATATATCTATTAACCATTGTAAGAACTCAGACAAACTTGTGTGCCAATTTGGTATAAGGATATTGATTGTACAGGTCATCATGGTTTTCAAAAGGAGATTCAAATCGTTAATCGTAGAATTCAAACTACAAATTGAAATGAGATTTAAATCGTAAGTCATGGATTCAATAAACTTGCACTCAAAGTTTCCATGCACTTGGAATTTAATTTTAATGTTTAAACTTCTACATCTACACCTCAAACATCATTTTCTCTATTGTTCCAATTTTGAATCATTTGGAAATGATTAAAATTGGATACCCAAATAAGTATATCAGATATATTAATTTGGATTGAATGATTTTTCTAAATTTTGGCACTAGCTTGGTTTGAATCAACATATAAATCAAATTGTAAACCGAGAGATTCAGTTTGAAATGGGATCCAAATCATAAGATTTTAACAATTTTGAGGACATTATAGGTCATCAATCCATGTCGTCGTATTTTTCCTTCATGCTAAGGTTAATATATTACGACCACTCGCTTCTTTTAAATTTACTAATTCATTCTTCGTTTGCTTATTTATTCTATGCTCCAAAGGATTTCAGATTTGTTGCTTATTATATGTGATAATAATATCACATTGTCTTTCAAAATCCTTTTATTTTTGGCCACTGTTGGTGGAAGTGATTGTCAATTATTATTCAGTTGCCTGATTTGGCTATGGGTCATGTGGAAATTATTTTTTATTAACAATTATGGTTTGGTTAATGTCATACGGAAACGAAATCGGTTTTCACTACTAAAATACTTTAGTCTAGCAGTTTATGTCGTATCTTATTCTTAGCAAAAATGCTACTATACAAAAAAATGTTTTTGTCAAAAGGTACACCAGAGACAAAAAAATAGGAGGTCCGCCCCTTGAATTACACAAATACCCCACTAAATTCAATGCTTATCACCCTTAAATTCCGGAATTACCCCTATTTCTTAGTTTTTGACAAATAAAATAAAATATAACATAACTTTCTCATAACATATTACTTCATGGTCTGATGTGGACACCTCATGCCGCTCCATTTCAAAATACTATGCATTAAATCACTTTCTTTATCTTTCTTATTTTATTTTACTTTAATTTTTTTTTCAACTGTCGGTTTCAAAAAGCATGATCGTATGAGAAACCACACCCTTCCCCACTTATTCTTTCCCCTCCTCTGTTGTCATTCCCTCTTCCCTTGCCATCTATCGTCCACTGACATATTTAATCCATGATGTAACAAACTTCGATGAGGAGGGAGGTTATTTCCTCAGTTTCAGATTCTAACGGCCCATCACTTTTCTGTTTTCCTTTTGATACCATATTCATTTTCTTGGGTTATTCCTCTATCAAATTTGGCTTCTATCATCTACGTCCATGTCTTCCTCATACTACCTTTCCTCTAACCTATATGATAACATCTCTCTCTAATAGACGCTGATTGCCGACTTTCCCTGCTGGATTTCTGTTGCAAGAAATCGGTTTATCAGAGGGTTTAATGCAAACTTGCTAGCACTTCTTCTGATGTAAGCACCTTTTACTACTTATTTTTGGTGCAATATTTATATTAGTTAGGTTCCTCTTACCTTCATATTTTTCTTTGTTAGGCTTACCTATTGGAGATTATGTCATGGGATTGTCGATTGGGGTTGAAAACAAGGTATATTATGAAACAAAATAATTTTACAATTGTTCATGACAAGGAAATTGAGTAATAATACGTTGTTTATATCTCGGTTTAGATCAGAAATGTGGATATGCTGTAATAATTGTGATCGGTTTAGATCAGAAATGTGGATATGCTGTAATAGTTGTGATTAGCCATATGAAAGACCATTTAATTTTAGGAAACCTTCTGATTTTTTGAAGTTTGTTGCATACCCATATTTATTATGATTGTAAACAATATTCATCAAAACATTTAAAGGCATTTTACATAGAAAATTTTGATTCAGAGAATATGTAACGACCCAGAAAATCTGAACCAATTTAAATTTTTTAAATTGGCTAAAATAATGGATTTTAAATATTTAAAATAAATATTTTAAATAATAGCAATGAAATGTGAGTTTGAATCGACGTTTGAAAACGAATATAATTAATTCTAATTGTAAACAAGGCCTGAAATGGCGCTGCAGTTTCAAAAAATTGAATTCAAACTTTGTCGGACTATACCGGGTGCAAAACAAAATGGATTTGAGTGAAACCAAAAATATTTAAATCTGTTAGTGAATACCTTTATAACGAATCTGAAAATCGAAGTTTCATAGCGAGATGCAAAAGTTATGGCCAAATGAATTTTCAGAAAGGTCGCTATGAAATTTATATAGCCCGTGAAATTGGCCATTTTGCAAACGACCTCGGAATTCGACGAAACCACTTTTGTTGGATCCGGGATGTGAAGTTATTGCTAGGTTTCAAATTTCATAATTTTTGAAGCTAGTATGTGAGCGTGGCAAAGGAAAATGTGTTTTGGTCAATTACAGTTAAATTGGATCGACCAGAAATGGGCCATTTTTCAAACGGTCTCAGAATTCGACGAGACTAGTTTTGTTGGGACCGTATCGTCAAAACATAGCTAGTTTTTTTTTTGGAATTTTTCGAATCAGTTTGTGGCCCTGACAAATTGAAATGTACGTTCAAATTTAATATTGAATGTTTTATATTTTAATTTGAAGAAAAATTGACTGAAACATTCGAATGGGCCTTCGAAACATATCCCATTGTGTTCGGAATGGGGGTAAAACGCTAGGGACGACAGTCATTGGGTTTAAAAAGGAGTTCATTTGTGAAAACCCAAATTTTTTGAAATATATATACACCGGCCAATCATATTTTTTATAAAAAAAAAGAAAAAAACTTTTTCTCTCTCCCTCGACAGACGGCGATAAACAGCTCGAAACTTCTCAACCAAATCGCCGCCGCCTCGACCAACGCCAGCCTCCGCCACCACCAAGGATCGGAAGCCCATCCTCCCCTCTTCAAATCCGACCAACCCCCGACCTTCCTCTCCTCATCATCATCGAGTTCTGCGCCTGAGAAGTCCACCGCCGTCGAGCCTGAAATCGCCACCACTGCAGATCCGAGCTGGCCGTGACCTATGTAACGACCCGCATTCTACGTATCATAGGATCGTAGAATATTTATTTCTTTCACTCACGAAGTCGTATGGTCATGTAACTTTGGGAGACGACTATTGGGTCATTTCCCTTGTTCATGATTTTTGTCGATTTTTAAATGACCATTTTGTCCCTAGTTGGTACTGTTTTGGCCATAACTTTTGACTGGAAGGGAATTTTGACCTGAAACTACTTCCATTGGCTCCGGATGATGGTTTACAATTCCGTAGAGTGGTCACATTAGCCAAACGGACTCATCGTTTGGGAGATATGGCTGAAACAAGTTTCAGATGGTGAAAACAGCTTAATTGGGCTTAACCGGGTAATTAGCAGCTAGGCCCAAAGGGGATTTCGGGATTGGAGATGTATAGGGGCTGATTAGGGTTAGAAAACATTTCTTTCAGCCGCCACTTTCATTCTTGGAACCCTAGCAATGGCCTCCAACACCCAAATCACCTTCTAATCACTTTCTAATCAAGTTTTGGCTTAATCTACATCAAATTAAGGAGAGAAAACACGAAAGCAAAGTTGGAGCTGCTGTTAGACATCAGTATTCACCCAAATCAGCAAGGTTTCAGTTCTGAGAATTTCATTTGTGGCCAAGGTGAGTGATTAGCATTGTTTTGACACTAATTACAGTTAATTAAGGGTAATTAGTGAAGACTAGCGAATTTATACACTAATAAATTCTGGAAAAATATCTATAAATTCAAAAATAATATTTTATGTCTCTGTTAGAAATTTGGTTTAATTTGGTTAAGTTTTGTTAACCCTATGATTAGTTTTGCTTAAACATGCTTAAGGGAAAATATGGAGTTTTGGGTATATTTGGTCCATTTTGACACGTAAATTCATTGTTTTGGTGTTTGTGGTTAGTTTGCTATGTTGCTATGACTGTTTGGAATGATTTGTGGTTGATTAGAATAGTTAGATTGGTCGAAAACGTCGTCGAATGGCGTAAACAAGTTGCTGGAAAAAGTTGCAGAAAGTTGTGCAGGGTTTCAGATCGGATCGGGTATGGGCTCGGATCGGATAGGAGACCTGGGCAAGGAACCCGACCCGAACTAGAGTCTGGCACAAAAGAGGCTTGGCAAAAAGGAAGGCCATGTTGGTTAAGTTGGGGATCAGATCGACTTAAGGACGAAGGGCTCGGATCGGAACTTGACACTTGAGAGAACTGGCAAAAAGGAAGGCCACGCTAATTGAACTGGGATCGGATCAGATAAAGGAGGAGAGATCGGATCGGAGCATGTGAAGAACAAGGGAGCTGATCGGAGCGGAAGCACGAACTTGATGGGAGATGGCAACCCGACCCGACCCGAAGTGGGACACCCGACCCGAACCGATGCAACGCTGTGGACCCGAACCGAACCGCTACAGGGGAAGACTACGAACAGAGCCAATTCAAAGTAGAGGTCCCGACCCGAACCGATGGCTAGGAGGGGAACCCGACCCGACCCAGTATTGACCAATAACCCGAGATGCAAAGGTAGTCCAATATGGGAAGTTAGAGCTCAGGATCCGGTTGGGAACCGATGAGTTCACTTCATGATTGGGCTTTGCTGCGGGACGTGTGCCAAGGGGCTATCGATGTTTATGACTTTGGATCACTATGTATGGGAGGTACGTGAACGGATTCAGGGCCACAGTGGCCTAGGTACGACTAAAGGGCTATAGACCAATGAAGTGGGGTCATTTGTAAAGGTTTGGTCATGACTCCATGTGGTAAGCTTAGTAGTAGCAGTAGTTGTACAGGTTGAATTCCGTCACTACTTCGATGGGTCTAGTGATTGACAGTGGTGGACATCGTATGCTTTACGCACTGAGTGAGAGATGTGAGGATGGTTGTTATGGTTGATTGTTGCCATCATTATGACATGCACACCCCACCCCCGTATTCTCCACACTATTTATTATGGTACCTTAGAGTATTGTACGGTACGTGGTAATACTCTTTGGTTGCAGGTCCAGGTTCAGGTATGGTTTAGTATACCTGTTATTGTTCTGTTTAGATGCTTATCGCTCATACCAGGCTTTATGTCTGACCCAGAGGTTTTTGTCTCCTCTTATTACTCTGGGTGCTCACACGAGCAGACTAGAGACAGGTTAGCTGGTGATGCACGGGTAGATGATCCGGAGACGAGCAGGAGGCTTCCACGCACGATATATATAGTATTCTCCCTGTGTTGTTGAAGATCACTGCTTGGGCATTAGTAGTGCATCTTCTACTTCAGTTTTCTTTTGTTTTAGAGACAGTAAATCTGGAAAGTTGTATTTCGATTTCCGCTGCTCTGATGATTGATGTTGATGTTGGTTTTAGTTACCAGCTTATGCACTATCTTACCTGTTTTATGTCAAGTATGTTATTATTATATTTTATTCCATGCGCTGTGAGACATTCTACAGGTTTCTTGTTAGTTAATTCCCTTCTTTCCTTTCTTCTGACGACCGTTCCGTGCTAGTCGGGCATGTGTACAGCGCATTTTCAAAGGAAATGCAGGCTGGTGCGGGGCGGGCCGTCACACTTGGTATCAGAGCTCTTGGTTGCGTAGTTAACCTAGGGAAGTTATCCGGGAGAGATAATATACGTATACGAGAGAGCATATTTGTGATTACCTTGGTTTTTAAAAGCTATATATGTATATACTATTAGTAGTATAAGGATGAAGTCATACTGCACTAGCACCACTATGGGGTCGTTAATCGTTTCCTCTTACAGATTGATGATGATCCGATATACTAGAGGTGCTGGTAGGGGAGCCAATAATGGGAATGTCGCTGACATGAGGACGATGTTTACTGACCTCATGAGAGAGAAGCTTAGGGATGTGCAGAGGGCAGCTCCCAATGGTTGAAATGGTGGTTGTCCAATAGTGCAGGCGCCGAGGGTCGACTTCGCCAAGCTAAATAAGGATTATACTAGCCTTGGTGGGAAGCTGTTCCACGGAACGGAGTCGGCCACGGATGTTCAAGATTGGTTGGATAGTTGCGAACGTATCTTCGAGGATTTGGGTATCGAGGATGCGATGAAGAGAAAGCTAGAGGCCCGTCAACTGCAAGGGCGAGCAATGAATTAGTGGAATGCTATAAAGCCAGCTACTCCTGAAGATCAGATTACTTGGGAGAAGTTTAAGGTTCTCTTTAGCGAGAAGTTCATTGCAGCTGCTCAGAAGTCAGTGCTGTTTAAGAAATTCTTGGAGCTCAAGCAGAATGGCAGAGCTGTCTCGGAGTATATTGCTGAATTCGATACTTTGTCAAAGTATGGGTTATCTCTTATTGATACTGCCGAGAAGAAGAATGAGAAATTCATAACTGGTTTGGATCAGTACTTGGGGGAAAGGCTTATTAATCACATTGATGAGACGTTTGAATCCATTGTGGGGAAAGCATTGAGATCAGAAAGTCTCTACCCTAAGCCGAAGATTGAGGTTGCATCTGCAAAGGAGCCAAAACCACAAGTAAGTGGTGGAGGCAAGGGTGGTTCCCAGAATAAGAGAAAGCAGAATCAGACTAAGGATGGTCAGAAGAAAAAGAATAAGCAAGATGTTGAGTGCTTCAGCTGTGGTAAGAAGGGCCATTATGCTATTAATTGTCGGGCCAAGCCAGCGGATAGGAAGTGCTTCAACTGTGGCCAAATGGGGCATCACAAGGACAAGTGTCCGCAACCCCCCAAAGAAAAGCAAATGGTGAAAGCCTATGCCCTTAATGCTATTCCTTCTTCGTCGAATGCCCCAACTGCGGCGGAGAAGGGAAAGAATGTCGTCATTCAAGGTATGCTTTCTGTTTATGATGTTCCTGTTAGAGTTTTGTTTGATACCGGAGCTTCCAGTTCTTTCATATCTAGTGACCTGGTAGGTAGGTTGGGATTGGAGCCCGAGATGGTCGATAGACCTTTAGTAGTGACGAACCCGATTGGTGGTTCGACTAGCTTTAGCATGATTTGTCGTAATGTGGTCTTATCGAGTCATGGATGCATGTTTGTTTGTGATTGCTTTGTTTTGGGCTTTACTGGGTTTGGCATTATTTTGGGAGTAGATTGGCTCCAAAGATACGGGGTGGTGGTAGACTGTGAGGGCTTTTTGGTGACAGCTAGAGCGGATGATGGGCGGAGGATAGTGTTTGGTGGTCTACCCAGTGAGGGGGTATTGGCTAGTTTTCTAAACTCCCTCGATATTCCGCATAGTTAGTTGTCAGGTTTGCCCGTGGTTGGCCAGTATCCAGACGTTTTCGAAGAAGTGACCGGGCTTCCACCACATCGAGAGATTGAGTTCCGTATTGATTTGGTGAAAGATGCCAGACCTATAGTGATGCCACTTCGTTGTATGGCACCAAGGGAGCAGCGAGAACTCGAGGTGCAAGTCAGCGATCTTTTGAAGAAGGGATTTATCAGAAGGAGTGTTTCTGAATGGGGAGCACCAGTTGTTTTTGCTACCAAGGCAGATGGTTCCCTTCGTTTGTGTGTAGACTACCGCGAGTTGAATAAAGTGACGAGGAAGAACAAGTATCCTCTACCGCGGATAGATGATTTGTTCGATCAGTTGGGTGGCGCGAGAGTATTTTCTCAGTTGGATCTCGCGATAGGTTTTCATCAGCTTAGAGTGGAAGCTGAGAGTATAGCTAAAACGGCATTTCGGACGCCGTCTGGATTTTATGAGTGGTTGGTCATGCCATTCGGGCTGACCAATGCCCCAGCATATTTTGTGGATCTTATGAATAGGGTATTCAGAGATCAGTTGAATAAGTTTGTCCTTGTGTTCGCTGATGATATTTTGGTCTACTCAAGGACAGAGGAAGAACACAAGGAACATTTAAGAATAGTGATGGAGGTGTTGAGAAAACACCAATTGAAAGCAAAGTTTTCTAAGTGTCACTTCTGGAGGAGGGAAGTGAGATTCTTGGGTCATGTTGTTTCCGAGAATGGTATTTCCATGGACCTTGCGAAGGTGGCTACGGTACAGGATTGGCCTACGCCCAAGAATGCAATAGATGTAAGAAGTTTCTTGGGGTTAGCTGGATATTATCGTAAGTTTATCCAAGGTTTCTCCAAGATAGCAGCACCATTGACCCAGTTGACCAAAAAGAATCAAGCTTTTGTCTGGGATGAAAGGTGCGAGAATGCATTCAAGAGTCTAAAGGACAAGTTCACATGCGCACCAGTGTTAGTCATTCCTAAGGGGAATGAAGAGATGACGGTATACACGGATGCCTGTGGTACCGGACTGGGTGCTGTGTTGATGCAAGGCGGTAGGGTTGTAGCTTATGCAAGTCGGCAATTGAAACCGCACGAGAGAAGATACCCTACCCATGATTTGGAATTGGCAGCGATCGTGTTCGCATTAAAGATGTGGAGACACTATCTCTTGGGAGAAAGATTTGAGCTGTTTACAGATCATAAGTCGTTAAGATATCTCTTCTCCCAGAAGGATCTAAATCTCCGGCAACAAAGGTGGTTAGAATTCTTGGCTTCCTATGATTTCGACATCGCATATACACCGGGAAAGGGCAATGCGGTAGCTGATGCATTGAGTAGAAGGCATGCCAGTTTAGGGGCTATGTTTCTTGAATGGAAGCAACTGGAGTACATCGCTGGGTATGATTTCAGACCAAAGTGCGAATTGGATCCAGAAATGTTAGCAAGTTTGACGATCATAACCTATTGGAAATCATCTCCAAGTTAGAATGGGTATCGATGAGGAGATGGACAAGTATGGGCTTGATCGAGATGGATGGCTTAGAAAGAATGGAAAGCTTGTTGTACCCAATGTCAATGGATTGAGAGATGAAGTGCTTAGAGAATGTCATCAATCAAAACTGACTATACACCCCGGTGGTAACAAGATGTATCGAGATATGAAGCAGACCTACTACTGGGAGGGGATGAAAAGAGACATTGGGAGGTTTAATCCAAATGCATGAATTGCCAGCTAGTTAAAGCCGAGCAAAAGAAGCCTAGTGGGTTGTTGCAACCATTAGAAATTCCCGAATGGAAATGGGAGCAAGTCTCGACGGATTTCATCGATGGTTTACCAAGGACTAGATCGGGACATGATAGCATTTGGGTAATCGTGGATCGATTGACTAAGAGTGCAAGATTCATACCAGTCAAATCGACCAGAACGACAGCTAAATTAGCAGAATTGTATATGAAGTGGGTAGTGAGATTTCATGGAGTACCTAAAAGCATTGTGAGTGACCGAGACCC
Source organism: Allium sativum (assembly GCA_030737875.1). Lineage (NCBI taxonomy): Eukaryota > Viridiplantae > Streptophyta > Magnoliopsida > Asparagales > Amaryllidaceae > Allium > Allium sativum. The sequence goes on along the minus strand of CM060918.1, from coordinate 610,242,478 downwards.
GTTGTTCACTAGTGGGTTTTGGAAGAGCTTACAAGAGGCTCTAGGGTCAGAGTTACATCTCGGTACCGCATATCATCCTCAGACCGACGGTCAGACGGAGAGGGTGAATCGCATATTCGAAGACCTCCTGAGGGCTTGTGTACTGGATTTTGGTGGATCATGGGATGATCATTTGCACCAAGTAGAGTTTGCATATAATAATAGCTACCAATCCAGTATCGGGATGGCTCCGTTTGAAGCTTTGTACGGAAGACCGTGCAACTCACCATCATGTTGGATAGAGACTGGCGAGAAGTTTATGCTTGGACCAGATGTGGTGAGGGAAACTTCAGATAAGATTAAGACCATTCAACAACGAATGAAGGCTGCCCAAGATAGGCAGAAGAGTTATGCTGATAAGAGGAGAAGAGACTTAAAATTCTCCGTTGGTGACTTGGTGTTTGTCAAGATTTCTCCGTTGAGGAGCGTAATACGATTTGGTAGGAGAGGCAAGTTGGCACCAAGATTTGTCGGCCCATTCCCTGTTCTTGAACTAGTCAGGAATTTGGCATATAGAATTGACTTACCAGAGAAGATGGCTGGAGTTCACAACGTATTTCATGTTTCCCAACCAAGGAAGTTCGTTCACGACCCAGATATGACTATTTCACCTGATCAGTTAGAGGACTTCGAAGTAGAACCCGAGGCGGTTGGGAACCGCAAGCCGGCCCATATTGTCAAGCACGACATGAAGCAACTTCGAAGGAAGGCGGTGAAGCTAGTCAAGGTTCAGTGGGGCGAGGACGAGAATGACTGTACTTGGGAGACAGAGGAGAACATTAGGAAGACATATCCAGAACTCTTTGCCTGGTAAGATTTTGACATCGATTTAGTGTTCCGCATGCTAGGGTAGGCTTGTTTGCTTGTTTTGCATGTTTGATTGTTGTATGTGGCTGTTAGGCATGCAGGATCTTTTGTATGTCTTGGGTTAAGGAATTTCGGGGACGAAATTTCTTAATGGGGGGAGAGTGTAACGACCCGCATTCTACGTATCATAGGATCGTAGAATATTTATTTCTTTCACTCACGAAGTCGTATGGTCATGTAACTTTGGGAGACGACTATTGGGGTCATTTCCCATGTTCATGATTTTTGACGATTTTTAAATGACCATTTTGTCCCTAGTTGGTACTGTTTTGGCTATAACTTTTGACTGGAAGGGAATTTTGACCTGAAACCACTTCCATTGGCTTCGGATGATGGTTTACAATTCCGTAGAGTGGTCACATTAGCCAAACGGACTCACCGTTTGGGGGAAATGGCTGAAAGAAGTTTCAAATGGTGAAAAACAGCTTAATTGGGCTTAACCGGGTAATTAGCAGTTAGGCCCAAAGGGGATTTCGGGATTGGAAATGTATAGGGGCTGATTAGGGTTAGAAAACATTTCTTTCAGCCGCCACTTTCATTCTTGGAACCCTAGCAATGGCCTCCAACACCCAAATCACCTTCTAATCAAGTTTTGGCTTAATCTACATCAAATTAGGGAGAGAAAACACGAAAGTAAGGTTGGAGCTGCTGTTAGACTTCAGTATTCACCCAAATCAGCGAGGTTTCAGTTCTGAGAATTTTATTTGTGGCCAAGGTGAGTAATTAGCATTGTTTTGACACTAATTACAGTTAATTAAGGGTAATTAGTGAAGACTAGCGAATTTATACACTAATAAATTCTGGAAAAATATCTATAAATTCGAAAATAATATTTTATGTCTCTGTTAGAAATTTGGTTTAATTTGGTTAATTTTTGTTAACCCTATGATTAGTTTTGCTTAAACATGCTTAAGGGAAAATATGGGGTTTTGGGTATTTTTGGTCCATTTTGACACGTAAATTCATTGTTTTGGTGTTTGTGGTTAGTTTGCTATGTTTCTATGACTGTTTGGAATGATTTGTGGTTGATTAGAATAGTTAGATTGGTCGAAAACGTCGTCGAATGGCGTAAACAAGTTGCTGGAAAAAGTTGCAGAAAGTTGTGCAGGGTTTCAGATCGGATCGGGTATGGGCTCGGATCGGATAGGAGACCTGGGCAAGGAACCCGACCCGAACTGGAGTCTGGCACAAAAGAGGCTTGGCAAAAAAGAAGGCCATGTTGGTTAAGCTGGGGATCGGATCGACTTAAGGACGAAGGGCTCGGATCGGAACTTGACACTTGAGAGAACTGGCAAAAAGGAAGGTCACGCTAATTGAACTGGGATCGGATCGGATAAAGGAGGAGAGATCGGATCGGAGCATGTGAAGAACAAGGGAGCTGATCGGAGCGGAAGCAAGAACTGGATGGGAGATGGCAACCCGACCCGACCCGAAGTGGGACACAAGACCCGAACCGATGCAACGCTGTGGACCCGAACCGAACCGCTACAGGGGAAGACTACGAACAGAGCCAATTCAAAGTAGAGGTCCCGACCCGAACCGATGGCTAGGAGTGGAACCCGACCCGACCCAGTATTGACCAATAACCCGAGATGCAAAGGTAGTCCAATATGGGAAGTTAGAGCTCAGGATCCGGTTGGGAACCGATGAGTTCACTTCATGATTGGGCTTTGTTGCGGGACGTGTGCCAAGGGGCTATCGATGTTTATGACTTTGGATCACTATGTATGGGAGGTACGTGAACGGATTCAGGGCCACAGTGGCCTAGGTACGACTAAAGGGCTATAGACCAATGAAGTGGGGTCATTTGTAAAGGTTTGGTCATGACTCCATGTGGTAAGCTTGGTAGTAGCAGTAGTTGTACAGGTTGAATTCCGTCACTACTTCGATGGGTCTAGTGATCGACAGTGGTGGACATCGTATGCTTTACGCACTGAGTGAGAGATGTGAGGATGGTTGTTATGGTTGATTGTTGCCATCATTATGACATGCACACCCACCCCCGTATTCTCCACACTATTTATTATGGCACCTTAGAGTATTGTACGGTACGTGGTACTAACTCTTTGGTTGCAAGTCCAGGTTCAGGTATGGTTTAGTATACTTGTTATTGTTCTGTTTAGATGCTTATCGCTCATACCAGGCTTTATGTCTGACCCAGAGTTTTATGTCTCCTCTTATTACTCTGGGTGCTCACACGAGCAGACTAGAGACAGGTTAGCTGGTGATGCACGGGTAGATGATCCGGAGACGAGCAGGAGGCTTCCACGTATGACATATATAGTATTCTCTCTGTGTTGTTGAAGATCACTGCTTGGGCATTAGTTGTAATGACCCGCATTGGCAGGGGTATTATGAGTAATTTATTTAATTATATCAATGGTGGTTTAGAGAATTTAATGGTCGTGGAATTAAATAATGATAAATATTTAATTAAAATAATAAATGAAATAATATATTAAATTCTGAAATAATCAAAATTGGCTGAAATGGCGATATGATGTGAAGCGGATCATCTGCGATATTTAATTTAGCTTGGAATTCGAATTTGAATAACGAATATATTCAATCGTCGACAATTGAACGTATAGTTTATAATATAATTATAAACGAGCTCGAAATGGCGCTGCAGTTCGCTATTTGGCGATCTGAACTTCAACTGAATGTACATGATTCGTTTTAAATCGGATTTCTGTGAAACAAGAAACGTGTGGAGCTGATGGGGTATATCTTTCTAGTGGAAGAGAAAAATCGGGATTTCGTCGTGTAGATTTTGAGATACGTCCAAATCAAATTTTAGAAAAGTCGCTGTAGAATTCCTTTATAATTTATAAAGGAATTATTTATATATTTTAAAAGAAATTTCAATATAAATCGAATATCGGGTTGACCCAGAAGTGAATATCGAGTTAGAAATCCATATAGGAATATTCTGAAGCTGTACGATATCCCACTGTGAATATATACGATAATATTTATTTTTAAATATTAAATTTAATTATATTTCAATATATTTATATATTTAAATGGGTCATCCAGAGCTTTAAAAATACGCTATGTGAGCATACGAAGTCGGAATTCGACGAAAATAGTTTTGTTGGATCCGTAATGTCAAATAGTTGCTAGATGTCATGTTTCATGATTTTTAGAGTCACTGTGTGATCGTACAGATTTTTAGAGTGGAAAACAGTCAGTATTTTGACAGTTAAAAATACACTGTGTGAGCATACGAAGTCGGAATTCGACGAAACCAGTTTCGTTGGGACCGTAATGTCAAACTCTAGTGGCATGTCAATTTTCGTGATTTTAGAAGATCGTATGTAGTCGTAGGGATTTTTAAGGACAAGAGACAAGCATATAATCGATAAAATAAAATAGAAAATCAAATTAAAAATATCTCCCCCATTTTTCTCTAATCACAAATAGGCCACGCGACCTCTCTCCTCAGCCACAAACTTCACCAACCACAAATAGTCTATATAAGCAGTATAAACCGAATACACAGAAAAGTTCTTCAAAAGAAAAATCAAAATGAAAATTCGATTAAAATGCTATAAATCAAGTGAGGAGTATGGTTGGAATCATGAGGGGCTGAGATTCATCCTGGTACCCCTATTGGGTTGTGCGACGCAGGATTTGGCCGTCCAGTTTCCAAGCAGCAACGTTAGGGAAAGAGTTTTCGGGAGATTGAGGCTTGGATTGGTGAAATCGAGTTCATAGCTGGATCGAGGAGGTGGAGTAGAAGTTGTCGGCCAAGTATTGTGATTGGGGTCGCCGTTTCCCTGTAGACGACGCAAGTGTTGAAGTACAGAGGGTGCTGCGAGTTTGGATCTGAGGGTAGGGATGGATGCAGAATTTGATGGTGAAGTGGATGGTGGTATTGGTGCCGGAGTTCGATGACCGAGGTGAATGGGAGGTGGAGGTCAAACGGCGGTCAACGGAGGGGGGTTTATTTCTCCTGGAGCTTGAAAGTTTGATTTGGGAAGAAGGTGTAGTCGGGTTGGTTTTCACGTAGGCGGGTGGGGTTTTAATGAAGAAGATGGGCCTTGGATCAAAGGTTAAGGCCCGATTCTTTATAAATTAAAGTTTGTTTTAAAATTTAAATAATGAATTAACTTGTATCTTTAATATCTTGGTCATACGGAGTCAGATTGACGAACCGTAAGTTGCATTGGGACCGTATGGACGGACACTACACAATGAGACTAACCGCGAGTTGATTGGAGCACGTTACAATTTATGGCGAAATAAATTTTCCGACTGAGTCGAATGACGCAAACTGTTATTCAACGGTTAACGCGCAACAGTGAGTAAATCTCACTAACTCTGAACAGTTTATAATTTCAAGTTGTATTGTTAGAACTGTTAGAAATTGTCTGATTTACTGTATGTTGACTGTTTGATTGAACTGCTAGTCAGTTAGTTGAATTTCTTTATTGTTTCTGTTTAACAGAATATATCATATGGAACTGAAAAGTGATGTTATCTATATTGTTTAACATCTGTGATGCAGGGAAACAGGTTGGAGGAATCCAACTGGATTCCTCAACATTTATTTTACTGTTTTTCATATATTGTGATATGTGATGTGTTATATAATCTGTTATGGATTATGGGTGTTGGAATGATGTTGATCATTGTTATTCGATATTTTAAATATCATAAAAGACCCTGAGATGTAAAAAGAATTATTTCAATGTATATTGAAATAAAGGGAGTTTATAAAATCAACAAATTTTATAAAAGGAAATATTTCGAAAGAAAATAAAAATGGAAAAATGTTTTTAAAACGAATAGAGTTTTATAAAAGGGAAATCATTTGTAAAGTGAAGAACTGTTACTAAAAGTAATCTTTATAAATGAATAGTTTATTCGAATAAAGTAAAAGAAGTTAATCGATGTTAGTTAATCGATTAGTGTAAAGTAAAAAAAGAGCTAATCGATGTTAGTTTAAACGATTAGAGGATAAAGTAAAAGAAGTTAATCGATGTTAGTTAATCGATTAGAGATAAAGTAAAAGGAGCTAATCGATGTTAGAGAAATCGATTAGAGTTAAAGCAAGGGAGTTAATCGATGTTAGAGAAATCGATTAGAGTAAAAGTTAAAAGGAGTTAATCGATGTTAGAGAAATCAATTAGAGTTATAGAATAAAGGGGCTAATCGGTGTTAGTTTAATCGATTAGAGAATAGAAAGTAAAGTGAGTTAATCGAGTATAGTTTATTCGAATAGAAGCAAATGAGTTAATCGAATATAGTTTATTCGAAGAAAGAAAAAGGGGTTATCGAATATAGTTTATTCGAAAGGAGTTAAGTGACATGAGTAAATAAATAGCGTTAGTCAAATAGAGTTAATCAAATAGTGTTAATTCAAAAGAGTAAATCGATGTTAGTTAATCGAATAGAGTTAAGTGAAAAGAGTCAGTCGAATATAGCTATTCGAAGGAGGGCTAAGTAAGGAAGTTAGTAAAGGAATATAAAGTGAACTTTGCCTATTTCAAAGTTAGAAATGTTGTTCAGTTAAGGTCTAAGAGGTAGTTCTACCCCAACTTGATTGGATTCGTTTTTAACTAAGGAATAGTTAAGGTTCGGCAGTAAAGGAAATGGTTTGAGTTGGCATAGCGATGTTTGTTTAAACATCTGTCTAAGTCCAATGAAGAAGCTTTGGAAATGTTTTCCAAATAAGAAACCAGAAATGTTTTCTAATAAAGAAAACAAGAAATGGAAATGTTTTCCATCGTTAATAACGTATATTTTCCAAATTTAGAAAATAAGAAATATTGAATATAGGGAAACAGGAGATAAGTAAATTTATGAACTAAGGAGATGAATGTTGAATGATGTTTGATCGATATAATTTCCATTTGGGAATAATATCATTGTTTGCTCACCTGTTTTTATTCGATAGTTAAATCACAGACTATCGAAGTTTTGACCATTTTAACGTTGTTAATATGGAGAGACCGGTTGGATTATTATCCAAAGAACCACTCTGTATTGGCATAAGCGTTGCGAATCATATATGCCAAAGGAAATTGAAGACGGAGTTATGCAAGGGCTACCCTGTTTGCAGAATAGTGCCTTCGGTTCATCCTGTTCCTGGATGACTTGTATGGACGAATGTCTGACAGAGTATTTCCAGACGATCACGTATATTGATTTCTTCAACCGTACCAAGAGTGGAAGCGGAGAAGGAAACTTCTATAGCTAACACATAATGTATTGTTGAGGACGTTAATCGGTGATTGGATGGATTTGACGATGTGGCATTCAAAGTTGAATCTGGTATGATGATAAAGCGTAGCTTCTAGCCTCATCATCCGGTAAATGACAGAAATCGGGCAGGCAACATGGCTAAGTCGGTCGCACCGAAGTAGGGTGTATAATCACCTGATCTAGAGTTTCATTTACTTCTAAAAATCTATTGTTGATGCTGTCCCATTCGGGAAACGGTTGCTGATCCCAACCGTTGGTGATATACATTCGATACGCTCAAGCGAAATGAGTGGTCGGTCATGTGTAGCCGGGTTGCAAGATGTTCTTGTTGAACCCAGTGTATTCCTCTCTAGAGGTACACTAGCGAAAGGTGGTTCCATACCTTGTCATAGTTGGAAATCCATTACCCAATACGTGCTTGCGGTTTTGAGTTGTATACTATATATGTAGAACGTGAGATGAAAGCGTTTCTGCTAGATGATTATATATATACTATGGTTGATAGACATTATTATAATATCAAAAGATTTTGATATAAAGATAATTTGGATACTCATAAGGGAAAAACCCGTTCCGTTATGCGGCGTGGTCTTATGAGATATCGTTTACTTTCGAACCGTTTTTAAACTGTTTTACTCACACCAGTCCCATGACTGACCCGGAGTTTACTTTGTTGTTTTCCCTAAACTCTTGGGTGCCTAAATTTGTACGGGCAGTCAAGTAGTCGGGATTTTACAGATACACTTGAAGAGCTGGAGCAGGAGGCTTCAGGATCATATTTTTATAGTTATCTCCGCTGTGTTGTAAGTGTTGTACTCTGATGATGATATGTATATTCAAGTACTGATTTGTATTTCAAAGTTATGTTATGAAATATATTTATTCGTTCCGCTGTGAGATTCGTGTTACTCTGATATTGTGTTCGTCTTCTTCTATTCTAATTTTCTATCTTATCTTTCCTCACCCTCTAATTTCTTTCACTAATTACCAGGATTTTTCGATGTTTTGGTTATCGACATCGTGTTTATGTTGATAACCAAAGTCGCTGAAAATCCGGGTCGTTACAGTTGGTATCAGAGCTTAAGTTAAGAATTACTTGGCTCTGTGGCGTGACTCGGTAGAGATAGGGTTAGTAATACCCTAGACTGAGATTGAGTGTATATATACGAGTGAACGTATTTGTTATTGATATAAAAATTTGTTTTATATTGCGGAGATTTATTGGTTGAGTAGTTTATGGGTTCTGGTCGATCAGTTTGATCCACTGTATCGGTAGGGATTTTGTAAACACTTGAATACGATGAACCATCATGGTATGTTTTGAAAAGAGGGTAAACGAAATAAGTTTACCCAAAGTATATTTTGATATATAGTGGATATATTGGTTGTGATTATAATCGAGTAAGATTATAAATTTAATGGTTATGTAAATAACCAATCAGAATTCATATAAGTGAAATATGTGAAATCAGATGAGTTAAATCGGAAATTTAAACCAGAATTGAAGTTAAGACTCTGGAGAATTGGATAAGTGTTTGTAAATGGATTGGGATTAAAAATAAGGAAAATTTAAGATCCTGGGAGATTTTAAATTGTTTTACAAGCAGTGTGAATTATATTTTGAAATGAATTTCAAAGTGGAAATGTTTAGAAATGGTTTTATAGTATTGAACTCACTTCGATCGTTGGAAAATAGATTCTGATGATGACAGCTGCATCATCAGTATTCATTTTCGAGTTATAAGTGACGAATTACTACCAGAGATACTGTTTTGAATTTGTTTGGGGAAAGACAAGTTGTGTTGAATTTCAAATGGGATTTATAATAAAGAATGAATAAAGAAAGTTTGAAGTAGGAATTGAATATAGAAATTCAAAGGGAGTTTGAATATATGAAATTCAATGGAATTGAAATAGGAATTGAATATAGAAATTCAAAGGGAGTTTGAATATATGAAATTCAATGGAAGTGATATAGAATTTGAATAGAGGAAATTCGAATATAGAAATCGAATAGAATTTGACATATGAGAAATCGAATAGAATTTGACATATGAGAAATCGAATAGAAATTTGACATAAGAGAAATCGAATAGAATTTGAATAAGAGAAGTGACATAGAAATTGAATAAAGGATTTGAAAAGGAATTTGAATATTTGTAATTCAAATTGAATATAGAAAATATAAAGTAATTCAAATATAGAATTTGAATATATGGAATTTGAATATAGAAATTCAAATGCGATTTATAATATAAAATTTGAATAGAAATTGAATAGAATTAACTAAGTCGAAGAGAAATTAGTTAATCGAGTTTTGAATTTGAAGTTGAACTTTGAAAGGTTGATTGGATTTGTAAATGGATATTCGAAATCGAATATAGAACTTAAATTTGAAATTTGGATTCAAATTAGTTAATAATCAAGTTAAAATATATTTGAACATATCATGTTCAAATATAAAAGTGAAATAGACTAAAGAGTTAATTAACAAAATTTAATTAACGAATTGAGTTAAAATAATTAGGTATAGTTAAAATAGATTGGGCAGGTATAAATATACATGAGATAGGTATGGATAAGGATAATGCAAGAGTTATATGAATAGATTGCTCGACGACAAGGTATGTATTTAATTCACATATGAGATTTTATGCGCCGTATCGGCTAGCCGCTTGGCTTTTTCTTTTTCTTTTGGATTGTTAAGGGCCATGGGAGGCTATTTGAAATATCCCGATGATCCTGGTACAAAGGAGGTTATGGCGAATTTTTCCGGGAATTTAAGGAGTTAGAATATTTTTAAGATAATTTGATAGTTAGAAATCAACGTATCAATATATATAGAAGTCGATAAGAAAACGAACTTAGAAATAGAATAGTAAAATCAAAAAGGAAGACTAAGAATAAAATCCAGTAAGAATAGAAAGAGGAAGCGTATATGTGTTTAGAAGTGAAGAAGTAGTTGTGTGGTATTGATTATTCGAGTAAGTAGTCATATCTGTTTTGACGTTATAAATGTTATTCAGTCAAGGTCTGAGAGGTAGTTATACCCCAACTTGATTGATTTCATTATTAACAAATAAATAGTAAGATTTCAGGCTCGAAGATCAATGTTGGATAAGAGTTAGTTGAATATAGTATTTGGATTGTCGTAACGATGTTTTACACAACATCCGTTTTAACCCAAATAAGTGTAAACTTGGAAATAATAAAGAATATTTCCTAAGTATAGAAATAAACGAGATCGGAAAAGAGATAAGTAACTGGAATATTTTCCAATTTTAAATAGCATATATTTTCTAAAGTTTAGAAAATAAAGGAAGGCGATATTCGGAAATGTTTTCCAAATAACATAAAAGGCCAATAAGGTTATTGAAAATATTTGGTTAACAAATATTGATAAAGAAATAGAGAAGTGATTTAACTAATGGAATATTGATTTTGGGCTCAGTTGAATTTCAAAAAGGAAAATTTGATTTTTGAAAAGAGTAAACTGTTTAAAAACTCCCTGGGAAGGACTGTTTGAATTAAAAACAAATTTAATAGAAATTTGTGAAAGAAAATTTGAATTAAAGTAAAGCCAGTAAAGTGGTAACTGAGGTTGAATTAGAATGATATCAAGACAAATTAGATTGTGAGATGTAAATTTGAAGTGTGATGTGATAATCAAGTTAAGAGTTGGGAATCGAGAAGAAACTCGAGTTGAAATGATATTTGGCTTGAGTATAAGCGAATGGTTGTGTTATGGATAAAAGCAGATTGGAATTTGACTGGGATGACCATTGTATCCGCCGAATTGATAACAGCTGCAAAGGATATAATGATATCCCGACAAAAAGATACAACTTTATATTTCTATTGGATATAAGATTTATTAGCCGAATTGGCAAGTCGCTTGGTTGTTTGATTTTCTTTTGGGTGGGAGATGGCCCAAAGAGGCAAGTTGGAGTTTGACCAATTGACCAGTACAAAGGAGGTGCTGGCGAAACCTTTCAAAGAGTTAAGGTGTTAGAAAATTTTCAGAATTTTTAAAAATTTTCGATAATAAGAATTAATTAATTTTAATTGGAATTAAATTGGTTCAGTTGAAACTGAAGTTAAGAAGTGAAGATATATGTTCTAACCAGTCGATAGGGTCGTCCTCTACCTTCTAGCAATTTCGAGGACGAAATTATTTTAAGTGGGGAAGATTGTAATGACCCGCATTGGCAGGGGTATTATGAGTAATTTATTTAATTATATCAATGGTGGCTTAGAGAATTTAATGGTCATGGAATTAAATAATGATAAATATTTAATTAAAATAGTAAATTAAATAATATATTTAATTCTGAAATAATCAAAATTGGCTGAAATGGCGATATGGTGTGAAGCGGATCATCTGCGATATTTAATTCAGCTTGGAATTCGAATTTGAATAACGAATATATTCAATCGTCGACAATTGAACGTATAGTTTATAATATAATTATAAACGAGCTCGAAATGGCGCTGCAGTTCGCTATTTGGCGATCTGAACTTCAACTGAATGTACATGATTCGTTTTAAATCGGATTTCTGTGAAACAAGAAACGTGTGGAGCTGATGGGGTATATCTTTCTAGTGGAAGAGAAAAATCGGGATTTCGTCGTGTAGATTTTGAGATACGTCCAAATCAAATTTTAGAAAAGTCGCTGTAGAATTCCTTTATAATTTATAAAGGAATTATTTATATTTTTAAAAGAAATTTCAATATAAATCGAATATCGGGTTGACCCAGAAGTGAATATCGAGTTAGAAATTCATATAGGAATATTCTGAAGCTGTACGATATCCCACTGTGAATATAGACGATAATATTTATTTTTAAATATTAAATTTAATTATATTTATATATTTAAATGGGTCATCCAGAGCTTTAAAAATACGCTGTGTGAGCATACGAAGTCGGAATTCGACGAAACTAGTTTTGTTGGATCCGCAATGTCAAATAGTTGCTAGATGTCAAGTTTTGTGATTTTTAGAGTCACTGTGTGATCGTACAGATTTTTAGAGTGGAAAACAGTCAGTATTTTGACAGTTTAAAAATACACTGTGTGAGCATACGAAGTCGGAATTCGACGAAACCAGTTTCGTTGGGACCGTAATGTCAAACTCTAGTGGCATGTCAATTTTCGTGATTTTAGAAGATGGTATGTGGTCGTAGAGATTTTTAAGGACAAGAGACAAGCATATAATCGATAAAATAAAATAGAAAATCAAATTAAAAATATCTCCCCCATTTTTCTCTAATCACAAACAGGCCACGCGACCTCTCTCCTCAGCCACAAACTTCACCAACCACAAATAGTCTATATAAGCAGTATAAACCGAATACACAGAAAAGTTCTTCAAAAGAAAAATCAAAATGAAAATTCGATTAAAATGCTATAAATCAAGTGAGGAGTATGGTTGGAATCGTGAGGGGCTGAGATTCATCCTGGTACCCTATTGGGTTGTGCGACGCAGGATTTGGCCTCCAGTTTTCAAGCAGCAACGTTAGGGAAAGAGTTTTCGGGAGATTGAGGCTTGGATTGGTGAAATCGAGTTCATAGCTGGATCGAGGAGGTGGAGTAGAAGTTGTCGGCCAAGTATTGGGGCATTCGGTTGTGATTGGGGTCGCCGTTTCCCTGTAGCCGACGCAAGTGCTGAAAGACGGAGGGTGCTGCGAGTTTGGATCTGAGGGTAGGGATGGATGCAGAATTTGATGGTGAAGTGGATGGTGGTATTGGCGCTGGAGTTCGATGACCGAGGTGAATGCGAGGTGGAGGTCAAACGGCGGTCAACGGAGGGGGGTTTATTTCTCCTGGAGCTCGAAAGTTTGATTTGGGAAGAAGGTGTAGTCGGGTTGGTTTTCACGTAGGCGGGTGGGGTTTTAATGAAGAAGATGGGCCTTGGATCAAAGGTTAAGGCCCGATTCTTCATAAATTAAAGTTTGTTTTAAAATTTAAATAATGAATTAACTTGTATCTTTAATATCTTGGTCATACGGAGTCAGATTGACGAACCGTAAGTTGCATTGGGACCGTATGGACGGACACTACACAATGAGACTAACCACGAGTCGATTGGAGCAAGTTACAATTTATGGTGAAATAAATTTTCCGACTGAGTCGAATGACGCAAACCGTTATTCAACGGTTAACGCGCAACAGTGAGTAAATCTCACTAACTCTGAACAGTTTATAATTTCAAGTTGTATTGTTAGAACTGTTAGAAATTGTCTGATTTACTGTATGTTGACTGTTTGATTGAACTGCTAGTCAGTTAGTTGAATTTCTATATTGTTTCTGTTTAACAGAATAAATCATATGGAACTGAAAAGTGATGTTATCTATATTGTTTAACATCTGTGATGCAGGGAAACAGGTTGGAGGAATCCAACTGGATCCCTCAACATTTATTTTACTGTTTTTCATATATTGTGATATGTGATGTGTTATATAATCTGTTATGGATTATGGGTGTTGGAATGATGTTAATCATTGTTATTCGATATTTTAAATATCATAAAAGACCCTGAGATGTAAAAAGAATTATTTCAATGTATATTGAAATAAAGGGAGTTTATAAAATCAACAGATTTTATAAAAGGAAACATTTCGAAAGAAAATAAAAAGGGAAAAATGTTTTTAAAACGAATAGAGTTTTATAAAAGGGAAATCATTTGTAAAGTGAAGAACTGTTACTAAAAGTAATCTTTATAAATGAATAGTTTATTCGAATAAAGTAAAAGAAGTTAATCGATGTTAGTTAATCGATTAGTGTAAAGTAAAAAAAAGAGCTAATCAATGTTAGTTTAATCGATTAGAGGATAAAGTAAAAGAAGTTAATCGATGTTAGTTAATCGATTAGAGATAAAGTAAATGGAGCTAATCGATGTTAGAGAAATCGATTAGAGTTAAAGCAAGGGAGTTAATCGATGTTAGAGAAATCGATTAGAGTAAAAGTTAAAAGGAGTTAATCGATGTTAGAGAAATTGATTAGAGTTATAGAATAAAGGGGCTAATCGGTGTTAGTTTAATCGATTAGAGAATAGAAAGTAAAGTGAGTTAATCGAGTATAGTTTATTCGAATAGAAGCAAATGAGTTAATCGAATATAGTTTATTCGAAGAAAGAAAAAGGAGTTATCGAATATAGTTTATTCGAAAGGAGTTAAGTGACATGAGTAAATCAATAGCGTTAGTCAAATAGAGTTAATCAAATAGTGTTAATTCAAAAGAGTAAATCGATGTTAGTTAATCGAATAGAGTTAAGTGAAAAGAGTCAGTCAAATATAGCTATTCGAAGGAGGGTTAAGTAAGGAAGTTAGTAAAGGAATATAAAGTGAACTTTGCCTATTTCAAAGTTAGAAATGTTGTTCAGTTAAGGTCTGAGAGGTAGTTCAACCCCAACTTGATTGGCTTCGTTTTTAACTAAGGAATAGTTAAGGTTCGGCAGTAAAGGAAATGGTTTGAGTTGGCATAGCGATGTTTGTTTAAACATCTGTCTAAGTCCAATGAAGAAGCTTTGGAAATGTTTTCCAAATAAGAAACCAGAAATGTTTTCTAATAAAGAAAACAAGAAATGGAAATGTTTTCCATCGTTAATAACGTATATTTTCCAAATTTAGAAAATAAGAAATATTGAATATAGGGAAACAGGAGATAAGTAAATTTATGAAGTAAGGAGATGAATGTTGAATGATGTTTGATCGATATAATTTCCATTTGGGAATAATATCATTGTTTGCACACCTGTTTTTATTCGATAGTTAAATCACAGACTATCGAAGTTTTGACCATTTTAACGTTGTTAATATGGAGAGACCGGTTGGATTATTATCCAAAGAACCACTCTGTATTGGCATAAGCGTTGCGAATCATATATGCCAAAGGAAATTGAAGACGGAGTTATGCAAGGGCTTCCCTGTTTGCAGAATAGTGCCTTCGGTTCATCCTGTTCCTGGATGACTTGTATGGACGAATGTCTGACAGAGTATTTCCAGACGATCACGTATATTGATTTCTTCAACCGTACCAAGAGTGGAAGCGGAGAAGGAAACTTCTTTAGCTAACACATAATGTATTGTTGAGGACGTTAATCGGTGATTGGATGGATTTGACGATGTGGCATTCAAAGTTGAATCTGGTATGATGATAAAGCGTAGCTTCTAGCCTCATCATCCGGTAAATGACAGAAATCGGGCAGGCAGCATGGCTAAGTCGGTCGCACCGAAGTAGGGTGTATAATCACCTGATCTAGAGTTCCATTTACTTCTAAAAATCTATTGTTGATGCTGTCCCATTCGGGAAACGGTTGCTGATCCCAACCGTTGGTGATATACATTCGATACGCTCAAGCGAAATGAGTGGTCGGTCATGTGTGGCCGGGTTGCAAGATGTTCTTGTTGAACCCAGTGTATTCCTCTCTAGACGTACACTAGCGAAAGGTGGTTCCATACCTTGTCATAGTTGGAAATCCATTACCCAATACGTGCTTGCGGTTTTGAGTTGTATACTATATATGTAGAACGTGAGATGAAAGCGTTTCTGCTAGATGATTATATATATACTATGGTTGATAGACATTATTATAATATCAAAAGATTTTGATATAAAGATAATTTGGATACTCATAAGGGAAAAACCCGTTCCGTTATGCGGCGTGGTCTTATGAGATATCGTTTACTTGTTCGAACTGTTTTTAAACTGTTTTACTCACACCAGTCCCATGACTGACCCGGAGTTTACTTTGTTGTTTTCCCTAAACTCTTGGGTGCCTAAATTTGTACGGGCAGTCAAGTAGTCGGGATTTTACAGATACACTTGAAGAGCTGGAGCAGGAGGCTTCAGGATCATATAGCTATAGTTATCTCCGCTGTGTTGTAAGTGCTGTACTCTGATGATGATATGTATATTCAAGTACTGATTTGTATTTCAAAGTTATGTTATGAAATATATTTATTCGTTCCGCTGTAAGATTCGTGTTACTCTGATATTGTGTTCTTCTTCTTCTATTCTAATTTTCTGTCTTATCTTTCCTCACCCTCTAATTTCTTTCACTAATTACCAGGATTTTTCGATGTTTTGGTTATCGACATCGTGTTTATGTCGATAACCAAAGTCGCGGAAAATCCGGGTCGTTACATTAGTAGTGATTCTTCTACTTTAGTTTTCTTTTGTTTTAGAGACAGTAAATTTGGAAAGTTATAATAAGCAGTATTTGGATTTCCGCTGCTCTGATGATTGATGTTGATGTTGGTTTTAGTTATCAGCTTATGCACTGTCTCACCTGTTTTATGTCAAGTATGTTATTATTATATTTTATTACATGCGCTGTGAGACATTCTACAGGTTTCTTGTTAGTTAATTCCCTTCTTTCCTTTCTTCTGACGACCGTTCCGTGCTAGTCGGGCATGTGTACATCGCATTTTCGAAGGAAATGCAGGCTGGTGCGGGGCGGGCCATCACAACCTACCTCGCCGGGAAGCCCTCTCGTAGCTCTAGACCGTGGTACCCTCCGATCGACGCAACACTACGCGGATTGGAAGCAAAAATCAAACCTAGTTTTGAACGTTTTATTGAAGTGAAACAAGAGACAGTGGACTCGTGTGGACGTCTTCTACCTTCTAGAAGAGACCGCATATTTTTCTGAGCGTTTTGCTATTTTTGGTGGAGTGGAACCCAATGTGAGATTTCTAATTTATAAACATATGGAAAACGACGATGTATAAATTATATAGTCGATGTATGAGTTATATAAGCGTTGTACACCTCTTGTATAAGCGTTGTATAAGTTGTACGTTCGATGTATAAGTTGAATATGCGTTGTAAAAATTATATATGTGTTGAAATAGAAGTGAATTGCTATATATATATATATATACATATACGCCCCTCGTCCACAAACCATGGACGATATTTATTTGTTGTGATTGGTGTGAAAATTGATTAATAGCGAATGGTTGATTGGAATTGTTTGTGGTTGATATTGATTGATTATGGTTGAAAAATACCCGTTTGTGGTTGAGAAATATTTGGTTGAAACCACATAGGATTAATTTGTGGAAATGAAATAAATATACATGCCGCCTGCATGCGAACTAGATGCATGATTCCCCATTGTCAAAAACCGCAAGGTTTTAAGGTAGAGCGAGGAGCCGTACTAGGGACGGTCCCGGTTTTAACTACCCTGCCGTTATGCTGCCGAAATTTTGAATAATATTCATGTGTTGAATCGATATTCATTCGTTGAATTGAAATTCATGTGTTGAATGATATTCATGTTTTAAATATAAAAATCACATATATATATATATAAAAACTATAGAAAACCTTCATGTGTTGAATCGATATTCATTCGTTGAATTGAAATTCATGTGTTGAATGGTATTCGTGTTTTAAATATAAAAATCACATTTTTATCTATATATATAAACTATAGAAAACCTTCATGTTTTGAATCGATATTCATTCGTTGAATTGAAATTCATGTGTTGAATGGTATTCGTATTTTAAATATAAAAATCACATTTTTATCTATATATATAAATTATAGAAAACCTTCATGTGTTGAATCGATATTCATTCGTTGAATTGAAATCCATGTGTTGAATGGTATTCGTGTTTTAAATATAAAAATCACATTTTTATATATAAACTATAGAAAACCTTCATGTGTTGAATCGATATTCATTCGTTGAATTGAAATTCATGTGTTGAATGGTATTCGTGTTTTAAATATAAAAATCACTTTTTTATCTATATATATAAACTATAGAAAACCTTCATGTGTTGAATCGATATTCATTCGATGAATTGAAATTCATGTGTTGAGTGGTATTCATATTTTGAAATAAATTGTTTTATAATAAAGATCACATTTTTATCATCTATATGAACTATATAAAATAATCTTGTTTTGAAAGAAATTGTTTTATAGCAAAAATCCTAATTTTTTTTACCTATATGAACTATATAAAATAATAGTGTTTTGAAATGAATTGTTTTACAACAAAAATCACATTTTTATTATATATATGAATTGTTAAATATAGTGAAGTGTTGAAATAGAAGACAGTTAGATAAAAATATAATTTTTATCAAATGTATGGAAATCATATAGTTTTGAAATCGAAGAATCGATATATATATATATATATATATAAATAAATAAAATTGAAATATATCAAATAACGACGCTGCAGTTCGTATTTTGAAACCGTGATTTCAAACGATTATACCGGGAGATCCGACCATCAGATTTTCCTGAAATCGCAACCGTTGGGTTCGCTTTGGAAATATCTTTCCAACAGCACCAACTTTGTAAAATCCAACGGTTGTATTGTCTGGAATGTTTAATTCAAATCTGAAGAAAAACAACGCCAGAATCGATTATATTTTTATATATATAAATATAATTATATTAAATCGAATAACGACGCTGCAGTTCGTATTTTGAAATCGAAACTTCAAACGATTGTACCGGGAGATCCGACCGTCGGATTTTCCCGAAACTGGAACCATTGGATTCGTTTTGAAAAGATCTTTCTAATGATGTAAATATTGTGAAGATCCAACGGTTAGATTTTCAAATATGTGTAAATCAAATCTGAAGAAAAACAGCGCCACGGTCGCGTTATGGCCCGAAGCGTCGTTTTGAATAAATTGGCTATTTTAAAATAAATAAAAAGAGCGATAAATCGTTATAAAATATTATAAACGATATGGATGGGAAATTTAGAAATTAACTGAAGGTTGGCTAAGTCGAATCGTTTCCTGGGTATTGATCTGATGTTGGTTTCGGCCTTCGGGGTTAATATTTGGGAAATCGCTCTCTTACTGGCTGACGGTTAGTGACTAATGAATTGAAATGATGCGTATGTAGTGTTTGTGTAGCACGTGTTTATTATATACGCGAGTTGCTCAGAAAGACCGGGTTTATCCCATTCTGAATAACTGAATCGACGATAAGAAATCGAAGATGAAGACGGTGGTCGAAGACCAGAGATCTTCACCTCGTTTGGATGGTAACCGAGGTCCTGATTGGGAGGCATCTCAAAATATGGATAATGAGTGGTGATCGTCTAGAGGTACGTGGTGATCGATGGGTTTGCGAGGTACATAGTGCCTCCGGTTCCGTTCAGACCCAGAACGGACTTGCAAATGGACAGTGTGTCTGACATTGGAATTTATTCTGTGTGATTGATAGCCATCAGTTGCACGGTGTGAATTGCCTGTGTGGCATGCTAAGATGGAGTGATTAGGGCTGATGTTTTAGAAGGCACGCTCAATGTCAAGAACATTCCAGTTAAAGTACTGTTTGATACTGGCGCGTCATGAAGCTTTATTGCAAAGAGTGCAGTCTAGAAGTTGGATTTGAAATTGAAGAAGTTCAAAGAACCAATGACTGTCCAAAATCCAGTTGGGGGTTCCATCAATCTCAGTTGGGTTTGTGGGGTGCCTGTCTCTTTTTCCTGCTATAAATTCCCTACTATCTCTATCGGCATGAATTTTAATGAATTTGATCTTATTCTGGGATTGGATTGGCCAACCAAATATGAAGCAGAGGTTAGATGCGCCGAGAGAGTTGTTAGGGCTAAGATTAAATCAGGGAATTATATAACCATACCATGTGAAGGTCAGAAATCGAATAGAAAAGACTTATGGGCAGCTCTCGATGTTTCTCCAGCCCAAATAGAAAATATCCCTGAAGTCACAGAGAATATTCCCGACCTTATAAAAGATATTCCTATCGTCCAGAACTATGCGGATGTGTTTGAAGAAGTTGTTCGCTTAACTCCGCAGAGAGAAATTGATTTCAAAATTGCTTTAATTCCGAATGCAAGGCAGGTAGTCCACGCTATTCGAAGAATGTCGTTGAAAGAGAAAGAGGAATTAGGCAATCAAACACGACAGCTCGTATGGAAGGGTCTGATCAAGCCTAGTTTCTCTGATTGGGGAGCAGCAGTGGTGTTTATCCCAAAATCTGACGGTACTCTACGTCTATGTGTGGATTATCATGATTTGAACAAGCAGACCATAAAGAACAAATATCCATTGCCGCGGATTGATGATTTGTTGGATCAATTAAATGGCGCACAAGTATTTTCACGAATGTACCTAGCTACAGGTTTCCATCAGCTTCGTATCATCGAGGAGTGTGTTCCTTTGATAACATTCAGAGGTCCCGACTTATTCTACGAGTGGTTAGTAATGTCGTTCGGCTTATGTAACGTTCCAGCTTGCTTCGTCGATCTGATGAATAGAGTGTTCAAAGGGGTTTTGAATAAATTTGTTTTGGTTTTCATTAATGGTATTCTAATCTTCTCTAAATCAAAGGCCGAACATGAAAATCATTTGGAACAGGTTCTGGAAATCCTCAGAAGGAATGTATTGAAAGCCAAACTGTCCAAATGTATATTCTGGCAAGAGGAAGTAAAATTTCTGGGCCATGTCGTATCAAAAGAAGGAATTGCTGTGGATCCAAGTAAAATCACAGCTATTCAAAATTGGAAACAACCCAGTACTCCAACAGAAGTTCGCAGTTTTCTTTGATTGGCTAGTTATTACCGGAAGTTCGTTAAAATTTTTCGAAGATATCTGGTCACTTAACGAAGCTTACAAAGAAGCACTCTAAATTCAAATGGACTCCAGAAAGTGAGGAGGCTTTTGAAGAGCTAAAGTTAAGATTAACGACAGCTCCAGTGTTAACCATCATCGATGGCAATCAGGATTTGAAAGTCTGGACTGGTGCTTCTAGAGAAGGCCTTGGCGCAGTGTTAATGCAAAGGGGTCAAGTGATTGCTTATGCTAGCCGTCAGCTGAAGCCACATGAAAAGAACTACGTAACTCATGATCTTGAGTTATTAGCTATAGTATTCGCTTTGAAAATCTAGGACACTATCTTCTGGGTGAGAGATTTGAACTGTTTACAGATCACCAGTCATTAAAGTATCTGTTCACTCAGAAAGACTTGAATCTGAGGCAGCAACGTTGGCTAGAGTTCCTTGCAGCATATGATTTTGAGATTCTATACACTCCATAGAAAGCCAATGTCATGGCCGATGCGTTAAGCCGAAAGGATGAAATGATCGCCAGTTTTATCATTGCGACTTCGTTGATTGACGAGATATCGGCTCTCGAAAAAGACGACCAATTTATCAAAGGAATGCATCAGCGAATTCGTGAAGGCAATGCTTCGGATTTCCAGCTCGACAGCGAAGGGATTCTGAGGTTAGAAGGACGAATTTGTGTTCCAGAAATTCCTGAACTCAGAAGAGATGTGCTTGATGAATGCCACAAATCTAAGCTCAGTATCCATCCGGGTGTGTGTAAAATGTATAACGATATCAAGCGAACATTCTGGTGGAAGTCGTTAAAAAGAGACATCTCGATATATGTTAGTCGATGCCCTACTTGCCAGCTAGTCAAAAGCGACCAACAATAACTTGCTGGATTATTGCAACCTCCAGAAGTTCCTAGTTGGAAATGGGAACATATTTCCATGGACTTCATTGATGGTTTGCCCTGAACTAGAAAAGGGAATGACAGTATTTGGGTGATCGTAGATCGCTTCACGAAGACCGCCCACTTCATACCTGTCAGATCAAACCGAACTGCTCAAAGTCTGGCGCAAATTTACTTCAATGAAATAGTTAGACTACATGAAGTGCCACTCAGTATAGTCAGTGATAAAGATACAATATTTACTAGTAAATTCTGGGAGGCATTTCAAGTAGAGCTGGGAACAAAGCTGAACCTAAGCACCGCTTATCATCCTCATACAGATGGTCAGACTGAGAGGGTGAATCGTATTTTAGAAGATATATTGCGGGCTTGTGTTCTAGATTTCGGTAGATCTTGGGAAGACCATCTGCATTTGGCTGAATTCTCATATAATAACAGCTACCGGGTGAGCCTGACAATGTCGCCATTCGAAGCACTGTACGGTAGATCATGCCGATCTCCTGCTTGTTGGGTCGAACCCGGTAATAGACTTGTATTGGGACCCGATATGATCCGAGAAGCTGCCGACAAAGTCGATTTTATTAAGAAACGATTACTGGCCGCTCAAAGCCGACAAAGAGCTATGTCTATAGAAGAAGAAGAGATATATCGTTTGCAGTTGGCGACTATGTATATTTGAAAGTATCGCCGATGAGAGGAGTAATCCGGTTCGGTAAAATAGGGAAATTGGCACCAAAATTCATTGGTCCGTTTCCTATTCTGGAACGGATCGGAAAGCTCGCTTATAGAGTTAAATTGCCTGACTGGTTGCCTGGAGTTCATGATGTATTTCACATATCTCAACTTCGAAAGCACGTTCATGATCCAGACTTGATCGTGGAAGAAGCAGCTCAACAGGATATTGAAATTACTCCAGAATTAGCTGTGAGAAGAGAGCCGCTCAAGATCATTGGCAAATAAACCAAAGAGCTGAGGAACAAGAAGGTTCACTTAGTCAAAGTGCAATGGAGTGGAGATCCGCGAGATTGTACTTGGGAAACTGAGGAGAGCATTCAGAAAGCCTATCCTAGATGCCGAGTGGATATCTCTGCTTGACTCCGGTGCAAGGCACATTTACCATACTTTGCATTACCAATTAGTTCTCTACTTTGTTGTTATTTTCTTTCCATGGATGTGCACTTTTAATTCTATAGTCTGAATGATTTTAAAATAATATAGGAATTGATTTTTATGATTTTGAAAAGTTAAAAATAATTTGATTGTTGTTTATGTTGTGTGATTGTAGATTTGATTAATTAAAATTATTAAAACGATAGTTAATTTAATCAATAAGAGAATAATGGTAGAATTGATTCATTTAATTCACACATTGAACTGATTAGAAAATAGATAGAAATATATACTTGTGCATTATATATGTTTGAACAGGTAATTGGATAGCTGTTGAGTAAAGATTTTATTTGCGTGCCCGACAAATAGGTAAACCTTAATGAGTTGGATACGAAATATTATTATATCAGCTCATGTGAATGCCATTGGATGCGAAGTGCTGGTTGTTCTGTGTGAAATAATAAAAATCGCCATAGGATAGTAACAATTAATTTTGAACTACACTGCATGGCATACTTCTGGAAGATAGGCATACTTCATCATATACCACATAAGCATTTGGAGCTTGTGTGACGAGGTGGAAGATTTACCATACGAGCGAGAGGCTTGTATGGCGATGACTATATTTTACAGGTTGAACTGATGACTGATATGGACTATTTAAATTGTAACGATAAAATTGCCAGATTAATAAAAACCCCACATGGGTCTGGAGTTGACAATAATCACGTCTCTCTAGTTATTAGATACGGCACATGGACTATTTATTTCCCACACGGGATGAGGTGACGAGGATTTATCCTCTGGAGCATTTAAAATACACACTCCCTCAGGCTTTGACAAGGTGACGAGAATTTATTCTCTGGAGTTATTATCAATACACGCTCTCCTGTAAACACCAGAATATATCACTATAAATATGTGTATGCTAATTAGGATTTATTGGGTACCTAATACAGCCCAATAAATTTCCAAACCTCCCCCCGTACAAAGGAGGTTATGGCGAAATTTTTCGAAAATTCCGGGTGTTAGCCAAATTTTTGAAGAATTTGAAAATTCTCAGAAACTGAAAAGTTGGAGGATGGAAGCCAGATCGAACGTAGAGTTGATTAATCAAACCACTTTCGACTTTTTTCCTTTTCAGGGACGAAAAGTTTTAAGTGGGGGAGATTGTAACGACCCAGAAAATCTGAACCAATTTAAAAATTTTAAATTGGCTAAAATAATGGATTTTAAATATTTAAAATAAATATTTTAAATAATAGCAATGAAAAGTGAGTTTGAATCGACGTTTGAAAATGAATATAATTAATTCTAATTATAAACAAGGCCTGAAATGGCGCCGCAGTTTCAAAAAATTGAATTCAAACTTTGTCGGACTATACCGGGTGCAAAACAAAACGGATTTGAGTGAAATCAAAAATATTTAAATCTGTTAGTGAATACCTTTCTAACGAATCTGAAAAATCGAAGTTTCATAGCAGGATGCAAAAGTTATGGCCAAATGAATTTTCAGAAAGGTCGCTATGAAATTTATATAGCCCGTGAAATTGGCCATTTTGCAAACGACCTCGGAATTCGACGAAACCACTTTTGTTGGATCCGGGATGTGAAGTTATTGCTAGGTTTCAAATTTCATAATTTTTGAAGCTAGTATGTGAGCGTGGCAAAGGAAAATGTGTTTTGATCAATTAAAGTTAAATTGGATCGACCAGAAATGGGCCATTTTTCAAACGGTCTCAGAATTCGACGAAACTAGTTTTTGGGACCGTATCGTCAAATCATAGCCAGATTAATTTTTCTGGAATTTTGCGAATCAGTTTGTGGCCCTGGCAAATTGAAATGTACGTTCAAATTTAATATTGAATGTTTTATATTTTAATTTGAAGAAAAACTGACTGAAACGTTCGAATGGGCCTTCGAAACATATCCCATTGTGTTCGGAATGGGGGTAAAACGCTAGGGACGACAGTCGTTGGGTTTAAAAAGGAGTTCATTTGTGAAAACCCAAATTTTTTGAAATATATATACACCGGCCAATCATATTTTTTATAAAAAAAAGAAAAAAAAAACTTTTTCTCTCTCCCTCGACAGACGACGATAAACATCTCGAAACTTCTCGACCAAATCGCCGCCGCCTCGGCCAATGCCAGCCTCCGCCACCACCAAGGATCGGAAGCCCATCCTCCCCTCTTCAAATCCGACCAACCCCCGACCTTCCTCTCCTCGTCATCATCGAGTTTTGCGCCTGAGAAGTCCACCGCCGTCGAGCCTAAATCGCCACCACCGCAGATCCGAGCTGGCCGTGACCTACCTCGCCGGGAAGCCCTCTCGTAGCTCTAGGCCGTGGTACCCTCCGATCGACGCAACACTACACGGTTTGGAAGAAAAAATCAAACCTAGTTTTGAACGTTTTATTGAAGTGAAACAAGAGACAGTGGACTCGTGTGGACGTCTTCTACCTTCTAGAAGAGACCGCATATTTTTCTGAGCCTTCTACTATTTTTGGTGGAGTGGAACTCAATGTGAGATTTGTAATTTATAAACGATATGGAAAACGACGATGTATAAATTATATAGTCGATGTATGAGTTATATAAGCGTTGTACACCTCTTTGTATAAGCGTTGTATAAGTTGTACGTTCGATGTATAAGTTGTATATGCGTTGTAAAAATTATATATGTTTTGAAATAGAAGTGAATTGCTATATATATATATATATACACACACACACACGCCCCTCGTCCAAAAACCATGGACGATATTTATTGGTTGTGATTGGTGTGAAAAATGATTGATAGCGAATGGTTGATTGGAATTGTTTGTGGTCGATATTGATTAATTGTGGTTGAAAAATACCCGTTTGTGGTTGAGAAATATTTGGTTGAAACCACATAGGATTAGTTTGTGGAAACGAAATAAATATACATGTCGCCTGCATGCGAACTAGATGCATGATTCCCCATTGTCAAAAACCGCGAGGTTTTAAGGTAGAGCGAGGAGCCGTACTAGGGACGGTCCCGGTTTTAACTACCCTGCCGTTATGCTGCCGAAATTTTGAATAATATTCATGTGTTGAATCGATATTCATTTGTTGAATTGAAATTCATGTGTTGAATGGTATTCGTGTTTTAAATATAAAAATCACATTTTTATCTATATATATAAACTATAGAAAACCTTCATGTGTTGAATCGATATTCATTCGTTGAATTGAAATTCATGAGTTGAATGGTATTCGTGTTTTAAATATAAAAATCACATTTTTATCTATATATAAAAACTATAGAAAACCGTCATGTGTTGAATCGATATTCATTCGTTGAATTGAAATTCATGTGTTGAATGGTATTCGTGTTTTAAATATAAAAATCACATTTTTGTCTATATATATAAACTATAGAAAACCTTCACGTGTTGAATCGATATTCATTCGTTGAATTGAAATTCATGTGTTGAATGGTATTCGTGTTTTAAATATAAAAATCACATTTTTATCTATATATATAAACTATAGAAAACCTTCATGTGTTGAATCGATATTCATTCGTTGAATTGAAATTCATGTGTTGAATGGTATTCGTGTTTTAAATATAAAAATCACATTTTTATCTATATATATATAAACTATAGAAAACCTTCATGTGTTGAATCGATATTCATTCTTTGAATTGAAATTCATGTATTGAATGGTATTCATATTTTGAAATAAATTGTTCTATAATAAAGATCACATTTTTATCATCTATATGAACTATATAAAATAATCTTGTTTTGAAAGAAATTGTTTTATAGTAAAAATCCTATTTTTTATTACATATATGAACTATATAAAATAATAGTGTTTTGAAATGAATTGTTTTATAATAAAAATCACATTTTTATTATATACATGAATTGTTAAATATAGTGAAGTGTTGAAATAGAAGACAGTTAGGTAAAAATATAATTTTTATCAAATGTATGGAAATCATATAGTTTTGAAATCGAAGAATCGATATATATATATATATAGAATTGAAATATATCGAATAACGACGCTGCAGTTCGTATTTTGAAACCGTGATTTCAAACGATTATACCAGGAGATCCGACCATCGGATTTTCCTGAAATCGCAACCGTTGGGTTCGCTTTGGAAATATATTTCCAACGGCACCAACTTTGTAAAAATCCAACGGTTGGATTGTCTGGAATGTTTAATTCAAATCTGAAGAAAAACAGCGCCAGAATCGATTATATTTATATATAAATAAATAAAATTATATTAAATCGAATAACGACGTTGTAGTTCGTATTTTGAAATCGAAACTTCAAACGATTGTACCGGGAGATCCGATCGTCGGATTTTCCCGAAACTGGAACCGTTGGATTCGTTTTGAAAAGATCTTTTTAATGATGTAAATTTTGTGAAGATCCAACGGTTAGATTTTCAGATATGTGTAAATCAAGTCTAAAGAAAAACAGCGCCACAGTCGCGTTATGGCCCGAAGCGTCGTTTTGAATAAATTGGCTATTTTAAAATAAATAAAAATAGCGATAAATCATTATAAAATATTATAAACGAAAAGGATGGGAAATTTAGAAATTAACTGAAGGTTGGCTAAGTCGAATGGTTTCCTGGGTACTGATCTGATGTTGGTTTCGGCCTTCGGGGTTAATATTTGGGAAATCGCTCTCTTACTGACTGACGGTTAGTGACTAATGAATTGAAATGATGCGTATGTAGTGTTTATGTAGCATGTGTTTATTATATATGCGAGTTGCTTAGAGAGACCGGGTTTATCCCATTCTGAATAACTGAATCGACGATAAGAAATCGAAGATGAAGACGGTGGTCGAAGACCGGAGATCTTCACCTCGTTTGGATGGTAACCGAGGTCCTGATTGGGAGGCATCCCGAAATATGGATAATGAGTGGTGATCATCCAGACGTACATGGTGATCGATGGGTTTACGAGGTATATAGTGCCTCTGGTTCCGTTCAGACCCAGAACGGACTTGCAAATGGACAGTGTGTCTGACATTGAAATTTATTCTGTGTGATTGATAGCCATCAGTTGCACGGTGTGAATTGCCTGTGTGGCATGCTAAGATGCCGTGATCAGGGCTTCTGTTGAAAAGCAAAGTCTTACAGTGATGATCAAAGCCTCGCCTGTGTGGCGTAGCTTTGTGTATAACGTAAAATCGCGAGCCTCACACCCCGGTATGAACCAGAAACGGGAGAGGACATCAGGGAGGGCCTGCGTTTCTTTCTAGCTAGAAGTGGCGTCAGTGGTTTTACATGCCCTGACGAGTTTGACTTATGTGGTTGTTGCTGTTGCAAGGCGCCTCGGTTAGATCGGACGATCCGGGTCCGATGGAGTCATTCGTTGGCTCGTTGACGCCCCAAAGGGCGGGGAAACGTAGTGTTCAGGCATAATAATCCACATCAGTGGACCGGCCCTGACGATCTAAAGGGTTGATGCGTTCTGATCCTGAGTCACGA
The DNA here is from genome assembly GCA_030737875.1 of Allium sativum. NCBI lineage: Eukaryota > Viridiplantae > Streptophyta > Magnoliopsida > Asparagales > Amaryllidaceae > Allium > Allium sativum. Next base: position 610,214,293 of record CM060918.1, on the reverse strand, counting down.
GCTAGAGCGTCTCGAATTCGGTAAGGACTATCTTTTGCCTTGGTACATGACGGAAATCCAATTTCCAAATACGTGATTGTGCGATTTTGATTGTATACCTATATTTGGCGACATAGTGGCATGGGATGCTCATGTCGTCTATGATTGATAGTTATGATTTGAAATTGTTTTTGAAACATATAAACACTAGTAGGAATATCAAATGCTTTTGTTTTATTCGTATCAAGCATATTTTGGCCATTATAAGGTAAAACTCTATCCTCCGGTTTGCGTTGCATTGTGTGATGGGAACTGAGTCTTATAATGGCTTCATTTTTATAAAAAGCATTGCGATGTTAAAAAGAAAGATTTATTTTTAAAGCACTGGCTATGAAATGGAGTAAACCCATTCCACGAAAGTGGCGTGGTCCTGTGATTAGCCTTATTTCAAATGTGTTGAGTAGATTTCTAATACCAGTCCCATGACTGACTCGTAGTTTGTTTCACTTTCAAACTCCGGTGCCCCTTTTTCTACACGGGCAGACTTGTATTCAGGTTTAGCTGGCTCTTTCTGGATAGCTGGAGCTGGAGATGGATTCTATTATTTATCTCTTTTTATGTTGTTCAGCTCCTATTGTATATATTTTGTTTGTTTCCGCTGTAGACATTTATGTATAGCTGAACTATATTTGTACTAAGTATGATCCTGTATACTGTGTAACTCTGATGATTACGTTTATCCAGTGTATTCTATTGTACATTATCTGGTGTATTTATTTAATTATGTTCTGCTTTTATCTGTTTCTGTGTTATATTCCAAAGATTACCCTTGTCTCCGTCTGTAAGGGAAATGGGGTCGTCACAGAATACTTATGTGGATGTGATCTGTATTTTGGCAATGCATAGCAGTTTAGCTTTTTAATAATGAACTGAGAAATGCATTGCTATGTCACTATTAGCATCACTTATTGTGTTGTATCATCCTTCCTGAACTTATTACTGTTAATAAGGTTTTATATTTAACTACAAATAGAAAAAAGGTGTTTTCTACATAAATAAAGAATGGACAAAAAAGTAGATCCCATTTGGTCTCATTTTGAATTTTGAGATTTTCTTTCCCTCTGCATGGATTACAAGACATGATGTGAGTAGAAGGCCAAATTTAAATCCAAGTTATAATGATGATGGTGGAATGACCGAGAGATAGATTTTGTTGCATGCTTTTGTTAATTTGGAAACACATAAAGCAAAATGATTCTGTTTTTCTATTTTTATGTAATCTTCATTTTCTATATTGGTTGTCTACCAAGAATACATGAATAATGCACTGTTTTTGTTTGGACGGATATCTAGATCTAAAATGACCAAATGGGGCATTGATTATTCAAATACTACATAAATGGTTACAATTTAGTCTATATTTCTTTTTAGGGGTCACCTACTGATCATACCTTACATATCTGTGAGTCACGGTGTTTACGATTGCAAACATAGTTTATATTGACATCATAGTAAGCATCATTTGTTGTACCGGTTAACCGTAGTTTAACATGGTATATAACCCAAACAAACTATGTGGTAGATCGGCATGGTCCAAATAGTTGGTTGTAAAAAAAGTTTTAAAACCCGAGTTATCATTCAGACTAAATGTTTTACGGAAAGTTTGGAACTATACTCGTTGGCATCTTAATCATTTATTTCATTGAATAACAGGTTAATATAAGATACATGGAATTTGATTTCTACCATATACTAAGTACTAACATTATATTAGCTATTATTTACAGTTTGTGGTGAAAATCATGCATTTTTTGTTGGAGACATATGTGGGAATAGCTCTTCCAAGGAACTGTTAATTCTTAGGGTCTACTATTATACGAATTACAGTTACATGGATTGTGAAATAGTTTCAGCTAGGTCTCTATACTTTGCGAACATATATATTGGCTAAGATAAGCATTATGTGTGTTACAGATGTATATTTGGTTATATAGGAGACATTCTCTTGTGGTTATTGTTAAATTTTGGTGATTAAAATATATTAATGAGCAGACATTATTTGTTTCCATAATCAAATCAATTATGGGAAACAAATTAATATGGAGAAGGCAATTGATTTAAAGAATCGATCAAGAACTGGTGGGGTGAGAGAGGCATTAATTGTTCCCACAATTAAGTCAAACATGGGAAACAATTAATCGATTTGGAGAATCAATCAAGAATTTATATAGGTGGAAACCAAATTAATGCGCAAGATTTGTGGTTAATCAAATCAAGGAAATTCCTAAATATCTTCATCCTTATCTTCTAGAATTCTCTATTCTTTCTATATATATGAGGTCATTTGCTCACTTTTGTAACATCACAAGAAAATATATCTCTCCATTTTATTCCTCAATAGATCCCTATTTTCTATATCTAATATAGGGTGAGAATTAGTATTGAGGTTTTGTTGTAATTCTTCCCATTTTTTGTAACCTCCTCTTGTAAAGAAATAAAGAAGTTGTTGGGTCTCCGTGGGCGTAGGATATTCATATCCGAACCACGTTAAAACTTTTGTATCTTCTCCTCCTTTTCTATTTTTGTTCTTTTTGTTTGGTGATTATTTTTATTGAGTTAGTGGTTGATAACTAATTGTCAAGCTAGATCCATTTTAGCATCGCTTCCGCAGTTGTGCAATTTTTACACAACAGTTTGGTATCAGAGCTAGTTTTCTTGTTCTAAATTAGTTACCAATGGCTAATTCTTCTAGTAGTTGTATGAAAAATTATGGCATTACCAAATTTGTTAGAAGAAAAGTTTTTGGGACATGGAAGGTCAAAGTGAAGACTAATGACGGTGTTCTTCCGCAACAACTTCATTCACTTGGAGGAAGAGATAAGATGCAGCAGCACCTTAGAGGAGATATGCATAGATCCCACTTCTTGGGTTCTAGAAGAGGTGCTTGCTATTATTGTAAGAAGAAGGGACATTTCATACGAAATTGTCCAGCCTTGAGAAAGAAGAAAGAGAAGAAAAAGAAAGCTTCAATTCAGGCAGCATTTAGATCAGATGCAGATAGATGTGATAATGATACATCATTATTTTCAGCCACTATTTCACCTTTAGAGACTACAAGTTGGGTGATTGATTCTGGAGCCTCTTGTCATATGATGCTATATAGGAGCTGTTTTGTCAGTTATGAGAAGATTGACGGCGAAGCAGTTCATTTGGAGAATGACACATCTTGTCATGTTGTGGGCGTTGGAAGTGTGAGGTTTAAGATGCATGATGGCGTTATTAGGACTATCACGGATGTTCGACATGTTCCGATGCTGCAGAAGAGTTTGTTATAAGTTGGAGTTTTGAGTAGACTTGGTATGAGGATAATAATAGATGGAGAAAATTTAAGAGTGGCGAAGGGTTCCTTGGTAGTGATGAAAGGGGTGCGAGTTGATGATATTTATATGCTTCGTGGAGAGACAGTCTTGGAAAATTCAGTAGTTTCTACTGATTCTAGAGTTCCAGATTGTGACGGCAAAGGAATTTCGCTCGGTCCGAACCAGTCGCTAAACCGATCCAGGCCGTTCGAAACGCCCTATCGTTTGAGAACAGGACAAAACAGAACGCATACAGAAGAATTTTTCATTGTATATTACAACAATGCATCAGATTACAAGAATATACAGAGTATGAATAAATATTACACAGAAATATCAGAGATTTAAATTACATTTAAATACATAGCAGCGGAAAATAATACAATACACAACTAGAAGAGATATACGGATACAAAGCTTTCCGGATATCATTCCAGCTGTAAACCAGGATCCTGTGAATATAAATCTGCAAAACCAAAACTACTAGCTGCCCGTGTCAAAATAAGGGCACCCAGAGTTTAGGTTAAAACAATAAACTCCAGGTCAGTCATGTGACTGGTGTGAGAACTAAAACAGTTATTAATCTTTATTTTCAAAATTAGGTAAATCAAGGGACCACGCCGTATAACACGGAACGGGTTTCCTCCCAAGAATACCAGTGCATGAAACAAACAGCGCAATGCTAAATAAAGAAAAATGAAGCTGTTATAAGACCCAGGTCCCATCACACAATGCAACGCAGCCGAGGATAGGGTTTTCCCTTATAACAGCCAAACATGCTTAGTACGTTTAAAACAAATCATTTGATACTACTATAAGTGTATAGTGTATAAAACAACTTCAAATCATAAGTATCAATCATAGGCGGCATGAGCGTCCCATGCCACTATGTCGCCATATATAGGTTTACAAATAAAACCGCAAAGTCACGTATTTGGAAATTGGATTTCCGTCTATGAACCGAGGCAAAAGATAGTCCTCAACCGATTCGAGACAATCTAGCCTACCATGTCTCAGGATCAGAGCTCGAGTGACCCTAGGAGCGACAGGGCCGGTCCACCGATGTGGATTAAAATGCCTGAACACTACGTTTCCCCGCCCTTTGGGGCGCAAACGAGCCAACGAATGACTCCATCGGTTCGATAACGACCGATCAATCCGAGGCGCCTCGCAACAGCAACAACCACATAAGTCAAACTCGTCAGGGCGTGTAAAACCACTGACGCCACTTCTAGCTAGAAAGAAACGCAAGTCCTCCCTGAGGTCCGTCTCCCGTTTTTGGTTCATACCGGGTGTGAAACACGCGAGGTAAACGTTACACAAAGCTACGCCACAAAGGCCGTGCTTTGATCATCACCACAAGACTTTGCTTTTCAACAGAAGCCTTGATCATTTGCATCTTAGCATGCCACACAGGCAAACCATCCTATGCAACCGATATCAGTCACACAGAATGAAATCCGATGTCAGACACACAGTCCATTTACAAGTCCGTCCTGGGTCTGAACGAAACCGGAGGCACCTAGTACCCCGCATATCCATCGATCTCCAAGTACGTCTGGACGATCACTAACTGTTTCCATCTTCTTGGGTGTACAGCCCAATCAAGATCATCAGTTATCACCCAAACGACGTGAAGACCTCCGGTCTTCGACCATCGTCTTCATCTTCGACTTATCGTCGTATCAGTTATTCAGAATGGGATAAACCCGGTCTTTCCGAATAACTCGCGTATATTTTGAATAAGTGTTACACAAACACAACATACGCCTCATTCCAATTCATTAGTCACTAACCGTAAATTAATCAAGAGAATAATTCCCCAAATATTAACCCCGAAGGCCGAAACCAACATCAGATCAATATTCAGAAAACCATTCTGTTTGGCTAACCGACAGTCAATTTCTAAATTTCACATTCATAGGGAAAGGTTCCCATTAATTTTATCCAAGATAAATTTCTTGAATTTATGCTTTAATCTGCTTTTGAATATCAATTCAAACTAGTCGGGATTAGCGAACCTTACCGAAGTAATCATTTGTTTTAATTTCCCAATCCCAACCTATTCATCCCATGAAGTAAAACTGGTTATACTTCATATCTAACACCACGGTGTTATCGGTAAATTCAATTACCATTTCACGTTCAAATCTAATTAAAGATTTAACTATCGCCTGGAGCAAAACTGGTGATACTCCATTTCGATTATTTCAATCTAATTAAAGATTCATTAAAACTCTACTTAGTTTTAATCTGTGACTGGGTTAAAGAATCAGTGTCATCTAAAAACACGGTTCGCGATAAACCCAAAGTCACATTCCATTAATTATCGGGTTAAAGAACGAGTGTTATTTAAAAACACTATTCACGATAAACCCAAAAATCATTCCATTAATTATCGGGTTAAAGAACGAGTGTTATTTAAAAACACTGTTCACGATAAACCCAAAAATCAATATCAATTCAATTCCAATTAAATATCATTTAATTGGTACACTTCATTAAATCTAAATAAAAAGATTTAATCTTTTCTCAACTGGGTTCAAGAACAGTGTTAGTGAAGACACCATTCACGACAAACCCAAATCACATTTGATATTAAATGCAAGGCTCTGAATAGAAAATATCCCGGCTTATATTCAATATCAAATTCTACGATTAACAAATGTCGTATTGGAAATAACGATATAAAAATATATATCTTTCAAATTTCCATAACAACATCTGCATAATCCCGAATTCCAACATCGAAATATTCCGAAGACAATTTCGATTCAAATCCACTCCAATGCAATCATTGGATATTCTGGTTATTTTTAAAACCCTTTCTAATTCAGTTTATTTATTTAAAAATAAATAGAATTATAATTCTAGTTCAAAACTAGTTCATTTCGATAAAAATCCATTTTTATCTTTTCAAATATGGAGTTTTTCATCCCAATTCTTCCCAAATCATTTCTTATGATTTTACACAAATTATTACTATTTTTAATAATTTTATCAAGGCCCGTACAGTCGATTTCCAACAATGGCCATCGAACTGCACTTACAGCGACCTTTTTCGAATTTGATTTGGACGTATCTCCAAATCCAACCGTTAGATTTCAAATTTCTAATATTCGTTAGAAAGCTCTTTTCGATACGAACCCAACGGTTCCGGTTTTAGGAGAATCCGACGGTCGGATCTCCCGTAATATCCGTTTGAAATAAATGGTCGAAATTCACGAACTGCCGCGGCGCGGCGCGTTCTATTCAGGCCATTATATTATATATATAATATATATATTATATATATCGTCGATTTCTATTTAAAACGAATTATATAAATAGTTTTGAATTCGTTTCAAAAACATTTTCAACTTCTATTTCAATTCAAATCAAAATTGAATTCTTCTTTATAAATTCGTTTTAAAATTCATTTCTATTCAATTCAAATTTCAATTTAATTTGAATTCATTTCAATTCAATTTGAATTCGTTTTCAATTCAATTCAATTCGAAATCGTTTTCAATTCAATTCATTTCGAAATCGTTTTCAATTCAATTCATTTCGAAATCGTTTTCAATTCAATTCATTTCGAAATCGTTTTCAATTCAATTCATTTCGAAATCGTTTCAATTCAATTCATTTCGAAATCGTTTTCAATTCAATTCATTTCGAAATCGTTTTCAATTCAATTCATTTCGAAATCGAATAAAATCGATATAAATATCGTTCACGTCAAAAATGGCGTTAATCTAATCAACACGGCTTCATAAATTTCTATTTTCAAAATAGTTGTTATTATCAAAATATTTCGTTCAACACATGACCAATCTCAATAGATGAGTACTGTCAACACATGAACCTTTATTTTATATTGATAAAAATGTAAATTTTATTACTAAAATATTTCGTTCAACACATGACCAATCTCAATGAATGAGTACTGTCAACACATGAACCTTTATTTTATAATATTCTTTATTTTTCAAATAGGAATGAGGCCCAATCAATTACCATATAAAATTAATTATATGGATTTCCATACAACACATGTATATAATAGCATTGAAAAATAATCAACCATCAACCAAAGTGCACTACACTGTATAAGCATCAAATATAGATATTCAACGCTTATAACAGCCTGTCCATCAATCGATCGACATATTTAATCAATCAGGATGAGTGAACTTCAAATTTCATCCCAACACCCGTGTGGGGTTTCAAACAATCAAACAAATATTTTATTCGTGCAGTTGGGCGATGTGTAAAATTTATCGTCCCAATCAATGTCCTTCAAATAGGTGTACATAAACAAACCGTCTGGTTTGTAAATGAATATTTATTTATTCACATTCACGTTAAAAATTATATTTTTAACGATAAAACATTTTATTTCAACATATGAATTTCTATTCAGTTCATTCTTTAAATAAAATGATATTTTTATTTTTCTAACATATTTTAGAAAATTTCGGCGGCATAACGGCACGATACTAGAAACGGGACAAGGCCTAGCCTTATCCCCGGTCTAGTGAAGGCCCACGCCATTCACAAATCAATTAAATCAATTCGTTATGCAAACCACAAAATTTGGAGTAAGAGTCTAACCTAGCCTTACTCCTTCGCCTTATAACGGCGCACGTCTAATCCTAACCAATTTATCGATTCGATTTTTCACACCACAAACCACATTCAAACCAATATCACAATCAATAACTAAACAGCCAAACAAACAAGTCCATGGTCTGTGGACGATTGTGTCGGGTGCTACTAAGCACCGTCTGCATCCTAGTATATATATATAACTAGAAAAAGAATTTTGAGTGAGAAGTTCTCACCAATAGCTATCCAACTGCACGACTCTTCCTAATAGAAATCTTCGCCTTTTGTCGCTTTCGCCCGTATTCTCTACACATGTAAAAATAAAATTTTTACGATGTGGTTCAATATATAAAAATATGATTTTTACTTTTGCTTTCAATCTATAAAAATATGATTTTTTACTTTTGCTTTCAACCTATAAAAATATGATTTTTACTTTTGCTTTCAACCTATAAAAATATGATTTTTACTTTTGCTTTCAACATATAAAAATATGATTTTTACTTTTGCTTTCAACATATAAAAATATGATTTTTACTTTTAACAAAATCCGTTTTCTAGTTTATAAATCATTTTAAAATTAGTTTTTATATTCTTTAAAATTTCAGTTTTTATACCTTTATAAAAAATCAGGTTTTATACTTTTAAAATTCAATTTTAAAATACCTTTAAAAATTTAGTTTTAAAATACTTTTTAAAATTCAGTTTCAGTTTTTAAAACTTTCTTTAAAAACAGTTTAACATTCTTTTTTTTTAAATTCAGTTTTCTTTTTATTAAAAACAAAAATCAGTTTTGATTTTTCTTAAAAACAAAATCAGTTTTTACCTAAAAAAAAAAAGAACAGTTTTTAATACTTAAACAAAAAAAATCAATTCAGTTTAAAAATAAAAAAAAACTCAGTATTTACTTTAAATAAAAAAAATAATCATCAAAAATAAAATAACTAAACAAAATACTTACAGGGGGGGGGAGAAAAGGCGTCGGCGGCTTCTTCTGGGGGGGGGGGGGTCTTCGCAGACGTCGAGACGGGGGGGGGGCTTCGTCGGAGTTCGTGCGATGGGGGGGGGGGCTTCGTCGTCTTCGATCGTCGGAGGGGGGAGCGGCTTCGTCGTCTTCGATCGTCGGAGGGGGGAACGGCTTCGATGCTTAGGGTTTTTTTTTTTTTTCTCTTTCTGTTTTCTGGATTGTGAGTCGGGGGGGGGGGGGGGCAAGAAGAAGATAAAGGGGAGGGAGGGAATTAAAATTATTTTATTATTTTATTATTTAATTTCGCAAAAAGGTTGACTTTTACATACGACCTCTAAACGAGGTCCACCGCCTGTCGTCCATAGCGTTTTACCCCCATTCCGAACACAATGGGATATGTATCGTAAGCTGGTTTGATCGTTACAATCAGTTTCCGTTGAAATTACATTTTAAATCCTTATATTGAATTTTAAACGTACATTTCAAATTACCGGGGTCACATACTAACTAGAAAAATTCCAGAAAAATATTTTCTGGTTTCGTATGGACGATACGGTCCTAACAAAACTAGTTTCGTCGAATTCTGAGACCGTTTGAAAAATGGCCAATTTCCTGTCGATTAAATTCAACAGAAACTGGTCAAACGCGTTTTCTTTTGCCACGCTGACATATTGACTCGAAAAATTATGAAATTTGGAATCTAGCAATAACCTAACATCACGGACCCAACAAAACTGGTTTCGTCGAATTCCGAGGTCGTTTGCAAAATGTCCATTTTTAAGGGCCTGAATTCCATAGCGACTATTCAGAATTTTCAACTGGACATATCTTTTGATTCCCGATATGAAATCTTGATTTTTCGGATTCGTTAGAAAGATATTCACTATTAGATTCCATTATTTTTGGTTTCACTAAAATCCGGATTGTTTTGCACCCGGTACAGTCAATTGAAGTTTGAAATCGAATTATCGAACTACCGCGCCATTTTCAATTTCTTTTATAATTATATATAAATATTTATATTCTAACGACGACGCGTATAAATATATACGTTCGAATTATATTCAAAATAAATTTCTCGTCGATATTATTTAAAATAATTCATTTTAAATAATCAAATTCGCTAAAATTGCCAAAATAAAAATTTCAAACTGGCTCGCATTTTACGGGTTGTTACAATCTCCCCCACTTAAAACTTTTCGTCCCCGAAAAGGAACAAAGTCGAAAGTGGTTTGATAATTCAACTCTACGTTCGATCCGGCTTCCATTCTCCAACTCTTTAGTTTCTGAGAATTTTCAAAATTTCAAAAATTTGGCTAACACCCTAAATTTTCGAAAAATTTCGCCATAACCTCCCCTGCACCGGGAGCATCGGGGAATTTCAAATAGCTTCCCCGGTCCTTCAGATCTCAAAAAGAAAAAGAAAAAGCCAAGCGGCTAGCCAATAGGCTCACAAAATCATCATCACCCAAACAAAACAGGAAATTATGCAGTAAACATGTACCTATTTGTCGGGCAAACAAATTTTATTCTCTGCTCTAGCCTCCTTGCTATGACCTGTTCAATGATATACATGTATATGCAAGCAAATGCGACCAATTTTCAATACAATTCAATATTTGATTCAAATAGGCTAAATGGTTCAAAATTAGCAAACAAATAAACAAACAACACAAACATCAATCAATTAGTTGATTAGCTTTTCAAATTGATAATTATGATACATAGTCAAAAATCAGATTTTTGATGCCAAATCACAACAATAGGCCCTATCTAATTTTGGTTCTCACACCTGTCTAGTGGAAATATATAGAAAATCACACCTTCGAAACACGAACATAAATACTGATGATGTCATGACAATCATCAGTACCATCTTCGGGCGACTAGAGTGTTATGCTATATCTATCCAATATATTAAAATTTCGAATACACGCGGATCAGACGTATACGCAAAATCTATATATACTGGATTGTCCACATCTATATAAATAGATAATCAAATACGAATAATTGATTTAAATCTTCAAAACCAAAAATTTGTTTTCATTTTCAAAAATATACTCTTCACACTCGTTCTAGGATACTACTGATCCCATCTCTAACGAGTCATTCTAATTGGATATTACTAATCCAATATCTGATGAATTCTTTCGTATGGTTCTAATGTGCCTTGTTCTCTAGCTTTGTAAACCAAAGCTCTGATACCAACTGTGACGGCAAAGGAATTTCGCTCGGTCCGAACCAGTCGCTAAACCGATCCAGGCCGTTCGAAACGCCCTATCGTTTGAGAACAGGACAAAACAGAACGCATACAGAAGAATTTTTCATTGTATATTACAACAATGCATCAGATTACAAGAATATACAGAGTATGAATAAATATTACACAGAAATATCAGAGATTTAAATTACATTTAAATACATAGCAGCGGAAAATAATACAATACACAACTAGAAGAGATATACGGATACAAAGCTTTCCGGATATCATTCCAGCTGTAAACCAGGATCCTGTGAATATAAATCTGCAAAACCAAAACTACTAGCTGCCCGTGTCAAAATAAGGGCACCCAGAGTTTAGGTTAAAACAATAAACTCCAGGTCAGTCATGTGACTGGTGTGAGAACTAAAACAGTTATTAATCTTTATTTTCAAAATTAGGTAAATCAAGGGACCACGTCGTATAACACGGAACGGGTTTCCTCCCAAGAATACCAGTGCATGAAACAAACAGCGCAATGCTAAATAAAGAAAAATGAAGCTGTTATAAGACCCAGGTCCCATCACACAATGCAACGCAGCCGAGGATAGGGTTTTCCCTTATAACAGCCAAACATGCTTAGTACGTTTAAAACAAATCATTTGATACTACTATAAGTGTATAGTGTATAAAACAACTTCAAATCATAAGTATCAATCATAGGCGGCATGAGCGTCCCATGCCACTATGTCGCCATATATAGGTTTACAAATAAAACCGCAAAGTCACGTATTTGGAAATTGGATTTCCGTCTATGAACCGAGGCAAAAGATAGTCCTCAACCGATTCGAGACAATCTAGCCTACCATGTCTCAGGATCAGAGCTCGAGTGACCCTAGGAGCGACAGGGCCGGTCCACCGATGTGGATTGAAATGCCTGAACACTACGTTTCTCCGCCCTTTGGGGCGCAAACGAGCCAACGAATGACTCCATCGGTTCGAGAACGACCGATCAATCCGAGGCGCCTCGCAACAGCAACAACCACATAAGTCAAACTCGTCAGGGCGTGTAAAACCACTGACGCCACTTCTAGCTAGAAAGAAACGCAAGTCCTCCCTGAGGTCCGTCTCCCGTTTTTGGTTCATACCGGGTGTGAAACACGCGAGGTAAACGTTACACAAAGCTACGCCACAAAGGCCGTGCTTTGATCATCACCACAAGACTTTGCTTTTCAACAGAAGCCTTGATCATTTGCATCTTAGCATGCCACACAGGCAAACCATCCTATGCAACCGATATCAGTCACACAGAATGAAATCCGATGTCAGACACACAGTCCATTTACAAGTCCGTCCTGGGTCTGAACGAAACCGGAGGCACCTAGTACCCCGCATATCCATCGATCTCCAAGTACGTCTGGACGATCACTAACTGTTTCCATCTTCTTGGGTGTACAACCCAATCAAGATCATCAGTTATCACCCAAACGACGTGAAGACCTCCGGTCTTCGACCATCGTCTTCATCTTCGACTTATCGTCGTATCAGTTATTCAGAATGGGATAAACCCGGTCTTTCCGAATAACTCGCGTATATTTTGAATAAGTGTTACACAAACACAACATATGCCTCATTCCAATTCATTAGTCACTAACCGTAAATTAATCAAGAGAATAATTCCCCAAATATTAACCCCGAAGGCCGAAACCAACATCAGATCAATATTCAGAAAACCATTCTGTTTGGCTAACCGACAGTCAATTTCTAAATTTCACATTCATAGGGAAAGGTTCCCATTAATTTTATCCAAGATAAATTTCTTGAATTTATGCTTTAATCTGCTTTTGAATATCAATTCAAACTAGTCGGGATTAGCGAACCTTACCGAAGTAATCATTTGTTTTAATTTCCCAATCCCAACCTATTCATCCCATGAAGTAAAACTGGTTATACTTCATATCTAACACCACGGTGTTATCGGTAAATTCAATTACCATTTCACGTTCAAATCTAATTAAAGATTTAACTATCGCCTGGAGCAAAACTGGTGATACTCCATTTCGATTATTTCAATCTAATTAAAGATTCATTAAAACTCTACTTAGTTTTAATCTGTGACTGGGTTAAAGAATCAGTGTCATCTAAAAACACGGTTCGCGATAAACCCAAAGTCACATTCCATTAATTATCGGGTTAAAGAACGAGTGTTATTTAAAAACACTGTTCACGATAAACCCAAAAATCATTCCATTAATTATCGGGTTAAAGAACGAGTGTTATTTAAAAACACTGTTCACGATAAACCCAAAAATCAATATCAATTCAATTCCAATTAAATATCATTTAATTGGTACACTTCATTAAATCTAAATAAAAAGATTTAATCTTTTCTCAACTGGGTTCAAGAACAGTGTTAGTGAAGACACCATTCACGACAAACCCAAATCACATTTGATATTAAATGCAAGGCTCTGAATAGAAAATATCCCGGCTTATATTCAATATCAAATTCTACGATTAACAAATGTCGTATTGGAAATAACGATATAAAAATATATATCTTTCAAATTTCCATAACAACATCTGCATAATCCCGAATTCCAACATCGAAATATTCCGAAGACAATTTCGATTCAAATCCACTCCAATGCAATCATTGGATATTCTGGTTATTTTTAAAACCCTTTCTAATTCAGTTTATTTATTTAAAAATAAATAGAATTATAATTCTAGTTCAAAACTAGTTCATTTCGATAAAAATCCATTTTTATCTTTTCAAATATGGAGTTTTTCATCCTAATTCTTCCCAAATCATTTCTTATGATTTTACACAAATTATTACTATTTTTAATAATTTTATCAAGGCCCGTACAGTCGATTTCCAACAATGGCCATCGAACTGCACTTACAGCGACCTTTTTCGAATTTGATTTGGACGTATCTCCAAATCCAACCGTTAGATTTCAAATTTCTAATATTCGTTAGAAAGCTCTTTTCGATACGAACCCAACGGTTCCGGTTTTAGGAGAATCCGACGGTCGGATCTCCCGTAATGTCCGTTTGAAATAAATGGTCGAAATTCACGAACTGCCGCGGCGCGGCGCGTTCTATTCAGGCCATTATATTATATATATAATATATATATTATATATATCGTCGATTTCTATTTAAAACGAATTATATAAATAGTTTTGAATTCGTTTCAAAAACATTTTCAACTTCTATTTCAATTCAAATCAAAATTGAATTCTTCTTTATAAATTCGTTTTAAAATTCATTTCTATTCAATTCAAATTTCAATTTAATTTGAATTCATTTCAATTCAATTTGAATTCGTTTTCAATTCAATTCAATTCGAAATCGTTTTCAATTCAATTCATTTCGAAATCGTTTTCAATTCAATTCATTTCGAAATCGTTTTCAATTCAATTCATTTCGAAATCGTTTTCAATTCAATTCATTTCGAAATCGTTTCAATTCAATTCATTTCGAAATCGTTTTCAATTCAATTCATTTCGAAATCGTTTTCAATTCAATTCATTTCGAAATCGAATAAAATCGATATAAATATCGTTCACGTCAAAAATGGCGTTAATCTAATCAACACGGCTTCATAAATTTCTATTTTCAAAATAGTTGTTATTATCAAAATATTTCGTTCAACACATGACCAATCTCAATAGATGAGTACTGTCAACACATGAACCTTTATTTTATATTGATAAAAATGTAAATTTTATTACTAAAATATTTCGTTCAACACATGACCAATCTCAATGAATGAGTACTGTCAACACATGAACCTTTATTTTATAATATTCTTTATTTTTCAAATTGGAATGAGGCCCAATCAATTACCATATAAAATTAATTATATGGATTTCCATACAACACATGTATATAATAGCATTGAAAAATAATCAACCATCAACCAAAGTGCACTACACTGTATAAGCATCAAATATAGATATTCAACGCTTATAACAGCCTGTCCATTAATCGATCGACATATTTAATCAATCAGGATGAGTGAACTTCAAATTTCATCCCAACACCCGTGTGGGGTTTCAAACAATCAAACAAATATTTTATTCGTGCAATTGGGCGATGTGTAAAATTTATCGTCCCAATCAATGTCCTTCAAATAGGTGTACATAAACAAACCGTCTGGTTTGTAAATGAATATTTATTTATTCACATTCACGTTAAAAATTATATTTTTAACGATAAAACATTTTATTTCAACATATGAATTTCTATTCAGTTCATTCTTTAAATAAAATGATATTTTTATTTTTCTAACATATTTTAGAAAATTTCGGCGGCATAACGGCACGATACTAGAAACGGGACAAGGCCTAGCCTTATCCCCGGTCTAGTGAAGGCCCACGCCATTCACAAATCAATTAAATCAATTCGTTATGCAAACCACAAAATTTGGAGTAAGAGTCTAACCTAGCCTTACTCCTTCGCCTTATAACGGCGCACGTCTAATCCTAACCAATTTATCGATTCGATTTTTCACACCACAAACCACATTCAAACCAATATCACAATCAATAACTAAACAGCCAAACAAACAAGTCCATGGTCTGTGGACGATTGTGTCGGGTGCTACTAAGCACCGTCTGCATCCTAGTATATATATATAACTAGAAAAAGAATTTTGAGTGAGAAGTTCTCACCAATAGCTATCCAACTGCACGACTCTTCCTAATAGAAATCTTCGCCTTTTGTCGCTTTCGCCCGTATTCTCTACACATGTAAAAATAAAATTTTTACGATGTGGTTCAATATATAAAAATATGATTTTTACTTTTGCTTTCAATCTATAAAAATATGATTTTTTACTTTTGCTTTCAACCTATAAAAATATGATTTTTACTTTTGCTTTCAACCTATAAAAATATGATTTTTACTTTTGCTTTCAACATATAAAAATATGATTTTTACTTTTGCTTTCAACATATAAAAATATGATTTTTACTTTTAACAAAATCCGTTTTCTAGTTTATAAATCATTTTAAAATTAGTTTTTATATTCTTTAAAATTTCAGTTTTTATACCTTTATAAAAAATCAGGTTTTATACTTTTAAAATTCAATTTTAAAATACCTTTAAAAATTTAGTTTTAAAATACTTTTTAAAATTCAGTTTCAGTTTTTAAAACTTTCTTTAAAAACAGTTTAACATTCTTTTTTTTTAAATTCAGTTTTCTTTTTATTAAAAACAAAAATCAGTTTTTACCTAAAAAAAAAAAGAACAGTTTTTAATACTTAAACAAAAAAAATCAATTCAGTTTAAAAATAAAAAAAAACTCAGTATTTACTTTAAATAAAAAAAATAATCATCAAAAATAAAATAACTAAACAAAATACTTACAGGGGGGGGGAGAAAAGGCGTCGGCGGCTTCTTCTGGGGGGGGGAGGGTCTTCGCAGACGTCGAGACGGGGGGGGGGGGGGGGGCTTCGTCGGAGTTCGTGCGATGGGGGGGGGGCTTCGTCGTCTTCGATCGTCGGAGGGGGGAGCGGCTTCGTCGTCTTCGATCGTCGGAGGGGGGAACGGCTTCGATGCTTAGGGTTTTTTTTTTTTTTTCTCTTTCTGTTTTCTGGATTGTGAGTCGGGGGGGGCCAAGAAGAAGATAAAGGGGAGGGAGGGAATTAAAATTATTTTATTATTTTATTATTTTATTTCGCAAAAAGGTTGACTTTTACATACGACCTCTAAACGAGGTCCACCGCCTGTCGTCCATAGCGTTTTACCCCCATTCCGAACACAATGGGATATGTATCGTAAGCTGGTTTGATCGTTACAATCAATTTCCGTTGAAATTACATTTTAAATCCTTATATTGAATTTTAAACGTACATTTCAAATTACCGGGGTCACATACTAACTAGAAAAATTCCAGAAAAATATTTTCTGGTTTCGTATGGACGATACGGTCCTAACAAAACTAGTTTCGTCGAATTCTGAGACCGTTTGAAAAATGGCCAATTTCCTGTCGATTAAATTCAACAGAAACTGGTCAAACGCGTTTTCTTTTGCCACGCTCACATATTGACTCGAAAAATTATGAAATTTGGAATCTAGCAATAACCTAACATCACGGACCCAACAAAACTGGTTTCGTCGAATTCCGAGGTCGTTTGCAAAATGTCCATTTTTAAGGGCCTGAATTCCATAGCGACTATTCAGAATTTTCAACTGGACATATCTTTTGATTCCCGATATGAAATCTTGATTTTTCGGATTCGTTGGAAAGATATTCACTATTAGATTCCATTATTTTTGGTTTCACTAAAATCCGGATTGTTTTGCACCCGGTACATTCAATTGAAGTTTGAAATCGAATTATCGAACTACCGCGCCATTTTCAATTTCTTTTATAATTATATATAAATATTTATATTCTAACGACGACGCGTATAAATATATACGTTCGAATTATATTCAAAATAAATTTCTCGTCGATATTATTTAAAATAATTCATTTTAAATAATCAAATTCGCTAAAATTGCCAAAATAAAAATTTCAAACTGGCTCGCATTTTACGGGTTGTTACACAGATTCTACTCAGTCATGGCACCTTCGATTAGGTCATGTTGATGAGGAGAGCCTGGAAGTATTGAAGAAGCGTAGGTTAATTGTTGCTGATTCTCAATTAAAGTCTAGCTCTTGTGAAGATGGTTCTTTTGGAAAGAAGAAGCATGTCACATTTGATGTTGGAAGACCTAGAGCTATAGAGTTTCTAGAGTATGATCATTCATATATTTGGGGACCCACCCCATTTGCATCTTTAGGTGGAGCCAGTTTCTTCGTCATATTTGTGGATGATTTCTCGCGTATGGTTTGGGTTTATTTCATGGAGACTAGATACGAAATATTTGCCCAATTTAAGAAGTGGAAGACCTTAGTTGAAAAGAAGTCAGGAAAGCGGCTGCAAGTTCTTAGAGTTGGCAATAGTAGTGAATTTGCGTCACAAGTATTCACTAACTATTGTGCATCCGAGCATGTACTTAGAGATTTTTCTACGAAGTCACATTCTTTTGAAGTGGAGGAGAGCATATGCGTCTGATATTATGGGAAAGAGCTACGAGCTTGAAACTGACTACTGGTCTAGAAGAGGGATTATGGGCAGAAGCGATATCTATGACAGTATTTCTCATCAACCGTACACCTTCTATTTCCATAGATACGAAGATCCCAGATGAAATATGGAAAAGAGAGCCTGTTGATTATTCATTCCTTAAAATGTTTGGTTGTTCAGCTTATTTAGAAGATGAGAGACTTGATAAGTTGAAGCCTAGAGGAAGCAAGCACATTTTGTTAGGCTATGGAGAAGGAATGAAGAAGTATAGGTTGTGGTGCAAAACAACCAAGAAAATTGTGACTAGCAGGCATGCAATATTTGATGAGAGGTCTTTATTGAAGGTGGAGCCTCTATCAAGTGATGACATTAGCAGGACACAAAATTCCCAAACACATTTGGAGTCATCAGATTGTTTCCATATTCAGAGAGAAAGTGGTATTTCCGATGGTACCATGGTTGATGAGAAGATTTCAGAGGTTCAGACTCTAGGTGAAGCTCAGTTGCAGAAAATGTCTTTTAGTTCATTTGGCCCTATTGGTAAGCATAGTTGTAGTGATGATTATTCATCTTATGCTTTGAATGATGCGGAGCTTGGTGTTGAGTTTGATAAGGTAGACTTTGTGAAGTCAAGTAAAATTCTTGAAAAGGAGGTTGAAGTAGATAATATTGAGTATGTCCTAACTCAATTTAGGATGGAGAAGGTGAAGCGCGCTATGATGTCTCCATTAGTCTCTCAAATTTTTGTATCTACAAGTTTGTCTTCTTAATCGGATTTTCTGAAGAATTTTGATATTTGTTCATATGCATTTTGCTTGTCGATGTGCATATTATCTTTCTTATGCTTAGGAAAGATTTGGAAGCTCTGTTTGGGCACAATTGCCCAAAGTAGTTCACATTGAGCTTGATGGAATAGACCCAACAATTTTGTTGATTTTTGGTGATTGATGAATATATTTAATTGAGGTGGAGTGTTAAATTTTGGCGATTAAAATATATTAATGAGAAGACATTATTTGTTTACATAATCAAGTCAATTATGGGAGACAAATTAATATGGAGAAGGCAATTGATTTAAAGAATCAATCAAGAATTGGTGGGGGTGAGAGAGGCATTAATTGTTCCCACAATCAAGTCAAATATGGGAATCAATTAATTGATTTGGAGAATCAATCAAGAATTTATATAGGTGGAAATCAAATTAATACGCAAGATTTATGGTGAATCAAATCAAGGAAATTCCTAAATATCTTCATCCTTATCTTCTAGAATTCTCTATTCTTTCTATATATATGAAGTCATTTGCTCACTTTTCTATCCTCACAAGAAAATATCTCTCTCCATATTATTCCTCAGTAGATCCCTATTTTCTGTATCTAATATAGGGTGAGAAATAGTATTGAGGTTTTGTTGTAATTCTTCTCATTTTTTGTAACCTCCTCTTGTAGAGAAATAAAGAAGTTGTTGGGTCTCCATGAACGTTGGATATTCATATCCAAACCACGTAAAAACTTTTTTGTCTTCTCCTCCTCTTCTATTTTTGTTCTTTTTGTTTGGTGATTATTTTTATTGAGTTACTGGTTGATAACTAATCGACAAGCTAGATCCATTTTAGCATCGCTTCCGCAGTTGTGCAATTTTTACACATAAGTTTGGTATCAGAGCTAGTTGTATTGTTCTAAATTAGTTTCCAATGGCTAATTCTTCTAGTAGTTGTATGAAAAATTATGGCGTTACCAAATTTGTTAGAAGAAAAGTTTTTGGGACATTGAAGGTAAAAGTGAAGACTAATGATGGTGTTCTTCCGCAACAACTTCATTCACTTAGTGGAAGAGATAAGATGCAGCAGCGCCTTAGAGGAGATATGCATAGATCCCACTTCTTGGGTTCTAGAAGAGGTGCTTGATATTATTGTAAGAAAAAGGGACATTTCATACGAAATTGTTCAGACCTGAGAAAGAAGAAAGAGAAGAAAGAGAAAGCTTCAATTCAGGCAGCATTTAGATCAGATGCAAATAGATGTGATAATGATACATCATTATTTTCAGCCACTATTTCACCTTTAGAGACTACAAGTTGAGTGATTGATTCTGGAGCCTCTTGTCATATGACGCCATATAGGAGCTGTTTTTTCAGTTATGAGAAGATTGATGGCGAAGCAGTTCATTTGGAGAATGACACATCTTGTCATGCTGTGGGTGTTGGAAGTGTGAGGTTTAAGATGCATGATGGCGTTATTAGGACTATCACGGGTGTTCAACATGTTCTGATGCTGCAGAAGAGTTTATTATCAGTTGGAGCTTTGAGTAGACTTGGTATGAGGATAATAATAGATGGAGAAAATTTAAGAGTGGCGAAGTGCAAGAACCCGTAACTTCCCCGTGAAGGAAAGAGCGGATACTTTGAGAACAACACAAAATAGAACGCAAACAGAAGAACATTTCATTGTTATTACAACAATTCCATCAGATACAAGAATATACAGAGTATAAATGAATAAATTACATTCGATGAATATCATAGATTACAATAAATTACATAGCAACGGAAAAATATACAAAACACAACTGAAAGTGACACGGATACAGAGCTTTCCGAGCATCGTTCCAGCTATAAATCAGGACCCTATGGATATAAATCTGCAAAACCAAAATTACTAGCTGCCCGTGTCGAAAATAAGGGAACCTAAAGTTTAGGTTAAAACAATAAACTCCAGGTCAGTCATGTGACTGGTGTGAGAACTAAAACAGTTATTATTCTTTATTTTAAAGTTCGGCAAATCAAGGGACCACGCCGTATAACACGGAACGGGTTTCCTCCCAAGAATACCAGTGCATAAAACAAACAGCGCAATGCTAAATAAAGAAAAATGAAGCTGTTATAAGACCCAGGTCCCATCACACAATGCAACGCAAGCCGGAGGATAGGGTTTTTACCTTATAACAGCCAAAGCATGCTTGATACGTTAAAAACACGTTATTTGATACTATAATAAGTGTATAGTGTCAAAACAATTTCAATCATAAATATCAATCATAGACGACATTAATGACCCATACCACTATGTCGCCATACTAGGTTCTACAAATAAAACCGAATTATCACGTATTGGAAATTGGATTCCATCATGAGTCGAGGCAAGGGGCAAGCACCTCTCCGATTCAAGACACTCTAGCAAATGCCTCAGGACCCCACTATGATCCTTTGGAACCCCCAAGGCCGATCCTCTCTTACTTTTGAGGATTGGCAATTCCTGAACACACGTTTCCCGGTCCTTACAGACCTATATCCGAGGCGCCTCGTATCCAACAACCACACAGGTGAAAAGTATATAAATGTCAGGGCTGGTAGGTCACTGACACCACCCTAGCTAGAAAGAAACGTCGTGCACTCCTTGGGTCTGTATCCCGTTTTTGACTCATACCGAGGTGTGAGGCTCGCGAATTCATGTTATACACAAAGCTACGCCACACAGGCCGTGCTTTGATCATCAACCACAAGACTTTGCTTTTCAACATAAGCCTCGATCAATTGCCACTTACGCGTGCCACACTGGCATTTCACTCCATGCGACTGATGTCCATCGATATACAACCTCTGAGCTCGTACGTCTCAGAGAAGGGCGTTAAGCAAGAGAATAAATTCTCCACCGCCAAACAGATGTATATTTAATAGAGATCAATCAACATAGAATAAAATACAATGTCAGACACACAATCCATTTACAAGTTCGTTCTGGGTCTGAACGAAACCGGAGGCAATTTCCTCGCATATCCATCCATCTCCAAGTACGTCTGGACGATCACCAACTGTTTCCCTCATCCTGGGTGTACAGCCCTATCAAGATCATCAGTAATCACCCAAACGATGTGTAGACTTCCGGTCTTCAACCACCGTCTTCATCTTCGACATCTCGTCGAATCGGTTATTCAAAATGGGAATAAACCCGGCCTTTCTGAACAACCCACGTATATGATAAACAAATGTTACACAAACATAACAATCGCCTCATTCCAATTTAGAATATTCTTTTATTCACAAAATCACATTCTGAGGGAATAGGTTCCCATCAATTTTATCCAAGATAAATTCTTCTAAATTTATTCTTTAATCTTCCTTGGGATATCATTTCAAACTAGTCGGGATTATCGAACCACACCGAAGTAATTATTTATTTTATTTCCCAATCCCAACCTATTCATCCCCTGGAGCAAAACTGGTAATACTCCATACCTAACACCACGGTGTTATCGGTAAAATTAATTACCATTTCACGTTCAAATCTAATTAAAGATTTAACTATCGCATTGGAGCAAAACTGGTGGTACTCCATTCTCGATCACCTTTCAGATTTGATAATTTAAATTATCAATTCACATTTTAATCTAATTAAAGATTCATTAAAACTCCACTTAGTTTTAATCTGCACAAAAATCAACATCCAGCCTTTAACTGGGTTAAAGAACCAATGTCATATAAAACACGATTCACGATAAACCCAAATCACATTTGATATTAAATACAAGGCTCTGAATAGAAAATATACCGGCTTATATTCAATATCAAATTCTGAAAGCAACAAATATCGTATTGGAAATAACGATATAAAATATATCTTTCAAATTCCCATAATAATATCTGTATAGTCATGAAATCCAACATCGAAATATTCCGAAGATAATTTCGATTCAACTCCAGTCCAATTCACGTATTGGGAATATTGATTATTTTTAAAATCACCTTCAAATTCAATTTATTTATTTCAAAAATAAATTGATTTTAATTCTGGTTCAAAACTAGTTCATTTCGACAAAAATATATTTTTATTCTTTCAAATGTGGAATTTTTCATCCCAGTTCTTTCCAATTCACATATTATGATTTTACACAAAATATTAATATTTTTAATAATTTTATCAAGGCCCGTACAGTCGATTTCCATCAACGGCCATCGAACTGCACTTACAGCGACCTTTTTCAAATTTGATTTGGACATAATTCCAAATCCAACCGTTAGATTTCAAATTTCTAATATTCATTGGAAATCCCTTTTCGATACGAACCAAACGGTTCCGGTTTTAGGAGAATCCGACGGTCGGATCTCCCGTAATGTCCATTCGAAGTCAATGGTCGAAATTCACAAACTGCCGCGATGCGGCGCGTTCTATTCAGGCCATTATATATAATATATATATATATATATATATTATATATTTCGTCAATTTCCTTTTTAAAACGTATTTTATAAATCGTTTTAAATTCGTTTTCAAAACCATTTCAACTCTATATTCAATTTCAAATCAAAATTGAATATTTCATATCATTAGTATATAGATGATAATATTTTCAAAACGTTATATTTTGAAATCACTTCGTTTTCTATATTCATTATAAAAACGAATATAATCGATATAAATATCGTTCACGTCAAAATAGCGCAACTCTAGTCAACACGGCTTTATATATTTCAATAAATTCGTTATTCTATTCAACAAATGAATATTTATTCCATTCAACACATGAATCTATATTTCTTTCAACACACGACCAATCTCAACACATGAGTACTGTCAACACACGACTATTTTTATATTCAACACATGAATTTTCTTTTATAATATTTATTATTTTCCCTATTGAAATGAGGCCCAATCAATCACCATATAACGTTAATTATATGGATTCCATACAACACATGTATATAATAGCAATGATAAACAATCAACCATCATCCAAGGTGCACCACACAACTGCATAAGCATCGAATATAAATAATTAACGCTTACACAGCCTGTCGACCAATCGATCGACATACAATTAAATAATTGGGATTAGTGTACGCCAAATATCATCCCAACACCCGTGTGGGGTTTCAAATCAACAAACACAGATTTTTATTTGTGCAGTTGGGCGAGGTGTAAAATTTATCGACCCAATCAATATCAATCAAATCAGTGTATATAAACAAATCGGCCGATTTGTTTATAAATATTTATTCACATTCACGTTAATAATTATATTTTTAATGACAATTTATTCATTTCAACTATCTACATTTTATTATCGCTTTCACATCAACATCACAAACAAATTTTCACAACACATCAATCAAACAAACAAGCCATCCATGGTCTGTGGATGACGGGTGTCGGGTGCTGCTAAGCACCGTCTGCATCCTAGTATATATATATATATAACTAGAAAAAGAAATTTTGAGTGAGAAGTTCTCACCAAAGCTAATCCAAACGTCTCGATTCTTCATATGTAGAAAATCTCCGCCGTTTCTTCTTTCGTCACTTTCGTTACTTTCGTCATCTGTATTCACTACATATATAAAAATCGAATTTTTACTTCGCTATTCAATATATAAAAATCGAATTTTTACTTCGCTATTCAATATATAAAAATCAATTTTTTACTTCGCTATTCAATATATAAAAATCAAATTTTTACTTCGCTATTCAATAGAAAAAAATCGAATTTTTACTTTGCTATTCAATATATAAAAATCGAATTTTTACTTCGCTATTCAATAGATAAAAATTCTATTTTTACACCGCTACTATATAGATAAAATTCTATTTTTACACCGCTACTATATAGATAAAAATTCTATTTTTACACCGCTACTATATAGATAAATATTTCGCCTTTTCAATTATAAATATTTCGCCTTTTCAATTATAAATATCGTCTTTCACAACATAAAAATATCGTCTTTTTATATCCTACCATATAAAGATCACATTTTTATTATCTATATAATATGAAAATTATATTTTCAACCTTTACATGCGATAAAAATTATATTTTTAACTTCTACATATAATAAAAATTATATTTTGAACTCTCTATAATATAAAAATCAAATCTTTATATTCGCCACTATATAAAAATCATTTCTTTGTTCAAATTAAAAATCATACCTTTGTTAATTCAAAAATCATTAGCTAATTTCAGTTAAAAAAACATGGAACAATAAATAAAATAAAAGAAAGAAAGGGGGAAGCTCACCGATTTGGTCGAAGGAGGTGCTGGACGTCGGCAGGAGGGGGTGCTGGTGGTAGCAGGGGGCGGCGCAGGAAGAAGAGGGGGGGCTACGGGTGTTGGCCGCGATTTGGGGTTCGAGGGGGGGCTATGGCCAACTAGAGGAGGAGAGAGAAAAAGGGGGTCGGGGGAGAAGAAGGAGGGGCGGCGGATGGAGGCGGGGCGCCCTGCCCCGAGCGGCGACGGCGATTAGAGGGGGGGGGGCGATTGCAGCGGCGGCTCCCCCCATCGCTCTCCTCTCTCTCTTTTTTTCGTTCTGAATCGATTTTCAACCGGGGGGGGGGGGGGGGAGGGGGCCTGAGTGATGTAAGGAGAGGAGAGAGTGATGGATTTATTTTAATTTATTTATTTATTTTATTTCAAAAAGCAACTTTTATTTTCGAACTCGAAACGAGGCCCACCGCTATCGCCCATAGCTAATTACCCCTATTCCGAACACAATGGGATATGTACCATAAGCTGATTCGACCGTTTCGATCAGTTTCCGTTAAAATCAACATATAACTCTATATATTGAATTTGAACGCGCATTTCAATTCACTGGGGTCACATACTAAATCTATAAATCCCAAAAAATATTTTCTAGCTTCGTATTGAGGATACGGTCCTAACAAAACTAGTTTCATCGAATTCTGAGACCGTTGGAAAAATGGCCATTTTCCAGTCGATTAAAATCAACTGAAACTGGTCAAACGCGTTTTCCTTTGCCACGCTCACATATTGATTCGAAAAATTATGAAATTTGGAATCTAGCAATAATTTGACATCACGGATCCAACAAAAGTGGTTTCGTCGAAATCCGAGGTCGTTTGCAAAATGGCTATTTTTAAGGGCCTGAATTCCATAGCGACTATTCAGAATTTTCAACTGGACATATCTTTTGATTCCCGCTATGAAATTTCGATTTTTCGGATTCGTTGGAAAGATATTCTCTATTAGATCCTAATGTTTTTGGTTTCACTAAAATCCGGTTTATTTTGCACCCGGTACACTCAATTGAAGTTTGAAATCGAATTATCGAACGACCGTGCCATTTTCAATTCTATTATATAATTTAAAATAAATATTATTTATATTCTAACGGCGACGTATATAATTTATACGTTCGAATCCTATTCAAAATAAATTTTCCGTCGATTTTATTTAAAATAATTCATTTTAAATAATCAAAATTCGCTAAAATTGCCAAAATAAAATTTTTAAACTGGCCCAGAATTTACGGGTTGTTACATTCTCCCCCACTTAAAACTATTCGTCCCCGAAAAGGAACAAAGTCGAAAGTGGTTTGATTAATCAACTCTACGTTCGATCTGGCTTCCATTCTCCAACTTTTCCGTTTCTGAGAATTTTCAAATTCTTCAAAAATTTGGCTAACACCCGGAATTTTCGAAAAATTTCGCCATAACCTCCTTTGTACGGGGAGAGGTTTGGAAATTTATTGGGCCGTATTAGGCACCCAATAAATCCTAATAAGCATACACATATTTATAGTGATATATTCTGGTGTTTATAGGGGAGCGTGTATTGATAATAACTCCAGAGAATAAATTCTCGTCACCCTATCAAAGCCTGAGGGAGTGTGTATTTTAAATGCTCCAGAGGATAAATCCTCGTCACCTCGTCCCGTGTGGGAAATAAATAGTCCATGTGCCGTATCTAATAACTAGAGAGACGTGATTATTGTCAACTCTAGACCCGTGTGGGTTTTTTATTAATCTGGCAATTTTATCGTTACAATTTAAATAGTCCATATCAGTCATCAGTTCAACCTGTAAAATATAGTCATCGCCATACAAGCCTCTCGCTCGTATGGTAAATCTTCCACCTCGTCATACAAGCTCCAAATGCTTATGTGGTATATGATGAAGTATGCCTATCTTCCAGAAGTATGCCATGTAATGTAGTTCAAATTTAATTGTTGCTATCCTATGGCGACATTTATTAATTACACACAGAATAACCAGCACTCCGCATCCAATGGCACTCACAGGAGTGGATATAATAATAAAAGTGCGCATCCAACTCATTAAGGTTTACCTATTTGTCGGGCACGCAAATAAAATCTTTACTCAACAGATATCCAATTTCCTGTTCAAACATATATAATGTACATGTAACGCAAGCTGAAACGTTGGTCGATCAACAAAAAATTTTTGTGTGGATTTTTCGGAGAATTTTTTTTTAAATATTTAAAAAAAAATTCTTCGAAAAATCCACACAAAAAATTTTTGTTGATCGACCAACGTTTCATTCTAACTATTTTCTAATCAGTTCAATGTGTGATTTAATTGAATAAATTTGTTCTGGTTTTTATTGATGATATTCTAATCTTCTCTAAATCAAAGGCCGAAAAGGAACATAACAACGGAAGCCGAAAAGGAACGAAGCCGAAAGTTGTTTAACAAATCAACTTAACTTCCATTATTTTGACTACGGCTTAAGTTCTTCAACTTTTCAGTTTCTAAGAACTTTTCAAATTTTTCAAAAATTTGGCTAACACCCTAAATTTTCGAAAAATTTCGCCATAACCTCCCCTACACCGGGAGCAACGGGAAAATCCTGAAATTGCCATATAGGCCTTCTGATCTCAAAAAGAAAAAGAATAAGCCAAGCGGCTAGCCAATCGGCTCACAAAATCATCATCACCCAAACGAAACAGTAAATTATAGTAAACATGTACCTATTTGTCGGGCAAACAAATTTTATTCTCTTCTCTAGCCTCCTTGCTATGACCTGTTCAATGTAAGTACATGTATATGCAAGCAAATGCCACCCATTTTCAATACAATTCAATATTTGATTCTATTAGGCTAAATGGTTCAAAATTATCAAACAAATAAACAAACAACACAAACATCAATCAATTAGTGAATTAGAGTTTCAAATTCATAATTTTGATACATATACAAAAATCATGTTTTTGATGCCAATTCACAACAATGTATTCTATCTATATAAGTTTTGGTTCTCTCACCAGTCTAATGGAAATATATAGATATCACACCTTCGAAACACGAATATAAATACTGATGATGTGGCCACATCACCAGAATTATCCCCGGGCGTCTAGAATGTGACTCTATATCTATCCACTATATTAAAACTTCGAATATACATTCATGACGCGTATACGCGAAATCTTTGTATACTCGATTGTCCAAATTCAAAATAAATAAATAATCAAATACGTATAAAATGGTTTAAATTTTCAAAACAAAATTGTTTTCATTTGAAAAATATACTCTTCACACTCGTTCTAGGATACTACTGATCCTATCTCTAACGAGTCATTCTAATTGGATATTACTAATCCAATATCTGATGAATTCTTTCGTTCGGTTCTAATGTGTCTTGTTCTCGAGCTCTATAAACCAAAGCTCTGATACCACTGTAAGAACCCGTAACTTCCCCGTGAAGGAAAGAGCGGATACTTTGAGAACAACACAAAATAGAACGCAAACAGAAGAACATTTCATTGTTATTACAACAATTCCATCAGATACAAGAATATACAGAGTATAAATGAGTAAATTACATTCGATAAATATCAGAGATTACAATAAATTACATAGCAACGGAAAAATATACAAAACACAACTGAAAGTGATACACGGATACAGAGCTTTCCGAGCATCGTTCCAGCTGTAGATCAGGACCCTATGGATATAAATCTGCAAAACCAAAACTACTAGATGCCCGTGTCGAAAATAAGGGCACCCAGAGTTTAGGTTAAAACAATAAACTCCAAGTCAGTCATGTGACTGGTGTGAGAACTAAAACAGTTATTATTCTTTATTTTAAAGTTTGGTAAATCAAGGGACCACGCCGTATAATACGGAATGGGTTTCCTCCCAAGAATACCAGTGCATAAAACAAACAGCGCAATGCTAAATAAGGAAAAATGAAGCTGTTATAAGACCCAGGTCCCATCACACAATGCAACGCAAGCCGGAGGATAGGGTTTTTACCTTATAACAGCCAAAGCATGCTTGATACGTTAAAAACACGTTATTTGATACTATAATAAGTGTATAGTGTCAAAACAATTTCAATCATAAATATCAATCATAGACTGCATTAATGACCCATACCACTATGTCGCCATACTAGGTTCTACAAATAAAACCGAATTATCACGTATTGGAAATTGGATTCCATCATGAGTCGAGGCAAGGGGCAAGCTCCTCTCCGATTCGAGACACTCTAGCAAATGCCTCATGACCCCACTATGATCCTTTGGAACCTCCAAGGCCGGTCCTCTCTTACTTTTGAGGATTGGCAATTCCTGAACACATGTTTCCCGGTCCTTACAGACCTATATCCGAGGCGCCTCGTATCCAACAACCACACAGGTGAAAAGTATATAAATGTCAGGGCTGGTAGGTCACTGACACCACCCTAGCTAGAAAGAAACGTCGTGCACTCCTTGGGTCCGTATCCCGTTTTTGACTCATATCGAGGTGTGAGGCTCGTGAATTCACGTTGTACACAAAGCTACGCCACATAGGCCGTGCTTTGATCATCAACCACAAGACTTTTCTTTTCAACAGAAGCCTCGATCAATTGCCACTTACGCGCGCCACACTGGCATTTCACTTCATGCGACTGATGTCCATCAATATACAACCTCTGAGCTCATACGTCTCAGAGAAGGGCGTTAAGCAAGAGAATAAATTCTCCACCGCCAAACAGATGTATATTTAATAGAGATCAATCAACACAGAATAAAATCCAATGTCAGACACACAATCCATTTACAAGTTCGTTCTGGGTCTGAACGAAACCGGAGGTACTTTCCTCGCATATCCATCCATCTCCAAGTACGTCTGCTCATCCTAGGTGTACAGCCCAATCTAGATCATCAGTAATCACCCAAACGATGTGAAGACTTCCGGTCTTCAACCACCGTTTTAATCTTCGACATCTCGTCGAATCGGTTATTCAGAATGGGTATAAACCCGGCCTTTCTGAACAACCCACGTATATGATAAACAAATGTTACACAAACATAACAAACGCCTCATTCCAATTCAGAATATTCTTTTATTCACAAAATCACATTCTAAGGGAATAGGTTCCCATCAATTTTATCCAAGTTAAATTCTTCTAAATTTATTCTTTAATCTTCCTTGGGATATCATTTCAAACTAGTCGGGATTAGCGAACCACACCGAAGTAATTATTTATTTTATTTCCCAATCCCAACCTATTCATCCCCTGGAGCAAAACTGGTAATACTCCATACCTAACACCACGGTTTTATCGGTAAAATTAATTACCATTTCACGTTCAAATCTAATTAAAGATTTAACTATCGCATTGGAGCAAAACTGGTGGTATTCCATTCTCGATCACCTTTCAGATTTGATAATTTAAATTATCAATTCACATTTTAATCTAATTAAAGATTCATTAAAACTCCACTTAGTTTTAATCTACACAAAAATCAACATCTAGCCTTTAACTGGGTTAAAGAACCAATGTCATATAAAACACAATTCACGATAAACCCAAATCACATTTGATATTAAATACAAGGCTCTGAATAGAAAATATACCGGCTTATATTCAATATCAAATTCTGAAACCAACAAATATCGTATTGGAAATAACGATATAAATATATCTTTCAATGTAACGGCAAGGAATTTCGCTCGATCCGAATCAGTCGTTAAACCGATCTAGACCGTTCGAAACCCCTGATCGTTTGAGAACAGGACAAATTAGAACGCAGACGGAAGAACATTTACTTGTTATTACAATAATACCATCAAATATAAGAATATACAGAGTATAAATGAATAAATTACATTTGATAAATATCAGAGATTACAATAAATTACATAGCAGCGGAAAAATAATACTAAACACAACTGAAAGTAATACACGGATACAGAGCTTTCCGAGCATCGTTCCAGCTGTAAATCAGGATCCTGTGAATATAAATCTGCAAAACCAAAACTACTAGCTGCCCGCGCGGAAAATGAGGGCACCCAGAGTTTAGGTTAAAACAATAAACTCCAAGTCAGTCATGTGACTGGTGTGAGAACTAAAACAGTTATTTAAAACTTTACTTTAAAAGAGAGTAATTCAAGGGACCACGCCGTATAACACGGAACGGGTTTCCTCCCAAGAATACCAGTGCATATCAATAAACAACGCAATGCTTTTTCGAAAAATGAAGCTATTATAAGACCCAGGTCCCATCACACAATGCAACGCAAGCCGGTGGATAGGGTTTTCCCTTATAATAGCCAAACATGCTTGGTACGTTTAAAACAAATTATTTGATACTATAATATGTGTATAGTGTCAAAACAATTTCAATCATAAATATCAATCATAGACGGCATAGCATCCCATGCTACTATGTCGCCATACTAGGCTCTACAAATAAAGCCGAAATATCTCGTATTGGAAATTGGATTTCCGTCATGAGTCGAGGCAAGGGGCAAGCTCCTCTCCGCGTTCGAGACACTCTAGCAAATGCCTCTGGACTACGCACTCTGGGTAACCCTGGAATCGGCTGGGCCGGTCCTCTCTTACGTTTGAGGATTGGCAATTCCTGAACACATGTTTCCCGGTCCTTACAGATCTAATATCGAGGCGTCTCATTCCAACAACCACAAAGGTGAAAAGTATATAAATGTCAGGGCTGGTAAGTCACTGACACCACCAAAGCTAGAAAGAAACGTCGTGCTCTCCCAGCGGTCCGTATCCCGTTTTTAACTCATACCGAGGTGTGAGGCTCGCGAATTCACGTTATACACAAAGCTGCCACGTAGGTCGTGCTTTGCTCATCCACCACAAGACTTTGCTTTTCAACAAAAGCCTTGATCCATGCAACTCAGCGTGCCACACAGGCAATTCATGCCATGCGATTGATATCTATCGATATATAACCTCTAAGCTCGTACGTCTCAGAGAAGGGCGTTAAGCAAGAGAATAAATTCTCCGCCGCCAAACAGATATATATTTAACAGAAATCAATCAACACAGAATAAAATCCAATGTCAGACACACAATCCATTTACAAGTTCGTCCTGGGTCTGAACGAAACCGGAGGCACTTTCCTCGCATATCCATCGATCTCCAAGTACGTCTGGACGACCACCAACTGATTCCATCATCTTGGGTGTACAGCCCAATCAAGATCATCAGTAATCACCCAAACGATGTGAAGACTTCCGGTCTTCAACCACCGTCTTCATCTTCGACATATCGTCGAATCGGTTATTCAGAATGGGTATAAACCCGGCCTTTCCGAACAACCCGCGTATATTAAAAACAAATGTTACACAAACACAACATACGCCTCATTCCAATTCATTAGTCACTAACCGTAAATCAACAAGAGGACAATTTCCCAAATATTAACCTCGAAGGCCGAAACCAACATCAGATCAATACCCATGAAACCATTCTTCTTAGCTAACCCACAGCTAGTTTCTAAATTTCATATTCTTAGGGAAAGGTTCCCATTAATTTTTTCCAAGATAAATTCTTTAAAACTTATCCTTTAATCTTCATTTGAATGCCATTTCAAACCAAATTATGGTTTTCCAAACTAGTCGGAATTAGCGAACCACACCGAAGTAATTATTTTTTTATTTCCCAATCCCAACCTATTCATCCCATGAAGCAAAACTGGTAACACTCCATATCTAACACCACGGTGTTATCGGTAAAATTAATTACCATTTCACGTTCAAATCTAATTAAAGATTTAACTATCGCTTTGGAGCAAAACTGGTGATACTCCATTCTCACTCGTTTTCTAAATTTGATAATTTAGATTATCTATTCACATTTCAATCTAATTACAGATTCATTAAAACTCCCTTTTACTGGGTTTAAGAACTAATGTCTTTTCAAAACACAGTTCACGACAAACCCAAATCACTTTCTGTTTATTTCTCGGGTTAAAGAACAAGTGTCATTTAAAACACCCTTCACGTTAAACCCTCAAATCAATTCTAATTTACAACCCATTTCAAATCCAATTTATTTATTTAAAAATAAACGGGTTTTAATTTTAGTTCAAAACTAGTTCATTTCGATAAAAATCTATTTTTATCTTTTTAAATAAGGAGTTTTTCATCCCAATTTTTCCCAAATCATTTCTTATGATTTTACACAAATTATTACTATTTTTAATAATTTTATCAAGGCCCGTACAGTCGATTTCCATTAACGGCCATCGAACTGCACTTTCAATGACCTTTTCTGAATTTGATTTGGACGTATCTCCAAATCCAACCGTTAGATTTCAAATTCCTAATATTCGTTAGAAAGCTCTTTTCGATACGAACCCAACGGTTCTGGTTTTAGGAGAATCCGACGGTCGGATCTCCCGTAATGTCCGTTTGAAATAAATGGTCGAAATTCACGAACTGCCGTGACGCGGCGCGTTCTATTCAGGCCATTTTATTATATATATAGTATATATAATAAATATTTCATCGATTTCTATTTAAAACGAATCATATAAATAGTTTTGAATTCGTTTCAAAAACATTTTCAACTTCCATTTCAATTCAAATCAAAATTAAAATTTTCCTTATAAATTCGTTTTAAAATTCGTTTCTATTCAATTCAAATTTCAAATCAATTTGAATTCATTTCAAATTGATTTTAATTCTATTTCAATTCGTTTTCCATTCAATTTAATTCGAATTCGTTTTCTATTCAATTCAATTCAAATTGGATTTCTATTCAAATCAAATTCGTTTTCTATTCAATTCAGTTCGAATTCATTTTCTTTTCAATTCAATTCGAATTCGTTTTCTATTCGATTCAATTCAAATTGTTTTTCTATTCAAATCAAATTTGTTTTCTATTCAATTCAGCTCGAATTCGTTTTCTTTTCAATTCAATTCGAATTCGTTTTCTATTCGATTCAATTCAAATTGGTTTTCTATTCAAATCAAATTCGTTTTCTACAGTTCGAATTCGTTTTCTTTTCAATTCAATTCGAATTCGTTTTCTATTCGATTCAATTTAAATTGGTTTTCTATTCAAATCAAATTCATTTTCTATTCAATTCAGTTCGAATTCGTTTTCTTTTCAGTTCAATTCGAATTCGTTTTCTATTCGATTCAATTCAAATTTCATTTCAAAATATTCGATTTCGAAATCACTTTTCAATATTCATTTTAAAATGAATGAAATCGATATAAATATCGTTCACGTCAAAGTGGCGTCAATCTAATCAACACGACTTCATATATTTCTATTTTCAAATATTCTATATCAAATATTTCTTATTATCAAAACATTTCTATTTCAAATATTTCTTATCAAAATATTTCGTTCAACACATGACTAATCTCAACGGATGAGTACTGTCAACACATGAACTTTTATTTTATAATATTCTTTATTTTCTCGATTGGAATGAGGCCCAATCAATTACCGTATAAAGTTAATTATATGGATTCCATACAACAAATGTATATAATAGAAACGATAAATAATCAACCATCATCCAAAGTGCACTACACTGTATAAGCATCAAATATATATATATATCTAACGCTTATAACAGCCTGTCAATAAATCGATCGACATACAACTAATTATTGGGATTAGTGTATACCGTATTTTATCCCAATACCCGTGTGGGGTTTCAAACAATCAAACACAGATTTTTATTTGTTCAGTTGGGCGATGTGTAAAATTTATCGTCCCAATCAATGTCAGTCAAATCAGTGTACATAAACAAACCGTCCGGTTTGTAAATGAATATTTATTTATTCACATTCACTATATTCATATTCATGTTAAAAATTATATTTTTAATGATAAAAACATTTTATTTCAACATATGAATTTCTATTCAGATCATTCTTTAAATAAAATGATATTTTTATTTCTCTAACATATTTTAGAAAATTTCGGCGGCATAACGGCACGATACTAGAAACGGGACGAGGCCTAGCCTTATCCCTGGTCTAGTGAAGGCCCATGTCATTCACACATCAATCAAATCCATTCAATTCACCAAACTATTCAATTCAAACCAAATAATCTAACCAACTACACAACCAAACAAACAAGTCCATGGTCTGTGGACGATTGTGTCGGGTGCTACTAAGCACCGTCTGCATCCTAGTATATATATAACTAGAAAAAGAAATTGAAAGGTGAGAAATTCTCACCAATAGCTATCCCAACTCCACGACACTTCTATTGTAGAAAATCTTGTCGTTCTCGCCTTTTTGTCATCTTCGTTGCCCGTATTCTCTACATATGTAAAAATCGAATTTTTACTTCGCTATTCAATATATAAAAATCGAATTTTTACTTCGCTATTCAATATATAAAAAACGAATTTTTACTTCGCTATTCAATATATAAAAATCGAATTTTTACTTTGCTATTCAATATATAAAAATCGAATTTTTACTTCGCTATTCAATATATAAAAATCGAATTTTTACTATGCTATTTAGATAAAATTTTCATTTTTACATCGCTACTGTATAGATAAAAATTCTATTTTTACATCACTATTTTCTATATAAAGATTTCGCCCTTTTCAAATTTATCATTATAAAAATCACATTTTTATTTTGCCACACCTATAAAAATGATATTTCTAATATTCCTATCATGTAAAAATTATATTTTTAATTCTCTACATAAACAAAAATCATATTTTTACATCTTCTATATAGTAAAGATTATATTTTTAATACTTTAAAAATATAAAAATCATATTTTTATTACTTTAAAAATATAAAAATCATTCCTTTTGTCGAATAAAAATCATTTCTTTTTACTTTGAAAAATCATACTTCTCATTCGTAAAAATATAAACTTTATTATGATTAAAAATCAAATTTTTATTCTTTGATAACTTATATAAAATTGATTTTCCTATTTTTACATAAAATCAGAATTTTAAACACAGTTCCATACGATAAAAATCAGATTTTTAAACCCTAAGTTATATAACTGATTTTATTAAATAAAAGAAATAAATAAAATTATAAAGCCTTACCATTATCGGAGGAGGAGGGGGTCCCACTATCGGACTGACGGTCGGAGAGGACTGCACAGGGGGTGCTGAGGCGTGGAGGGGTATCGCGAGGCTAGGGGGAGGCTGCGTCGGTTTCTTCGATGGGGGGGGGGGCTCGGTCGTCGCTCGAGAGAAAGGGGGGTTTCGGAGGTGGCGACGCGAGGTAGGGGGTGTTGGGTGGTGGTTGCGGTCGATTTTGGTGGTAGGGGGGCTGTGTTGCGAGGGCAGAGGGTGGGGGTCTTCGATCGCGGCGGGAGGAAGAAGGTGGGGGGGGGGGGGTTCGGAGGTGGCGCGCCTCCACCTGGGGCACGACGGTGGGCGGCGCTGCCCTAGGGGGCGCGATGTAACAACCCGGAAATTCTGGGCCAGTTTAAAATTTTTATTTTGGCAATTTTAGCGAATTTTGATTATTTAAAATGAATTATTTTAAATAATATCGACGAGAAATTTATTTTGAATAGAATTCGAACGTATATATTATATACGTCGTCGTTAGAATATAAATAATTATATATAATTATAAATAGGAATTGAAAATGGCGCGGTAGTTCGATTTCAAACTTCAATTGAATGTACCGGGTGCAAAACAATCCGGATTTTAGTGAAACCAAAAACATTAGGATCTAATTGATAATATCTTTCCAATGAATCCGAAAAATTGAAATTTCATAACGGGGATCAAAAGATATGTCCAGTTGAAAATTCTGGATAGTCGTTATGGAATTCAGGCCCTTAAAAATGGAAATTTTGCAAACGACCTCGGATTTTGACGAAACCACTTTTGTTGGATCCGCAGTGTTAAATTATTGCTAGATTCCAAATTTCATAATTTTTCGAATCAATGTGTGAGCGTGGCAGAAGAAAACGCGTTTGACCAGTTTCAGTTGATTTTAATCGACTGGAAAATGGCCATTTTTCAAACGGTCTCAGAATTCGACGAAACTAGTTTTGTTAGGACCGTATCGTCAATACGAAGCAAGAAAATATTTTTTGGGAATTTTTCGAGTTAGTATGCGGTCCCAGTAAATTGAAATGCGCATTCAAATTCAATATATAGAATTATATGTTGATTTTGACGAAAATTGATCGTAACAGTCGAATCAACCTACGATACATATCCTTTTGTGTTCGGAATAGGGGTAATTAGCTATGGACGACAGGCGGTGGGCCTTGTTCCGAGTTCGAATAAAAAAGGTAACTTTTTGAAATAAAAATAAATAAAATTAATTAAAAATATTGTCCCCCCACCTTTATCTTTCTCTCTCTTCTCCACTTAACAGAAATCAATCGAAACAAAAAAAACCCTCAGGTCTCGTTCGAGCCGCCAGCCCCCCCCCCCCCTCGTTCATCGGCGCCGTCGCACCCAGCCGGAGACCCCTCCCCCCTCGCCTGACCCGACGCTCCACCCCATGGCAACCCCTCGCGCACCCGTCCCTCTCGCGAGACTGGAATCGCCCATCAGCACCTCGCGAAGCCAACGCCGTCGCCACCTTCGCCGGCGCGCCACCGAGCTCGGCCATTCCTCCGGCGATGGAAGCTCTCGTGAAGCCCGATGACGTGCCACGTCCAGTTCAGGGTCCGATCAACGGATTGAGGCGGCGCTGGTGGAAATCTTTGACGAGGAAAGGTACGGTTTTGGACCTGCTATGAGAACATGAAGAAAGGGTTTAAACCCTTAAACTTTGGTAATTAATTCATTCATTATTTAGGTTATTGATTAATTTAGTTTAAAAGTAAAAATTCGATTTTTATATATTGAATAGCAAAGTAAAAATTCGATTTTTATATATTGAATAGCAAAGTAAAAATTCGATTTTTATATATTGAATAGCAAAGTAAAAATTTGATTTTTATATATTGAATAGCAAAGTAAAAATTCGATTTTTTATATTGAATAGCAAAGTAAAAATTTGATTTTTATATATTGAATAGCAAAGTAAAAATTCGATTTTTATATATTGAATAGCAAAGTAAAAATTCGATTTTTATATATTGAATAGCAAAGTAAAAATTCGATTTTTATATATAGAATAACAAAGTAAAAATTCGATTTTCATATATTGAATAGCGAAGTAAAAATTCAATTTTTACATATGTAGAGAATACGGGCAACGAAGGTGATAAAAAGGCGAGAACAGTGAAGATTTCCTGCATTAGAAATGCCGTGGAGTTGGGATAGCTATTGGTGAGAACTCCTCACTCAAAATTCTTATTCTAGTTATATATATATATATATACTAGGATGCAGACGGTGTTTAGTAGCACCCGACACCCGTCATCCACAGACCATGGATGGCTTGTTTGTTAAATTGTTTGGTTGTGTAGTTGGTTAGATTATTTGGTTTGAATTGAATTGTTTGGTGAAATGAAATTGATTTGATTGATATGTGTATGGCGTGGGCCTTCACTAGACCAGGGATAAGGCTAGGCCTTGTCCCGTTTCTAGCATCGTGCTGTTATGCCGCCGAAATTTTCTAAAAATAAGTTAGAAAAATAAAGATAACATTTTATTTAATAAATGAACCGAATGGAATATTCATAGGTTGAATAAAATAGTTTGATCGTTAAAAATATAATTTTTAACGTGAATGTGAATAGATAAATATTCATTTACAAACCGGACGGTTTGTTTCTGTACACCTATTTGAAGGACATTGATTGGGACGATAAATTTTACACATCGCCCAACTGCACAAATAAAAATCTGTGTTGGATTGCTTGAAACCCCACACGGGTATTGGGATGATATTTGACGTACACTAATCCCGATAATTTAGTTGTATGTCGATTGATTGATTGACAGGCTGTTATAAGCGTTGGATATTTATATTTGATGCTTATACAGTGTAGAATGCACTTTGGATGATGGTTGATTATTCATCGTTGTTGATATATACATGTGTTGTAGAAAATCCATATAATTAACATTATATGGTAATTGATTGGGCCTCATTCCAGTTTTAAAATAGAAATATTTGAAAAAGAAATATTTGAAATAGAATATTTGAAATTAGGAATATATGAAGCCGTATTGATTAGATTGACGCCATTTTGACGTGAACGATATTTCTATCGATTTCATTCATTTTATAATGAATATCGAAAGTGATTTCAAAATCTGATATTTGAAAAAGAATTGAATATAAATGAATTCGAATTGAAATTGAATATAAATGAATTCGAATTGAAATTGAATATAAATGAATTCGAATTGAAATTGAATATAAATGAATTCGAATTGAAATTGAATATAAATGAATTCGAATTGAAATTGAATATAAATGAATTCGAATTGAAATTGAATATAAATGAATTCGAATTGAAATTGAATATAAATGAATTCGAATTGAAATTGAATATAAATGTATTCGAATTGAAATTGAATATAAATGAATTCTAATTGAAATTGAATTGAATTGAAAACGAACTGAAATTGAATTACAAATCAATTTGAATTGAAATCAATTTGAAATTAATTTAAAATGAATTTAAATTGGAATATTCAATTTTGATTTGAAATTGAATATGAAGTTGAAACCGTTTTGAAAATGAATTTAAAACGATTTATAAAGAAGGTTTTGAATTGAAATCGACGAAGTATATATTATATATATTATATATATAATATAATGGCCTGAATAGAACGCGCTGCGCCGCGGCAGTTCGCGAATTTCGACCATTGACTTCGAACGGATATTACGGGAGATCCGACCGTCGGATTCTCCTAAAACCAGAACCGTTGGGTTCGTATCGAAAAGAGCTTTCTAACGAATATTAGAAATTTGAAATCTAATGGTTGGATTTGGAATTATGTTCAAATCAAATTTGAAAAAGGGTCGCTGTAAGTGCAGTTCAATGGTCGTTGATGGAAATCGACTGTACGGGCCTTGATAAAATTATTAAAAATAGTAATAATTTGTGTAAAATCATAAGAAATGATTTAGAAAGAATTGGGATGAAAAATCCCATATTTGAAAAGATAAAAATAGATTTTTATCGAAATAAACTAGTTTTGAACTAGAATTATAATTCTATTTATTTTTAAATAAATACATTGAATTTGAAATGGTTTTGAAAATAACCAGAATTTCCAATGATTACATTGGAATGGATTTGAATCGAAATCGTCTTCGGAATATTTCGATGTTGGATTTCGTGACTATACAGATGTTGTTATGGAAATTTGAAAGATATAGATATATATATCGTTATTTCCAATACGATATTTGTTGGTCGTAGAATTTGATATTGAATATAAGCCGGGATATTTTCTATTCAGAGCCTTGTATTAAACATCAAATGGGATTTGGGTTTGTCGTGAATGGTGTCTTCATTAACACTGTTCTTGAACCCAGTTGAGAAAAGATTAAATCTTTTTATTTAGATTTAATGAAGTGCACCAATTAAATAATATTTAATTGGAATTGAATTGATATTGATTTTTGGGTTTATCGTGGACAGTGTTTTAAATAACACTCGTTCTTTAACCCGATAATTAATGGAATGTGATTTTGGGTTTATCGTGAACCGTGTTTTAAATGACACTGATTCTTTAACCCAGTTAAAGATTAAAACTAAGTGGAGTTTTTAATGAATCTTTAATTAGATTGAAATGATCGAGAATGGACACTACAACAAAATGACCCTATTACAACGGTGGAACACCGTTGTAATATACATTTTACAACGGTGGGCAAACCGTCGTGTATTAAGAAGTTGTAATAGACTAATATCTTTTACAACTTTTTTGCACTGTTGCAACACCGTTGTAATATGTATATTTTACAACTTTTTTCCACCGTTGTAATAAACTTTATTACAACAGTTATGCACCGTTGTGATAGACTTTTGGGTTTTAAAAAAAATAAATTTTGCAAAAGCAACAAAAGCTGAATAAACAGAAAACAAATTGATATAAATTCAAAGTAACGGATCCATTCATACAAAAAAGATTACAACTTTATATTCAAAATACAAAAACTGAATCATAAATCATCACGGTAATATATCAATTCTTCATTACATTACAAATAATGATTACAAGATTTAGAAGCAGGAACTGTTGAGGCATTAGGTCGAACAGGTTATGTGCTTTCATAAAGATGCCAAAATATATATCCATTTCTTCAGCTGAACAAGTGAAGTCCTTCTCCAACCATGTTCCTGCAAATGAAGTTCTGTAAATAATGAACAAACTCATATTTAATCACCCTACTGTAAATTAAAAACCTGACATATTCAATTTTTTTCATTTTGCAATTTTGCAATATAATCGGCAATTGGTGCCAATTAAAAACTGACATATTCAATTTTTTTCATTTTGCAATTTTGCAAATTGCTGCCAATTGTAATTGGCAATAAAAAATAGAATTTGAGTTTCCACTTCCCAACAATCAACATAATCCGTTTTG
Organism: Allium sativum; assembly: GCA_030737875.1. Classification (NCBI taxonomy): domain Eukaryota; kingdom Viridiplantae; phylum Streptophyta; class Magnoliopsida; order Asparagales; family Amaryllidaceae; genus Allium; species Allium sativum. Next base: position 610,172,624 of record CM060918.1, on the reverse strand, counting down.
GCACAACATAATCCTCCTCTGCCAACTATGCAATTAGGCAATTTGCAGCATAAATCAACCCAATTCATTCTCTATTTTTCCATCATAATTAAAATTGCAAAATGGAAATCAAATTGAACTTACAAATTAATGGCTTCGCATTTTGCTCAGCGCTGTCCCTTGTCGCGCTGAAGCGGTGCCTGTCGTCGTCAGTCCCCTCATGTCGTTGCCGAGTTGGTGTCGCCTCCACAATAAAGCTGCTTCTATTTCAGAAAAAAGTTGATAATTAGTATCACAAGATTAACATAAAACTCAGAATTTGATTAATAAGATCAACAAAATCTTCAAAAGCTGAATTAGTTTCGGAGTTAAAAAAAAAGGCTACGCAATCTAACCGAAGTGGGAAGTCTAATACCTTGAGGAAGACGCCACCGTGAGGAAGGAGAATTTGGGCAGATCGATTTGGATTTAGGGTTAAGAGACGCCAGCTGGAATAAGATCAACTTGTTATCCTTAAACCTTCCTTCGAATTTAGTACGAAATTACTGAATTTGGGAAGAAAAAGAAGAACGTGAGATGGAGAAAGAAAGAGAATAGGCGGCGTGGTTCAGAAGATGAGGGTTTATGCTCATCGGGAATAAAAACTGTGTTGGGAAATTAAAGGGCCTACGAGCCCAAAAAAATGATTTTGGAGCCAAAATTTCGCAGTGGAGCCAAAATGAAATTTGACTTATGCGTTGGAAGCCCTTGTTACCTGTGACGGTTGCGATCTAACATAGTGGAGCCAAAAGGAAATTTGACTTATGCGTTGGAAGCCAAAATGAAACTTGTTTATTATTATTGGAAGAAAAACACAGTTGTTAAAAAATATATTCACTTATTAAGTACTTAATTGTAATTATTTGATATTAAAAATTAAATAGATTTGTTTTTTATTATGTGTAAAATGGATATTAACACCGGTTTTATTACTGTTATTGCTAACTATTTTCTTCTTATAATTGTTATTATTATTTACTACTGATTTTTAACTTATAATTGTTACTTAATTAACGATTGTTGTTAAATTTTGAGTAAGATTCAAATTCAACAGTACACAAAATATACGAGGTCGAACCCCGTTAGCGGGGGCGTTGCCCCCGCACCCCCACCTAGGGGGGTTGCCACCCCCCCTGGACCCCCCCTTCGTAGGGATCATATTTGACAAAAAAATTTGGAAAAACTTTCAACAACGATTACTTATTAAAAAATATTATATACTAAATATTAATTACTACTAATAGTCATGATTAATTATAAATTAAATATTTATTAATTGTTATTTACTTATTGATCATTAATTAATTGATTATTAACCGCTCATTAGTTATTACTTACTAATTAATTACTAGTACTTAATAATGAAGTAGTTATAAATTAATTATTTTTAATTAAATATTTAATATTTATATATTGATTATTATTAAATAATTACTAATTGGTTGTTAATTAATAATTATTAGTAGGAATTATTTATTTATTGATGTATTTTTAATTAAATATTAAATATGTATTTATTGATTATTAATTAATAATTACTAATTGGTTGTCAATTACAAATTATTAGCATGAATTATTTATTTATTGAAGTATTTTTAATTAAATATTTAATATTAATATATAGGTTATTAATTAATAATTACTAATTAGTTGTAAATATTAATTATTAAAAATTATTTAATGAAAATAATTAATATTAAAATATAGTCATATTACATTTAATGAAAATAATTACTAACACAGTTGTTAAAAATAAATTTATTACAACTTTTTTGGAAAAAAGTTGTAAAAAACATTTATTACAACGGTGCTTTAACCACCGTTGTAAAATTAAAGTTGTAATATGGTGTTTTTGTTGTAGTTACAAAGGTGTTTATACCACCGTTGTAAAAAACCATTTATTACAACGGTGCTTTAACCACCGTTGTAAAAACCCATTTATTACAACGGTGCGTTTACCACCGTTGTAAAATTAAAGTTGTAATATGGTGTTTTTGTTGTAGTGGGAGTATCACCAGTTTTGCTCCAGGCGATAGGTAAATCTTTAATTAGATTTGAACGTGAAATGGTAATTGAATTTACCGATAACACCGTAGAGTTAGATATGAAGTATTACCAGTTTTACTTCATGGGATGAATAGGTTGGGATTGGGAAATTAAAACAAATAATTACTTCGGTAAAGTTCGTTAATCCCGACTAGTTTGAATTGATATTCAAGAGTAGATTAAAGAATAAATTCAAGGAATTTATCTTTGATAAAATTAATGGGAACCTTTCCCTATGAATGTGAAATTTAGAAACTAACTGTCGGTTAGCCAAGCAGAATGGTTTTCTGGATATTGGTCTGATGTTGGTTTCGACCTTCGGGGTTAATATTTGGGAAATTGTTCTCTTGATTAATTTACGGTTAGTGACTGATGAATTGGAATGAGGCGTATGTTGTGTTTGTGTAACACTTATTTAAAATATATGCGAGTTATTCGGAAAGACCGAGTATATCCCATTCTGAATAACTGATACGACGATAAGTCGAAGATGAAGACGATGGTCGAAGACCGGAAGTCTTCACGTCGTTTGGGTGATTACTGATGATCTTGATTGGGCTGTACACCCAAGAAGATGGAAATAGTTGGTGATCGTCCAGACGTACTTGGAGATCGATGGATATGCGGGGTACTAGGTGCCTCCGGTTTCGTTCAGACCCAGAACGGACTTGTAAATGGACTGTGTGTCTGACATTGGATTTTAGTCTGTGTGATTGATTTCTATTAAATATATATCTGTTTGGCGGCGGAGAATTTATTCTCTTGCTTAACGCCCTTCTCTGAGACGTACGAGCTCAGGGGTTATATATTGATGGATATCAATCGCATGGAGTGAATTGCCTGTGTGGCATGCTAAGATGCAAATGAACAAGGCTTCTGTTGAAAAGCAAAGTCTTGTGGTTGATGATCGAAGCACGGCCTTTGTGGCATAGCTTTGTGTAACGTGAATTCGCGAGCCTCGCACCCCGGTTGTGAACCAGAAACGGGAGAGGACATCAGGGAGGCCATGCGTTTTCTTCTAGCTAGGGTGGTGTCAGTGACCTACCAGCCCTGACATTTATATACTTTTCACCTGTGTGGTTGTTGCTGTTGCGAGGCGCCTCGGTTTGATCGGACGATCCGGGTCCGATGGAGTCATTTTTGGGCTCATTGACGCCCCAAAGGACGGGGAGACGTATTGTTCAGGCATAATAATCCACATCGGTGGACCGGCCCTGACGATCCAAGGGGAAGTTGCGGCTGTTCCTGAGACACGTGCTAGAGCGTCTCGAATCGGTAGAGGACAATCCCTAGCCTCGGTTCATAGATGGAAACCCAATTTCCAAATACGTGACATTTGCGGTTTTAATTGTAGAACCAGTATAGCGACATGATATATGGTACCCATGACGCCTATGATTGATATTTATGATTGAAATTGTTTTAAACACTATACACTTATTGTAGTATCAAATGATTTGTTTTAAACGTATCAAGCATTCTTTGGCTGTTATAAGGGAAAACCCTATCCCCCGGCTTGTGTTGCATTGTGTGATAGGACCTGGGTCTTATAACAGCTTCATTTTTCTTTATTTAGCATTGCGTTGTTTGTTTTATGCGCTGGTATCCTTGGGAGGAAACCCGTTCCGTGTTATACGGCGTGGTCCCTTGATTTACCTAACTTTAAAATAAAGATTAATAACTGTTTTAGTTCTCACACCAGTCACATGACTGACCTGGAGTTTATCGTTTTAAATTAAACTCTGGGTGCCCTTATTTTGACACGGGCAGTTAGTAGTTTTGGTTTTGCAGATTTATATTCACAGGATCCTGGCTTACAGCTGGAATGATATCCGGAAAGCTTTGTATCTGTATATCTACTTCTAGTTGTGTATTGTATTATTTTCCGCTGCAATGTAATTTAAATCTCTGATATTTCTGTGTAATATTTATTCATTTATACTCTGTATATTCTGTAATCTGATGCATTGTTGTAATATACAATGAAATGTTCTTCCGTCTGCGTTCTGTTGTGGCTTGTTTCTCGAACTATCCGCGCTTTCCTCACCGGGGAAGTTGCGGGTTTTTACATTTGGTATCAGAGCCTTGGTTTACAGAGCTCGAGAACAAGACACATTAGAACCATACGAAAGAATTCATCAAATATTGGATTAGTAATATCCAATGAGAATGACTCGTTAGAGATAGGATCAGTAGTATCCTAGAACGAGTGTGAGGAGTATATTTAAAAGGTAAAAACAATTTTTGTTTTGAAAATCTAAATCAATTATTCGTATTTGATTATTTATTTGTATTGATTTGGACAGTCCAGTATATAAAGATTTTGCATATACGCCTTGCAAACGTGTATTTGAAGTTTTAATATACTGGATAGATATAGAATTACACTCGAATCGCCCGGAGATGATTTTGATGATGGAGTTCCATCATTAGAATTCATGTTCGAGTGACGAAAGTGGACTTTCTATATATTTCCTGTTGACTGGTGTGAGAACCAAAATTAGAAGGGCCTATTGTTGTGACTTGGCATCAAAAATCTGTTTTTTGACTATGTATCAAAGTTATGAATTTCAAAAGCTAATCAACTAATGGATTGATGTTTGTGTTGTTTGTTTATTTATTTGATAATTTTGAACCATTTAGCCTAATTGAATCAAATATTGACTTGTATTGAAAATTAGTCGCATTTGCTTGCATATACTTGTACTTACATTGAAAAGGTCATAGCAAGGAGGCTAGAGCAGAGAATAAAATTTGTTTGCCCGACAAATAGGAACATGTTTACTATAATTTACTGTTTTGTTTGGGTGATGATGATTTTATGAGCCTATTGGCTAGCCACTTGGCTTTTTCTTTTTCTTTTTGAGATCAGAAGGCCTATATGGCAATTTCGGGATTTTCCCGTGGCTCCTGGTGCAGGGGAGGTTATGGCGAAATTTTTCGAAAATTCCGGGTGTTAGCCAAATTTTTGAAAATTTGAAAATTCTCAGAAACTGAAAAGTTGGAGAATGGAAGCCAGATCGAGCGTAGAGTTGATTAATCAAACCACTTTCGACTTTGTTCCTTTTCAGGGACGAAAAGTTTTAAGTGGGGGAGATTGTAACAACCCGGAAATTCTGGGCCAGTTTAAATTTTTTATTTTGGCAATTTTAGCGAATTTTGATTATTTAAAATGAATTATTTTAAATAATATCGACGAGAAATTTATTTTGAATAGAATTCGAACGTATATATTATATACGTCGTCGTTAGAATATAAATAATTATATATAATTATAAATAGGAATTGAAAATGGCGCGGTAGTTCGATAATTCGATTTCAAACTTCAATTGAATGTACCGGGTGCAAAACAATCCGGATTTTAGTGAAACCAAAATCATTAGGATCTAATTGATAATATCTTTCCAATGAATCCGAAAAATTGAAATTTCATAACGGGTATCAGAAGATATGTCCAGTTGAAAATTCTGGATAGTCGCTATGGAATTCAGGCCCTTAAAAATGGAAATTTTGCAAACGACCTCGGATTTTGACGAAACCACTTTTGTTGGATCCGCAGTGTTAAATTATTGCTAGATTCCAAATTTCATAATTTTTTGAATCAATGTGTGAGCGTGGCAGAAGAAAATGCGTTTGACCAGTTTAAGTTGATTTTAATCGACTGGAAAATGGCCATTTTTCAAACGGTCTCAGAATTCGACGAAACTAGTTTTGTTAGGACCGTATCGTCAATACGAAGCTAGAAAATATTTTTTGGGAATTTTTCGAGTTAGTATGCGGTCCCAGTAAATTGAAATGCGCGTTCAAATTCAATATATAGAATTATATGTTGATTTTGACGAAAACTGATCGTAACAGTCGAATCAACCTACGATACATATCCCATTGTGTTCGGAATAGGGGTAATTAGCTATGGACGAAAGGCGGTGTGCCTTGTTCCGATTTCGAATAAAAAAGGTAACTTTTTGAAATAAAAATAAATAAAATTGATTAAAAATATTGGCCCCCCACCTTTATCTTTCTCTCTCTTCCCCACTTAACAGAAATCAATCGAAACAAAAAAAAACCCTCAGGTCTCGTTCGAGCCGCCAGCCCCCCCCCCTCGTTCATCGGCGCCGTCGCGCCCAGCCGGAGACCCCCCCTCGCCTGACCCGACGCTCCACCCCATGGAAACCCCTCGCGCACCCGTCCCTCTCGCGAGACTGGAATCGCCCATCAGCACCTCGCGAAGCCAACGCCATCGCCACCTTCGCCGGCACGCCACCGAGCTCGGCCATTCCTCCGGCGATGGAAGCTCTCGTGAAGCCCGATGACGTGCCACGTCCAGTTCAGGGTCCGATCAACGGATTGAGGCGGCGCTGGTGGAAATCTTTGACGAGGAAAGGTACGGTTTTGGACCTGCTATGAGAACATGAAGAAAGGGTTTAAACCCTTAAACTTTGGTAATTAATTCATTCATTATTTAGGTTATTGATTAATTTAGTTTAAAAGTAAAAATTCGATTTTTATATATTGAATAGCAAAGTAAAAATTCGATTTTTATATATTGAATAGCAAAGTAAAAATTCGATTTTTATATATTGAATAGCAAAGTAAAAATTCGATTTTTATATATTGAATAGCAAAGTAAAAATTCGATTTTTATATATTGAATAGCAAAGTAAAAATTCGATTTTTATATATTGAATAGCAAAGTAAAAATTCGATTTTTATATATTGAATAGCAAAGTAAAAATTCGATTTTTATATATTGAATAGCAAAGTAAAAATTCGATTTTTATATATAGAATAACAAAGTAAAAATTCGATTTTCATATATTGAATAGCGAAGTAAAAATTCAATTTTTACATATGTAGAGAATACGGGCAACGAAGGTGATAAAAAGGCGAGAACAGTGAAGATTTCCTGCATTAGAAATGCTGTGGAGTTGGGATAGCTATTGGTGAGAACTCCTCACTCAAAATTCTTATTCTAGTTATATATATACTAGGATGCATACGGTGTTTAGTAGCACCCGACACCCGTCATCCACAGACCATGGATGGCTTGTTTGTTAAATTGTTTGGTTGTGTAGTTGGTTAGATTATTTGGTTTGAATTGAATTGTTTGGTGAAATGAAATTGATTTGATTGATGTGTGAATGGCGTGGGCCTTCACTAGACTGGGGATAAGGCTAGGCCTTGTCCCGTTTCTAGTATCGTGCTGTTATGCCGCCGAAATTTTCTAAAAATAAGTTAGAAAAATAAAGATAACATTTTATTTAATAAATGAACCGAATGGAATATTCATAGGTTGAATAAAATAGTTTGATCGTTAAAAATATAATTTTTAACGTGAATGTGAATAGATAAATATTCATTTACAAACCGGACGGTTTGTTTATGTACACCTATTTGAAGGACATTGATTGGGACGATAAATTTTACACATCGCCCAACTGCACAAATAAAAATCTGTGTTGGATTGCTTGAAACCCCACACGGGTATTGGGATGATATTTGACGTACACTAATCCCGATTATTTAGTTGTATGTCGATCGATTGATTGAAAGGCTGTTATAAGCGTTGGATATTTATATTTGATGCTTATACAGTGTAGAATGCACTTTGGATGATGGTTGATTATTCATCGTTGTTGATATATACATGTGTTGTAGAAAATCCATATAATTAACATTATATGGTAATTGATTGGGCCTCATTCCAGTTTTAAAATAGAAATATTTGAAAAAGAAATATTTGAAATAGAATATTTGAAATTAGGAATATATGAAGCCGTATTGATTAGATTGACGCCATTTTGACGTGAACGATATTTCTATCGATTTCATTCATTTTATAATGAATATCGAAAGTGATTTCAAAATCTGATATTTGAAAAAGAATTGAATATAAATGAATTCGAATTGAAATTGAATATAAATGAATTCGAATTGAAATTGAATATAAATGAATTCGAATTGAAATTGAATATAAATGAATTCGAAATGAAATTGAATATAAATGAATTCGAATTGAAATTGAATATAAATGAATTCGAATTGAAATTGAATATAAATGAATTCGAATTGAAATTGAATATAAAGGAATTCGAATTGAAATTGAATATAAATGAATTCGAATTGAAATTGAATATAAATGAATTCGAATTGAAATTGAATATAAACGAATTCGAATTGAAATTGAATATAAATGAATTCGAATTGAAATTGAATATAAATGAATTCGAATTGAAATTGAATATAAACGAATTCGAATTGAAATTGAATATAAATGAATTCGAATTGAAATTGAATATAAATGAATTCTAATTGAAATTGAATTGAATTGAAAACGAACTGAAATTGAATTACAAATCAATTTGAATTGAAATCAATTTGAAATAAATTTAAAATGAATTAAAATTGGAATATTCAATTTTGATTTGAAATTGAATATGAAGTTGAAACCGTTTTGAAAATGAATTTAAAACGATTTATAAAGCACGTTTTGAATTGAAATCGACGAAGTATATATAATATATATTATATATATAATATATTGGCCTGAATAGAACGCGCCGCGCCGCGGCAGTTCGCGAATTTCGACCATTGACTTCGAACGGATATTACGGGAGATCCGACCGTTGGATTCTCCTAAAACCGGAACCGTTGGGTTCGTATCGAAAAGAGCTTTCTAACGAATATTAGAAATTTGAAATCTAACGGTTGGATTTGGAATTATGTTCAAATCAAATTTGAAAAAGGGTCGCTGTAAGTGCAGTTCGATGGTCGTTGATGGAAATCGACTGTACGGGCCTTGATAAAATTATTAAAAATAGTAATAATTTGTGTAAAATCATAAGAAATGATTTAGAAAGAAATGGGATGAAAAATCCCATATTTGAAAAGATAAAAATAGATTTTTATCGAAATAAACTAGTTTTGAACTAGAATTATAATTCTATTTATTTTTAAATAAACACATTGAATTTGAAATGGTTTTGAAAATAACCAGAATTTCCAATGATTACATTGGAATGGATTTGAATCGAAATCGTCTTCGGAATATTTCGATGTTGGATTTCGTGACTATACAGATGTTGTTATGGAAATTTGAAAGATATAGATATATATATCGTTATTTCCAATACGATATTTGTTGTTCGTAGAATTTGATATTGAATATAAGCCGGGATATTTTCTATTCAAAGCCTTGTATTAAACATCAAATGGGATTTGGGTTTGTCGTGAATGGTATCTTCATTAACACTGTTCTTGAACCCAGTTGAGAAAAGATTAAATCTTTTTATTTAGATTTAATGAAGTGTACCAATTAAATAATATTTAATTGGAATTGAATTGATATTGATTTTTGGGTTTATCGTGGACAGTGTTTTAAATAACACTCGTTCTTTAACCCGATAATTAATGGAATGTGATTTTGGGTTTATCGTGAACCGTGTTTTAAATGATACTGATTCTTTAACCCAGTTAAAGATTAAAACTAAGTGGAGTTTTTAATGAATCTTTAATTAGATTGAAATGATCGAGAATGGAGTATCACCAGTTTTGCTCCAGGCGATAGTTAAATCTTTAATTAGATTTGAACGTGAAATGGTAATTGAATTTACCGATAACACCGTAGAGTTAGATATGAAGTATTACCAGTTTTACTTCATGTGATGAATAGGTTGGGATTGGGAAATTAAAACAAATAATTACTTCGGTAAAGTTCGTTAATCCCGACTAGTTTGAATTGATATTCAAGAGTAGATTAAAGAATAAATTCAAGGAATTTATCTTTGATAAAATTAATGGGAACCTTTCCCTATGAATGTGAAATTTAGAAACTAACTGTCGGTTAGCCAAGCAGAATGGTTTTCTGGATATTGGTCTGATGTTGGTTTCGGCCTTCGGGGTTAATATTTGGGAAATTATTCTCTTGATTAATTTACGGTTAGTGACTGATGAATTGGAATGAGGCGTATGTTGTGTTTGTGTAACACTTATTTAAAATATATGCGAGTTATTCGGAAAGACCGGGTATATCCCATTCTGAATAACTGATATGACGATAAGTCGAAGATGAAGACGATGGTCGAAGACCGGAAGTCTTCACGTCGTTTGGGTGATTACTGATGATCTTGATTGGGTTGTACACCCAAGAAGATGGAAATAGTTGGTGATCGTCCAGACGTACTTGGAGATCGATGGATATGCGGGGTACTAGGTGCCTCCGGTTTCGTTCAGACCCAGAACGGACTTGTAAATGGACTTTGTGTCTGACAATGGATTTTAGTCTGTGTGATTGATTTCTATTAAATATATATCTGTTTGGCGGCGGAGAATTTATTCTCTTGCTTAACGCCCTTCTCTGAGACGTACGAGCTCAGGGGTTATATATTGATGGATATCAATCGCATGGAGTGAATTGCCTGTGTGGCATGCTAAGATGCAAATGAACAAGGCTTCTGTTGAAAAGCAAAGTCTTGTGGTTGATGATCGAAGCACGACCTTTGTGGCGTAGCTTTGTGTAACGTGAATTCGCGAGCCTCGCACCCCGGTTGTGAACCAGAAACGGGAGAGGACATCAGGGAGGCCATGCGTTTTCTTCTAGCTAGGGTGGTGTCAGTGACCTACCAGCCCTGACATTTATATACTTTTCACCTGTGTGGTTGTTGCTGTTGCGAGGCGCCTCGGTTTGATCGGACGATCCGGGTCCGATGGAGTCATTTTTTGGCTCATTGACGCCCCAAAGGGCGGGGAGACGTATTGTTCAGGCATAATAATCCACATCGGTGGACCGGCCCTGACGATCCAAGGGGCAGTTGCGGCTGTTCCTGAGACACGGGCTAGAGCGTCTCGAATCGGTAGAGGACGATCCCTAGCCTCGGTTCATAGATGGAAACCCAATTTCCAAATACGTGACATTTGCGGTTTTAATTGTAGAACTAGTATGGAGACATGATATATGGTACCCATGCCGCCTATGATTGATATTTATGATTGAAATTGTTTTAAACACTATACACTTATTATAGTATCAAATGATTTGTTTTAAACGTATCAAGCATTCTTTGGCTGTTATAAGGGAAAACCCTATCCCCCGGCTTGCGTTGCATTGTGTGATAGGACCTGGGTCTTATAATAGCTTCATTTTTCTTTATTTAGCATTGCGTTGTTTGTTTTATGCACTGGTATCCTTGGGAGGAAACCCGTTCCGTGTTATACGGCGTGGTCCCTTGATTTACCTAACTTTAAAATAAAGATTAATAACTGTTTTAGTTCTCACACCAGTCACATGACTGACCTGGAGTTTATCGTTTTAACCTAAACTCTGGGTGCCCTTATTTTGACATGGGCAGCTAGTAGTTTTGGTTTTGCAGATTTATATTCACAGGATCCTGGCTTACAGCTGGAATGATATCCGGAAAGCTTTGTATCCGTATATCTACTTCTAGTTGTGTATTGTATTATTTTCCGCTGCAATGTAATTTAAATCTCTGATATTTCTGTGTAATATTTATTCATTTATACTTTGTATATTCTGTAATCTGATGCATTGTTGTAATATACAATGAAATGTTCTTCCGTCTGCGTTCTGTTGTGGCTTGTTTCTCGAACTATCCGCGCTTTCCTCACCGGGGAAGTTGCGGGTTTTTACACGCGATTAGGTTTTAAAATTTTTTCTTTTTTTTTCTGCTGAAATGATTTTGAACGGGGGGGGGGGGGGGGGGCAGAGGGTAATAGGGAGAGGAAGGTTTTTAATTTTTAATTTATTTAATTATTTTATTTTTCACCAAAAAGCAACTTTTATTTTCGACCTCAAAACGACGCCCACCGCCTGTCATCCATAGCATTTTACCCCCATTCCGAACACAATGGGATATGTATCGTAAGCTGATTCGATCGTTTCGATCAGTTTTCGTCAAAATCAACATATAACTCTATATATTGAATTTGAACGCGCATTTCGATTTACCGGGGTAACATACTAACTCTAAAAATTCCAGAAAAATATTTTCTAGCTTCGTATTGATGATACGGTCCTAACAAAACTAGTTTCATCGAATTATGAGGCCGTTGGAAAAATGGCCATTTTCCAGTCGATTAAAATCAACTGAAACTGGTCAAACACGTTTTCCTTTGCCACACCAACATATTGAATCGAAAAATTATGAAATTTAAAACCTAGCAATAATTTGACATCACGGACCCAACAAAAGTGGTTTCGTCGAAATCCGAGGTCGTTTGCAAAATTCCCATTTTTAAGGGCCAGAATTCCATAGCGACTATTCAGAATTTTCAACTGGACATATCTTTTGATTCCCATTATGAAATCTCAATTTTTCGGGTTCATTGGAAAGATATCATCAATTAGATCCTATTATTTTTGGTTTCGCTAAAATCCGGTTTGTTTTGCACCCGGTATGTTCAGTTGAAGTTTGAAATCGAATTATCGAACTACCGCGCCATTTTCAATTCCTATTATAATTATATATAATTATTTATATTCTAACGACGACGCATATAAATATATACGTTCGAATTGTATTCAAAATAAATTTCTCGTCGATAATATTTAAAATAATTCATTTTAAATGTTCAAAATTCGCTAACATCGCCAAAATAAAAAAATTAAACTGGCCCAGATTTTCGGGTAGTTACAATCTCCCCCACTTAAAACTTTTCATCCCCGAAAAGGAACAAAGTCGAAAGTGGTTTGATTAATCAACTCTACGTTCGATCTGGCTTCCATTCTCCAACTTTTCAGTTTCTGAGAATTTTCAAATTTTTCAAAAATTTGGCTAACACCCTAAATTTTCGAAAAATTTCGCCATAACCTCCCCTGCACCGGGAGCCACAGGAAAATCCCGAAATTGCCATATAGGCCTTCTGATCTCAAAAAGAAAAAGAAAAGGCCAAGCGGCTAGCCAATAGGCTCATAAAATCATCATCACCTAAACAAAACAGTAAATTATAGTAAACATGTACCTATTTGTCGGGCAGACAAATTTTATTCTCTGCTCTAGCCTCCTTGCTATGACCTGTTCAATTTAAGTATATGTATATGCAAGCAAATGCGACCTATTTTCAATACAATTCAATATTTGATACAATTAGACATAATGGTTCAAAATTATCAAACAAATAAACAACCAACACAAACAACAATCAATTAGTGAATTACAGTTTCAAATTCATAATCTTGATACATATACAAAAATCATGTTTTTGATGCCAAATCACAACAATAAATCTATCTATATAAGTTTTGGTTCTCACACCAGTCTAATGGAAATATATAGATATCACACCTTCGAAACACGAACATAAATACTGATAATGCACGTGCTATCATCAGTACCATCTCCGGGCGACTAGAATGTGATTCTATATCTATCCAGTATATTAAAACTTCGAATATACGTTCATGACGCGTATATGCAAAATCTTTATATATTGGATTGTCCAAATTCTACACAAATAAATATTCAAATACGTATACTTGAATTTAACTTTCAAAACAAAATTGTCTTCAATTGAAAAATATACTCTTCACACTCGTTCTAGGATACTACTGATCCTATCTCTAACGAGTCATTCTAATTGGATATTACTAACCCAATATCTGATGAATTCTTTCGTATGGTTCTAATGTGCCTTGTTCTCGAGCTCTGTAAACCAAAGCTCTGATACCAAATGTAACGGCAAGGAATTTCGCTCGATCCGAATCAGTCGTTAAACCGATCTAGACCGTTCGAAACCCCTGATCGTTTGAGAACAGGACAAATTAGAACGCAGACGGAAGAACATTTCCTTGTTATTACAACAATACCATCAGATACAAGAATATACAGAGTATAAATGAATAAATTACATTTGATAAATATCAGAGATTACAATAAATTACATAGCAGCGAAAAAATAATACTAAACACAACTGAAAGTAATACACGGATACAGAGCTTTCCGAGTATCGTTCCAGCTGTAAATCAGGATCCTGTGAATATAAATCTGCAAAACCAAAACTACTAGCTGCCCGCGCGGAAAATGAGGGCACCCAGAGTTTAGGTTAAAACAATAAACTCCAAGTCAATCATGTGACTGGTGTGAGAACTAAAACAGTTATTTAAAACTTTACTTTAAAAGAGAGTAATTCAAGGGACCACGCCGTATAACACGGAACGGGTTTCCTCCCAAGAATATCAGCGCCTATCAATAAACAACGCAATGCTTTTTCGAAAAATGAAGCTATTATAAGACCCAGGTTCCATCACACAATGCAACGCAAGCCGGAGGATAGGGTTTTCCCTTATAGTAGCCAAACATGCTTGGTACGTTTAAAACAAATCATTTGATACTATAATAAGTGTATAGTGTCAAAATAATTTCAATCATAAATATCAATCATAGACGGCATAGCATCCCATGCTACTATGTCGCCATACTAGGCTCTACAAATAAAGCCGAAATATCTCGTATTGGAAATTGGATTTCCGTCATGAGTCGAGGCAAGGGGCAAGCTCCTCTCCGCATTCGAGACACTCTAGCAAATGCCTCAGGACTACGCACTCTGGGTAAACCTAGAATCGGCTGGGCCGGTCCTCTCTTACGTTTGAGGATTGGCAATTCCTGAACACACGTTTCCCGGTCCTTACAGACCTAATATCGAGGCGCCTCATTCCAACAACCACAAAGGTGAAAAGTATATAAATGTCAGGGCTGGTAAGTCACTGACACCACCAAAGCTAGAAAGAAACGTCGTGCTCTCCCAGCGGTCCGTATCCCGTTTTTAACTCATAACGAGGTGTGAGGCTCGCAAATTCACGTTATACACAAAGCTGCCACATAGGCCGTGCTTTGATCATCCACCACAAGACTTTTCTTTTCAACAGAAGCCTTGATCCATGCAACTCAGCGTGCCACACAGGCAATTCATGCCATGCGATTGATATCTATCGATATATAACCTCTAAGCTCGTACGTCTCAGAGAAGGGCGTTAAGCAAGAGAATAAATTCTCCGCCGCCAAACAGATATATATTTAACAGAAATCAATCAACACAGAATAAAATCCAATGTTAGACACACAATCCATTTACAAGTTCGTCCTGGGTCTGAACGAAAGCGGAGGCACTTTCCTCGCATATCCATCGATCTCCAAGTACGTCTGGACGACCACCAACTGATTCCCTCATCTTGGGTGTACAGCCCAATCAAGATCATCAGTAATCACCCAAACGATTTGAAGACTTCCGGTCTTCAACCACCGTCTATATCTTCGACATATCGTCGAATCGGTTATTCAGAATGGGTATAAACCCGGCCTTTCCGAACAACCCGCGTATATTAAAAACAAATGTTACACAAACACAAGATACGCCTCATTCCAATTCATTAGTCACTAACCGTAAATCAACAAGAGGACAATTTCCCAAAAATTAACCCCGAAGGCCGAAACCAACATCAGATCAATACCCAGGAAACCATTCTTCTTAGCTAACCCACAGCTAGTTTCTAAATTTCATATTCTTAGGGAAAGGTTCCCATTAATTTTATCCAAGATAAATTCTTTAAAATTTATCCTTTAATCTTCCTTTGGATGTCATTTCAAACCAAATTATGGTTTTCCAAACTAGTCGGAATTAGCGAACCACACCGAAGTAATTATTTATTTTATTTCCTAATCCCAACCTATTCATCCCATGAAGCAAAACTGGTAATACTCCATATCTAACACCACGGTGTTATCGGTAAAATTAATTACCATTTCACGTTCAAATCTAATTAAAGATTTAACTATCGCTTTGGAGCAAAACTGGTGATACTCCATTCTCGCTCGTTTTCTAAATTTGATAATTTAGATTATCTATTCACATTTCAATCTAATTACAGATTCATTAAAACTCCCTTTTACTTAAAGAACTAATGTCTTTTCAAAACACAGTTCACGACAAACCCAAATCACATTCTATTTATTTCTCGGGTTAAAGAACAAGTGTCATTTAAAACACCCTTCACGATAAACCCTTAAATCAATTCAAATTTACAACCCATTTCAAATCCAATTTATTTATTTAAAAATAAATGGGTTTTAATTTTAGTTCAAAACTAGTTCATTTCGATAAAAATCTATTTTTATCTTTTTAAATAAGGAGTTTTTCATCCCAATTTTTCCCAAATCATTTCTTATGATTTTACACAAATTATTACTGTTTTTTAATAATTTTATCAAGGCCCGTACAGTCGATTTCCATTAACGGCCATCGAACTGCACTTAGAGCGACCTTTTCTGAATTTGATTTGGACGTATCTCCAAATCCAACCGTTAGATTTCAAATTTCTAATATTCGTTAGAAAGCTCTTTTCGATACGAACCAAACGGTTCCAGTTTTAGGAGAATCCGACGGTCGGATCTCCCGTAATGTCCGTTTGAAATAAATGGTCGAAATTCACGAACTACCGCGGCGCGGTGCTTTCTATTCAGGCCATTTTATTATATATATAATATATATAATAAATATTTCGTCGATTTCTATTTAAAACGAATCATATAAATAGTTTTGAATTCGTTTCAAAAACATTTTCAACTTCCATTTCAATTCAAATCAAAATTAAATTTTTCCTT
Organism: Allium sativum; assembly: GCA_030737875.1. NCBI lineage: Eukaryota > Viridiplantae > Streptophyta > Magnoliopsida > Asparagales > Amaryllidaceae > Allium > Allium sativum. The sequence continues at coordinate 610,155,946 of CM060918.1, read as the reverse complement.
ATAAATTCGTTTTAAAATTTGTTGCTATTCAATTCAAATTTCAAATCAATTTGAATTCATTTCAAATTGATTTTACTTCTATTTCAATTCGTTTTCCATTCAATTTAATTCGAATTCGTTTTCTATTCAATTCAATTCAAATTGGTTTTCTATTCAAATCAAATTCGTTTTCTATTCAATTCAGTTCGAATTCGTTTTCTTTTCAATTCAATTCGAATTCGTTTTCTATTCGATTCAATTCAAATTGGTTTTCTATTCAAATCAAATTTGTTTTCTATTCAATTCAGTTCGAATTCGTTTTCTTTTCAATTCAATTCGAATTCGTTTTCTATTCGATTCAATTCAAATTGGTTTTCTATTCAAATCAAATTCGTTTTCTATTCAATTCAGTTCGAATTCGTTTTCTTTTCAATTCAATTCGAATTCGTTTTCTATTCGATTCAATTCAAATTGGTTTTCTATTCAAATCAAAATTCGTTTTCTATTCAATTCAGTTCGAATTCGTTTTCTTTTCAATTCAATTAGAATTCGTTTTCTATTCGATTCAATTCAAATTTCATTTCAAAATATTCGATTTCGAAATCACTTTTCAATATTCATTTTAAAATGAATGAAATCGATATAAATATCGTTCACGTCAAAGTGGCGTCAATCTAATCAACACGACTTCATATATTTCTATTTTCAAATATTCTATTTCAAATATTTCTTATTATCAAAACATTTCTATTTCAAATATTTCTTATCAAAATATTTCGTTCAACACATGACTAATCTCAACGGATGAGTACTGTCAACACATGAACTTTTATTTTATAATATTCTTTATTTTCTCGATTGGAATGAGGCCCAATCAATTACCATATAAAGTTAATTATATGGATTCCATGCAACAAATGTATATAATAGCAACGATAAATAATCAACCATCATCCAAAGTGCACTACACTGTATAAGCATCAAATATAGATATCTAACGCTTATAACAGCCTGTCAATCAATCGATCGACGTACAACTAATTATTGGGATTAGTGTATACTGTATTTTATCCCAATACCCTTGGGGGTTTCAAACAATCAAACACAGATTTTTATTTGTGCAGTTGGGCGATGTGTAAAATTTATCGTCCCAATCAATGTCAGTCAAATCAGTGTACATAAACAAACCGTCCGGTTTGTAAATGAATATTTATTTATTCACATTCACTATATTCATATTCACGTTAAAAATTATATTTTTAACGGTAAAAACATTTTATTTCAACATATGAATTTCTATTCAGTTCATTCTTTAAATAAAATGATATTTTTATTTCTCTAACATATTTTAGAAAATTTCGGCGGCATAACGACACGATACTAGAAACGGGACGAGGCCTAGCCTTATCCCCGGTCTAGTGAAGGCCCACGCCATTCACACATCAATCAAATCCATTCAATTCACCAAACAATTCAATTCAAACCAAATAATCTAACCAACTACACAACCAAACAAACAAGTCCATGGTCTGTGGACGATTGTGTCGGGTGCTACTAAGCACCGTCTGCATCCTAGTATATATATATATAACTAGAAAAAGAAATTGAAAGTTGAGAAATTCTCACCAATAGCTATCCCAACTCCACGACACTTCTATTGTAGAAAATCTTGTCGTTCTCGCCTTTTTGTCATCTTCGTTGCCCGTATTCTCTACATATGTAAAAATCGAATTTTTACTTCGCTATTCAATATATAAAAATCGAATTTTTACTTCGCTATTCAACATATAAAAATCAAATTTTTACTTCGCTATTCAATATATAAAAATCGAATTTTTACTTTGCTATTCAATATATAAAAATCGAATTTTTACTTCGCTATTCAATATATAAAAATCGAATTTTTACTATGCTATTTAGATAAAAATTTCATTTTTACATCGCTACTGTATAGATAAAAATTCTATTTTTACATCACTATTTTCTATATAAAGATTTCGCCCTTTTCAAATTTATCATTATAAAAATTACATTTTTATTTTGCCACACCTATAATGATGATATTTCTAATATTCCTATCATGTAAAAATTATATTTTTAATTCTCTACATAAACAAAAATCATATTTTTACATCTTCTATATAGTAAAGATTATATTTTTAATACTTTAAAAATATAAAAATCATATTTTTATTACTTTAAAAATATAAAAATCATTCCTTTTGTCGAATAAAAATCATTTCTTTTACTTTGAAAAATCATACTTCTCATTCGTAAAAATATAAACTTTATTATGATTAAAAATCAAATTTTTATTCTTTGATAATTTATATAAAATTGATATTCCTATTTTTACATAAAATCAGAATTTTAAACACAGTTCCATACAATAAAAATCAGATTTTTAAACCCTAAGTTATATAACTGATTTTATTAAATAAAAGAAATAAATAAAATTATAAAGCCTTACCGTTATCGGAGGAGGAGGGGGTCCCACTATCGGACTGACGGTCGGAGAGGACTGCGCAGGGGGTGCTGAGGCGTGGAGGGGTATTGCGAGGCTAGGGGGCGGCTGCGTCGGTTTCTTCGATGGGGGGGGGGGGGGGGGCTCGGTCGTCGCTCGAGAGAAAGAGGGGGTTTCGGAGGTGGCGACGCGAGGTATAGGGGGTGTTGGGTCGTGTTTGCGGTCGATTTTGGTGGCGGGGGGATGGGGGGGGGGGCTGTGTCGCGAGGGCAGGTGGTGGGGGTCTTCGATCGCGGCGGGAGGAAGAAGGGGGGGTTCGGAGGTGGCGCGCCGCCACCTGGGGCACGGCGGTTGGCGGCGCTGCCCTAGGGGGCGCGATTAGGTTTTAAAAATTTTTCTTTTTTTTTCTGCTGAAATGATTATGAACGGGGGAGGGGGGGTAGAGGGTAATAGGGAGAGGAAGGTTTTTAATTTTTAATTTATTTAATTATTTTATTTTTCACCAAAAAGCAACTTTTATTTTCGACCTCAAAACGAGGCCCACCGCCTGTCGTCCATAGCGTTTTACCCCCATTCCGAACACAATGGGATATGTATCGTACGCTGATTCGATCGTTTCGATCAGTTTTCGTCAAAATCAACATATAACTCTATATATTGAATTTGAACGTGCATTTCGATTTATCGGGGTCACATACTAACTCTAAAAATTCCAGAAAAATATTTTCTAGCTTCGTATTGACGATATGGTCCTAACAAAACTAGTTTCGTCGAATTCTGAGGCCGTTGGAAAAATGGCCATTTTCCAGTCGATTAAAATCAACTAAAACTGGTCAAACACGTTTTCCTTTGCCACACCCACATATTGAATCGAAAAATTATGAAATTTAAAACCTCGCAATAATTTGACATCACGGACCCAACAAAAGTGGTTTCGTCGAAATCCGTGGTCGTTTGCAAAATTACCATTTTTAAGGGCTTGAATTCCATAGCGACTATTCAGAATTTTCAACTGGACATATCTTTTGATTCCCGTTATGAAATCTCAAATTTTCGGGTTCGTTGGAAAGATATCATCAATTAGATACTATTTTTTTGGTTTCGCTAAAATCCGGTTTGTTTTGCACCCGGTATGTTCAATTAAAGTTTGAAATCGAATTACCGAACTACCGCGCCATTTTCAATTCCTATTATAATTATATATAATTATTTATATTCTAACGACGACGCGTATAAATATATACGTTCGAATTATATTCAAAATAAATTTCTCGTCGATATTATTAAAAATAATTCATTTTAAATGTTCAAAATTCGCTAACATCGCCAAAATAAAAAATTTAAACTGGCCCAGATTTTCGGGTTGTTACATTCAAATTCCCATAACAATATCTGTATAGTCACGAAATCCAACATCGAAATATTACGAAGATAATTTCGATCCAACTCCAGTCCAATTCACGTATTGGGAATATTGATTATTTTTAAAATCACCTTCAAATTCAATTTATTTATTTCAAAAATAAATTGATTTTAATTCTGGTTCAAAACTAGTTCATTTCGACAAAAATATATTTTTATCCTTTCAAATGTGGAATTTTTCGTCCCAGTTCTTTCCAATTCACATATTATGATTTTACACAAATTATTAATATTTTTAATAATTTTATCAAGGCCCGTACAGTCGATTTCCATCAACGGCCATTGAACTGCACTTACAGCGACCTTTTCCAAATTTGATTTGGACATAATTCCAAATCCAACCGTTTGATTTCAAATTTCTAATATTCATTGGAAAGCTCTTTTCGATACGAACCCAACGGTTTCGGTTTTAGGAGAATCCGACGGTCAGATCTCCTGTAATGTCCATTCGAAGTCAATGGTCGAAATTTACGAACTACCGCGACGCGGCCCGTTCTATTCAGGCCATTATATATATAATATATATATTATATATATTTCGTCGATTTCCTTTTTAAAATTTATTTTATAAATCGTTTTAAATTCGTTTTCAAAACCATTTCAACTCTATATTCAATTTCAAATCAAAATTGAATATTTCATATCATTACTATATAAATGATAATATTTTCAAAACGTTATATTTTGAAATCACTTCTTTTTCTATATTCATTATAAAAACGAATATTATCGATACAAATATCATTCACGTCAAAATAGCGCAACTCTAGTCAACACGGCTTTATATATTTCAATAAATTCGTTATTCTATTCAACAAATGAATATTTATTCCATTCAACACATGAATCTATATTTCTTTCAACACACGACCAATCTCAACACATGAGTATTGTCAACACACGACTATTTTTATATTCAACACATGAATTTTCTTTTATAATATTTATTATTTTCCTGATTGGAATGAGGCCCAATCAATCAACATATAACGTTAATTATATGGATTCCATACAACACATGTATATAATAGCAATGATAAACAATCAACCATCATCCAAGGTGCACCACACAACTTCATAAGCATCAAATATAAATAATTAACGCTTACATAGCCTGTCGACCAATCGATCGACATACAATTAAATAATTGGGATTAGTGTACGCCAAATATCATCCCAACACCCGTGTGGGGTTTCAAATCAACAAACACAGATTTTTATTTGTGTAGTTGGGCGAGGTGTAAAATTTATCGACCCAATCAATATCAGTCAAATCAGTGTATATAAACAAATCGGCCGATTTGTTTATAAATATTTATTCACATTCACGTTAAAAATTATATTTTTAACGACAATTTATTCATTTCAACTATCTACATTTTATTATCGCTTTCACATCAACATCACAAACAAATTTTCAACACATCAATCAAACAAACAAGCCATCCACGGTCTATGGATGACGGGTGTCGTGTGCTGCTAAGCACCGTCTGCATCCTAGTATATATATAACTAGAAAAAGAAATTTAGAGTGAGAAGTTCTCACCAAAGCTAATCCAAACGTCTGGACTCATCATATGTAGAAAATCTCCGACGTCTCTTCTTTCGTCACTTTCGTTACTTTCGTCATCCGTATTCACTACATATATAAAAATCGAATTTTTACTTCGCTATTCAATATATAAAAATCGAATTTTTACTTCGCTATTCAATATATAAAAATCGAATTTTTACTTCGCTATTCAATATATAAAAATCGAATTTTTACTTCGCTATTCAATAGATAAAAATCGAATTTTTACTTCGCTATTCAATATATAAAAATCGAATTTTTACTTCGCTATTCAATAGATAAAAATTCTATTTTTATACCGCTACTATATAGATAAAAATTCTATTTTTACACCGCTACTATATAGATAAAAATTCTATTTTTACACCGCTACTATATAGATAAAAATTTCGCCTTTTCATTTATAAATATCGTCTTTCACTACATAAAAATATCGTCTTTTTATATCCTACCATATAAAGACCACATTTTTATTATCTATATAATATGAAAATTATATTTTCAACCTTTACATGCGATAAAAATTATATTTTTAACTTCAACATATTATAAAAATTATATTTTGAACTCTCCATAATATAAAAATCAAATCTTTATATTCGCCACTATACAAAAATCATTTCTTTGTTCAAATTAAAAATCATACCTTGGTTAATTCAAAAATCATTAGCTAATTTCAGTTAAAAAACATGGAACAATAAATAAAATAAAAGAAAGAAAGGGGGAAGCTCACCGATTTGGTCGAAGGAGGTGCTGGACGTCGGTAGGAGGGGGTGCTGGTGGCAGCAGTGGGCGGCGCAGGAAGAAGAGGGGGGCTTGGGGGTGTTGGCCGCGATTTGGGGTTCGAGGGGGGGCTACGGCCAACTAGAGGAGGAGAGAGAAAAAGGGGGTCGGGGAGATGAAGGAGGGGTGGCGGATGGAGGCGGGGCGCCCTGCCCCGAGCGGCGGCGGCGATTAGAGGGGGGGGGGGGCGATTGCAGCGGCGGCTCCCCCCATCGCTCTCCTCTCTCTTTTTTTTTCTTTTTCGTTTTGAATCGATTTTCAACGAGGGGGGGGGGGCTGAGTGATGTAAGGAGAGGAGAGAGAGATGGATTTATTTTAATTTATTTATCTTATTTCAAAAAGCAACTTTTATTTTCGAACTCGAAACGAGGCCAACCGCCTGTCGGCCATAGCTAATTACCCCTATTCCGAACACAATGGGATATGTACCATAAGATGATTCGACCGTTTCGATCAGTTTCCGTTAAAATCAACATATAACTCTATATATTGAATTTGAACGCGCATTTCAATTCACTGGGGTCACATACTAACTCTATAAATCCCAAAAAAATATTTTCTAGCTTCGTATTGACGATACGGTCCTAACAAAACTTGTTTCGTCGAATTCTGAGACCGTTGGAAAAATGGCCATTTTCCAGTCGGTTAAAATCAACTAAAGCTGGTCAAATGCGTTTTCCTTTGCCACGCTCACATATTGATTCGAAAAATTATGAAATTTGGAATCTAGCAATAATTTCACATCACGGGTCCAACAAAAGTGGTTTCGTCGAAATCCGAGGTCGTTTGCAAAATGGCTATTTTTAAGGGCCTGAATTCCATAGCGACTATTCAGAATTTCCAACTGGACATATCTTTTGATTCCCGCTATGAAATTTCGATTTTTCGGATTCGTTGGAAAGATATTCTCTATTAGATCCTAATTTTTATGGTTTCACTAAAATCTGGTTGATTTTGCACCCGGTACACTCAATTGAAGTTTGAAATCGAATTATCGAACGACCGCGCCATTTTCAATTCTATTATATAATTTAAAATAAATATTATTTATATTCTAACGACGACGTATATAATTTATACATTCGAATCCTATTCAAAATAAATTTTCCGTCGATATTATTTAAAATAATTCATTTTAAATAATCAAAGTTCGCTAAAATTGCCAAAATAAAAATTTTAAACTGGCCCAGAATTTACGGGTTGTTACATTCTCCCCCACTTAAAACTTTTCGTCCCCGAAAAGGAACAAAGTCGAAAGTGGTTTGATTAATCAACTCTACGTTCGATCTGGCTTCCATTCTCCAACTTTTCCATTTCTGAGAATTTTCAAATTCTTCAAAAATTTGGCTAACACCCGGAATTTTCGAAAAATTTCGCCATAACCTCCTTTGTACGGGAAGAGGTTTGGAAATTTATTGGGCCGTATTAGGTACCCAATAAATCCTAATAAGCATACACATATTTATAGTGATATATTCTGGTGTTTACAGGGGAGCGTGTATTGATAATAACTCCAGAGAATAAATTCTCGTCACCCTGTCAAAGCCTGAGGGAGTGTGTATTTTAAATGCTCCAGAGGATAAATCCTCGTCACCTCGTCCCGTGTGGGAAATAAATAGTCCATGTGGCGTAGCTAATAACTAGAGAGACGTGATTATTGTCAACTCTAGACCCGTGTGGGTTTTTTTATTAATCTGGCAATTTTATCGTTACAATTTAAATAGTCCATATCAGTCATCAGTTCAACCTGTAAAATAAAGTCATCGCCATACAAGCCTCTCGCTCGTATGGTAAATCTTCCACCTCGTCACACAAGCTCCAAATGCTTATGTGGTATATGATGAAGTATGCCTATCTTCCAGAAGTATGCCATGTAATGTAGTTCAAATTTAATTGTTGCTATCCTATGGCGACATTTATTAATTACACACAGAATAACCAGCACTCCGCATCCAATGGCACTCACAGGAGTGGATATAATAATAAAAGTGCGCATCCAACTCATTAAGGTTTACCTATTTGTCGGGCACGCAAATAAAATCATTACTCAACAGATATCCAATTTCCTGTTCAAACATATATAATGTACAAGTATATATTTCTAACTATTTTCTAATCAGTTCAATGTGTGATTTAATTGAATAAATTTGTTCTAGTTTTTATTGATGATATTCTAATCTTCTCTAAACCAAAGGCCGAAAAGGAACATAACAACGGAAGCCGAAAAGGAACGAAGCCGAAAGTTGTTTAACAAATCAACTCAACTTCCATTATTTTGACTACGGCTTAAGTACTTCAACTTTTCAGTTTCTAAGAACTTTTCAAATTTTTCAAAAATTTGGCTAACACCCTAAATTTTCGAAAAATTTCGCCATAACCTCCCTGCACCGGGAGCGACGGGAAAATCCCGAAATTGCCATATAGGCCTTCTGATCTCAAAAAGAAAAAGAAGAAGCCAAGCGGCTAGCCAATTGGCTCATAAAATCATCATCACCCAAACAAAACAGTAAATTATAGTAAACATGTACCTATTTGTCGGGCAAACAAATTTTATTCTCTGCTCTAGCCTCCTTGATATGACCTGTTCAATGTAAGTACATGTATATGCTAGCAAATGCGACCCATTTTCAATACAATTCAATATTTGATTTTATTAGGCTAAATGGTTCAAAATTATCAAACAAATAAACAAACAACACAAACATCAATCAATTAGTGAATTAGAGTTTCAAATTCATAATTTTGATACATATACAAAAATCATGTTTTTGATGCCAATTCACAACAATGTATTCTATCTATATAAGTTTTGGTTCTCACACCAGTCTAATGGAAATATATAGATATCACACCTTCAAAACACGAATATAAATACTGATGATGTGGCCACATCACCAGAATTATCCCCGGGCGTCTAGAATGTGACTCTATATCTATCCAGTATATTAAAACTTCTAATATACGTTCATGACGCGTATAAGCGAAATCTTTGTATACTCGATTATCCAAATTCAAAATAAATAAATAATCAAATACGTATAAAATGGTTTAAATTTTCAAAACAATATTGTTTTCATTTGAAAAAATATACTCTTCACACTCGTTCTAGGATACTACTGAACCTATCTCTAATGAGTCATTCTAATTGGATATTACTAATCCAATATCTGATGAATTCTTTCGTTCGGTTCTAATGTGTCTTGTTCTCGAGCTCTGTAAACCAAAGCTCTGATACCACTGTAAGAACCCGTAACTTCCCCTTGAAGGAAAGAGCGGATACTTTGAGAACAACACAAAATAGAACGCAAACAGAAGAACATTTCATTGTTATTACAACAATTCCATCATATACAAGAATATACAGAGTATAAATGAATAAATTACATTCGATAAATATCAGAGATTACAATAAATTACATAGCAACGGAAAAATATACAAAACATAACTGAAAATGATACACGGATACAGAATTTTCCGAGCATCGTTCCAGCTGTAAATCAGGACCCTGTGGATATAAATCTACAAAACCAAAACTACTAGCTGCCCGTGTCGAAAATAAGGGCACCCAGAGTTTAGGTTAAAACAATAAACTCCAGGTCAGTCATGTGACTGGTGTGAGAACTAAAACAGTTATTATTCTTTATTTTAAAGTTCGGTAAATCAAGGGACCATGCCGTATAACACGGAACGAGTTTCCTCCCAAGAATACCAGTGCATAAAACAAACAGCGCAATGCTAAATAAAGAAAAATGAAGTTGTTATAAGACCCAGGTCCCATCACACAATGCAACGCAAGCCGGAGGATAGGCTTTTTACCTTATAACAGCCAAAGCATGCTTGATACGTTAAAAACACGTTATTTGATACTATAATAAGTGTATAGTGTCAAAACAATTTCAATCATAAATATCAATCATAGACGGCATTAATGACCCATACCACTATGTCGCCATACTAGGTTCTACAAATAAAACCGAATTATCACGTATTGGAAATCGGATTCCATCATGAGTCGAGGCAAGGGACAAGCTCCTGTCCGATTCGAGACACTCTAGCAAATGCCTCAGGACCCCACTATGATCCTTTGGAACCTCCAAGGCTGGTCCTCTCTTACTTTTGAGGATTGGCAATTCCTGAACACACGTTTCCCGGTCCTTACAGACCTATATCCGAGGCGCCTCGTATCCAACAACCACACAGGTGAAAAGTATATAAATGTCAGGGCTGGTAGGTCACTGACACCACCCTAGCTAGAAAGAAACGTCGTGCACTCCTTGGGTCCGTATCCCGTTTTTGACTCATACCGAGGTGTGAGGCTCGCGAATTCATGTTGTACACAAAGTTACGCCACACAGGCCGTGCTTTGATCATCAACCACAAGACTTTGCTTTTCAACAGAAGCCTCGATCAATTGCCACTTATGCGTGCCATACTGGCATTTCACTCCATGCGACTGATGTCCATCGATATACAACCTCTGAGCTCGTACGTCTCAGAGAAGGGCGTTAAGCAAGAGAATAAATTCTCCACCGCCAAACAGATGTATATTTAATAGAGATCAATCAACAAAGAATAAAATCCAATGTCAGACACACAATCCATTTACAAGTTCGTTCTGGGTCTGAACGAAACCATAGGCACTTTCCTCGCATATCCATCCATCTCCAAGTACGTCTGGATGATCACCAACTGTTTCCCTCATCCTGGGTATACAGCCCAATCAAGTCAGTAATCACCCAAACGATGTGAAGACTTCCGGTCTTCAACCACCATCTTCATCTTCGACATCTCGTCGAATTGGTTATTCAGAATGGGTATAAACCCGGCCTTTCTGAATAACCCACGTATATGATAAAAAAATGTTACACAAACATAACAAACACCTCATTCCAATTCAGAATATTCTTTTATTCACAAAATCACATTCTGAGGGAATAGGTTCCCATCAATTTTATCCAAGATAAATTCTTCTAAATTCATTCTTTAATCTTCCTTGGGATATCATTTCAAACTAGTCGGGATTAGCGAACCACACCGAAGTAATTATTTATTTTATTTCCCAATCCCAACCTATTCATCCCCTGGAGCAAAACTGGTAATACTCCATACCTAACACCACGGTGTTATCGGTAAAATTAATTACCATTTCACGTTCAAATCTAATTGAAGATTTAACTATCGCATTGGAGCAAAACTGGTGGTACTCCATTCTCGATCACCTTTCAGATTTGATAATTTAAATTATCAATTCACATTTCAATCTAATTAAAGATTCATTAAAACTCCACTTAGTTTTAATCTTCACAAAAATCAACATCCAGCCTTTAACTGGGTTAAAGAACCAATGTCATATAAAACACGATTCACGATAAACCCAAATCACATTTGATATTAAATACAAGACTCTGAATAGAAAATATACCGGCTTATATTCAATATCAAATTCTGAAACCAACAAATATCGTATTGGAAATAACGATATAAAATATATCTTTCAAATTCCCATAACAATATCTGTATAGTCACGAAATCCAACATCGAAATATTCCGAAGATAATTTCGATTCAACTCTAGTCCAATTCACGTATTGGGAATATTTATTATTTTTAAAATCACCTTCAAATTCAATTTATTTATTTCAAAAATATATTGATTTTAATTCTGGTTCAAAACTAGTTCATTTCGACAAAAATATATTTTTATCCTTTCAAATGTGGAATTTTTCATCCCAGTTCTTTCCAATTCACATATTATGATTTTACACAAATTATTAATATTTTTAATAATTTTATCAAGGCCCGTACAGTCGATTTCCATCAACGGCCATCGAACTGCACTTACAGCGACCTTTTCCAAATTTGATTTGGACATAATTCCAAATCCAACTATTATATTTCAAATTTCTAATATTCATTGGAAAGCTCTTTTCGATACGAACCCAACGGTTCTCGTTTTAGGAGAATCCGACAGTCGGATCTCCCGTAATGTCCATTCGAAGTCAATGGTCAAAATTCACGAACTGCCGCGACGCGGCGCGTTCTATTCAGGCCATTATATATATATATAATATATATTTATATTTCATCGATTTCCTTTTTAAAACGTATTTTATAAATCGTTTTAAATTCGTTTTCAAAACCATTTCAACTCTATATTCAATTTCAAAACAAAATTGAATATTTCATATCATTACTATATAAATGATAATATTTTCAAAACGTTATATTTTGAAATCACTTCTTTTTCTATATTCATTATAAAAACGAATATAATCAATATAAATATCATTCACGTCAAAATAGCGCAACTCTAGTCAACACGGCTTTATATATTTCAATAAATTCGTTATTCTATTCAACAAATGAATATTTATTCCATTCAACACATGAATCTATATTTCTTTCAACACACGACCAATCTCAACACATGAGTACTGTCAACACACGACTATTTTTATATTCAACACATGAATTTTCTTTTATAATATTTATTATTTTCCCGATTGGAATGAGACCCAATCAATCACCATATAACGTTAATTATATGGATTCCATACAACACATGTATATAATAGCAATGATAAACAATCAACCATCATCCAAGGTGCACCACACAACTTCATAAGCATCAAATATAAATAATTAACGCTTACACAGCCTGTCGACCAATCGATCGACATACAATTAAATAATTGGGATTAGTGTACGCCAAATATCATCCCAACACCCGTGTGGGGTTTCAAATCAACAAACACAGATTTTTATTTGTGCAGTTGGGCGAGGTGTAAAATTTATCGACCCAATCAATATCAGTCAAATCAGTGTATATAAACAAATCGGCCGATTTGTTTATAAATATTTATTCACATTCACGTTAAAAATTATATTTTTAACGACAATTTATTCATTTCAACTATCTACATTTTATTATCGCTTTCACATCAACATCACAAACAAATTTTCAACACATCAATCAAACAAACAAGCCATCCATGGTCTGTGGATGACGGGTGTCGGGTGCTGCTAAGCACCGTCTACATCCTAGTATATATATATATATATATATATATATATATATATATATAACTAGAAAAAGAAATTTAGAGTGAGAAGTTCTCACCAAAGCTAATCCAAACGTCTGGACTCATCATATGTAGAAAATCTCCGTCGTTTCTTCTTTCGTCACTTTCGTTACCTTCGTCATCCGTATTCACTACATAGATAAAAATCGAATTTTTACTTTGCTATTCAATATATAAAAATCGAATTTTTACTTCGCTATTCAATATATAAAAATCGAATTTTTACTTCGCTATTCAATATATAAAAATCAAATTTTTACTTCGCTATTCAATAGATAAAAATCGAATTTTTACTTCGCTATTCAATATATAAAAATCGAATTTTTACTTCGCTATTCAATAGATAAAAATTCTATTTTTACACCGCTACTATATAGATAAAAATTCTATTTTTACACCGCTACTATATAGATAAAAATTCTATTTTTACACCGCTACTATATAGATAAAAATTTCGCCTTTTCAATTATAAATATTTCACCTTTTCAATTATAAATATCGTCTTTCACTACATAAAAATATCGTCTTTTTATATCCTACCATATAAAGATCACATTTTTATTATCTATATAATATGAAAATTATAATTTCAACCTTTACATGCGATAAAAATTATATTTTTAACTTCTACATATAATAAAAATTATATTTTGAACTCTCTATAATATAAAAATCAAATCTTTATATTCGCCACTATATAAAAATCATTTCTTTGTTCAAATTAAAAATCATACCTTTGTTAATTCAAAAATCATTAGCTAATTTCAGTTAAAAAAACATGGAACAATAAATAAAATAAAAGAAAGAAAGGGGGAAGCTCACCGATTTGGTCGAAGGAGGTGCTGGACGTCGGCAGGAGGGGGTGCTGGTGGTAGCAGGGGGCGGCGCAGGAAGAAGAGGGGGGCTACGGGTGTTGGCCGCGATTTGGGGTTCGAGGGGGGCTACGGCCAACTAGAGGAGTAGAGAGAAAAAGGGGGTCGGGGGAGAAGAAGGAGGGGCGGCGGATGGAGGCGGAGCGCCCTGCCCCGAGCGGCGACGGCGATTAGAGGGGGGGGGGGGATTGCAGCGGCGGCTCCCCCTGTCGCTCTCCTCTCTATTTTTTTTCTTTTTTTTCGTTCTGAATCGATTTTCAACGGGGGGGGGGGGGGGCTGAGTGATGTAAGGAGAGGAGAGAGAGATGGATTTATTTTAATTTATTTATTTTATTTCAAAAAGCAACTTTTATTTTCGAACTCGAAACGAGGCCCACCGTCTGTCGCCCATAGCTAATTACCCATATTCCGAACACAATGGGATATGTACCATAAGCTGATTCGACAGTTTCGATCAGTTTCCGTTAAAATCAACATATAACTCTATAAATTGAATTTGAACGCGCATTTCAATTCAATGGGGTCACATACTAACTCTATAAATCTCAGAAAAATATTTTCTAGCTTCGTATCGACGATACGGTCCTAACAAAACTAGTTTCGTCGAATTCTGAGACCGTTGGAAAAATGGCCGTTTTCCAGTCGATTAAAATCAACTGAAACTGGTCAAACGCGTTTTCGTTTGCCACGCTGTAACAACCTGTATTTCGAATAACATGTTATAACGTAAATCAAGGCAGAATTAAATATTAAGTTCTGAATCAGAGGAAACGGTCTGTGCCATTGCGTTCGTCTCGGAAAAATACGCGAAATAGAGTCCGAGTTTTCGAAAATAGGAGTCCGTATGACCAAGTTATGGCCCGTCAAAGTTTTCATAAATTTTCAAGTTCAAAAACAGTTCAAATTTCAAATCTGGAGCCAAACAGACTGGGCGGGAAGGCTTCCCGCCCTGGCACCAAGTCGATTGGGGAGTCGACTTGGGAGTCGACACACCCCAGCTGGTGTCGACTGCCCAGTCGACACCCCTGTCGACCTGGGTGGTCGGCCAGTTTGGCCTGGTGCACCTGTATTGGCTCCTGGGTCTTGTTTTGTTGGCTTGTGACGTGATTTGATGGCTTAGATCTGAATTAGGGTTAATACTATGGCCTAAACTAATCTCTACACCTATAAAAACACCCTAATACCTAGCCTTAATCATCACAAATCATTCCTACAACTAAATTATGCCAAAATGCTCCCTAATCATGGCCTCCACCTTCTTCAACTTGAGAGCTTGAGAGCCTAAGCTTGATCTAAAGCAAAGGAGCCATCTTTCTTCATCAAAACAAGGATCTTTCTTCTTATTTCTCAAGGCTTGGAGTGAATCTTATCTTTTGTTGGGGATTTCAAGTGTGGCTTCGTCTCAATCTTGTTTATTTTGTTCTAGTCTTCATAGCCAAGCTTTGTAAGCCCTATTCTACTCTTAGATTTAAACTATGAAGTTAATATGATCATGTAGCAAGTTGAAATGAGACTTTTGGGTATAATACTTGTCTTTGGGCTATATTTGTATGCATAGGTCCATGATTGACTCTTTTGATCTATGATTGTGGCACTATCATGAACCTAGTATCATTTACTTTGATTTTTGGGTAGAAAGCTATGAGCTTTATTTGGTGGTTATGCATAATGCAACATAGAACTTGGTAGTTATGCATAAATGCAACATAGAACCCCTCATGATCTTTATGTTAACTTGCCTATGATGTTATGAATCAAATGCTAATCACAAGTTATCACCCTATGTTAACTATGACCATGTTATCACCTATTTGCTAAGTTGATGTCATACATGTTTTGAGGCCAATAATGCCATATGCTAGTTGTGATGAACACCTTTGCCTCATATATCACCATGTTAAACTTGTGATAGACTTTGCCACTTTATGCCCAACTTATCATATCATTATGTTCCCCCTTTTGATCTATTTGTGTTGATGCAAACTTACGTGCGATGGGGTTACGTTATGGGTAAAACTTAAATGACATGAAACATGACTTGAAAATATGACATGTGATTATGCTTGAAAACATGAACGTGGACATGACATGTAGAAAACATGAAAGTGGCCAACTCGAGGTTGGGTTGAGTTTGTAGCATAAATCTACCCGGAACCGACCGGCTTAACTAGTGGCTACAAACAATAGGACCCAATGTGAGTAGTTGGTCATATCGCACTTAAAAACCCGAGGTTAGACTAGGTTGTGGTGTAAAGCTACCCGGACCCGCCCGACTTAACTAGTAACCACAACAAAGTCTAATGTGAGAGGTTGGGGTGCATTAAGTTAATTAATGCCACATAGTAGGGTTAAGTCATGGACCACTTGAATACTTAACCAATTAAACATGATGGATTGTTGGGGTTAAGTCATGAACCACTTGGGTATACTTAACCAACTTGATACATGGTTTGGATAGGGTTAACCACACTTAACCCATTAGAAACCGTAGTTTGCGGGGCCCTTTTCAGCAGTAACCCATCAGGGAGTATCGGGATACCCTAGGGACTAGGCTAGGGGTGGGGCACGATTACTGGGCTGAATGTAAGTGACCAAAAAGGACGGCTAGGTAGGCGCGCCATTGTAGATTCCCGCGGACTATGGTCGTGCACATAGTCCGGGGATGAAAGACAGACATGGGCACCAGTAGGCTTGGACTGTGTGCGCTTGTTTTAGTGTCAATGGTTGGCACCCTAGGGCCCAGATACACCCTAGGGTGGACCTTGCATAGTCGACTACATCTCGTGATTGGGCCGTATGACACCGACACTTGACGAGTTAGGCTTATAGGGAGCCGATCGACTAGACCGTGTAGTTGGACCTTGATTTAGGTCATCTCATGATGTTTGGCCAACTTTGGGCCAAGGGATCATTTCTTGTTTATACTTGACATGGATTAGAATACTAGTACACTTGGTGCAACTTAACCTTGTATATGCGATGCCACACTTGATCTATCTTGTTAACTTCTCACCATGCCAGTTATCATCCTATGTTTCATCTCTATTTTACATGTCCAGTTAACTTTATTAGTTTTTATACTAATAGTAGGTAGGACTTACCAGTCTTTTTGACTGACCCGTTTTCTTTCGCCTCTTTTCTTCCGTTTCCCCCCCCCCCAAGGTTCTCAAGGTGGGAACACTAGCACTTAGCTTGGATCTTTAGCATGCTTTTTGGATAGCTCATGTACGGTTTGTACTTGAGCTCGCTATGGCTTTACCTGGGGATAGTTTACTTTATGTTATTTCCAGTTTTCAGTTTATGTTTCTAGACTTGTAGTAGTTGGAAAATAATGACTAAGTACTTTGATGTAACTTGACTATGGTTTTGAAATAGTAATTTTATCCGCTGCTTTATTTGCTCTGTTTTACTCATATGTTCTGTCTTGTGATATCTTTATGCATGTTTACCTTGTCCAACACCCCTCCAAAGCCAGTGTACTTGCAAGAGTGACCCTGGTGGAGGTGGGGTGTTACATTTGGTATCAGAGCATAAGGTTTACAAGATTTGAGCAAAAGGTTTTTAAAACTTACCTTTTTAAAAACTATTTTTAAAACCGATTATAAAGAAGTATTTTCCAAGAAAAGTCTAGTTTATTTTAAAAGGCTATTCCCCAAAAGCCATTAGCACTATCCTTCGTTTCCTCATTCTAAATCTATCTTTTCCTTTTTCAGCATGGCCGATCTTAACCTTCCCGAGGGAGTACCCATACCCGGATGGTTCCGGAGGTACTTGGAAGCTAGGGCCAACGATGCAGGCCCAGCAAACACTCCCACTCCTCCTCCCGTACCTGAGGTTCCTCCTCCTCCTCCTCAGCGTTCACAAGCGGATTTCGCAAAGGTTTGCAAAGACTTTAAGGTGATGGGTGGCAAGAATTTTGTTGGGACAGAGACTTATGTGGAGGCAAGAAACTGGTTAAAGGAAACTGAAGACCTTTTTGCTATCTTTGATGTGGATGATTGTAGGAAAGTTCTATTGGCAGTATGGTTATTGAAAGAGGAAGCTGCTTATTGGTGGGAGGTCACCAATGCTACTACGCCTATAGAGACTTGGGCCGACTTTAGGATGAGGTTTGGGCTTAAGTTTCTATCATCTGCTGAGGAGAATCTACAAATGGAGAAGTTTATATCCTTGAAGAAAAGGGACATGACAGTGAGGGAGTATGTGAATAAGTTTAACCAGCTTGCTCGATTCGGTTTGGACATGGTTAACACACCCCAGAAGAAGGCTCTACTCTTTGCACGAGGATTGAATGAGCCATTACAAGGTTTATCCATGTCTCATATACCCATGGGGGCCACTTTTGAGAGATTAGTGGATATGGCCTTGCTTCAGGGAGATGATAAGAGTAGCAAGAAAGAAGTCAAGCCTAATGAGACTCAAACCAAGAAGGCGGACTCCATGTGGGGAGGAAATAAGAGCAACCAGAGAAATCAGAACAACAAGATCAACAAGAATAACAAGGGTAACAAGGCCAACAACAACATGGCATGGGAGACAAGGAAGTGCAACTTCTGTGGGATCGTTGGACACATAGCCAAGGATTGTAGGAAGAAGAAGAGGAAGTTGGGAGAATGCTTTCATTGCGGAGAGGCTGGACACTTCAGTAAGGATTGCCCAAAGAAGCAAGGACAGGGGCAAGGACTGACTCAGCGAGCAGGACCTTCCGGAGGGCAGATGCATGCTCTCAACACTGCTCCGGTTCCGGACCGAGGTAGTATTTCTGTAGAAAGCCTTGTTTATATTTCCGGTTTTCCTGTTCGAACTTTATTTGATTCTGGCGCATCGCATACCTTTATTTCCTCTGACATTGTTGAAAGTTTGCACCTAAGTACTAGTCTAGTTGAGGATCCCGTTAGTGTTTCAAATCCAATTGGGGGTTCCGCCCATCTATCTATGATTTGTATGGATTTGAGGATTTCTATCTTGACCGTAGAATTCACATGTAATGCTTATGTTCTCGGGTTTTTGGGATACGGGTTGATTTTGGGCATGGATTGGTTGTCAAGTTATGGAGCCATTCTTGATTGTGAGCATAGGGTGGTGAGTCTCATGACTCGCCTTGGTAATACCCTAGAAATTTCTTGTAACCCTATGGATCCCGTCATGTTATGTTATCTTGAATCTCTTGACTCGTCCATCGATGATCTGCAATCTGTAAGGGTGGTCCGAGAATATCCCGATGTCTTTGATGAGGTTAAGGGGTTACCCCTAAGCGAGAGATAGATTTCCGCATTTATCTTGTTGATAATGCCAAGCCAGTTTCATTGCCCGTTAGGCACATGGCCCCGCGAGAAAGAAGAGAGCTTAGCAAGCAAATCAAGGAGTTGCTTGAGAAAAATTTCTTTAGGCGAAGCATTTCAGAATGGGGTGCTCCGGTGGTATTCGCTACTAAGGCGGATGGTTCGCTTTGTCTATGTGTTGATTATCGTGAGTTGAACAAGCTGACTAAGAAGAATAGACACCCGTTACCGAGGATTGATGATCTCTTTGACCAGCTTGTTGGTGCTTCTGTTTTCTCTCAGCTCGATCTAGCCACCGGATTCCATCAGCTTAGAGTGGCTGAGGATAGTATTGATAAGACTGCGTTTAGGACTCCAGATGGATTCTTTGAATGGCTAGTCATGCCATTCGGTTTGACTAATGCATCCGCATACTTTTTTAATTTGATGAGTAGGGTGTTCAGGGAGTTCCTTAACAAGTTTGTGGTTGTCTTCGTGGATGATATTCTGGTCTTCTCTAAGGACGAGGAAGAGCATGCTACACACCTCGAGGAGGTTATGGATACGCTTAGAGCTCATCAGTTGAAAGCCAAGTTCTCTAAATGCCATTTCTGGAGAAAGGAAGTTCGGTTCCTTGGGCATATAGTTTCTAAGCAAGGCATAGCTGTGGATCCCGCTAAAGTAGTGGCGGTACAAGACTGGAAAGTTCCGAAGAATGCAACTAAAGTGAAGAGCTTTCTCGGTCTGGCAGGATTTTATAGGAAGTTCATTAAGGACTTCGCTAGGATTTCAGCCCCTCTTACTAAGTTAACGAAGAAGAACTTAGTCTTTGCATGGGACTTAGAGTGTGAGCTTGCTTTTCAAAGGCTCAAGAAAGCCCTCACCTCAGCTCCAGTTCTAGCATTACCCGATGGAGGGAAGTTGTTTACCGTGTACACCGATGTATGTGGCACGGGATTAGGCGCTGTCCTGATGCAAGATGGGAGAGTGATATGCTTTGGGGTAGGCAACATAAAGTTCATGAGAAGAACTATCCCACTCATTATTTGGAGTTGGCGGCGATCGTCTTTGCACTCAAATCTTGGCGCCATTATCTTCTAGGCGAAAGGTTTGAGTTATATACTGATCACAAGTCACTCAAGTACCTCTTCTCGTAGAAAGATTTTAATCTAAGGCAGCAGAGGTGGATGGAATTCTTGGCATAATATGACTTCGAGATAACTTATACCCCTGGCAAGGGTAATGTTGTGGCGGATGCGCTAAGCAGAAGAAGGTTGACTTTGAGTCCCTTGTTTGTTGAGATGAAGAGCCTAGAGTTCTTGGCAACCTTTGACTTTGCACCTGCTGTTGGGTCGATGACTGGTTCGTTAGCATCCCTCGAACTTAGACCTACACTTCTTGATCAAGTTGGGGCTTCACAGAGGGAAGACCCGCAGATAGTCGAGATCATGGACAAGTTGATTCGGGGTGAGACATCAAGTCACCTTGCTAGATATACTATTGATGACAAGGGATGGCTAAGGCGTGATGGAAGACTATGTGTCCCACGAGTGGGGGACTTAGTAAATAAAGTTCTTGAGGAGGCGCATCACTCCAGGATGACCATACATCCCGGAGGGGATAAGATGTACCGGGATATGAAGCGCATTTTCTTTTGGGATGGGATGAAAAAGGATGTGGCAGAGTTTGTTTCTAGATGCATTGTTTGCCAGCAAGTAAAGGCCGAGTCAAAGAAGCCCAGTGGGCTACTGCATCCATTGGAAGTCCCGCTATGGAAGTTGGAAAGTATCTCTATGGATTTTGTGGATGGATTGCCGAGATCAAGGAAGGGGAATACTAGCATATGGGTCATAGTTGATAGACTTACGAAGAGTGCTCACTTTATTCCGGTGAAGAGCAAGAGGACCGCATCATGGCTAGCATCTGTTTATCTTCGAGAGATAGTGCGATTGCATGGAGTTCCTTCTAGCATAGTTAGCGATCGTGACCCAATATTCACTAGCCAGTTCTGGAATAGTTTGCAAGAAGCGATGGGTACGCGATTGAATCTAAGTACAGCCTATCACCCACAGACGGATGGCCAGACCAAAAGGGTGAATATGGTACTAGAAGATCTGTTGAGGCTATGCATTCTTGACTTTGGTGGCACTTGGGAAGACCAGCTTCCTCTCGTAGAGTTTGCTTATAATAACAGCTACTAAGCAAGCATAGGGATGGCACCATTCGAAGCTTTGTATGAGAGGCCGTGCAAGTCAACAACATGTTGGTGGGAGACGACGAATAAGCTTATACTTGGGCCCGACATGATAAGGGACACATCCGAGAAGGTTGAGTTGATTCGAAGGCGGATGAAAACGGCCCAAGACAGACAGAAATCCTATGCAGACAAGCGAAGGACAGACTTAGAGTTTGAAGTTGGAGATATGGTCTTTGTGAAGGTTTCTCCTTTGCGAAATGTGGTTCGTTTTGGAGCAGTTGGGAAGCTGGCACCAAGGTTCGTAGGACCCTTCCCTATCATAGAGAGGATTGGGAAGATGGCTTATAAGGTGGAATTGCCTGAGAAGCTGGCCGGAGTGCACAATGTTTTTTATGTCTCGCATCTCCGAAAGTGCCTACATGAGTCAGCCGAGGTAGTTGAGCCTAGCATTCTTGAAGATGTGGAGGTAGAAAAAGAGGCAACCTTAAGGCGAGCTCCGATTCGTATCTTGGGAATGGAGATCAAGAAGCTGAGGAATCGAGAAGTCAAGTTAGTAAAGGTTCAGTGGAGTGAAGCCGATGAAGATGCAACTTGGGAAACCGAGGAGAAGATGCATGGGCTTTATCCATTCCTTTTTGAGGGTACATTCTCAATCTCTTTTCCTAGTTAGCATATCTTTCTTTTGCTATCCATGTTTATCTTGTTAATCTTGTCATGAGAACCTTAGGTAGAAACCCTTTGGATGAAACATGTATTTGAAACATGTTATGCTTGATGTTTGCAAGTGGTTGCAAGTGTTTGCAAGTGGATACTCGTGGATGCATGATGCACATTAGGCACTAAGATCGGCTCACACGCTCTCATATTGCATATGCATGAGTGCTTATACCTATTCATGGATGAAACTTGTTATGCTATCACGTGGATGTTGCATATGGATGAATGTTATGTGCACTCATGTAGAGATTATGAATTATGTTAGGAATTTGCATACATATGGACTCATTTCACTAACATACTTTGCATTAAGGAGGTTTACTGAATCAGTAACTGCCTGATTTTTGCATTAGATAAGTACATATACACACACCTTTCGCATATGATCATACAACATTTAGAATATTTTACGGACAATAACTGCTCGTGGATGATGTTTTGAGTAGATGGATGATGGATGGTAGTATACGTTCTTCCTAACTTGATGATTTCGGGGACGAAATCCTTTAAGGTGGGGAGAATGTAACAACCCGTATTTCGAATAACATGTTATAACGTAAATCAAGGCAGAATTAAGTATTAAAATATGAATCAAGGGAAACGGGCTGTGCCATTGCGTTCGACTCGGAAAAATACGCGAAGTAGAGTCCGAGTATCGAAAATCGGAGTCCGTATGACCAAGTTATGGCCCGTCAAAGTTTTCAGAAAATTTCAAGTTCAAAAACAGTTCAAATTTCAAATCTGGAGCCAAACAGACTGGGCGGGAAAGTTTCCTGCCCTGCCCCCAAGTCGACTGGGGAGTCAACTTGGAAGTCGGCACACCCCAGCTGGTGTCGACTGGCCAGTCGACACCCCTATCGACCTGGGTGGTCGGTCAGTTTGGCCTGGTGCACCTGTTTTGGCTCCTGGGTCTTGTTTTGTTGGCTTGTGACGTGATTTGATGGCTCAGATCTGAATTAGGATTAATCCTATGGCCTAAAATAGTCTCTACACCTATAAAAACACCCTAATACCTAGCCTAAATCATCACAAATCATTCCTACAACTAAATTATGCCAAAATGCTCCCTAATCATGGCCTCCACCTTCTTCAACTTGAGAGCTTGAGAGCCTAAGCTTGATCTAAAGCAAAGGAGCCATCTTTCTTCATCAAAATTAGGATCTTTCTTCTTATTTCTCAAGGCTTGGAGTGAATCTTATCTTTATCTGGGGATTTCTAGTGTGGCTTCGTCTCAATCTTGTCTATTTTGTTATAGTCTTCATAGCCAAGCTTTGTAAGCCCTATTCTACTCTTAGATTTAAACTATGAAGTTAATAAGATCATGTAGCAAGTTGAAACGAGACTTTTGGGTATAATACTTGTCTTTGGGCTATATTTGTATGCATAGATCCATGTATGACTCTTTTGATCTATGATTGTGGCACTATCATGAATCTAGTATAATTTACTTTGATTTTTGGGTAGAAAGCTATGAGCTTTATTTGGTGGTTATGCATAATGCAACATAGAACTTGGTAGTTATGCATAAATGCAACATAGAACCCCTCATGATCTTTATGTTAACTTGCCTATGATGTTATGAACCAAATGCTAATCACAAGTTATCACCCTATGTTAACTATGACCATGTTATCACCTATTTACTAAGTTGATGTCATACATGTTTTGAGGCCAATAATGCCATATGCTAGTTGTGATGAACACCTTTGCCTCATATATCACCATGTTAAACTTGTGATAGACTTTGCCACTTTATGCCCAACTTATCATATCATTATGTTCCCCCTTTTGATCTATTTGTGTTGATGCGAACTTACGTGCGATGGGGTTACGTTATGGGTAAAACTTAAATGACATGAAACATGACTTGAAAATATGACATGTGATTATGCTTGAAAACATGAACGTGGACATGACATGTAGAAAACATGAAAGTGGCCAACTCGAGGTTGGGTTAAGTTTGTAGCATAAATCTACCCGAAACCGACAGGCTTAACTAGTGGCTACAAACAATAGTACCCAATGTGAGTAGTTGGTCATATCGCACTTAAAAACCCGAGGTTAGACTAGGTTATGGTGTAAAGCTACCCGGACCTGCCCGGCTTAACTAGTAACCACAACAAAGTCTAATGTGAGAGGTTGGGGTGCATTAAGTTAATTAATGCCACATAATAGGGTTAAGTCATGGACCACTTGAATACTTAACCAATTAAACACGATGGATTGTTGGGGTTAAGTCATGAACCACTTGGGTATACTTAACCAACTTGATACATGGTTTGGTTAGGGTTAACCACACTTAACCCATTAGAAACCCTAGTTTGCGGGTCCCTTTTCAGCAGTAACCCATCAGGGAGTATTGGGATACCCTAGGGACTAGGCTAGGGGTGGGGCACGATTACTGGGCTGAATGTAAGTGGCCAAAAAGGACGTCTAGGTAGGTGCGCCATTGTAGATTCCGGTGGACTATGGTCGTGCACATAGTCCGGGGATGAAAGACAGACATGGGCATCAGTAGGCTTGGACTGTGTGTGCTTGTTGTGGTGTCAGTGGTTGGCACCCTAGGGCTCGGATACACCCTAGGGTGGACCTTGCACAGTCGACTACATCTCGTGATTGGGCCGTATGACACCGACACTTGACGAGTTAGGATTATAGGGAGCCGATCGACTAGACCGTGTAGTTGGACCTTCATTTAGGTCATCTCATGATGTTGGGCCAACTTTGGGCCAAGGGATCATTTCTTGTTTATACTTGACATGGATTAGAATACTAGTACACTTGGTGCAACTTAACCTTGTATATGCGATGCCACACTTGATCTATCTTGTTAACTTCTCACCATGCCAGTTATCATCCTATGTTTCATCTCTGTTTTACATGTCCAGTTAACTTTATTAGTTTTTATACTAACAGTAGGTAGGACTTACCAGTCTTTTTGACTGACCCGTTTTCTTTCGCCTCTTTTCTTCCGTCCCCCCCCCCCAGGTTCTTAGGGTGGGAACACTAGCACTTAGCTTGGATCTTTAGCTTGCTTTCTAGATAGCTCATGTACGGTTTGGACTTGAGCTCGCTATGGGTTTACCACGTCTACTTTGGGGATAGTTTACTTTATGTTATTTCCAGTTTTCAGTTTATGTTTCTAGACTTGTAGTAGTTGGAAAATAATGACTAAGTACTTTGATGTAACTTGACTATGGTTTTGAAATAGTAATTTTATCTGCTGATTTATTTACTCTGTTTTACTCATATGTTCTGTCTTGTGATATCTTTATGCACGTTTACCTTGTCCAACACCCCTCAAAAGCCAGTGTACTTGCAAGAGTGACCCTAGCGGAGGTGGGGTGTTACACACGCTCACGTATTGATTCGAAAAATTATGAAATTTGGAATCTAGCAATAATTTGACATCACGGATCCAACAAAAGTGGTTTCGTCGAAATCCGAGGTCGTTTGCAAAATGGCTATTTTTAAGGGCCTGAATTCCATAGCGACTATTCAGAATTTTCAACTGGACATATCTTTTGATTCCCGCTATGAAATTTCGATTTTTCGAATTCGTTGGAAAGATATTCTCTATTAGATTCTAATGTTTTTGGTTTCACTAAAATCCGGTTTATTTTGCACCCGGTACACTCAATTGAAGTTTGAAATCGAATTATCGAACTATCGCGCCATTTTCAATCCTATTATATAATTTAAAATAAATATTCTTTATATTCTAATGACGATGTATATAATTTATACGTTCGAATCCTATTCAAAATAAATTTTCCGTCGATATTATTTAAAATAATTCATTTTAAATAATCAAAATTCGCTAAAATTGCCAAAATAAAAACTTTAAACTGGCCCATAATTTACGGGTTGTTACACGAAGGGTTCCTAGGTAGTGATGAAAGGGGTGCGAGTTGATGATATTTATATGCTTCATGGAGAGACATTCTTGGAAAATTTAGTAGTTTCTACTAATTCTAGTGTTCCATATTCTACTCAGTTATGGCACCTTCGATTAGGTCATGTTGATGAGGAGAGCCTGGAAGTATTGAAGAAGCGTAGGTTAATTGTTGTTGATTCTCAATTGAAGCCTAGATCTTGTGAAGATTGTTCTTTTGGAAATAAGAAGCATGTCACATTTGATGTTGGAAGACCTAGAGCTACAGAGTTTCTAGAGTATGATCATTTATATGTTTGGGGACCCATCCCAATTGCATCTTTAGGTGGAGCCAAATTCTTCATCATATTTGTAGATCATTTCTAGCGTATGGTTCGGGTTTATTTCATGAAGGCTAGATCCAAAATATTTGCCCAATTTAAGAAGTGGAAGACCTTAGTTGAAAAGAAGTCAGGAAAGCGGCTGCAAGTTCTTAGAGTTGGCAATAGTAGTGAATTTGCGTCACAAGAATTCACTAACTATTGTGCGTCCGAGCATGTACATAGAGATTTTTCTACGAAGTCACATTCTTTTGAGGTGGCAGAGAGCATGTGTCGGATACTATGGGAAAGAGCTACGAGCTTGAGACTGACTGCTGGTCTAGAAGAGGGATTATGGGAAGAAGCGATATCTATGACAGTATTTCTCATCAACCGTACACCTTCTATTGCCATAGATATAAAGATCCCAGAACAAATATGGAAAAGAGATCCTATTGATTTTTCATTCCTTAAAGTGTTTGGTTGTTCATCTTATTTAGAAGATGAGAGATTTGATAAATTGAAGCCTAGAGGACACAAGCACATTTTGTTAGGCTATGGAGAAGGAATGAAGAAGTATAGGTTGTGGTGCAAAACAACCAATAAAATTGTAACTAGCAGGCATGCAATATTTGATGAGAGGTCTTTATTGAAGGTGGAGCCTCTATCAAGTGATGACATTAGTAGGACACAAAATTCCCAAACACATTTGGAGTCATCAGATTGTTTCCATATTCAGAGAGAAAGTGGTATTTCCGATGGTACCATGGTTGATGAGAAGATTTCAGAGGTTCAGACTCTAGGTGGAGCTCAATTGCATAAAATGCCTTTTAGTTTAGTTGGCCCTATTGGTAAGCATAGTTGTAGTGATGATTTTTCATCTTATGCTTTGAATGATGCGGAGCTTGGTGTTGAGTTTGATAAGGTAGACTTGGTGAAGTCGAGTAAAATTCTAGAAAAGGAAGTTGAAGTAGATAATATTGAGTATGTCCTAACTCAATGTAGGATGGAGAAGGTGAAGCGCGCTATGATGTCTCCATTAGTCTCTCAATTTCTGTATCTACAAGTTTGTCTTCTTCATCGGATTTTCTGAAGAATTTTGATATTTGTTCATATGCATTTTTCTTGTCGATGTGCATATTATCTTTCTTATGCTTGGGAAAGATTTGGAAGCTCTGTTTGGGCACAATTGCCCAAAGTAGTTCACATTGAGCTTGATGGAATAGACCCAACACTTGATTTTTGGTGGTTGATGAATATATTTAATCGAGCTGGAGTGTTAAATTTTGGCGATTAAAATATATAATGAGAAGGCATTATTTGTTTCCATAATCAAGTCAATTATGGGAAACAAATTAATATGGAGAAGGCAATTGATTTAAAGAATCAATCAAGAATTGGTGGGGTGAGAGAGGCATTAATTGTTCCCAAAATCAAGTCAAATATGGGAAACAATTAATTGATTTGGAGAATCAATCAAGAATTTATATAGGTGGAAACCGAATTAATGTGCAAGATTTGTGGTGAATCAAATCAAGGAAATTCCTAAATATCTTCATCCTTATCTTCTGAAATTATCTATTCTTTCTATATATATGAAGTATTTTGCTCACTTTTGTATCATCACAAGAAAATATATCTCTCCATATTATTCCTCGATAGATCCCTATTTTCTGTATCTAATATAAGGTGAGAATTAGTATTGAGGTTTTGTTGTAATTCTTCTCATTTTTTGTAACCTCCTCTTGTAAAAAAATAAAGAAGTTGTTGGGTCTACGTGAATGTAGGATATTCATATCCGAACCACGTTAAAACTTGTATCTTCTCCTCCTCTTCTATTTTTGTTCTTTTTGTTTGGTGATTATTTTTATTGAGTTAGTGGTTGATAACTAATCAACAATCTAGATCCATTTTAGCATGCTTCCGCAGTTGTGCAATTTTTACACAACAGTTATTGCTCTTTGTGGTTTCTCATGATTTTAAATTATGTACACGTCCGTAGGATTTACGGGTTAACTGCGTCACCACATGTACTTGAACATCATACGATCTTTTGCTTTTTATCCTGGAATTTTGTTGCTGCTTTCCCACATTGCTATTTACTTTTTCCACTGCAATTATGTCTCTACTGCAAATTTTCATTCACCTGCTGACAAGATCTTTACTTTATTACACACATGGCTCTAGGTACTCTCCTATTTGATTTGTTTTTGTTTATTAGGCTTTACATGTTGATTTCTCTCTATTAATGGGCACATACTTTGCCTCTGTTTCCTTGAACTTAGCTGCTGCAATTTGCTTCGTACAATGCGACTGTATAGATATACTGCTAAAATAAGTAACACCCTTAACAATGAATATTTTATACTTTTGAATGGTGCTTCATATATATCTTCAGCTTCATATGTCTGCAGATAATTTATGAATGAGATACGTAAAACTTGAACGAATTAAAGCCAAAAGTTATTCAAACCTACTTGAAGAATTATATATTGGCTTTGTTATTATCAATATTCTACTCGAAGGCAATTGTTCATCTTTTTTTCTCAATTATTTGTACATTTAAAAAGTCAAAACTGCAATCGAGGAAAGATGATTCTACCAATATATTTAATGTTTCAGTATCTCTAGCATGAAAATACCATGTCTGCGGATGCTACTCATGTTCTACCTTCCCATTTTTCATTGATACCCCTTCACACTTCCACTGTCTTTCCTGGCAGGCTATTTCTTTACCCTTCACAATGGCAATAGCCTATCCCATGATGACATGGAAGCAAAAACTAATAACTGCTCATAAAATAAAAATAAACAAGCTCATCATTTCTTTACTGGTTTGTCATGACTGTGGTTCAAAAGAATAGAAACCAACAACATCAATAATGATTGCTTTAACCAACACTCCACATTTCTCATTCAGTAAATACAACAATCAGCCCATGTGCGAAGCACGGGGCTCATTCTTGTTTATGTATAAAGACAACTACTTCCGCACTGTAACTCTATTCATTTTCTCTGATAAAAAATGCAACTCTTTTCATTTCTTCTTCATCACAAAATCTGTTCTATAGATCACAACATATTTTTCCAAACCTTAATTTGGTATCAGAGCCATTTAAATCAGCTTAACATCTTTCAATTCTGGTGATCCCTGCTTCGTCACATCTGATATATCTAAATCAGATAGCTGATTTAAATTTCTTCTCCTCGGAGTATTGTCATCATTGGAGAAGAAGAGGGCATTTTCTGATCAAATATGTCGTGCCATCGATCTCAAACACAGCTGCTACATATATAGCCTCGTTATGCTCAAGAAAGGGCTGCATCAGCCAATTCAGCATATGTCCCCTTAGTTGAGTTAAAAAATTCATTCAAGAAAATCAGGATGTAGTCAAGAAATCGTTGTGCCATACCATTAAACTCAATCAGATAAATATCATCATCTTGGTTACCTAATTACAGCAGTTATTCTTTAGACTGCCATTGATCACTTGACAAATTCTCAACTTAGTCATACCTTTTATCAATTTTGTTTTTCTTCATGGCCAACAATAATGCTTCATCAGATTCAACCTCTGCACCCACAAATGCTTCCGTCCCTCAAGGAGGTACATCAGCTGTAGACAGATTGTTAAAAACCATTGTAAGTCCACAATCACAACTCATCACTACTCAATTAGATGAAAACAACTACCTATTGTGAAAGCTACAAATTCAAACTGCTTTTGAAGGATATTTGTTAGGTACTATTGATAATCAATCAATATTCATTACTGATCAACAAAATAGGGTTATCAGTAATGAAGAATTTGTGAAATTTCATAGATAAGATCGTCTAATTAGTTCTTGGCTACTGTCTTCTATCAGTCAAAACATATTGCCTCATGTTATAGGTTGTAAAAGTTCAAGTGAAGTATAAAAAACGGTAGAAAAAGAGTTTAACAACCAAGCTTATGCCAGAGTCATGCATCGTAAAAGGCAGTTGCAAAAAATCAAAAAGGATAACATTTATATGCGAGAGTACTAAAGTAAAATTAAGGCACTGTGTGATATGTTAGAAGCAGCAGGTCAAAAGATTTCTGATTCTGAGCAAATCATAATCATTCTTAATGGTCTAAGTGAGGAATATGAGGCTATTGAGGCCATCATAGCTACACAAAAACAATTTTTCTCTATAAATGATGTTCATTATATTCTTCTATCTCATGAAGATATGATAGATAGCAAAAGGAATCAAGAAGCTGATTTCACTATCAACTATGCAGCACAACAATAAAATCAAAGTAATAACGTTAAATTAGATCAAACCTTTCAAAGAGGAGGATCATCTAGTAAAGGCATAGGAAGAGGAAGATGGAACAATAACAATAATAAACCAAAATGTCAGATATGTGAAAGAATTGGGCATACAGCTATAAAGTGTTACTTCAGGTACAATCTTAACTATGCCAACAATCAGGCAAGTAACATCCAAAGGGGATCAAATCCTAGTGCAAATATTGTTCAAGCACAATCAAATCTGAGTACAAACAGATGGTTCAAGAACTCAAAGTGAAACAACCAGATTGGATCACATTAATGATGACAATTGGTACCCAGACTCTGGAGCTACCAATCATATAACAAATAATATTGAAAATCTCAATCTTGGAAATAAAGAGTATAAAGGTAATCAGTCATTTTGCATGGGGAATGGTAAGTGTATAAATATATCTCACATTGGCAGGGGTGGCATAAATGGTAAGAGGAAACTCGTTTTACATAATTTACTAAGGGTACCTAGTATCAAGAAGAATTTGATTAGTGTTCCACAGTTTGTCAATGATAATCATGTGTACTTTGAATTTTATCCTAAATATTGTTTAGTCAGAGACATACTGACTAATGAAATTTTGTTACAAGGTGATGCTATTAAGTGGCTATACAAGTTTAGTTTCAAAAGTTTGCAAAAATAAAGAAGAAATAAATTCCTATTGCAATTATTCTAAAAGCAATTTAAACTGTAATAACAGTGAAGTACATTTGTTACTGATTGTACTAGTACTTGTAATAATTTGTCTACTATTGATCATTGGCACTATAAACTTAGCCATCCTAGCTAGTATTAGAACTATGAAGAAAATTCTTCTTAATAACAAAATACCCTTTGATGATGTTAAACTACCATATATATGCACCTATTATCAAATGGGAAAGAGTCACAAACTACCTTTCACTGCATCTAGTACTATATATGCAAAACCATTTGATCTCATTGCCGCTGACCTCTGGGGTCCCGCACCAATAAGCTTAGATTTTGGATACAAGTATTATTTATCTCTTATTAATGCACGTTCTAGATATACTTGGCTGTACTTATTAAAATCAAAATCTGAAACACTTAACTATGTCATAAACTTTAGGAAAATGATTGAAAATCAATTTAACTGTACCATAAAAACCTTTCAATCTGATGGTGGTGCAGAGTTTAAGCCTCTTGGTAATATATTTAAGTCCAAAGGTATAATACATATGATAACTTCTCCCTGTACTTCTGAGAAAAATGGCTTAGTCGAAAGGAAACACAGACACATTGTAGAGTCTGGTTTAACACTATTGGCTCAAGCCTCATTACCCTTAAAATTTTGGCCTGAATCATTAAATTCTGTTGTTTATCTAATAAACAGGATGTTGTAACATCCCGTATTTTTAATGTTTTAATAATTAATTTATTTAATTATTTGAATATTTATTAGGTAATTTAAAATGACTTGAATTAAATAATATTGAATGTTTAATTAATATGAAAATAGAATAGTATATTTAATTCCGAATTATATCGGAATTAAGTTGACTTGACAATATTATGTGAATTAGATTATTTATAAGATTTAATTCAGTTTAGAATTGAATTATAAGATTTAATTCAATTTAGAGTTGAATGTATTAATTATA
This sequence comes from Allium sativum, assembly GCA_030737875.1. NCBI lineage: Eukaryota > Viridiplantae > Streptophyta > Magnoliopsida > Asparagales > Amaryllidaceae > Allium > Allium sativum. Next base: position 610,123,468 of record CM060918.1, on the reverse strand, counting down.
ATATAATTTAAAAGGAACCCTTAATGTCACGGTAGATAGTAATATTGAGTTTTCAACTTCAATCGTATATACAGAATCCATTTTAGGTCGGATTTTTTTGAAACAAAAATGTTCGAATCTGTTGAATGCTATTTTTCTAATGAAAGAGAAAAATCGAGATTTCATGGTATAAATTATAAGTTATGTCCAAATCAAATCTTAAAAAAGTGGCTATGGAATTCGTTTATAATTTATAACGATTTATTTATATTATAAAAGGATTTTTAATATAAATCAAATATCGATTTATCTTGGATTTTGATATATCGAGTTATAAATCCAGGTATATCTATTTTGGAGTTATATGATATTCTATTGAGATATATACGATATTATTAACTTATTAGTATTAAATTAAATTGTTTTTAAATATATTAATATTTTATTGGTTTATTTAGACCTTAGAAAATAGTCATTTTTGCAAACGACCTCAGTTTTAGATGAAATTAATTTTGTTGGATCCAGAGTATTAAATTATTGTTAAATTTCAAATTTAGTGATTTTTGAAGTCAGTATGTGGACATGTGCAATTTTAATGTTAAAAAACGTTCAATAATTTGACTTTAAAAATACGCTATGTGAGAAAACGGACTCGAAATTCGACGAAACAAGTTTTGTTGGGTCCGTAATGACGAACCATGGCTGGATGCCCATTTTCGTCGAAATTGGATATCGTATGTGATCATACGGAATTTTATACGACAAGTACAAATAGCGATAACTATATGTATAAAAATAAAAATATATAAAGCTTCCAAGACAAGCCAACCTATCCTATAAATTCCCTCACCCCGAACCCTTATTTTTCCTTCTTTGGTCAAACCAATGAGCCACCAGTGTTTCTTTCTTCTAGTAAACATTTTCTGTCTTCATAAATTCATGTAAAACAATATTAAATTCCTTAAATTACAAAATTGGATTCTTTGAGTTCCTCTTCCAATTAGCTTCGCCCCAGTACAAGTTTTCTTAAAGTCGAAGTAAGTTGGGTTACGATGTTTTTTTTACAATATGAAAAACGTGTGCCTAGGTGTAACAACCCATATTTTAATAACGTGTTATAACTATAAATCAAGGCAGAATTAAATTTTAAAATAAGAATCAAGGGAAACGGGTTACGCCATTACGTTCTTCTTGAAATTCTGCTTGAAAACGAGTCCGAGTTTACAAAAATCGGAGTCCGTATGACCAAGATATGGCTCTCCAAATTTCAGAAAATTCCAGAGTTCAAAACAGTTCGAATTCAAGTTCAAAATTCGAATTTCAAAACCCAGACAGACTGGGCGGAAAAAATCCTGCCAGCACCAGGTCGACTGGGGAGTCGACTGGGCAGTCGAACCCCCCCAGACCAAGTCGACTGGGCAGTCGACTTGGGTGTCGACCTGGTCACCTAGCCTGTTTTTGGGACAGATGTATCTGGTCGTGTTGCCTGTCCAGGTTCAGCTCCCTAAACCCTATATAAACAACCCCTGACCCAAGACTCTCTATCACATTCTTACCCAGCCTTATGCTGCTGAGATTCTGACTGGAAGATAGAGAACAAGGAGTCTATTCAAGACTTCGTTAGAGCTACGTTGATTTGGGGATTTGCTAGAGATTCTTCTTCTACTCTTTTGCTTTCTCATTCTCAAGACCACGATCTGTAAGCCCTTTGTCACTCTTAGATCTAAACTATAAATTTAACATGAACACGATGTAAACTGAAATTATGCCTAAACATGATAACTAGGTTGGATCTACCATGGTATATCTTTGATCTATGACTATCCCTTTTAGATCTGTTATTTTGGATCTAGTTTTGTACACCCTAGATCTATTCATCTTAAATTTTGACTTGTGGAATATTAGTATGAACTTGATTTGGACATATTCATGTTTAATCTAAAACCCCCATGACCTTTATCTTGACATGCCTGTGATGTTGAATTTATTATTGGGGTTACTATCTTATGTCAATCCTTTACCATGTCTATCACCATATTTTTCCAAGTTGATGTTGAGACCCTATTTCATATGCCTGTAATGTTATAATCATCATGCTTAACTTGTGAACACCTTTGCCATCCTATGACTATCCTTTTTGTGTTATATCCCTAGTTTGACATGTTGTATTAATGCGAATTCATGTACGTTGGGGATACGTTTTGGGGTAGATTAGGCAAACTTGAAATTGACTATGGAATTGACATGATATGACATGAAAACTTGACATGAGAATAAGCATGAAAACATGAATTTGGGACATGACAATTAAATAACTTGAAAGTGGCCAACTCGAGGTTGGGTTGAATTTGCAACGTAAATCTACCCGGAACCGCCCGGCAAATCCAGTAGTTGCAAATAATAGGAACCAATGTGGGTAGTTGGTCATATAGCACTTTAAACCCGAGGTTAGACTAGGTTATGGTGTAAAGCTGCCCGGACCCACCCGCCACATCTAATAACCGTGACCAAGTCTAATGTGAGAGGTTGGGGTGCGTTAAGTAAATTAATGCCATATGGTAAGGTTAAGTCATGGACCACTTGAATACACTTAACCAATTTGATACATGTTTGGGTAGGGGTTAAGTCATGACCTTTTTAATGACAACACTTAACCCATTAGAAATCCTAGCCACGTGGTCCCTTTCAGCATTAACCCACTTAGAAGTATCACGATACCCTGGGGACTAGGCAGGGTGGGGCACGATTACTGGGCTGATTGTAAGCGACCAAGAATAACGGCTGAGTAAGGTGCGCCAGTGTAGGTTCAGGCGGACTAGGGTCGTGCACTTAGTCCGGAGTTGAAAAAGTAGGCATGGGCACCCGTAGTACTACATTGTGCGTGCTTGATTTGTGTTAGTGGTTGACACCCTAGGACCTGATACACTCTAGGGTGGACCTAGCACATGTGACTACATTCCGCGATTGGGCCGTATAACACCGACACACGACGAGTAAAGCCGATCGATTAGGATGGACTGTTGGACCCCGTATTGGGTCATTTCATGTTATTGGGTTTAGGGATCATTTCTGGATTTATACTTGACATGGATTTGGACACTAGTACAGTTAGTGCAGTAAACCTTGTATATGCGATGCCACTCTTATCTTGTTACCTTTTATTATCATGCCAGTCCAGTTATTATCTTTATGTTTAATCTCAGTTTCTCATGTCCAGTTAACTTTATTAGTTTTTATGCTGATAGTCACTAGGGCTTACCGGTCTTTTTGACTGACCCGCTTTCTTCCACCTCTTTTTCTTTCGTTCCCCCCCAGGTTCTCAGGGAGGAAACTTTAGCTCTTAGCTTGGACTTTGCTTACTTTCTGACAGCTCATGTACGATTTGGTCTTGAGCTATGCTATGGCTGCACTCATGCTCTTTTTGGGGAATAATATTGGACTTATGTTGTTTTAAGTACTTTGCTTCTTTAGAACTTGATGTAATGAAATAATGACTTGGTATTTTGATGTAAGAGGTTTTGACTCTATTTTCCAAGTAATGAGATTTGGTTAAATTTATATCCGCTTCTTTATATACCCTGTTTAATTTATGTTCTGTCTTGTGTTATCTCTGTGCCTGTTTACTAGATAATACCCCTCCAAAACTAGTGCATTCCCTTTGTGAGTGACCCTAGCAGAGGTGGGGTGTTACATTTGGTATCAGAGCAGAAGGTTACCAGACTGGGCAAAAGTTTAAAAAACTTTTTGAAAATTATTTTCAAAACCATTTATAAAGAAGCATTTCTCAAGAAAAGTTCTATTTTTAAGAAAAGGCTATTCCCCAAAAGCCATTAGCACTTTCCTTGTTTCCTCGTTTGAATATTTTTCTTTTCGTTTTTCAGCATGGTCGATCTTAACCTTCCCGAGGGAGTACTCATACCCGGATGGTTTCGAAGGTACTTGGAAGCTAGGGCCAACGATGCGGGCCCGGTAGACATCCTTCCTCCTCCTCCTCCAGTAGCCGCGGTTCCTCCTCCTCCTCCCGGCACCGCCTTTGCCAAAATATGCAAAGACTTTATAGGAATGGGCGCCAAGAGCTTCCTTGGAACTGAGACCTTCGCGGAGGCACGAAACTGGTTAAAGGAGACTGAAGACCTGTTCGTTATCTTCGATATGGAGGATCATAGGAAAGTTCAGTTGGCAGCATGGTTGTTGAAATAGGAAGCTGCATTTTGGTGGGAAGTCACCAACGCTACCAGACCAATTGAGACTTGGGCAGACTTTAGAGAGAGGTTTGGACTTAAATTCTTATCGTCATCAGAAGAGAACCTTCAGATGGAGAGGTTCCTGGCACTCAAGCAAGGGGACATGTCTGTTAGGGAGTACGTGAATAAGTTTAATCAGCTTGCTCAGTTTGGTTTGGACTTAGTCAACATGGCTGAGAAGAAGGCTCTACGATTTGCTCGAGGATTGAGCGAGCCACTCCACACTATGGCCATGACTCATGTGCCCATGGGGGCGACCTTTGAATGCTTGGTGAATATGGCCCTACTTCATGAGGAAGACAAGGGTGACAAAAAGGAGGTTAAGTCTAATGAGACTCAGAACAAGAAGGTTGACTTCAAGAAGGGAGGCAACAAGAATAACAAGAATAACAAGGGCAACAACAACAATGCTAACAAACCACGTGAGACGAGGAAGTGCAACTTTTGTGATATCATGGGACATATAGCTAAAGACTGTAGGAGGAAGAAAAGAAAGTTGGGTGAATGCTTTCACTGCGGGGATACTGGACACATCAGTAAGGATTGCCCTAACAAGCAAGGACAGGGGCTAGGGCAGACACAGCGAGCACGACCTTCTGGAGGGCAGTTGCAGGCTCTCAACACCACTCCATCTCTTGACCGAGGTAGTAATATTTCTGTAGAAAGCCTTGTTTACATTTCTGAATTTCCTGTTCGAACCTTTTTTGACTCTGGCGCATCGCATACTTTTATCTCTTCTGATATTGTTGAAAATCTGCACTTAAGTACTAGTCTAGTTGATGATCCCGTTAGTGTTTCAAATCCGATTGGGGGCTCCGCCCATTTATCTATGATTTGTGTTGATTTGAGGATTTCCATCTTAAGCGTGGAATTCACGTGTAATGCTTATGTTCTCGGATTCATGGGATATGGTTTAATTCTGGGCATGGATTGGTTGTCCAATTATGGAGCTATCCTTGATTGTGAACGAAGGGTAGTGAGGCTCATGACACGCCTTGGTAATACCCTTGAACTTTCTTGTAACCCGAAGGGTCCGGTCATGTTATGTTATCTTGAATCTCTCGACTCGTCCATCGACAATCTGCACTCCGTGAGAGTAGTCCAAGAATATCCAGATATCTTTGATGAGGTGAAAGGGTTACCCCCTAAACGCGAGATAGACTTCCGAATTTATCTGGTTGATAATTCCAAGCCTGTTTCATTGCCCGTTAGGCATATAGCCCCGCGAGAAAGAAGAGAGCTCAGTAAACAAGTCAAGGAGTTGCTCGAGAAAAATTTCATAAGGCGAAGTATTTCTGAATGGGATGCTCCGGTGGTATTCGCTACTAAGGCGGATGGTTCGCTTCGTCTGTGCGTAGATTATCGTGAGTTAAACAAGCTGACGAAGAAGAATAGGCACCCACTACCAAGAATCGATGATCTTTTTGACCAGCTTGTGGGAGCATCTGTTTTCTCTCAACTTGATCTAGCCACAGGATTCCATCAACTTAGAGTGGCTGAGGATAGCATTGACAAAACTGCGTTTAGGACTCCATATGGGTTCTTCGAATGGCTCGTCATGCCGTTTGGGTTAACGAATGCACCCGCGTACTTTGTAGACCTGATGAGTAGGGTGTTTCGGGAGTTCCTTAACAAGTTTATGGTGGTTTTTGTGGACGATATTCTAATCTTCTCAAAGGATGAAGAAGAGCATGCTAGACACCTCAAGGAAGTCATGGATACGCTTAGAGCACACCAGTTAAAGGCTAAGTTCTCCAAATGCCATTTTTGGAGGGAGGAAGTTTGGTTTCTTGGGCACGTAGTTTCTAAGCAAGGTTTAGCCGTGGACCCCGCAAAGGTAGTTGCGGTGCAAGACTGGAAAATTCCTAAGAATACAAAGAGGTGAGAAGCATTCTCAGTTTGGCGGGCTTTTATAGGAAGTTCATTAAGGACTTCGCTAAGATTTCAGCCCCTCTTACTAAGTTAATGAAGAAAAACCTAGCGTTTTCATAGGACATAGAATGTGAGACTGCTTTCCAGAGACTCAAGAGAGCCCTCACCACATACCCGATGGAGGAAAAATGTTTACGGTGTACACAGATGCGTGCGGGACGGGATTAGGCGTTGTCCTAATGCAAGAAGGAAGAGTGATATGCTATGGGGGTAGACAACTTAAAGTTCATGAGAAGAACTATCCCACACATGACTTGGAGTTAGCCGCGATTGTTTTTGCACTTAAATCTTGGCGCCATTATCTCCTAGGGGAGAGATTCGAGCTGTACACCGACCACAATTCGCTTAAGTATCTCTTTTCGCAAAAAGATTTGAATCTGAGACAGCTGCGGTGGATGGAATTCTTGGCCTCATATGACTTCGATATAACTTATACCCCTGGCAAGGGTAACGTGGTGGCGGATGCGCTAAGTTGAAAAAGGTTGACTTTGAGCCCGTTACTTGTTGAAAGAAAAAGTCTAGAGTTTATAGCGACCTTTGATTTTATGCATGCTGTTGAGTCATTGACTGGTACGTTAGCATCTCTTGAGCTGAGACCTACGCTTCTAGATCAAGTAGGGACTTCGCAGAAAGAAGACCCACAGATAGTCGAAATCATGGACAAGTTAATCAGTGGTGAGACGTCAAGTCAACTTGGTAGGTATGCCATTGATGACGAAGGATGGCTAAGGCGCGATGGAAGGCTATGTGTTCCACTAGTTGGAGACTTAGTAAATAAAGTTCTCGAAGAGGCGCATCACTCGAAGATGACTATACATCCCGGAGGGGATAAGATGTACAGAGATATGAAACGCATTTTCTTTTGGGCCGGAATGAAAAAGGACGTGGCAGAATTCGTCTCAAAGTGCATGGTGTGCCAACAAGTCAAGGCCGAATCTAAGAAGCCCGGTGGGCTATTACATCCTTTGGAGGTCCCGCAATGGAAGTGGGAAAGTATCTCGATGGATTTCGTGGATGGATTGCCTAGGTCGAGGAAGGGGAATACTAGCATATGGGTCATTGTTGATAGACTCACGAAGAGTGCTCACTTCATTCCGGTGAAAAGCAAAAGGACTGCATCTTGGCTAGCGTCTATTTACCTTCGAGAGATAGTACGGTTGCACAGGGTTACTTCTAGCATAGTCAGTGATCGTGACCCAATTTTCACTAGCCAGTTTTGGAATAGTCTACAAGAAGCAATGGGTATGCAACTTAATTTAAGTACATCCTATCACCCTCAGATGGATGGACAGACCAAAAGGGTAAATAGAGTACTAGAGGATCTTTTGAGGCTATGCATTCTTGATTTTGGTGGTACTTGGGAAGACCGTCTCCCTCTCGTGGAGTTTGCTTATAATAATAGCTACCAATCTAGCATAGGGATGGCACCGTTCGAAGCCCTGTATGGAAGACCGTGCAAGTCACCAACTTGTTGGTGGGAGACGACTGACAGACTTATACTTGGGCCCGACAAGATACGAGACACTTCTGAGAAGGTGGAGTTGATACGAAGACGAATGAAAGCGGCCCAAGATAGACAGAAATCTTATGCGGACAAGAGAAGGACAGACCTAGAGTTCGAAGTCAGAGATATGGTTTTCATAAAAGTCTCTCCTTTGCGCAATGTGGTTCATTTTGGAGCAATTGGAAAGCTAGCATCGAAATTCGTAGGACCGTTCCCTATGACTGAGAGGATTGGGCAGATGGCCTATAAGGTAGAGTTACCTGAGAGGCTGGCCGGAGTACACAATGTCTTTCACGTCTCGCATCTCCGAAAGTGCCTACATGAATCAGCTGAGGTGGTTGAGCCAAGCATCCTCGAAGGCATAGAAGTGGAGAAAGAAGCAAAGCTGAGGCGAGTTCCTATTCGTATCTTAGGGACGGAGATCAAGAAGCTAAGGAATCGCGAAGTCAAGCTAGTCAAAGTACAGTGTAGTGAAGCCCAAGAAGACGCAACTTGGGAAACCGAGGAGAAGATACGCGCGCTTTACCCATTTCTTTTTTAGGGTACTTTCTCGATCTCTTTTTCCTTTGAGCTTGTAAACCTTTCGTATCATGCTACCTATGTTTGTTTTGTTAATCTTGTCTTGAGAACCTTAGAATCCTCTTTGGATGTAAACATGTATTTGAAACATGTTATGGTTGATGTTTGCAAATGGTTGCAAGTGTTTGCAAGTGATTTCTAGTGGATGCATGACACACATTAGGCACTAGATCGGCTCAGACACCTTTTCATGTTGCATTTGCATAGGTACTTATACTTGTACATGGATGAACTTGTTATGCCATCACGTGGATTTGCGTATGGATGATGTTTGTGCACTCATGTTGAAATTTTAAGTTATGTTAGGAATTTGCATACATGTTGGACTGATTACACTAACATATCTTGCATTAAGGAGGTTTACTGAATTAGTAACCGCCTGATCTTTTGCATTAGATAAGTACATATACACACACATACTGCATATGTTCATACAGCATTAGAAATCTTTTTAAGGACAATGGTTTCTCGTGAATGATGTTGTGAGTAGATGGATGCGGATGGTAGGATGCGTTCTTCCTAACTTAGAGATTTCGGAGACGAAATCCTTTAAGGAGGGGAGAATGTAACAACCCGTATTTTAATAACGTGTTATAACTATAAATCAAGGCAGAATTAAATTTTAATATAAGAATCAAGGGAAACGGGTTACGCCATTACGTTCGTCTCGAAATTCTGCTTGAAAACGAGTCCGAGTTTACGAAAATCGGAGTCCGTATGACCAAGATATGGCTCTCCAAAGTTTCAGAAAATTCCAGAGTTCAAAACAGTTCGAATTCAAGTTCAAAATTCGAATTTCAAAACCCAGACAGACTGGGCGGGAAAAATCCCGCCAGCACCAGGTCGACTGGGGAGTCGACTGGGCAGTCGCCCCCCCCCCCCCCCCCCAGACCAAGTCGACTGGGCAGTCGACTTGGGTGTCGACCTGGTCACCTAGCCTGTTTTTGGGACAGATGTATCTGGTCTTGTTGCCTGTCCAGGTTCAGCTCCCTAAACCCTATATAAACAACCCCTGACCCTAGACTCTCTATCACATTCTTATCCTGCCTTATGCTGCTGAGGTTCTGACTGGAAGATAGAGAACAAGGAGGCTATTCAAGACTTCGTTAGAGCTACGTTGATTTGGGGATTTGTTAGAGATTCTTCTTCTACTCTTTTGCTTTCTCATTCTCTAGACCACGATCTGTAAGCCCATTGTCACTCTTAGATCTAAACTATAAATTTAACATGAACACGATGTAAACTGAAATTATGCCTAAACATGATAACTAGGTTGGATCTACCATGGTATATCTTTGATCTATGACTATCCCTTTTAGATCCGTTATTTTGGATCTAGTTTTGTACACCCTAGATCTATTCATCTTAAATTTTGACTTGTGGAATATTAGTATGAACTTGATTTGGACATATTCATGTTTAATCTAAAACCCCCATGACCTTTATCTTGACATGCCTGTGATGTTGAATTTATTATTGGGGTTACTATCTTATGTCAATCCTTTACCATGTCAATCACCATATTTTGCTAAGTTGATGTTGAGACCCTATTTCATATGCCTGTAATGTTATAATCATCATGCTTAACTTGTGAACACCTTTGCCATCCTATGACTATCCTTTTTGTGTTATATCCCTATTTTGACATGTTGTATTAATGCGAATTCACGTACGTTGGGGATACGTTTTGGGGTAGATTAGGCAAACTTGAAATTGACTACGGAATTGACATGATATGACATGAAAACTTGACATGAGAATAAGCTTGAAAACATGAATTTGGGACATGACAATTAGATAACTTGAAAGTGGCCAACTCGAGGTTGGGTTGAATTTGCAACGTAAATCTGCCCGGAACCGCCCGGCAAATCCAGTAGTTGCAAATAATAGGACCCAATGTGGGTAGTTGGTCATATAGCACTTTAAACCCGAGGTTAGACTAGGTTATGGTGTAAAGCTGCCCGGACCCGCCCGGCACATCCAGCAACCATAACCAAGTCTAATGTGAGAGGTTGGGGTGCGTTAAGTAAATTAATGCCACATGGTAAGGTTAAGTCATGGACCACTTGAATACACTTATCCAATTTGATACATGTTTGGGTAGGGGTTAAGTCATGACCTTTTTAATGACAACACTTAACCCATTAGAAATCCTAGCCACGTGGTCCCTTTCAGCAGTAACCCACTTAGAAGTATCACGATACCCTGGGGACTAGGCAGGGTAGGGCACGATTACTGGGCTGATTGTAAGCGACCAAGAATAACGGCTGAGTAAGGTGCGCCAGTGTAGGTTCAGGCGGACTAGGGTCGTGCACTTAGTCCGGAGTTGAAAAAGTAGGCATGGGCACCCGTAGTACTACAATGTGCGTGCTTGATTTGTGTCAGTGGTTGACACCCTAGGACCTGATACACCCTAGGGTGGACCTAGCACATGTGACTACATTCCGCGATTGGGCCGTATAACACCGACACACAACGAGTAAAGCCGATCGATTAGGATGGACTGTTGGACCCCGTATTGGGTCATTTCATGTTATTGGGTTTAGGGATCATTTCTGGATTTATACTTGACATGGATTTGGACACTAGTACAGTTAGTGCAGTAAACCTTGTATATGCGATGCCACTCTTAACTTGTTACCTTTTATTATCATGCCAGTCCAGTTATTATCTTTATGTTTAATCTCAGTTTCTCATGTCCAGTTAACTTTATTAGTTTTTATGCTGATAGTCACTAGGGCTTACTAGTCTTTTTGACTGACCCGTTTTCTTCCACCTCTTTTTCTTTCGTTCCCCCCCTCCCCCCAGGTTCTCAGGGAGGAAACTCTAGCTCTTAGCTTGGACTTTGCTTGCTTTCTGATAGCTCATGTACGGTTTGGTCTTGAGCTATGCTATGGCTGCACTCATGCTCTTTTTGGGGAATAATATTGGACTTATGTTGTTTTATGTACTTTGCTTCTTTAGAACTTGATGTCACGAAATAATGACTTGGTATTTTGATGTAAGAGGTTTTGACTCTATTTTCCACGTAATAAGATTTGGTTAAATTTATATCCGCTGCTTTATATACTCTGTTTAATTTATGTTCTGTCTTGTGTTATCTCTGTGCCTGTTTACTAGATAATACCCCTCCAAAACTAGTGCATTACCTTTGTGAGTGACCCTAGCAGAGGTGGGTTGTTACACTAGGGCTCCTGTCCTCCTGAGAATGGTTCATCAATGTGCGAATCGAAGGGTGTAGTTGTGTTTGTGGTAAAGAGTTGTAGTGATTGTGAATTTTTGGTGAAGTACAGTAGTAATTTGGATCGCGACTTGGTCTGATAGCAGTAAGAACGCATCATGACAGAGGAGCTCAAGTTTTGCATGTAGGGGCTGAGGAGAGAGAGATTGGGAAGAGGAATGTCATGGTGCATTTCGTTTGTTGAGTCAATGGGAGAATGTGAAGTGTTGATGGGAGGAACGTTGTGTTAATGAAGGAGTAAGGCAACATTGGGTTGAAGTAGATTCTGGAGGAAGACGATACTGTAGCATAACGGTTTGATTTAGGAAGCGGGTGTTGGTCATAAGGGTAATGGACTGACTTAGGTGAGGCTCGAATCAATTAAAATTTAGTCAAATTTTAATTTATTGTGTGTGTTCACTTGTAATAACCATAAATTTTGCATATGTTAACGAAATTCGATGAAACAGGATCCGTTGGGATGGCATGGATGAGGGCTACACCATGGAACTGGTTTGGAACGATTTGGAGTTCGTTACAATTTATGGCGAAATTAAATGCCTGATTAGATCAATCGACCATTATTCGTTATTTAATGATTAATGTCCAATGTGAGTAAACTCAGTAACTCTGTCCAGTTTATAATTTTATTAATGTAATTTAGTATTGATAAATGATGACTAATTTCAGTGTGATGGTTGTTTGGGTGAATTGCTAATAAATTGGTTAAAATAAAAATATAATTATATATATAAATCATTAATTAAATATTGATTCTGTTATCAGAATATGAATGAAAGTGATATAATTTATCTGATTAACATCTGCGGATGCAGGGAAACAGGTTGGACGAATCCAACTGGATTCCTCAACATTTATATTACTGTTTTTCATATATTGTGATATGTGATGTGATGTGATATATAATCTGTGATTTTATTATGATGTGTTTGGATAACTCAAACTTTTTATTTGGTATTCTAAAATACCATAAGTAATATTGGAATATAAAACGGAATCTTTGAAGTGGATATTGAATTTAAGAATTTTATAAAATCAATAGATTTTATAAAAAGGTAATATTTGGAAATTAATTAAGAGACTTATGTAGAAAGTTATAAATAGTTATATGGAATGGGTATGATTTGTTTTAAAATTTATATAATTAAAAAAAGGGAATTTGCAAGATATAAAAGAATTATAAGAAGATTGGTTTAAAGTAGATATTAAATAGAAATATGTTTTTAATAGATAAAGTGAGAAGATTAATTTATAAATGATGTGTATATATTAAGTCAAATATTTATCACTGGACAGATTAAAATATAAAGTCTGAATTTGTAGAGAAGTAAAAATCGGTTTTAACATCGATATTTTAATGGAATTTGAACTTAACATTTATAAAGGGAATTAAGTGCGATTATTAGTGTCAGAAGAAAAAAAATGAGATTATATATGAATAATTCCATAAATAGAAGTATAAATAGAATTTGGAAATAGGATATTATTTTTAAATGCAAAACCAAACTTAATTGATTATATAAAAGAAATATTATTCACATTCGATGTGAAAAATGGATTAAAGTAAATATTTTGCAAATAAAAACATTTATAAAGGAAATTGGGTTTTGAAATAGGAATTTAAATGGGAATCTAAATGAGATAGGAAATTGCGTCATAATAAAATAGTGGATTCTGTTTCGGAGAAAAATAGATTAGTTGTGGATTTATAAAATAACTCAATAAACACAATTTAAACCTGTAATTATATTTATAAATTGAAATCAAGTTTTGATTTGATAAAACAAGTTCAGTTTCTATAAAGGAATAATATTCACGTTTTAAAGTGAATAATGATTTAAAAGTAAATGTTTTGCAGATTAAAAGGATTATAAAAAGAAACGATTAAATAATTGAAAGTGGTAAATTCAGTGGTGAATTTAGAATGAAAATGGGAATTGAGTTAACCTGAAATGGTACTTTATTCCGAAGTTCGGGATGTTGATCGAATAACGATTATTCGAAGGAGAGTTATCGAATAGAGATTATTCGAGAGAGAATTTTACATTGGAATTCTACTATATCATATGTAGGAAAGTACTATTTACTTTCCGTTTTTAAATCAAGATTTATTTATTTAACAAATTAATAAATCATTATTTATTCAAATTAATGGATAAAGGTTATATTTTGAAGTTAGATATTAAGTAGGGTTATAACGTTATCGTTGTAACCAATGTTTTCATAAAAGATCTGGATTCATAAACTGAAACCGAGAGTTGCGCAAGCAATGATTTGATAAGAAGATAAGAAATGGAGTAAAGGGAATTAGAAATTGACTGAAGATTAGTTAAGTTGAATAGTTTCCGAGTATCGATCTGATGTTGGTTTCGCCCTTCAGGGTTGATACTTAGAAAGTTGTTCTCTTACTAGTTTACAGTTAGAGACTGATATATATAGGAGGATAGTGATGCATGAAAAAGAAATGGAAATGTTTTCCAATATTAATAACGTGTATTTTCTAAATTTTGAAAATAAGAAACTACGAATATATGAAACGAAATTGTGGAAATGAATAAAGTAATGATAAATTAGTTTAAAGGAAAAATTGTTGATCGAAAAAAATTCATTTGGAAATAAAAACATTGTGTGTATGGATGTTTTCCTTTCATAGTTAAATTACTAACTATCAAAGTTTCGACCATTTTTCCATCATTAATACGGAGAGACCGAGATCAAATTTATTATCTGAAAACCACTCCATATGAGCATTAGCGTTGCGAACCAAGTGTGATGAAGAAAATTGAAGACGGAGTTTATGCAAGGGTTGTTCTGGCAAACCCTAGGTAGAAATTGCCTAAGATGGGTTTGCAGAATAGTGCCTTTGGTTTGTCCAGTCCCAGGACAATGTGTAGGGAGGAATGTCTGATAAAGTATATCTAATAGATCGCGTAAGTTTATCTCTTCAAACATATTTACAGTTTGCAGCGGAGGAATTCATTTCTCTTAGCTGTAGACCCGTGGTATTTTTTGAGAAATCAATTTGTGATTTGGCAGGTATGATGATATGGCATTCAAAGTAAATATATGTGTGATCTGCCAAAAAGATACGTTATGACCTCAAGCCTCACAACCGGGAAATGGTATAAAATTGAGTAGGTTGCATGGCTAAGTGGGTAGCTCCAAATTAGGGTGTATTGTCAACTGATCTAGAGAAAATTTGTTTGCTTCTTTAATCTATTTCGATGTTTTCCATTTCGGGAAACGGTTGTTGACCCCAACCGTTGGTGATTATACATTCGGTACACTCAAGCGAAATGAGTGACTGGTCATGTTTAGCCTGGGTTGTAAGATGTTCTGGTTGAACCCGGTGTATTCCTCTCTAGAGATACACTGTCGGAAGGTGGTCCCATGCCTTGCCAATCGGAATCCATTGCCCAATAAGTGCCTGCAGTTTTTAATTATATATAATGTATGTCTAACGTGAGATGAAAGTGTTCCGCTAGATTCTATTTACTTGATTTAGACAAAATTATAATATCAGAAGAGTATTAATTTTAAAGAAATGTTTTGGGTTATCGTAAGGTAAAAATCATCTGTGTTTATATGTGGATCAGTCTTATGATGATTCTTTCTTTTAAAAGGATTTTAAAAGTTAAACTAAATGATTGAAGTTTACTCATACCAGTCCCATGACTGACCCAGAGTTTATTTTGTTTTGTTTTACCCTAAACTCTTGGGTGCCCAAATTTGTACGGGCAGTCAAGTAGTTGGGATTTACAGATATATATACTAGAAGGAGCTTGGAGCATGAGGCTTCAACAACATTTTATAGTTATTGTTTATTTCCGTTGTGATGTAAATGTTGTACTCAAATGATGTTATGTATATAAGAATGACATATTTGTATTTTAAAGTTATGTCGTATATTATATTATATTCGTTCCGGTGTGAGATTCGTGTTACTCTGATTCTGTTCTGTTGTGATCATCTTTTTCTTCTATTCTAACATTCTTTCTTCCTATTTCTGTAAAAACCCGTAACTTCCCCGTGAAGGAAAGCGGCGGATAGTTCGAGAACAAGCCACAACAGAACGCATACAAAAGAACATTTCACTGTATATTACAACAATGCATCAGATTACAAGAATATACAGAGTATAAACAAATAAATATTACACAGAAATATCAGAGATTACAATACATTGTATAGCAGCGGAAAATAATGCAATACACAACTAGAAGAGATATACGGATACAAAGCTTTCCGGATATCATTCCAGCTGTAAACCAGGATCCTGTGAATATAAATCTGCAAAACCAAAACTACTAGCTGCCCGTGTCAAAATAGGGGCACCCAGAGTTTAGGTTAAAACAATAAACTCCAGGTCAGTCATGTGACTGGTGTGAAAACTAAAACAGTTATAAATTCTTTATTTTAAAGTTAGGTAAATCAAGGGACCACGCCGTATAACACGGAACGGGTTTCCTCCCAAGAATACCAGTGCATAAAACGAACAGCGCAATGCTAAATAAAGAAAAATGAAGCTATTATAAGACCCAGGTCCTATCACACAATGCAACGCAAGCCGGGGGATAGGGTTTTTACCTTATAATAGCCAAAAATGCTTGATACATTTAAAAGAAATCATTTGATACTATTATAAGTGTATAGTGTATAAAACAACTTCAAATCATAAGTATCAATCATAGGCGGCATGAATGCCCCATACCACTATGTCGCCATAAATAAGTTTACAATCAAAACCGCAAGACGTCGTATTAGAAGTTGGGTTATCATATATGGTATGAACCGAGGCTAGGGGCAAGATCCTCTACCGATTTGTGACTCTCTAGCCCGAGCCACAGGATCAGAGCTCGAGTGACCCTTGGAGCGACAGGGCCGGTCCACCGATGTGGATTAAAATGCCTGAACACTACGTTTCCCCGCCCTTTGGGGCGTAAATGAGCCAACCTAATGACTCCATCGGTTCGAGAACGACCGATCAATCCGAGGCGCCTCGCAACAGCAACAACCACATAAGTCAAACTCGTCAGGGCGTGTAAAACCACTGACGCCACTTCTAACTAGAAAGAAACGCATGCCCTCCCTGAGGTCCGTCTCCCGTTTTTGGTTCATACCGGGTGTGAAACTCGCGAAGTAAACGTTACACAAAGCTACGCCACAAAGGCCGTGCTTTGATCATCACCACAAGACTTTGCTTTTCAACAGAAGCCTCGATCTATTGCCACTTAGGCATGCCACACAGGCAATTCACTCCATGCGTTTGATATCCATCAATATATAACCCCTGAGCTCGTACGTCTCAGAGAAGGGCGTTAAGCAAGAGAATAAATTCTCCGCCGCCAAACAGATATATATTTAATAGAGATCAATCACACGGACTAAAATCCAATGTCAGACACACAGTCCATTTACAAGTCCGTTCTGGGTCTAAACGAAACCGGAGGCACCTAGTACCCCGCATATCCATCGATCTCCAAGCACGTCTGGACGATCACCAACTGTTTCCATCTTCTTGGGTGTACAGCCCAATCAAGATCATCAGCAATCACCCAAACGACGTGAAGACTTCCGGTCTTCGACCATCGTCTTCATCTTCGACTTATCGTCGTATCAGTTATTCAGAATGGGATAAACCCGATCTTTCCGAATAACTCGCGTGTATTTTAAATAAATGTTACACAAACACAACGTACGCCTCATTCCAATTCATCAGTCACTAACCGTTAATTAATCAAGAGAATAATTCCCCAAATATTAACCCCGAAGGCCGAAACCAACATCAGATCAATATCCAGAAAACCATTCTGCTTGGCTAACCGACAGTTAGTTTCTGAATTTCACATTCATAGGGAAAAGTTCCCATTAATTTTATCCAAGATAAATTCCTTGAATTTATTCTTTAATCATCTTTTGAATTTCGATTCAACTAGTCGGGATTAACGAACCTTACCGAAGTAATCATTGGTTTTAATTTCCCAATCCCAACCTATTCATCCCATGAAGTAAAACTGGTAGTACTTCATATCTAACACCACGGTGTTATCGGTAAATTCAATTACCATTTCACGTTCAAATCTAATTAAAGATTTAACTATCGCCTGGAGCAAAACTGGTGATACTCCATTCTCGGTCATTTCAATCTAATTAAAGATTCATCAAAACTCCACTTAGTTTTAATCGTTAACTGGGTTAAAGAATCAGTGTCATTTAAAACACGGTTCACGATAAACCCAAAATCACATTCCATTAATTATCGGGTTAAAGAATGAGTGTTATTTAAAACGCTGTTCACGATAAACCCAAAATTCAATATCAATTCAATTCCAATTAAATATTATTTAATTGGCATACTTCATTAAATCTAAATAAAAAGATTTAATCTTTTCTCAGCTGGGTTCAAGAACAGTGTTAGTGAAGCCACCATTCACGACAAACCCAAATCACACTTGATATTAAATACAAGGCTCTGAATAGAAAATATATCGGCTTATATTCAGTATCAAATTCTACGACCAACAGATATCGTATTGGAAATAACGATATATATATATATGTATCTATATCTTTCAAATTTCCATAACAACATCTGTATAATCACGAAATCCAACATCGAAATATTCCGAAGACAATTTCGATTCAAATCCATTCCAATGCAATCATTGGAAATTTTGGTTGTTTTCAAAACCATTTCAAATTCAATTTATTTATTTAAAAATAAATAGAATTATAATTCTAGTTCAAAACTAGTTCATTTCGATAAAAATCTATTTTTATCTTTTCAAATATGGAGTTTTTCATCCCAATTCTTTCTAAATCATTTCTTATGATTTTACACAAATTATTACTATTTTTAATAATTTTATCAAGGCCCGTACAGTCGATTTCCATCAATGGCCATCGAACTGCACTTACAGCGACCTTTTTCAAATTTGATTTGGACATAATTCCAAATCCAACCGTTAGATTTCTAATTTCTAATATTCGTTAGAAAGCTCTTTTCGATACGAACCCAACGGTTCCGGTTTTAGGAGAATCCGACGGTCGGATCTCCCGTAATATTCGTTCAAAGTTAATGTCCGAAATTCGCGAACTGCCGCGGCGCGGCGCGTTCTATTCAGGACATTATATTATATATATATAATATATATAATATATATTTCGTCGATTACTATTTAAAACGAATTTTATAAATAGTTTTGAATTCGTTTCAAAAACGATTTCAACCTTTATTTCAAATTCAAATCGAAATTGAATTTTCTATTATAAATCCTTCTTACCTTCATTTCTATTTGATTTCAATTCAAATCGATTTTAATTCGATTCGAATCCATTTTCTTTTCAATTCAGTTCAATTCGAATTCGTTTTCCTATTCAATTCAAATTCAATTCATTCTCTATTCAATTCAAATTCAATTCATTTTCTAATCAAATCAAATTCAATTCATTTTCTAATCAAATCAAATTCGTTATATATTCAATTCGAATTCGTTTTCTTTTCAATTCAGTTCAAATTTCATTTCAAAATATTCGATTTCGAAATCATTTTTCAATATTCATTTTAAAATGAATAAAATCGATATAAATATCGTTCACGTCAAAATGGCGTCAATCTAATCAACACGGCTTCATATATTTCTATTTTCAAATATTCTATTTCAAATATTTCCTTTTCAAATATTTCTATTTCAAATATTTCCTTTTCAAATATTTCTATTTCAAATATTTCTATTATTAAAATATTTCGTTCAACACATGACTAATCTCAACGGATGAGTACTGCCAACACATGAACCTTTATTTTATATTGGTAAAGATATAGATTTTATTGTAAAAATACTTCGTTCAACACATGACTAATCTCAACGGATGAGTACAGTCAACACATGAACCTTTGTTTTATAGTGATAAAGAAATAAATTTTATTATAAAAATACTTCGTTCAACACATGACTAATCTCAACGGATGAGTACAGTCAACACATGAACCTTTGTTTTATAGTGATAAAGATATAAATTTTATTATAAAAATACTTCGTTCAACACATGACTAATCTCAACGGATGAGTACAGTCAACACATGAACCTTTGTTTTATAGTGATAAAGATATAAATTTTATTATAAAAATACTTCGTTCAACACATGACTAATCTCAACGGATGAGTACAGTCAACACATGAACCTTTGTTTTATAATATTCTTTATTTTCTAGATTGGAATGAGGCCCAATCAATCACCATATAAAATTAATTATATGGATTTTCATACCACACATGTATATAATAGCATTGAAAAATAATCAACCATCAACCAAAGTGCACTACACTGTACAAGCATCAAATATAGATATCTAACGCTTATAACAGCCTGTTAATCAATCGATCGACATATTTAATCAATCAGGATGAGTGAACTTCATATTTCATCCCAACACCCGTGTGGGGTTTCAAACCATCAAACGCATATTTTATTTGTGCAGTTGGACGATGTGTAAAATTTATCGACCCAATCAATGTCAGTCAAATCAGTGTACATAAACAAACCGTCCGGTTTGTAAATGAATATTTTATCTTGTTCACTTCACGTTAAAAATTATATTTTTAACGATAAAATATTTTATTTCAACACATGAATTTTCATTCAGTTCATTTACAAAATAAAAATGATATTTTTATTTTTCTAACATATTTTAGAAAATTTCGGCGGCATAACGGCACGATACTAGAAACGGGACAAGGCCTAGCCTTATCCCCAGTCTAGTGAAGGCCCACGCCATTCACACATCAATCAAATCAATTTCATTTCACCAAACAATTCAATTCAAACCAAATCATCAAATTAATTTATGCAACCAAACAAACAAGTCCATGGTCTGTGGACGATTGTGTCGGGTGCTACTAAGCACCGTCTGCATCCTAGTATATATATATAACTATAAAAAGAAATTGAAAGGTGAGAAATTCTCACATATAGCTATCCAATCATCTCGACTCTTCTTTGATAGAAATCTTCATCGTTCTCGCCTTTTTATCACTTTCGTTGCTCGTAGCCACTACATATGTAAAAATCGAATTTTTACTTCGCTATTCAATATATAAAAATCGAATTTTTACTTCGCTATTCAATATATAAAAATCGAATTTTTACTTCGCTATTCAATATATAAAAATCACATTTTTATTTCGATGTTCAATATATAAAAATCACATTTTTATTTCGCTACATAAATAAAGATTTCGCCTTTTCAAATATAAAGATTATATTTTTCTCGAAGTAAAAATCATATTTTTACTTCACTACTCATATCAAAATATCGTCTTTTCATATTTAAAAATATCATTTTTATTTTGCTACCTATACAAAGATG
Organism: Allium sativum; assembly: GCA_030737875.1. Taxonomy (NCBI): domain Eukaryota; kingdom Viridiplantae; phylum Streptophyta; class Magnoliopsida; order Asparagales; family Amaryllidaceae; genus Allium; species Allium sativum. The sequence goes on along the minus strand of CM060918.1, from coordinate 610,102,618 downwards.
TTATTTCTAATATTCCTACAATGCAAAGATCATATTTTTATCTTTCTTCAATATAAAAGATTATATTTTTACTACTTTAAAAATATAAAAATCATATTTTTAATACTTTAAAAATATAAAAATCATATTTTTATGATATTAAAAATCGTATTTTCCTAACATGAAAAATATAATCTTCTCTTACATTATTTATATCGAAAATAAATAAGCTAAATTAAAATAAATACTTACTTTAGTTCAGCAAAGGGAGGGGGGTCTTGGGAGCATCGAATTCAGGGAGGGGAGGGGGTTTACTGACGGAATTGGTGGAGGGGGGGCTGTCAGGCCGGCGGCATCGCTCAGGGGTGGTGCTGGGCCTACTCCGGCGGTTCAGGGGTCAAAGGCAGCAGTTGGGGGGGTTTCCGTTGGGTTTGGGGGTCTCGATCGCTCTAGGGCTGGAGCGAGAAGAGGAACGAGAGGCCGGAGGGGGTTCTGGGGTCGAGGCGGCGAAGTGTTGACCGTCGACGAGCGGGGACGGAGGCGGCGGCTAGGTCGGCTTCGTCGATCTCAATTTTTTTTTTGTTCTGAAAGTGTTTTGAATCGGGGGGGGGGGGCCTGAGCAATGATAAAAGGGAAGGAGAGAGAGAAATTAATTTTTTTTATTAATTTAAAATTCTAAAAGTTGACTTTTACATACGACCTCTAATCGAGGCCTACCGCCTGTCGTCTATAGCGTTTTACCCCCATTCCGAACACAATGGGATATGTATCGTAAGCTGATTCGATCGTTACAATCAGTTTCCGTTGAGTTTACATTTAAATCACTATATTGAATTTTAAACGTACATTTCAAATTACCGGGGTCACATACTAACTCTATAAATCCCATAAAAATATTTTCTAGCTTCGTATTAACGATACGGTCCTAACAAAACTAGTTTCGTCGAATTCTGAGACCGTTAACAAAACTAGGTCCGTCTCCCGTTTTTGGTTCATACCAGGTGTGAAACTCGCGAAGTAAACGTTACACAAAGCTACGCCACAAAGGCCGTGCTTTGATCATCACCACAAGACTTTTCTTTTCAACAGAAGCCTCGATCTATTGCCACTTAGGCATGCCACACAGGCAATTCACTCCATGCGTTTGATATCCATCAATATATAACCCCTGAGCTCGTACGTCTCAGAGAAGGGCGTTAAGCAAGAGAATAAATTCTCCGCCGCCAAACAGATATATATTTAATAGAGATCAATCACACGGACTAAAATCCAATGTCAGACACACAGTCCATTTACAAGTCCGTTCTGGGTCTGAACGAAACCGGAGGCACCTAATACCCCGCTTATCCATCGATCTCCAAGCACGTCTGGACGATCACCAACTGTTTCCATCTTCTTGGGTGTACAGCCCAATCAAGATCATCAGCAATCACCCAAACGACGTGAAGACTTCCGGTCTTCGACCATCGTCTTCATCTTCGACTTATCGTCGTATCAGTTATTCAGAATGGGATAAACCCGGTCTTTCCGAATAACTCGCGTGTATTTTAAATAAATGTTACACAAACACAACATACGCCTCATTCCAATTCATCAGTCACTAACCGTTAATTAATCAAGAGAATAATTCCCCAAATATTAACCCCGAAGGCCGAAACCAACATCAGATCAATGTCCAGAAAACCATTCTGCTTGGCTAACCGACAGTTAGTTTCTGAATTTCACATTCATAGGGAAAAGTTCCCATTAATTTTATCCAAGATAAATTCCTTGAATTTATTCTTTAATCATCTTTTGAATTTCGATTCAACTAGTCGGGATTAACGAACCTTACCGAAGTAATCATTGGTTTTAATTTCCCAATCCCAACCTATTCATCCCATGAAGTAAAACTGGTAGTACTTCATATCTAACACCACGGTGTTATCGGTAAATTCAATTACCATTTCACGTTCAAATCTAATTAAAGATTTAACTATCGCCTGGAGCAAAACTGGTGATACTCCATTCTCGGTCATTTCAATCTAATTAAAGATTCATCAAAACTCCACTTAGTTTTAATCGTTAACTGGGTTAAAGAATCAGTGTCATTTAAAACACGGTTCACGATAAACCCAAAATCACATTCCATTAATTATCGGGTTAAAGAACGAGTGTTATTTAAAACGCTGTTCACGATATTCCCAAAATTCAATATCAATTCAATTCCAATTAAATATTATTTAATTGGCATACTTCATTAAATCTAAATAAAAAGATTTAATCTTTTCTCAGCTGGGTTCAAGAACAGTGTTAGTGAAGACACCATTCACGACAAACCCAAATCACACTTGATATTAAATACAAGGCTCTGAATAGAAAATATATCGGCTTATATTCAGTATCAAATTCTACGACCAACAGATATCGTATTGGAAATAACGATATATATATATATATCTATATCTTTCAAATTTCCATAACAACATCTGTATAATCACGAAATCCAACATCGAAATATTCCAAAGACAATTTCGATTCAAATCCATTCCAATGCAATCATTGGAAATTTTGGTTGTTTTCAAAACCATTTCAAATTCAATTTATTTATTTAAAAATAAATAGAATTATAATTCTAGTTCAAAACTAGTTCATTTCGATAAAAATCTATTTTTATCTTTTCAAATATGGAGTTTTTCATCCCAATTCTTTCTAAATCATTTCTTATGATTTTACACAAATTATTACTATTTTTAATAATTTTATCAAGGCCCGTACAGTCGATTTCCATCAATGGTCATCGAACTGCACTTACAGCGACCTTTTTCAAATTTGATTTGGACATAATTCCAAATCCAACCGTTAGATTTCTAATTTATAATATTCGTTAGAAAGATCTTTTCGATACGAACCCAACGGTTCTGGTTTTAGGAGAATCCGACGGTCGGATCTCCCGTAATATTCGTTCGAAGTTAATGTCCGAAATTCGCGAACTGCCGCGGCGCGGCGCGTTCTATTCAGGCCATTATATTATATATATAATATATATATAATATATATTTCGTCGATTACTATTTAAAACGAATTTTATAAATAGTTTTGAATTCGTTTCAAAAACGATTTCAACCTTTATTTCAAATTCAAATCGAAATTGAATTTTCTATTATAAATCCTTCTTACCTTCATTTCTATTTGATTTCAATTCAAATCGATTTTAATTCGATTCGAATTCATTTTCTTTTCAATTCAGTTCAATTCGAATTCAATTTCCTATTCAATTCAAATTCAATTCATTCTCTATTCAATTCAAATTCAATTCATTTTCTAATCAAATCAAATCAAATTCAATTCATTTTCTAATCAAATCAAATTCGTTATATATTCAATTCGAATTCGTTTTCTTTTCAATTCAGTTCAAATTTCATTTCAAAATATTCGATTTTGAAATCATTTTTCAATATTTATTTTAAAATGAATAAAATCGATATAAATATCGTTCACGTCAAAATGGCGTCAATCTAATCAACACGGCTTCATATATTTCTATTTTCAAATATTCTATTTCAAATATTTCCTTTTCAAATATTTCTATTTCAAATATTTCCTTTTCAAATATTTCTATTTCAAATATTTCTATTATTAAAATATTTCGTTCAACACATGACTAATCTCAACGGATGAGTACTGCCAACACATGAACCTTTATTTTATATTGGTAAAGATATAGATTTTATTGTAAAAATACTTCGTTCAACACATGACTAATCTCAACGGATGAGTACAATCAACACATGAATCTTTGTTTTATAGTGATAAAGATATAAATTTTATTATAAAAATACTTCGTTCAACACATGACTAATCTCAACGGATGAGTACAGTCAACACATGAACCTTTGTTTTATAGTGATAAAGATATAAATTTTATTATAAAAATACTTCGTTCAACACATGACTAATCTCAACGGATGAGTACAGTCAACACATGAACCTTTGTTTTATAGTGATAAAGATATAAATTTTATTATAAAAATACTTCGTTCAACACATGACTAATCTCAACGGATGAGTACAGTCAACACATGAACCTTTGTTTTATAATATTCTTTATTTTCTAGATTGGAATGAGGCCCAATCAATCACCATATAAAATTAATTATATGGATTTTCATACCACACATGTATATAATAGCATAGAAAAATAATCAACCATCAACCAAAGTGCACTACACTGTACAAGCATCAAATATAGATATCTAACGCTTATAACAGCCTGTCAATCAATCGATCGACAAATTTAATCAATCAGGATGAGTGAACTTCATATTTCATCCCAACACCCGTGTGGGGTTTCAAACCATCAAACGCATATTTTATTTGTGCAGTTGGACGATGTGTAAAATTTATCGACCCAATCAATGTCAGTCAAATCAGTGTACATAAACAAACCGTCCGGTTTGTAAATGAATATTTTATCTTGTTCACTTCACGTTAAAAATTATATTTTTAACGATAAAATATTTTATTTCAACACATGAATTTTCATTCAGTTCATTTACAAAATAAAATTGATATTTTTATTTTTCTAACATATTTTAGAAAATTTCGGCGGCATAACGGCACGATACTAGAAACGGGACAAGGCCTAGCCTTATCCCCAGTCTAGTGAAGGCCCACGCCATTCACACATCAATCAAATCAATTTCATTTCACCAAACAATTCAATTCAAACCAAATCATCAAATTAATTTATGCAACCAAACAAACAAGTCCATGGTCTGTGGACGATTGTGTCGGGTGCTACTAAGCACCGTCTGCATCCTAGTATATATATATAACTATAAAAAGAAATTGAAAGGTGAGAAATTCTCACATATAGCTATCCAATCATCTCGACTCTTCTTTGATAGAAATCTTCATCGTTCTCGCCTTTTTATCACTTTCGTTGCTCGTAGCCACTACATATGTAAAAATCGAATTTTTACTTCGCTATTCAATATATAAAAATCGAATTTTTACTTCGCTATTCAATATATAAAAATCGAATTTTTACTTCGCTATTCAATATATAAAAATCACATTTTTATTTCGATGTTCAATATATAAAAATCACATTTTTATTTCGCTACATAAATAAAGATTTCGCCTTTTCAAATATAAAGATTATATTTTTCTCGAAGTAAAAATCATATTTTTACTTCACTACTCATATCAAAATATCGTCTTTTCATATTTAAAAATATCATTTTTATTTTGCTACCTATACAAAGATGTTATTTCTAATATTCCTACAATGCAAAGATCATATTTTTATCTTTCTTCAATATAAAAGATTATATTTTTACTACTTTAAAAATATAAAAATCATATTTTTAATACTTTAAAAATATAAAAATCATATTTTTATGATATTAAAAATCGTATTTTCCTAACATGAAAAATATAATCTTCTCTTACATTATTTATATCGAAAATAAATAAGCTAAATTAAAATAAATACTTACTTTAGTTCAGCAAAGGGAGGGGGGTCTTGGGAGCATCGAATTCAGGGAGGGGAGGGGGTTTACTGACGGAATTGGTGGAGGGGGGGCTGTCAGGCCGGCGGCATCGCTCAGGGGTGGTGCTGGGCCTACTCCGGCGGTTCAGGGGTCAAAGGCAGCAGTTGGGGGGGTTTCCGTTGGGTTTGGGGGTCTCGATCGCTCTAGGGCTGGAGCGAGAAGAGGAACGAGAGGCCGGAGGGGGTTCTGGGGTCGAGGCGGCGAAGTGTTGACCGTCGACGAGCGGGGACGGAGGCGGCGGCTAGGTCGGCTTCGTCGATCTCAATTTTTTTTTTGTTCTGAAAGTGTTTTGAATCGGGGGGGGGCCTGAGCAATGATAAAAGGGAAGGAGAGAGAGAAATTAAATTTTTTTTATTAATTTAAAATTCTAAAAGTTGACTTTTACATACGACCTCTAATCGAGGCCTACCGCCTGTCGTCTATAGCGTTTTACCCCCATTCCGAACACAATGGGATATGTATCGTAAGCTGATTCGATCGTTACAATCAGTTTCCGTTGAGTTTACATTTAAATCACTATATTGAATTTTAAACGTACATTTCAAATTACCGGGGTCACATACTAACTCTATAAATCCCATAAAAATATTTTCTAGCTTCGTATTAACGATACGGTCCTAACAAAACTAGTTTCGTCGAATTCTGAGACCGTTAGAAAAATGGCCAATTTCCAGTCGATTAAAATCAACTGAAACTGGTCAAACGCGTTTTCTTTTGCCACGCTCACACATTGATTCGAAAAATTATGAAATTTGAAATCTAGTAATAACTTGACACTGCGGATCCAACAAAAGTGGTTTCGTCGAAATCCGAGGTCATTTGCAAAATGTCCATTTTTAAGGGCCTGAATTCCATAGCGACTATTTAGAATTTTCAACTGGACATATCTTTTGATTCCCACTATGAAATTTTGATTTTTCGGATTCGTTGGAAAGATATCATCAATTAGATCCTAATGTTTTTGGTTTCACTAAAATCCGGATTGTTTTGCACCCGGTACATTCAATTGAAGTTTGAAATCGAATTATCGAACTACCGCGCCATTTTCAATTCTATTTATAATTATAAATAAATATTTATATTCTAACGACGACGTGTATAAATATATTCATTCGAATTATATTCAAAATAAATTTCTCGTCGATATTATTTAAAATAATTCATTTTAAATAATCAAAATTCGCTAAAATTGCCAAAATAAAAATTTTAAACTGGCCCAGATTTTCGGGTTGTTACAATTTCTCACCCTCTAACTTCTTTCTATTAATGATCTGGTATGTTCGATGCTTGAATAGTTGACATGAGTTTTATATCGATTTTTGGGTCAAAACTCCCTGGTTGTTACAATGCCTACTAAATATTGAATGATATCAGCCTATTAGAAAAATTATATAGTATTAAACTAGACTACAACAGATTAAAATCATATGGATGTCTATGTTTTCCTCATTCAAGACCATATAACACAAATAAATTGGACTATAGGTCCAAACCTTGTATATTTATTGGATATTGTTTGTATCAAAAAGGATACAAATGCATCGACGCAAATGGCAGAAATTATATTAGCAGGGATGTTTTATTTGATGAAACCATTTATCCATACAAGAACAAAAATATAAAGACCTCAGAGAAAGTGTATCAGCAAAAGGTACTTATACCTAAGTTACCAACTGTTACTGGCACTGGGTTAGAACATGATGGTACCGAGGTTGTTGTTGCTCAAACATGATCGTCAAAATACTGATAACTACTCAAGTACAGATCATGGTGAGCCACCCATCCATGCTCAACAGTCTCCTGCACCATTTAACAATGAAGCAAGTACATCAGAAAAAAATGATAGATATGACAATACTGATAAAAATACAACTACTAGCAGCAACAATAATACTGGTTCAAATCAAGGTGCATTACCATCAAGCCAACCTCCAACTCATTCTAGTCATCATATGATAACCAGAAGCAAGAGAGGAATACTCAAGCCAAAAACATACATTGCCACTTAAAGTATGAATGAACCAGCTAGTTATAATGAAGCTACAAAGAATGAAAAGTGGCTTACTGCAACGACAGATGAATGCAATGCCTTGATAAGAAATAATACTTGGGAGCTCGTCCATCCTCCAGAAAATAAGAACATGATTGGATGCAAATGGACTTTCAGGTTAAAGAAAAATCCAGGTGGGTCAATCAACAGGCATAAGGCAAGACTGGTTGCTAAAGGTTTTAGACATGAATATGGATTTGATTATAATGAAACATTTTCTCTTATTGTAAAACCCTCAACTATATGACTCATATTTATTGTGGCATGAAGTAATCACTGGAAAATTATGCATTTGGATGTTAACAATGAATTCTTAAATGGTGTCTTAGAGGAAGAAATATATATGCAGCAACCCTAGGCATTTGTACACAATGAAGCAAAAGTTTGCAAACTGAAGAAAGCAATTTATGGTCTTAAACAGGCTCCACGTGTGTGGTTAGAAAGACTTAAAGCTGCTCTATCATCCATGGCCTATCACCCAACTAAATCTGATTCATCCTTATTTATTAAATTAAATTATTCATCAAGTATATATATATACTAATATATGTTGATGATCTCATAATTACTGAAACACCCGACCTCCGTTAAGGTCAGTCACAGAGGGAATGCCTTAACTTCAGTGGAGCATTATAGGTAAAAGATGCAGATAAATTACAAGATAGACAAATAAAGCAGCGGAAAATAAAGTCATTTTATAAACAACTTAATTCAGTCAAGCTTTTACAACAATTTCCTCAATCATATTTAAATGTAATACATAGAACTTCTGTCTTGATTTAAAAACTTCCAAGAATAAAAGAAGCATAAAAACAATGATATTCCCCAATAAAGCATGAACTAGCCATAGCAGTGGTAGAGAAAGAGTCCAAAGTGATACACCAACTATTCTTCAAGCTTGGAAAGAGAAGAGTTCCAAGTTAGGCTGAGCTATTCCCTCCCTGACTACCTAGGGGGGGGGGGACGGAAGAAAAGAGGCGAAAAACAAACTAGGTCAGACATAAGTCTGGTAAGTACAGTGATCTTTCAGCATGCAAACAAGATAAAGGATCATGACATGAATAAACCGAAAATAGGACAATACCATAAAAACAAGGTAACTAAAGACAAGATATGTGCAAGGTGAACTGATTGCGCTTCTACTTTTTCTCTACTTCGCTATTACTCTGTTAATCTGATTTCAATATTTATCTCTGCACCACCTAACTAGTGTCCCAACTAGTAATCTGTATAAAATGATAATCCTTATCCCAACCCCCGTAATTGTGTTAGCCTTCAAGTGTACATTTATCGTGAGGATTCCAGCTCAATCAGCCTAATTGTCATGAACATGTTAGATGTACCCTTACTACCCTATCGATCGACTCCTTACTTTTATTCATGTTCCATGAGTTTGTGTCAGTCGGCCCTCTCTTGCGTGTAGATACCCTGTGCTGGTCCCACTATAAGGTGTATCAATCCTTATGATAACAACCCGACACGATTCAAGATGCATAGTGTATAACTACTGGCACCCAGTGCCTGCTCTTTCCCACTCTGGAGTACGTGCACTCCCGTAAACCGTCGGAACCTACACTAACATACCCCCGCCGTTGCTTTGACCACTTATAATCAGCCCAGTAATCATGCCCCACCCTGCCCAGTTTAGGGTACCGTGATACATCCATGTGGGTTACTGCTGAAATGGGTCCCCGTTACTTGGGTTTCCTATTGGTTAAGTTTGTGGGACTATATTTACTAATATTACCCACCAACCCAATATGTACTTAACCCTCCCATCGATTCAAGCATACTTAACCCTCCCATCGACTCAAGCATGTTTATTTAATAGTTAAGTTTTGTGGGCCTATATTTACTAATATTACCCACCAACCCGATATGTACTTAACCCTTCCACTGATTCAAGCATGTTTATTTAATGGTTAAGTTTTGTGGGCCTATATTTACTAATATTACCCACCAACCCGATATGTACTTAACCCTCCCGCAAATTACGCCATATTAGTTAAGTGTTGTTCGCTCATGTTAACTTAACCCACTCATTCGTCATATCATGTTGGTTACGCATTTCTTATTAATCTTGACCCTTCTTACTTATCATGTTGGATCGGTTAAGTGTTTCCTATTAACTTAACCCAGTTCGTTCATCAAATTATATTGGTCAAGTGTTTCTTGTTAACTTAACCCTATGTATTCAACTTGTTGTATTGGTTAAGTGTTATCAATCAATTCAAGTTAACTTAACCCACCTACGTGTCATGTTACTTTGGTTAAGTGTTGCCTTCTTGTGTTAACTTAACCCTACTACAAATCAAGTTATATTGGTTAAATCTTGCCCTCTTATTTTAACTTAACCTTTCCATAAATCAAGTTATATTGGTTAAGTGTAACTAAATTTACTTAACCTCACCCACTTGTCTAATTAACATGTTATAAAGGTTAAGTGTTCTAAATTTACTTAACATGACCCACTTGTCTAAATAACATGTTATGCTATAATTATCCTTTTAATTATGCTCACAATTAATGGTATACTAAATATACCATTTCATGAACGAATCTATGCCATGTAATTTTTCATGTTTATCCTACATATTTACATGTAAATTATAAATCAATTATTGTCATGGCCCACTTTCCTTCTAAATCACGTTAAAATTTTTAGGTATATAGATTATACCATTTTCATGCCACTTATCATGCTTATGTGTCAAACATGCCAATTACATGTAATTTCAGGTTTTCCCCAACGTTACCCCTGTTGTACGTTCGCAAAATTACATAGAATGTTAGGCTCGATATTTTAGCCTCACTTATAAAAAAAAAGGGAAAAGAGGAACTTTGCAACATTCCAACATCATACAAAAGTATGGATCTAACGAAACATATGTCACATGGGTTTGGCATATAACAATATACTTTTAACTATGAACTTGCAAATTTGATCTATGCAACATGAACCACAAGCATATGAATTTACATAAGACTATACAAGTTAAACTTGGCATGTAGTGTTGAACTTGCAAATTAGATCTATCATAAAGGCATATGGATCTAACATATAAAGTTGTAGATCTAAACATATAAGGTCGTAAATCTAAACATGTATGCATAATGGCTCTAAACAATTAGGCATAAATGACATGACTTAGCCTAAAACTTGTATTTATCGTAATATCACCAAACTTACATATGATAATTTCATTCCCAAATTCCTATACAACATCATAGGTTTACTCACCAATTTCCACATAACATGATAGGTTCGATAGACCACAATAGTTCATAGGCATATATGATACAATAGACATGAATAAACATGAATCAGCATCACATAAAACTTGATACAATTCTATTTTACAATTCATTACAAATCATGTCTTTAATTTATTCATATCTGAAAGATAACTACACTTACAATCAAAAGGAAAAACTTGATTTCAGGGATCTGTATTCTGAAACTGAATTGCTTGCCTTTGATGCAGATCGTTGAATTCTCTTAGTTGAATTAGATTAGTTTTGATTTGATTTTGATGTAGCTTCTATCTTGCCTTTGAGTTGAAAGAGATGACGACAATTCTAGGTTCACCATTGACGGCATGACGGCTCTAGGAATATTTTTGCGTGGCTTAGGGTTTAGATTTAGGTTGCTTATATAGAAGTTTGATTTAATAGTAATCGTCAGATTAACCTAAAGCAAATCAAAGCCATTCAGACAAGATAGAATAGCCACGTCAGCCATAATGACTCAGCAAGGAGTCCATCAGAACCAATCAGATACCATGTCTGTCTTAGAGCGAATCGGCCCACGGGTTGATAGCCAAACACCCTGAATCAACCTCTAGTCGACCCAGCGAGTCCCGGGTCGACCTCAAAAATGGGCCGGTTCGGTTATTCCCCCTCCCAATTCGCTGTTTTGAACTTTTTTGCATATTTATTTAATTTATATATATATATCTATATATATATATATATATTTCTCATATGCATACAAACTTCAAGACTTAATAACTTCTTCATAAAGTATCCATTTTACGCAAATCAAATGTCTATCTTGGCAAAAAATTTGAGACGAACATAATAACCCAACCCATTTCACTTAATTCTACTTCTAAAAATTAATTGTTCTTGAATTTTTTAATTTTAATATTCTCAGAAAATTCGGGGTGTAACATTCTCCCCTCCTTAAAGGATTTCGTTCCCGAAATCTTCAAGTTAAGAAGAATGCATCCGAACATCCACTCATCCGTCATCAACAAGCATCCATTGTCCTTAAAAGACTTCTAATGCCATATGAACATATGTAGAGTGTGTGTATATGTCTCTTATCTAGTGCAAAATCAGGCGGTCTACTGATCCAGTTGACCTCCTTAATGCGAATCATGAGAGTATCATGCGTCCAATATGTATGCAAATATCTCTAATCATGTAAATACTATATGTGTGCATATTCACTCATCCATATGCAACATCCATATGATAACACATCAAGTTTCAATCCATATACAAATACATTCATATGCATATGCAATATGAAAGTGACTGAGCCGATCTAGTGCCTAATGTGTGTATATGCATCCATGAGCAACCACAAGCAAACACTTTCAACCACTTGCAACCCTCAATCATAACATGTCTCAAACACATGTTTTCATCCATTGGCTTCTATCTAAGGATCAAGGATAGGACCGAGAGGATATACTTAAAAGATAAAGACAAGCATGTAAATAAATATTACAGAAAAAAGAGGAATCAAGGATATACCCTCAAAAAGGGTATGATGAGCGTATCTATTCTTCAGTCTTCTAAGTCGCATCCTCTTTGAGCTTCACTCCACTATAACTTAACTAATTTAACTTCATGATTGTGAAGCTTCTTGACCTCCATTTCCAAAACCCACTAGTAAACATAGGACCTCGATCATTTACTATGCTAGAGGGTATCCAATGTTGTCGAACTATCTTTCCAAGATAAACAAAAGTTAACCATGATACCACGTGTATATACTAAGATGATTAAAGGTCTCTCTTCTACTTAGATTATCTCTCTTGTCACAAATCTGAGGGTCGATATCTCTCACGCAAACCATCCTAGTCGAACTTGACATCCCTTAAGTACAAGCCCCAAAGGCCTAAACTAATATCAGACAAGCACCCAAGGAATACCTCCTCCGAATTTGGACGATTTATGTGAGATGATACTAGTAAAACAACCAAACAATTGAGCACTTAACCGACTCTGGCTATCCTCGCCAATCCTGCTCCAAAACTATCGTTGATCGCATAACTGGCTTTGCATTGTCAACTAGATATATGTGGTAGTCTATCTCGAGTATTTAGGGGGAAAACTCCTAACCTTAATAAAAAAAAACATCTGCGTACTCATGGACTACTCTAACAGATCGAAAATCATCGATAAATACGTAAAGTAATTCTAGGTAGCTAAGACAAACTGATCCCTTAGGATCGCAAGAAATTTCGAGGGTATTCCCGAGGCAAGTTGAAAGTCTAACTACCCTCCTTTCACAATTACTAGCTAATCAATCCATGCCTAGAATCAACCCATAGCCCATGAAACCAAAAACATAAGCATTACACTTAGATTCAGTACTTAATATAACTATTCTCAAATCCTTACAAATTGAAGATAAATGAGCCGAACCACCGATTGGATATGAGAAAGTAATGGGATACTCTATTATACAAGCTCTAGGGTGCAGAGACTCAACTATGGAAGCAGATATGAAAGAATGTGAAGCGCTAAAATCAAAAGAGTACTAATAGGATGATCAAAAGAAAACTAAACTTTTCAACAGAAACCGTACTACCTCTCTCTCAGGTATGCTGGTGGTGAGAGCATGCACTTGCCTTCCGGAAAATCCTGTCTCTTGTTCTTGCCCTTGCCCTTAATTATACGACCCGTTATTCCAAAATAAAGATACTTCCTCTTGTTTTAGGTTTTACTATTCTTTTCACCTCTCCTTTGTGAGCCAAGTCCATATCCATGAGTTCTTCATCCTTGTGTTGTGCTCCTTAGCCAAACTCCCTCATTCTCATCTTTGCCATCGTTGTGTAACTTGTTGACAGGTCTCTCGAAAGTTGCATCCATCGCATGGAGAATCCTACAAAGCTCGAAAGAAAATTAGCCGCAAGTGAAACTACTACGGCTATAGATGGAAGTTGGGCACTTGTTTGCCCTTTAACAAGTGTCGTAGTCTCGTCGAGCCTGCGGAACCATTCCGCGATGAGGTTACCTCCCAGAAAGACAGGGGCCTCGGAGATTCAGGAAAGAAGGAAACAAGGATTTAAACAGAGGATTAAATGATAGTGCGTATGACTTTGGGGAATACGCCTTTAAAACAAAACTTTTCTTTTGAAAATGCTTCTTTTAAAACCGTTTTGAAAATAATTTTTCAAATCTTTTATCTGATCCGGTAATCTTCAGCTCTTATACCAAGTGAAACACCCCACCTCCGTTAAGGTCACTCACAGAGAGAATGCCTTAACTTCGGTGGAGCATTATAGGTAAAAGATGCAGATAAATTACAAGACAGACAAATAAAGCAACGGAAAATAAAGTCATTTTATAAACAACTTAATTCAATCAAGCTTTTACTACAATTTCCTCAATCATACTTAAATAAAATACATAGAACTTCTGTCTTGATTTAAAAACTTCCAAGAATAAAAGAAGCATAAAAAAATGATATTATCCAATAAAGCATGAACCAGCCATAGCAGTGGAAGAGAGAGAGTCCAAAGCGATACACCAACTAATCTTCAAGCTTGGAAAAGAAGAGGTCCAAGTTAGGCTGAGCTATTCCCTCCCTGACTACCTTAAGGTGGGGGGAACGGAAGAAAAGAGGCGAAAAACAAACTAGGTCAGACATAAGTCTGGTAAGTCCAGTGATCTTTCAGCATGCAAACAAGATAAAGGATCATAACACGAATAAACCGAAAATAGAACAATACCATAAAAACAAGGTAACTAAAGACAAGATAAGTGCAAGGTGAACTGAATGCGCTTCTACTTTTTCTCGGCTTCGCTACTACTCTGTTAATATGATTTCTATATTTATCTCTGCACCACCTAACTAGTATCCCAACTAGTAATCTGTATAAAATGATAATCGTGATCCCAACTGTAACAACCCGCATCTCCGTTCACGCAAGATATTGTCCCCAACTTATCCACCGTATAGGTGTGGGTTTTTGTTTCTCAAAAGGCCTCGGCGTTAGTAAGAGATGGGCTCTACTATGTAAGTACCCACTTCACACAGGCTTCCACGGTGTGGGACTTAGGGGTGTTACATTCTCCCCTCCTACAGAGCCCAACGTCCCCGTTGGCTCACAAACACCTCACCCAGGCGTTGTGGTCCACATAGAAGCCACAATTCCGGCTGGGTATTGGCTCTGATACCAACTGTAACAACCCGCATCTCCGTTCACGCAAGATATTGTCCCCAACTTATCCACCGTATATGTGTGGGGTTTTGTTTCTCAAAAGGCCTCGGCGTTAGTAAGAGATGGGCTCTACTATATAAGTACCCACTTCACACAGGCTTCCACGGTGTGGGACTTAGGGGTGTTACACCAACCCCCGTAATTGTGGTAGCCTTCAGGTGTAGATCTATCGTGAGGATTCCACCTCAATCAACCTAATTGCCATGAACATGTTAGATGTACCCTTACTACCCTATCGATTGGCTCCCTACTTGTATTCATGTTCCATGTGTCTGTGTCAATTGGCCCTCTCTTGTGTGTAGATACCCTGTGTTGGTCCCACCATAAGGTGTATCAATCCTTATGATAGCAACCCGACACGATTCAAGATGCACAGTGTATAACTATTGGTACCCAGTGCCTGCTTTTTCTCACTCCGGAGTACGTGCATGCCCGTAAACAGTCGGAACCTACACTGACGTACCCCGTGCCACTGCTTTGACTGCTTATAATCAGCCCAGTAATCGTGCCCCACCCTGCCTAGTTCAGGGTACCGTGATACATCCATGTGGGTTACTGCTGAAATGGGTCCCCGTTACTAGGGTTTCCTATTGTTTAAGTTTGTAGGCCTATATTTACTAATATTACCCACCAACCCGATATGTACTTAACCCTCCCATCGATTCAAGCATTTTTAATAAACGATTAAGTTTTGTGGGCCTATATGTACTAATATTACCCACCTACACGAGATGTACTTAACTCTCCCATCGACTCAAGCATGTTTATTTAATAATTAAGTTTTGTGGGCCCATATTTACTAATATTACCCACCAACCCGATATGTACTTAACTCTTCCACTGATTCAGGCATGTTTATTTAATGGTTAAGTTTTGTGGGCCTATATTTACTAATATTACCCACCAACCCGATATGTACTTAACCCTCCCGCACATTACGCCATATTAGTTAAGTGTTGTCCGCTCATATTAACTTAACCCACTCATTCATCATGTCATGTTGGTTAAGCATTTCTTATTAGTCTTGACCCTCGTTACTTATCATGTTGGATCGATTAAGTGTTTCCTATTAACTTAACTCCGTTCGTTCATCAAGTTATATTGGTCAAGTGTTTCTTGTTAACTTAACCCCACGTTTTCATCTTGTTGTATTGGTTAAGTGTCATCAATCAATTCAATTTAACTTAACCCACCTACGTGTCATGTTACTTTGGTTAAGTGTTGCCTTCTTGTGTTAACTTAACCCTACTACAAATCAAGCTATATTGGTTAAGTGTTGCCTTCTTATTTTAACTTAACCTTTCCATAAATCAAGTTATATTGGTTAAGTGTTTCTAAATTTACTTAACCTCACCCACTTGTCTAATTAACATGTTATAAAGGTTAAGTGTTCTAAATTGACTTAACCTCACCCACTTGTCTAATTAACATGTTATAACGTTTAAGTGTTCCAAATTTGCTTTAATTAACATGTTGTAACAGTTAAGTGTTCCAAATTTACTTAACCTCACCCACTTGTCTAATTAACATGTTATAACGGTAAAGTGTTCAAAATTTACTTAACCTCACCCATCAGTTTAGTTAACATGTTGAATTGGTTAAGTGTTTCCTTAATTGACTTAACCCTACCAATCTTGACTTAGCTTTATTGAAGCACCAACCACTCACATTAGACAGGTATTGTTGTGGTCACTGGATGTGCCGGTCGGTTCCGGGAAGTTTTACACCACAACTCAGTCTAACCTCGAGTCCTTTTTGGGCTCAATGCACTAACCACCCACATTATGCAGGTATTGTTGTGGTCACTGGATGTGCCGGTCGGTTCCGGACAGTTTTACACCATAACTCAGTCTAACCTCGGGTTAGGCATATTCATCTTTTTTAAATTTACATATTTCTTATTTATGACAAATTCCATATGTAAATTATTCCCAATTTAATTATGCCATAATTATCCTTTTAATTATGCTCACAATTAATGGTATACTAAATATACCATTTCATGAACCAATCTATGCCATGTAATTTTTCATGTTTATCCTACATATTTACATGTAAATTATAAATCAATTATTGTCATGGCCCACATTCCTTCTAAATCACGTTCCAAATTTTAGATACATAGATTATACCATTTTCATACCACTTATCAAGCTTATGTGTCAAACATGCCAATTACATGTAATTTCATGTTTTCCCCAACGTTACCCCCATTGTACGTTTGCAAAATTACATAGAATGTTAGGCTATATATTTTAGCCTAACTTATAAAACAAAAAGGGGAAAAGAGGAACTTTGCAACATTCCAACATCATACAAAAGTATGGATCTAACTACACATATGTCACATGGATTTGGCAAAGAACAATATACTTTTAACTATGAACTTGCAAATTTGATCTATGCAACATGAACCACATGCATATGAATTTACATAAAACTATACAAGTTAAACTTGGCATGTAGTGTTGAACTTGCAAATTAGATCTATCATAAAGGCATATGGATCTAACATATAAAGTTGTAGATCTAAACATATAAGGTCGTAAATCTAAACATGTATGCATAATGGCTCTAAACAATTTGGCATAAATGACATGACTTAGCCTAAAACTTGTATTTATCGTAATATCACCAAACTTACATATGATAATTTCATTCCCAAATTCCTATACAACATCATAGGTTTACTCACCAATTTCCACATAACATGATAGGTTCGATAGACCACAATAGTTCATAGGCATATATGATACAATAGACATGAATAAACATGAATCAACATCACATAAAACTTGATACAATTCTATTTTACAATTCATTACAAATCATGTCTTTAATTTATTCATATCTGAAAGATAACTACACTTACAATCAAAAGGAAAAACTTGATTTCAGGGATCTGTATTCTGAAACTGAATTGCTCGCCTTTGATGTAGATCGTTGAATTCTCTTAGTTGAATTAGATTAGTTTTGATTTGATTTTGATGTAGCTTCTATCTTGCCTTTGAGTTGAAAGAGATGACGACAATTCTAGGTTCACCATTGACGGCATGACGGCTCAAGGAATATTTTTGTGTGGCTTAGGGTTTAAATTTAGATTGCTTATATAGAAGTTTAATTTAATAGGAACCGTCAGATTAACCTAGAGCAAATCAAAGCCATTCAGACAAGATAGAATATCCACATCAGCCCTAATGACTCAGCAAGGAGTCCATCAGAACCATTCAGATGCCATATTTGTCTTAGAGCGAATCAGCCCACGGGTTGACAGCCAACCACCCTGAATTAACCCCTAGTCGACCCAGCGAGGCTCGGGTCGACCTCAAGAATGGGCCGGTTCAGTTATTCTCCCTTCCGGTTCGCTGTTTTGAACTTTTTTGCATATTTATTTATTTAATATATATATATATATATATATATTTCGCATATGCATACAAACTTCAAGGCTTAATAACTTCTTCATAAGGTATCCGTTTTATGCAAACCAAGTGTCTATCTTGACCAAAATTTTGAGACGAACGTAATAGCGTAACCCATTTCACTTAATTCTTCTTCTAAAAATTAAGTGTTCTTGAATTTGTTAATTTTAATATTCTTAGAAAATTCAGGGTGTTACTATTATAGGGAACAACATGGATGAAATAAAGCAACCGACTGGTACTTAAACAAGCAATTCTCAACTAAAGATCTGGGTGATGTATCTTTCTTCCTTGGCATAGAAGTAAAAAGAGTATCTAACTCTGGAATACACCTCTGTCAAAAGAAGTATATCTCAAAGTTACTTGCAAAATCAAAAATGAACGAAGCTAAACCCCAACCTACACCTATGATCCAACCAACACTTCTCTAAAAACAGGGGAGAAGCCATATTAACACTAAACAATATAAAAGTGATGAAGGAGCATTGCAATATGTTAGTATAACACGACCTGATATTGCCATTAGCGTAAATATTTTTTTCTCAATTTTTATAGAATCCATTGGACGAGTGCTAGAAAGCAGTAAAAAGAGTCCTCAGGTATCTAAAAGGAACTATCAAGTATGGTCTCACTCTAAAGGCATGCAAGCAGTTAAATATCATAGCATATATAGACTCAGACTGGGCAGTAGATGTTGATGACAGAAAATTAGTAATTGGGTACTACATTTACATAGGAGACAATTTTATATTCCAGATCTAGTGCAGAAGCAGAGTATAGAAGTGTGGCGATTGCAGCTGTTGAAATCCTATGGGTACAATCAATACTGAAGGAGCTAACCTAACATCTATAGTAAAACCGACTGTTTGCTGCGATAATCAGAGTACAATCTATATGATTGCTAATCCTATTCAGCACGCAAGGACCAAATATATCGAGATAAACATCAATTTTGTACGAGAGAAGGTGCAAAAGGGAAACCTAACTATGAATCACATACCATCATATCGTCAAAAAGCAGACATCTTATCAAAATCACTATCAGCAAAGAACATTATTACATTCATAGATGAACTAAAAGTAAAGGATTAATATAACCTTTGCCTCGTGCTCCACATCAGACCAAGGCTCGCTGGTTTGCTTACAAATTTAAAGATTCACAGTGATTTCAGCAACTATCTAGTGTACTCTAGCTGTGTATTGAAGATTCCCCATTATTCTGAAGCTTATCCTTCCATTTGACAGCCGATCGAAGCAATTTAGGGTTACGATTGGGAAACCTAACCCTAACTTGAAGGGGAGAAACAAAATAATGAAGTATTGTGGTTGGCTCTTACCTTAAAACTGTTTTATAATGTTGTACGTATGGCGCGGGCCATCACTTTTATTTTTCTTTTATCTATTGGGCCTCTATTCTAAGCCCATCAATTTATGTATAAAGACAACTACTTCCTCTCTGTAACTCTATTCATTTTCTCTGATCAATAATACAACTCTTTTCATTTTTGTTTTATCACAAAATATGTTCTATAGATCACAACATATTTTGCCAAACCTTAATTCGGTATTTTAAGAGGCGGTCGAGTAAGCAGACGGGTATTTACTGGTGATGAAAACAAATGACTACGAATGTGATAACAACAAGAAAGAAAGGAAAGGCTTGAGAATCGGTTGAAAAATCGCTAATGTTGTAGTGTAGTGGGCAATTGAACATGTGTAGTAGAAATGAAGGACATGCCCCATGTCATTATTTTCTATCTCATTATTTTGGATGTAGGTGAAAGGGTTGGGTTGGAAGTTCAAAAAAGATCCATCATGGTGAAGTATTTGTATTACTAGTATATATATATGTATGTATGTACACACACACACACACACACACACACACACACATATATATATATATATAACGTAATCAACTATATAAATGCATATTTAGTGCCTTATAAATACGATTAAAATAGGAATATAATTTGTTGATAAAAACTTATTTGTACACAGTTAGTTAGTTGAAGATTGCAATCACTGATAAATGTAGGGAGAATGGTACAACTAAACTAAATTATCAGGAAAATGAGCATAGTTATTTGCTTCCACCAGTAACTTAATGTTGAGGTTATATTAGAAATTTGTGTCGCTATTTCAGAGTTCTAGTGGGCTAACTAGTATGAAATGTTATGGCATGTGCAACACACTTGCATTAAAAATCCTAACAAAATAATAAAATTTAAAACATCTGTGACTTTTTGATATAAATAAATTAAAAGATTTGCAATTTTTGGAAAGAGCGAGAAGTTTGGTACCTGTAATAATTTTTATTATCTAAAATTTTCATTTTTGAACTTCTGATCTTGTGGTTGTATAAAAGTTTATTTTTAGAACTTTTTACTGGTGTTTTTATTCATTTATAACATATTATGGCATGTGTAATGTAAGCGCTTATAACAAACTCATAAAAAATACAAAATTTAAAGTTTCTATTTTGTTTTGATGTATACAATTTTAAAAACGTTTTAAGAACTGTAAATTTTTTGTAGGAATAGAGTTGGAAAATGTAATCTTATTTACAATTCAATGATTTTCAATGTGTATATGTGTGTATATAGAATTATGTGTATGTGTGCGCTTGTATTAATTTTTATTAGTGGGATTCAAGCTTTTGACATCTTGTTTGTATAAAAGTGCGGTAATTTTAGAACCTCATGGTGCAAAATCATGTTTCTACTCCAATTATTAATAAAAATGTTTTTTATCAATGAAGTACAAAGATTAACCAACTTGCGAACAGAAGATAAAACAATACATATTGATTATTTAATTATATATATTGAGGTTGTGACATAAAGTGGACAGGATTAGTAATCCTATCATATTTTATTTTTTCAATCTGCTTTTACAAAATTATTTATCTGATGTATCATTGGGAGTAAGTTAACTTTTTAGTTAGTACCTAAAGAATAAGAAAATCATCTAAATTGGGTAATAGAAAAAAGGAAAAATCTTATAGAAAACACACATATAGATATACATATATATGTACAAAACCATGGCGAAGAATGTGACATTTATTCCAACTTCCATGACAATGG
Source organism: Allium sativum (assembly GCA_030737875.1). NCBI lineage: Eukaryota > Viridiplantae > Streptophyta > Magnoliopsida > Asparagales > Amaryllidaceae > Allium > Allium sativum. The sequence goes on along the minus strand of CM060918.1, from coordinate 610,081,078 downwards.
TATCTGTAATTATGTTGCTTCTTGGAGTCCTTTTAAGCACATTAACTTTCGTTAGGCATTTATTCTTTTACCATTTCGTTGTTAGTAAACTCTTGATGTAGTATAATATTTTGGATTTTTATTCCCTATTAGTAATTTATCAAAAGTAGTTCACTCAGACATTGGAAAATCAAAGTAGATATAAATCATGTTTACAAACGTATTATGTATTTTAGGATTTCTTTTTAACCTACTGTAAGGAATATTTCAAAACTATGGTTAGTCCTTTGGATCATAAGATGTATAACTGATATATATCATCTCTTTCTAAATTAACGAAATTTAAAACTTAAACTATGTTTTAAAAAAATATAATGGAACATATAATTCAAAATACACTGTATTACAAAACAAACTTGTAAATAACCCTTGATTGCTAAGCCATTTGATTATCTAACTAATATTTCTACTATTTTGCTATGTATTAACTTATATCTTTCTTAATATGAAACCCTAGAAGTGAATGGATTTATTGTGTTTCGACACCCAATAGTAGATAACGCATACAAAGCATAATTCAACCAAGCCGTGTCGTTTACCATAGAAGATATTTCAGAGGATCATGTTAAAATTATGGATCACCATGGGAATCAAATAGTAAACATCATGAAAAAGGTAAGTATTTTTTTACCTTACATGCTCTTTCTTTGTTTTATGTAATAAATGACTATATCTTATATATAAGTATGCTTATTTAAGGAATAATTTATTGTTCACAATTATTTTTTAATTTTAATTCAAGTCTATAACGGTCGGGACTAAGCAAAAGGTTGCAAATTTTTAATGGTAATGAAACAGAAAAAACTTGGTACAAGGTTCAGATGTTGTCTGCTATATCCTAAGAAGTTAATGTTTTATTCAAAAACAAAATACCCAAACTTGCGACATATGAGGTTAAAGGAACTTTTAACTCTACGCATAAATATTGTGATGTGAAAACTCGTTTTTACGGCAAAGGACAGGACAAATTAACTTTCAAGATTCAGAATATAAGTCCAAGTAATGGCGACATTTTCGATGTAATCACTGTAATGAAAAGTACTAGGAAAGATGTAGAGATGGCAATGGTAGTGGTTTTGGATAAACTATATATCAAGGAATAATTGTTACTTCAATGAGTAAGAACATACAATATGTTGGAATAAAGTATAATATGAACCAATGGCTATGATTTTGTGTTATTCATCTTGTTTTCTGGGTTAAATGATGAATTATTGTTAATCCTCTAACTCCAAATACATAATATGGAAAAATATTTTTATTTTTGGTTTTATAGTTTTTTTTTTTGCAAAACCGACCAGTTTTTAAGGTGACCGCAAACACCTTTTTATTATAGCCAATAATAAAAAATACAAAAAGAACAGGTGACTATGGTTGACAGTCACCTATATTCGGTTTTTTAAGGTGGACCGTCCACCGCATACGACATTTATTGTGGGTCGTCCACTAATCTAATCTAGATTATAGCACAGGAGCTAGCTAGGCACTAGACTACTACATTTGCCTCCACGGAGGAGCTAGCTAGGCACTAGATTGTTACATTTCGTATTTCACTAGGAAGTTCAATTACATATCGAATATAAAATGAACACTTTACAAACCCATACAAACATTGCACAAAACAATAATATGTATAGTCGAAAGCAAAAGCAATCTTGTGTACTCGACGAAATGACATGTATGGAAGCACAAGGCTTAACCAAGGGTTGACTTATAGCAGCTGCAAAAATAGGCAGTCACATCCCAAAAAACCAGTAAATGTGGCGGAAGACCATCACATATAGGGGAGAGAAGACTTGAAATATACGAGGGTGATAAGCAGGCTAATACAACAGATAGAGCAGAAGCTTCACTTGATGCCATAATAGCTGAGAATGAACAGAGAACCCCATAGAAACAAGAACAACTCCCCACCACAATTCACATAAGAGCAGTGACATATAACATATGCGATCTAAATTTGCCACAAACTAATTTTGGATTGCGCAGACAAACATATCCTCTCCATTCAAACAAAAGCAATGATCAGTGCTTAAAGCATCTCGTGTTTTGCCCATGCTCAAACAGTAGAACCATCTACACAGATCTAAAAACCAGACATGTGACAAGCAAGATATGATGATTGCATGGAACCGAGTTCTAGAGCTAGATCTAAGTTCGATTACCATTGAAAGAGAACCAAACGCCACAAACAAATCGAAAACCCACCATTTCACAAGATAATTAAAAATGAACTACCAACTATACGAAATCGTAGAAAACATTGAATAACCAATAAGCGAAAAGTACCATCACTAACTCACAGTCAAGATGCGAAAACTATCCAATAAATTGGGGGTTGTTGCTCACTAAGATTACTCTATGTCAATGCCAAAATCCACAACAAAACCATAGCTATCAATTGAATAATTTACCGCAAGACAAATCGTTACCTGAAAAAGCTACTGCGTGGTGATGAGGAACGTTAACAAAAGTGGAAATGAGGAATTGCGAGCTAAAAGTAATGATACTTTGAGAAAATAAGGTAAAAATAGAACTCAAATCTACTCTAATAAAAGCTAGATCCGGAAATACGAAACATGAAAATAGATGAAGGACCACGCATGGTGAAAGCAGGGCCAGGAGGGATCGAGAAGATGAGGTGGTGGAGATTTTAAGAGGCGAATGAAGAAAGAGGAGAATGATAGAATTCAGCCCTATCGCCATTTACGGTCTCACTGCTTTTCGAAGCTTTTTTTGTGGTTTGTAGCTTTTGACTATGAACGTAGGTAATTATATAATTTTTCATTCTCAATTCATGCACAAACCACAACGAAAAACTGGGAAATTAGGTACAAATCATAATAAACAACTAGAAAAATGAAAATATAAAGGCCTACATGATTTTTAAGGTTGTGTTATGCATGTTCACTATTCACTAGAGAAGAGCAGATGTAAATGTTAAGACCTAGATTTTTATTGCTTGATATTTATTTAATCTTAAATATGAAGATATTGGAATTAGATCAATAATATATTTAAACTGGTGAAATATCGAATTTATTTGGAATTGGAGTTTATTTCTAATAATTGAATAATAGACTCCAACAATGAATTATGTGTTAGATGTTCATTTGTATGCATTAAATAGATTTATTTAACACAGTTTAAAATTAAAAATGGTGAATTCAATTTTTAAATCAATTAAAGCAAAAATCAGTTTGAATAAATAATCAAAATATTTATCGGTAAAGTTTCCACTTGATATCTACTGATGTATTTTAATTTAAGTGAATATTGTCCCTAATAAGTTTCGAAATACAAAAAACTTCTGGTTTAGTTTTTTTATAAATTAGGTCCCTATTTTTCAAAAATTATCAAAAATCAACAAATTTCTTTAAGAAAAATCAAAATTACAATCAACGCATAATCATTATCATATTTATGCATTAAAACTACAAAAATACGATTCAAAAACTAAACAAAAAATATACATGCTCCAATAAATTGCAGCAATTAATGCAACTATTTGGGATTGTTGCTGATATTTCAGCAACTTTTCCGAATATTTACATCAACAACAAAACAATTGCTGATATATCAGCAATATATAGTAATAAAAGCAGATTTTGTTGCAAGTTTTCATTCCGCCTTACATTCAGTCAGTTTTTCATGAAGTATAAAATAGTTGCTAATATATCAGCAAATAAATACAATAATTGCTGATATATCAGCAATTATTTATAAGCATTTTATCACCTTTGACATAATTGCTGATATATCAACAAGTATATACAATAATTGCTGATATATCAGCAATAATTCCTAAGTCTTGCAAAAAAAGTATAATTGCTGATTTATCAGCAAATATATATGAATAAATGTTGGTATATCAACAATTATTCAAATGATTTTCAACTAAAGTTGTGGGTGAATAATTGTTGGTATATCAACAATTATTCACTATAATTACTGATATATCAGCAATTATTCACTATAGTTACTTTTTTTTTTACAGATTACTTCTATGAATATTTGCTTTTTTTAATACAGCAGCGCCAAAAAATGGAACACATGTAGCTATAGTAAAAATAGGGACCCCCTTTACGTCTAACTTTAGGGAGGGAGCCACTTTACATCAAATTTTGAAATAAGGATGCATGCCTAATTGTCCTTAAATTTAATTTATTTGATTTTTCCATAATTTTTAACTTGGAAAAAATACCAAATTTGAATTTGACAAATTTTCAACAAAATTACTGTTTTCGTGATTTTTCTAAATTCAATAATTTGTGTATAATTTTATTTTCTTGAGATCTCTTTGCCACTTTGCGCACGATCATATTTTTTCTATTATGTTGACAAAGATTTGTATACGAATAAAATCCTATGCGATGATACGCTGACAAATTCTATGCAAACCATAGACCTAGTTTCAACCAAGTAGACGTCACACCTATCCTTCTTCCACTCATCTTTTTCAATGTGGAAAAAAAAAGAAAGAAAAAGAAAAAAAAAACTAAGCTCCATTTGTTTTAAAAATAAAAAGTAAAACCAATAGAAATCTACAAAATAGTTAGTTATGATCATTGGGTTCTTGGCAGTGAGATTTTTATTCAAGTAGGAGTTTTGGAGGTGCTACTGAATCTAACAATACTAGAGGCACACACATCAGGCCCTAATATAATAAATAAGGGAAGTGCTCCTCTATTTAAGAGAGGTATATTAAAATCAGCCTTAGAAAAGGTGTCCTTAAAATTTATTAGATGCAGTCTTCATCTTGTAACTACCCCTATAAATGTTACTGCCATGTAAGGCCATACAAACATTAGAGGCAAAGAGTACCTCCTCTATTGGTTTTGAAAATAATAAAGGCCAATACATATGTCACTTTTCATGCAGGTTGAATGCAATTATACAAAACAATGAAGACTACATAACGGCCTTTATTAATAGAAATATGTATAGTGCAAATGCATAAAACTTCCACTGGTGAATAGATTTATGCAATAGGATATAAAATAGAATGGATCACGAACATCGTTAATGGCGGCTTTGACAACTCCGTCTTCTTCCTCCGCTTCCCTTGTCTACAACTCCTCCTTTCCTCCTCTTCCACCTCGCCCTCCTCCTCTTAATTCCACTGATCCTCCACCTCTCAGAGCCAATTCCACCTCTTCAATTCTCGTTGACGCTAATGCTGGAGTTTTCAATTCAAATGAATCAAGAAGATAATCTCAGATCTACTAATCCTCCTAATGTGAATCCGTCTCAAGTAAATTGGAAGCAGATTTCTCATTCTACAAACTTTAATTATTCGTCTTCGTCTTTTCCCTCTTTTACAAATGTGATTACGTTTCACTGTTCAAATCTCTCCCTAGTAATGCTAGAGTTTACAAGCCACGACACTTTGATATTCCTAGGGATGGAGTACCGAAATCAGTGCCAGTTCTGGTTAAGCAAGCATGTATGAATTACTGATGTAATTACTTGATAGGTTTTTTCTTAGATGGATCATTGAATTACCTTGCTGTGGTCAATTTTTCGAGTCGATATTGGAAATTACACGGGGAAGTTAACATCAAATTTGATGGTGATATCTACTACTTTAAATTCTCTAATGACGTAGATAAAGAAAGGATTCTCCACTCTGATCCAATCTTTATACGAGGTAGAATGTTAATAGTAACTGGGTGGGATCCTACCATTGGAAATGATAAAATACAGATCAAGAAGGTACCTGTCTGGATCCATTTTTACCGAATACCTATCACACTTTGGACGCTACTTGGTATTAATTGGCTAGTGTGTCATATAGGTAGATTAATTTGCTTTGATAGTAGCACTGAAAGAATAAATCGATTAAGGTATGCTAAAGCTTTGGTAAAGGTATCCCCTGAATTTGAATTGCCATAATCAATAGAAATTGCAGGATTAGGTGATAAGTGTTCTACTGTAAAACTGTCATATGATTGGAAACCAAAGATTTATACTGTATGTAAAGTTTTTGGCCATGAGACTTCAAATTGTGAGTTTAGTAATAATGATAATATTGTTAATGGTGATCAATATGATACTAGAAAAGAGGATCAACATGATGATGCATATGTACATACTGGTAACCAAAAACAGAATATTCAGGTGAATGTTAATTAGTATAAATGGAATACTGTTAACACAAAGAAAAAAACGAATTTGGAGGAAGAAAGATATGGGTAGTAACAATGTGAATGCTGAAAATGTTGTTGAAGTTGGTAATGAAAACGAGAATCCTTTTCAACTTTAGCTTCTGATGATATGGTAAATAATGTAGGTAATAATGCTGGTGTAAATGACAATATAGTGCAAGAAGAAGTAGTTAAAGATAAATCAGATCCAAAGGTTAGAGTTAACTTCGGGAATAGGAATGATATGGGTATGGCAAACAATGTAAGTCACGAAGATGATATTTTCTAGTTGTGAATTTATTTGAAGATGATATAAATGATCATATAGATATTTCTCAAAAGGCTACAGGGACCATCTCTGGTTTGTGCTCTACGAATTCTTGTTCAACATCTACAGGTTTGAGTAACTCTAACACTTCTTATTCAACTAGTTATTCTAGTACTTCTACTGCTAATAATGCTGCCTCATGTTCACCCACTTCTACTACAATGTCCTGCTCATCTATTTTTAGTTTTAGCTCACCTTCCTCTGCTAATTCTACTGTGAATGCTACATCTGCTTTATCTGGTGAAACTTTGTCTTCCTATTCTATGTTTAAATCTCCTTATGCTAACTTGAAACCACCAGCTCAATTTATATTACCACTAGTTTCTAGCTCAGGTTTAACTTTTCCAAATGTGAACACCGATTTAACTACACTATTCTCTGTTGTATCTACTAGTGCCTTTCCCTCATCTAAATCTAAGAGAAACAAACTTAAAGGCAAAATTTGGGCTGATGATCTAGATGAGAGTCAGGATTTCAATCCTGAGGATGTTATACCGGCAAGTAGTAACTTGAAATCTATGAAAATACATACTAGAAGAAGTCCATCCATTTGTTCGATCCTTTCTTTACTTAATTAGGGGGATTTGATGATGTTTTGTGTTCATGAAATCTTTTTCTTAGCTTTTTTAGCTATTGTATGGTTAGTTTTGGATACTTGCATACAATATGTATATTTTGGATGCTAGTTATGGGGCTTTGGTTTAATGTGCCTGCATGTGTTTGATAGTAATTGCATGAGTGACGGTGTTGCAATTTTCTTTACTTGTAGAGGTAGTGGAGTTCACGTTGACTATGCAGTTGGCTTTAGTTTTTTGGTCTTTTGTGTAAGAGGTAGTTCTGGTTCATGCTGCTATTTATTGAGTATGTATGGTGGCTGGTTTCTGATATTTGGTTAATGATAGCTGGTTGATGATAGTTGGCCTTATTTCTCACTGGTCTAAAGTGTAGGATATTGTGGATTGCGAAGATTGATTAGCAGCAAGTGGATAGTGTGTGTGTGCATATATATATACATACATACATATATATATGTTTCATTGTTGTATTTTTTTTCCTTTTGTTTTTAGACAGTTATTTGATTTTTAGAGAGTATGTGTCCAATGAAATTGTGGTGTTTCGGGAGTGTTGGTATAGCGAGTTATAGCATATTGTCTATTGTATATATTTAAAAGTCTGTATATTGTAGTTCTCTTGTTGATTAATAAAAATTTCGCGCTTAATGTTCAAAAAATAAATTCAACTGATGCAATATATACAATTACCGTTTCCATAAATGTTGTACAACTAAAAGAAATCACTAAAGCAAGGAATTAACAAAAAATAACAACATAGTACACATAAATGTAAATTAAGAAATTCTATGATTTAAATAAAATACAAACTGTGCATACATAGTTTCCAAATCAAAAACTAAATTGCAGTAAAGTGATAAATGAAGAACAACAACTCACGCTCTATCTCTAACGCCTTGAGGATTAGCAATGTTTTTAAATCTAATACCATAGATCCCTACTGAATTATTTTACTTAAGGAATAAGCTAATAGCATGGTCGACCATTTCCAATTGTAGCAGAACAACATCGATATGCTATGTAAATAATTGGAAAAACCTTCTAACTGGACTACATAATAGCATTTTCTGTAAAAATTTAAAAATATGATTAACAGGAGTAAAAAAATGCTTAATTCCATTTATTTCACCTTTTTATGACTGATTAAAAATATCATAAGTTTCAAATTTGTAACAACCCGCATTTTTTACCGTTCAAATCAACAATGATCCTCAAATGTCAACTTAAAAAAAATCACAAATACAGATAGTTATTGGGATTTATATAAGAAAAAGAAGAAAACAAATACAGAATCTCGCAGCGGGAGGACAAGATATAATAAATAAATAATAGTTCATGAAGCTGTTAAAAACATACATTCAAACAGTTCAAGATAACATCAGTTTACTAGTCATTAGGGATGAGGTTTTAAAACTAGTAATTAAATTCTAACTATGCAATTTATATTAACATTTAAATTAAATTATATTGTCTATGCAGATTAACATAAATAATCAATTTAAATAGTCAAACAACAAACAATACAATCATATCATGAATTTAATTTAACTAACAATCAAATATTTTAGTTAGGTGTGAGTGGATTTAATCATTCACCTTTGAATTCAAACAAGATTGGAATCCAAAATTTAGCCCAAAATTTAATAATCTTTGAATCAGTCCAAGAAAGCTCCATGTTGTTCGGAATTTCGATACGTTCCAAATAGATCCAACCGCGCATCAAACTGAGCTCGTATGGAAAAGTTATACATGTTCGAAGTTATACAAATTTGAATTTACATTTAAATAAAATAATAATAAAAAGGGACACATCATCTATTCTTCTTCCCTCCTCCATCTTTCTCGCTACAGGAACATAAACTCTTTATGGCCAAAACCGCAACTGCTATCCATCAATTCTCCCTCAATACTCAATGATTCTTCAAACCGACAAATCCAACGCACTTCTCTTCTCAAACTCTTCGTCTCCGACATCATCACCTCAAGTTCGGCCACCCAATGGAAAACCCGACTTCAACATGTACGCACGATCTAGCTTACAAGTCTCGACACTTTTTATCATGGAATCTTATCAAATTTCGCCTTGCGATGTCCCTTTCCACCATGAATCCAAATACGATATGAAAATTTCGCATCGTTCTCTATCTAATTTATAAATCTCAACCCTAGCCTTGAAACCATTCACTATAAAATGTCAACTAAAAATATTTATGCCGCACTTTTCAGAATTTATATAGGGTCGAAGAGAATTAATATGTGAGTTCAACGAATCAAACGATATTAAATTCCATGGAAAATTAGATTTTATTTTATAGATTAATGAAGATTTATGTCAAGGTGGCCATTGGAATGTCGGCTACTGGGAAGATAAAGGAAAAAATATGAGTAGATTTAGGTTTAGAGAGATAAAAAGGTTTATTTAGGGTAATGAATTTAAGGTATTTTATTAGTATGCGTAATAAAGGATCCTTAAGTTACAAAATTTAAATATTATTTATATGTTAGATTTTGTAATATTTTTCCATGTCCGTCTCAATAATTATACATTTCTTGAAATATAGCCTTTTCATTAGCAAGAAACCCATTGGATATTATTAAATTTGCTAATGAATGTTCATACTATGATTTCATCAGCCATAAATATCATATGGACACAATTAGCATTTTTTTTCACATGCATATAACATTTACCTCAATCTCCATATATTCATTTTTTTCAAATTTAAATGTAATAGCCCACATTTTACGTATTGGAAGATCGTAAAATATTTTTGTTTTATTCCCTGAGGGTTGGATCATTCTCATATTTAATATATTGTTTATGGGGATGTGAGACATGTCCATAATTTTTACCAGTTTTGTTTGTGACCATTTTTCCCCTATCAGTCTTGTACAATGCATAACTTTTGACTTGGGTTGAATCAGGTGATGAGACATATGCCATTGGAAAAGAAATGATGATTGCCTTTCCGTAGAGTGTTTACATTAAAGATTTGGCTTAATGGTTTGGGAGGAATCACTGTTTTAAGGTTTTTCAGTTTGTTGTTCAGGTTTGGGTGCCTTAATGGGCTGATTTGCAGAGGCCCATTAGTGGGCTAGTGGAATGCTATAAATAGAGGGTGGGAGGTATGGAGAATTGTTTACTTCCCCCATTCACTCATTTGGTGGCCTATGTTCCTCCTTTCTATAACACATTTCCACCATTAAAAATTGAGATATAAGGAAGGAAATCGAATATCTACACCATTTGAAGCTAGATCTACACCGTTGCAAAGGAGAATTCATCGGATTGAAGGATTTGGATTAAGTTCTTCGCTGTTCAGAATCTTATTTCACCATTTTTGCATTGATTTGGAGAATTGGTGAGTGATATGCATCTCTCACATGGATTCAATGAAGTGTATAAGTGTTTGATCATGTTTTTCATCAAATTCAAGTGTTTTCTTATAGATCTACATCACGGTAAGTCCATTTTCATATGAATCACCATAAGATCTAATTTAGCAAGTTTAAACCGGTAATTTCTATGCTATTTCACATGTTTATGCAAGTTAGATCCGCAATTTAGATCATATGTTCATTTATCATGATGTTTGGTGAAATTTGTATAATTTTGGGGATAATGTAACACCCCACGCCCGCTATGGTCACTCTCTAAGGGAATGCCATAGCATCGGTGGAGTATTTTAGTGAATATAGAACAGAAAAATTACAATAAGACAGATATAAATAGTACTTGAAATTTAAAACATCATCTCATAACAGCGGAAGTAAACATGTCTGGTTACATCATAAAACCACAATAAAAGTCAAGTACAATATCCATCAAAATAAAAAAGTACATAATCCCACTCTCTCATACAATAGCCAGGACAAAAGAAAAGATAACTGGGTAACTGGAGCTTTACATCTATCCAAGCTCCTAAAGACTGGAACAGCAATCCGATCAAGCTCCACTACTGCTAGGATCCACCGTAGGACCTGAGGGTTGGGAAAAAGATAAAAACAACGGGGTCAGACATAAGTCTGAGCGAGTCCTATAACTTTAACAATACAATCATTAAAGTAACCAGAGAAGACATAAACTTGACCTACGGTAATGTCTGGGGATGAATGGCTACACTAAGCAGCTTGGTAGACTTAGGATAAACTAAGATAACCGTAAAGACGCATCTACCCACCCAAGGATAATTACTAACTGCACCACACCAGTCATTCCTACTTAAAGGTTGATCCCACCCAAGGACTTAAAAGAAAGATATAACTAGTAGTTTCATGTACCCCTAGCTGACCACATAGGTGTCGTCTGCCCCTATCTCCACTAGGTGTACCCCACTACTCCCCAAGCGATCGGCTCCCTACCGTAGATACCCGTGCTGGTCCCACAGTGGGGTGTATCACTCCCCTAAAGTGGCAACCCAATACTATCAACGGTGCACGGCTTATACCTACACGATGCAACAACGGCTTATCTACCAGCCCGGGCCCACACACGCATATGAAACCCGTTGGACTTGCGTTGCCACCGCTAGCCCGTTTTGGCCTCTTATAATCAAGCCCAGCACGCGTGTCCCGTCCTTGACATGGGTCGAGCCCAATAAGATACATATGGGTTACTGGTTGAAATGGGCCCCCACACGCTACCCACCTAAGCTTGTCCCTTTTTCTAGTGCATCCCACTTAACCCTTTAATCATGTTTAATTACATGTTTCCACTTGGTTAAGTATTCTAATCATATTTTCTATTGCCACCCAAGGCAACCCACTAGATTTCCACATGCCACCCAAGGCACCCACTTAACCCCTCATGTCCCTCTACATGCTAATATGGTTAAGTGTTTCTTAATTAATTAATTAAGATCATGACCTCATAAAGACCTCTCACATTAGACCGTCTTTTATGACTGCTGGATATGCCGGTTGGTTCCGGGCAGACTTCTGTCATCAAAAGGGTCTAACCTCGTGTCTTTACTTTAATCACGTATTTAATTTATGACTAAGACCTCTCACATTGGGCCAATCATTTGTAGCCGCTGGATGGCCGGTCGGTTCCGGGCAGACTTCCGCTACAAAAGGGTCCAACCTCGTGTCTTAGCTGATTAATTACACCTAATTAACCTCCCCCATAATTAATTATCCCTAATTAATTATACATTCTTTATAACATGGGTAGACCTAACTCAATAGGTAAATTCCCATGGGGTAGACCTAACTCAATAGGTAAATTCCCACTTATGTTAATTTATTTTTATGGTATGCTTAATCATACCCAATCATACTTTTATTAACATATTTATTAACCCCATCGTTCCCCACGTAAATCGTTCTCATTTCATGACATAATAAAGGGAAGATCCATCACAAATATCATGGGTTTAACCATATCTTAGCATATAACTTTATCATGGGTTAAGAGGATGTCAACTTGCATATATGAGCATATATTAACCCAACTACATTTAACCCAAACTTGCATATTATCATACACATGACTTGCATAACATGTTGCATATGAGCTTGCATATTGTCATACACATATCTTGCATAACATGTTGAACTTGCATATTATCATACACATATCTTGCATAAGCATTCACATACTTGCATAAGCATCCACATACTTGCATAAGCATGCATAACTTGCATATCATGTTAAACTTGCATTTAAGCATATACATAACTTGCATAAACATTCACATACTTGCATAAGCATGCATAAATTGCATATCATGTTAAACTTGCATTTAAGCATATACATAACTTGCATAAACATTCACATACTTGCATAAGCATACATAACTTGCATATCATGTTAAACTTGCATTTAAGCATATACATAACTTGCATAAACATTCACATACTTGCATAAGCATACATAACTTGCATATCCCACTTGTTAAACATGCATAAACCCACTTATTAAACATGCATAAACCCACTTGTTAAACATGCATAAACCAACTTATTAAACATGCATAAACCAACTTATTAAACATGCATAAACATAGGAAAACATAGAGTAGCATATCATTATAAATGATTCAAACTCACTAATCCGCATTTAAGACCATAAGTCTCATTACACCCAATCTACTTACTTTAGCAATTGATGTTAAAGTGATAGAAACTCACCAAACCCAAGATTAGCAAACTTATGAAGTGGAATTAGTTGCTAAATATGAAGAAGATGATGATTTGAGGTTGATTAGCTTGCAACTTCCTTCATAAATTAGTGGAGGCTCCTTCTAAGATTTAATGTGGCGGCATGAGGCCATCATTTCTATTTTTAGTATGGATTAGGGTAGGTTTAGGGTGTATTTATAGATTAGGTGAGTGTTTTAGGCCCTTAGATTAACCCTAGATTAGATTAGGTCCGTTAGATTTAGGAAATCTCTAGAACCCAGCCCAGCCCTAGCCAGAAAACCAGATCTGGTGCACCCAAGCCCTCTGGTTCGACACGCCGTGTCGACAGGCAAGTCGACCCCCCTGTCGACAGGCCTGTCGACAGCCCTGTCGACATGGTTAGGGCGGGAATTTTCCCGCCTGGCCCCGCTGGTTCTATTCTGAAATCTGAATTTGAATTTTTAAATCTGTTTTTAGTTTTAGATTTCCTGCAAACTTCATTGGGCCTTAACTGGGCCATACGGACTCCGATTCTCGAAAACTCGGACTCTATTCCGCGTATTTTTCCGAGACGAACGCAACGATGCAGCCCGTTACCCCCAATTCTCACATCTGAGATTATTTATTCTGCAATTAGTGAATTTTAGCATTAACTGAAATACGGGGTGTTACATTCTCCCCTCCTTAAAGGATTTCGTCCCCGAAATCTCTAAGCTAGGGAGAATGCATATCCTACCATCCAAACAACCATCTACTCAATCCACCAAACACGGGCATCCATTGTCCTTAAAACAATTTCTAATGATGTATGAGCATATGCAAAAAGTGTGTGTGTATGTTCCCTATCTAATGTATGAACATATGCAAACCATGATAGTGCCATGCATCCATTATGTATGCGAGAGAACCCTATCGACACATACAATATCTACATGAGTGCACAATCATTCACCAAAATGCATCATCCATATGATAACACAATCATTATACATCCATAAATATAGCTTCCTACACACAATTTTATGCAATATGCAATATGAAGTGACTGAGCCGATCTAGTGCCTAGAGTGTGTGTATATGCATCCACGAGCAACCACTAGCAAACACTTGCATCCACTTGCATCCATCAACCATAACATGTCTCAAACACATGTTTCAACCATAGGTTTACCCTATCTAAAGGTCAAACAGTACTAACGAGAGGACATACTAAAGATAAGATAAGTACTAGACAACGATAGAGGAGAAAGTAAAGACATACCCTCAAAAAGAAATGGGTACAATGAACGCATCTTCGCTTCCGTCTCCCAAGTTGCGTTGCTCTCGTCTTCTCCCCATTGTACTTTGACTAGTTGAACCTCTCGATTCCTCAATTTCCTAGTCTCTGACCCAAGGATGCGAGTAGGAGCTCGTCGAATAGTCGCATCACGCTCTACTTCCACTTCTTTAAGCAAGCTCGGCTCTACCACCTCTGCGGTCTCATGTAAGCATTTCCTCAAATGGGACACATGGAATACATCATGTACACCACTAAGTCTGTCGGGCAACTCCACTCTATATGCCATCCGTCCGATCCTTTCCTTAATAGGAAACGGCCCCACGAACCTTGGTGCCAGCTTCCCAACAGATCCAAAGCGAACCACATTTCGCAATGGAGAAACTTTGACAAAGACCATGTCCCCAACTTCAAACTCAAGATCTGTCCTTCTCTTGTCCGCATAAGATTTTTGCCTATCTTGCGCTGCTTTCATCCTTCTTCGAATGAAGTCAATCTTCTCAGAAGTCTCCCTAACCATATCAGGCCCAAGCAAGATCTTATCCGTAGATTCCCACCAACATGCAGGTGATCGACAAGGCCTTCCATAGAGAGCTTCGAAAGGAGCCATACCAATACTGGACTGAAAGCTGTTATTATATGCGAACTCCACCAATGGAAGATGCTCTTCCCATGTACCTCCAAAATCTAAGATACAAAGCCTCAAAAGGTCTTCTAGAACACGATTCACCCTCTCAGTCTGGCCGTCCGTCTGAGGATGATATGCGGTGCTCAGACACAATTGAGTCCCCACTGCTTCTTGCAAACTTCTCCAGAACTCGCTAGTGAAGATAGGATCTCGATCACTCACTATGCTAGAGGGTGCCCCATGCAATCGAACTATCTCTCGAAGATATACTGAAGCTAGCCATGGAGCAGTCCTCTTGCTCTTCACAGGTATGAAATGGGCGCTCTTAGTAAGTCTGTCTACCACCACCCAAATTCCCGTATTACCCTTTCTCGATCTGGGTAACCCGTCAATAAAATCCATCGAGACACTGTCCCACTTCCATTGCGGAACTTCCAATGGGTGAAGCAACCCACCTGGTTTCCTTTGCTCCGCCTTCACTTGCTGGCACACCAAGCATCGAGCGACATACTCGGCCACATCTTTCTTCATACCGGCCCAGAAGAAAACCCTCTTCATGTCTTGGTACATCTTGTCCCCACCGGGATGAATGGTCATCCTAGAACGGTGTGCATCATCAAGAATAACCTTCCTCAAACCCTCGTCTTGCGGTACACAAAGTCTACCGTCTCTACGCAAACACCCCCTATCGTCTAGGGTGTACCTACTCAAATGGCTGGACGACTCCCCCCTTATGAGCTTCCCCACCAACTCAACCAACTGTGGGTCGTCCCTCTGTGCTTCTCCAATCCGCCCCAAAAGAGTAGGTCTAACCTCCAAGGATGCTAGCAAACCGGGTAAATAATCAATGGAAGGTCTGAAATCAAACATCGAGATAAATTCCAAGCTTCGTTGTTCTACGAACAATGGACTCAAGGACAACCTTTTTCTGCTCAAGGCGTCCGCCACCACGTTACCCTTGCCAGGGGTATATGCTATCTCGAAATCATAAGATGCTAAGAACTTCATCCACCTTTGTTGCCTCAAATTCAAATCCTTCTGAGAAAACAAGTACTTCAATGATTTGTGGTCAGTGAACAATTCGAATCTCTCACCAAGAAGATAATGGCGCCACATCTTAAGCGCAAAAACAATAGCGGCCAACTCTAGATCATGGGTAGGGTAATTTTTCTCATGCACTCTCAACTGCCTTCCACCATAGGCTATCACCCTTCCCTCTTGCATTAAGACTGCGCCTAGTCCTGTCCCACAAGCATCGGTATAAACAACAAATGGCTTGCTCCCATCTGGCAACACTAAAACTGGAGCAGTGGTTAAAGCTCTCTTTAACCGTCGGAACGCATCATCACAATCTACGTCCCATGCGAAAACAAGATTCTTCTTCGTTAAGCGGGTTAATGGGGCTGATATCTTCGCGAAGTCTTTGATAAACTTCCTATAGTAACCCGCCAACCCCAAGAAACTTCTTACTTCGGTAGCATTCTTCGGAACCTTCCAATCTTGAATTGATACTACCTTCGCGGGATCCACAGCTATCCCTTCCTTGGAGACCACGTGCCCCAAGAACCGCACCTCCTTCCTCCAGAAGTGACATTTAGAGAATTTAGCCTTAAGGCTATGAGCTCGAAGAGTCTTCAATACCTCCCCAAGATGTAGGGCATGCTCTTCTTCACTCTTAGAAAATATTAAGATATCATCCACAAAGACCACCACGAATTTATTAAGGAACTCTCTGAACACCCTACTCATCAAATCAACAAAGTATGCCGGGGCGTTCGTCAACCCAAATGGCATCACCAGCCACTCATAGAAACCATCCGGAGTCCTAAAGGCAGTCTTGTCTATACTATCCTCAGCCACTCTCAACTGATGAAACCCCGTGGCTAAGTCCAACTGAGAAAATATTGAAGCGCCAACCAACTGATCGAAAAGATCATCAATCCTCGGCAATGGGTGTCTATTCTTCTTTGTGAGCTTGTTGAGTTCTCTATAGTCTACACAAAGTCTGAGGGACCCATCCGCCTTTGTAGCAAATACTACTGGAGCACCCCACTCCGATATACTTCGTCTTATAAACCCCTTCTCAAGCAACTCCCCTACTTGCTTATGGAGTTCCCTCCTCTCACGAGGAGCCATGTGGCGCACTGGTAAAGATACAGGTTTAGCATTATCCACCAGATATATTCGGAAGTCAATCTCCCGCTTCGGAGGTAAGCCCTTCACCTCCTCAAACACATCCGGATATTCCCAGACTACTCTAACAGATTGCAAACTCTCGACCGAAGCGTCAAGCGATTCAAGATAACTTAGCATGACAGAATCCATGGGATTACAAGAGATCTCGAGAGTGTTACCCAAGCGGGTCATGAGCCTAACAACTCTCCTTTCGCAATCAAGAACAGCACCATTACTGGATAACCAGTCCATGCCCAAAATCAACCCATAGCCCGTGAAGCCCAACACAAAAGCGTCACATCTAAACTCAATGCTAAGTATAGAAATCTTCAAACCCAAACATATCATGGACAAATAAGTGGAGCCCCCAATTGGGTTTGAAACAACCAAGGGATCATCTACCAGACTGGTGTCTAAGTGCAGTGACTCAACTAATGATGATGAGATAAACGAATGCGATGCGCCTGAATCAAACAATGTTCGGACAGGATGATCAAATAGAAAAACCAGACTTTCAACGGAAATAGTTCTACCTCTTTCCTGAATTGGTGGAACCGCGAGAGCCTGTACTTGCCCCCTAGCCTGACCCGGTGCCATAAGAGCTTGCACCTGTCCTCCTGAGGTAGACCCCGTCCTTTGCCCCTTCTTGGGACAGTCTTTCACTAGATGCCCTGCTTCACCACAGTGGAAGCAGCCAGTCTTCTTCTTCTTGCGACAATCCTTGCTTAGGTGGCCAGGTGTCCCACAATTGAAACACTTCTTCTTCTTGCCCTTGCCACCGTTGCCTTTCCCACCTTTGTTTTGTTGTTGTTGCTGAGGTCTCTTTTGATCTCCCTTCTTCTCGGGTGCCTTACTAGCATTGGGACCCTTCTCTTCTTCATGCATGAGTGCCATGTCAACTAGCTTCTCGAAGGTGGCCCCCATAGGGATATGAGTCATAGCCAACCCATGCATCGGTTCATTCAAGCCTTTCACGAACCTCAAAGCCTTCTTCTCCGGTGTATTCACCATGTCTAGGCCAAACCTTGCCAATTGATTAAACTTGTTGACATATTCCTTCACCGAGAGATTTCATTGCTTTAGAGTCAAGAATCTTTCCATATACAAGTTTTCCTCCGCCCTTGAGAGAAACTTTGCCACAAATCTTTGCCTAAAATCCGCCCAAGAGTCAACGGGGCGTTCTCCATTAGTGACCTCCCACCAGAATGAGGCCTCTCCTTTCATTAACCAAGCAGCTAACTTGACTTTCTTTCCTTCTTCCATCTCAAAGATATCTATCAACTCTTCCACCTCCTTAAGCCAATCTCTAGCCTCCACAAAAGTTTCAGATCCTTGGAAAGGTTTCCCTCCCATAGCTTTAAATTCCTTGCAAGTCTTAGCAAAAGTATCCGTGCGAGGAGGAGGGGGAGGAGGAGGAGGAAGATCGGGTGCTACGGTTGGTGGAGGAACATTTGCTGGACCCGCAGTGGTGGCCCTAGCCTCCATCAATCTCCTATACCATACTGGTACCGTCACACCCTCCGGAAAGTTAAGATCCTCAGCCATGCTGAAACGAAAAAGGAAAGATTCAAAACGGAGAATTCGAAGGATAAAGATATGGCTATTGGGGATTATGCTTTTCTTTCAAAAACTTTTCTCTTAAAAGACATGTCTTTGAAAATATTTCTTCCAAAAATGTTTTTAGAAAAAATAGCTTTCTAAAAATTTTATCTGTTCCGGTAACCTTCGCTCTGATACCATGTGTAACACCCCACGCCCGCTATGGTCACTCTCTAAGGGAATGCCATAGCATCGGTGGAGTATTTTAGTGAATATAGAACAGAAAAATTACAACAAGACATATATAAATAGTACTTGAAATTTAAAACATCATCTCATAACAGCGGAAGTAAACATGTCTGGTTACATTATAAAACCACAATAAAAGTCAAGTACAATATCCATCAAAATAAAAAAGTACATAATCCCACTCTCTCATACAATAGCCAGGACAAAAGAAAAGATAACTGGGTAACTGGAGCTTTACATCTATCCAAGCTCCTAAAGACTGGAACAGCAATCCGATCAAGCTCCACTACTGCTAGGATCCACCGTAGGACCTGAGGGTTGGGAAAAAGATAAAAACAACGGGGTCAGACATAAGTCAGAGCGAGTCCTATAACTTTAACAATACAATCATTAAAGTAACCAGAGAAGACATAAACTTGACCTACGGTAATGTCTGGGGATGAATGGCTACACTAAGCAGCTTGGTAGACTTAGGATAAACTAAGATAACCGTAAAGACGCATCTACCCACCCAAGGATAATTACTAACTGCACCACACCAGTCATTCCTACTTAAAGGTTGATCCCACCCAAGGACTTAAAAGAAAGATATAACTAGTAGTTTCATGAACCCTAGTCGTTCCCCACGTAAATCGTTCTCATTTCATGACATAATAAAGGGAAGATCCATCACAAATATCATGGGTTTAACCATATCTTAGCAACTAATTCCACTTCATAAGTTTGCTAATCTTGGGTTTGGTGAGTTTCTATCACTTTAACATCAATTGCTAAAGTAAGTAGATTGGGTGTAATGAGACTTATGGTCTTAAATGCGGATTAGTGAGTTTGAATCATTTATAATGATATGCTACTCTATGTTTTCCTATGTTTATGCATGTTTAATAAGTTGGTTTATGCATGTTTAATAAGTTGGTTTATGCATGTTTAACAAGTGGGTTTATGCATGTTTAATAAGTGGGTTTATGCATGTTTAACAAGTGGGATATGCAAGTTATGTATGCTTATGCAAGTATGTGAATGTTTATGCAAGTTATGTATATGCTTAAATGCCAACAGTGGTATCAGAGCCTAGGTCAACTAATTCAACTAATACGTATGTGCTTAACCGCCATACGTGCGCCACTCCATCCAAAATAGCATGTTCACGTAGATGGCTCAAATACGCCACACGTGAAGGGGGAGTGATGAAAATATAAGTCGCACATCAGGAAATGTTCAACTAAAATCCTGGATATATACTAAGAAGCTACAGTTCACATCAACCAATTGGTTTTGTGAACAAACTATGTAGCTCTCTAAACTATAAAAATCTTTTAGCACAGTGGTTAGAGTGTGGTGTTGCTTTACGGGAGGTCAGGGGTTCGATACCCGCGGTTGTCACATTTGGTATGTGGAAACATGTAACCATATTAATTAATTAATTAAGAAACACTTAACCATATTAGCATGTAGAGGGACATGAGGGGTTAAGTGGGTGCCTTGGGTGGCATGTGGAAATCTAGTGGGTTGCCTTGGGTGGAAATAGAAAATATGATTAGAATACTTAACCAAGTGGAAACATGTAATTAAACATGATTAAAGGGTTAAGTGGGATGCACTAGAAAAAGGGACAAGCTTAGGTGGGTAGCGTGTGGGGGCCCATTTCAACCAGTAACCCATACGTATCTTATTGGGCTCGACCCATGTCGAGGACGGGACACGCGTGCTGGGCTTGATTATAAGAGGCCAAAACGGGCTAGCGGTGGCAACGCAAGTCCAACGGGTTTCATATGCGTGTGTGGGCCCGGGCTGGTAGATAAGCCGTTGTTGCATCGTGTAGGTATAAGCCGTGCACCATTGATAGTATTGGGTTGCCACTTTAGGGGAGTGATACACCCCATTGTGGGACCAGCACGGGTATCTACGGTAGGGAGCCGATCGCTTGGGGAGTAGTGGGGTACACCTAGTGGAGATAGGGGCAGACGGCACCTATGTGGTCAGCTAGGGGTACATGAAACTACTAGTTATATCTTTCTTTTAAGTCCTTGGGTGGGATCAACCTTTAAGTAGGAATGACTGGTGTGGTGCAGTTAGTAATTATCCTTGGGTGGGTAGATGCGTCTTTACGGTTATCTTAGTTTATCCTAAGTCTACCAAGCTGCTTAGTGTAGCCATTCATCCCCAGACATTACCGTAGGTCAAGTTTATGTCTTCTCTGGTTACTTTAATGATTGTATTGTTAAAGTTATAGGACTCGTTCAGACTTATGTCTGACCCCGTTGTTTTTATCTTTTTCCCAACCCTCAGGTCCTACGGTGGATCCTAGCAGTAGTGGTGTAACACCCCACGTCCGTTAGTGTCACTCACAAAGGGAATGCACTAAGTTCTGTGGAGCATTTTGGGTAAAAGATGCAGATAAATTACAAGACAGACAAATTATTAAACAGTGGAAAAATAGAACTTTGCTTTATTGATAATTTAGTCTGTACAAGATTCTTTTACAATATCCGAGTATCATCTGTCTTTATAAAATAAAGAAGCATGAAAATACATTTATATATTCCCCATGTAGCAAGAGCCAGCCATAGCATCTGGAAGAGAATCCAAAGACAACTTCATCAAATCTTCAAGCTGGGAAAGAGCAACGGTCCAGTCTAATCCTGAGTTATACTATTCCCTCCTCAACTACCTGGGGGGGGGGGGGGGAAACGGAAGAAAAGAAGACGAAAGAAAAACAGAGTCAGACATAAAGCCTGAGTAAGTTCAGTAACTTCTAGCATGTGAACATGGAAAAACAAAACGACATGAATTAACTGAATACAAGATTACACCATGACGATAAGGTCAACAAGATTAGACAAGGTAGTCACAAGATATGCTAAGATGACTGGATACGCTCTAATACTTTCGCAGCTTCGCTATTTCCTTGTTATACTGGTTTCTATATCTCTGCACCACCTAACTAGTGTTCAACTAGTAACGATAACGTGATCCCAACCCCTGTAGTTTCCATTGTCTTCAGGCATACATTTATTATTTATTACCTAGATCTAGTCTAGGGTTTTCTATCAAGTGCTTCTTAGATTTAACTATAGTTTTACGCTATCTGCTGAACGCTTTTCGAGTTCAGGGTTTATGCCACCTAGTCCAACTAGGGATTACGCTACCTGTCGAACAATGCCCCCAAGTCTAGGACACACTACCTAGAGTGGTATATGCTCCTAGGCTTCCCCACGCATGTATCGCGAATCGTTATCGCTTGTCTAGATGCACATGTCCTGTAATGTGCGATCCGAGTCCTGTGACAGGGCAAATCAAGGAATACAGAACTCGGTCGGGAGCTTTCGGATATCTGCCGATGCAGATGCTAAGGTCTGTTTTTATTCCAGTGGCTATGGTCCCACTTGACCCCTCCCTCAACTAATGAAAGGCACACCTTGTAAAATGAGAACTATACGCCGGCCCCCGGTGCCCCACTATCCTATGGCCATCCGCAACCATAACTAGATAGCAAGTATATGGTCTTTTGGAGTTCTCCGCCTTTCCGCTTCACGTATCTCGATTGACTCAAGATGGATGGTAGACGACGAGTTGCTATCACAGGGCTACCGTCTTCTCGCCGAATCACGCTGGTCCATCCTAGTCTTTAGGTTGCCACATATATATATTGCAACCAAGGCATACCCTCGGTTCTTCTAACGCAGACCTTAACCTCTGTGAGCCCAGGATGATCATCTGCAGCCTCACAGAGGGATACCAAGAGTACCCTCACGTCCCCTCGAAGCCTCGGGCTTCGTAACCCAATTCGTTGGAGCCTTCTTAAAACCATATGGATGTCCGCTCCTTCGTGTTATACTAAGAATTACTACTTAGTTCTACTAACTAAGGTTTACCACTTAGTTTCCAAATTCCTTGTTTTCTTAACTAAGTTTTACTACTTAGTCCCTTTTTCAACTGAGGTTTACTATTTAGTTTTCTTTCTCGCCAGGTTGGGTTGGTTAAGTGTCTTTAGTCGATTGAAGCTATCTTAACCCTCTTCCCTTATCCTATTACACTGGTTAAGTGTTATCCCTTTATGCTTTTTACTTAACCCTATTCATTTATCATATTCTGATGGTTAAGCATTCAAGTTTACTTAACCCTATGGTCTAGTCCAGCTAACATATTAATTTGGCTAAGTGTATTACTTAACCCCAACCTCTAGTCTAATTAACATGTTAAATTGGCTAAGTGTATTAACTTTACTTAACCCCACCTTTTAGTCTAGTCAACATGTTAATTTGGCTAAGTATTCCCATGGACTTAACCCTCCCATTCTAGCTTTAACTGTGCTAAGTTGGTTAAGTGTTCCTTAACCTTCCCATTCTAGCTTTAATTAATAAATTAAAGCCGCAACCTCGCACACTAGACAGATATTGCTGCGGTTACTGGATGTGCCGGTCGGTTCCGGGCAGGTTTACACCGCAACTCAGTCTAACCTCGGGTTAGGCATATTCATGTTTTCTAAGTTCAAAAGGGTTTTTGATTAATTTCCAAATCTGGTTTTGAAAACAACCATCCCGTCCTTCGGATCAGTTAGGGATAGCCAGGGAGGGCAGGAAACTTGTATTTTCCAAACCTAAGCCTAGACACTATCCTCTCTGTCACCCTAGAACCTTCTGGTCTATGTGTTATAAAAAGGGGTGTTATCAAAATACTTTTCTTTTGTTTATAAATTGTTAACAATTTATTTCAAAAGCACATTTCCCCTTTTTAGACAAATTTGGCCTATATTTATTTGTCAAGCCTACTAGTATACTTATATTCTAGGCCCAAGTCCTAACCCAACATGCAGTTTAGGCCATTTCCTATTTCATTGCCGAAACTAGATTAAATATCCTAGTTTATACTTTATGGCCAAAATTTAACCAAGTTACATATTTTGTGGTAAATGAACAATTTAACATTTATGACGAATTCTATAAGTAAATTACTCCTAATTTACTGATTTCATTACTACTCTTTTAATGTACATTGTCACATTTATTATTATGGCCCATTCTCTCTTATTTATCATATTTATACTTTTTTGTATGTAAATTATACCAAGTTTAGTGTCGCTAACCATAATTTATTCTAAACATGACAATTGCTCACAATTATGAATAAATTCAAAATTGTGCTAATATACTTATTCCAAATCAACCTTAATTAACCCAATCTTGGTTTAACATCCTAATTCACAATTTATGGCAAAACTAGAATTATTTTTCTAGTTTACATTTTATGCCTAAAATTTAGCTTACTTACTAACGCTAAATTTAATATGTCAAAATCACATATTCCCTAATCCATGTCAAATTTCCCCGTTTTCATTTTAATATGCATGTCATAATACATATTCCAAATTATGCCAATTTCCAAGTTTACAACTACGTTCATATTCATTTCCATGTTTTTCCCCAAATCGCATTCCCACCGTTCGAATAATCGTGATTCAACCTAGATTATAAATAAATCTAGATTCGTAGATAAAAAGGGAATGAATCAAAATGACAAGAAGGAATAATTGGCATAAAAAGGTTTGGATAACAATGTAGGTTCAAGAATATGGGTAGACCTAACTAAATAGGTAAATTCCCACTGTCTTAAAACCAAAGAATGGGCAAAATAGGTTCAAGAACGTGGGTAGACCTAACTTAATAGGTAAATTCCCACTGTCTTAAAACCAAAGAAAAACCAAGGAACAGGTAGAATAAATAATTGGGTTTAGACCCAACTTCTCAATCACAAAACTAAAGCAATATTTTCCTAATCATAAATCATGGGTGTCAAAATCACAGTTGTCCTCATTATGTCATAAGTAATAGTTTATGTCCAAATCAAAGGTATAGGCCTAGTCAAGGAAATAATCCTTGTAGTCACAGTCACAGTCATAGGAAATGTCCATAGTCATATGCGATGTTCATAGTCCAAAAGGGAAAATAATTCCCATAGTCATAAGTCATTGTCATAGGCAATGTTTATATGTCCCAAAATCAAAGGCTTATGTCATAGTCCAAAGGCATATGCTTTCAAAGGCCACAGTTCTATAGTCATAGTCACGGTTACAGTCTTATTTGTCCTCGAATCATAACAGTTCTTAATTCAGTCCAAGAGTATAAACACAGATTCGAAGAGAGAGAGAGAGATTTGGCATATTCCTTTATTCCTTTAATTTCATGTCACAAATAAAACAAAATATTCAGATCTAGAAATAACCAACTTACAGAAAATAGATCTAGAAAAGAAGGAAAGCATGGCTATGATTCGTGCGTCGTTGCTTGAAACTTGTTTGAGCTAGCCTTTGAATTCTTCACTTGAAACTTTGATTTGAATCCCTCCTTAAAAGTCTTTTAGCAGCATCTCCTCGTCTTGAATCATATTTTATTTTATTTATTTAAGAAAATTTAGAGGAGGGGAAGAAGCCATGAATCTTAGCAGCATAAGGATAGAAGAGAATTAGTGCAAAGAGAATAAATACTAGGGCTGTTTATATAGCTGCTCAAGACCTTATCGTACACGCAGCGCTGAGTCAGCATTGAACCTAGTTAAGAGAATAGTCCAGGTACGTAGATGAATCTAGCCAAACCTTATCATACACGCAGTGCTGAGTCAGCATTGGGTCCCACAAGCTATTTTGGCGTAAAAGTTTGATTTTCAAACTTTTGAATTTCTGGAATTTATTTAACTGTTTTATTCACATGAAATATTCTTATATGTATACAATTCCTCTAACGACCATTTTATGCGTATATATATACGCACAACTTTCATTTTATTTTCAAAATTCAAATGATGTTGTCATATTTCATTGACTGTAGCCTTATCTTGAATTTTATCTTTCGTATACATATATTTTTGTATATATATATATATTTATATTTCTCATATGTATATATATATATTTTCTTTATTTCCTTATACGTACGTTCTTATCCTTTCAAATTTTGAATTTGTATACGTACATATATTTGCATGTTTAGTTGGCCCTCTCTAAAAAAATGATAAAAAAATTATGCCGCCGCCGGGGTTCGAACCCCCGACCTCCATGCTACCAATCCAATGCCTTAACCAACTGAGCTACAGAGGCTTTTGTTAATAAGTCTTAGAACAATAATAATTATTGTTCTCTCCTTACCTCTTTTTTTCATGTTAGTTACAATACTTAAATTAAACATCTGCATGGATCTTTTTCTTTTAATTTTTCTTTTAAAAATTAATTATACTTTAATTTGAGAAACTTAATGTCACAGAATTACGGGGTGTTACATTCTCCCCCACTTAAAAGGATTTCGTCCCCGAAATCTTCAAGTTAGGAAGAATGTGTCCTACCATCCAGTCACCCATCTACTCAACCATTCAATCACAGGCATTCATTGTCCTTAAAAGATTTCTAATGCTTTCATGTTCATATGCATAGTGTGTATATATGTCTCTATCTAATGCAAAATCAGGCGGTCTACTGATTCAGTTGACCTCCTTAATGCAAATCATGTTAGTGCCATGCGTCCAATCATGCATGCAAACATCCCTAGTCATGTAAATACTACATGCGTGCACAGCCATTCATCCATATGCAACGTCCATATGATATCATATCAAGTTCAACTTATTAACAAATGCATATATGTAAATGCAATATGAGAGCGTCCAAACTTGATCTAGTGCCTAATACGTATGCATATGCATCCACGAGCAACCATTTGCAACCACTTGCAACCATTCAACCCTAACATGTTTCAAATACATGTTTACATCCATTGGCTTCTACCTAAGGATCGCATATACGACCTAGAGGATATACTTTGGAAAGAGAGAAACAACTACGCGTAAAGCTCCTAAACAGAGAAATCAAGGATGCACCCTTAAGGAAAAAGGGCATGTTGCTAGTATCTAGCCTTCTTGAGCTTTACTCCACCGTATCTTAACCAATTTATCTTCACGATTGTGAAGTTCCTAATCTCCATTTCCAAAATAAACAGATGTCAATCACGGCGCCAAGTATATGTACTAAGATGATTAGAGGCCTCCCTCTTAGCTTATCCATCACGCCATAACTATGAGAGTCAAAAGATCACTCCGTACTTTTTAGAGTACCTACCACAACTATTCATCTTTCACGCAAACCATCCAAACCGAACTCGACATTCCTCAAGTACAAGCCCCAAAGGCCTAAACCAATATCAGACAAGCATCCAAGGAATATCTTCTCCGAATTTAGACGATCTACGTGAGATGATATAAGCAAACTCGATAGCTATCCTCAAATCCCTACTAACCAAAAACTGGTCGGACCACCAATTGCATTTGAGACTCTAGTGGGATCTTTCTACTATACACGTACTATGGTGCAGAGACTCAACTATGGAAGTGGGTATGAACAATTAAGAAGCGCTGGAACCTAAGGAAATAGTACGAACAGAAAACTAGACTCTTCCAACCGGACCACCTTTCTCCTAGGTGCGCTTGGTGGCGAAAGCATGTACTTGTCCTTCTGAAAATCTCGTCCTCGTTCTTGCCCTTGTCCTTAAGTATATGTCCTATCATACCATAGTAAAGATACTTGCTCTTGTCTTAGGTTTTATAATCCCTTCCTCCTTCGTGAGCCAAGTCTACATCCATAATTTCCTCATCCTTGGGTCGTGCTCCTTTTCCAAACTTCCGCGTGTAACCATGTTGGCAAATCTCTCGAAAGTTGCCTCTATCGCACGGAAAAACCCTATAAACTTGAAAGAAGACTGGCCGTAAGTAAAACAACTACGGCTATAGATGGAAGTCGGGCACTACTTTGCCCTTCGATGAGGTTAACTCCCAGAAAGCCAGGAGCCCCAGAGAGTCAAGAAAGAAGGAGACAAGAATTCAAATAGAGGAAGAGAAGACAATGCGTATGGCTTTGGGGAATATGCCTTTAAAACAAATCCTTTCTTTTAAAAATGCTTCTTTAAAAACCTTTTGAAAATAATTTTTCAAATCTTTTATCTGATCCGGTAACCTTCAGCTCTGATACCACGTGTAACACCCCACGTCCGTTAGTGTCACTCACAAAGGGAATGCACTAAGTTCTGTGGAGCATTTTGGGTAAAAGATGCAGATAAATTACAAGACAGACAAATTATTAAACAGTGGAAAAATAGAACTTTGCTTTATTGATAATTTAGTCTGTACAAGATTCTTTTACAATATCAGAGTATCATCTGTCTTTATAAAATAAAGAAGCATGAAAATACATTTATATATTCCCCAATGTAGCAAGAGCCAGCCATAACATCTGGAAGAGAATCCAAAGACAACTTCATCAAATCTTCAAGCTGGGAAAGAGCAACGGTCCAGTCTAATCCTGAGTTATACTATTCCCTCCTCAACTACCTGGGGGGGGGGGGGGGGGGAAACGGAAGAAAAGAAGACGAAAGAAAAACAGAGTCAGACATAAAGCCTGAGTAAGTTCAGTAACTTCTAGCATGTGAACATGGAAAAACAAAACGACATGAATTAACTGAATACAAGATTACACCATGACGATAAGGTCAACAAGATTAGACAAGGTAGTCACAAGATATGATAAGATGACTGGATACGCTCTAATACTTTCGCAGCTTCGCTATTTCCTTGTTATACTGGTTTCTATATCTCTGCACCACCTAACTAGTGTTCAACTAGTAACGATAATGTGATCCCAACCCCTGTAGTTTCCATTGTCTTCAGGCATACATTTATTATTTATTACCTAGATCTAGTCTAGGGTTTTCTATCAAGTGCTTCTTAGATTTAACTATAGTTTTACGCTATCTGCTGAACGCTTTTCGAATTCAGGGTTTATGCCACCTAGTCCAACTAGGGATTACGCTACCTGTCGAACAATGCCCCCAAGTCTAGGACACACTAGCTAGAGTGGTATATGCTCCTAGGCTTCCCCACGCATGTATCGCGAATCGTTATCGCTTGTCTAGATGCACATGTCCTGTAATGTGCGATCCGAGTCCTGTGACAGGGCAAATCAAGGAATACAGAACTCGGTCGGGAGCTTTCGGATATCTGCCGATGCAGATGCTAAGGTCTGTTTTTATTCCAGTGGCTATGGTCCCACTTGACCCCTCCCTCAACTAATGAAAGGCACACCTTGTAAAATGAGAACTATACGCCGGCCCCCGGTGCCCCACTATCCTATGGCCATCCGCAACCATAACTAGATAGCAAGTATATGGTCTTTTGGAGTTCTCCGCCTTTCCGCTTCACGTATCTCGATTGACTCAAGATGGATGGTAGACGACGAGTTGCTATCACAGGGCTACCGTCTTCTCGCCGAATCACGCTGGTCCATCCTAGTCTTTAGGTTGCCACATATATATATTGCAACCAAGGCATACCCTCGGTTCTTCTAACGCAGACCTTAACCTCTGTGAGCCCAGGATGATCATCTGCAGCCTCACAGAGGGATACCAAGAGTACCCTCACGTCCCCTCGAAGCCTCGGGCTTCGTAACCCAATTCGTTGGAGCCTTCTTAAAACCATATGGATGTCCGCTCCTTCGTGTTATACTAAGAATTACTACTTAGTTCTACTAACTAAGGTTTACCACTTAGTTTCCAAATTCCTTGTTTTCTTAACTAAGTTTTACTACTTAGTCCCTTTTTCAACTGAGATTTACTATTTAGTTTTCTTTCTCGCCAGGTTGGGTTGGTTAAGTGTCTTTAGTCGATTGAAGCTATCTTAACCCTCTTCCCTTATCCTATTACACTGGTTAAGTGTTATCCCTTTATGCTTTTTACTTAACCCTATTCATTTATCATATTCTGATGGTTAAGCATTCAAGTTTACTTAACCCTATGGTCTAGTCCAGCTAACATATTAATTTGGCTAAGTGTATTACTTAACCCCAACCTCTAGTCTAATTAACATGTTAAATTGGCTAAGTGTATTAACTTTACTTAACCCCACCTTTTAGTCTAGTCAACATGTTAATTTGGCTAAGTATTCCCATGGACTTAACCCTCCCATTCTAGCTTTAACTGTGCTAAGTTGGTTAAGTGTTCCTTAACCTTCCCATTCTAGCTTTAATTATTAAATTAAAGCCGCAACCTCTCACATTAGACAGATATTGCTGCGGTTACTGGATGTGCCGGTCGGTTCCGGGCAGGTTTACACCGCAACTCAGTCTAACCTCGGGTTAGGCATATTCATGTTTTCTAAGTTCAAAAGGGTTTTTGATTAATTTCCAAATCTGGTTTTGAAAACAACCATCCCGTCCTTCGGATCAGTTAGGGATAGCCAGGGAGGGCAGGAAACTTGTATTTTCCAAACCCAAGCCTAGACACTATCCTCTCTGTCACCCTAGAACCTTCTGGTCTATGTGTTATAAAAAGGGGTGTTATCAAAATACTTTTCTTTTGTTTATAAATTGTTAACAATTTATTTCAAAAGCACATTTCCCCTTTTTAGACAAATTTGGCCTATATTTATTTGTCAAGCCTACTAGTATACTTATATTCTCGGCCCAAGTCCTAACCCAACATGCAGTTTAGGCCATTTCCTATTTCATTGCCGAAACTAGATTAAATATCCTAGTTTATACTTTATGGCCAAAATTTAACCAAGTTACATATTTTGTGGTAAATGAACAATTTAACATTTATGACGAATTCTATAAGTAAATTACTCCTAATTTACTGATTTCATTACTACTCTTTTAATGTACATTGTCACATTTATTATTATGGCCCATTCTCTCTTATTTATCATATTTATACTTTTTTGTATGTAAATTATACCAAGTTTAGTGTCGCTAACCATAATTTATTCTAAACATGACAATTGCTCACAATTATGAATAAATTCAAAATTGTGCTAATATACTTATTCCAAATCAACCTTAATTAACCCTATCTTGGTTTAACATCCTAATTCACAATTTATGGCAAAACTAGAATTATTTTTCTAGTTTACATTTTATGCCTAAAATTTAGCTTACTTACTAACGCTAAATTTAATATGTCAAAATCACATATTCCCTAATCCATGTCAAATTTCCCCGTTTTCATTTTAATATGCATGTCATAATACATATTCCAAATTATGCCAATTTCCAAGTTTACAACTACGTTCATATTCATTTCCATGTTTTTCCCCAAATCGCATTCCCACCGTTCGAATAATCGTGATTCAACCTAGATTATAAATAAATCTAGATTCGTAGATAAAAAGGGAATGAATCAAAATGACAAGAAGGAATAATTGGCATAAAAAGGTTTGGATAACAATGTAGGTTCAAGAATATGGGTAGACCTAACTAAATAGGTAAATTCCCACTGTCTTAAAACCAAAGAATGGGCAAAATAGGTTCAAGAACGTGGGTAGACCTAATTTAATAGGTAAATTCCCACTGTCTTAAAACCAAAGAAAAACCAAGGAACAGGTAGAATAAATAATTGGGTTTAGACCCAACTTCTCAATCACAAAACTAAAGCAATATTTTCCTAATCATAAATCATGGGTGTCAAAATCACAGTTGTCCTCATTATGTCATAAGTAATAGTTTATGTCCAAATCAAAGGTATAGGCCTAGTCAAGGAAATAATCCTTGTAGTCACAGTCACAGTCATAGGAAATGTCCATAGTCATATGCGATGTTCATAGTCCAAAAGGGAAAATAATTCCCATAGTCATAAGTCATTGTCATAGGCAATGTTTATATGTCCCAAAATCAAAGGCTTATGTCATAGTCCAAAGGCATATGCTTTCAAAGGCCACAGTTCTATAGTCATAGTCACGGTTACAGTCTTATTTGTCCTCGAATCATAACAGTTCTTAATTCAGTCCAAGAGTATAAACACAGATTCGAAGAGAGAGAGAGAGAGATTTGGCATATTCCTTTATTCCTTTAATTTCATGTCACAAATAAAACAAAATATTCAGATCTAGAAATAACCAACTTACAGAAAATAGATCTAGAAAAGAAGGAAAGCATGGCTATGATTCGTGCGTCGTTGCTTGAAACTTGTTTGAGCTAGCCTTTGAATTCTTCACTTGAAACTTTGATTTGAATCCCTCCTTAAAAGTCTTTTAGCAGCATCTCCTCGTCTTGAATCATATTTTATTTTATTTATTTAAGAAAATTTAGAGGAGGGGAAGAAGCCATGAATCTTAGCAGCATAAGGATAGAAGAGAATTGGTGCAAAGAGAATAAATACTAGGGCTGTTTATATAGCTGCTCAAGACCTTATCGTACACGCAGCGCTGAGTCAGCATTGAACCTAGTTAAGAAAATAGTCCAGGTACGTAGATGAATCTAGCCAAACCTTATCATACACGCAGTGCTGAGTCAGCATTGGGTCCCACAAGCTATTTTGGCGTAAAAGTTTGATTTTCAAACTTTTGAATTTCTGGAATTTATTTAACTGTTTTATTCACATGAAATATTCTTATATGTATACAATTCCTCTAACGACCATTTTACGCGTATATATATACGCACAACTTTCATTTTATTTTCAAAATTCAAATGATGTTGTCATATTTCATTGACTGTAGCCTTATCTTGAATTTTATCTTTCGTATACATATATTTTTGTATATATATATATATATTTATATTTCTCATATGTATATATATATTTTTTCTTTATTTCCTTATACGTACGTTCTTATCCTTTCAAATTTTGAATTTGTATACATACATATATTTGCATGTTTAGTTGGCCATCTCTAAAACAATGATAAAAAAATTATGCCGCCGCCGGGGTTCGAACCCCCGACCTCCATGCTACCAATCCAATGCCTTAACCAACTGAGCTACAGAGGCTTTTGTTAATAAGTCTTAGAACAATAATAATTATTGTTCTCTCCTTACCTCTTTTTTTCATGTTAGTTACAATACTTAAATTAAACAACTGCATGGATCTTTTTCTTTTAAAAATTAATTATACTTTAATTTGAGAAACTTAATGTCACAGAATTACGGGGTGTTACAAGTGGAGCTTGATCGGATTGCTGTTCCAGTCTTTAGGAGCTTGGATAGATGTAAAGCTCCAGTTACCCAATTATCTTTTCTTTTGTCCTGGCTATTGTATGAGAGAGTGGGATTATGTACTTTTTTATTTTGATGGATATTGTACTTGACTTTTATTGTGGTTTTATGATGTAACCAGACATGTTTACTTCCGCTGTTATGAGATGATGTTTTAAATTTCAAGTACTATTTATATCTGTCTTGTTGTAATTTTTCTGTTCTATATTCACTAAAATACTCCACCGATGCTATGGCATTCCCTTAGAGAGTGACCATAGCGGGCGTGGGGTGTTACAGATAATCAACATGTTTATGTTGTTAATGATTTCATAACATGTTTGTGGTTATGTTGAATGAATTAGTCGAGTATATTTCATTGATTGATGAAGTTTTGGTCGAAATCGAGCTTGAATTGGGCTTGTACAGGCCACCGGTCGCACATGGCTTGGGGAGCAAGTCAGAGGGATCAGTCTAGTGAGGGATCGGTCTATTGAGTGTTCGGTCCAGTGATGGAGCTGTTAGTGAGGGATCGATCAGTGAAGGATCAGTTAGTGAGGGATCAAGTATGTCTGCTTGACCAGAAGTGACCAGAAGTATGTTTGCTCGACCAGAATTGCGTCCGCTTGACCAGAAGTATGTCTGCTTGAATAGAAGTGTGTTTGCTTGAATAGAAGTGTGTCCGCTTGACCAAGAGTGTTTTTGCTTGACTAAAAGTGAGTCTGCTCGACCAGAAGTATGTCTGCTCGACCAGGATTGTGTCCACTTGACCAGAAATGACCAGAAATGTGTCTGCTCGACCAGATGTATGTTTTGTAATAACCCGGAAATGCGAGCCAATTTAAATTTTTTATTTTGGAAATTATACCGAAGTTTGAACATTTAAAATATATTATTTTAAATAAAAATGACGGGAAATTTATATTGAATATATTTAGGACGTATATATTTATATGTCGTCGTTAGAATATAAATATTTATTTTAAATTATTAAAGGAATTGGAAATGGCCCTGCAGTTCGATAATTCGATTTCAAACTTCAATTGAACGTATCGGGTGCAAAACAATCCGGATTTTAGTGAAACCAAAAATAATAGGATCTATTTGAGAATATCTTTCCAACGAATCTGAAAAATCGAAATTTCATAGCGGGAATCAAAAGATTTGTCCAGTTGAAAATTCTGAATAGTCGCTATGGAATTCAGGCCCTTAAAAATGGAAAT
Source organism: Allium sativum (assembly GCA_030737875.1). NCBI lineage: Eukaryota > Viridiplantae > Streptophyta > Magnoliopsida > Asparagales > Amaryllidaceae > Allium > Allium sativum. Next base: position 610,046,778 of record CM060918.1, on the reverse strand, counting down.
TTTGCAAACGACCTCGGATTTCGACGAAACCACTTTTGTTGGATCCGGGATGTAAAGTTATTGCTAGATTCCAATTTTCATAATTTTTCGAATCAATATGTGAGCGTGGCAAAGGAAAACGCGTTTGGCCAGTTTTAGTTGATTTTAATCGACTGGAAAATGGTCATTTTTCAAACGGTCTCAGAATTCGACGAAATTAGTTTTTTTAGGACCGTATCGTCAATACGAAGCTAGAAAACATTTTTCTGGAATTTTTCGAGTTAGTATGTGACCCTAGTAAATTGAAATGCGCGTTCAAATTCAATATATAGAGTTATATGTTGATTTTGACTGAAACTGATCGAAACGATCGAATCAGCCTACGATACATATCCCATTGTATTCGGAATAGGGGTAATTAGCTAGGCATGACAGGCGATGGGTCCCGTTTCGAGTTCAAAATAAAAAGTTACTTTTAGAGAAAATAAAATAATAATTAAATAATTTATAAAACCCTCCTTTTTGTCTCCTTCCTCCTTCAGAAACCCGATCCCCATATAAAAAAAACCGTTTGATTCCTCCTGCCGCCTCCACCCTCTCTGGCGATCGCCGTCGCCATCGACCCCGCACCCACCGCGCCTGGCTCCCCCCATCCTCACATCGGCCTTCCGTCCTCCTTCCCTCCATCGAAGAACATCGTCGCCCCAAAACCCCAATCCCATTCGAATCCGAACCCTAGCCCTCCGTGACCCAAAGTCCGCCGCGCTTGGCCAGACCCCCCCCCCCCCCCCCCCGACGCTCCCCTCTCGCAGCAGCCCTCCGTGCAAAGCACCACCCTCCGACGAACTGCGACCCCCCGGTCCTCCTTCTTCGAAGAGCAGTAAGTTTTAATTTCTGATTATAGTTAAAGATTAGATTTTTATATGAAATTAAAGCTAGGATTTTTATTTTATTTATTCAAATCAAGTATGGATTTTGATTATGTAAAAGTTAAGATGATTTTTATATATTGAATAGCGAAGTAAAAATTCGATTTTTATATATTGAATAGCGAAGTAAAAATATGATTTTTATTTATTGAATAGCGAAGTAAAAATTCGATTTTTATATATTGAATAGCGAAGTAAAAATACGATTTTTATATATTGAATAGCGAGGTAAAAATACGATTTTTATATATTGAATAGCGAGGTAAAAATATGATTTTTATATATTGAATAGCGAAGTAAAAATTTGATCTTTATATATTGAATAGCGAAGTAAAAATTCGATTTTTATATATTGAATAGCGAAGTAAAAATTCGATTTTTATATATTGAATAGCGAAGTAAAAAATCGATTTTTATATATTGAATAGCGAAGTAAAAATTCGATTTTTATATATTGAATAGCAAAGTAAAAATTCGATTTTTACATATGTAGAGAATACGGGCAAAGAAAGTGACAAGAGGCAAGAACAGCGAAGATTTCTACATAAGAAGAGTCGTGGGATTGGATTAGCTAATCGGTGAGAACTCCTCACCTTTTATTTAATTTTCTAGTTGAAATATACACTAGGATGCAGAAGGTGTTTAGTAGCACCCGACACCCGTCGTCCACAGACCATGGACGGCTTGTATGCTTGTTTGTTTGATTTTGATGTGTAGCTGATTGTGTGATGTGATGTGAAATAAAATAAAATATTTATATAGTCAATAATATTTTATAGTTGAAAATAGAATTTTTAACGTGTATATGAAATAAAAATAAATATAAACAAATCGGACGATTTGTTTATATACACACATTTGACTGATATTGATTGGGACGATAAATTTTACACATCGCCCAACTGCACAAATAAAATCTGCGTTTGTTTGTCTGAAACCCCACACGGGTATTGGGATGATAGATGACATACACTAATCCCAATAATTAGTTGTATGTCGATCGATTGATTGACAGACTGTTATAAGCGTTGAATATTTATATTTGATGCTTATACAGTGTAGAACGCACTTTGGATGATGGTTGATGATTTATCGTTGTAGTTATATACGTGTGGTAGAAAATCCATATAATTAACATTATATGGTAATTGATTTGACCTCATTCCATATTCGAAATAGAATATTTGAAAATAGAAATATTAAAAAAAAAATATTTGAAATAGAATATTTGAAAATCGAAATATATGAAGCCGCGTTGATAGATTGACGTCATTTTGACGTGAACGATATTTATATCGATTTTATTCAAATTGAAGTGAATATTAAAGTGAATTGAATTCGAATTAAATTGAAATAGAATTGAAATCGTTTTGAAATGAATTCGAATTAAATTGAAATAGAATTGAAATCATTTTGAAATGAATTCGAATAGAATTGAAATAGAATTGAAATCCTTTTGAAATGAATTCGAATTAAATTGAAATCGTTTTGAAATGAATTCGAATTGAAATTGAATAGAAATGAATTTGAATTGAAATTGAATTAATTTGAAATTCAAATTGAATTGAAAACGAATCAAAATTGAATTAAAAATCGTTTTGAAAAGGAAATCGACGAAGTATATATTATATATATAATATAATGGCCTGAATAGAACGCGCCGCGCCGCGGCAGTTCGCGAATTTCGACCATTGATTTCGAACGGATATTACGGGAGTTCCGACCGTCGGACTCTCCTAAAACCGGAACCGTTGGGTTCGTATCGAGAAGAGCTTTCTAATGATTATTAGATATTAGAAATCTAACGGTTGGATTTGGAATTATGTCCAAATCAAATTTGAAAAAGGTCGCTGTAAGTGCAGTTCGATGGCCGTTGATGGAAATCGACTGTACGGGCCTTGATAAAATATCAATAATTTGTGTAAAATCATAAGAAATGATTTGTGAAGAATTGGGATGAAAAACTCCATATTTGAAAAGATAAAAATAGATTTTTATCGAAATGAACTAGTTTTGAACTAGAATAATAATTTATTTATTTTTAAAATAAATAAATTGGATTTGAAATGGTTTTGAAAATAACCAGAATTTCCAATAATTATATTGGAATGGATTTGAATCGAAATTGTCTTTGGAATATTTCGATGTTGGATTTCGCGATTATACAGATATTGTTATGGAAATTTGAAAGACATATATTTATATCGTTATTTCCAATACGACATTTGTTAGTTGTAGAATTCGATATTGAATATAAGCCGATATATTTTCTATTCAGAGCCTTGTATTTAATATCAAATGTGATTTGGGTTTGTCGTGAATGGTGTCTTCATTAACACTGTTCTTAAGCCCAGCTGAGAAAAGATTAAATCTTTTTATTTAGATTTAATGAAGTGTACCAATTAAATAATATTTAATTGGAATTGAATTGGTATTGATTTTTGGGTTTATCGTGAACAGTATTTTAAATAACACTTGTTCTTGAACCCGATAATTAATAGAATGTGATTTTGGGTTGTCGTGAACGGTATCTTCAATAATACTGTTCTTAGACCCAAAGGAGTTAAGAAAATCAGAAACTAAATGGAGATTAGTTAAGTTGAATGGTTTCTGGGGTATTGATCTGATGTTGGTTTCGGCCTTCGGGGTTAATATTTTGGGAATTGCTCACTTGCTAATTTACGGTTAGGGACTGATTGAAATATGATGTGATTTTGGGTTTATCGTGAACCATGTTTTAAATGGCACTGATTCTTTAACCCAGTCAAAGATTAAAACTAAGTGGAGTTTTAATGAATCTTTAATTAGATTGAAAGGATCGAGAATGGAGTATCCCCAGTTTTGCTCCAGGCGATAGTTAAATCTTTAATTAGATTTAAACGTGAAATGGTAATTAAATTTACCGATAACACCGTGGTGTTAGATATGAAGTAAGACCCGTTTTACTTCATGGGATGAATAAGTTGGGATTGGGAAATTAAAACCGAAGATTACTTCGGTAAGGTTCGCTAATCCCGATTAGTTTGAATTGATATTCAAAAGCAGATTAAAGAATAAATTTAAAAGAATTTATCTTTGATAAAATTACTGGGAACCTTTCCCTATGAATGTGAATTTTAGAAACTAACTGTCGGTTAGCTAAGCAGAATGGTTTTCTGGATATTGATCTGATGTTGGTTTCGGCCTTCGGGGTTAATATTTGGGGAACTATTCTCTGGTTAATTTACGGTTAGTGACCGATGAATTGGAATGAGGCGTATGTTGTGTTTGTGTTACACTTGTTTATAATATACGCGAGTTATTCGGAAAGACCGGGTTTATCCCATTCTGAATAACTGATACGACGATAAGTCGAAGATGAAGACGGTGGTCGAAGTCCGGAGGTCTTCACGTCGTTTGGATAATTACTGATGATCTTGATTGGGCTGTACACCCAAGAAGATGGAAATAGTTGGTGATCGTCCAGACGTACTTGGAGATCGATGGATATGCGGGGTACTAGGTGCCTCCGGTTTTGTTCAGACCCAGAACGGACTTGTAAATGGACTGTGTGTGTGACATTGGATTTTAGTCTGTGTGATTGATTTCTATTAAATATATATCTGTTTGGCGGCAGAGAATTTATTCTCTTGCTTAACGCCCTTCTCTGAGACGTACGAGCTCAGGGGTTATATACTGATGGATATCAAACGCATAGAGTGAATTGCCTGTGTGGCATGCCTAAGTGGCGAATGATCAAGGCTTCTGTTGAAAAGCAAAGTCTTGTGGTTGATGATCAAAGCACGGCCTTTGTGGCGTAGCTTTGTGTAACGTATACTTCGCGAGTTTCACACCCGGTATGAACCAAAAACGGGAGAAAGACCTCAGGAAGGACATGCGTTTCTTTCTAGCTAGAAGTGGCGTCAGTGGTTTTACCCGCCCTGACAAGTTTGACTTATGTGGTTGTTGGTGTTACGAGGCGCCTCAGTTTGATCGGACGATCCGGGTCTGATGGAGCCATTCGTTGGCTCATTTACGCCCCATAGGGCGGGGAGACGTATTGTTCAGGCATAATAATCCACATCGGTGGACCGGCCCTGACGATCCAAGGGGCAGTTGCGGCTGTTCCCGAGGCTCGGGCTAGACAGTCTCGAATCGGTTGAGGACTATCTTTTGCCTCGGTTCATAGATGGAAATCCAATTTCCAAATACGTGACATTTGTGGTTTTATTTGTAGAGCTTAGTATGGCGACATAGCGGGATGGGGCGCTTATGCCGCCTATGATTGATACTTATGATTTGAAGTTGTTTTATACACTATGCACTTATAATAGTATCAAATGATTTGTTTTAAACGTATCAAGCATTCTTGGCTATTATAAGGTAAAAACCCTATCCTCCGGCTTGCGTTGCATTGTATGATGGGACCTGGGTCTTATAATAGCTTCATTGTTCTTTATTTAGCATTGCGCTGTTGTTTTATGCACTGGTGTTCTTGGGAGGAAACCCGTTCCGTGTTATACGGCGTGGTCCCTTGATATATTTGATTTAAAGTAAAGTTTTAAATAACTGTTTTAGTTCTCACACCAGTCCCATGACTGGCCTGGAGTTTATTGTTTTAACCTAAACTCTGGGTGCCCTTATTTTGACACGGGCAGCTAGCAGTTTTGGTTTTGCAGATTTATATTCACAGGATCCTGGTTTACAGCTGGAATGATATCCGGAAAGCTTTGTATCCGTATATATCTTCTAGTTGTGTATTGTATTATTTTCCGCTGCGATGTATTTAAATGTAATTTAAATCTCTGTTATTTCTGTGTAATATTTGTTCATTTATACTCTGTATATTCTTGTATTTTGATGGAATTGTTGTATTATACAATGAAATGTCCTTCCGTCTGCGTTCTATTTGTCGTGTTCTCGAAACAATCAGGCGTTTCGAACGTTCTAGGTCGGTCTAGCGACTGATTCGGATCGAGCGAAATTCCTTTTGGTTACATGTTTGCTCGACCAAAATTGTGTTTGCTCGACCAGGATTGTGTCCACTTGACCAGAAGTGTCCCTGCTTGACCAGAAGTGAGTCTGCTCGACCAGTTGTGTCTGCTCGACCAGGATTGTGTCCGCTTGACCAGAAGTGACCATAAGTATGTCCGCTTGACCAGAAGTGTGTCGGCTTAACCAGAAGTGTTTCCACTTGACCAGAAGTGTGTCCACTTGACCAGAAGTGTATCAGCTTGACCAAAAGTATGTCCGCTTGACCAGAAATGTGTTTGCTTGACCAGAAGTTGTGTCCGCTTGACCAAAAGTGTATCCGCTTGACCAAAAGTGTGTCTGTTTGACCAAAAATGCGTCCGCTTGATTAGAAGTGCATGCGCCTGACCAGAAGTTTGTGCTCTTGACCATGTTAGGTTATTGTAGTGCCTTCAAATGTCGTGATCGACGGTAGAAACATTGTGGTTTATTTCTTTAGCAAATGTGTGTGAATGTTATAGATTATATTAAACCCTATATTGAGGTTGTTTGGTTCAATGATGATGATGGCTTCGACGTGAGTCCGGATAAGGATGTTCGAAGTGATGTAAATTGGTTCATTATTCGTCATATGCAATGAATGTGGAAACGACTCAAGGATGTATTGAGTTCGTGTGAAGTGGTTGCTCTAAAGTGTTCTGAGCTTATGAATAGTCGTGCTTGATAACGACTAGAGATGAGAAGGCCAAGTAATTATCGTTGTCACAGGTTCTAGCGGGTTCAAAGCAGGGTATGATTGAAAGACCGGTTGTAGGTCGAGTACCCTGGGTGTCGTGTATGGCCTAGACACGTGTTGTGTATAACATGTAGGGTTTTTGCTAAAACCGGGGCGTCGTGTATGGTCCTTGATAGTTGACGACAAATTTTTTAGCTAGTCATAAGATTAATGATGGTTTCAAAGCAAGGTTGGCGATGATAGCTAGAGTCAGTCATGGATGTTGAATGCTTGGTTGTATTAGATGTTGTATGAGTTGCTTTTGCCATGTATGAATGGTTGTTCTGATTTCCGTGACTAAATTGTTGTTGCTTTTGGATGTATGGATCGTAAAGGCTATCACTGTCAGGTGTGGGGAAGGTAGGAGTGAGTTCTTCTCTGGAGCCGGGTAGATTAGTTCGTTTATTTACTCATCTCATATACTTTATTGTTGAAGTTTGTTAAATGTTTTATCGCTCACGAAGACTGTCAAGGTTTTTTGTTTCCCTCTTATTACCTTGGGCTGTTCATCCGTTTTTGGATGGGCAGAGTAGGTGGCAGGTGATTGCTTAGTAAAGACGATGTAGCAGTTCGGAGACGAGCAGGAGGCTGGCATACTATTTCTCTTACTATATAGTATTTGGGTTTCCGCTGTTTGTTATTCTGCTCTGAGTGCTGTAGTGAGGCAAATTTGCACAGACATATGTTGCAATCCTGGTATAAGGATATATTTTCTTGTTGTTATGAATATTTGAGATTTCCTGTAACGACCCGGAAATTTTGAGGAGTTGAAAATAAAATTTATTGAAGATTTATGTATTAAAAATCGATTGAATGTTTGGCTTAGAGATTTATAAGTCGAATATTGTTTTGTATACAAATTAAAACTAAATATTTAATTCGGAATGATTGGTTAAGAATTAATAAATGAATATTTGAAATAAATCGATTGGATATTTGATTTGGATTTGGATTTCGACTAAAAATATAAATGGTCGGATTTGAAAAAAAAATATTATCGACGTTGAACAAATTGGAGAATTTAATTTGTTAGAATATTTGGAAATTTGGTTAAGATATGTTTGTATAAAGAAAATTGAATTTAACGTCTCAACAGAGTTATTGGTGGACAAAACGGGATAAAATCAATAAACCGATAAATAATAGGAAAATAATAAATTTAAAATAACGTCGGAGCTGGTTTACAACCAGGATAATTTTATTTAATTCAGAACGTCGAGACGTGACAACACGTGAAATTTAGTTATGTTTGGAATTTGTGTATGTGGTACATGTATTGGGCATTCAATGGAATTTGCGGTAGAAATGAACGAATAAAATCTCACTTAAAAATTTATAATAAAAAGGTCAACCCCTATTCCTTTAGGTTACCGACTGTACTCTTTTCATCTGAAAAACTAATTTTACACTTCCTTCTGCAATCAACCTTCCCCAATTCTACCTTCTGCAAACATCACTTCTGCGCAGACCTAAGGAGGAAAAAAATATAGCTATGTCACCCTATTTTACTTGCTTCCCACGGTATTGTCACTATAAAGTAGGTATGCCCTAATTCCATCAGAAAAGCCAAATCAGTACCCTTTTCTCAACGTTAATGGCTTCTAACTAAAACCCTAAAAGTCGATTTCACCCTCCTCCCCATAATCAAAGTCGCATCTTTCGCTTGCAAACCCTAACTCCACCGCTACTCAAATTGGAATTCGCTGCCACCAACCGAAGCCGCAACGACCAATAGCGGGTCCAAAAGCCTTGGAATTCGAAGCTCCAAGCACCACCGTAGGTCGATTCCTGCTACGATTTGTCGCTGCAAGCACTCAACTATTCTAGCACTTTCGGCAGGCCTCTTTTCTAAAATCGGAATCTTGCACCCAAATCGGCGTGTCCTTCCCGCTGGCCTCCTCGTATCATCGTTAAAGTCCGATTCTTTCTTCCTCGTTACGAAAGGTAAGCTTATGCTTACGATTAATTAATCCATTTTTAAGTGTTTTAACTTCTTTAGAACCTAGAATGAAATAGTTAGTTGGGTTTGGTTGTGTTGCTGAATTTCTGTGACCTGACACTAGAATTTGGCTTGAATTTTATCTTGCTATGCTTCGAAATTTCTATTCTGTTACGTGCTACCGTTTTACCCTATGGGTTTTATTATCTGGAATTATAAATGGTGCCTATATTTCAAAACCCATGCCTTGGGTACTCTGGCTTTTACCACCTTGTCGATATGCCATTACTGTCTCTGCTGAAGCTTCCATGTTATAACTTATAAGGAAGTTACTACATTATAACATGTCATGAAAATTGCAACATTTAATGATGTCCTCTGGTTTGAATATCATAAATATGCGGGTTAGTTTGAATATCATGAACATGTTGGTTAGTTTTGGAATCTCATAAACATGATCATTTTGTTCTCACTTAGTTCTCTGTTCACTTAAGGATATATGCATATGCTCATTTGTATTTACTCCCACTTACTTCCCTGTTCACAAATTTAAGCTGGGTTACAAAATATAAATGGGACTTTCACTGCTAAATGTTGAAGTGTTAAGGCAAACAACTATATCTATTGGAACAAACCAAGAAAAAATACTAGACTTTCAAGCTGAACCAGGAATAACTTGATGATTGTGTACCCTGTTGAACTGGACATGTTACCATATTTATGCTGTCTTGATTAGAAATGGGGAGTGCATGTGATACATATATTTATTATATAGTTTCACTTTACTTTACTGGTATGAGCTTGATAGAGTATTTCCCTACTCATTTGATTTGGAAACTATATTTTTTTTTTGAATTTGAACTATTTTTCTCTGTCTCACCATAGATTAAACGATAGTGTACGTGAAAGATTTAGAACAACATGCATGATAATGCATTGGGAGACTTAAGGCTAAGGGCGTAAGCCATTTCTGGTTCATGTATGTTTTTGAGTGCCAAAAGTATAATACTCCACCGGACAACAAAACTTTGTAGTAAATATGGTGGAATGCATACCCTATTTGATGGAAAATACACCATATACTATTCTGTTTTCTTGGTTCAACCTTAAACATACCATAGTTGTTTAAAACTCCAAAACCTTATGCATTTGTTAGTTGGAAAACCTGTCCCCTGAATGTACACACAAATTTGTGCTTTGTGGCTTGTTAACATAGCTACACATGTTGTTCTTATACAAGTATACTGACCCATATTTATTCTGACTTTGGGTACATGCCACCAGTCCAACTGTCCTAATTTATTATGCTTTATTATAAGCGTTGCACCCCTTTTGTTCGTTCGTTCATGATCATACTTGGTTGCCTTATGATTAGCTTGCCTCTTGAGTCATTTCTGCGCCATGAATACTGCTTTGTATATTTAGGATCCCTGAAATTGTTTCTCATGGATTTTCATTTTTAGTTTTTGTTAGGATATAGTTTTATCAGATGTGAAGTAACAAATACAAATGTTACTAAGTTAAGGTAGTTTAACTATCCACTTTGTTCAGAAACAATTTATGTAGTTATGTTATGTCTGCATTATTTATATATATATATATATATATATATATATATATATATATATATATATATGTGTGTGTGTGTCGTTTAAAGTTTGAACTGGAAATTTTGGGTTTTTCAGCTTTATTCATTTTAATTCATGCACCATTGCATGTAACCATTTACTCAATCCTACTACTGTTGTTTCAGGTCCCCCACCTAGTTTGCACATTTATTTCATACCGTTATGCTTTTGCACTGTGTATTTACTTCATAACCGGCACTTGTTTGAATCACCTACCCTTATTTGCGCTCGGATATGATAACACATATTCTGGAATATCTGAGGATCCTGTAATTGGCTTGAGTTCCATTTATCTTGGTTTTTCTGAAGCTAGATATGAGCAAATTCTAAATAGCATTGAATTCCCTTGTTGCCTGCATACACCATTGATACAATATGAAGCTAGATATGCACAGATTTTAAACAATGTTGATCCATGTGGCAGTATAGACCCTTGGACAGTTATATTTGTTTCTTCGGCATGCCTAAAAGAAATTGAATCCAAAACTGTGACTAACATGCTATATGACTCACTTCTCTTGTGCTCGCTGATAAGCTTGAATATTCTGCCCTGTCGTTGCTACGTATCAGCGCTTGTCGATGAGTTTCATTGTACTAGTTAGCCATGGGTTGCGGGATGTTGAGGCAGTATTGTTCGTCGCTTTCCTATGAATTAGAAAAGCGCGAATTTTAAATTAAATACTGCAAGCGCACAGGTCGCGTAATATGCAGGTCGAATCACAGGGAGGTGTTTAAACCTTATTATTTATCTAGTCTTAGGCGAGTTAGACAAAATTTGGAGAAGTTTTTGTTTGAATTAATATTATTGAAACTACTAAGAATCTGAATCTAATCAGACCGACATCAATTTCAACAAATGAAAAGAAAGGAACCAATTACTAGAAAAAGACAATAACAACTAGAACAATAACAGAAAATTAAAAGCAGGATGTGCCGTTGAATCTAATCAAACGGACAATCGCTAACATGCAGTAATAAAAGAAAATAACAATATGTGTTCTACCAAAACTAATTGAGTAGACACACAAATCGTTATAAAAGAAAAAGACAGTCAACTAACATGAAGAAAAACTTTTTATTAATAAACGAGAATATAGAATAGTGTAGAGAAAAAATGGAATCCCCTTTACAATGATACAGTGGTCTTTTTATATAGGATGTAGCCTTCTCTTTCTATTTGAATACAAGGCCCACAAAATAAATATATGAAAATATCCTTTCCAAAAATGAAGGAATATTCCATTCTTGATTGAAGAATTGTAATTAATGTCCTTCCTTTTCATGCATTGCACGGTCAGTGAGAAGATAAGGATGTGTTTAATTGAAGATGTGTAATTAAAACCTTCCCCTTCTTTTTGCATGACAATCAAATTGATTGATTGGATTTAAATTCTTGAGAGGATTGCGCTAAAATTCAAAAATCCTCATTAAGTGATATTATATATATATACGATGCATAAACATGACTATATATATATATAATATCACTTAGTTCATTTATTCTTCAAAACGCATGAGGCAGGGTGTGAATGCATTCATGTTCCTTTCTTCAAAAAAAATGAGAACTTGACGGGGATCGAACTCAGGTCTCTCAATACAAATTCCTATGCCTTTACCAGTGAGCTATAACTTCTTTTGCAATTGAGATGGCTTCGATATTGGGAAGTAGCTTTTTCCTTGTAGTTGGCCTTTAATTTGAAATGAAGGAGGCATCACTTGAAATCTGTAAAAACACATAAAAATACCCAAAGTACCATTTATTTATTTACAAAAGATAAAATATAAGAGCATAAAATAGACACATTTCTATGTTAATCAAATACCCCCACACTTATCTTTTACTCATCCTCGAGTAAAACAAAAATAAAAAATTAAACTAGATAGGTCACACTTTCGTAGGAAACACGATTGCTTTGAGCGTATGCAACAAGCCATTAAACCTCTAGGTGTCCCTAGTAGGACGAGTGGTGTCTCGTGAGGGTTTTCAGTGGATACTACCCATAAAATCCAAATGCACTATGTGGATCTAATGCAACTACATGAATGCAACGGATATATACAAAAAAACAAAAAATGACAACACGACTTGTTTCGGAAAAGTGGTAAAACAATTTAAGTTAACAATTTCTAGTCAGTTGATTTTATTTTAGATACCTCAACTTGTCACAAATTTTCAACACAATTCAAGTTTTCCAATGTTAAATTCCTGTTTGGCCAGTTGGTTCGGTTGATAAATAGTGCAGCCATGAAATAGATTCTTAGTTTGCTTGTCACAGTTTGTGAAGTGGTATTCTAATTTCCTTGTGTATGGCTAGTCAAATCAATGAGGTCAAGAAATGTTTGGGCATCATCGCTTATTCTCTTTATAAAGTTAAAATTTATGATTAAGTACACACACCCAACTTAAAAGACCAAGGTATACCACCCATACACTGCCTTGCGGACTGACGGAGAGTTAGGACAGAGCTTGGCGGATTGTGCAGACCGACGCTGACTTTGTCAACAACATGTCGGTAATCCTTAGGTGTACATTCTCATAAAATGAGACCAAGATATTCCAACGCTGACTTTGTCAACAACATGTCGGATAGAGCTTGGTGAGTTTGCACACCAACGCTCGATATACAAGCAATGTTGGATACCCTTAGATTGCTATTATTATTATTGAAAATATAAGAATAAGAGAGAGATACGCGAATTCAGCTTAACACAACTTAGTTTTAAAGATTCGAAAAGCCAATATAAGTATTTTAAGTCCTCCACTTATTTAAACAAAGACTACAATATAGAATATATTTCATGGCCATCACCTAAGAATCTCCCTATGTACCAGTTACATTATTATCCTTCAAAATTCAACTTTTCATTATATTTCTTATTCGATCTTAGTTGACAGAAAAAAATACTATCAACTGACCAAAAATTGTAAACTTATTTAGCTGTATCAATCTAAAATGAGTCATGTTTTTTTTAAAAAAAAAATTGGCATGTTACTATGACCTAAAATGCATGATTGTTTAATCTAAATGCGTGAAAACGAAAAGAAAAAAATTAAAGAAAAATGAAACGGATGCAATGCAGACTCCCCCCACACTTGGACTAAACAGTGTCCACACTGTAAACACGTTTCCTAAATGTGAAAGATAGAACCCAAAGATGGATTAAATGCAAAATGATTTGTAAAATAAAATGCAATTTGGCAACTATATGCGTGTGAAAATCATATGCAAGATGAAATCTACGAAGATGATAAATGGTTTGTGAAGGATGAAATTTCTTTTTCCCCCCACACTTGTTCTTATCGAAATTGTTGAGTGCTAGTTTCTTACCTCCAAACTCGTGACGTATCATAGGCATGTCAATAGATTCTAAAATCAAAATCTTCCCTATGAAGAGTTTATTGTGACAATGATTTGTGTTATTCAGCAGAAGATTATCAAAATCCCATAAATTTGAGCATTTAACCACAATTTCTTTTGATGATATGGAATTACGGTTATCTTTGAGATGTTCCATATATTCATTCTCGTCATTTAAAAGTTTAAGTTCGTCTTCAAAAATTTCTTCAAAAGACATAGTGGATGTGTTTATTGAGGCAAGAGAAATTTCGGGAAGGGCTAAATCTGATGTATCTTCTTCAACTGTTTCAATCACGTCAACTTCTCCTATTTCAGAACATTTGGGTTGATGAAAAATATTCAATTCAATGGTTAAGTGCCCAAACGATAGTCGAAGTTGGCCGCTCCTACAATTTATGATAGCGTTTGAGGTGGCTAAGAAGGGACGACCCAAAATCAATGGAATTTGACTACCATGACTCAAAACAGGCTCGGTTTCTAGAACTATGAAATCGACAGGGAAGTAAAATTGTTCAATTTGAATCAAAACGTCTTCAATTATACCCAATGGTTTTTTAAAAGATCGATCATCTAACTGAAGAGTGATGTTTGTTGGTTTAATCTCCCCTAATCTAAGTTGGCGATGAACAGTGTAAGGAAGAAGATTTACACTGGCACCAAGATCAAGTAGGGCACGAGATATGTGAATGTTTCCTATTTTGCAATCAATTGTAGGGCAACCGAGGTCCTTGTACTTGACTGGGGTAGGATTCGAAAGAATGGAGCTTGTAATCGCAGTCAGAAAGGAAGTTTTAGGAACATTAGTGGCTCGTTTTTGGGTGCATAGCTCTTTGAGACACTTGGCATATTGAGGAATTTGTTCGATGGTGTCTAACAGTGGAATATTGACACGAATTTGTTTGAAGATTCCAAGATTTTTTTCGAAATTTGCATCTTTCTTCTTAGTGTTAAGTCTGTGAGGATAAGGGGCTATTGGTTTATAGACTCCTTCAGAAATTTGATCGTTCGAAGAAGAAGGTTTCGATGTGGAAAGTGATTGAGGTACAGGAATAGAAGGTGAGATGCTGGGATTGCCAACATTTGAGGAGGAGATATTATCGGGGTTGCCGACATCCGAAGAAGATGGGGTTTCATAAGGTTCCAAGGAGTTGGCATTGGTTGCCATCGCAAGAGTGTCAAGCTTTTCAATTGGGGTTGAAATCGAATGGTTGTTGGGATTGCCAACATTATTGTCAATCATTTTTCTAGACCTCAGGGTGGTGACAACGTAAACCGAATTATTTCCATCCTCACAAGAATTCTGTAAAGGCCCGCAAATCCGTACTATCTGAGTTGACTAATAACACCACACATCCAACCCAAATTGCACAGAAATACGAATCATTATTAGAAAGAAATTAGAGGAATGAGAAATAGAAAGAAAGAAATATTAGAATAGAAGAAAAGGAAGATCACAAGCTCACAGCGGAACGAATAAAATAAATTATATAACATAACTTTTGAAATACAAATCAGTAACTTCGTATACATACCATCATCAGAGCACAACAGTTATTCCTGGAACAGTTATAAACACCTGCTTCCAGATACAAACATGGTTCACAGCGGAATATATGATATTCTATAGCTAACTGGTGAAGCCTCCTGCTTCCAGCTCTTCCAAGTGAATCTGAAAAATCCCAACTACTTGACTGCCCGTACAAATTTGGGCACCCAAGAGTTTAGGGAAAACAAACAAAATAAACTCTGGGTCAGTCATGGGACTGGTGTGAGTAAACTCCAACCATTTGTTTAACTTTCAAAATCCTTTCGAAAGAAAAGATAACAGTAAGACCAGCCCACACATAAACATGGACGGTTTTTACCTTACTATAACCCAAAACACTTTGATATCAAATCCAGTGATATTATAATAATGTCTACATCAAATAAATAGAATCTAGCGGAATGCTTGCATCTCACGCTCCATATATAATATAAAATCAAAAACCACAGGGCGCTTATTGGAGATTGGATTTCCAACATGACAAGGTATGGAACCACCTTCCGATCAGTGTACTCTAGGGGCGATACACTAGGGTTCAACAAGAACATCTTGCAACCCGGCCCACACATGACCGACCACTCATTTCGCTTGAGTGTATCGAATGTATATCACCAACGGTTGGGATCAGCAACCGTTTCCCGAATGGGACAGCATCAAATAGAATAAGAAATTAAATGAATCTCTAGATAGGTGATTATACATCCTAATGGGAGCGACCCACATAGCCATGCTGCCTGCCCGATTTTTGTCATTTCCCGGTTGTTGAGGCCTGAGGCTACGATTACTTTCTATTCATTGATAGCACAATCACTTTGAATGCCACATTGTCAGATCCGTTAATCACTAGTTGATTTGCACAAATATTCTGGATGTTATGCTAAGGGAATAAATCCGTTGCAACCATATATATTTATACAGACCAACCCATTTGATTATTGGAAATACTTTGTCAGACATTCATCCCTTTACGTTCGTTCTGGGATTGAATGAAACCGAAGGCATAATTTCTATTAATAGAGAAAGCCCTTGCACTTTACTCCGTCTTCGATTACCTTCATATAATCTGATTCGCAACGCTACTGCCAATACAGAGTGGTTCACGTATAATAATCCAACCGGCCTCTCCATATTGACAACGATATTGGCAAACACTTTGATAGTCGGTTATTTAACTATCAAAGAAAAACAAACATCCATTCAAAACAATCAACTAATCACTGGGCCCCTTGATTGCCATTCATTAATTAAATCACCCTTCCATTTCCTTATCAATATTTGTTAAACAAATATTTTCAATTATCATCACGGTCTCTTACATTCTTTGGAAAAACATTTCTATATCTCGCCTTCTATTATTTTCTACACTTAGAAAATATATTCTATTCGCAGTTGAAAACATTTCAATCACTTATTTCTTTCCCGACTACTTTAATTATACTCAGGGAATATTTACTGTAATTCCATCACTTGGATTAAAACGACTGGTGTGTAAAACATCGTTACAACAACCCAAAATATTTTATTCGACTATTCCTTTTTCAAACACTCCTCTTCGAGCCTGGATCCTGCTATTTATCAATTAAAAATGAAATCAATCAAGTTGGGGTAAAATTACCTCTCAGACTTTGACTGAAAACATCATCAACTTCAAAACGACAAAACCACTAACCTCGAATAAACACACTATAAAACCCAATTATTCATTTTTAAAACATGTACATGGTTCGCTTTCTATTTCAAATTTATAGATTTCCCTTTTTGTTTACAATATTCTATTTTTCTATTTCGTTTCCTTATCGAATTCTATATATATCGTTACATTGATTTCTAACTATCAAATTATCTAAAAAATATTCTAACTCCTTAAATTCTCGGAAAAATTCGCCATAACCTCCCTTGTACCGGGAGCTTCGGGATATTTCAAATAGCCTCCCATGGCCCTCACCAATCTAAAAGAAAAAGAAAAAGCCAAGCGGCTTGCCGATACGGCGCATAAAATCCCATATATGAATTTAAACATGTACTTTTTGTTGGGCACATAAATTAAACCTTCATATACTTCATCCCATACCTGTCTAACACATGTTCACCTGTTTTCAATTCAATTCAACTCAATCCAATCGTTTGAATTCAGTTTCGCTCTTTAATTAGCTATTTTGCCTATTCCATTTCTTTGTTTGAACATAACATGTTCAAATAAAATATTTAACTTGTTCAAAACCAAATTGAATTTCAATTTAAATTCTAGTTTCCTTTTTGATTTCGAATATAAATTTTCAAATCGAATTCACTTATTCAAAGCCCAATACCAATCCAAAATCTCATTAACTAATTACTATTCAAATTAGTTAATTCTATTTAATAATCAAAAATCTGATTTCTATTTCAAAAATCAATTCATTACTCCACTTGATTTCACATATAATTTACAGCTCAACATCTGAAATTTTCTAAGTAGAAATTCGGGTTTTTCCCTCTTAAAATCCTTTTATAAAAATAAATAAACCGTTATGGTTTTGAAATGGTTATGGCGTTGTTTTTCTAGAAATTTGATTTTGACATATCTCAAAAATTATTCTACGAAATCCAGATTTTTCTCATCCATTGGAAAACTATTATCAAATTGGTCTTGACGTTTCTTGTTTCAAAGAATTCCGACTTCAATTGAGTCCTGTATATTCGATTGAAGTTCGAATCGTCAATTTACGAACTACAGCGCTGCGGCGAGTTCGTTTTAATTATATTTATATATATATAATCTTTCAAACTTCGTTTAGAATGAATTCAACTCTATTTTAACTCTATTTGAATTTTCTTGATTCAAACTCCATTTTCACTTTTATTTGAATTTTATATTCAAATTCCAATTTCACTTCTATTTGAATCCTATATTCAAATTCCGTATTTTAAATTCCATTTGAATTATATATTTAAATCCCATGGTTTAAAATTTCATCTGAATGCTATATTCAAATTCTATAATTTAAATTCCATTTGAATTCCTTTCGAATTCTACATTCAAATTCCCTATTTAATTCTCTTTGAATCCAAATTCCATATTTGTTCTATTTGAATTTCAAATATTCAAACTCCGATTCAATTCTATTTGAAATTTCCAATATTCAAACTCCTTTTTAATTCTATTATTCAAATTCTACTTAAATCTTCTTATTCAAATTCTATTTCAAATTCCCTTCTTCAAATTCTATTTACATTCCTATATTCAAATTCTATATTTGAATTTCCTTTAAAATTTCTACATTCAACATTTATTTCAATTTCTATATTCAAATTCTATATTTGAATTTATATTTGAATTTTCTATATCCAAACTCCATTTCACTTCTATTTTCAAATTCTATATTTTGAATTTCATTTGAACTTTCTTTATTCAAATCCATTTGAATTCCTTTGAATTCAAATTTTATTTGAATTTCTTTGAATTCAAATTCTATTTTAATTCCTATTTGAATTCCAATCTATTTTCAAACTTCGTTTGGATTTCTATATTCAAAACTATTTTCAAACTCCATTCAAATTCTATTTTTTCAAATCTCTATATTTAAATTATCTCTTGATAATTTATTCATTTTATTTATAAATATCAATTTATAAATTTCCTTGTTTATTTAAACAAGCCTCCTTCGAAATCCATTTAAAACAAAAATCTTATTTTGAAAATTCTGTTTGCATTTCTAAATTCAAGTTCCATTGAATTTCTCGTATTCAAAATTCTATTTGAATTCCTCATTTGAAATTTCAAATTCTATTTGAATTCCTCATTTGAAATTTCAAATTCTATTTTAATAAAATAGAATTTCCTTTTGAATCTACGAAATTCCTTTTCACGATATTTTTAAATATCAACATTTGGGCCCAGTGATATTTAAACACCAACAACCAATTATTTATTTCGGGTTTTCTAATACATCATATATGACGGAATATATGCAAACAATTAAACAAACAGATAATATATTTTTAAGGAATCCAATGATTCCTCCAACCTGTTTTCCTGCATCCACAGACGTTAGCCAACAAAAATAATACCATCCTGCTTTGTGGCAGGATATCGCGGTATAAAAGGGGATCCACTTATATACGTGGGCATAGGGTCATCCGCTAATTATACTGCGGGCATCCGCTAACAATACTGCGGGAATCAATCCAACCAATCATCAAACCAATATAACTAATATATTTAAATCAACCAGAAAAATCCAAACAAGCAACAACAATTATTTTTAACAGATAAAATAATTTTGAATAAAAGGTGAGTGAGATTTACTCACCGTGATTTTATTTGCCGAATATCCAATGAAGCCAATTATATAGATTTCACAGTGATTTCTCCAATCGTCTGTTTTTCAATGTAAAACAATATAAATAAAATTTCAATTTATTAAATTAGCCTAATTCAATTTAATTAATTACTCCAGTAATATAATTCCAATTTAAACCTTAATTTTGTTTAAATGATTAGTTTACCCGTTTATCTCTTTACTAACTAATCTCTATATATTTAATCCATTACCAATCATATAACTAATTTGTTTTAAATCGGTTGCTTGTTTATATAGATCAATTCTCCTTATAAATTTAAAATTTAAAAATCAAAATTTACCTAAATCTCGTTCTTCTCCAATTGAAATGCACCGAACACGCACCTTCTTCTTTCCATCGTGAACAAAATAGATCGAACACCCCAGATCCACCCAAAAGCAAAAAGAACGATGCCCAGGCTGGCTCACTTTCCTTTTTCCATGCCCCTCTTCCTCTGACTGAGTAGCACGCTCCCTTTCAAGAACCAAACCGACCCGACAAAACTGCCAAAGTCGCGATAGCGAGCTCGACCCAAAACCCAGAAATCGACAGCCCTCAAAATAGGATCACTGTCTTCGAATAACACCTTGTATCGAAGACCGGACCTCACCAAAACCCTACTGACCTGCCGCACCCTTCTTCAAGGTCAGACGCTCTTTTTGTGAACCCACCGAACAACCCTTGCTTGCCTTCGACGATGTAGTTCGCCATCGCAGATCCAAATCCCAATATTGATGCCCAAGCTTTCTGCCTAAATCGCGACTGGACATGCCCTAGACCACATCGAAGATGTTGAGCTTCAGATGCCATCGCGTCGACCCTAAACCCCCAAATCGATGTACACCCCCTTGCCTGAATCACGAAATCCCTTCCGTTCCCTTTCCACTGATGACAGCCGAGACCACGACCTCCCTCACGAGCGCGCTCCAACATGAATTTGACACCCGATGGACTCCTCGCATCAGCTGATTCCAGGGTTTTCATTATACTTTGATATTTGGGATTTAACAAAGAAAGAGATCAGCCATTTATATATGAATTTAAGCTTTCGATTTAATTTACTTCGGCAGAATGAAAATTTAAGGGAAAATTAAAGGGGAATTTCGCGATTTATAGAAGGAGGGGAGACCATAAGTACACAAGTAATAAAGGGATGTAGGGTGAAGTACAATGCATATTTAATACGATTTGATTTCTATTTAATACGATTCGAAATAAAAAGATTTTTATTTCTTTTTAAACAGATGTTGATTTGATTTCGATCCTATCCAAAATTAAATATCTCGGGGTTCACAATTAAAAATCGTGAACTGCTATTTTAACGTAACCACTGCCGTTTAAATGTTATAATGAAATTCTGAACTGAACAGTAAATATTCAAAAATTTAATTTTAACATATATAGAATAGTCATTTTAAATCGATATAAAATAATTTAAATTCATAAATAAAATAATTCGTTGGTGATAAATTATTTCTGTTATCGTCTATATTCAAACAGAATTTATACTGATCATCTAAATTGTTTTGATTCAGTTTTCAACTTTGATTTCAATTATATTTCGAATCAAAATAATTCGATGTATTCAACTTAAATTATATTCGATTATTAAATCGATAACTCAACCTAAAAATTAATTTATATTATCAACTAAATATTTAAAACCATATTAAATATTTAAAATAAACTGTTCAAAAATCTGGGTCGTTACAAATTCACAGTACGAGAGTTATATTTTGGATTCACCTCGGGTTGACTAGGAAACTTTCCCTTCTCGTTACTTTTCATTAGTTGCGTCATCATATTCATCATTTGGTCAAGTTTAGCGTCGTGCGAGTTCATTTTAGCTTCATGAGAATTCAACATTTTCTCTAAACGCACAATGTCTTGTGACGGTTGAGAAGATTGAGAGGATTGAGTTGATGATTGAAAATTGGGGTGCCTATAAGGTTGTTTGGATTGAGGTGCAGATTGAGAGGATTGAGAATTGGGAGATGGAGCTAGGTAATTCGGATTTGGAATAAAGGGTTGCATGTGAGATGGATTCGCCGAATTATTAGGGTTTGACCAAGAAAAATTTGGGTGGTTCCTCCAACTAGGGTTGTACATGGATGAGGAAGGATTATTTTGAGCTATAGAATTGGCTTAGTCTTGAGAGTAATATTGGGGTAACCCTTCTCCGACTTGAGGGGTTTGATTCTCTAAAGGAACGTGATTTGGGTCCACGACATGCACTCCTCTAGTAGAAGTACGAAGGGGAACACGAATAGACTCCCATTGCATGTCCTTTTCAGAATAATCCTCTAAGAATTTCCAAGCTTCATTAGCCGTTCTAGACATAAAATCTCCTCCACACATTGATTCTAGTTGAGTTCTAGTCTGATAGTTTAGACCCTCATAAACAATTTGACATAAGTGATCTTTTATGATTCCATGGTGAGGACAACTATACAGTAATTGGTTGAACCTATCAAAGTATTTTGAAAAAGTTTCCCCCTCATTTTGAGAAAATTGATTTATTTCAGTTTGAATTTTTAGAGTCTTGTAAAAAGGGAAATTTTTTTTTAAGAACATAGTAACAAATTCATCCCAACTTCGTATGGAATGTTTTGGAAGAGAATTTAGCCATCTTTTAGCGCTTTCAAGTAGTGCGAATGAGACTAGCCTTAGCTTGATTGATTCGTTGGATAATTGTTACATTTTTGTTGTGGACGAATACAATTCAAATTCACTTAAAAATTCATAAGCATTTTCAGAATCGGTGAATTTTGGTACCCCTTGAATAAACGAATGTTTAAGCTCAAAATTGTTTCCTTCAGCTGGTGGGAACACGACGACAGAGGGTTGAACGGTCCTAGTTGGATAACATCGATCTCGAAGAGACAAGGGTCTATCCATATTGAGATTATGCAAGTTTTGATTTGTTTGATTTTGATCCATCTCGTTTTGGAAGTTTTGGTTTACTTGAGAACCTCTAGGAGAATTGTGTTGGCTAACACTTTTTTCACTCATTGATGTTAAATGCAAACAAAGAAAATCCTAGACTTAAGGTTGACACAAGAAGCTCCTAATCAAAATAAATAACGAACTCAAGTGTATCTTATTTATTGACAATCTCGATTTGAAGGGGGAAGAGGGTCTTATGGCCGTTCACGTATAGTATAAATACTAAGGGATACGACCAATGTTTTACGGGTAGTATGCAACCTCTTTTGCTAGAAGTTCAATAAATTGAACTACTATATATCCGCGATCAAATCCTTGAGAAGATCAATTTCACAAAATACACTCTTGCAGTTAAATATTTTACAAATCAAATTAAATAAAATAGATTGAAAAAGTTAATTTACTAGAATGTCGAAAAATTCCTGATGTAATACGTATCACCGTCCTTTACAAAAGGAATAGAACGAATTCCACACAGCAAAATAAATTTTTAAATCTAAGATATTTAACCCAATTTGTTTGTCCTATTGAGCTTGAGTTTTTGATCCTAAGGCCAATGTCTAATCAATTTTTTATTTAAGTCCATGGAGTATGCAAATGACAGAGTTTAATTCTTTTGGAGCCAAGGAAAGGTAATGACTTCCTCACCTTATGTTTATTAGGGATTTGCTCGTAACCAGATTTATTTCAGAATGCAGCCAAAACAACAGTAAAAAACAAATAATTGTAGAAATTAAAATTTTACAAGCAAGCCGCTGCCCCTGTAGAATTTTTTTACAAGCAATGTCTATAATTTTTTTTTGCAGCAGAGCACCTGTAGAGTTTAGAAAATTTTACAGAGCGGGGTATGGCAATTCTCCCAGAGCAATTTAGTAGCTTGACAATTCAAATCAATTGTTTGCAAACTGCTTGATTTCGAATCCTTAGATTTGCTTGGCGGAACTCCTTTGATTGTGTTTTCTTTGGCCTTGATATTTATTCTCTGTCCATGATCTTCTCCTTATTTCCTTTTTTTGGTCTATCTCTCTCTCTTTTTTTCTTTTTTCTTTTTGAGAAAAAGAAGAAAAAATGAATTGCAACAAAAAAAGGGAAAGAAACACGAAAATAAATAAATAAAGTTAACCTATCCTATACAAGAGAACAGTTGGAGCAAAACCAAAAGAAGACTAGAATGAGAAGGAAAGTGTAACAAAATATGAACGAAAACAAGACAATTGAAAAGGATCAAACAACAAATACCGCACCCCCAATACGATTCAAAACCAGAGCACCATATTACAAAAATGCCACGTTGAGATACTCAAAAGGGAATGATCAACAAGAGAATAAGTCGCCCCCTCTTCTATGATTTTATCATTCTTTTTTTTAAAGGCACACACAAAACTCACGGCTAACAGAACTACAAGTCTCAACAATTACTCAAAGACCCAAGCGCCATTAAATCACGTCCCTTGTTCTCATAAAAACAACTCATTCTACAGAAAATAAAAACGAATTCAAGTCACCCAATTCACGAATCCGCCGATTCAGCAATTCACGAGTTCAACCCAAACGAAATAAGGAACAATACACAGGAAGCCCTGTGAAACTCTTTTTTTTTAATATTCAAATCGGGTTTGCAAGGGAGAAATTGGGTTTGCGGTTGATGTTGCTGCAGGGAGCAGTAACCGTTAATCGGATTTCGGTTTTCAGCAGTGTTCGAACTGGTGCGAGGCTGAGATAGGGTTTGGGATTTTGTAATTGGGTTTCGGGTTAGGAACGTGGTTTGTGGAGTGGATGAAGGAGGATCAAAGTGTGGGTGTTCGAACTGTGGTGTAAAGCTTGTGGTTTTTGCAGTGATGGATGTTGAGTATTGCAGTGGTGGAATGGTTTTAATGGGTGGTGGTTGAAGCGTTGTTAAGGTGGGATGATCGATGGATGATTTCAGATCTGGTATATGGTTTTGATGGAGATGTATGGTATTGTGGAAATAAGAAGTAGCGTGATGGTCTAAGAGTTGATTTCTGTATGTTGTGAGGGAGGCTTGATGAAAAGGCAATAGGAAGACGTTGGAAATCAGATGAAGATGACTTTGTAAAGAGAGAAAAATATGGAAAGAAGTAATGGAAAATAGGGAAAAAAATTAGTTGTAAAAGGAAGAAAATGAATGTATAGAAACAGGAAAGAGAATTAAGGCAGAGGAAAGATAGAAAGAAATTTGTGAAAATTTGGCCTTTTTTTTAAAAATAAGAATTGGAAGGAAGACTGAAAAAAATGGAAAGAAATCTAGACAAAAATGGCAAATTCTTTTTTTCTTGTCTTGGCAAATTCTTTTTTTCTTGTCTTGGAGATTGTGATATCAACGGTTAATACCAAATCATCCAATCAAAGTTATATATATATATATATATATATATATATACAAGAAAACAAGGAAAAATTAAAAATAAAAACTAACACGAATCGGAAATTAAATAAATAATAAAATTTAATTGTTATCTCCCCGGCAACGGCGCCAAAAACTTGTTCGTCGCTTTCCTATGAATTAGAAAAGCGCGAATTTTAAATTAAATACTGTAAGCGCATAGGTCGCGTAATATGCAGGTCGAATCACAGGGAGGTGTTTAAACCTTATTATTTATCTATTCTTAGGCGAGTTAGGCAAAATTTGGAGAAGTTTTGTTTGAATTAATGTTATTGAAACTACTACGAATCTGAATCTAATCGGGCCGACATCAATTTCAACAACTGAAAAGAAAGGAACCAATTACTAGAAAAAGACAATAACAACTAGAACAATAACAGAAAATTAAAAGCAGGATGTGCCGTAGAATCTAATCAAACGGACAATCGCTAACATGCAGTAATAAAAGAAAATGACAATATGTGTTCTACCAAAATAATTGAGTAGACACACAAATCGTTATAAAAGAAAAAGACAGTCAACTAACATGAAGAAAAACTTTTTATTAATAAACGAGAATACAGAATAGTGGAGAGAAAAAATGGAATCCCCTTTACAATGATACAGTGGTCTTTTTATATAGGATGTAGCCTTCTCTTTCTATTTGAATACAAGGCCCACAAAATAAATATATGAAAATATCCTTTCCAAAAATGAAGGAATATTCCATGCTTGATTGAAGAATTGTAATTAATGTCCTTCCTTTTCATGCATTGCACGGTCAGTGAGAAGATAAGGATGTGTTTAATTGAAGATGTGTAATTAAAACCTTCCCCTTCTTTTTGCACGACAATCAAATTGATTGATTGGATTTAAATTCTTGCGAGGATTGCGTTAAAATTCAAAAATCCTCATTAAGTGATATTATATATATATATATATATATATACGATGCATAAATATGACTATATATATATATAATATCACTTAGTTTATTTATTCTTCAAAACGCATGAGGCAGGGTGTTCATTTATTCTTCAAAACGCATGAGGCAGGGTGTGAATGCATTCATGTTCCTTTCTTCAAAAAAAATGAGAACTTGACGGGGATCGAACTCAGGTCTCTCAATACAAATTCCTATGCCTTTACCAGTGAGCTATAACTTCTTTTGCAATTGAGATGGCTTCGATATTGGGAAGTAGCTTTTTCTTTGTAGTTGGCCTTTAATTTGAAATGAAGGAGGCATCACTTGAAATCTGTAAAAACACATAAAAATACCC
This sequence comes from Allium sativum, assembly GCA_030737875.1. Classification (NCBI taxonomy): domain Eukaryota; kingdom Viridiplantae; phylum Streptophyta; class Magnoliopsida; order Asparagales; family Amaryllidaceae; genus Allium; species Allium sativum. The sequence continues at coordinate 610,020,741 of CM060918.1, read as the reverse complement.
AAAGTATCATTTATTTATTTACAAAAGATAAAATATAAGAGCATAAAATAAACACATTTCTATGTTAATCAAGTACACACGTGGACCTGTACACGTGTGTACGTGCAGACTTCCGTAATCATTTGTCCCTAAAATAAAGACCGATATAGTACAGACACTGTACCACTGTATTTGACATCTGACTGTTGTAAGGATTAACTATTTATTTCAGTTCTTACTGAAGTTAATTTACTTGAACTATGATTAATCCTGACTCGAGTGGTTTTATGTTTTTGCATGGGACGCTCGGGTCAGATTTGAGCAATACGGATTTAAAAATCACTGCTTAGGATCCGAAGACTGTCGAAGCTGGGGATTCCAGGGGACGCGCACTTTGAAGTTTTTTGAAACAGTAAATGTTCTTTTGTAATCAAACTGTATTTTTCTTTGCTGTATATTGAAAGTTTGTATTAAAAAAAAATCTGATTTATAAATAAAGATTTATTTTACCGTTTAATACTGCGTTGTCTTTTATTCTGTATTTTCTGTGTTGATCTATTTTTAAACTCGGTAAGCTAAATAACGATCCGTCATTTTGGACGTTTTAAATTGGTTTAATCACCGATTTGCAACGGTAAAAAAGGCGGGACGTTACATTTCCTCTCAAATATGCTTCACTAATATTACCTGTTGTATATGTTCTATTATATTTTATCCTTGCGTTGTGAGATTTACGACAAGTTCCGCATGTGTTTACCTACTCTGATGATCCTCCATAGCTGCCTGGCACATCTTTCAGCGCACTTCTCCTCTTGTTTAGTGCAGTGGTTATGAGCGGTCGTCACATTAAAAGTTCATTAAATTGATTTATACATTAATCAAATAAATTATCTTAAATTAATTAACTTTCTTTTAGTTTAACCTTCATGAGCAACAAATTTTCTCGTTTTGATACTCAAAATTTTAACATAGTTTATAACAAACTCACATATAAAATTCAAAGTTAATTATTACATTTGTTTTCAACGTTTAGTTTCAATTGTAATTAAATTAAATTAATTATATTTTTAATTACAATAAATTGGTCTAATTAAATTTCAATTCTTTTTAATTCAACCAATCTTGAATTTATAGATATAGTTGACATTTTTGTTTATATCCTATTGTGTTCGTAACTTCCATTTATCATTTAATGTACCTTAACGAAATACTTAATTACAGTTAATTGCGATCAATTTATTTATCATAACTTAAATTTGGTTGAATCCCATTTATTGCTTATTATTCCATAAATCGTTACTTTTGGTCCTACATAACATTTGTTTATATTCTATTATATCAATCTTCTATAATTACAATTTTTATTCACCTTAACCGCAATAATTACATGCATTAGTTGCAATTTATTTCCAATTTATCATAAATGAATTAAATAGTAAATTTTAAATTTAAGAACTATTATAGGTTATAAATTCAAACACGTTTATATATATTTGTTGTTTATCGACAAACAAAGCAAATGGTTTCACATACTAATCAATTAATCCATTGTAATTATTATTCCTAACAATGAGTTAAACATTCCATTTATTCCTTTAATTTTCATTCTAAATTTCCATTAATTACACCATTCAATTATCTTTATTGCAATTTGTTTCTGCCTTATTTCACACATTAATGTTGGTTTTTGCAATCTATGACTAGTTACGACTTCTAGTTAAAATATCATAAGCTAAATGTTGTAACCAAATAAACAAATGGATTCTCATACAAGTTAATCATTCTAACTTAATAAATTTCAATTGACCACGTAAAATCTTACCATTTATTTACAATATTTTGTTAAATTCTTTTATTTCAATTTAAAATCAAATCTTATATTCACAATCATATGCAGGTTATTATTTTAATAACATATTAAATTCACCATTATATAAGATTATTTAAGTTTATATCAATTAAATTCACGTAATAAATTTATTAACCTTGTTTTAACCATTGTTCTCCAAAAGTAACACCAAATTTAAAGTCAAATAGTTGGAAAAATACGGGTTGTTACACTCTTCCCTACTCAAAGCTTTTCGTCCTCGAAAAGAAGTTTTAATTAGTATATTCCACCATATCATTTCTCATTCAACTTAGAAAACATTTAATTTGCATTCATTTTTATTAATAATCATATAGACTAACATTCAATTCATTTCTAATGTATTAACTTATACAATTATTCACTCATAATGAATTCACATATGAAATAGTAACACAACCAAAAACAAATAAGAACATTCAAACAATCATATTCATCCAACTAAAGTGTAATTATGGGTTTGAAACGTCAATGTATCATTTATACAATTTCATTTTGTTCATTTCACCCATAAACAGCTCGTATTTTTATTTTATTCAAATTCCTTATTCACTTCCAATTATTTTAGTCGATTCACCTTGAACTGTTTTTTTTTTAAATATAATATAGATTTAATGTTTACACTCAATTCATAAAAATCCATTTTATGAACAATTTCTTATTACATTTCTAAATCTAACCTTTATTTCATTATTTCTCTTTTACATTTCACTTAAGTTGTGCTTTATATATAAACATTCAACTCTAATTCAATTTAAATGAATGTTCACATCACATAACTTAAGTTCCATTGATTGGTACACTATATAATTACAAATTTATATAAGCACTTTTAACTTCTTGACATTTTTGTAAGTTTTACTATGCAATATGGTGTAACAAAGCATCATTCAACATATCAATTCTAATTTATATTACTTACTCAATCATTTAAATTTATTTTTCATGCATTTCCATTCATTTAAATTTATTTACTTACTTATGTTATTTTTGTTAACTTCCATAAGTTAAATGAATCTAAGAGTCTATTTACGTACTTATTTCATTAGTTCAATCTATTCACTTTCTTAGTTGAATTCATTTTCATAACTAAATTACTCCACTTAGTTATGACTTAAGTTTTATCCATATTTATAAACCATCATTTAGTTTCACCTTTCTTTATTCACCAATACTTGTACATTATTCATTTTCCTATCTCTATAACATTTTACTTCTTAGATATTTGGTAAGTTATATATGCTATAAAGAAGGTTTAGTATCATAACAGTTCAACCTTGTCTAATTTGTTTCAATTTCACCATTTCACTTTCCCAAGAGTTTATTTTATTTTATACTTCTTTTGGTTTATTTATTTCATAGTTCAGAAGTTCCAAAATTTTAAGTTTAATTTATTTCATCAATTATTTGAGAATTTAAGAATTCAACTTCAGCTTCGTTTCCTAATCAACTTTAAAATATTATGCATATATTATATATTTTATGTAACAACCCATATTTTTTGAACCAACTTAAAATTTATTTTTAATTGATTTTCATAAATATTAATTATTTTAGATGAATTATTTCGAGAATAAATGACTTAAGATTTATTATAATTAAAGTTAGAACGTATAAATTTTAATTTTAATTAAAACAAGCTTGAAATGGCACGATAGTTTTAAAATTTGATTTTAAACTTGGAATGAATGTATAGAATTCAATATAAATCAGAATTTGATAAAATAAGAAACTTTTGAATTGTAATTTTCTAACGAATGTTAAGAAATTGAGATTTCTCTTTATAAATTGTAAGTTACGTCTAAATTAAAATTTAGAATAGTCGTTATGAAATATATATATATATATATATTAGTATTATATATAGGCCTTAATTCGCTATTTTTCAAACGACCTCCATTTTCAATGAAACCACTTCCATTGGGTTCAAAATGTCGTTTGCGTGTTCGAAGACTATAAGCATCGATACCTTTTGAGTTAGAGAAATTCGGTCTTTTTCATTAGGTGTATGACCAAAATGTCACCTCTTGCATATGGACGAATTTGGACTCGAAACCACTTCCATTGGGTTCAAAATGTCGTTTACGTGTTCGAAAGGTATAAACTTTGATATATTCTGAGCTTCAGAGTTTTAGCACCTTGATTGGTGCTTGGTTAGCCAAACCTAGCCACCTTAAAACACCCCCATCAGCCCTCTCCCTCTCATTCACCTTCAACACTTAGCAAAAATAAAATCGGGGATAGGGAATGGCAAATTAAAATTCCCTAAACCTAGTTAATCCTTGGAGCTCCAATTCTTGTTGAAATCAAGTGCAAATCAAAGGAAAAGCTTAGGTAAGCTCCTCTCCGTCTTGTTTCCTCTTCAATTTCTCATTATTTCCTAAACCTAGTTCATAGGAAATCCTTTCATATAAATATAGGTTGTTGATTCTAGCGTTTTATCGAAGAGAGGTTGTTCTAGCTCGCTATTAGATGATTCATTACTTCTAACCATCAAAGGTGAGTTCTTTATGAACTCACATCTATGCCGCAAGCTATTAGCTTGTAAAGTGTAATTTAATGTTCATTTGGGTTTACATATGCATATGAATTGGTTAGATAAGTATACACTTTCCGCTTCATTAGTTTATGTTCCATTGAATTGAAAATTATGAGTAGAATTGTCCACACAATCTAATTCATGTGCTATAAGTTGATTTGGCGATATTGTGAAGCTCTGTTGTCGCACCGGCAAGTTCTAAGACTTTATAATTCGCTTATTTCGCATTTAATTGCTTTGGTTAAAGAATTTAGTTGTTTTGGAGTTTACAATCGAAATCATTGCAATCTTATGTATATACAGTTGTGAATGTGTTCTTGAGTGGTTTCGGTGAGCTAAAGAGGCTTCAATTTAGCTTATGAAACAATATAAGCCATCACCATTGATCTGAGATCGTTCAAGAACCGTTTTCACATTCATTGCCTAGGCAAATGTTTGCCCAGGTTTCCGCTCAGACTTCTGACCATACAGGTCAGACGTCTGTCAAAGCTCTCGGGAAACCTTACCCTATAAGAGCAGATGTCTGTGAATTATGTCAGAGGTCTGACCTATGCAGAAATGCACAATTTGTCTTATGCATCTTATATTGTGAGATTTGTTGATCTAACTTCTTCCGAGTTGAATGTGGTGTTATAAGTTGTTTTAGAGAGACTTAGGTGCCTCATTGACGCTTAGGAATCATCATAAACCATCACCATTGATTTGGGCTTGTTCGAGGATGATTGCACATTCATTAGAATTCAAAATATTTAATTTCTTCAGCTTAGACGTCTGACCAAATAGGTCAGGCGTCTGTCCAAGCTCTAGGGAAAAACAAAAAACTACTCCCTATCCGGTCAGACGTCTGTTCAGGAGGGGTCAGACATATGTTGGCTATTTTCTATTGTTGACGAGTAGAGACCACGATCGACAGTTTAAGTCCATTCAGGCTCTTTCCTGGCCAAGATTCGGCCCATTTCGCCTTTGTTTGTGACTTTTCAGTTTCTCTAATTCATAGACTTCAGCAACCCTGTGATGACCCCAAACTTCCATGGCATGAAAGCAGGAGTAATCATTTGGAATACAACATAAATATAATATAACAAGTCACATAAACAACATAGTAAAGGAAATCCATATAGTAACAACATCATAGCAGCGGAAATATAATGTCATCAACAATAGAAAATCCACAGTCACAGAATTCTAAGTTACTACATCAAGTTTGTAGAAAAATGACATAAATCCCAATTCAAAATAAATGACATGAAATGGAAATAAGTCTGATGTATGGAATGAAAAAAAAGGAAATGCGATAAAAGCAAATGATAGAAAGTCTTCGAAGCTCCAAGTCATTACCTCTACGTCAAAAGCTGGTCCAAGGAAAATGATAAGCAGCTCCAAAGAATAGACTCCAAGCAAAAGAATACCTGTTACTTGGTTGCCCGTGTGGAAAGGAGGGCACCCAAGTTTGCAAAAAGGTGAAACAAACTATGGGTTAGTCATGGGACTGGTGTGAGAATTCTTAACTAACTTAACTAATATTAGTAAGGCAAATCCAAAGACCACGCCGCTAACGCGTAACGGGTTCGCTCGAATGGATTGCCGTGCATAATTTAAAGTGTCATAACAGATAATTAAATATATCGTAAACAACGCAATGTCTTTGGAAAAATGGAATCACCATAAGACCCAAGTCCCATCACACAATGCAACGCACACCAGAGGATAGGGTTTTACCTTATGATGATTAAACATGCTAAATACGGCAAATACGAATCTAATATTATCATTAGTGTATATGAAAACATTTCAAAATAAATGTATTAATCCTAGGAAGCATAAGTACCCATATATTATGCCTCCGTACTAGTAATACAATCAAATTCGTCGGTTCGTATTTGGATTTTTGGTTTCCATCATGAGTCAAGGCTAGAGAGGAGCTCCTTACTGATTCGAGCACTCTAGCTAGTGTCTCAGGATTCCCCGCGGAGAACCCTTGGATAGCTGCAGGGCCGGTCCGCAAATACAGCTTAGCGGATTATTTATACCTGAACACACGTTTCCCGGTCCTATAGGACCTATCTGAGGCGCCTCATTCCATCATCCACATAAGTAAAATGTCAGGCTGTGTAAAACCCAAACACCACTTCTAGCTAGAAAGAAACGTGCTGCTCTCCCTGCGTTCCCTTCTCCCGTTTTAGACTCTACCGGTTTGTGAGGCTCGTGAAGTTACGTAATACACAAAGCTCTGCTTATTCAAGCGGTGCTTTGATCGTCACCACAAGGTTCTGCTTTTCAACAAGAAACCTTGATCATTGCATCTTAGTATGCCACACGGTCACTCCATACTGTGCCATCGATTGTCCGTCAATATATAAACGGGTGTTAAGTAGAGAATAAATCCTCCACCACCAACATTTATATATTAACAAAAAATCAACAACATGATATTTAACGGGGTACGATGTCAGACACACAATCCATTTAAACTTATGCTCTGGGTCTGAGCGAAAGTCAAAACCGTGAAATCAACACGTACGTCTGGGCAATGACCTTGACCCTTGAATTGGGAGCAAGTCAATTCAGGATCTCGATCGCTGTCCATTCGAGGGAAGATTTACGGTCTTCATACGTCGTCTCATACTTCAATCTTCAACGTCGTTTGGTTTAATTTGGGATGAGAGTATCTCGGACTTCCAAAACAACCTCGCATATATATAGTTTGGAAAACTATTTCATGTCGTTATATTATTTTATAACAGCTAATTCTTGTTCTAATTATTTAAAATACTTAAACTCCTTATTTAACGACGCATTCTCAGAATCCTATTTTTATTTATATTAAATAAAACGTATTCTTTCATTACATATCACGTTCTTCTTTATTTACATTGAATAGAATGTAAGTTTGCATTTACATGTCACATTCTTATATTTTTACCTTAAAAAATAATGTTAACTTCATACGATGTGAATTCTTTTTAATATTAACATTTAAAATAAATGTTAACTCCTACGGTTAAATTACATTTTAATTTACATTAAAAATAATTTAACTCATCCTACGATTAATCTTCTTTTTATCTACATTAAAAATAATGTATATTAGTCCTATGGTTACACTTTTTTTTAATATTAACTATTAAAAATGATGTTTATGTCATACAGTGTAGTTTCTTGAATACTAACATTAAAATTATGTTAACTCATCCTACGATTGAATTCCTTTTTAATATACATTCTTCATCTTAATTATTCCTAAAATGTTATTTTACGATGTAAATTTTCACTCCAATTACATAGAAAAATGTAATTTTCTTTTTACATGTAAATCATCCTTCTTAATTACAATGTAAACTATGTAATTTCCTACAGTGGAAATTCTTATTTTATTTCACATTATAAAAATGTAAACTTTCATTCCTGTCACATCCTTATTTAATTTACATTAAATAAAATGTAAACTTCCATTCTTTAATTACAATATAAAATCCATTCTTTAATTACAGTATAAAATCCACAAAAAAAAAATAGTGTGAATCTTCCTACGGTGAATATTCCTATATTATTTACATTAACGAAAATGCATAATTTTCCTACGGTGAAAATTCCTATTTAATTACATTAATAAAATGTAAATTATACATACGGTGAAAATTACTATAATATCTACATCAAATAAAATGTACATTTCCCTATGATGAAAATTACTGTAATATTTACATCAAATAAAATGTAAATTTTACTACGGTCAAAATTACTATAATATTACACTAAATAAAATGTACATTTCCCTATGATGAAAATTCCTTTTGTGTTTACATAAAAAAAATATAAGGTAAACTTACCATGGTGAAAATTTCAATTATGTCTACATTAAAAATAACGTAGAACTTTTCCTACTTTTACATTACATATGAAAAATGTACAATTTTAATACACCGTAAATTCCTACTTTATATTTACAAATAAAAATGTAAATCTTGTCATACATTGAAATTTACCATTTAGTTACAAAGAAAGATGTAAATTTTCTTATACGGTGTAAATTCTTCAATATTAACATTAGAAATAATGCAAATTTTATCCTACGGTAAAATTGATATATATTAACATTAAAAATGTTAATTACATCATACGGTCAAATTCACTACATATTAACATTAAAAAAAATTGTTAATATCATCCTATGTTATAAATTTCATAATATTAACATAAAAAAAAATGTTAATTCCTCATGCATTGTAAATTACTTATTATTAACACCAAAAATAATGTTAATTTCTCATACGATGAAATTCTAATTTTTTTAATTAACAAAAATGCTAACTTTGTCATACGATGGAATTCTATATGTCCAATATTTATGGCAAATCCAATTACATCGATGATTCAAAGAATAAAGGTGATCTATTCGAATTTACTATATACAAACAAATGGTTCATGAATATCAACAAACATGGTTGGTAAAATTATCCAACCATGATCATAGCAACTCAGGTTTTAACATTGAAATTTACCGATCTAGTGTCATAGCATCACAACAATTCAGATTTATAACATACACAACATACATCGCAGATTCACAACACGCAAGATTGATTAAACCATTTAATTTAATTTAATTAAAAGTGAATTCTCACGTTGACTGGATAAGAAAATAATAATAATCCAAATAATTTCAGAATGCTCCAATCAATCACAGCAGATCCTATTCGTTGTCACGGTCCTAACAGATCAGAAATTTTTAGATTCGAAGTTTGTATGTGTTAGTTATTGATGTTAGAACAGTTCTGACTTTTAACAACTGACTGTGAAACGCTTAAAAGCGTGGCAAAACTGAAATCAAATTATACCTTTGAATTTTCGGAATGTTCAAAATTTCAATTCCAGTTTTCTCGATCCGTGGTCGATGGTTTCAGACACCGTTTGTTGGAGAAGGACCGGGGAAGAGAGGCCTTTGATCGGTCAGAGGGGGGATGGGCTCGGCGTCGCTTGGTGGGGCCCAGGGGGCGCGACCGTTGGGTCTTCTCGGGCTCGGGGCGGCTTCGACAGGCGACGGGAGGTGATGGTTCAGGTACCCAATTGAAGAGCTCGCGAAGAGCTTCGAAACGGGTATTGGTACGAAGATTTTCGTTGAGTATCGGAGGAGAAATCGAAGCTCAAAGAATTGAGCAAATATGGGTTCTTGCGGCTGTAACAAAATAAAGAAGACGATGGCCTGTAGCATACCGTATTTATACTAGTATTTAGGGTTTTATTTATTTATTTATTTAATTAATTAATTATAGAAATTAGTGTTTTCTCGTACGACCTCCAAACGAAGCTCAACGACTGTCAAACATAATGTTTTGATGTCTTCTGAACGCGATGGCGCTACTGCCAAGGTCTAATTCTAAAGTTACAGTCATGCTTTCTTTTATTTTAAAACAAATCATTTAATTTAAATTCGAACGTACCTGTTAATTCCACCAGGGCCACATACTAGCTCAAAAAAATCCAGAAAAATTATTTTTGGCTTTCTTATGTTAATATGGTCCTAACAAAATTTATTTCGTCTCATTCTGAGACTGTTTGAAAAATGGCTATTTTTCACTCAATTAATTTTGACCGAAACTGACAAAACACAAATTCTTTTGCCACGCCTACATGCTAGCTTCAAAAATCATGAAATTTGAAACCTAGCAATAGTTTTACATTACGGACCCAACAAATGTGGTTTCATTAAATTCCGAGGTCGTATGCAAAATGTCAATTTTCAAGGGCGATATATTTCTATAGCGACCTTTCTGAAAATTCATTTGGCCACAACTTTTGATTTCCGCTATGAAACTTCGATTTTCCTGATTCGTTAAAAAGGTACTCAGTAACAGATTTAGATATTTTTCATTTCACCAAAATCCGGTTTATCCTGCATCCTGTGCAGTAGGTCAAAGTTCAAGTTTGACTTTTCAAACTACCTTCCTATTTCTAATCCTCTATGCAATTTAAATTTTTAAATACCCCAAAAGGAAAATTTTAAATTGACCCCAAATTTCAGGGTTGTTACAATCTCCCCTCCTTAAGAACTTTTCGTCCTCGAAAAGGAAGAAGGAAAAAAAAAACAGAAAAGTAGGAAACAACACAGGGAATACTGAAAAGATTAAGCGTACCTCAAAACAAAACCTAATCGGAGGTATCCACTTTGCAGTTGGGATAGGCCTGCTTGATGCTCTCTTCCGTTTCCCAAGTGCAGTCTCTAGGGTCCCCACTCCACTGCACCTTGACTAGGTTGATTCTTTTATTCCTCAACACCCTAGTTTCTTTGCCAATAATTTTCAGTGGCTCTCTTCTCACTGCTAGGCTTGGGGTAATTTCCAAATCTTGTTGTGCAGCTTCTTCCACAACCAGATCTGGATCATGAACATGCCTCCGAAGTTGAGATACATGGAATACATCGTGCACTCCAGGCAACCAGTCGGGCATCTGAATTATGTAAGCTAGGGTGCCAATCTTTTCAAGAATAGGAAAAGGGCCGATGAATCTGGGTGCTAGTTTCCCTGTTTTTCCAAAGCGGATAACACCTCGCATTGGAGTGACTTTCAGATAGACATAGTCACCTACATCAAAAGCTAGCTCTCGCCTTCTTACATCTGCGTAACTTTTCTTTCTACTTTGGGCTGCCAATAGCCGCTTCTTAATAAAGTCAACTTTGTCTGAAGCTTCTCAGATCATGTCAGGGCCCAACACAAGCCGATTTTCTTTTTCAACCCAACATGCTGGCGACCTACATGGCCTACCATATAAGGCTTCAAATGGAGCCATTTCCAAACTTGCTTGATAACTATTGTTGTATGAGAATTCAACTAAATGCAAGTGATCTTCCCAAGACCCTCCAAAATCGAGTATACAAGCTCGCAATAGATCTTCAAGAATGCGATTCACTCGCTCAGTCTGGCCGTCCGTCTGAGGGTGGTAAGCGGTACTAAGGTTTAACTTTGTTCCCAACTCATTTTGGAATGCTTCCCAAAACTTGCTAGTGAAGATAGGATCACGGTCGCTAACAATACAGCTTGGAACTCTGTTTAACATGAAAGATTTTCTTCAATTAGAACATGAAAATTTCATTTAGAAAATGATGAAAAGGAGAGTTTTAGTTTTATTACCCATGTAGCCTGACGATTTCTTTGCAATAAATTTGTGCCAGACTTTGAGCAGTTCTAGTGGACTTGACAGGTATGAAATGAGTGGTCTTGGTGAAACGATCCACGATCACCCATATGCTGTCATTCCCTTTCCTTGTACGGGGCAAACTATCTATAAAATCCATGGAGACTTGGTCCCACTTCCCTTCTGGAATCGACAATGGTTGCAACAATCCGGCAGGCTTTTGTTGATCGCTCTTTACTCGCTGGCACGTAGGACATCTACTCACATAAATAGATATATCCCTTTTCATAGCTTTCCACCAAAACGTGCGCTTAAGATCTCGATACATCTTGCTCACGCCTGGATGGATGCTAAGCTTTGATTTGTGACCTTCATTCAAAACTTCTCTTATGAGCTCGGGGATACTTGGAACACAAATCCTCCCGTGCAATCTAAGAACTCCCTTGCCATCTATTTGAAAGTCCGTGCTTTCACCTCTTTGAATTCTTTCAATCATCTTTCGAATAAAAGCATCGCTTTTCTGGAGAGAGGCAATTTTATCCATCAAAGAAGGAGTAATGATGAAGCTCGCGACCATGTCAGCCTTTCTCTTAAGTGCGTCTGCCACGACATTGGCTTTCCCCGGCGTATATAAGATGTCGAGATCATATGCCGCAAGAAATTCTAGCCACCATTGCTGCCTTAAATTCAAATCTTTTTGGTCGAAGATATATTTCAAAGATTGACGGTCTGTAAACAATTCAAATTTTTCGCCCAAAAGATAATGTCTCCAGATTTTCAAAGCAAAAACAACAGCCAACAACTCTAAGTCATGCACGCGATAATTCTTTTCATGTGGCTTTAACTGACGGCTCGCGTATGCAACGACCTTGCCCCTTTGCATCAGTACGGCTCCTAGGCCACAAGCTTGAGAAGCGTCGGTGTAGACTTTTAAATCTTGGTTGCCATCGATGATGGTTAGGACGGGAGCAGTGGTCAAACTCACTTTCAGCTTTTGGAAAGCCTCCTCGCAATCCGATGTCCAATTGAACTTGGTGTGCTTTTTAGTGAGCTTTGTTAATGGGCCAGACAGCTTGGAAAAGTTTTTGACAAATTTTCTGTAGTATCCAGCCAAACCTAGGAAGCTTCTTACTTTGGTGGGTGTACGGGGCTGCTTCCAATCTCGAATGGCGGCAATTTTACTTGGGTCAACTGCAATTCCTTCTTTTGACACAACATGGCCCAAGAATTTTACCTCCTCTTGCCAAAATGTGCATTTTGAAAATTTTGCTTTTAAAATATTTCTTCGCAGAATCTGCAAGACTTCTCTTAAATGCCCTTCGTGCTCTTCCTTAGTTTTAGAATAGATAAGGATATCATCAATGAAGACTAGGACGAATTTATTTAGGACCTCGCGGAAGACCCTATTCATCAAGTCAACAAAGTAGGCTGGAGCATTGCACAGCCCGAACGGCATCACCAACCATTCATAGAATGTGTCAGGACCTCTGAAAGCGGTCAAAGGAATGCATTCTTCAGCTATGCGGAGTTGATGAAAACCTATGGCTAAGTCCATCTTCGAAAACACCTTGGCCCCATTTAATTGATCCATCAAATCATCTATGCGAGGCAAGGGGTATTTGTTCTTCAGTGTTTGTTTATTTAGGTCGCGGTAATCCACGCAGAGCCTTAGAGTGCCGTCAGATTTGGGGACAAACACCACAGCTGTACCCCACTCGGAAAAACTAGGCTGGATTAGTCCCTTCCCTAAGAGCTGCTTAGTTTGGGATTGCTACTCTTCTTTTTCTTTAGGGGTCATACTTCGGACAGCATGGACTACAAGTCTTGCATTCGGAACAAGATCAATTCTGAAATCGATTTCCCTTCGCGGCGGTAAGCTGTCTACTTCTTCAAATACATCAGCGTAATTTTTGACCACGGGAATGTTCTCTAGAGAAATTGGAGTGATCTCGAGGGAAGACCAAAATTCCTTCCTATCAGATTTTGAGCCATGACAAGGTATAGTAACAGTATTTCCAAGCCCTTTTTTCACCTTTACTATCCTTTCTGAGCATAGCACTTCAACGTCATATTTTGTTAGCCAATCGAGACCAAGGATGATATCAAACTCAGAAAAATTCATAATGGTCAAGTTAAAGGGGAACTGAAAGTAAGAGAAAGAAATAGGTACTCGACAGTATGAATCAAGAGCGATAGAACCTCCAATAGGATTATGAACATTAATTGGTTCCTCTAGACTTCTTCGTTTCAATTTCAACTTCTTAACCGTGTTGCTAGAGACAAAACTTCTTGATGCACCCGTATCAAACAAAGTAGTGACAGGAATATTTTTAATAGAAATGATACCATCTAAAACATCAGGTTTACCTCCCTCAGTAGGTGCGGAGGAAGATGGTGCACTTGCCCCGTCATACACATGTGCAATCTGAGCTCCTTTCAACAGTGGGCAGTTAGACTTGATGTGACCCTTCTTGTGACAATTATAGCAGTCTTTGGTGTCATCACTCCTAGCCTTCTTTGGGTTCTTGCATTCTGAGCTATAATGTCCAAATTGCTGGCAGTTAAAGCATTGCATCTTTGACTTATCCCACTTCTTAGCGGGCCCAGAAGTGCTCCCTTCAGTCTTCTTATCTGGCTGCTTCCTTTTGTTGTTAGCCAAGCTTCTCTCTCTATCCTGTTAAGAAACCTTCCTATTGTTCTCTTCATATCGACAAGCAAACTCCACCAGCTTATTGAAAGAAAGATCGATGTGGGTCGTGACTCTGTCAATATATTTCCTCGCAAGCCCATTTATGAACCTTTTGTTCTTCTGAAAGTCATCCTAAATCATTTCAGGGGCATAACGGGAGAGATCTTCAAACCTTCAACATACTCTGAGATGGTCTTGTCGCCTTGCTTCAGATTGGCGAACTCGTCATGCAGTCTTTCTACCTCCTGCCTCAGAATGTATTTGTCGTTGAAAAGCTCCTTAAACCTTGTCCAAGACATATCATCAGCAATCCCTCCAATCGTGACTACGTCCCACCAATTTTGAGCTTCTTCTTGTAGTAACCATGAAGCCATGAATCTTTTCCTCTGATCCGGTAGCTCCAATCCTTCAACAATCTTTTCGCAGTTTCTCAGCCAAGCTTGAGCCTGTGTCACAGTCTCTGTACCTTTGAATGGCACTCCTCCTAAGTTTTTGAACTTCTTCGCCACCTTATCCAAATCAAAGGGCTGAGGCGGCGGTGGTGGTGGTGGTGGTTGTTGTTGGACAGTGGGCTCCTCAGTCACGGTGGTATTTTGCCTTCTCCTGGCCCTAGCGGCTCTAGCAGCAGAACTCATTTTCTAGTTGTTTCTGTACGATCAAAGAAGGAGTCAGAACAACTTTAATGTTGATTTTGAGAGATGATGAAAATAGAAGGATGGACAAAAGATTATGATAGAATGACTGACTATTATGTATCTCATGAAATGTTCGCCATAGAATATAGTGATTCTACGTAAACAAATTACTATAATTATGTTATATTCCGCTTTGTAAACCAAAGCTCTGATACCAACTGTGACGAGTACCGCGAAATCCGGTAGGCTTTGCAACCATCCCTTCATCCTATAGTACAACAGGTAAAACCCACCGTGGCTTACAGTTGTACCCCAGACACCTTGTTTTACGGCGACCCTCTCGAGCCTCCCGGCCATTGCCTTACCAACCCTCAACAAGGACATGTGGGGGTAAGAGTCTCCCGTTCGCCACCAAACCGCGAAGCGAGAACCCTCCATCATGCTGCATCCTATTCCCGGCATGCTAAACAAGGACTGGTGTGAGAATTCTTAACTAACTTAACTAATATTAGTAAGGCAAATCCAAAGACCACGCAGCTAACGCGTAACGGGTTCGCTCGAATGGATTGCCGTGCATAATTTAAAGTGTCATAACAGATAATTAAATATATCGTAAACAACGCAATGTCTTTGGAAAAATGGAATCACCATAAGACCTAAGTCCCATCACACAATGCAACGCACACCAGAGGATAGGGTTTTACCTTATGATGATTAAACATGCTAAATACGGCAAATACGAATCTAATATTATCATTAGTGTATATGAAAACATTTCAAAATAAATGTATTAATCCTAGGAAGCATAGGTACCCATATATTATGCCTCCGTACTAGTAATACAATCAAATTCGTCGGTTCGTATTTGGATTTTTGGTTTCCATCATGAGTCAAGGCTAGAGAGGAGCTCCATACTGATTCGAGCACTCTAGCTAGTGTCTCAGGATTCCCCGCGGAGAACCCTTGGATAGCTGCAGGGCCGGTCCGCAAATACAGCTTAGCGGATTAGTTATACCTGAACACACGTTTCCCGGTCCTATAGGACCTATCCGAGGCGCCTCATTCCATCATCCACATAAGTAAAATGTCAGGCTGTGTAAAACCCAAACACCACTTCTAGCTAGAAAGGAACGTGCTGCTCTCCCTGCGTTCCCTTCTCCCGTTTTAGACTCTACCGGTTTGTGAGGCTCGTGAAGTTACGTAATACACAAAGCTCTGCTTATTCAAGCGGTGCTTTGATCGTCACCACAAGGTTCTGCTTTTCAACAAGAAACCTTGATCATTGCATCTTAGTATGCCACACGGTCACTCCATACCGTGCCATCGATTGTCCGTCAATATATAAACGGGTGTTAAGTAGAGAATAAATCCTCCACCACCAACATTTATATATTAACAAAAAATCAACAACATGATATTTAACGGGGTACGATGTCAGACACACAATCCATTTAAACTTATGCTCTGGGTCTGAGCGAAAGTCAAAACCGTGAAATCAACACGTACGTCTGGGCAATGACCTTGACCCTTGAATTGGGAGCAAGTCAATTCAGGATCTCGATCGCTGTCCATTCGAGGGAAGATTTACGGTCTTCATACGTCGTCTCATACTTCAATCTTCAACGTCGTTTGGTTTAATTTGGGATGAGAGTATCTCAGACTTCCCAAACAAACTCGCATATATATAGTTTGGAAAACTATTTCATGTCGTTATATTATTTTATAACAGCTAATTCTTGTTCTAATTATTTAAAATACTTAAACTCCTTATTTAACGACGCATTCTCAGAATCCTATTTTTATTTATATTAAATAAAACGTATTCTTTCATTACATATCACGTTCTTCTTTATTTACATTGAATAGAATGTAAGTTTGCATTTACATGTCACATTCTTATATTTTTACCTTAAAAAATAATGTTAACTTCATACGATGTGAATTCTTTTTAATATTAACATTTAAAATAAATGTTAACTCCTACGGTTAAATTACATTTTAATTTACATTAAAAATAATGTAACTCATCCTACGATTAATCTTCTTTTTATCTATATTAAAAATAATGTATATTTGTCCTATGGTTACACTTTTTTTTAATATTAACATTAAAAATGATGTTTATGTCATACGGTGTAGTTTCTTGAATACTAACATTAAAATTATGTTAACTCATCCTACGACTGAATTCCTTTTTAATATACATTCTTCATCTTAATTATTCCTAAAATATTATTTTTCGATGTAAATTTTTCACTCCAATTACATAGAAAAATGTAATTTTCTTTTTACATGTAAATCATCCTTCTTAATTACAATGTAAACTATGTAATTTCCTACAGTGGAAATTCTTATTTTATTTCACATTATAAAAATGTAAACTGTCATTCCTGTCACATCCTTATTTAATTTACATTAAATAAAATGTAAACTTCCATTCTTTAATTACAATATAAAATCCATTCTTTAATTACAATATAAAATCCACAAAAAAAAAGTGTGAATCTTCCTACGGTGAATATTCCTATATTATTTACATTAACGAAAATGCATAATTTTCCTACGGTGAAAATTCCTATTTAATTACATTAATAAAATGTAAATTATACATACGGTGAAAATTACTATAATATCTACATCAAATAAAATGTACATTTCCCTATGATGAAAATTACTATACTATTTACATCAAATAAAATGTAAATTTTACTACAGTCAAAATTACTATAATATTACACTAACTAAAATGTACATTTCCCTATGATGAAAATTCCTTTTGTGTTTACATAAAAAAAATATAAGGTAAACTTACCATGGTGAAAATTTCTATTATGTCTACATTAAAAATAACGTAGAACTTTTCCTACTTTTACATTACATATGAAAAATGTACAATTTTAATACACCGTAAATTCCTACTTTATATTTACAAATAAAAATGTAAATCTTGTCATACATTGAAATTTACCATTTAGTTACAAAGAAAGATGTAATTTTTCTTATACGGTGTAAATTCTTTAATATTAACTGTAATGACCCGAAAATCCGGTAGAATTTGAGCTGACCAAAAACACAAGTCCAACCCCAAATACCACGGAAATTCGAACCATTAATAGAAAGAAGTTAGAGGGTGAGGAAAGATAAGATAGAAACTTAGAATAGAAGAAGAAGAAGAACACAACATCAGAGTAACACGAATCTCACAGCGGAACGAATAACATATAATATATATAACATAACTTGAAATATACATCTGTACTTGAATATACATCTGTACTTGAATATACATCAATATCAAAGTACATCACTTACAACACAGCAGAAATAACTATAGCTATATGATCCTGAAGCCTCCTGCTCCAAGCTCTTCCAGTATATCTGTAAATTCCCGACTACTTGACTGCCCGTACAAATTTAGGCACCCAAGAGTTTAGGGAAAACAACAAAGTAAACTCCGGGTCAGTCATGGGACTGGTATGAGTAAACAGTTTAA
The DNA here is from genome assembly GCA_030737875.1 of Allium sativum. Lineage (NCBI taxonomy): Eukaryota > Viridiplantae > Streptophyta > Magnoliopsida > Asparagales > Amaryllidaceae > Allium > Allium sativum. The sequence continues at coordinate 610,002,407 of CM060918.1, read as the reverse complement.
AGCAGTTTCAGAAAACTAAATGATATCTCATAAGACCACGCCGTATAACACGGAACGGGTTTTTCCCTTATGAAAATCCAAACACTTGACTTATCTTTATATCAAAACTCTTTTTGATATTATAATAATGTCTAAATCAAGTAAATAACAATCTAGTGGAACGTTTGCATCTCACGTTCCACATATATATACAATCAAAACCGCAAGTACGTATTGGGTAATGGATTTCCAACTATGACAAGGTATGGAACCACCTTCCGCTGGTATATCTCTAGAGGAGAATACATCGAGTTCAACAAGAACATCTTGCAACTCAGCCACACATGACCGACCACTCATTTCGCTTGAGTGTATCGAATGTATATCACCAACGATTGGGATCAGCAACCGTTTCCCGAATGGGACAGCATCGACAATAGATTTTTAGAAGTAAATGAAACTCTAGATCAGGTGATTATACACCCTAATAGGTGCGACCTACATAACCATGCTGCTTACCCGATTTCTGTCATTTACCGGATGTTGAGGCTAGAAGCTACGCTTTATCATCACACCAGATTCACTTCGAATGTCACATCGTCAAATCCATCGAAAATCACTAATTGACGTCGACAACAATACATTACGTGTCAGCTAAAAGAAGTTTCCTTCTCCGCTTCCACTCTTGGTACGGTTGAAGAAATCAATGTACGTGACCTTTCTGGAAATACTCTGTCAGACATCCATCCATATGAGTCACCCAGGAACAGGATGAACTGAAGGCACTATTTCTATTAATAGAAAAAGTCCTTGCACTCTACTCCGTCTTCGATTATCTTTATATAATCTGATTCGCACGCTACTGCCGATACGGAGTGGTTCCTCGGATAATAATCCAATCGGTCTCTCCATATTGACAACGATGGTCAAAACTTCGATAGTCTGTGATTTAACTATCGAATAAAAACAAGTGTTTCGATAGTCGATGATTTAACTATCGAAGAAAACAAGTGTTCATCCAAACATCCAACAATCACTGAGCCTTTAATTAATATTCCATTAATTAAATCTCTTCTCTATTTCTTATCAATATTTGTTAACCAAATATTTTCAATAACCATATTGGCCTTTTACGTTATTTGGAAAACATTTCCGAATATCGCCTTCCTTTATTGTAACAACCCGTAAAATGCGGGCCAGTTTGAAATTTTTATTTTGGCAATTTTAGCTGAATTTGAATATTTAAATTGAATTATTTTAAATAATATCGACGAAAAATTTATTTCGAATATAATTCGAACGTATATATTATACGCGTCGTCGTTAGAATATAAATATTTATATATAATCATAAATAGAATTGAAAATGGCGCGGTAGTTCGATAATTCGATTTCAAACTTCAATTGAAAATACCGGGTGCAAAACAATCCGGATTTCGGTGAAACCAAAAACATTAGGATCTAATTGTGAATATCTTTCTAACGAATCCGAAAAATCAAGATTTCATGGCGGGGACCAAAAGATATGTCCAGTTGAAAATTCTGAATAGTCGCTATGGAATTCAGGCCCTTAAAAGTAGACATTTTGCAAACGACCTCGGATTTCGACGAAACCAGTTTTGTTGGGTCCGTGATGTCAAATTATTGCTAGGTTTCAAATTTCATAAATTTTCAAATCAGTATGTGAGCGTGGCAAAAGAAAACGCGTTTGACCAGTTTCAGTTGATTTTAATCGACTGGAAAATGGCCATTTTTCCAACGGTCTCAGAATTCAACGAAACTAGTTTTGTTAGGACCGTATCGTCAATACGAAGCTAGAAAATATTTTTCTGGAATTTTTAAAGTTCGTATGCGGCCCCGGTAATTTGAAATGTACGTTTAAAATTCAATATAGTGATTTAAAAGTAAATTCAACGGAAACTGATCAAAGTTATCGAATCAGCTTGCGATGCATATCCCATTGTGTTCGGAATGGGGGTTAAACGCTATGGACGACAGGTGGTGGGCCTCGTTTAGATGGCATATGTAAAAGTCAACTTTTAAAAATAATAAAATAATAAAAAAATAAAAAAAAAATAAAAAAAACCCTCTCCCCCTTTTTTAACCGTTCTGGCCCCCCCCTCATATTTTCAATCGAACAAAAAAAAAAAGAGGAACGAGGATCGGAGGAGCGCCCCCCCCCCCCCCCGATCAGTCGCCGCCGCCTCCACAGTGGTGGGGCGCCACCTCGAAACCCCCCCTTCCCTCGCGGACGCGATCGAACACCCCCCCCCCCCGTCGCAACCTCCAAGCGCGCAACCCCCTCCCCTCCCTTCGACCGACGCCGACCGCCTTCCCCCTCCTCTGCCTCGCGTCGCGCCACCGACAGAAGATCCCCTCCTGATCGACGCTGAAAAGCCCCTTCTCTCTGCAACTCACTGTAAGTTTTAATTATATTTTTATTTATAAAATCAGTTTTTTATGTATGAATTAGCATTTATAAAAGCTAAAAATAAAATATATATAAAGATTTGATTTTTAAAGTTGAAAAGATTATGTTTTTATTTATAAAAATATGATTTTTACATAAGGAAGAGGATAAAAATATGATTTTTATATTTTTAAAGTATTAAAAATATAATCTTTACTATATAGAAGTGGTAGAAATATGATTTTTGGTTAGGTAGAGAATTAAAAATATAATTTTTGCATGATAGGAATATTAAAAATATCATCTTTATATGTGTAGGAAAATAAAAATGAGATTTTTTATAAAGATGAAATCTTTAAATTTGAAAAGACAAAATCTTTTTAGTTGAAAAGACGAGAACTTTAGAAGTTAAAAGGCGAAACCTTTATATTTTAAAAGGAGTGAACTTTATATTTAAAAGGGCGGAAACTATATATTTTATAACGTTGTAAAAATATAACCTTTGTCTATTTTAAAAGCGTGTTAAAAATATAATCTTTTATATTACAGAATAATAAAAATAGAATTTTTATATAATGAACTTCAAAATAAAAATAGAATTTTTTATATATTGAACTTCGAAATAAAAATAGGATTTTTATATATTGAACTTCAAAATAAAAATATGATTTTTTATATATTGAACTTCGAAATAAAAATAGGATTTTTATATATTGAACTTCGAAATAAAAATATGATTTTTATATATTGAACTTCGAATTAAAAATGTGATTTTTATATATTGAACTTCGAAATAAAAGTATGATTTTTAAATATTGAATAGCGAAGTAAAAATTCGATTTTTACATATGTAGTGGCTACGGGAAACGAAGATGACGAAGATGCGATAGCGATGAAGATTTCTATCAATGAAGTGCCGTGGAGCTAGGATAGCTATCTGTGAGAACTTCTCACCTTTCAATTTCTTTTCCTAGTTATATATATATGCTAGGATGCAGACGGTGCTTAGTAGCACCCGACACCCGTCATCCACAGACCATGGATGGCTTGTTTGTTAAATTGTTTGGTTGTGTAGTTGGTTAGTCTAATTGGTTTGAATTGAATTATTGGGTGAATTGAAATTGATTTGATTGATGTGTGAATGGCGTGGGCCTTCACTAGACCGGGGATAAGGCTAGGCCTCGTCCCGTTTCTAGTATCGTGCCGTTATGCCGCCGAAATTTTCTACAATATGTTAGAAAAATAAAATATCATTTTATTGAAGAAATGAACTGAATAGAAATTCATGTGTTGAAATGAAATGTTTTATCGTTAAAATATAATTTTTGACGTGAATGTGAATAAATAAATATTCATTTACAAACCGGACGGTTTGTTTATGTACACCTATTTGAAGGACATTGATTGGGTCGATAAATTTTACACATCGCCCAATTGCACAAATAAAATCTGTGTTTGATTGTTTGAAACCCCACACGGGTGTTGGGATGAAATTTGAAGTTCACTCATCCTGATTGATTAAATATGTCGATCGATTGATTGACAGGCTGTTATAAGCGTTTAATATCTATATTTGATGCTTATACAGTGTAGTGCACTTTGGTTGATGGTTGATTATTTTCAATGCTATTATATACATGTGTTGTATGAAAATCCATATAATTAATTCTATATGGTAATTGATTGGGCCTCATTCCAGTTTTGAAAAAGAAACATTTGAAATAGAATATTTGAAAATAAAGGAATATATGAAGCCGTGTTGATTAGATTGACGCCATTTTGACGTGAACGATATTTATATCGATTTTAAAACGATTTCGAAATAAATTGAATTGAAAACGATTTCGAAATGAATTGAATTGAAAACGATTTCGAAATGAATTGAATTGAAAACGATTTCGAAATGAATTGAATTGAAAACGATTTCGAAATGAATTGAATTGAAAACGATTTCGAAATAAATTGAATTGAAAACGATTTCGAAATGAATTGATATGAAAACGATTTCGAAATGAATTGAATTGAAAACGATTTTGAAATGAATTGAATTGAAAACGATTTCGAAATAAATTGAATTGAAAACGATTTCGAAATGAATTGAATTGAAAACGATTTCGAAATGAATTGAATTGAAAACGATTTCGAAATGAATTGAATTGAAAACGATTTCGAAATGAATTGAATTGAAAACGATTTCGAAATGAATTGAATTGAAAACGAATTCAAATTGAATTGAAATGAATTCAAATTGAATTGAAATTTGAATTGAATAGAAATGAACTTTGAAACGAATTTATAAAGAAGAATTCAATTTTGATTTGAATTGAAAAGGAAGTTGAAATCGCTTTTGAAACGATTTATAACTATTTATATAATTCGTTTTAAATAGAAATCGACGAAGTATATATTATATATATTATATATATAATATAATGGCCTGAATAGAACGCGCCGCGCCGCGGCAGTTCGTGAATTTCGACCATTCATTTCGAATGGACATTACGGGAGATCCGACCGTCGGATTCTCCTAAAACCGGAACCGTTGGGTTCGTATCGAAAAGAGCTTTCTAGCGAATGTTAGAAATTTGAAATCTAATGGTTGGATTTGGAATTATGTCCAAATAAAATTTGAAAAAGGTCGCTGTAAGTGCAGTTCGATGGCCATTGATGGGAATCGACTGTACGGGCCTTGATAAAATTATTAAAAATAGTAATAATTTGTGTAAAATCATAAGAAATGATTTGGGAAAAATTGGGATGAAAAACTCCATATTTGAAAAGATAAAAATAGATTTTTATCGAAATGAACTAGTTTTGAACTATAATTATAATTCTATTTATTTTTAAATAAATAAATTGAATTTAAAAAGGGTTTTAAAAATAACCAGAATATCCAATGATTGCATTGGAGTGGATTTGAATCGAAATTGTCTTCGGAATATTTCGATGTTGGAATTCGTGATTATACAGATGTTGTTATGGGAATTTGAAAGATATATATTTATATCGTTATTTCCAATACGACATTTGTTAGTCGTAGAATTCGATATTGAATATAAGCCGATATATTTTCTATTCAGAGCCTTGTATTGAATATCGAATGTGATTTGGGTTTGTCGTGAATGGTGTCTTCACTAACACTGTTCTTGAACCCAGTTGAGAAAAGATTAAATCTTTTTATTTAGATTTAATGAAGTGTACCAATTAAACAATATTTAATTGGAATTGAATTGATATTGATTTTTGGGTTTATCGTGGACAGTGTTTTAAATAACACTCGTTCTTTAACCCGATAATCAATGGGATGTGACTTTGGGTTTATCGTGAACTGTGTTTTAAATGACACTGATTCTTTAACCCAGTCAAAGATTAAAACTAAGTGGAGTTTTAATGAATCTTTAATTAGATTGAAAAGATCGAGAATGGAGTATCACCAGTTTTACTCCAGGCGATAGTTAAATCTTTAATTAGATTTGAACGTGAAATGGTAATTGAATTACCAATAACACTGTGGTGTTAGATATGAAGTACTACCAGTTTTACTTCATGGGATGAATAGGTTGGGATTGGGAAATAAAATAAATGATTACTTCGGTGTGGTTCGCTAATCCCGACTAGTTTGAATTGATATTCAAAGGAGATTAAAGAATAAATTTAAAGAATTTATCTTGGATAAAATTAATGGGAACTTTTCCCAAAGTATAGGAAATTTTGAATAAAAGAATATTCTGAATTGGAATGAGGCGTATGTTGTGTTTGTGTAACACTTTTATAATATATACGCGAGTTATTCAGAAAGACCGGGTTTATCCCATTCTGAATGACTGATTCGACGTGGTGTCGAAGATGAAGACGGTGGTCGAAGACCAGAAGTCTTCACGTCGTTTGGGTGATTACTGATGATCTTGATTGGGCTGTACACCCAAGAAGATGGAAACAGTTTGTGATCGTCCAGACGTACTTGGAGATCGATGGATATGCGAGGTACTAGGTGCCTCCGGTTTCGTTCAGACCCAGAACGGACTTATAAATGGACTGTGTGTCTGACATTGGATTTTAGTCCGTGTGATTGGTCTCTATTAAATATATATCTGTTTGGCGGCGGAGAATTTATTCTCTTGCTTAACGCCCTTCTCTGAGACGCACGAGCTCAGGGGTTATATATTGATGGATATCAAACGCATGGAGTGAATTGCCTGTGTGGCATGCCTAAGTGGCAATTGATCGAGGCTTCTGTTGAAAAGCAAAGTCTTGTGGTGATGATCAAAGCCAGGCCTTTGTGGCGTTGCTTTGTGTAACATTTGCTTCGCGAGTTTCACACCCGGTATGAACCAAAAACGGGAGACGGACGTCAGGGAGGGCATGCGTTTCTTTCTAGCTAGAAGCGGCGTCAGTGGTTTTACACGCCCTGACGAGTTTGACTTATGTGGTTGTTGCTGTTGCGAGGCGCCTCGGTTATATCGGTTTCGGCCGATGCATTCTGGTCGGCTGACGGACCAGACTTACACCCCATAGGGTGGGGAGACGTTGTGTTCAGGCATAATAATCCACATCGGTGGACCGGCCCTGAGGATCCAAGGCTTGCCTGCGCGCTTGCCTGAGGGGCGGGCTAGAGTGTCTCGAATCGGTTGAGGACTATCTTTTGCCTCGGTTCATAGACGGAAATCCAATTTCCAAATACGTGACATTTGCGGTTTTATTTGTAAACCTATATATGGCGACATGATATATGGTACCCATGCCGCCTATGATTGATACTTATGATTTGAAGTTGTTTTATACACTATGCACTTATAATAGTATCAAACGATTTGTTTTAACCGTATCAAGCATTCTTTGGCTGTTATAAGGGAAAACCCTCTCCTCGGCTGCGTTGCATTGTGTGATGGGACCTGGGTCTTATAACAACTTCATTTTTCTTTATTTAGCATTGCGCTGTTTGTTTTATGCACTGGTATTCTTGGGAGGAATCCCGTTCCGTGTTATACGGCGTGGTTGTAACAACCCGTAAAATCTGGGCCAGTTTGAAATTTTTATTTTGGCAATTTTAGCGAATTTTGAATATTTAAAATAGATTATTTTAAATATAATCGACGAGAAATTTATTTTGAATAGAATTCGAACGTATATGATATATACGTCGTCGTTAGAATATAAATATTTATATATAATTATAAAAGGAATTGAAAATGGCGCGGTAGTTCGAAAATTCGATTTCTAATTTCAAATGGATATACAGAATTCAATATAAGTCAGAATTGAACGAAACAAGAAATATTTGAATCTGTATAACTATATCTTTGTAACGAAGTTAACAAACTGAGATTTCATTTTAGAAATGATAAGATATGTCCAGTTTAAAATTAGAAATAGTCGCTGTGGAATTTATATATATTTTTATATATATAAGGCCCTTAAATATAGCAATTTTGCAAACGACCTCGGATTTCGACGAAACCAGTTTTGTTGGGTCCGTGATGTCAAGTTATTGCTAGGTTTCAAATTTCATAATTTTTCGAATCAATATGTGAGCGTGGCAAAGGAAAACGCGTTTGACCAGTTTCAGTTGATTTTAATCGACTGGAAATTGGCCATTTTTCAAACGGTCTCAGAATTCGACGAAACTAGTTTTGTTAGGACCGTATCGTCAATACGAAGCTAGAAAATATTTTTCTGGAATTTTTAAAGTTCGTATGTGACCTCGGTAATATGAAATGCGCGTTTAAAATTCAATATATAGATTTAAATGTAAATTTAACGGAAACTGATTCAAACAGCCGAACCAGCCTACGATACATATACCATTGTGTTCGGAATAGGGGTAATTAGCTAAGGACGACAGGCGGTGGGTCTCGTTTCGAGGTCAAAAATAAAAGTTGCTTTTTAGAAAATTAAATAATAAAATAATATAATAAATATTATAAAACCTTTCTCTCTCACTCTCTCTCCCCTCATAACTGTCAGCGAAAAAAAAAAAAATGAGATCGAACCCACGAACCCGCCGCCCCCTGCGCCTCACCGACGCACTGCGATCTCCCCCCCCGATGATCGGCGATCCCCCACCCAACCTCCAAAAAGCTGCCGCCTCCATCGAAGATCGACATCGCCCCCTGAACCCTAAATCGATCTGATGCCCGTCGCCCTAACCCCCCCCAACCGCCTCCGATGACCGCCGCCTTGACCTCGCCGCCTCCCCCTCCCACTCGCCGCCGGCGCCTCCCTCCCCCGCCGATGCCCCTCCTCACGAGCGACAGCCGAACCCCCCCCCCTCTGTAAGTCCTTTTTTTTCTTCTTCTTTATTTATTATTTTATTTCTGCTTTTATTTTAAAGATTAAATACTGTTTTTATTTTAAAGTTTAGAAAACTGATTTCTGTTTTAATTTAAAAACTGATTTCTGTTTTAATTTAAAAACTGATTTCTGTTTTAATTTAAAAACTGATTTTTGTTAATTTAAAAACTGATTTTATAAGATTTTAAAACTAATTATATAAAGTAAAAACTGTTTTTTTATAGGTTTTAAAAAACTGAAAATTATATAAAGTAAAAACTGTTTTTTTTATAGGTTTTAAAAAAAACTATAATTATATAAAGATTTAGATTTTAAAAAGGAAAGGATTTGAACTTTTAGAAGTAAAAATCATTTTTTTTATATATTGAATAGCGAACTAAAAATTCGATTTTTATATATTGAATAGCGAACTAAAAATTCGATTTTTATATATTGAATAACGAAGTCAAAATTCGATTTTTATATATGTAGTGGCTACGGGCGACGAAGCTGACGAAGATGCGAAAACGGCGAAGATTTCCTGCATTAGAAGTGCCGTGGAGCTAGGATAGCTATATGTGAGAATTTCTCACCTTTCAATTTCATTTCTATTTATATATATATACTAGGATGCAGACGATGCTTAGTAGCACCCGACACAATCGTCCACAGACCATGGACTTGTTTGTTTGGTTGCATAGATTAGTTATATGATTTGATTTGAATTTGGTTGTTTGGTGATTTTGATTGAAGTGTGAATGGCGTGGGCCTTCACTAGACCGGGGATAAGGCTAGGCCTCGTCCCGTTTCTAGTATCGTGCCGTTATGCCGCCGAAATTTTCTAAAATATGTTAGAAAATAAAAATATCATTTTATTGTGTAGATGAATTGGATAGAAATTCATAGGTTGAAATTAAATGTTTTATCGTTAAAAATATAATTTTTAACGTGAATGTGAATAAATAAATATTCATTTACAAACCAGACGGTTTGTTTATGTACACCTATTTGAAGGACATTGATTGGGTCGATAAATTTTACACATCGCCCAATTGCACAAATAAAATCTGTGTTTGATTGTTTGAAACCCCACACGGGTGTTGGGATGAAATTTGAAGTTCACTCATCCTGATTGATTAAATATGTCGATCGATTGATTGACAGGCTGTTATAAGCGTTGAATATCTATGTTTGATGCTTATACAGTGTAGTGCACTTTGGTTGATGGTTGATTATTTTCAATGCTATTATATACATGTGTTGTATGAAAATCCATATAATTAATTTTATATGGTAATTGATTGGGCCTCATTCCAGTTTTGAAAAAGAAATATTTGAAAAAGAAATATTTGAAATAGAATATTTGAAAATAAAGGAATATATGAAGCCGTGTTGATTAGATTGACGCCATTTTGACGTGAACGATATTTATATCGGTTTTATTCATTTCGAAATGAATTGAATTGAAAGTGATTTCGAAATGAATTGAATTGAAAGTCATTTCGAAATGAATTGAATTGAAAGTCATTTCGAAATGAATTGAAGTGAAAGTGATTTCGAAATGAATTGAATTGAAAGTCATTTCGAAATGAATTGAATTGAAAGTGATTTCGAAATGAATTGAATTGAAAGTGATTTCGAAATGAATTGAATTGAAAGTGATTTCGAAATGAATTGAATTGAAAGTGATTTCGAAATGAATTGAATTGAAAGTGATTTCGAAATGAATTGAATTGAAAGTGATTTCGAAATGAATTGAATTGAAAACGAATTCAAATGGAATTGAAAGCGAATTGAAATGAATTCAAATTGAATTGAAATTTGAATTGAATAGAAATGAATTTTAAAACGAATTTATAAAGAAGAATTCAATTTTGATTTGAATTGAAATGGAAGTTGAAATTGCTTTTGAAATGAATGTTGAAACTATTTATATAATTCGTTTTAAATAGAAATCGATGAAATATATATTATATATATAATATAATGGCCTGAATAGAACGCGCCGCGCCGCGGCAGTTCGCGAATTTCGACCATTTATTTCAAACGGACATTACGGGAGATCCGACCGTCGGATTCTCCTAAAACTGGAACCGTTGGGTTCGTATCGAAAAGAGCTTTCTAACGAATATTAGAAATTTGAAATCTAACGGTTGGATTTGGAGTTACGTCCAAATCAAATTTGAAAAAGGTCGCTGTAAGTGCAGTTCGATGGCCGTTGATGGAAATCGACTGTACGGGCCTTGATAAAATTATTAAAAATAGTAATAATTTGTGTAAAATCATGAGAAATGATTTGTGAAGATTTGGGATGAAAAACTCCATATTTGAAAAGATAAAAATAGATTTTTATCGAAATGAACTAGTTTTGAACTAGAATTATAATTCTATTTATTTTTAAATAAATAAATTGAATTTGAAAAGGGTTTTGAAAATAACCAAAATTTCCGATGATTGCATTGGAGCGGATTTGAATCGAAATTGTCTTCGGAATATTTCGATGTTGGAATTCGTGATTATACAGATGTTGTTATGGAAATTAGAAAGATATATATTTATATCGTTATTTCCAATACGACATTTGTTAGTCGTAGAATTTGATATTGAATATAAGCCGATATATTTTCTATTCAGAGCCTTGTATTGAATATCAAATGTGATTTGGGTTTGTCGCGAAGGGTGTCTTCACTAATACTGTTCTTGAACCCAGTTGTGAAAAGATTAAATCTTTTTATTTAGATTTAATGAAGTGTACCAATTAAACGATATTTAATTGGAATTGAATTGGTATTGATTTTTGGGTTTATCGTGAACAGTGTTTTAAATAACACTTGTTCTTTAACCCGATAATTAATGGAATGTGATTTTGGGTTTATCGTGAACCGTGTTTTAAATGACACTGATTCTTTAACCCAGTTAAAGATTAAAACTAAGTGGAGTTTTAATGAATCTTTAATTAGATTGAAATGATCGAAAATGGAGTATCACCAGTTTTGCTCCAGGCGATGGTTAAATCTTTAATTAGATTTGAACGTGAAATGGTAATTGAATTTACCAATAACACTGTGGTGTTAGATATGAAGTATTACCAGTTTTACTTCATGGGATGAATAGGTTGGGATTGGGAAATAAAATAAATGATTACTTCGGTGTGGTTCGCTAATCCCGACTAGTTTGAATTGATATTCAAAGGAGATTAAAGAATAAATTTAGAAGAATTTATCTTGGATAAAATTAATGGGAACATTTCCCTAAGAATGTGCTTTTGTGAATAAAAGAATATTCTGAATTGGGATGAGGCGTATGTTGTGTTTGTGTAACACTTATTTAAAATATACGCGAGTTATTCGGAAAGACCGGGTTTATCCCATTCTGAATAACTGATTCGACGTGGTGTCGAAGATGAAGACGGTGGTCGAAGACCAGAAGTCTTCACGTCGTTTGGGTGATTACTGATGATCTTGATTGGGCTGTACACCCAAGAAGATGGAAACAGTTGGTGATCGTCCAGACGTACTTGGAGATCGATGGATATGCGGGGTACTAGGTGCCTCCGGTTTCGTTCAGACCCAGAACGGACTTGTAAATGGACTGTGTGTCTGACATTGGATTTTAGTCCGTGTGATTGATCTCTATTAAATATATATCTGATTGGCGGCGGAGAATTTATTCTCTTGCTTAACGCCCTTCTCTGAGACGTACGAGCTCAGGGGTTATATATTGATGGATATCAAACGCATGGAGTGAATTGCCTGTGTGGCATGCCTAAGTGGCAATTGATCGAGGCTTCTGTTGAAAAGCAAAGTCTTGTGGTGATGATCAAAGCACAGCCTGTGTGGCATAGCTTTGTGTAACGTTTACTTCGCGAGTTTCACACCCGGTATGAACCAAAAACGGGAGAGGACATCAGGGAGGACTTGCGTTTCTTTCTAGCTAGAAGTGGCGTCAGTGGTTTTACACGCCCTGACGAGTTTGACTTATGTGGTTGTTGCTGTTGCGAGGCGCCTCGGTTTGATCGGACGATCCGGGTCCGATGGAGTCATTTGTTGGCTCATTTACGCCCCATAGGGCGGAGAGACGTAGTGTTCAGGCATAATAATCCACATCGGTGGACCGGCCCTGACGATCCAAGGCCCACCTGAGTCTGGGACCTGAGACATGGGCTAGATTGTCTCGAATCGGTTGAGGACTATCTTTTGCCTCGGTTCATAGATGGAAATCCAATTTCCAAATACGTGACATTTGCGGTTTTATTTGTAGAGCCTAGTATGGCGACATGATATATGGTACCCATGCCGCCTATGATTGATACTTATGATTTGAAGTTGATTTATGCACTATGCACTTATTATAGTATCAAATGATTTGTTTTAAAACGTATCAAGCATTCTTTGGCTGTTATAAGGGAAAACCCTATCCTCGGCTGCGTTGCATTGTGTGATGGGACCTGGGTCTTATAACAGCTTCATTTTTCTTTATTTAGCATTGCGCTGTTTGTTTATGCACTGGTATTCTTGGGAGGAAACCCGTTCCGTGTTATACGGCGTGGTCCCTTGATTTACCTAATGATTTAAAATAAAGATTTATAACTGTTTTTAGTTCTCACACCAGTCACATGACTGACCTGGAGTTTATTGTTTTTAACCTAAACTCTGGGTGCCCTTATTTTGACACGGGCAGCTAGTAGTTTTGGTTTTGCAGATTTATATTCACAGGATCCTGGTTTACAGCTGGAACGATATCCGGAAAGCTTTGTATCCGTATATCTCTTTCTAGTTGTGTATTGTATTATTTTCCGCTGCGATGTGTCTAAATGTAATTTAAATCTCTGATATTTCTGTGTAATATTCACTTGTACTCTGTATATTCTTGTAATCTGGTGCATTGTTGTAATATACAATGAAATGTTCTTCTGTTTGCGTTCTATTTTGTCGTGTTCTCAAACGATAGGGCGTTTCGAACGGCCAGGATCGGTTTAGCGACTGGTTCGGACCGAGCGAAATTCTTTTTCGTCACAGTTGGTATCAGAGCTTTGGTTTACAAAGCTAGAGAACAAGACACATTAGAACCGTACGAAAGAATTCATCAGATATTGGATTAGTAATATCCAATGAGAATGACTCGTTAGAGATAGGATCAGTAGTATCCTAGAACGAGTGTGTAGAGTATATTTTTTTTAAAATGAAAACAAATTTTGTTTTGAAAATTTAAATCAACTATTCGTATTTGATTATTTATTTTATATTGATTTTGGACAGTCCAGTATATAAAGAATTTGCATATACGCCTTGCAAACGTATATTCAAAGTTTTAATATATTGGGTAGATATAGAATCACATTCTAGTTGCCCGGGGATGATTCTGATAGTGCTGCAGCGTTACCAGTATTTATTTTCGAGTGACGAAGGTGTGATATCTATATATTTCCATTAGGCTGGTGTGAAAACCAAAACTTATATAGTTAGAACACATTGTTGTGAATTGGCATCAAAAACATGATTTTTTGTATATGTATCAAAGATAATGAATTTGAAACTCTAATTCACTAATTGATTGATGTTTGGGTTGTTTGTTTATTTGTTTGCTAATTTTTAATCATTATGCCTAACTGTATCAAATATTGAATTGTATTGAAAATTGGTCGCATTTGCTTGCATATACAAGTACTTACATTGAACAGGTCATAGCAAGGAGGCTAGAGCCAGAGAATAAAATTTGTTTGCCCGACAAATAGGTACATGTTTACTACATAATTTACTGTTTTGTTTGGGTGATGATGATTTTATGAGCCTATTGGCTAGCCGCTTGGCTTTTTCTTTTTCTTTTTTGAGATCTGAAGGACCGGGGAAGCTATTTGAAATTCCCCGATGCTCCCGGTGCAGGGGAGGTTATGGCGAAATTTTTCAAAAATTTAGGGTGTTAGCCAAATTTTTGAGGTTTTGGAAAATTCTCAGAAACTAAAGAGTTGGAGAATAGAAGCCAGATCGAACGTAAAGCTGTATAATCAAACCACTTTCGACTTTGTTCCTTTTCGGGGACGAAAAGTTTTAAGTGGGGGAGATTGTAACAACCCGTAAAATCTGGGCCAGTTTGAAATTTTTATTTTGGCAATTTTAGCGAATTTTGAATATTTAAAATAGATTATTTTAAATATAATCGATGAGAAATTTATTTTGAATAGAATTCGAACGTATATGATATATACGTCGTCGTTAGAATATAAATATTTATATATAATTATAAAAGGAATTGAAAATGGCGCGGTAGTTCGAAAATTCGATTTCTAATTTCAAATGGATATACAGAATTCAATATAAGTCAGAATTGAACGAAACAAGAAATATTTGAATCTGTATAACTATATCTTTGTAACGAAGTTAACAAACTGAGATTTCATTTTAGAAATGATAAGATATGTCCAGTTTAAAATTAGAAATAGTCGCCGTGGAATTTATATATATTTTTATATATATAAGGCCCTTAAAAATAGCAATTTTGCAAACGACCTCGGATTTCGACGAAACCAGTTTTGTTGGGTCCGTGATGTCAAGTTATTGCTAGGTTTCAAATTTCATAATTTTTCGAATCAATATGTGAGCGTGGCAAAGGAAAACGCGTTTGACCAGTTTCAGTTGATTTTAATCGACTGGAAATTGGCCATTTTTCAAACGGTCTCAGAATTCGACGAAACTAGTTTTATTAGGACCGTATCGTCAATACGAAGCTAGAAAATATTTTTCTGGAATTTTTAAAGTTCGTATGTGACCTCGGTAATATGAAATGCGCGTTTAAAATTCAATATATAGATTTAAATGTAAATTTAACGGAAACTGATTCAAACAGCCGAACCAGCCTACGATACATATACCATTGTGTTCGGAATAGGGGTAATTAGCTAAGGACGACAGGCGGTGGGTCTCGTTTCGAGGTCAAAAATAAAAGTTTCTTTTTAGAAAATTAAATAATAAAATAATATAATAAATATTATAAAACCTTTCTCTCTCACTCTCTCTCCCCTCATAACTGTCAGCGAAAAAAAAAAAGAGATCGAACCCACGAACCCGCCGCCCCCTGCGCCTCACCGACGCACTGCGATCTCCCCCCCCCGATGATCGGCGATCCCCCACCCAACCTCCAAAAAGCTGCCGCCTCCATCGAAGATCGACATCGCCCCCTGAACCCTAAATCGATCTGATGCCCGTCGCCCTAACCCCCCCAACCGCCTCCGATGACCGCCGCCTTGACCTCGCCGCCTCCCCCTCCCACTCGCCGCCGGCGCCTCCCTCCCCCGCCGATGCCCCTCCTCACGAGCGACAGCCGAACCCCCCCCCTCTGTAAGTCCTTTTTTTTCTTCTTCTTTATTTATTATTTTATTTCTGCTTTTATTTTAAAGATTAAATACTGTTTTTATTTTAAAGTTTAGAAAACTGATTTCTGTTTTAATTTAAAAACTGATTTCTGTTTTAATTTAAAAACTGATTTCTGTTTTAATTTAAAAACTGATTTTTGTTAATTTAAAAACTGATTTTATAAGATTTTAAAACTAATTATATAAAGTAAAAACTGTTTTTTTATAGGTTTTAAAAAACTGAAAATTATATAAAGTAAAAACTGTTTTTTTTATAGGTTTTAAAAAAAACTATAATTATATAAAGATTTAGATTTTAAAAAGGAAAGGATTTGAACTTTTAGAAGTAAAAATCATTTTTTTTATATATTGAATAGCGAACTAAAAATTCGATTTTTATATATTGAATAGCGAACTAAAAATTCGATTTTTATATATTGAATAACGAAGTCAAAATTCGATTTTTATATATGTAGTGGCTACGGGCGACGAAGCTGACGAAGATGCGAAAACGGCGAAGATTTCCTGCATTAGAAGTGCCGTGGAGCTAGGATAGCTATATGTGAGAATTTCTCACCTTTCAATTTCATTTCTATTTATATATATACTAGGATGCAGACGGTGCTTAGTAGCACCCGACACAATCGTCCACAGACCATGGACTTGTTTGTTTGGTTGCATAGATTTGTTATATGATTTGATTTGAATTTGGTTGTTTGGTGATTTTGATTGAAGTGTGAATGGCGTGGGCCTTCACTAGACCGGGGATAAGGCTAGGCCTCGTCCCGTTTCTAGTATCGTGCCGTTATGCCGCCGAAATTTTCTAAAATATGTTAGAAAATAAAAATATCATTTTATTGTGTAGATGAATTGGATAGAAATTCATAGGTTGAAATAAAATGTTTTATCGTTAAAAATATAATTTTTAACGTGAATGTGAATAAATAAATATTCATTTACAAACCAGACGGTTTGTTTATGTACACCTATTTGAAGGACATTGATTGGGTCGATAAATTTTACACATCGCCCAATTGCACAAATAAAATCTGTGTTTGATTGTTTGAAACCCCACACGGGTGTTGGGATGAAATTTGAAGTTCACTCATCCTGATTGATTAAATATGTCGATCGATTGATTGACAGGCTGTTATAAGCGTTGAATATCTATGTTTGATGCTTATACAGTGTAGTGCACTTTGGTTGATGGTTGATTATTTTCAATGCTATTATATACATGTGTTGTATGAAAATCCATATAATTAATTTTATATGGTAATTGATTGGGCCTCATTCCAGTTTTGAAAAAGAAATATTTGAAAAAGAAATATTTGAAATAGAATATTTGAAAATAAAGGAATATATGAAGCCGTGTTGATTAGATTGACGCCATTTTGACATGAACGATATTTATATCGGTTTTATTCATTTCGAAATGAATTGAATTGAAAGTGATTTCGAAATGAATTGAATTGAAAGTGATTTCGAAATGAATTGAATTGAAAGTCATTTCGAAATGAATTGAAAGTCATTTTGAAATGAATTGAAAGTGATTTCGAAATGAATTGAATTGAAAGTGATTTCGAAATGAATTGAATTGAAAGTGATTTCGAAATGAATTGAATTGAAAGTGATTTCGAAATGAATTGAATTGAAAGTGATTTCGAAATGAATTGAATTGAAAACGAATTCAAATGGAATTGAAAGCGAATTGAAATGAATTCAAATTGAATTGAAATTTGAATTGAATAGAAATGAATTTTAAAACGAATTTATAAAGAAGAATTCAATTTTGATTTGAATTGAAATGGAAGTTGAAATTGCTTTTGAAACGAATGTTGAAACTATTTATATAATTCGTTTTAAATAGAAATCGACGAAATATATATTATATATATAATATAATGGCCTGAATAGAACGCGCCGCGCCGCGGCAGTTCGCGAATTTCGACCATTTATTTCAAACGGACATTACGGGAGATCCGACCGTCGGATTCTCCTAAAACTGGAACCGTTGGGTTCGTATCGAAAAGAGCTTTCTAACGAATATTAGAAATTTGAAATCTAACGGTTGGATTTGGAGTTACGTCCAAATCAAATTTGAAAAAGGTCGCTGTAAGTGCAGTTCGATGGCCGTTGATGGAAATCGACTGTACGGGCCTTGATAAAATTATTAAAAATAGTAATAATTTGTGTAAAATCATAAGAAATGATTTGTGAAGATTTGGGATGAAAAACTCCATATTTGAAAAGATAAAAATAGATTTTTATCGAAATGAACTAGTTTTGAACTAGAATTATAATTCTATTTATTTTTAAATAAATAAATTGAATTTGAAAAGGGTTTTGAAAATAACCAAAATTTCCGATGATTGCATTGGAGCGGATTTGAATCGAAATTGTCTTCGGAATATTTCGATGTTAGAATTCGTGATTATACAGATGTTGTTATGGAAATTTGAAAGATATATATTTATATCGTTATTTCCAATACGACATTTGTTAGTCGTAGAATTTGATATTGAATATAAGCCGATATATTTTCTATTCAGAGCCTTGTATTGAATATCAAATGTGATTTGGGTTTGTCGCGAAGGGTGTCTTCACTAATACTGTTCTTGAACCCAGTTGTGAAAAGATTAAATCTTTTTATTTAGATTTAATGAAGTGTACCAATTAAACGATATTTAATTGGAATTGAATTGGTATTGATTTTTGGGTTTATCGTGAACAGTGTTTTAAATAACACTTGTTCTTTAACCCGATAATTAATGGAATGTGATTTTGGGTTTATCGTTAACCGTGTTTTAAATGAC
The DNA here is from genome assembly GCA_030737875.1 of Allium sativum. NCBI lineage: Eukaryota > Viridiplantae > Streptophyta > Magnoliopsida > Asparagales > Amaryllidaceae > Allium > Allium sativum. The sequence goes on along the minus strand of CM060918.1, from coordinate 609,983,584 downwards.
ACTGATTCTTTAACCCAGTTAAAGATTAAAACTAAGTGGAGTTTTAATGAATCTTTAATTAGATTGAAATGATCGAAAATGGAGTATCACCAGTTTTGCTCCAGGCGATGGTTAAATCTTTAATTAGATTTGAACGTGAAATGGTAATTGAATTTACCAATAACACTGTGGTGTTAGATATGAAGTATTACCAGTTTTACTTCATGGGATGAATAGGTTGGGATTGGGAAATAAAATAAATGATTACTTCGGTGTGGTTCGCTAATCCCGACTAGTTTGAATTGATATTCAAAGGAGATTAAAGAATAAATTTAGAAGAATTTATCTTGGATAAAATTAATGGGAACATTTCCCTAAGAATGTGCTTTTGTGAATAAAAGAATATTCTGAATTGGGATGAGGCGTATGTTGTGTTTGTGTAACACTTATTTAAAATATACGCGAGTTATTCGGAAAGACCGGGTTTATCCCATTCTGAATAACTGATTCGACGTGGTGTCGAAGATGAAGACGGTGGTCGAAGACCAGAAGTCTTCACGTCGTTTGGGTGATTACTGATGATCTTGATTGGGCTGTACACCCAAGAAGATGGAAACAGTTGGTGATCGTCCAGACGTACTTGGAGATCGATGGATATGCGGGGTACTAGGTGCCTCCGGTTTCGTTCAGACCCAGAACGGACTTGTAAATGGACTGTGTGTCTGACATTGGATTTTAGTCCGTGTGATTGATCTCTATTAAATATATATCTGATTGGCGGCGGAGAATTTATTCTCTTGCTTAACGCCCTTCTCTGAGACGTACGAGCTCAGGGGTTATATATTGATGGATATCAAACGCATGGAGTGAATTGCCTGTGTGGCATGCCTAAGTGGCAATTGATCGAGGCTTCTGTTGAAAAGCAAAGTCTTGTGGTGATGATCAAAGCACAGCCTGTGTGGCATAGCTTTGTGTAACGTTTACTTCGCGAGTTTCACACCCGGTATGAACCAAAAACGGGAGAGGACATCAGGGAGGACTTGCGTTTCTTTCTAGCTAGAAGTGGCGTCAGTGGTTTTACACGCCCTGACGAGTTTGACTTATGTGGTTGTTGCTGTTGCGAGGCGCCTCGGTTTGATCGGACGATCCGGGTCCGATGGAGTCATTTGTTGGCTCATTTACGCCCCATAGGGCGGAGAGACGTAGTGTTCAGGCATAATAATCCACATCGGTGGACCGGCCCTGACGATCCAAGGCCCACCTGAGTCTGGGACCTGAGACATGGGCTAGATTGTCTCGAATCGGTTGAGGACTATCTTTTGCCTCGGTTCATAGATGGAAATCCAATTTCCAAATACGTGACATTTGCGGTTTTATTTGTAGAGCCTAGTATGGCGACATGATATATGGTACCCATGCCGCCTATGATTGATACTTATGATTTGAAGTTGATTTATGCACTATGCACTTATTATAGTAGCAAATGATTTGTTTTAAAACGTATCAAGCATTCTTTGGCTGTTATAAGGGAAAACCCTATCCTCGGCTGCGTTGCATTGTGTGATGGGACCTGGGTCTTATAACAGCTTCATTTTTCTTTATTTAGCATTGCGCTGTTTGTTTATGCACTGGTATTCTTGGGAGGAAACCCGTTCCGTGTTATACGGCGTGGTCCCTTGATTTACCTAATGATTTAAAATAAAGATTTATAACTGTTTTTAGTTCTCACACCAGTCACATGACTGACCTGGAGTTTATTGTTTTTAACCTAAACTCTGGGTGCCCTTATTTTGACACGGGCAGCTAGTAGTTTTGGTTTTGCAGATTTATATTCACAGGATCCTGGTTTACAGCTGGAACGATATCCGAAAAGCTTTGTATCCGTATATCTCTTTCTAGTTGTGTATTGTATTATTTTCCGCTGCGATGTATCTAAATGTAATTTAAATCTCTGATATTTCTGTGTAATATTCACTTGTACTCTGTATATTCTTGTAATCTGGTGCATTGTTGTAATATACAATGAAATGTTCTTCTGTTTGCGTTCTATTTTGTCGTGTTCTCAAACGATAGGGCGTTTCGAACGGCCAGGATCGGTTTAGCGACTGGTTCGGACCGAGCGAAATTCTTTTTCGTCACAGTGGTCCCTTGATTTACCAAACTTTAAAATAAAGATTAACTGTTTTAGTTCTCACACCAGTCCCATGACTGACCTGGAGTTTATTGTTTTAACCTAAACTCTGGGTGCCCTTATTTTGACACGGGCAGCTAGTAGTTTTGGTTTTGCAGATTTATATTCACAGGATCCTGGTTTACGGCTGGAACGATATCCGGAAAGCTTTGTATCCGTATATCCCTTCTAGTTGTGTATTGTATTATTTTCCGCTGCTATGTATTTAATTGTAATTTAAATCTCTGATATTTCTGTGTAATATTCATTTATACTCTGTATATTCTTGTAATCTGATGCATTGTTGTAATGTACAATGAAACGTTCTTTTATATGCGTTCAGTTGTGGCTTGTTCTCGAACTATCCGACGCTTTCCTTTACGGGGAAGTTACGGGTTTTCACAGTTGGTATCGGAGCTTTGGTTTACAAAGCAGAGAACAAGGCACGTTAGAACCATACGAAAGAATTCATCAGATATTGGATTAGTAATATCCAATGGGAATGACTCGTTAGAGATAGGATCAGTAGTATCCTAGAACGAGTGTGAAGAGTATATTTTTTGAAAATGAAAACAATTTTTGTTTTGAAAATTTAAATCAATTATTCGTATTTGATTATCTATTTATATTGATGTGGACAATCCAGTATATATAGATTTTGCGTATACGTCTGATCCGCGTGTATTCGAAATTTTAATATACTGGATAGATATAGAATTACACTCTAATCGCCCGGAGATGATTTTGATGATGGAGCTCCATCATTAGAATTCATGTTCGAGTGACGAAAGTGGGCTTTCTATATATTTCCTATTGACTAGTGTGAGAACCAAAATTAGATAAGGCCTATTGTTGTGATTTGGCATCAATAACATGATTTTTGTATATGTACCAAAGTTATGAATTTGAAACTCTAATTCACTAATTGATTGATGTTTGGGTTGTTTGTTTATTTGTTTGTTAATTTTGGACCATTATGCCTAATTGAATCAAAAATTGAATTATATTGAAAATTGGTCGCATTTGCTTGCATACATGTATATCTTCTGAACAGGTCATAGCAAGGAGGCTAGAGCCAGAGAATAAAATTTGTTTGCCCGACAAATAGGTACATGTTTACTACATAATTTACTGTTTTGTTTGGGTGATGATGATTTTGTGAGCCTATTGGCTAGCCGCTTGGCTTTTTCTTTTTCTTTTTGAGATCTGAAGGACCGGGGAAGCTATTTGAAATTCCCCGATGCTCCCATTGCAGGGGAGGTTTTGGCGAAATTTTTCGAAAATTTAGGGTGTTAGCCAAATTTTTGAAATTTTGAAAATTCTCAGAAACTAAAGAGTTGGAGAATAGAAGCCAGATCGAGCGTAGAGTTGAATAATCAAACCGCTTTCGACTTTGTTCCTTTTCGGGGACGAAAAGTTTTAAGTGGGGGAGATTGTAACAACCCGTAAAATGCGGGCCAGTTTGAAATTTTTATTTTGGCAATTTTAGCTGAATTTGAATATTTAAATTGAATTATTTTAAATAATATCGACGAAAAATTTATTTCGAATATAATTCGAACTTATATATTATACGCGTCGTCGTTAGAATATAAATATTTATATATAATTATAAATAGAATTGAAAATGGCGCGGTAGTTCGATAATTCGATTTCAAACTTCAATTGAAAATACCGGGTGCAAAACAATCCGGATTTTGGTGAAACCAAAAACATTAGGATCTAATTGTGAATATCTTTCTAACGAATCCGAAAAATCAAGATTTCATGGCGGGGACCAAAAGATATGTCCAGTTGAAAATTCTGAATAGTCGCTATGGAATTCAGGCCCTTAAAAATAGACATTTTGCAAACGACCTCGGATTTCGACGAAACCAGTTTTGTTGGGTCCGTGATGTCAAATTATTGCTAGGTTTCAAATTTCATAATTTTTCAAATCAATATTTGAGCGTGGCAAAAGAAAACGCTTTTGACCAGTTTCAGTTGATTTTAATCGACTGGAAAATGGCCATTTTTCCAACGGTCTCAGAATTCAACGAAACTAGTTTTGTTAGGACCGTATCGTCAATACGAAGCTAGAAAATATTTTTCTGGAATTTTTAAAGTTCTTATGCGGCCCCGGTAATTTGAAATGTACGTTTAAAATTCAATATAGTGATTTAAAAGTAAATTCAACGGAAACTGATCAAAGTGATCGAATCAGCTTGCGATGCATGTCCCATTGTGTTCGGAATGGGGGTTAAACGCTATGGACGACAGGTGGTGGGCCTCGTTTAGATGGCATATGTAAAAGTCAACTTTTAAAAATAATAAAATAATAAAAAAATAATAAAAAAATAAAAAAAACCCTCTCCCCCTTTTTTAACCGTTCTGGCCCCCCCCTCATATTTTCAATCGAACAAAAAAAAAAGAAAAAAAAAAGAGGAACGAGGATCGGAGGAGCGCCCCCCCCGATCAGTCGCCGCCGCCTCCACAGTGGTGGGGCGCCACCTCGAAACCCCCCCTTCCCTCGCGGACGCGATCGAACACCCCCCCCCCCCCGGTCGCAACCTCCAAGCGCGCAACCCCCTCCCCTCCCTTCGACCGACGCCGACCGCCTTCCCCCTCCTCTGCCTCGCGTCGCGCCACCGACAGAAGATCCCCTCCTGATCGACGCTGAAAACCCCCCTTCTCTCTGCAACTCACTGTAAGTTTTAATTATATTTTTATTTATAAAATCAGTTTTTTATGTATGAATTAGCATTTATAAAAGCTAAAAATAAAATATATATAAAGATTTGATTTTTAAAGTTGAAAAGATTATGTTTTTATTTATAAAAATATGATTTTTACATAAGGAAGAGGATAAAAATATGATTTTTATATTTTTAAAGTATTAAAAATATAATCTTTACTATATAGAAGTGGTAGAAATATGATTTTTGGTTAGGTAGAGAATTAAAAATATAATTTTTGCATGATAGGAATATTAAAAATATCATCTTTATATGTGTAGGAAAATAAAAATGAGATTTTTTATAAAGATGAAATCTTTAAATTTGAAAAGACAAAATCTTTTTAGTTGAAAAGACGAGAACTTTAGAAGTTAAAAGGCGAAACCTTTATATTTTAAAAGGAGTGAACTTTATATTTAAAAGGGCGGAAACTATATATTTTATAACGTTGTAAAAATATAATCTTTGTCTATTTTAAAAGCGTGTTAAAAATATAATCTTTTATATTACAGAATAATAAAAATAGAATTTTTATATAATGAACTTCAAAATAAAAATAGAATTTTTTATATATTGAACTTCGAAATAAAAATAGGATTTTTATATATTGAACTTCGAAATAAAAATATGATTTTTTATATATTGAACTTCGAAATAAAAATAGGATTTTTATATATTGAACTTCGAAATAAAAATATGATTTTTATATATTGAACTTCGAATTAAAAATGTGATTTTTATATATTGAACTTCGAAATAAAAGTATGATTTTTAAATATTGAATAGCGAAGTAAAAATTCGATTTTTACATATGTAGTGGCTACGGGAAACGAAGATGACGAAGATGCGATAGCGATGAAGATTTCTATCAATGAAGTGCCGTGGAGCTAGGATAGCTATCTGTGAGAACTTCTCACCTTTCAATTTCTTTTCCTAGTTATATATATATGCTAGGATGTAGACGGTGCTTAGTAGCACCCGACACCCGTCATCCACAGACCATGAATGGCTTGTTTGTTAAATTGTTTGGTTGTGTAGTTGGTTAGTCTAATTGGTTTGAATTGAATTATTGGGTGAATTGAAATTGATTTGATTGATGTGTGAATGGCGTGGGCCTTCACTAGACCGGGGATAAGGCTAGGCCTCGTCCCGTTTCTAGTATCGTGCCGTTATGCCGCCGAAATTTTCTAAAATATGTTAGAAAAATAAAATATCATTTTATTGAAGAAATGAACTGAATAGAAATTCATGTGTTGAAATGAAATGTTTTATCGTTAAAATATAATTTTTGACGTGAATGTGAATAAATAAATATTCATTTACAAACCGGACGGTTTGTTTATGTACACCTATTTGAAGGACATTGATTGGGTCGATAAATTTTACACATCGCCCAATTGCACAAATAAAATCTGTGTTTGATTGTTTGAAACCCCACACGGGTGTTGGGATGAAATTTGAAGTTCACTCATCCTGATTGATTAAATATGTCGATCGATTGATTGACAGGCTGTTATAAGCGTTGAATATCTATATTTGATGCTTATACAGTGTAGTGCACTTTGGTTGATGGTTGATTATTTTCAATGCTATTATATACATGTGTTGTATGAAAATCCATATAATTAATTTTATATGGTAATTGCTTGGGCCTCATTCCAGTTTTGAAAAAGAAATATTTGAAATAGAATATTTGAAAATAAAGGAATATATGAAGCCGTGTTGATTAGATTGACGCCATTTTGACGTGAACGATATTTATATCGATTTTAAAACGATTTCGAAATAAATTGAATTGAAAACGATTTCGAAATGAATTGAATTGAAAACGATTTCGAAATGAATTGAATTGAAAACGATTTCGAAATGAATTGAATTGAAAACGATTTCGAAATGAATTGAATTGAAAACGATTTCGAAATAAATTGAATTGAAAACGATTTCGAAATGAATTGAATTGAAAACGATTTCGAAATGAATTGAATTGAAAACGATTTCGAAATGAATTGAATTGAAAACGATTTCGAAATAAATTGAATTGAAAACGATTTCGAAATGAATTGAATTGAAAACGATTTCGAAATGAATTGAATTGAAAACGATTTCGAAATGAATTGAATTGAAAACGATTTCGAAATGAATTGAATTGAAAACGATTTCGAAATGAATTGAATTGAAAACGAATTCAAATTGAATTGAAAGTGAATTGAAATGAATTCAAATTGAATTGAAATTTGAATTGAATAGAAATGAACTTTGAAACGAATTTATAAAGAAGAATTCAATTTTGATTTGAATTGAAAAGGAAGTTGAAATCGCTTTTGAAACGATTTTAAAACTATTTATATAATTCGTTTTAAATGGAAATCGACGAAGTATATATTATATATATTATATATATAATATAATGGCCTGAATAGAACGCGCCGCGCCGCGGCAGTTCGTGAATTTCGACCATTCATTTCGAATGGACATTACGGGAGATCCGACCGTCGGATTCTCCTAAAACCGGAACCGTTGGGTTCGTATCGAAAAGATCTTTCTAGCGAATGTTAGAAATTTGAAATCTAACGGTTGGATTTGGAATTATGTCCAAATCAAATTTGAAAAAGGTCGCTGTAAGTGCAGTTCGATGGCCATTGATGGAAATCGACTGTACGGGCCTTGATAAAATTATTAAAAATAGTAATAATTTGTGTAAAATCATAAGAAATGATTTGGGAAAAATTGGGATGAAAAACTCCATATTTGAAAAGATAAAAATAGATTTTTATCGAAATGAACTAGTTTTGAACTAGAATTATAATTCTATTTATTTTTAAATAAATAAATTGAATTTAAAAAGGGTTTTAAAAATAACCAGAATATCCAATGATTGCATTGGAGTGGATTTGAATCGAAATTGTCTTCGGAATATTTCGATGTTGGAATTCGTGATTATACAGATTTTGTTATGGGAATTTGAAAGATATATATTTATATCGTTATTTCCAATACGACATTTGTTAGTCGTAGAATTCGATATTGAATATAAGCCGATATATTTTCTATTCAGAGCCTTGTATTGAATATCGAATGTGATTTGGGTTTGTCGTGAATGGTGTCTTCACTAACACTGTTCTTGAACCCAGTTGAGAAAAGATTAAATCTTTTTATTTAGATTTAATGAAGTGTACCAATTAAACAATATTTAATTGGAATTGAATTGATATTGATTTTTGGGTTTATCGTGGACAGTGTTTTAAATAACACTCGTTCTTTAACCCGATAATCAATGGGATGTGACTTTGGGTTTATCGTGAACTGTGTTTTAAATGACACTGATTCTTTAACCCAGTCAAAGATTAAAACTAAGTGGAGTTTTAATGAATCTTTAATTAGATTGAAAAGATCGAGAATGGAGTATCACCAGTTTTACTCCAGGCGATAGTTAAATCTTTAATTAGATTTGAACGTGAAATGGTAATTGAATTACCGATAACACTGTGGTGTTAGATATGAAGTACTACCAGTTTTACTTCATGGGATGAATAGGTTGGGATTGGGAAATAAAATAAATGATTACTTCGGTGTGGTTCGCTAATCCCGACTAGTTTGAATTGATATTCAAAGGAGATTAAAGAATAAATTTAAAGAATTTATCTTGGATAAAATTAATGGGAACTTTTCCCAAAGTATAGGAAATTTTGAATAAAAGAATATTCTGAATTGGAATGAGGCGTATGTTGTGTTTGTGTAACACTTTTATAATATATACGCGAGTTATTCAGAAAGACCGGGTTTATCCCATTCTGAATGACTGATTCGACGTGGTGTCGAAGATGAAGACGGTGGTCGAAGACCAGAAGTCTTCACGTCGTTTGGGTGATTACTGATGATCTTGATTGGGCTGTACACCCAAGAAGATGGAAACAGTTTGTGATCGTCCAGACGTACTTGGAGATCGATGGATATGCGAGGTACTAGGTGCCTCCGGTTTCGTTCAGACCCAGAACGGACTTGTAAATGGACTGTGTGTCTGACATTGGATTTTAGTCCGTGTGATTGATCTCTATTAAATATATATATGTTTGGCTGCGGAGAATTTATTCTCTTGCTTAACGCCCTTCTCTGAGACGCACGAGCTCAGGGGTTATATATTGATGGATATCAAACGCATGGAGTGAATTGCCTGTGTGGCATGCCTAAGTGGCAATTGATCGAGGCTTCTGTTGAAAAGCAAAGTCTTGTGGTGATGATCAAAGCCAGGCCTTTGTGGCGTTGCTTTGTGTAACGTTTGCTTCGCGAGTTTCACACCCGGTATGAACCAAAAACGGGAGACGGACGTCAGGGAGGGCATGCGTTTCTTTCTAGCTAGAAGTGGCGTCAGTGGTTTTACACGCCCTGACGAGTTTGACTTATGTGGTTGTTGCTGTTGCGAGGCGCCTCGGTTATATCGGTTTCGGCCGATGCATTCTGGTCGGCTGATGGACCAGACTTACACCCCATAGTGTGGGGAGACGTAGTGTTCAGGCATAATAATCCACATCGGTGGACCGGCTCTGAGGATCCAAGGCTTGCCTGCGCGCTTGCCTGATGGGCGGGCTAGAGCGTCTCGAATCGGTTGAGGACTATCTTTTGCCTCGGTTCATAGCCGGAAATCCAATTTCCAAATACGTGACATTTGCAGTTTTATTTGTAAACCTATATATGGCGACATGATATATGGTACCCATGCCGCCTATGATTGATACTTATGATTTGAAGTTGTTTTATACACTATGCACTTATAATAGTATCAAACGATTTGTTTTAACCGTATCAAGCATTCTTTGGCTGTTATAAGGGAAAACCCTATCCTCGGCTGCGTTGCATTGTGTGATGGGACCTGGGTCTTATAACAGCTTCATTTTTCTTTATTTAGCATTGCGCTGTTTGTTTTATGCACTGGTATTCTTGGGAGGAAACCCGTTCCGTGTTATACGGCGTGGTCCCTTGATTTACCTAACTTTAAAATAAAGATTAACTGTTTTAGTTCTCACACCAGTCCTATGACTGACCTGGAGTTTATTGTTTTAACCTAAACTCTGGGTGCCCTTATTTTGACACGGGCAGCTAGTAGTTTTGGTTTTGCAGATTTATATTCACAGGATCCTGGTTTACGGCTGGAACGATATCCGGAAAGCTTTGTATCCGTATATCCCTTCTAGTTGTGTATTGTATTATTTTCCGCTGCTATGTATTTAATTGTAATTTAAATCTCTGATATTTCTGTGTAATATTCATTTATACTCTGTATATTCTTGTAATTTGATGCATTGTTGTAATGTACAATGAAACGTTCTTTTATATGCGTTCAGTTGTGGCTTGTTCTCGAACTATCCGACGCTTTCCTTTACGGGGAAGTTACGGGTTTTCACATTTATTTTCTATACTAGGAAATATTTATTATTCTATTTCCAAGCTTACATTTATTTGGGTTAAACCGGATGTTGTGTAAAACATCGGTACGACAACCCAAATACTATATTCAACTAACTCTCATTCAACATTGATCTTCGAGCCTGAAATCTTACTGTTTATCTGTAAATAATGAAATCAATCAAGTTGGGGTATAACTACCTCTCAGACCTTGACTGAATAACATTTATAACGTCAAAACAGATAAGACTACTTACTTGAACAATCAATACCATACAACTACTGATTTACTTTTAAACACGTATACACTTCCCCTTTCTATTCTTACTAGATTTTATTCTTATACTTCCTTTTTGATTATACTATTATATTTCTAAGTTCATTTTCTTATCGACTTCTATATATATTGATACGTTGGTTTCTAACTATCAAATTATCTTAAAAATATTCTATCTCCTTAAATTCCCGGAAAAATTCGCCATAACCTCCTTTGTATCGGGAGCATCGGGAAATTTCAAATAGCTTTCCCGGTCCTTCTCATCTCAAAAAGAAAAAGAAAAAGCCAAGCGGCTTGCCGATACGGCACATAAAATCTCATATGGAAATTAAATACGTACCTTTTTGTCGGGCATTCTAATTATTTCACTTCTATACTTTATTCCAAACCTGTCTCCTGTATATTTATGCCTGTCCAATCTATTTTAACTATACCAATCGTTTTAACTCAATTTGTTAATTAAATCTGTTAATTAACTTCTCAGTCTATTTCACCTTCATATTTGAACATGACATGTTCAAATATATTTTAACTGCATATTAACAAATTCTAATTATACTCATACTCTCGTTTCCTTATCGACTTCTCTATTCAAATTCCAATTCAATTCTATTTGAATTCTCTTTATTTAAAACTTAATTTGAATTCTATTTTCAAATTCTATAGTTTAAAGTCCATTTGAATTCTATATTCAAATTCTATTGTTTAAAGTCCATTTGAATTCTATATTCAAATTCTATTGTTTAAAGTCCATTTGAATTCTATATTCAAATTCTATTGTTAAAGTCCATTAGAATTCTATATTCAAATTCTATTGTTTAAAGTCCATTTGAATTCTATATTCAAATTCTATTGTTAAAGTCCATTTGAATTCTATATTCAAATTCTATTGTTAAAGTCCATTTGAATTCTATATTCAAATTCTATTGTTAAAGTCCATTTGAATTCTATATTCAAATTCTATTGTTAAAGTCCATTTGAATTCTATATTCAAATTCTATTTGAATTCTCTGCATTATTTATAAACAACGTTTATAACTTCAATTCAAATCCCACCTTTCCATTTATAAATAACGTTTATAAATTCGATTCAAATTCCATCCTTTCATTTATAAACAACTTTTATAAATTCGATTCAAATTCCATCCTTTCATTTATAAACAAAGTTTATAAATTCAATTACTTGTTTTATATACCTTCGAACAAGTTAAATATTTTCTATAGTCTTATTTAAAATTCAAATTCTATTTATAAAAATAGAATTCACTTTTTAAATCTCAAATACTCTTTTCGATATTTTTTTATAGATAAATATTCAAACCCCATTGATATTTTAAACAATCGAATCAACCAATTTTCAATCATATGATTTTCTACACATCATATATGAATATATATGAAATCAAACAAACAATAAACAGATAATATATTTTTGAGGAATCCAGTTAGATTCCTCCAACCTGTTTTTCCTGCATCCACAGACGTTAGCACATAAATAATACCCATACTGCTTCGAGGCTGGATATCGCGGTATAGAAGGTCATCCACTAATTATAGCGTGGGGCGTATAGGGTAATCATCCGCTATGAAACTGCGGGCATCCGCTAATGAGACTGCGGGAATCCAACCAATCATCAACCCAATATATATATATATATATATATATATATATATATATAATAGTCCTAAATAACTAATATATATTTTAAAACCATCAGACAACATTCAAACAAGCACAGAAAATTATTTTTAATGATATAAAAATAATTTCTAAATAAGTGGTGAGTGAGGTTTACTCACCAGGGTTTTTAATTGCCGATCCATTTCAACTCCAGTTTTTTATTCATGATTATAAGGCTTGCAATTTATGAATCCTACTTTACGATCTCCACCTCGTATTAATTTAAACATTTCGTTATAAGAAATTTTTGATCGTATAAAAATTAAACAATTTAAATAAATAAATTGTTAAAGTTAATTACCTTTTAATCCTCGGTCCAAGCTCAAAAATCCCCAATTTGATTCCTTTATCAAAATTTGCTATTTCCAGTATCACATTCAAAGCCTGCGAACTGCTCTTGCATCACAGTCACTCACAGTTAGCAAAACACTCACCAATACTCTACGTTTCCATCCACATTAGTGAACAATTTTAGCACCTCAACCTCTTGTCTGCCACCAGATTTTCCAACTCGGCATCCCCTTTCCATTGCCTTACTGACTGCCACCAACGTTGACTGGAAATCCCACGACCATCCCCTGGCATCGCCTCCTTCCAAAGCTTCCTGGTGATGTCATCCATGTCACCATACTGACAAGAACGAGGCCCCCAAAAATGTTCGATCCTACTTGCGTCGAAAATCCGAAATCGATTACCAGGACTTTACTGCTCATCGCTTCCAGAACCGTCTTCTATCTTATCGCGAGGTCAAAACCTATCGCGACTCCGACCTTCGAGTGACGAACCACCACCAGCGATGAACGCTGCTCCCCCAACCTACGATTCTGAATAGCTCCCCTGCCTCTACACTCACTATTTACAAGTCACTCGATCCCTTTTTTCATCGAACAAGACTCCAGAATTTAAGGGCTCGGGCCCTTTGTTTTTCTTTCGAAGGATTGCAACAAAACTCGACTTTGATTCCCCCGTAAAGAGGAAGAGGACAACGGCCATTTTCGATTTTTGTCTGAAACTTTGATTCCATTTGTAAACAACAGAGGGGCGTGGTTTTTATAAGATGAGGAGTGGAAGAGAAAAGGGAACGGTGTTGATTTTATTTCCTCACAAAATTTCTGATGCTAAGGAGGCCAAGGCTATTGTCTGTTGGCAAACGAAAATCCACTAATAATTTTTTTTTTATTTTAGTTTTTATTTTATTTACGATACAATTCAAAATTAACTAAATTAATCCCACGAGTTCCGAACTCCTTTCTAAACCCGACAACTGTCATTCCTAGTGTAAAACCCCTATTCCGGACACACTGGGATAGGTCATGAAGTCCAATTCAATCATCTGTAGAGGATATTAATTTAAATTGATATAATTTAAATTTCAAACCATTTAAATTCTTCGATAATTATTGAATATTATTATTCTAATTCAAACAGAATTATGTATTGATTATCTGAACTGTTTTCAAATCAGTTTTCACTTCGAATTCAGTTATTCGCTGATTCCTTATTTTGATAATTTAATATATACGATCTTAAATCGAAATCGATATTTAAATTGATAACATAACTATAAAAATTCATTTATATTATCAACTAAATATTTAAATCCATTCTAAATATTTAAAATTAGTTGGTCGAAATCCCGGGTCATTACAATCTTCCCCACTTAAAATAATTTCGTCCTCGAAATTGCTAAGGTAGAAAAAGTGCTACAAACCCATTAACTTTTCAAAATCTTATTTATGTTGATACTCAACATTTCAAACTTCCTTGCATAACTCTCTTTCGAATAGATCCCCATTCGATAACTCCTCCCTTCGAATAACTATATTCGATAATCTCTCTATCAAATAACTAGATTCGAAAACCTTTCTTTGAATCAACTATATTCGATTTACTCTTATCAATTTACTCTATTGGATTTAACTCTTATCGATTTACTCCATCGAATAACTAAATTCGATAACTCCTTCGAATAACCAATATTCTATAACTCACTTCGATTAAACTAATCGATAACTCTTTTCGATTAAACTGTAATCAATAACTCATTTCGATTAACAAATAATCGATAACTCCTTTGATTTATTAAAAATCGATAACTCCTTCGATTAACTAATAATCGATAACTCCTTTAGTTCTATTCGAATAAACTAATATTCGATTTAACTCCACTCGCTTGACTCTAGATCGCAGCGATCACAATGGTTATGCCTAATTCCCCCAAGAAACATCCGACCGCCCTAGGCTATCTGCAGCCCTGCGAATTACGCAAGCAGTCGTACAAAATGGCAACTTATCCTGAGTAACTATGTCTGACTAACTCTATCTCAATAACTATATTCGATCAACTTTAATTGAATAACTAATATTCAATTAACTCTACGGATTAACCCTAACTGATTAATTCTAACTGGTTAATTCTTACTTTAATTGATTTATTCTAATTCTAATCGATTATTTCTAACTCTAATCGACTTCTCCTATTCGAATAACTCCTATTGGATAACGTTTATTCATTTATAAAGATTTACTTTTAGTAACGGTTCTTCACTTTATAAATGTTCTCTTTAATAACGCCACTTCACTTATACAAGTGTTGTGTACCCCTTATATTTAAAACTATCGGTGTTAAAACCCAATATCTCTTCTCTATATAAGTTCAGACTTATATATTCCATTTATCTAATGATAAATAATTAATTTATAAACTGTTATTTATAAATAAATCCTTTCTACTTACCTGTTAAAAACAGAATTCCATTTTCTATTCATCTTCTAAATATTCTTTTGATTAAATTCTATTTACTTAACAAATAAATATCTCATTTATAACATTCTATTTATTTTCTATAAATAAATATTCCCATCTAATCTATTTGTAAATGTTTTTACAAATATTCCCTTTTAAATTCTATTTGTAAATGTTTTTACAAATATTTCTCCTATTTGTTTGCACATAACTCCCTTGGTATTTGTGTTACAAATATATTTCCTTTATTCACACCCAATTCATATTTCATTCACATTGATTTCACTCAATTTTTTTCATTTCGATCTATTTAACTTACTTAAGTTAAATTTTAATTTCAATCATTCAAATTCCCATTAACTAGTTGCTAATTAACCGTTTTGCCTATTTCACCCTTTTTATTTATTTGAATATAACTTGTTCAAATATATGTCAACTTAATTATAAACTAATCTAATTATATTTTCAACTCGAGTTATATATTCGATTTCGAATATAAATTCTCAATTTCTTTCAATTATCCAAAAACCCAATTTCGATTCAACTTTGATTAACTAATTTCTCTTTTACTTAGTTAATTCTATTCAATAATCAGAAATATGATCATTGTTTCCCAAATCATTTTATCTACTTCACTTGAGTTCACATTCATTTTATAACTCAAGTCTATATTTTTCTCATGGCCATTCGGATTTTATTTACTTTAAAAATCCTTTTACTTATATATATATATATATAAACCATTGTGGTTTTAAAGGGTTTCTGGCGCTGCACTTTTTGAAATTTGATTTTGACCTATCTCAAAATTTATACGACGAAATCCTGATTTTTCTCTTTCATTAGAAAACTATTGTTCAACCGGTCCCGACGATTCTTGTTTCAAAGAATTCCGACTTCAATTGAGTTCTGTATACTAAATTGAAGTTCGAATTGCCAATTTTCGAACTACCGCGCTATGGCGAGCTCGTTTTAATTATATTTATAAATATAAACATTTTAACTTTGTTTATAATAAATTCAACTCCATTTTGATAGATTTTTAATATGTATCAAATCCATTTCATAATATTCCCGATCTATTTCACTTCTAATATTCAAATCCTATATATTTACAATATTCAAATTCCATCTTTTCATTTATTCAAACTCTATATTTGAATTTCCTTCAATTCAATTTCTAATTGAATTTTCTTCTATTCAAATTCTAATTCAACTTCTTATCTTCAAATTTTATTTGAATTTCTTATCTTCAATTTCTATTTGAAATCCTTTTATTCAAAAACCCATTTCAAATCCCTTATTCAAATTCCATTTGAAATCCTTTGAATTTAAATTCTATTTCAACTCCTTTGAATTCAAATTCTATTTCAAACTTTATATTTTCTTTGAATTCTAATATTCAACCTCCACTTTATATTCTCTTTGAAATTCTATTTAACCACATTCCATTTGAATTCTAATATTCAAATCTCTATTTGACTTTTCTTTATTCAAATCCATTTGAATTCCTTTGAATTCAAATTTCATTTCAATTTTTCTTATACAATTTCTATTTGAATTTTCTTTATTCAAATCCTATTTAAATTTCTATGTTCAAATTCTATATTTGAATTCCCGTATATTTTACTTCTATTTGAAATCTATATTCCAATTCCCATTTCAAAATTCCTTTGAAGTAATATAAATATATACATATATATATATATCTATCCCAAATTCAAAACATTTGAATTTTCAAACAACTTGTTTCTTTTCAAACAAATTTCCATCAAAACTTTTCTAAGGCAGTCATTCATCACTTAGAAACTCGAAAATGAACACTGATGATGTTGCGACCATCATCAGAATTATTTCCCAGCTACTGAATGAGTTCAGTGCTTTATTTCTTTCAAAACCCATTTAGAAAAATATTTTCCAAACTCCCAGGATTTTAAATTCTGAATTCTGGTTGGAATTCAATTTCAATTTATCTCATTTGTATATCTGATTTCATATACAAATTCCATTGGTTATATATATATAACTATTTTTGTTTTATAATCTAATTCGATTATAATCCTAACAATCAACTTAACTATTTAAAAACAATATCGTGTCCAATCTTCTGTTCAAGTGTTTATAAACTCCTATCGACATCGTGGCGTCCCACGATTCGACCAAAATTTATAATCCACTCAATAGACTAGTCAACACAATATAAAACAGTTTTTATATCAAATAACAAATACGCTCGCTCGTATATATATACACTCAACTCATTCTAGGATACTACTGATCCTATCTCTAATGAGCACATTCCAACAAGCCTAGGTATTCGCTCAATCTAAGCTCTGATACCAACTGTAATGACCCGGAAATTCAAGTAGGCTTTGCAACCATCCTCTCCTCCCCAAAGCAGTAAGGTAATACCCCACTGTGGCTTACATTGGTACCCCAATACCACATTTTACGGCCAGCCTTTCGACTTCGCACTAAGCAACCAACCCTACCAAAGGGACATGTAGGAGTAAGAGTCTCCCGTTCGCCACCTAACGAAAAGTGAGAACCCCCTATCATGGGACACATGCCTTAAAGCACGCAACATGGACTGGTATGAGTAAACAGTTTAAAGCAGTTTCAGAAAACTAAATGATATCTCATAAGACCACGCCGTATAACACGGAACGGGTTTTTCCCTTATGAAAATCCAAACACTTGACTTATCTTTATATCAAAACTCTTTTTGATATTATAATAATGTCTAAATCAAGTAAATAACAATCTAGTGGAACGTTTGCATCTCACGTTCCACATATATATACAATCAAAACCGCAAGTACGTATTGGGTAATGGATTTCCAACTATGACAAGGTATGGAACCACCTTCCGCTGGTATATCTCTAGAGGAGAATACACCGAGTTCAACAAGAACATCTTGCAACTCAGCCACCCATGACCGACCACTCATTTCGCTTGAGTGTATCGAATGTATATCACCAACGATTGGGATCAGCAACCGTTTCCCGAATGGGACAGCATCGACAATAGATTTTTAGAAGTAAATGAAACTCTAGATCAGGTGATTATACACCCTAATAGGTGCGACCTACATAACCATGCTGCTTGCCCGATTTCTGTCATTTACCGGATGTTGAGGCTAGAAGCTACGCTTTATCATCACACCAGATTCACTTCGAATGTCACATCGTCAGATCCATCGAAAATCACTAATTGACGTCGACAACAATACATTACGTGTCAGCTAAAAGAAGTTTCCTTCTCCGCTTCCACTCTTGGTACGGTTGAAGAAATCAATGTACGTGACCTTTCTGGAAATACTCTGTCAGACA
The DNA here is from genome assembly GCA_030737875.1 of Allium sativum. Taxonomy (NCBI): domain Eukaryota; kingdom Viridiplantae; phylum Streptophyta; class Magnoliopsida; order Asparagales; family Amaryllidaceae; genus Allium; species Allium sativum. The sequence continues at coordinate 609,965,287 of CM060918.1, read as the reverse complement.
TCCATCCATACGAGTCACCCAGGAACAGGATGAACTAAAGGCACTATTTCTATTAATAGAAAAAGTCCTTGCACTCTACTCCGTCTTCGATTATCTTTATATAATCTGATTCGCACGCTACTGCCGATACGGAGTGGTTCCTCGGATAATAATCCAACCGGTCTCTCCATATTGACAACGATGGTCAAAACTTCGATAGTCTGTGATTTAACTATCGAATAAAAACAAGTGTTTCGATAGTCGATGATTTAACTATCGAAGAAAACAAGTGTTCATCCAAACATCCAACAATCACTGAGCCTTTAATTAATATTCCATTAATTAAATCTCTTCTCTATTTCTTATCAATATTTGTTAACCAAATATTTTCAATAACCATATTGGCCTTTTACGTTATTTGGAAAACATTTCTGAATATCGCCTTCCTTTATTTTCTACACTAGGAAATATTTATTATTCTATTTCCAAGCTTACATTTATTTGGGTTAAACCGGATGTTGTGTAAAACATCGGTACGACAACCCAAATACTATATTCAACTAACTCTCATTCAACATTGATCTTCGAGCCTGAAATCTTACTGTTTATCTGTAAATAATGAAATCAATCAAGTTGGGGTATAACTACCTCTCAGACCTTGACTGAATAACATTTATAACGTCAAAACAGATAAGACTACTTACTCGAACAATCAATACCATACAACTACTGATTTACTTTTAAACACGTATACACTTCCCCTTTCTATTCTTACTAGATTTTATTCTTATACTTCCTTTTTGATTATACTATTATATTTCTAAGTTCATTTTCTTATCGACTTCTATATATATTGATACGTTGGTTTCTAACTATCAAATTATCTTAAAAATATTCTATCTCCTTAAATTCCCGGAAAAATTCGCCATAACCTCCTTTGTACCGGGAGCATCGGGAAATTTCAAATAGCTTTCCCGGTCCTTCTCATCTCAAAAAGAAAAAGAAAAAGCCAAGCGGCTTGCCGATACGGCGCATAAAATCTCATATGGAAATTAAATACGTACCTTTTTGTCGGGCATTCTATTTATTTCACTTCTATACTTTATTCCAAACCTGTCTCCTGTATATTTATGCCTGTCCAATCTATTTTAACTATACCAATCGTTTTAACTCAATTTGTTAATTAAATCTGTTAATTAACTTCTCAGTCTATTTCACCTTCATATTTGAACATGACATGTTCAAATATATTTTAACTGCATATTAACAAATTCTAATTATACTCATACTCTCGTTTCCTTATCGACTTCTCTATTCAAATTCCAATTCAATTCTATTTGAATTCTCTTTATTTAAAACATCATTTGAATTCTATTTTCAAATTCTATAGTTTAAAGTCCATTTGAATTCTATATTCAAATTCTATTGTTTAAAGTCCATTAGAATTCTATATTCAAATTCTATTGTTTAAAGTCCATTTGAATTCTATATTCAAATTCTATTGTTAAAGTCCATTTGAATTCTATATTCAAATTCTATTGTTTAAAGTCCATTTGAATTCTATATTCAAATTCTATTGTTAAAGTCCATTTGAATTCTATATTCAAATTCTATTGTTAAAGTCCATTTGAATTCTATATTCAAATTCTATTGTTAAAGTCCATTTGAATTCTATATTCAAATTCTATTGTTAAAGTCCATTTGAATTCTATATTCAAATTCTATTGTTAAAGTCCATTTGAATTCTATATTCAAATTCTATTTGAATTCTCTGCATTATTTATAAACAACGTTTATAACTTCAATTCAAATCCCACCTTTCCATTTATAAATAACGTTTATAAATTCGATTCAAATTCCATCCTTTCATTTATAAACAACTTTTATAAATTCGATTCAAATTCCATCCTTTCATTTATAAACAAAGTTTATAAATTCAATTACTTGTTTTATATACCTTCGAACAAGTTAAATATTTTCTATAGTCTTATTTAAAATTCAAATTCTATTTATAAAAATAGAATTCACTTTTTAAATCTCAAATACTCTTTTCGATATTTTTTTATAGATAAATATTCAAACCCCATTGATATTTTAAACAATCGAATCAACCAATTTTCAATCATATGATTTTCTACACATCATATATGAATATATATGAAATCAAACAAACAATAAACAGATAATATATTTTTGAGGAATCCAGTTGGATTCCTCCAACCTGTTTTTCCTGCATCCACAGACGTTAGCACATAAATAATACCCATCCTGCTTCGAGGCTGGATATCGCGGTATAGAAGGTCATCCACTAATTATAGCGTGGGGCGTATAGGGTAATCATCCGCTATGAAACTGCGGGCATCCGCTAATGAGACTGCGGGAATCCAACCAATCATCAACCCAATATATATATATATATATATAATAGTCCTAAATAACTAATATATATTTTAAAACCATCAAACAACATTCAAACAAGCACAGACAATTATTTTTAATGATATAAAAATAATTTCTAAATAAGTGGTGAGTGAGGTTTACTCACCAGGGTTTTTAATTGCCGATCCATTTCAACTCCAGTTTTTTATTCATGATTATAAGGCTTGCAATTTATGAATCCTACTTTACGATCTCCACCTCGTATTAATTTAAACATTTCGTTATAAGAAATTTTTGATCGTATAAAAATTAAACAATTTAAATAAATAAATTGTTAATGTTAATTACCTTTTAATCCTCGGTCCAAGCTCAAAAATCCCCAATTTGATTCCTTTATCAAAATTTGCTATTTCCAGTATCACATTCAAAGCCTGCGAACTGCTCTTGCATCACAGTCACTCACAGTTAGCAAAACACTCACCAATACTCTACGTTTCCATCCACATTAGTGAACAATTTTAGCACCTCAACCTCTTGTCTGCCACCAGATTTTCCAACTCGGCATCCCCTTTCCATTGCCTTACTGACTGCCACCAACGTTGACTGGAAATCCCACGACCATCCCCTGGCATCGCCTCCTTCCAAAGCTTCCTGGTGATGTCATCCATGTCACCATACTGACAAGAACGAGGCCCCCAAAAATGTTCGATCCTACTTGCGTCGAAAATCCGAAATCAATTACCAGGACTTTACTGCTCATCGCTTCCAGAACCGTTTTCTATCTTATCGCGAGGTCAAAACCTATCGCGACTCCGACCTTCGAGTGACGAACCACCACCAGCGATGAACGCTGCTCCCCCAACCTACGATTCTGAATAGCTCCCCTGCCTCTACACTCACTATTTACAAGTCACTCGATCCCTTTTTTCATCGAACAAGACTCCAGAATTTAAGGGCTCGGGCCCTTTGTTTTTCTTTCGAAGGATTGCAACAAAACTCGACTTTGATTCCCCCGTAAAGAGGAAGAGGACAACGGCCATTTTCGATTTTTGTCTGAAGCTTTGATTCCATTTGTAAACAACAGAGGGGCGTGGTTTTTATAAGATGAGGAGTGGAAGAGAAAAGGGAACGGTGTTGATTTTATTTCCTCACAAAATTTCTGATGCTAAGGAGGCCAAGGCTATTGTCTGTTGGCAAACGGAAATCCACTAATATTTTTTATTTTATTTTAGTTTTTATTTTATTTACGATACAATTCAAAATTAACTAAATTAATCCCACGATTTCCGAACTCCTTTCTAAACCCGACAACTGTCATTCCTAGGGTAAAACCCCTATTCCGGACACACTGGGATAGGTCATAAGTCCAATTCAATCATCTGTAGAGGATATTAATTTAAATTGATATAATTTAAATTTCAAACCATTTAAATTCTTCGATAATTATTGAATATTATTATTCTAATTCAAACAGAATTATGTATTGATTATCTGAACTGTTTTCAAATCAGTTTTCACTTCGAATTCAGTTATTCGCTGATTCCTTATTTTGATAATTTAATATATACGATATTAAATCGAAATCGATATTTAAATTGATAACATAACTATAAAAATTCATTTATATTATCAACTAAATATTTAAATCCATTCTAAATATTTAAAATTAGTTGGTCGAAATCCCGGGTCATTATATTAACATTAGAAATAATGCAAATTTTATCCTACGGTAAAATTGCTATATATTAACATTAAAAATGTTAATTACATCATATGGTCAAATTCACTACATATTAACATTAGAAAAAAATGTTAATATCATCCTATGTTATAAATTCTCTTTTATGTTAACATTATAAAATAATGTTGATTTTATACTATGGTAAAATTTCTATATATTAACATTAAAAATGTTAATTACATCATACGGTCAAATTCACTACATATTAACATTAAAAAAAATGTTAATATCATCCTATGTTTTAAATTTCATAATATTAACATAAAAAAAATGTTAATTCCTCATGCATTGTAAATTACTTATTATTAACACCAAAAATAATGTTAATTTCTCATACGATGAAATTCTAATTTTTTTACATTAACAAAAATGCTAACTTTGTCATACGATGGAATTCTATATGTCCAGTATTTATGGCAAATCCAATTACATCGATGATTCAAAGAATAAAGGTGATCTATTCGAATTTACTATATACAAACAAATGGTTCATGAATATCAACAAACATGGTTGGTAAAATTATCTAACCATGATCATAGCAACTCAGGTTTTAACATTGAAATTTACCGATCTAGTGTCATAGCATCACAACAATTCAGATTTATAACATACACAACATACATCGCAGATTCACAACACGCAAGATTGATTAAACCATTTAATTTAATTAAAAGTGAATTCTCACCTTGACTGGATAAGAAAATAATAATAATCCAAATAATTTCAGAATGCTCCAATCAATCACAGCGGATCCTATTCGTTGTCACGGTCCTAACGGATCTGAAATTTTCAGATTCGAAGTTTGTATGTGTTAGTTATTGATGTTAGAACAGTTCTGACTTTTAACAACTGACGGTGTAACGCTTAAAAGCGTGGCAAAACTGAAATCAAATTATACCTTTGAATTTTCAGAATGTTCAAAATTTCAATTCCAATTTTCTCGATCCGTGGTCGATGGTTTCAGACACCGTTTGTTGGAGAAGGACCGGGGAAGAGAGGCCTTTGATCGGTCCGAGGGGGGATGGGCTCGGCGGCGCCTAGTGGGGGCCAGGGGGCGCGACCGTCGGGTCTTCTCGGGCTCGGGGCGTCTTCGACAGGCGACGGGAGGTGATGGTTCAGGTACCCAATCGAAGAGCTCGCGAAGAGCTTCGAAATGGGTATTGGTACGAAGATTTTCGTTGAGTATCGAAGGAGAAATCGAAGCTCAAAGAATTGAGCAAATATGGGTTCTTGCGGCTGTAACAAAATGAAGAAGACGATGGCCTGTAGCATACCATATTTATACTAGTATTTAGGGTTTTATTTTTTTATTTATTTAATTAATTAATTATAGAAATTAGTGTTTTCTTGTACGACCTCCAAACGAAGCTCAACGACTGTCAAACTTAATGTTTTGACGTCTTCTGAACGCGATGGTGCTACTGCCAAGGTCTAATTCTGAAGTTACAGTCATGCTTTCTTTTATTTTAAAACAAATCATTTAATTTAAATTCGAACGTACCTGTTAATTCCACCAGGGCCACATACTAGCTCAGAAAAATCCAGAAAAATTATTTTTGGCTTTCTTATGTCAATATGGTCCTAACAAAATTTATTTCGTCTCGTTCTGAGACTGTTTGAAAAATGGCTATTTTTCAGTCAATTAATTTTGACTGAAACTGACAAAACACAAATTCTTTTGCCACGCCTACATGCTAGCTTCAAAAATCATGAAATTTGAAACCTAGCAATAGTTTTACATTCCGGATCCAACAAAAGTGGTTTCGTTGAATTCCGAGGTCGTATGCAAAATGTCAATTTTCAAGGGCAATATATTTCTATAGCGACCTTTCTGAAAATTCATTTGGCCACAACTTTTGATTTCCGCTATGAAACTTCGGTTTTCCGGATTCGTTAAAATGGTACTCAATAACAAATTTAGATATTTTTCATTTCACCAAAATCCGGTTTATCCTGCATCCTGTGCAGTAGGTCAAAGTTCAAGTTTGACTTTTCAAACTACCTTCCTATTTCTAATCCTCTATGCAATTTAAATTTTTAAACACCCCTAAATGAAAATTTTAAATTGACCCCAAATTTCAGGGTTGTTACAAACCCCGATTCTTACAAAATCGTTTTATAAATCATCATTTAAAGAATGACGGAGTGGAAACCAATGGTGAGAACTCTCTCACTCAAACCTTTAGTACAATTATTTATTTTTACAACTGTATATATATAATTTGCCTGTGATTGCAATATTTGTTTGTTGTGTGATGGATGTTTACAGTTTTAATGTCATCATTATTAAACTACGATTATAAATGTTTATAAATAAATTTTTTGTATTATAAATGATTGGGATGGCTATTTACCCACCAGTCTCCCGAATATTAGATAAGTTCACATGGATTGTGATGTAAACCCCACATGGGTATTGAAATGAAAATTTTACGTGTCGCCTAATTATGCAAATAATGATCATTGGATGTTGATTGAAAACCCCACATGGGTCTGGGGATGATGATAACTACACACATCTCCCTTGTGCTTAGTTGTATGTCAACCGATTGATTGACAGACTGTTATAAGCGTTATTTAATTATTTAATGCTTATATAGTTGCAAATTGCACTCTGGATGTGAATTGAAAGTTTAATAGTTGTTTATAACTATTTTGAATACATGCGATGTATGGAATCCATATAAATAAAATATTATGGTAATTGATTGAGTATGATTCCAATTCAGAAATAACGAATATTTTAAAATAATATTCAGTAAAGAATCAAAACATGACTTTGATGTCCGATTTTGGATGGACATGAAAATATTGAAATACTCCCAGTTTGAAAAGGATAAAAGGAATTTTTATCTGAATGAAATGGTTAACAACTAGAATAAAGAATTGATAGGGTTTTAATATAACCAGAATTTTTCCAATGTATGAATTGGAAAGGATTTTAATGGAAATAATCTTCGGAAATTTTTTGATATTGGGTTCCCTGATTATACGAAATTGTTGGGGAATTTGGAAGATATAGATATCGTTATTCCCAATATGATATCTGTTGGTTTCAGAATTTGATATTGAATATAAGTCTATATGATTTCTATTCAGAGCCTGGTATTTAATATCAAATTGGATTTTTGATTGTCGTGAATGGTATCTTTAATAATACTGTTATTAAACCCAGTTGAGAATAGAGTAAATCTTTTCATTAAGATTTAATGAGATTATACAATTAATGAATATAATTGGAATTAAATGAAATTGATTTTGGGTTCATTGTGAATGATTTTTTAAATGAAATTAGTTCTTAAACCCAAGTAACGGTGAAGTTATGATTTGGAATTTATAATCTTTTAATGATAATCAAAATGAGCTTCTATGAAGGATGGCATTTACTATTAGTGTAACGTCCCATATGTTTGGTAGTCGGATATTTAATTTAAAGTATTATTTTAAATATTAATTTGGTATTATAAATGGATTTATAATATATAATTCATTTATATAACAAAATTTGAACATATAATTTATATTATAATTATAAAACGAACTCGAAACGCCGCAGTAGTTTTAATTTACGTTTTGAATTTCAGTTGAATATACATAATCCGTTTTAAGTTAGAATTCTATGAAACAAGAATCGTCTGTATCGATTTGATTGTATTTTTCTAATGAAAGAGAAAAATCAGAATTTCGGCTTATACATTGTGAGATATATCCAAATCAAATTTTCAAATAATCGCTATGGAATTCGTTATTAAACTATAACGTTTATTAAATAAATATTAGTGGTTTTTATATTTAATTTGAATATTTTTAGTCCGGGGTTGTAAATATTGAGTTTAAAAATATATATTGGTTTATTATGAAGCTGTGTAATATTTTATTTGGAGATATACGATAATAATTTATTATAATTGTTTTGATTATATTTTATCAATATTATATAGGCCTTAAAAAGGTTTTCTTTTCAAACAACCTCCGTTTTCGACAAAACGAATTTTATTGGAATACGTATAGTTAACTTGTAACGACCCAGATTTTTTGATCGTTCAAATCGACAATAATCCACACATGTCGACCCAAACAAACCACAAATACAGGTAGTTATTGGGAAAAGAAAGAAAAAGAAGATAGAAGAGAAAAACAAATATCAGAATCTCACAGCGGAAGGACAACATATAATAAACAAATAATGGTTCAAAGCATTTAAAAACATATACATTTGGTTATAACGTGCAATTGATTATCAGAGTTGCGCATATGCAGATATACATAACTAGCAGCGGAAACACAGTGCAGCGGAAATTCATATATATATATATAATAGATGTATACCAGACCTTTGTCTTCGATCTCCAAGGCACAGTCATCTTCGGTAGCTGCAAACGTCTGCTGACCCGAGCGTATTGCATAAAAAGAAAATACAACAAACACTCGGATCAACACTAAATCATTCTCATACTAGTCAAATTAAAATACGAAATAACATCAGTGTCATGGGTGCAGTAACTCAAGAGATGTAATGGGATTTTTCCATCTCTAGAGGATCCGTTAAACTAATACATACATAGTATAATACGTTATTATGATAGTGTCTATCTAGTAAAGTAAATATCATAAAAATAGCGTAAGCGGGATTACCATATTACCCTTACGCCATTTACAGGCATCAACAGTCTATACAATACTCCAAATTCACCGTACTGGTGTTGTAACGACCCGGGTTTTTTGGCCGTTTAAATCGACAATAAACCACACATGTCGACCCAAACAAATCGCCAACCCGGATAGTTATTGGGAAAAAGAAGAAAAAGAAGACAGAAAGGAAAACAATCACAGAATCTCACAGCGGAAGGATCACATATAATAGACAAATAAATATTCAAAAGCATTTAAACATATACATTTGAGTTACAACATTTAAGTCATCAGAGTCATACATTTACATACAGTAATGCAGCGGAAACAAAATGTAGTGGATACATATACCAAACTCCGTCTTCGATCTCCAAGGCCAAATAATCTTCATTAACTGCAACATCTGCTGACCCGAGCATATTGCATAAAAGAAAACACAACAAACACTCGGATCAGCACTAAATCATCTCATATTAGTCAAATTAAAATACAGAATAACATTGGTGTCATGGGTACAGTAACTCAAGAGATGTTACGGGATTTTTTTCCATCTCTCAAGGATCCGTTAAACTAATACATACATAGTATAATACGCTATTACAATAGTGTTTATTCAGTAAAGTATAATATCGAAAATAGTGTAAGCGGGATTACCATGTTACCCTTACACTGTTTATAGCATTGCCGTACAGTTTGCATATAACACACCAGTACGTCGGTGGATAGGGATGCGCCGTGATACGACAACGTTAAATCAAAATCGTAGGGGCTCGATCAGGATAATATGACAAGGCACTGAGGAAATACCCCGGTAGGATTCTACCGAATTCGCGGACCCAGGCCGGTGGTAACGCATAGCCGCAACTACCGCCCACCTCGAACGACATTCCCATATTCAAAGGGTGCACCCAAATCGATCACAATAGTAATAGAGATGGTTTCGAAGGAGCGCGTTCGATCAGAGATGCGATCTCATTAACCTGGGTATGGCTCCTGTTTTAGTCATTTCAATTATGACCCGAAGGTCAAGGTTAATCCATCATCGTTCTCTTTCTTCAAATCCAGTAATCGCCTCCATACCAGCCTACTTCGGTTCTGGAACTTCCACCGCGTACACAGTTGTCAAAGTGGTATCGACACTGACAGAGAGTATGCCTTATGTCGACTCCGGTCTCCTTGACAACCCACCGTTTACATTTTTCACACCGGTCAGTGCTTTTACCTTTCAAAGGAGTTCGGGTTTCATATCAAAATATCATGTTTCGAAATTCATTTTCATATTCTAAATAGAATATTATTCAAATGGGATTTTCCCATTTACGCTCAACATCTTGAACTAATTCCAACTTATATAAAATTTGAATATCAAATTAATTAACAATACATTTAAATAGTTTAAAGGTATAACTAAAATAATTTGAAATAATAGTTAGTAATAAAAGTAGAGTTTGACAAAATAATTAAAACATTAAAATAATTCATAAAATAAGTAATTAATAATTATAAAGTATTTTATTTAAATAATTTATAAAATAAATAGTTATAATGAGATTTAATTTATTATCAAAATAGTTTTGAAAAAATAGTTTTGACATACTATAGTTGGAATTAGCATCGTTTCGCCCAGATTTCGTTTACACTTGCAGTTGTATTTCAACTTCAAGTAAATCAATTCGAATTCACAATCCCGATCGACTTTATTTCAAATATACATTCATTTCAAATTTTGCCAATTCCAAATCAGATGGTTATTTTTGACCCGAGTGCCCAATTCAACGATCTTAATTCATAACAAATAAACCAAATCCGATTTCGATCATTTCAATTTATTCAAATTCCCACTTCGATATTTATTTTAAATTCAATACGTTGAATCCCGAAGCAACATTCAATTTCAAATCATGCTCCCATTTCGAATATTCAATTTATAACAAACTTTGAATTTTTCAATTCAATTTCATCGTTTCAAGATTTTAAATTTCAACAAATGTCGAGTTTACAATTCACCTTTAATTCAAATCAAGGCTGATTTAAAGTAAATCTCAAATCAGACACACAGTTCAATCTCAAATACATTCGATAAAATCATTTTCACTTATATTTAACCTTAATTACAACCCAAAATTATTTCCCCTTTTTATTTGCATTTCAAATTTCAAATTCAAAGGAAATAAATTATAAAACATTTCTTATTGTCGTTAAACATTAAATTTCAAAATTCATGGTTAAACAAATATATTTAACCAACCGGTGTCCGTATATAATTTGCTATCCTATGGCCAAGTGATTTAAATTTAATTTCTCGATATTCGGGATGGATCTATCATTTCAATCCAAATCGGGGTCACAGAGGTTTATCATTTCACTCTGTGTTCTTAATTCATTTTATCGATAAATCCCGGGTTTATTCGATGCCCGCAACATCAAGGGTAATTGGGATTTATCGTCACATGGGCACACCACATCATATACTGAATGACAAAACAATTCAAACAATACACCTTCAGTAATCAAGTAAACAGACGCATCCATCACAAACATTCATTCGAACAGTAAATCTAATCACATACTGGTTGACAGGTGTCGGAGTTTTCAAATTTGAAATTTAAATTAAATTTAAATAACCAATTATCGATTATTATTGCATGTAACACACTGGCATATCAATTTCAAGCAATCATTCACCAAATCAAACACAACCATGTAAACAATTTATTCCATACATTAATTCGATAAATATGGGATAAATTTAGTCTTACGTGAGTGAAGAAACACTCACCTTCGGGTTACAATTCGAACGGACGTCCAGAAAAGGCCCAAAATTTGACAGTCTCAGAGCGCAACCAAACCAGTGCCAAAACGTCCGCAACTCCTCCACGATCCCAACGCAACAAACCGTGCGTCAATCCGACCTCATACGAGAAAGTTATGAGTGTTTTTCGCATTTTGAAAACTAAATATATAAAAATTATTTAAATAATAACCCACCCATTGGTGTTCTGCCATGTCAGCATGCTCTTCCCGCTCGTTCTCTCTACTCCACGCTACAGTAACTCACGTTGAAAACAACCCATCCATTCACAACTTTGACCGACTTTTGCTCCCTCGTCCAACCACCGTAGACTCCGGGACCGCCACCATCGTCGAGCTTGTCTCCTGGCGCACCCATCGACACCGGAGTGGCCACCTCCGGTGGCTTCCTCCTCCGTCGCCGGCGGCTTGAACGCACGCCAGTTCTGGCCTTCGACGGCGAAAATCCGGCCAACCACAACACCATCTGACCTCCGACCACCATAGATCAACTCTACACACCATCCTCAACAATACCCAGAAGCCGGATTCGTCGATTGAAGCCTAGATCGAAAAACCCCAATTCAAACCCTAGGGTTACGAATTTTCTCAGCTTTGACCGCGAATTCCGGTCGATCCGCTCAATGCATGTTGAAACGAACTGCAGATCTGTGATCTACTCGTCGAGATCTTCAGTTTGATATATAATTCGATGGGTTTTGGGAAGATTTTATTTTTGAGCTATATTTTGATTTTAAATTAAAATTAAATAATTTTCAGCCATGGATGGAAAAATAGAAATGTGGAGATAGAGAATGGGCTGATGTGGTGGAGATTGGGCTTGTATATATATAAATATAAGGTCCAGACACATTAACACACACAGTTATCGCATATCCAAATTCGAACGTACATTTTTACATTACCGGGCCCACATACTGACCCCGAAAAATCCAGAAAAATTATTTTTGGTTATGCTTCGACGATACGATTCCAACGAAACTAATTTCGTTGAATTTCGAGACCGTTGGAAAAATGGCCTTTTTCGGGTCGATCCAATTTAACTGTCAACTGACAAAACGCGTTTTCACTTGCCACGCTCACAGATTAATTCGAAAAATTCCGAAAATTGAAACCTAGCAATAATTCGACATTCCGGATCCAATGGCGCCAGTTTCGTCGAAAACAGAGGTCGTTTGAAAAATGGCTATTTTACAGGCCTATATATATTCTATAGCGACTATTCTGAATTTTCATTTGACCATAACTTTTGATTTCCATTACGGAATTTCGATTTTTCGGATTCGTTGGATAGATATTATCAAGCAGGTTCAAATATTTCTTGTTTCGCTAAAATCCGATTTATTTTGAATCCTGTGCAGTCGATTGAACTTTGAAATCAAATTTCCAAACTGCAGGGCTATATAAATAATTATATAAATTCCATAGCGACTATTTTCCAATTTCAACTGGCCGTAACTTTCAAATTATATTATGAAATTCCAGTTTTTCACATTCGTTGGGAAGATATCGTCAAACAGAGTTATATTTTCCTGGGTCGTCCCCATTCTGATTTAAAACGAATTATATACATTCAATTGAAATAAAAAATCGAATTTTCAAACTGCCGCGCGATTTCAGGCTCGTTATATAATTAAAATAAATTTATTCGTTTTTACTTCGATTATAATAATTTTTCCGTCGTTATTAATTAAAATAACTTACTTTAAATATTCAAATTCTATAAATTGACTAAAATGGCAATTTTAAATTGGTTCGGAATTTCAGGTCGTTACATTCTCCCCCACTTAAAGTCTTTTCGTCCTCGAAAAGAGAACGAATCGATATTAAGCGCATATAGATTTCAAATTCATGCTTAAAATAATATTTTCAAGACAAGTAGTTGTAAAACTCGTAAAATTTTCTAACTCCCGAAATCACAGAAAATTTCGGCAGCATCTCCTTTGTACGGAGAGGTCCGGGGAGAATCCCAAAACATATATGTACTCAATATACATCTCATTCAACGATGAGGCATCCCAAAAGTGGGGAAAACAAAATATAAAACCACAAAACCATATACCACAAGTACGTACCTCGTTTAGCGTTATTTTGCATTTTTATTTACCTTTGCATTTAGTATTTGCGCAAGCGAGCTCCAAAGCATATGTGACTTCTTACACCTGTCAAATACTTACATATACATGATAATCAACATACATACAATATATAGCAAATGCATACAACATACATATCAAAATTTTATTTTTCTGAATTGATTTCCTTATATTAATTCCATTCACCTCACATAAGTTTTATTTTCATATCCCATCATTCTTATTTCAACACCTCGATTCATACCCTATCCATTTCCGCACTTATTTTCATTCCTTATTTATACTTAGATGTATGCTCGATATATCGTCCAAGTGAGGGTTAACCCATTTTGATTTTTACACCATCCTCCCATACATACCCTAATTCACCATTTAATTTCTTCGCTTTAGTCTATCTACCAATTACTTTTCATTCCCAACTTAAATTTCTTATCAATCCTCTTCTCGATCAACCTAACTTGCGTCTTCACTATTTCACATCATAAGTTATTTCCATTTCGTTTCACCACCCAATTCAGTTCACTTTAGTCGACTTAAATTAAGTGTTGTCTCGATAAAATATATTTTTATCTTTTTCAAATACGAAGATTCCATCCCGATTCTTTCCAAATCACCTATTATGATTTTACGCAAATTATTAATATTTTTGAAAATTTTATTTTCGATATTTCGGTCGGTTTCCAACAGCGGCCACCGAACTGCGGCCATAGCGACCTTTTCCAAATTTGATTTGGACATATATCCAAATCCAACCGTTAGACTTCAAATCTCTCATATTCTTTGGAAATCTCTTTTCGATACGAACCCAACGGTTCCAGTCTTAGGAGAATCCGACGGTCGGATCTCCCGCTACGTCCATTCAAAGTTAATGGTCGAAATTCATGAATGGTCGTCGCGCTGCGCCTTCTATTTAAACTATTTATATATATATATATATATATATATATATATATATATATATATCCTTAGCAAATCTTTGTACTCTTATTATCAAACTTAAGGTTCTCGGGTGATTTAGGGTTTGTTTTCAAATCCAATTCTTTTAGCATGACTTAAACTAAATCTCCATTTTGGTTGACTTCACTTGAACCAATATTTCATAGTAAATTTAGGTTTTACCCCTTTTTTTTTTTTTTTTACCGATCGAACTTAAAGTTTTGCTGAATTAAATTATCGTCCAGGATTAAGAGTTAAACGACGACTTCTACTAACTTAATACTTAAGTCTATTTCATAATTCCAAGGTCAAAATTCCAATGAATCGAGTACTAAATCTCAATCATTGTTATTAGTTAAGACAACTCAAAGTGCTTAATTCTGGGTTTATAATCCAAGTTTAAATAACATACATATACACTTTATACTATAGGAATTTAAATCCAAACCCTTTTCAAACCAGTTATACAATACAGAATGGTCTCTCCCCCACTTAGACTCTTGAGAATCAACGTCGATAATGCGTGCACTCGTTATCGAAGTCATTTCTGATGTCCAAGAAGGGACCACACACTTTAATCCTCAAAATCCTTTAGAAAAGTACTTATAATACGATGTTTTTCAAAATTTGACAAACCATTTCAAAAGTATCCAGGATCAAGTTTCACGTTCATTTCTATTTCAATCTTAAACCTTCTTATCCCTTATACTTAAAGGTATCATATCATTTTCATATATTTTCTTCGACCATTTTAAATTCCTTATTAAATTTATTATCGAATCGACCATAATAGGTATTAATTTAATATTATTACCTACCAACGACCGATGCTTATACACTTAAGACCAAAAATAATATACATAATATATATAAAATATAATCGAAACCATATTATGTCGATTCATTCCATTCGATTACTTAGGAATCCCTATCGATTCTATGGCGTCCCATATACCGACCAGAACCCATAAATATTCAACAGAACCAATCAACACAATAAAAATCACTTTATATCAAAATACAAGTACGCTCTCTCATATCACTCAAACTCATTCTAGGGCGTTTCTAACCCCATCTCTAATGAGTTAATTCCCAACAGAGCCAAGGTTATCGATAACCATTGCTCTGATACCAACTGTAACGACCCGGGTTTTTTGGCCGTTTAAATCGACAATAAACCACACATGTCGACCCAAACAAATCGCCAACCCGGATAGTTATTGGGAAAAAGAAGAAAAAGAAGACAGAAAGGAAAACAATCACAGAATCTCACAGCGGAAGGATCACATATAATAGACAAATAAATATTCAAAAGCATTTAAACATATACATTTGAGTTACAACATTTAAGTCATCAGAGTCATACACTTACATACAGTAATGCAGCGGAAACAAAATGTAGTGGATACATATACCAAACTCCGTCTTCGATCTCCAAGGCCAAATAATCTTCATTAACTGCAACATCTGCTGACCCGAGCATATTGCATAAAAGAAAACACAACAAACACTCGGATCAGCACTAAATCATCTCATATTAGTCAAATTAAAATACAGAATAACATTGGTGTCATGGGTACAGTAACTCAAGAGATGTTACGGGATTTTTTTCCATCTCTCAAGGATCCGTTAAACTAATACATACATAGTATAATACGCTATTACAATAGTGTTTATTCAGTAAAGTATAATATCGAAAATAGTGTAAGCGGGATTACCATGTTACCCTTACACTGTTTATAGCATTGCCGTACAGTTTGCATATAACACACCAGTACGTCGGTGGATAGGGATGCGCCGTGATACGACAACGTTAAATCAAAATCGTAGGGGCTCGATCAGGATAATATGACAAGGCACTGAGGAAATACCCCGGTAGGATTCTACCGAATTCGCGGACCCAGGCCGGTGGTAACGCATAGCCGCAACTACCGCCCACCTCGAACGACATTCCCATATTTAAAGGGTGCACCCAAATCGATCACAATAGTAATAGAGATGTTTTCGAAGGAGCGCGTTCGATCAGAGATGCGATCTCATTAACCTGGGTATGGCTCCTGTTTTAGTCATTTCAATTATGACCCGAAGGTCAAGGTTAATCCATCATCGTTCTCTTTCTTCAAATCCAGTAATCGCCTCCATACCAGCCTACTTCGGTTCTGGAACTTCCACCGCGTACACAGTTGTCAAAGTGGTATCGACACTGACAGAGAGTATGCCTTATGTCGACTCCGGTCTCCTTGACAACCCACCGTTTACATTTTTCACACCGGTCAGTGCTTTTACCTTTCAAAGGAGTTCGGGTTTCATATCAAAATATCATGTTTCGAAATTCATTTTCATATTCTAAATAGAATATTATTCAAATGGGATTTTCCCATTTACGCTCAACATCTTGAACTAATTCCAACTTATATAAAATTTGAATATCAAATTAATTAACAATACATTTAAATAGTTTAAAGGTATAATTAAAATAATTTGAAATAATAGTTAGTAATAAAAGTAGAGTTTGACAAAATAATTAAAACATTAAAATAATTCATAAAATAAGTAATTAATAATTATAAAGTATTTTATTTAAATAATTTATAAAATAAATAGTTATAATGAGATTTAATTTATTATCAAAATAGTGTTGAAAAAATAGTTTTGACATACTATAGTTGGAATTAGCATCGTTTCGCCCAGATTTCGTTTACACTTGCAGTTGTATTTCAACTTCAAGTAAATCAATTCGAATTCACAATCCCGATCGACTTTATTTCAAATATACATTCATTTCAAATTTTGCCAATTCCAAATCAGATGGTTATTTTTAACCCGAGTGCCCAATTCAACGATCTTAATTCATAACAAATAAACCAAATCCGATTTCGATCATTTCAATTATTCAAATTCCCACTTCGATATTTATTTTAAATTCAATACGTTGAATCCCGAAGCAACATTCAATTTCAAATCATGCTCCCATTTCGAATATTCAATTTATAACAAACTTTGAATTTTTCAATTCAATTTCATCGTTTCAAGATTTTAAATTTCAACAAATGTCGAGTTTACAATTCACCTTTAATTCAAATCAAGGCTGATTTAAAGTAAATCTCAAATCAGACACACAGTTCAATCTCAAATACATTCGATAAAATCATTTTCACTTATATTTAACCTTAATTACAACCCAAAATTATTTCCCCTTTTTATTTGCATTTCAAATTTCAAATTCAAAGGAAATAAATTATAAAACATTTCTTATTGTCGTTAAACAATAAATTTCAAAATTCATGGTTAAACAAATATATTTAACCAACCGGTGTCCGTATATAATTTGCTATCCTATGGCCAAGTGATTTAAATTTAATTTCTCGATATTCGGGATGGATCTATCATTTCAATCCAAATCGGGGTCACAGAGGTTTATCATTTCACTCTGTGTTCTTAATTCATTTTATCGATAAATCCCGGGTTTATTCGATGCCCGCAACATCAAGGGTAATTGGGATTTATCGTCACATGGGCACACCACATCATATACTGAATGACAGAACAATTCAAACAATACACCTTCAGTAATCAAGTAAACAGACGCATCCATCACAAACATTCATTCGAACAGTAAATCTAATCACATACTGGTTGACAGGTGTCGGAGTTTTCAAATTTGAAATTTAAATTAAATTTAAATAACCAATTATCGATTATTATTGCATGTAACACACCGGCATATCAATTTCAAGCAATCATTCACCAAATCAAACACAACCATGTAAACAATTTATTCCATACATTAATTCGATAAATATGGGATAAATTTAGTCTTACGTGAGTGAAGAAACACTCACCTTCGGGTTACAATTCGAACGGACGTCCAGAAAAGGCCCAAAATTTGACAGTCTCAGAACGCAACCAAACCAGTGCCAAAACGTCCGCAACTCCTCCACGATCCCAACGCAACAAACCGTGCGTCAATCCGACCTCATACGAGAAAGTTATGAGTGTTTTTCGCATTTTGAAAACTAAATATATAAAAAATTATTTAAATAATAACCCACCCATTGGTGTTCTGCCACGTCAGCATGCTCTTCCCGCTCGTTCTCTCTACTCCACGCTACAGTAACTCACGTTGAAAACAACCCATCCATTCACAACTTTGACCGACTTTTGCTCCCTCGTCCGACCACCGTAGACTCCGGGACCGCCACCATCGTCGAGCTTGTCTCCTGGCGCACCCATCGACACCGGAGTGGCCACCTCCGGTGGCTTCCTCCTCCGTCGCCGGCGGCTTGAACGCACGCCAGTTCTGGCCTTCGACGGCGAAAATCCGGCCAACCACAACACCATCGGACCTCCGACCACCATAGATCAACTCTACACACCATCCTCAACAATACCCAGAAGCCGGATTCGTCGATTGAAGCCTAGATCGAAAAACCCCAATTCAAACCCTAGGGTTACGAATTTTCTCAGCTTTGACCGCGAATTCCGGTCGATCCGCTCAATGCATGTTGAAACGAACTGCAGATCTGTGATCTACTCGTCGAGATCTTCAGTTTGATATATAATTCGATGGGTTTTGGGAAGATTTTATTTTTGAGCTATATTTTGATTTTAAATTAAAATTAAATAATTTTCAGCCATGGATGGAAAAATAGAAATGTGGAGATAGAGAATGGGCTGATGTGGTGGAGATTGGGCTTGTATATATATAAATATAAGGTCCAGACACATTAACACACACAGTTATCGCATATCCAAATTCGAACGTACATTTTTACATTACCGGGCCCACATACTGACCCCGAAAAATCCAGAAAAATTATTTTTGGTTATGCTTCGACAATACGATTCCAACGAAACTAATTTCGTTGAATTTCGAGACCGTTGGAAAAATGGCCTTTTTCGGGTCGATCCAATTTAACTGTCAACTGACAAAACGCGTTTTCACTTGCCACACTCACAGATTAATTCGAAAAATTCCGAAAATTGAAACCTAGCAATAATTCGACATTCCGGATCCAATGGCGCCAGTTTCGTCGAAAACAGAGGTCGTTTGAAAAATGGCTATTTTACAGGCCTATATATATTCTATAGCGACTATTCTGAATTTTCATTTGACCATAACTTTTGATTTCCATTACGGAATTTCGATTTTTCGGATTCGTTGGAAAGATATTATCAAGCAGGTTCAAATATTTCTTGTTTCGCTAAAATCCGATTTATTTTGAATCCTGTGCAGTCGATTGAACTTTGAAATCAAATTTCCAAACTGCAGGGCTATATAAATAATTATATAAATTCCATAGCGACTATTTTCCAATTTCAACTGGCCGTAACTTTCAAATTATATTATGAAATTCCAGTTTTTCACATTCGTTGGGAAGATATCGTCAAACAGAGTTATATTTTCCTGGGTCGTCCCCATTCTGATTTAAAACGAATTATATACATTCAATTGAAATAAAAAATCGAATTTTCAAACTGCCGCGCGATTTCAGGCTCGTTATATAATTAAAATAAATTTATTCGTTTTTACTTCGATTATAATAATTTTTCCGTCGTTATTAATTAAAATAACTTACTTTAAATATTCAAATTCTATAAATTGACTAAAATGGCAATTTTAAATTGGTTCGGAATTTCAGGTCGTTACATTCTCCCCCACTTAAAGTCTTTTCGTCCTCGAAAAGAGAACGAATCGATATTAAGCGCATATAGATTTCAAATTCATGCTTAAAATAATATTTTCAAGACAAGTAGTTGTAAAACTCGTAAAATTTTCTAACTCCCGAAATCACAGAAAATTTCGGCAGCATCTCCTTTGTACGGAGAGGTCCGGGGAGAATCCCAAAACATATATGTACTCAATATACATCTCATTCAACGATGAGGCATCCCAAAAGTGGGGAAAACAAAATATAAAACCACAAAACCATATACCACAAGTACGTACCTCGTTTAGCGTTATTTTGCATTTTTATTTACCTTTGCATTTAGTATTTGCGCAAGCGAGCTCCAAAGCATATGTGACTTCTTACACCTGTCAAATACTTACATATACATGATAATCAACATACATACAATATATAGCAAATGCATACAACATACATATCAAAATTTTATTTTTCTGAATTGATTTCCTTATATTAATTCCATTCACCTCACATAAGTTTTATTTTCATATCCCATCATTCTTATTTCAACACCTCGATTCATACCCTATCCATTTCCGCACTTATTTTCATTCCTTATTTATACTTAGATGTATGCTCGATATATCGTCCAAGTGAGGGTTAACCCATTTTGATTTTTACACCATCCTCCCATACATACCCTAATTCACCGTTTAATTTCTTCGCTTTAGTCTATCTACCAATTACTTTTCATTCCCAACTTAAATTTCTTATCAATCCTCTTCTCGATCAACCTAACTTGCGTCTTCACTATTTCACATCATAAGTTATTTCCATTTCGTTTCACCACCCAATTCAGTTCACTTTAGTCGACTTAAATTAAGTGTTGTCTCGATAAAATATATTTTTATCTTTTTCAAATACGAAGATTCCATCCCGATTCTTTCCAAATCACCTATTATGATTTTACGCAAATTATTAATATTTTTGAAAATTTTATTTTCGATATTTCGGTCGGTTTCCAACAGCGGCCACCGAACTGCGGCCATAGCGACCTTTTCCAAATTTGATTTGGACATATATCCAAATCCAACCGTTAGACTTCAAATCTCTCATATTCTTTGGAAATCTCTTTTCGATACGAACCCAACGGTTCCAGTCTTAGGAGAATCCGACGGTCGGATCTCCCGCTACGTCCATTCAAAGTTAATGGTCGAAATTCATGAATGGTCGTCGCGCTGCGCCTTCTATTTAAACTATTTATATATATATATATATATATATATATCCTTAGCAAATCTTTGTACTCTTATTATCAAACTTAAGGTTCTCGGGTGATTTAGGGTTTGTTTTCAAATCCAATTCTTTTAGCATGACTTAAACTAAATCTCCATTTTGGTTGACTTCACTTGAACCAATATTTCATAGTAAATTTAGGTTTTCTCTACCCCTTTTTTTTTTTTTTTTACCGATCGAACTTAAAGTTTTGCTGAATTAAATTATCGTCCAGGATTAAGAGTTAAACGACGACTTCTACTAACTTAATACTTAAGTCTATTTCATAATTCCAAGGTCAAAATTCCAATGAATCGAGTACTAAATCTCAATCATTGTTATTAGTTAAGACAACTCAAAGTGCTTAATTCTGGGTTTATAATCCAAGTTTAAATAACATACATATACACTTTATACTATAGGAATTTAAATCCAAACCCTTTTCAAACCAGTTATACAATACAGAATGGTCTCTCCCCCACTTAGACTCTTGAGAATCAACGTCGATAATGCGTGCACTCGTTATCGAAGTCATTTCTGATGTCCAAGAAGGGACCACACACTTTAATCCTCAAAATCCTTTAGAAAAGTACTTATAATACGATGTTTTTCAAAATTTGACAAACCATTTCAAAAGTATCCAGGATCAAGTTTCACGTTCATTTCTATTTCAATCTTAAACCTTCTTATCCCTTATACTTAAAGGTATCATATCATTTTCATATATTTTCTTCGACCATTTTAAATTCCTTATTAAATTTATTATCGAATCGACCATAATAGGTATTAATTTAATATTATTACCTACCAACGACCGATGCTTATACACTTAAGACCAAAAATAATATACATAATATATATAAAATATAATCGAAACCATATTATGTCGATTCATTCCATTCGATTACTTAGGAATCCCTATCGATTCTATGGCGTCCCATATACCGACCAGAACCCATAAATATTCAACAGAACCAATCAACACAATAAAAATCACTTTATATCAAAATACAAGTACGCTCTCTCATATCACTCAAACTCATTCTAGGGCGTTTCTAACCCCATCTCTAATGAGTTAATTCCCAACAGAGCCAAGGTTATCGATAACCATTGCTCTGATACCAACTGTAACGACCCGGGTTTTTTGGCCGTTTAAATCGACAATAAACCACACATGTCGACCCAAACAAATCGCCAACCCGGATAGTTATTGGGAAAAAGAAGAAAAAGAAGACAGAAAGGAAAACAATCACAGAATCTCACAGCGGAAGGATCACATATAATAGACAAATAAATATTCAAAAGCATTTAAACATATACATTTGAGTTACAACATTTAAGTCATCAGAGTCATACACTTACATACAGTAATGCAGCGGAAACAAAATGTAGTGGATACATATACCAAACTCCGTCTTCGATCTCCAAGGCCAAATAATCTTCATTAACTGCAACATCTGCTGACCCGAGCATATTGCATAAAAGAAAACACAACAAACACTCGGATCAGCACTAAATCATCTCATATTAGTCAAATTAAAATACAGAATAACATTGGTGTCATGGGTACAGTAACTCAAGAGATGTTACGGGATTTTTTTCCATCTCTCAAGGATCCGTTAAACTAATACATACATAGTATAATACGCTATTACAATAGTGTTTATTCAGTAAAGTATAATATCGAAAATAGTGTAAGCGGGATTACCATGTTACCCTTACACTGTTTATAGCATTGCCGTACAGTTTGCATATAACACACCAGTACGTCGGTGGATAGGGATGCGCCGTGATACGACAACGTTAAATCAAAATCGTAGGGGCTCGATCAGGATAATATGACAAGGCACTGAGGAAATACCCCGGTAGGATTCTACCGAATTCGCGGACCCAGGCCGGTGGTAACGCATAGCCGCAACTACCGCCCACCTCGAACGACATTCCCATATTCAAAGGGTGCACCCAAATCGATCACAATAGTAATAGAGATGGTTTCGAAGGAGCGCGTTCGATCAGAGATGCGATCTCATTAACCTGGGTATGGCTCCTGTTTTAGTCATTTCAATTATGACCCGAAGGTCAAGGTTAATCCATCATCGTTCTCTTTCTTCAAATCCAGTAATCGCCTCCATACCAGCCTACTTCGGTTCTGGAACTTCCACCGCGTACACAGTTGTCAAAGTGGTATCGACACTGACAGAGAGTATGCCTTATGTCGACTCCGGTCTCCTTGACAACCCACCGTTTACATTTTTCACACCGGTCAGTGCTTTTACCTTTCAAAGGAGTTCGGGTTTCATATCAAAATATCATGTTTCGAAATTCATTTTCATATTCTAAATAGAATATTATTCAAATGGGATTTTCCCATTTACGCTCAACATCTTTAACTAATTCCAAC
Organism: Allium sativum; assembly: GCA_030737875.1. Lineage (NCBI taxonomy): Eukaryota > Viridiplantae > Streptophyta > Magnoliopsida > Asparagales > Amaryllidaceae > Allium > Allium sativum. The sequence continues at coordinate 609,941,406 of CM060918.1, read as the reverse complement.
TTATATAAAATTTGAATATCAAATTAATTAACAATACATTTAAATAGTTTAAAGGTATAATTAAAATAATTTGAAATAATAGTTAGTAATAAAAGTAGAGTTTGACAAAATAATTAAAACATTAAAATAATTCATAAAATAAGTAATTAATAATTATAAAGTATTTTATTTAAATAATTTATAAAATAAATAGTTATAATGAGATTTAATTTATTATCAAAATAGTTTTGAAAAAATAGTTTTGACATACTATAGTTGGAATTAGCATCGTTTCGCCCAGATTTCGTTTACACTTGCAGTTGTATTTCAACTTCAAGTAAATCAATTCGAATTCACAATCCCGATCGACTTTATTTCAAATATACATTCATTTCAAATTTTGCCAATTCCAAATCAGATGGTTATTTTTAACCCGAGTGCCCAATTCAACGATCTTAATTCATAACAAATAAACCAAATCCGATTTCGATCATTTCAATTATTCAAATTCCCACTTCGATATTTATTTTAAATTCAATATGTTGAATCCCGAAGCAACATTCAATTTCAAATCATGCTCCCATTTCGAATATTCAATTTATAACAAACTTTGAATTTTTCAATTCAATTTCATCGTTTCAAGATTTTAAATTTCAACAAATGTCGAGTTTACAATTCACCTTTAATTCAAATCAAGGCTGATTTAAAGTAAATCTCAAATCAGACACACAGTTCAATCTCAAATACATTCGATAAAATCATTTTCACTTATATTTAACCTTAATTACAACCCAAAATTATTTCCCCTTTTTATTTGCATTTCAAATTTCAAATTCAAAGGAAATAAATTATAAAACATTTCTTATTGTCGTTAAACAATAAATTTCAAAATTCATGGTTAAACAAATATATTTAACCAACCGGTGTCCGTATATAATTTGCTATCCTATGGCCAAGTGATTTAAATTTAATTTCTCGATATTCGGGATGGATCTATCATTTCAATCCAAATCGGGGTCACAGAGGTTTATCATTTCACTCTGTGTTCTTAATTCATTTTATCGATAAATCCCGGGTTTATTCGATGCCCGCAACATCAAGGGTAATTGGGATTTATCGTCACATGGGCACACCACATCATATACTGAGTGACAGAACAATTCAAACAATACACCTTCAGTAATCAAGTAAACAGACGCATCCATCACAAACATTCATTCGAACAGTAAATCTAATCACATACTGGTTGACAGGTGTCGGAGTTTTCAAATTTGAAATTTAAATTAAATTTAAATAACCAATTATCGATTATTATTGCATGTAACACACCGGCATATCAATTTCAAGCAATCATTCACCAAATCAAACACAACCATGTAAACAATTTATTCCATACATTAATTCGATAAATATGGGATAAATTTAGTCTTACGTGAGTGAAGAAACACTCACCTTCGGGTTACAATTCGAACGGACGTCCAGAAAAGGCCCAAAATTTGATAGTCTCAAAGCGCAACCAAACCAGTGCCAAAACGTCCGCAACTCCTCCACGATCCCAACGCAACAAACCGTGCGTCAATCCGACCTCATACGAGAAAGTTATGAGTGTTTTTCGCATTTTGAAAACTAAATATATAAAAATTATTTAAATAATAACCCACCCATTGGTGTTCTGCCACGTCAGCATGCTCTTCCCGCTCGTTCTCTCTACTCCACGCTACAGTAACTCACGTTGAAAACAACCCATCCATTCACAACTTTGACCGACTTTTGCTCCCTCGTCCGACCACCGTAGACTCCGGGACCGCCACCATCGTCGAGCTTGTCTCCTGGCGCACCCATCGACACCGGAGTGGCCACCTCCGGTGGCTTCCTCCTCCGTCGCCGGCGGCTTGAACGCACGCCAGTTCTGGCCTTCGACGGCGAAAATCCGGCCAACCACAACACCATCTGACCTCCGACCACCATAGATCAACTCTACACACCATCCTCAACAATACCCAGAAGCCGGATTCGTCGATTGAAGCCTAGATCGAAAAACCCCAATTCAAACCCTAGGGTTACGAATTTTCTCAGCTTTGACCGCGAATTCCGGTCGATCCGCTCAATGCATGTTGAAACGAACTGCAGATCTGTGATCTACTCGTCGAGATCTTCAGTTTGATATATAATTCGATGGGTTTTGGGAAGATTTTATTTTTGAGCTATATTTTGATTTTAAATTAAAATTAAATAATTTTCAGCCATGGATGGAAAAATAGAAATGTGGAGATAGAGAATGGGCTGATGTGGTGGAGATTGGGCTTGTATATATATAAATATAAGGTCCAGACACATTAACACACACAGTTATCGCATATCCAAATTCGAACGTACATTTTTACATTACCGGGCCCACATACTGACCCCGAAAAATCCAAAAAAATTATTTTTGGTTATGCTTCGACGATACGATTCCAACGAAACTAATTTCGTTGAATTTCGAGACCGTTGGAAAAATGGCCTTTTTCGGGTCGATCCAATTTAACTGTCAACTGACAAAACGCGTTTTCACTTGCCACACTCACAGATTAATTCGAAAAATTCCGAAAATTGAAACCTAGCAATAATTCGACATTCCGGATCCAATGGCGCCAGTTTCGTCGAAAACAGAGGTCGTTTGAAAAATGGCTATTTTACAGGCCTATATATATTCTATAGCGACTATTCTGAATTTTCATTTGACCATAACTTTTGATTTCCATTACGGAATTTCGATTTTTCGGATTCGTTGGAAAGATATTATCAAGCAGGTTCAAATATTTCTTGTTTCGCTAAAATCCGATTTATTTTGAATCCTGTGCAGTCGATTGAACTTTGAAATCAAATTTCCAAACTGCAGGGCTATATAAATAATTATATAAATTCCATAGCGACTATTTTCCAATTTCAACTGGCCGTAACTTTCAAATTATATTATGAAATTCCAGTTTTTCACATTCGTTGGGAAGATATCGTCAAACAGAGTTATATTTTCCTGGGTCGTCCCCATTCTGATTTAAAACGAATTCTATACATTCAATTGAAATAAAAAAATCGAATTTTCAAACTGCCGCGCCATTTCAGGCTCGTTATATAATTAAAATAAATTTATTCGTTTTTACTTCGATTATAATAATTTTTCCGTCGTTATTAATTAAAATAACTTACTTTAAATATTCAAATTCTATAAATTGACTAAAATGGCAATTTTAAATTGGTTCGGAATTTCAGGTCGTTACAGGTGTTATCAGAGGGCACTCCATAGAAGGCAATGCTAAATCAAAATCGCATGGGGCTCGATATGGATAAATATGACAAGGCACTCAAGGCAATGCCTAGGGTAGCATTCTACCAATTGCACTCCCGGACCGGTGGTAACGCATAGCAGCCATTACCGCCCAACTCGGAACACACTCCCAAAATCATAAATGGGCCCAAATCATCATTATCATCATAGTCATAGAAATTGTATCGAAGAAGTGTGTCCGATCAAAGGTGCTACCTCAATTAGTCACGATATAGCTCCTGTTTTAGTCATTTCAATTCTGACCCGAAGGTCAGGGCTATTTCATCATCGTTCATCTTCATCAATCCAAAATTGCATCCAATCATCATATTTCATTCTGGATACGTCATAACGTCCACAGTTGTTAAAGTGGTATCGACCCTGACAGAGAGTATGCCACTTGCCGACTTTGGCCTCTTTAACAACCAACGTTTACATTTTCCACATCGGTCGGTTCTTTTACATTTCACAAAGGTTCGCTTTATATCCAAAATATCTTGTTTTGTTTCGAACCCAATTTATATTAAAAAAGAATAAAATTTTCAAATCAACGTATCGTAATCATACCAAACCCGATTATATTCTAAACTATAATATATTTCATATCCATATATTATAATAATATAATATTCCAAAATCGATTCATATTCGAGTAGAATATTTTTCATATCAAAATCATAATCATTTCAAACCGATTTGTGGTCAGAATTCCCTTATTCCAAAATTTAATTCAATGAGAATTTATTACATTCAAATCCACACTCTTAATTTGAACAATTCCCCATCATACTCAAATATCAATTTACGAATTTCCCATTTGTTTTGGAATAATTTCCTTAACCATTTCAATAAACATTCAAAGTTCAAATCTTTAAGGAATATTGATTTATCGAGTATCGACACAAAATTTTTAAATGAAATCCCGACCAGATAACATTTTCAATATTTAAAATCATTTAACCAACCGATGTCTGTATATAATTATCTATCCAATGGCCAAGTGATTTTAAATTTATTTTCTCGATATTTCAGGGATGGATCTATCATTTCAATCCAAATCGAGGTCACAAAGATTTATCATTTCACTCTGTGTTCTTAATTTATTTTATCGATAAAACCCGGGTTTATTTGATGCCCGTAACATCAAGGGGAAAAAATGGGATTCATCGTCATATTGAACATGCAACACAATATACTGAATGTGGAGCATTGGCAGAGTCAACATCGATTTAGTAATAAATTCAACCAAAAATCCATCACAACCATTCCATCCAATTAATCAGTATTAGACTGTTCCACGGATTATCAAGGATCAAAATTTCCAACTAGAAATCTAATTAAATTAACTAACTAATTATCAATCTACTTTGCATGTTAATACACTTGAATATAAAATTTAAGCAACCAATTTCAACAGCCAATCACAACCATGCAACCACACTTATTTCATAATTTAATTCAACAAATATGGGAATAATTCTGTTCATTATGAGTGGAAAATCACTCACCTTTGGGTCATTAGTGGATCAGACGTCCAACCAAAGCCCAAAATTTCACAGTCTCCAAATGTAGCCAAACTAGTCTCAGATCGTCCGCAATTCCGCCACGATCCCAACGTACCCAACCGCGTCCAATTCTGAATTCATATGTAAGAGTTATCAGCGATTTATTGCTTGAAATTTAAATAATAAAATTAATAAATAGATCTCCTCACCAAATCAAATTCTGCCACGTCACCGAGTCTTCTCCCGCTCAACTCCCCTTCGCTACAGTAAACCCACGCAGAAAAACACAATTCGATGCAAACTTTGACCTCCATTTGCTAGCTCCTCCGCCCGCCTAGAGATCTCCAACCACCCGCGTTCTGATCGGCCAGGCGAGTCGCGTCCTGTAAAGACCCGCAACTCCCCCGTAAAGGAAAGCGTCGGATAGTTCGAGAACAAGCCACAACAGAACGCATACAAAGAACATTTCATTGTATATTACAACAATGCATCAGATTACAAGAATATACAGAGTTTAAAAGAATATTACACAGAATTATCAGAGATTTAAATTACATTTAAATACAACGCAGCGGAAAATAATACAATAAACAACTAGAAGAAGATATACGGATACAAAGCTTTCCGGATATCGTTCCAGCTGTAAACCAGGATCCTGTGAATATAAATCTGCAAAACCAAACTACTAGCTGCCCGTGTCGAAAATAGGGGCACCCAGAGTTTAGGTTAAAACAATAAACTCCAGGTCAGTCATGTGACTGGTGTGAGAACTAAAACAGTTATTAATCTTTATTTTAAAGTTAGGTAAATCAAGGGACCACGCCGTATAACACGGAACGGGTTTCCTCCCAAGAATACCAGTGCATAAAACAAACAGCGCAATGCTAAATAAAGAAAAATGAAGCTGTTATAAGACCCAGGTCCCATCACACAATGCAACGCAGTCGAGGATAGGGTTTTCCCTTATAACAGCCAAAGAATGCTTGATACGTTTAAAACAAATCATTTGATACTATAATAAGTGCATAGTGTATAAAACAACTTCAAATCATAAGTATCAATCATAGGCGGCATAAGCGCCCCATCCCACTATGTCGCCATATATAGGATATACAATCAAAACCGCAAAGTCTCGTATTTGGAAATTGGATTTCCATCTATGAACCGAGGCAAAAGATAGTCCTCAACCGATTCGAGACTGCCTAGCCCCAGCCTCAGGATCAGAGCTCGAGTGACCCTAGGAGCGACAGGGCCGGTCCACCGATGTGGATTAAAATGCCTGAACACTACGTTTCCCCGCCCTTTGGGGCGTAAATGAGCCACTAAATGACTCCATCGGTTCGAGAACGACCGATCAATCCGAGGCGCCTCGCAACAGCAACAACCACATAAGTCAAACTCGTCAGGGCGTGTAAAACCACTGACGCCACTTCTAACTAGGAAGAAACGCAGGCCCTCCCTGAGGTCCTTTCTCCCGTTTTTGGTTCATACCGGGTGTGAAACTCGCGAAGTAAACGTTACACAAAGCTACGCCACAAAGGCCGTGCTTTGATCATCACCACAAGACTTTGCTTTTCAACAGAAGCCTTGATCATTTGCATCTTAGCATGCCACACAGGCAAACCACTCTATGCAACCGATATCAGTCACACAGAATGAAATCCAATGTCAGACACACAGTCCATTTACAAGTCCGTTCTGGGGCTGAACGAAACCGGAGGCACCTAGTACCCCGCATATCCATCGATCTCCAAGTACGTCTGGACGATCACCAACTGTTTCCATCTTCTTGGGTGTACAGCCCAATCAAGATCATCAGTTATCACCCAAACGACGTGAAGACCTCCGGTCTTCGACCATCGTCTTCATCTTCGACTTATCGTCGTATCAGTTATTCAGAATGGGATAAACCCGGTCTTCCCGAATAACTCGCGTATATTTTATAAAAGTGTTACACAAACACAACATACGCCTCATTCCAATTCATCAGTCACTAACCGTAAATTAATCAAGAGAATAATTCCCCAAATATTAACCCCGAAGGCCGAAACCAACATCAGATCAATATCCAGAAAACCATTCTGCTTGGCTAACCGACAGTTAGTTTCTAAATTTCACGTTCAAATCTAATTAAAGATTTAACTATCGCCTGGAGCAAAACTGGTGATACTCCATTCTCGATCTTTTCAATCTAATTAAAGATTCATTAAAACTCCACTTAGTTTTAATCTGTGACTGGGTTAAAGAATCAGTGTCATTTAAAACACGGTTCACGATAAACCCAAAGTCACATCCCATTAATTATCGGGTTAAAGAACAAGTGTTATTTAAAACACTGTTCACGATAAACCCAAAAATCAATATCATTTCAATTCCAATTAAATATTATTTAATTGGTGAACTTCATTAAATCTAAATCAAAAGATTTAATCTTTTCTCAACTGGGTTCAAGAACAGTGTTAGTGAAGACACCATTCACGACAAACCCAAATCACATTCATTAATTATCGGGTTAAAGAACAAGTGTTATTTAAAACACTGTTCACGATAAACCCAAAAATCAATACCCATTTCAATTCCAATTAAATATCATTTAACTGGTACACTTCATTAAATCTAAATAAAAAGATTTAATCTTTTCTCAACTGGGTTTAAGAACAGTGTTAGTGAAGACACCATTCACGACAAACCCAAATCACATTCGATATTCAATACAAGGCTCTGAATAGAAAATATATCGGCTTATATTCAATATCGAATTCTACGACTAACAAATGTCGTATTGGAAATAACGATACAAATATATCTTTCAAATTTCCATAACAACACCTGTAATATCACGAATTCCAACATCGAAATATTCCGAAGACAATTTCGATTCAACTCCACTCCAATGCAATCATTGGAAATTTTGGTTATTTTCAAAACCATTTCAAATTCAATTTATTTATTTAAAAATAAATAGAATTATAATTCTAGTTCAAATCTAGTTCATTTCGATAAAAATCTATTTTTATCTTTTCAAATATGGAGTTTTTCATCCCAAACTTTCACAAATCACTTCTTATGATTTTACACAAATTATTACTATTTTTAATAATTTTATCAAGGCCCGTACAGTCGATTTCCATTAACGGCCATCGAACTGCACTTACAGCGACCTTTTTCGAATTTGATTTGGACGTAATTCCAAATCCAACCGTTAGATTTCAAATTTCTAATATTCGTTAGAAAGCTCTTTTCGATACGAACCCAACGGTTCCGGTTTTAGGAGAATCCGACGGTCGGATCTCCCGCAATGTCCGTTTGAAATAAATGGTCGAAATTCACGAACTGCCGCGGCGCGGCGCGTTCTATTCAGGCCATTATATTATATATATAATATATATAATATATACTTCGCCGATTTTTATTTAAAACGAATTATATAAACAGTTTTAAATTCATTTCAAAATTTATTTCGACTTCCATTTCAATTCAAAGCAAAATTGAATTCTTCTTTATAAATTCGTTTCAAAATTCATTTCTGTTCAATTCAAATTTCAATTCAATTTGAATTCATATTCAATTCAATTCATTTCGAAATCGTTTTCAATTCAATTCATTTCGAATTCGTTTTCAATTCAATTTATTTCGAAATCGTTTTCAATTCAATTCATTTCGAATTCGTTTTCAATTCAATTCATTTCGAATTCGTTTTCAATTCAATTCATTTCGAAATCGTTTTCAATTCAATTCATTTCGAAATCGTTTTCAATTCAATTCATTTCGAAATCGTTTTCAATTCAATTCATTTCGAAATCGTTTTCAATTCAATTCATTTCGAAATCGTTTTCAATTCAATTCATTTCGAAATCGTTTTCAATTCAATTCATTTCGAAATCGTTTTCAATTCAATTCATTTCGAATTCGTTTTCAATTGATATAAATATCGTTCACGTCAAAATGGCGTCAATCTAATCAACACGGCTTCATATATTCCTTTATTTTCAAATATTCTATTTCAAATATTTCTTTTTCAAATATTTCTTTTTCAAAACTGGAATGAGGCCCAATCAATTACCATATAATGTTAATTATATGGATTTTCTACAACACATGCATATATCAACAACGATGAATAATCAACCATCATCCAAAGTGCATTCTACACTGTATAAGCATCAAATATAAATATTCAACGCTTATAACAGTCTGTCAATCAATCGATCGACACACAACTAAACAATCGGGATTAGTGTACGTCAAATATCATCCCAACACCCGTGTAGGGTTTCAAACAATCAAACACAGATTTTATTTGTGCAGTTGGGCGATGTGTAAAATTTATCGACCCAATCAATGTCCTTCAAATAAGTGTACATAAACAAACCATCTGGTTTGCAAATGAATATTTTATTTATTCACATTCACGTTAAAATTTATATTTTTAACGACAAAACATTTTATTTCAACATATGAATTTCTCTTCGGTTCATTCTTTAAAAAAAATGATATTTTTATTTTTCTAACATATTTTAGAAAATTTCGGCAGCATAACGGCACGATACTAGAAACGGGACGAGGCCTAGCCTTATCCCCGGTCTAGTGAAGGCCCACGCCATTCACTCATCAATCAAATCAATTTCATTTTGCAAACCACAAAATTTGGAGTAAGGGTCTAACCTAGCCTTACTCCTTCGCCTTATAACGGCGCACGTCTAATCCTAACCAATTTATCGATTCGATTTTTCACACCACAAACCACATTCAAACCAATATCACAATCAATCACCAAACAATCAAACAAACAAGTCCATGGTCTGTGGACGATTGTGTCGGGTGCTACTAAGCACCGTCTGCATCCTAGTATATATATATAACTAGAAATAAAATAGAAAGGTGAGAAATTCTCACTTATAGCTATCCAGCTCCACGGCTCTTCCTTTGCAGAAGTCTTCGTCGTTTCGCCTTTTTGTCACCTTCGTTGCTGCTTTCACTACATACGTAAAAATCACATTTTTACTTCGCTATTCAATATATAAAAATCGAATTTTTAGTTCGCTATTTAATATATAAAAATCGAATTTTTAGTTCAAAGTTCAATATATAAAAATCGAATTTTTATTTCAAAAAGTTCAAATCCTTTCCTTTTTAAAATCTAAACCTTTCACTTTTAAAGTTTAAATCTTTTCACCTTTAAAGTTTAAAATAACTTTTTCAAATCAAAGTTTTTAAAATTCCTAAAATCAGTTTTATTCTTTTATTTTAAAATCAGTTTTAACCTTTTATTTTCAGCTTTATACTTTATAAAAATTTCAGTTTTACTTTAAATAAAATTTCAGTTTTACTTTAAATAAAATTTCAGTTTTTAACTTCCTAAAAATTCAGTTTTTTAAAATCTACAAAATTTTACAGTTTAAATGAAAATAAGTAAATAAAAAAAAAACCAAAACTTACAGGGGCTCGTCGAGTGGTCGGGGGGGCTTCATCGAGGCTTGCAGATCGGAGGGGGGGCTCGACTTCATCGGCGGCGCTAGGGTTCGGGGGGGGCGCTCGCTGTCCTCGCGTGGAGGAGGGAGGAGGAAAGAGTCGCGAGGGGGAGGAGGCCGAAGAGGGGACAGGGGCTTCAACTGAGTGGCGGGCGATTGGAGGAGGAGGCCGACGCGGGGGTGGCGGCTCCGACGAGGGAAAGGGGCGATTTCGATTTCGTTTCCCTTTTTTTTTTTTTTTTCTTTTTTAGTTTTCTGTAAAAGGAAATCGGGGGGGGGGGCCTGGGTAGTAAAGGGGGAGATAATATTCTTTTTTTTTTTTTTTTATTTAATTAATAAATTTTATCCTAAAGAGTTGACTTTCACATTCGACCTCGAAACGAGGCCCACCGCCTGTCGTCCATAGCGTTTTACCCCCATTCCGAACACAATGGGATATATATCGCAAGCTGATTTGATTGTTACAATCAGTTTCCGTTAAATTTACATTTAAATCATTATATTGAATTTTAAACGTACATTTCAAGTTACCGGGGTCACATACTAACCCTAAAAATTCCCGAAAAATATTTTCTAGCTTCGTATTGACGATACGGTCCTAACAAAACTAGTTTCGTCGAATTCTGAGACCGTTAGAAAAATGGCCAATTTCCAGTCGATTAAAATCAACTGAAATGGTCAAAACACGTTTTCCTTTGCCACGCTCACATATTGATTCGAAAAATTATGAAATTTGAAACCTAGCAATAACTCGACATCACGGACCCAACAAAAGTGGTTTCGTCGAAATCCGAGGTCATTTGCAAAATGTCCATTTTTAAGGGCCTGAATTCCATAGCGACTATTCAGAATTTTCAACTGGACATATCTCATCATTTATAAAGTGAAATCTCAGTTTCTCAACTTCGTTGGAAAGATATCATCAATTAGATCCTAATGTTTTTGGTTTCACAAAAATCCGGATTGTTTTGCACCCGGTACATTCAATTGAAGTTTGAAATCGAATTTTCGAACTACCGCGCCATTTTCAATTCCTTTTATAATTATATATAATTATTTATATTCTAACGACGACGTATATAATATATACGTTCGAATTATATTCAAAATAAATTTCTCGTCAATATTATTTAAAATAATTCATTTTAAATAATCAAAATTCGCTAAAATTGCCAAAATAAAAATTTTAAACTGGCCCAGATTTTACGGGTTGTTACAATCTCCCCCACTTAAAACTTTTCGTCCCCGAAAAGGAACAAAGTCGAAAGTGGTTTGATTAATCAACTCTACGCTCGATCTGGCTTCCATTCTCCAACTCTTTAGTTTCTGAGAATTTTCAAAACTTCAAAATTTTGGCTAACACCCTAAATTTTTGAAAAATTTCGCCATAACCTCCCCTGCACCGGGAGCATCGGGGAATTTCAAATAGCTTCCCCGGTCCTTCAGATCTCAAAAAGAAAAAGAAAAAGCCAAGCGGCTAGCCAATAGGCTCACAAAATCATCATCACCCAAACAACGCAGGAAATTATGTAGTAAACATGTACCTATTTGTCGGGCAAACAAATTTTATTCTCGGCTCTAGCCTCCTTGCTATGACCTGTTCAATGTAAGTACATATATGCAAGCAAATGCGACCAATTTTCGATACAGTTCAATATTCGATTTAAATTATGCATAATGGTTCAAAATTAGCAAACAATTAACCAAACAACACAAACATCAATCAATTAGTGAATTTAAAGTTTCAAATTCATAATTTTGATACATAGACAAAAATCAGATTTTTGATGCTAAATCACAACAATAAGCCCTATCTAATTTTGGTTCTCACACCAGCCTATATGGAAATATATAGATAACCCACTCTCGCCAGTCGAACACAACACAGATGACGATGCCTCATCATCAGAATCATCCCCGGGCAACTAGAATGTGATTCTATATCTACCCAATATATTAAAACTTCGAATACAAGCCGCTAAGCGTGTATGCAAAATCTTTATATACTCGATTGCCCAAATTCAATTTAAATAGACTATTCAAATACGAATACTTAAGATTTGAATTTCCAAAACAAAGTGGGTTTTCACTTTTATTTTCAAAAACAACACTCTTTCGACTCGTTCTAGGACACTACTGATCCCATCTCTAACGAGTCATCCTCATTGGATATTACTAATCCAATATCTGATGAATTCTTTCATATGTTTCTAATGTGTCTTGTTCTCTGAGCTTTGTAAACCAAAGCTCTGATACCACGTGTAAAGACCCGCAACTCCCCCGTAAAGGAAAGCGTCGGATAGTTCGAGAACAAGCCACAACAGAACGCATACAAAGAACATTTCATTGTATATTACAACAATGCATCAGATTACAAGAATATACAGAGTTTAAAAGAATATTACACAGAATTATCAGAGATTTAAATTACATTTAAATACAACGCAGCGGAAAATAATACAATAAACAACTAGAAGAAGATATACGGATACAAAGCTTTCCGGATATCGTTCCAGCTGTAAACCAGGATCCTGTGAATATAAATCTGCAAAACCAAACTACTAGCTGCCCGTGTCGAAAATAGGGGCACCCAGAGTTTAGGTTAAAACAATAAACTCCAGGTCAGTCATGTGACTGGTGTGAGAACTAAAACAGTTATTAATCTTTATTTTAAAGTTAGGTAAATCAAGGGACCACGCCGTATAACACGGAACGGGTTTCCTCCCAAGAATACCAGTGCATAAAACAAACAGCGCAATGCTAAATAAAGAAAAATGAAGCTGTTATAAGACCCAGGTCCCATCACACAATGCAACGCAGTCGAGGATAGGGTTTTCCCTTATAACAGCCAAAGAATGCTTGATACGTTTAAAACAAATCATTTGATACTATAATAAGTGCATAGTGTATAAAACAACTTCAAATCATAAGTATCAATCATAGGCGGCATAAGCGCCCCATCCCACTATGTCGCCATATATAGGATATACAATCAAAACCGCAAAGTCTCGTATTTGGAAATTGGATTTCCATCTATGAACCGAGGCAAAAGATAGTCCTCAACCGATTCGAGACTGCCTAGCCCCAGCCTCAGGATCAGAGCTCGAGTGACCCTAGGAGCGACAGGGCCGGTCCACCGATGTGGATTAAAATGCCTGAACACTACGTTTCCCCGCCCTTTGGGGCGTAAATGAGCCACTAAATGACTCCATCGGTTCGAGAACGACCGATCAATCCGAGGCGCCTCGCAACAGCAACAACCACATAAGTCAAACTCGTCAGGGCGTGTAAAACCACTGACGCCACTTCTAACTAGGAAGAAACGCAGGCCCTCCCTGAGGTCCTTTCTCCCGTTTTTGGTTCATACCGGGTGTGAAACTCGCGAAGTAAACGTTACACAAAGCTACGCCACAAAGGCCGTGCTTTGATCATCACCACAAGACTTTGCTTTTCAACAGAAGCCTTGATCATTTGCATCTTAGCATGCCACACAGGCAAACCACTCTATGCAACCGATATCAGTCACACAGAATGAAATCCAATGTCAGACACACAGTCCATTTACAAGTCCGTTCTGGGGCTGAACGAAACCGGAGGCACCTAGTACCCCGCATATCCATCGATCTCCAAGTACGTCTGGACGATCACCAACTGTTTCCATCTTCTTGGGTGTACAGCCCAATCAAGATCATCAGTTATCACCCAAACGACGTGAAGACCTCCGGTCTTCGACCATCGTCTTCATCTTCGACTTATCGTCGTATCAGTTATTCAGAATGGGATAAACCCGGTCTTCCCGAATAACTCGCGTATATTTTATAAAAGTGTTACACAAACACAACATACGCCTCATTCCAATTCATCAGTCACTAACCGTAAATTAATCAAGAGAATAATTCCCCAAATATTAACCCCGAAGGCCGAAACCAACATCAGATCAATATCCAGAAAACCATTCTGCTTGGCTAACCGACAGTTAGTTTCTAAATTTCACGTTCAAATCTAATTAAAGATTTAACTATCGCCTGGAGCAAAACTGGTGATACTCCATTCTCGATCTTTTCAATCTAATTAAAGATTCATTAAAACTCCACTTAGTTTTAATCTGTGACTGGGTTAAAGAATCAGTGTCATTTAAAACACGGTTCACGATAAACCCAAAGTCACATCCCATTAATTATCGGGTTAAAGAACAAGTGTTATTTAAAACACTGTTCACGATAAACCCAAAAATCAATATCATTTCAATTCCAATTAAATATTATTTAATTGGTGAACTTCATTAAATCTAAATCAAAAGATTTAATCTTTTCTCAACTGGGTTCAAGAACAGTGTTAGTGAAGACACCATTCACGACAAACCCAAATCACATTCATTAATTATCGGGTTAAAGAACAAGTGTTATTTAAAACACTGTTCACGATAAACCCAAAAATCAATACCCATTTCAATTCCAATTAAATATCATTTAACTGGTACACTTCATTAAATCTAAATAAAAAGATTTAATCTTTTCTCAACTGGGTTTAAGAACAGTGTTAGTGAAGACACCATTCACGACAAACCCAAATCACATTCGATATTCAATACAAGGCTCTGAATAGAAAATATATCGGCTTATATTCAATATCGAATTCTACGACTAACAAATGTCGTATTGGAAATAACGATACAAATATATCTTTCAAATTTCCATAACAACACCTGTAATATCACGAATTCCAACATCGAAATATTCCGAAGACAATTTCGATTCAACTCCACTCCAATGCAATCATTGGAAATTTTGGTTATTTTCAAAACCATTTCAAATTCAATTTATTTATTTAAAAATAAATAGAATTATAATTCTAGTTCAAATCTAGTTCATTTCGATAAAAATCTATTTTTATCTTTTCAAATATGGAGTTTTTCATCCCAAACTTTCACAAATCACTTCTTATGATTTTACACAAATTATTACTATTTTTAATAATTTTATCAAGGCCCGTACAGTCGATTTCCATTAACGGCCATCGAACTGCACTTACAGCGACCTTTTTCGAATTTGATTTGGACGTAATTCCAAATCCAACCGTTAGATTTCAAATTTCTAATATTCGTTAGAAAGCTCTTTTCGATACGAACCCAACGGTTCCGGTTTTAGGAGAATCCGACGGTCGGATCTCCCGCAATGTCCGTTTGAAATAAATGGTCGAAATTCACGAACTGCCGCGGCGCGGCGCGTTCTATTCAGGCCATTATATTATATATATAATATATATAATATATACTTCGCCGATTTTTATTTAAAACGAATTATATAAACAGTTTTAAATTCATTTCAAAATTTATTTCGACTTCCATTTCAATTCAAAGCAAAATTGAATTCTTCTTTATAAATTCGTTTCAAAATTCATTTCTGTTCAATTCAAATTTCAATTCAATTTGAATTCATATTCAATTCAATTCATTTCGAAATCGTTTTCAATTCAATTCATTTCGAATTCGTTTTCAATTCAATTTATTTCGAAATCGTTTTCAATTCAATTCATTTCGAATTCGTTTTCAATTCAATTCATTTCGAATTCGTTTTCAATTCAATTCATTTCGAAATCGTTTTCAATTCAATTCATTTCGAAATCGTTTTCAATTCAATTCATTTCGAAATCGTTTTCAATTCAATTCATTTCGAAATCGTTTTCAATTCAATTCATTTCGAAATCGTTTTCAATTCAATTCATTTCGAAATCGTTTTCAATTCAATTCATTTCGAAATCGTTTTCAATTCAATTCATTTCGAATTCGTTTTCAATTGATATAAATATCGTTCACGTCAAAATGGCGTCAATCTAATCAACACGGCTTCATATATTCCTTTATTTTCAAATATTCTATTTCAAATATTTCTTTTTCAAATATTTCTTTTTCAAAACTGGAATGAGGCCCAATCAATTACCATATAATGTTAATTATATGGATTTTCTACAACACATGCATATATCAACAACGATGAATAATCAACCATCATCCAAAGTGCATTCTACACTGTATAAGCATCAAATATAAATATTCAACGCTTATAACAGTCTGTCAATCAATCGATCGACACACAACTAAACAATCGGGATTAGTGTACGTCAAATATCATCCCAACACCCGTGTAGGGTTTCAAACAATCAAACACAGATTTTATTTGTGCAGTTGGGCGATGTGTAAAATTTATCGACCCAATCAATGTCCTTCAAATAAGTGTACATAAACAAACCATCTGGTTTGCAAATGAATATTTTATTTATTCACATTCACGTTAAAATTTATATTTTTAACGACAAAACATTTTATTTCAACATATGAATTTCTCTTCGGTTCATTCTTTAAAAAAAATGATATTTTTATTTTTCTAACATATTTTAGAAAATTTCGGCAGCATAACGGCACGATACTAGAAACGGGACGAGGCCTAGCCTTATCCCCGGTCTAGTGAAGGCCCACGCCATTCACTCATCAATCAAATCAATTTCATTTTGCAAACCACAAAATTTGGAGTAAGGGTCTAACCTAGCCTTACTCCTTCGCCTTATAACGGCGCACGTCTAATCCTAACCAATTTATCGATTCGATTTTTCACACCACAAACCACATTCAAACCAATATCACAATCAATCACCAAACAATCAAACAAACAAGTCCATGGTCTGTGGACGATTGTGTCGGGTGCTACTAAGCACCGTCTGCATCCTAGTATATATATATAACTAGAAATAAAATAGAAAGGTGAGAAATTCTCACTTATAGCTATCCAGCTCCACGGCTCTTCCTTTGCAGAAGTCTTCGTCGTTTCGCCTTTTTGTCACCTTCGTTGCTGCTTTCACTACATACGTAAAAATCACATTTTTACTTCGCTATTCAATATATAAAAATCGAATTTTTAGTTCGCTATTTAATATATAAAAATCGAATTTTTAGTTCAAAGTTCAATATATAAAAATCGAATTTTTATTTCAAAAAGTTCAAATCCTTTCCTTTTTAAAATCTAAACCTTTCACTTTTAAAGTTTAAATCTTTTCACCTTTAAAGTTTAAAATAACTTTTTCAAATCAAAGTTTTTAAAATTCCTAAAATCAGTTTTATTCTTTTATTTTAAAATCAGTTTTAACCTTTTATTTTCAGCTTTATACTTTATAAAAATTTCAGTTTTACTTTAAATAAAATTTCAGTTTTACTTTAAATAAAATTTCAGTTTTTAACTTCCTAAAAATTCAGTTTTTTAAAATCTACAAAATTTTACAGTTTAAATGAAAATAAGTAAATAAAAAAAAAACCAAAACTTACAGGGGCTCGTCGAGTGGTCGGGGGGGCTTCATCGAGGCTTGCAGATCGGAGGGGGGGCTCGACTTCATCGGCGGCGCTAGGGTTCGGGGGGGGCGCTCGCTGTCCTCGCGTGGAGGAGGGAGGAGGAAAGAGTCGCGAGGGGGAGGAGGCCGAAGAGGGGACAGGGGCTTCAACTGAGTGGCGGGCGATTGGAGGAGGAGGCCGACGCGGGGGTGGCGGCTCCGACGAGGGAAAGGGGCGATTTCGATTTCGTTTCCCTTTTTTTTTTTTTTTTCTTTTTTAGTTTTCTGTAAAAGGAAATCGGGGGGGGGGCCTGGGTAGTAAAGGGGGAGATAATATTCTTTTTTTTTTTTTTTTATTTAATTAATAAATTTTATCCTAAAGAGTTGACTTTCACATTCGACCTCGAAACGAGGCCCACCGCCTGTCGTCCATAGCGTTTTACCCCCATTCCGAACACAATGGGATATATATCGCAAGCTGATTTGATTGTTACAATCAGTTTCCGTTAAATTTACATTTAAATCATTATATTGAATTTTAAACGTACATTTCAAGTTACCGGGGTCACATACTAACCCTAAAAATTCCCGAAAAATATTTTCTAGCTTCGTATTGACGATACGGTCCTAACAAAACTAGTTTCGTCGAATTCTGAGACCGTTAGAAAAATGGCCAATTTCCAGTCGATTAAAATCAACTGAAATGGTCAAAACACGTTTTCCTTTGCCACGCTCACATATTGATTCGAAAAATTATGAAATTTGAAACCTAGCAATAACTCGACATCACGGACCCAACAAAAGTGGTTTCGTCGAAATCCGAGGTCATTTGCAAAATGTCCATTTTTAAGGGCCTGAATTCCATAGCGACTATTCAGAATTTTCAACTGGACATATCTCATCATTTATAAAGTGAAATCTCAGTTTCTCAACTTCGTTGGAAAGATATCATCAATTAGATCCTAATGTTTTTGGTTTCACAAAAATCCGGATTGTTTTGCACCCGGTACATTCAATTGAAGTTTGAAATCGAATTTTCGAACTACCGCGCCATTTTCAATTCCTTTTATAATTATATATAATTATTTATATTCTAACGACGACGTATATAATATATACGTTCGAATTATATTCAAAATAAATTTCTCGTCAATATTATTTAAAATAATTCATTTTAAATAATCAAAATTCGCTAAAATTGCCAAAATAAAAATTTTAAACTGGCCCAGATTTTACGGGTTGTTACACGTCCACTGGTGCCAGGCCTACCACCTCCGGTGGCCTCCGGCTCTGACGGCGTCGAGGTAAAAAAACGAGTTTTCGAACCATAAAACCTGAAATTTCGGTGACTCCCTTCACATTAGATCCTCCGACTACCCTCTACACGTTCGTATGGCTCCCATCTACGATACCCAGAAGCCGGATTTTCCAATTAGCTCAAAATTTAAAATCCCCAATTTTATGCTTAGGGTTTCGAAATATGAAAGCTTTGACCGTGATTTTTTGACCAAATGGAGTACTGCATGCAACAACAAACTGTAGATCTGAGTTCTACCAGTTGAGAGCTTTGATTCGACGTATAATATGTTGGTACTTGGAGAATATTTGATTTGAGCTTGTATTTTGATTTTTAGCTAGGGCTTTGAATTCTCATTTCAGCCATTAAAGGCCAAATTTGAAGGCGAAAGTAACGTATAATGAAAATGGCTGAATAAGGTGTAAAGATTTTTATATATGTGTGTAAGAGGTCCGATATAAGAAACAACAATTATCCAATTACATTGACTCTCTTTCACATTTTCTCCAATACGACCAAACAGTACGTC
Source organism: Allium sativum (assembly GCA_030737875.1). Taxonomy (NCBI): domain Eukaryota; kingdom Viridiplantae; phylum Streptophyta; class Magnoliopsida; order Asparagales; family Amaryllidaceae; genus Allium; species Allium sativum. The sequence continues at coordinate 609,922,001 of CM060918.1, read as the reverse complement.
CGATTGTAACGCAAACTGAAATCCTACAATAATTCACTGTTCCGGATTCGATGAGACTGATTTCATCGGATTCCGAGACAGTCGCCAAAACCGTTAAATTTCACGGTTAATTAATTAATAAAATATTCAATTATCCATTTAACTGTTTTAAATTCAAATTAAATACTTATAATTTCCATTTTAATTAAATTATAACTTAAATAAATTTTACACATCGATTTCACATATTTTAAGTTCCAGAATTTGATTATTTAAAATTTAAATTTCAAATCTTTAACTTAAACGATTTAAATTTCATTTAATCATTTAAATATTAAATCCCAGATCATAACATTTCTAAATAAATGTAATTTAAAATATATTTATACTTAATTCAAACAATCGTCCTCATTATAATCAACAAAAATTGACTTTTCCCAATATTATTCTATTTTATTTATTTTAAATTGACAATTAAATATACATAATATATGGGATGTTACATTCTCCTCCACTTAAAAATCTTTTTGTCCTCGAAAAGAGAACGAGATAAGGTATTAAACAAGTCATACATTCAAATCCATACTTAATAGAATAGTATTTATAAAATAAGTTATATAGTTGAAAAATCACATAAAATTTTCTAACTCCCGAAATTAAGGAAAATTTCGGTAGCATCTCCTTTGTACGGAGAGGTCTGGGAAAAATCTCTACATACATATACTCAAATATTCATCTCATCGTTCGATGAGGCATCCCAAAAATGGGAAAAAACAAAATATAAAACCATGTAACACAAGTACGTACCTCCTTTAGCGTTTATTTGCAAATTTTATTTACCTTAGCAATTTAGTATGTAGCGTAAGCGAGCTCCAAGGCATAGAATGACTTCCTTCTACATACTCACATACGCATAAGAATTAAACATATATACAATATATAGCAATGTATACAACTTATACAACATATATTGAACATTTCAGCAACAAAACCAACATGTTAACAACAGGCCAACAAACGAATCAACAATTATCACCCTATAAATGATGGAATTTGACTAAAACCAGGAAAAAGTTGTAGTATTTGTTTCAAGCTTTCCGAATTATCCAGATTCGTTGAATTCGGATGATTCGTTCAAAAGTTATGGCAGTTTAAGTGGAAGTGAACGCTTCAGCCCATACACACAAAATTGCAGACCTGAGTTGTTCAACCTAGTTTTTAATCCTTTAAACATAAAAATTTCAGCAACCATATTAAGGAAAACTTTTAGTTCAGATTCTGGCATTTTCGAATTGTACTCGCACATTAAAATCTGACGTTCTGTTAGGAAGTTATGATCAAAACAAAATTCATATATGCTTCAGTTTTTTATTTCCTGCGCATACTACTGCGACTAATTCTTGGATTTCAACTTAATTAACCTGAAAATTCGACGAGGCTCTATAAACAGAATTTTTTAGTTCGGTTTCTAAGGTTTCTAAAAAGTCCGGAATCGTTGAATTCCGATCATCTATTCAAAAGTTATGGTCATTTTAACTTCAGCTTATCGAATAGTTAAACTCTTATCAATGCGATCCACTTGACTCAGTTAAATTTAGCCCTATTTCAATTTCATTTGCAATTTCATTTATATCCATTTCCATTCCTAAATGGTTTCATTTTTGGAAGAGATTTCAAAAATTCACTTCCACACTTATCCAATCCAAACAAATGGGTCCATTTACCAATCATTATGTTGTTAGTGGAATTTCAAACAAGTTCATTTATACCTCATCACATTCTTTCATATTAAATTTTAACTTGACTCCAAATATTTTCTTTAAGTTTTCATCCTTTCATCTTAGTTTATTAACTTAAATAAAGTCACTTTTAATTCAAGTTCCATCGCATATCCCACTTACCAAATTCAGACTTATCCAAATTCCAATTTGTTAAAATTTCAATAGTTTTCCTCTATTACTAGGTTTTCAAATTTTCTGATTTCGAAAATTCCATAAATCTTAACACTTACAACGGTTAACCCTTCATTAATCATATAATAGATTTTATATTGAATTTAGTTTAAATTTATCCTTATTTTCTTTCATTCATATCGAATTGCGCTCCATTTTCTTCGTTTATATTCATTTGCTTATTCATTTTATTAATATTCAATTATTATTCATTCAACTTTTTACATTCATTTCCATTTTATTATTCACTTATATATATATATATATATTCATTTTTAGTTAAATTTTCTCTATTAACTTAATTTATTCTTTAAGTCCATGAATAATGAATTGAGTTAAAGACGGTTTGTATAGTTCGAATTTTATATTTAGTTCTCAACCCATTATTTGATTTCGAATTTAAATTTATCCTATTGACTTCCTTTACTCAGCTTAACTTATATCCCATTCGACAAAAGTATTTACATTCCATATGTACACTAACTCACTATTTAATTCCTTCATTTTAAATTTATCAACAATTCATATTTTATCGACAACACAATTTTTTTTAAACTCCTTCTCGAATTAACTTAATACCCTTATTAATCATTCCAAATCACGAGTTTTCACCTTTATTACCCGACCAATTTGGAATTTGTTAACTTTGTTATCGCTCATGGTTAAACATTTTAACGACTACTTCCTTTTCTCTTAATACTTAATCCCTTTTCCAGGTTTCATACCTAAAACTCTAATGAATCGAGTTACCTTAGCACCTAATCAATATTATTAGTTAAGACAACTTAAATACTTTGATCCTGGGTTTATAACCAAGTTTAAAATAACCTATGTGTTTATACTATTTTATAGAAAAACATACCATATAAAATTTTAAATCCAAATCTTTAATTAACAAAGAACCTAGATTAAACTTATTCACATTCGCACATGGTTTTTATCCTTATTCCATGTTTCAAATTTTAAGATTTCTAATGAATCGAGTTACTTAATTTCATAAATTAAATCGTCATTTACAATTAACTTAGGAACTTCAATTTTGGGTTTTCAAATTAAGTTTGGAATAGTAAGATATACTTATACCCTTTTACATAAATCATACCATATAAAACTTAATCCAAATCTTAAATCAAAGAACATAGGAACTTCTATTCTGGTTAAATTAAATTCAAGTCTAGATAACATATACTAATACCCGTACATAAAATTTATATCATTGGGTGTTAAATCCAAAGTACTTTGTCAAATCCAATTTTAATAATCATTGAGGGGTCTATCCCCTACTTAGACTCTTCAAAATAAACATCGATAATGCGTGCACTCATTACCAAAGTTATCTTAAGGTCCAAGAGGGGATGACACTCATTTCGTTTTTAAAAATCCTTTTGAAAACTATTTCCAGAACTATTTCTATAATACGGTACTATTTCAAAGCTTTGGCAATCTATTTCCAAAAGACTCAGAATCAAGTTCTCAAGTTAAATTCTATTTTATTTGCAAAATATATTAGGCAACTCGTTGTACTTAAAGATTTCATTTCATTTCCAAATTTCTTTAAACCAATTTTTTTTCATTAGATTTATTATTTAAATCATCAATACTAGATAATAACTTAATATTATTACCTACTAATGACCAATGCATAAACACTTTAAAGCAAATAATATATCTGGGATATTTAAAATATAATCAAAACCATATTATGTCGATCCATTCTGTTCGATTATTTAGGAATTCCTATCGATCCTATGGCGTCCCGTAAATCGACCAGAATATATAAATATTCAACAGAATAGTCAACACAACGTAAAACCATTTTATATCAAAAATACAAGTACGCTCTCTCATATATACTCTCAACACATTCTAGGGCGTCTCTAACCCCATCTCTAATGAGTTAATTCCCAAGCAGAGCCAAGGTTATCGCTAACCATCGCTCTGATACCAACTTGTAACAACCCAGATTTTTTGACCGTTCAAATCGACAATAATCCACACATGTCGACCCAAACAAACCGCAAATACATGTAGTTATTGGGAAAAGAAGGAAAAAAAGATAAAAACAAATATCAGAATCTCACAGCGGAAGGACAACATATAATAAAAAAATAATGGTTCAAAGCATTTAAAAACATATATATTTGGCTATAACGTATAATTGATTATCAGAGTTGCACATATGCAGATATACATAACAAGCAGCGGAAACACAGTGCAGTGGAAATACATACATATATATAATAGATGTATACCAGACCTTCGTCTTCGATCTCCAAGGCACATTCATCTTCGGTAGCTGCAGACGTCTACTGACCTGAGCGTATTGCATAAAAAGAAAACACAAAAAACACTCGGATCAGCACTAAATCATTCTCATATTAGTCAAATTAAAATACGAAATAACATCAGTGTCATGGGTGTAGTAACTCAAGGGATGTTACGGGATTTTTCCATCTCTCGAGGATCCGTTAAACTAATACATACATAGTATAATACGCTATTATGATAGTGTCTATCTAGTAAAGTAAATACCATATAAATAGCGTAAGCGGGATTACCATATTACCCTTATGCCGTTTAGAGGCATCAACAGTCTATACAGTACTATAAATTCACCGTACTGGTCTTATCAGAGGGCACTCCACAGAAGGCAATGCTAAATCAAAATCATATGATGCTCGATATGGATAAATATGGCAAGGCACTCAAGGCAATGCCTAGGGTAGGATTCTACCAATTGCACTCCCGGACCGGTGGTAACGCATAGCAACCACTACCTCCCAGCTCGGAATACACTCCCCAAATCATCATCATCATAGTCATGGAAATAATATCGAAGAAGTGTGTCTGATCAAAGTTGCTACCTCAATTAATCATGGTATAGCTCCAGTTTTAGTCATTTCAATTCTGACCCGAAGGTCAGGGTTATTTCTTCATCGTTCATCTTCATCAATCCAGAATTGCCTCCAAGTCATCATATTTCATTCTGGATACGTCATAAAGTCCACAGTTGTTAAACTGGTATCGACACTGACAGAGAGTATGCCACTTGTCGACTCCGACCTCTTTAACAACCAACGTTTACATTTCCTACATCGGTCGGCTCTTTTACATTTCACAAAGGTTTGCTTTGTATACAAAATATCATTTTTTGTTTCGAACCCAATTTATATTCAAAAAGAATAAAATTTTCATATCAACGTATCGTAATCATACCAAACCTGATTATATTCTAAACTAGAATATATTTCATATCCATATATTATAATCATATAATATTCCAAAATAGATTCATATTCGAGTAGAATATATTTCATATCAAAATCATAATCATTTCAAATCTATTTGTGGTCGGAAATGCCAAACCCGATTATATTCTAAACTAGAATATATTTCATATCCATATATTATAATCATATAATATTTCAAAATCTATTCATATTCAAATAACTTTATTCCGACTCCATTGACCCACGGTTTAAATCCAAACACTTTCCATTTGGAATAAATTTACAATTTATAAAAAATATAATTAGGAAAAAAGATGCTTATAAAGAAAATCTTTGTATAAAATATATATAGAATATAATAGTTAGAATATAATAAGGTAAAATAATTCGCTATTTATATACATAAATTAAAAGTTTACTAAATAATTTTAAGAAATAAAATATAAGGGAAACTCGTTTATAATAAAATAGTTTATAGGTTAAAAGTTTTTTTTTATAAACAAATTTAAGAAAAAGAATAGTTTATTTGAAATCAAGCAATGTACATATATATACTCCTATAAAAATAAAATCCTTTAAACCGTAATTGTTCCTTTCTTCTGAATTTCAATTACTTGAATCTATACTCCAATCTCAATGGAGTTCATTTAGTTTCCAAATCTCATTTTCAAACATCGTTCAAAAACAACCATTCGATTTCAAGAATTCAAATTTATATTCAAAAACTGAGTTAAAACAACTCAGAATGCCCTCGATTTCCCTTATTCCAGAATTTAATTCAATGAGAATTTATTACATTCAAATCCACACTCTTAATTTGAACAATTCCCCATCATACTCAAATCTCGATTTACGAATTTCCCATTTGTTTTGGAATAATTTCCTGATCCTTTACAATAAACATTCAAAGTTCAGATCTTTAAGGAATATAGACTTATCGAGTATCGGAACAAATTTTTTAAATGAAATCCCGACCAGATAACATTTTCAATATTTAAAATCATTTAACTAACCGATGTCCATATATAATTATCTATCCAATGGCCAAGTGATTTTAAATTTAATTTCTCGATATTTCAGGGATGGATCTATCATTTCAATTCAAATCGGGGTCACAATGATTTATCATTTCACTCTGTGTTCTTAATTTATTTTATCGATAAATCCTGGGTTTATTTGATGCCCGTAACATCAAGGGAAAAATGGAACTCATCATCAAATTGAACATGCAACACAATATACTGAATATGGAGCACTAGCAGTGTCAACATCGATTCAGTAATAAATTCAACCAAAAATCCATCACAACCATTCCATCCAATTAATCAATATTAGACTGTTCCATGGATTATCAAGGATCAGAATTTCCAATTAGAAATCTAATTAAATAACTAATTATCAATCTACTTTGCATGTTAACACACTTTTATATCAAATTTAAGCAACCAATTTCAACAGTCAATCACAACCATGCAACCACACTTATTTCATAATTTAATTCAACAAATATGGGAATATTTCAGTTTATTGTGAGTGGAAAATCACTCACCTTTGGGTCTTTAGTGGATCGAACGTCCAACCAAAGCCCAAAATTTCATAGTCTCCAAAGGCAGCCAAACCAGTCTCAGATCGTCCGCAATTTCGCCATGATCCCAACACACCCAACCACGCCCAATTCCGAGTTCATATGTAAGAGTTATCAGCGATTTATTGCTTGAATTTTAAATAATAAAATTAATAAATACATCTCCTCACCAAATCAAATTCTGCCACATCACCGAATCTTCCCCCGCTCACCTCCCCTTCGCTACAGTAAACCCACGCAGAAAAACCCAATTCGATGCAAACTTTGACCGCCATTTGCTATCTCCTCTGCCCGCCAGGAGATCTCCGACCACCCGCGTTCTGACCGGCCAGGCGACCCGAGTCCACTGGTGCTAGGCCCACCAACTTCGGTGGCCTCCAGCTCTGACGGCGTCGAGGTAAAAAACGAGTTTTCGAACCCTAAAACCCAAAATTCCGATGACTCCCTTCACGTTAGATCCTCCGACTACCCTCACCACGTTCGTATGGTGTAACACCCCACTCCCGCTATGATCACTCACTAAGGGAATGCCATAGCATCGGTGGAGTATTTTAGTGAATATAGAACAGAAAAATTACAACAAGACAGATATAAATAGTACTTGAAATTTAAAAACATCATCTCATAACAGCGGAAATAAAACATGTCTGGTTACATCATAAAACCACAATAAAAGTCAAGTACAATATCAATCAAAATAACGAAGTACATAATCCCACTCTCATACAATAGCCATGACAAAAGGAAAGATAACTGGGTAACTGGAGCTTTACATCTATCCAAGCTCCTAAAGACTGGAACAGCAATCCGATCAAGCTCCACTACTGCTAGGATCCACCGTAGGACCTGAGGGTTGGGAAAAAAGATAAAAACAACGGGGTCAGACATAAGTCTGAGCGAGTCCTATAACTTTAACAATACAATCGTTAAAGTAACCAGAGAAGACATAAATTGATATACGGTAACATATAGGGATGAACGGCTATACTAAGCAGTCAACTAAACTAAGATAAAAGATAAAGACGCATCTACCCTTCCTAAGGTAAATTACTAAACTGCACCACACCAGTCGTTCCTAACTTAAAGGTTGATCCCACCCATGGACTTACAAAATTAACTTAATAGTACTTGCGTACCCCTAGGTGACCAAGTAGACGCCACGGGGCCCTACAATCCACTAGGTGTACGCACTACTCCCCATTCGATCGGCTTCCTAACGTAGATATCCGTGCTGGCCCCACCATGGGGTGTACCATTCCCCAACGTGGCAACCCGATATAATTAACGGTGCACGGCTTATATCTACACGATGCAACAACGGCTTACCTACCAGCCCGGGCCCACTCACGCATATGAAGCCCGTTGGACTTGCGTTGCCACCGCTAACCCGTTTGCCTCTTACAGTCAAACCCAGTATGCGTGTCCCGTCCTCGACATGGGTCGAGCCCACAAAGATACGTATGGGTTACTGGTTGAAATGGGCCTCCCACAAGCTACCCACCTAAGCTTGTCCCTTTTTCTAGTGTATCCCACTTAACCCTTTAATCATGTTTTAATTACATGTTCCACTTTGGTTAAGTATTCTAATCGTATTTTCTATTGCCACCCAAGGCAACCCACTAGGTTCCTTATGCCACCCAAGGCACCCACTTAACCCCCCATGCCCCTCTACATGCTAATATGGTTAAGTGTTTCTTAATTAATTAATTAAGATCGTAACCTTTGTAAAGACCTCTCACATTAGACTGTCTTTTATGACCGCTGGTTAAGCCGGTTGGGTCCGGGCAGCCTTATGTCATAACCGAGTCTAACCTCGTGTCTTTACATTAATCACGTATTTAGTTTGTGCCTAAGACCTCTCACATTGGGCTAACCTTTTGTAGCAACTGGTTAAGCCGGTTGGGTCCGGGCAGTTTTATGCTACAACTGAGTCCAACCTCGTGTCTTAGTCAATTAATTACACCTAATTAATCACCCTCATAATTTATATTAATTATCCCTAATTAATTACACATTTTTAAGAATATGGGTAGACCTAACTAAATAGGTAAATTCCCAACTCCAAAGTGTGGGTACACCTAACTTAATAGGCAAATTCCCAACACATAGTATGGGTACACCTAACTTAATAGGCAAATTCCCATACTATGTTCATTTATTTTATGTTATGCATAATTATGTTAATTTCACATAATCTTATTAATTTATGCATTAAATTAACCCCATCGTTCCCACGTAATTTCGTTCTCATGACATAACACATATAAAAGGTGTCAACTTACATATGTATGAACATGTTTCAAAGGTGCCATCTTGCATATTAACAAACACATAACTTGCATGTGAACTTGCATAACATGTCACATATCTTGCATATAATCTTGTATAACATGTCACATAACTTGCATATAATATGTCATATAACTTACATATTAACTTGCATAACATACTTGCATATTAACTCATAAACTTGCATAATGTCATCATGAACTTGCATATTAACAAACATGTAACTTGCATAGCATATCTTGCATATTAATATACATGTAACTTTCATAGCATATCTTGCATATTAATATACATGTAACTTGCATACTAACAAACATGTAACTTGCATATAAATAAACATGTAACTTGCATAGCATATCTTGCATATTAACATATATGTAACTTGCATATTAACAAACATGTAACTTGCATAGCATATCTTGCATATTAACATACATGTAACTTGCATAGCATATCACCATGAACTTGCATAACATGCATATGATCACATAGCCCACAACTTACATATTTAGCATCATGCAAACATAACATACATCATATTAAAACTTGCATAAACTTACATACTCAACATGCATAAACATAGGATTAATGCTAACATCATATCATATGATTCAAGACTCATTAATCCACATACAAAACCATAAATCTCATCACATCTCATCTACTTAGTTTAACAAAAGATCATCAAAGCGATAGAAACTCACTACTAGCAAATTTGCACTCTAAATGAAGAAGATTAAGATGCTTAGAATGGAATTAGCTTGCAACTCTCTTCATAAATTAGTGGAGGCCATGATCAAGTTTCATTTTGCCATAGTTTAATTACAAGATTTAATTATGAATGAATTAGGGTAGGGTTGGGGTCTTATTTATAGGATTAGGTAGTGTTTTAGGCCCTTAGATTAACCCTAGATTAGATTAGGACCCTTAGATTTAGGAAGTCTCTAGAACCAGCCCTCTAAGCCAGCCTAGAACCCAACCTGGTGCACCCAGGTTCACTGGACGCCGCACCCCTGTCGACAGGCAAGTCGACAGGCAAGTCGACACCCCTGTCGACAGGCCTGTCGATAGCCCTGTCGACATGGGTAGGGCGGGAATCTTCCCGCCTGACCCCGCCTGTTCCATTCCAAAATCTGAAATTTAAATTTTTAAATCTGTTTTTAGTTTTGAATTTTCTGCAAACTTCATCGGGCCATAACTGGGCCATACGGACTCCGATTTTCGAAAACTCGGACTCTATTTTGCGTATTTTTCTGAGACGAACGAAATGACGCAGTCCGTTTCCCCCAATTCTCACATCTGAGATTATTTATTCTGTAATTAGTGAATAATAGTATTAATTGAAATTCGGGGTGTTACATTCTCCCCTCCTTAAAGGATTTCGTCCCCGAAATCTCTAAGCTAAGGAGAACGTATCATACCAACCAAACATCCATCTACTAAACCATCAACCACAAGCAACCATTATCCTTAGAAACTTCTAATGATGTATGAACATATGCAGAAAGTGCGTGTATATGTCCGTATACTAATGCAAAATCAGGCGGTCTACTGATTCAGTCGACCTCCTTAATGCAAACCATGATAGTGCCATGCATCCAATATGTATGCGAAACCCTATTGACACATACAATTTCTATATGCGTGCACAACCATACACAAAAATGCATCATCCATATGATAACACAGCCATGATACATCCATCAATCTAACTACCACATCCATTTGTGCGATATGCAACATGAAGTGACTGAGCCGATCTAGTGCCTAATGTGTGTGTATATGCATCCACGAGCAACCACTAGCAAACAATTGCATTCACATGCATCCATCAACCATAACATGTTTCAAACACATGTTTCAACCATAGGTTTTACCCTATCTAAAGGTCATAGGTACTAGCGAGAGGATATACTAAAGATAAGATAAGTACTAGACAAGCGATAAAGGAGAAGTTAAAAGACATACTCTCAAAAAGAAATGGATACAAAGAACGCATCTTCGCTTCCGTCTCCCAAGTAGCATTGCTTTCGTCATCTCCCCATTGCACTTTAACTAGCTGAACTTCCCTGTTCCTCAACTTCCTAGTTTCTGACCCAAGGATGCGAGTAGGAGCTCGTCGAATCGTCGCATCACGCTCTACCTCTACCTCTCTAAGCAAGCTCGGCTCTACCACCTCTGCGGTCTCATGTAAGCACTTCCTCAAATGTGATACATGGAATACATCATGAACACCACTAAGTCTGTCGGGCAACTCCACCCTATATGCCATCCGTCCAATCCTTTCCTTAATAGGAAATGGCCCAACAAACCTCGGTGCTAACTTCCCAACGGACCCAAAGCGAACAACATTTCTCAATGGAGATACTTTGACAAAAACCATGTCCCCAACCTCAAACTCAAGATCCGTCCTTCTCCGATCCGCATAAGATTTCTGTCTATCTTGCGCTGCCTTCATCCTTCTACGAATCAAATCAATCTTCTCTGAAGTCTCTCTAACCATATCTGGCCCAAGCAAGATCTTATCCGTAGATTCCCACCAACATGTAGGAGATCGACAAGGCCTTCCATAAAGAGCTTCGAAAGGTGCCATGCCAATACTAGACTGAAAGCTGTTATTGTATGCGAACTCCACCAAAGGAAGATGTTCTTCCCATGTACCTCCAAAATCCAAGATACAAAGCCTCAAGAGATCTTCTAAGATACGGTTCACCCTCTCGGTCTGACCGTCCGTCTGAGGATGATATGTGGTGCTCAAACACAACTGAGTCCCTACCGCCTCTTGCAAACTTCTCCAAAACTCACTAGTGGAGATAGGATCTCGATCACTCACAATGCTGGATGGTACGCCATGCAATCTAACAATCTCTCTAACATAGACTAAAGCAAGCCATGGAGCGGTCCTCTTACTCTTCACGGGTATAAAATGGGCACTCTTGGTAAGTCTGTCTACCACAAACCAAATTCCCGTATTGCCCTTCCTCGATCTCGGTAACCCATCGATGAAATCCATCGAGACACTATCCCACTTCCATTGCGGAACTTCCAATGGGTGTAGCAACCCACCGGGTTTCCTTTGCTCCGTTTTAACTTGTTGGCACACTAAGCATCTAGCCACATACTCGGCCACATCTTTCTTCATACCGGCCCAGAAGAAAACTCTCTTCATATTTTGGTACATTTTGTCTCCACCGGGATGAATAGTCATTCTTGAACGATGTGCATCATCCAAAATAGCCTTCTTCAAACCCTCATCTTGCGGTACACAAAGTCTACCGTCTCTATGCAACCATCCCCTATCATCTATGGTGTATCTACCCAAATGGCTGGACGACTCCCCCCTTATAAGCTTCTCTACCAACTCAACCAACTGTGGGTCGCCCCGCTGAGCCTCGCCAATCCGTCCCAAGAGAGTAGGTCTAACCTCCAAGGATGCCAACAAACCAGGTACAAAGTCAACAGAAGGTCTGAAGTCGAACAAAGAAAGAAACTCCAAGCTTCGCCGTTCCACGAACAATGGACTCAAAGATAGCCTTTTTCTACTCAAGGCGTCTGCCACCACGTTACCCTTGCCAGGGGTATACGCTATCTCGAAATCATAGGATGCTAAGAACTCCATCCACCTTTGCTGTCTTAAGTTTAAATCCTTCTGAGAGAATAAGTACTTCAATGATTTATGGTCAGTGAACAACTCGAATCTCTCACCAAGAAGATAATGGCGCCAAGACTTAAGTGCGAAAATAATCGCGGCCAACTCTAGATCATGGGTAGGGTAATTCTTCTCATGCACTCTCAATTGCCTTCCTCCATAGGCTATTACCCTTCCCTCCTGCATCAAGACTGCGCCTAATCCTGTCCCACAAGCATCGGTATAAACAACAAACGCCTTACTCCCATCTGGAAGCACTAAAACTGGGGCGGTGGTCAAAGCTCTCTTTAACCGTCGGAAAGCATCATCACAATCTACGTCCCATGAGAAAACCAGATTCTTCTTCGTCAAGCGGGTTAATGGGGCTGATATCTTCGCGAAGTCTTTGATGAACTTCCTATAATATCCTGCCAACCCCAAGAAACTTCTTACCTCGGTAGCATTTTTAGGAACTTTCCAATCCTGGATAGATACTATCTTTGCGGGATCCACAACTATCCCTTCCTTAGAGACCACATGCCCTAAGAATCGCACTTCTCTTCTCCAAAAATGACATTTAGAGAATTTAGCTTTAAGACTATGTGCTCGAAGAGTCTCCAACACTTCTCTGAGATGTAATGCATGCTCTTCTTCACTCTTGGAAAAGACCAAGATGTCATCCACAAAGACCACTACAAACTTATTCAGATACTTTCTGAACACTCTACTCATTAGATCAACAAAGTATGCAGCGGCGTTTGTCAACCCAAATGGCATCACAAGCCACTCATAAAAACCATCCGGAGTCCGAAAAGCAGTCTTCTCTATACTATCCTCCGCCACTCTCAACTGATGAAACCCTGTAGCTAAGTCCATCTGCGAAAACACTGAGGCGCCAACCAACTGATCAAAGAGATCATCTATCCTCGGTAATGGGTGTCTATTCTTCTTTGTGAGCTTATTAAGTTCTCTATAATCCACACAAAGTCTGAGGGACCCATCCGCCTTCGTGGCAAACACTACTGGAGCTCCCCACTCCGATATACTTCGCCTTATGAACCCCTTCTCAAGCAACTCCCCTACTTGCTTATGAAGTTCTCTTCTCTCACGAGGAGCCATGTGGCGCACTGGCAAAGACACTGGTTTGGCATTATCCACCAAATAAATTCGGAAATCTATCTCCCGCTTCGGAGGCAAATCCTTCACTTCTTCAAACACATCCGGATATTCCCGGACCACTCTGACAGAACGCAAACTTTCGACCGAAGCATCGAGCGATTCAAGATAACTTAGCAACACAGATTCCATGGGATTACAAGAGATCTCGAGAGCATTACCCAAGCGGGTCATAAGCCTGACAACTCTCCTTTCACAATCAAGAACGGCACCATTACTGGATAACCAGTCCATGCCCAAAATCAACCCATAGCCCGTGAAGCCCAATACAAAAGCATCACATCTAAACTCAACGCTAAGTATAGAAATCTTCAAACCCAAACATATCATAGACAGATATATGGAGCCCCCAATTGGGTTTGAAACAACCAAGGGATCATCAACTAGACTGGTGTCTAAGTGCAGTGACTCAACTAACGATGATGAGATAAAAGAATGCGATGCGCCAGAGTCAAACAAAGTACGAACTGGATGATCTAACAGAAAAACCAGACTTTCAACGGAAATAGTTCTACCTCTCTGCTGAATCGGTGGAACTGAGAGAGCCTGAACTTGCCCCCCTGACTGAGGTGGTGCCATAAGAGCTTGCACCTGACCTCCTGAGGTAGACCCCGTCCTCTGTCCCTTCTTTGGGCAGTCCTTCACAAGATGTCCTGCTTCACCACAATGAAAGCAACCGGTCTTCTTCTTTTTGCGACAATCCTTGCTGAGGTGGCCTGGGGTCCCACAATTGAAGCACTTCTTCTTCTTCTTCTTCTTGTCACCATTACCTTTTCCACCCTTGCCTTGTTGTTGTTGTTGCGGTTTCTTCTGATCCCCCTTCTTCTCTGGTGCCTTAGAATTCTTATCATCCTCATGCATAAGTGCCATGTAGACAAGCTTCTCAAAGGTGGCCCCCATTGGTATGTGAGTCATAGCTATTCCTTGCAATGGTTCGTTCAAGCCTCTAACGAACCTCAAAGCCTTCTTCTCCGGTGTATTCACCAACTCTATGCCAAACCTTGCTAATTGATTGAATTTGTTGACATATTCTTTCACCGTGAGATTCCCTTGCTTTAAATTCAAGAACTTCTCCATAAACAGATTCTCTTCCGCCCTTGAGAGAAACTTAGCCCCAAACCTTTGCTTGAAATCTGCCCAAGATTCAACAGGGCGTTCTCCATTAGTAACCTCCCACCAGAATGAGGCTTCTCCCTTCATTAACCAAGCCGCCAACTTGACTTTCTTTCCCTCTTCCACTTCAAAGATATCTAGCAACTCTTCCACTTCCTTAAGCCAATCTCTAGCCTCTACGAAAGTCTCTGAACCTAGAAAAGGTTTTCCTCCTATAGCCTTGAACTCCTTACAAATCTTAGCAAAATTATCCACTCTAGGCTGAGGAGGAGGAGCGGTTGCCTCTGGTGTAGTAGCATTGGCTGGACCCGCAGCCGCGGCCCTAGCCTCTTGTAACCTCCTATACCATAGTGGTATAACTAAACCCTCCGGGATGTTAAGATCTTCAGCCATGCTGAAACGAAAGAGGAAAGATTCAAAAAGGAGATTCCGAAAGATAAAGATATGGCTATTGGGGATTATGCTTTTCTTTTTCAAAAACTTTTCTCTTAAAAGACATGTTTTTGAAAATACTTTTTCCAAAAATAATACCTTTACTACTTTCTAAAAAAAAAATATTTTTCTCAAAAAAAAATTATCTGTTCCGGTAACCTTAAGCTCTGATACCACGTGTAACACCCCACTCCCGCTATGATCACTCACTAAGGGAATGCCATAGCATCGGTGGAGTATTTTAGTGAATATAGAACAGAAAAATTACCACAAGACAGATATAAATAGTACTTGAAATTTAAAAACATCATCTCATAACAGCGGAAATAAAACATGTCTGGTTACATCATAAAACCACAATAAAAGTCAAGTACAATATCCATCAAAATAAAGAAGTACATAATCCCACTCTCATACAATAGCCATGACAAAAGGAAAGATAACTGGGTAACTGGAGCTTTACATCTATCCAAGCTCCTAAAGACTGGAACAGCAATCCGATCAAGCTCCACTACTGCTAGGATCCACCGTAGGACCTGAGGGTTGGGAAAAAAGATAAAAACAACGGGGTCAGACATAAGTCTGAGCGAGTCCTATAACTTTAACAATACAATCGTTAAAGTAACCAGAGAAGACATAAATTGATATACGGTAACATATAGGGATGAACGGCTATACTAAGCAGTCAACTAAACTAAGATAAAAGATAAAGACGCATCTACCCTTCCTAAGGTAAATTACTAAACTGCACCACACCAGTCGTTCCTAACTTAAAGGTTGATCCCACCCATGGACTTACAAAATTAACTTAATAGTACTTGCGTACCCCTAGGTGACCAAGTAGACGCCACGGGGCCCTACAATCCACTAGGTGTACGCACTACTCCCCATTCGATCGGCTTCCTAACGTAGATATCCGTGCTGGCCCCACCATGGGGTGTACCATTCCCCAACGTGGCAACCCGATATAATTAACGGTGCACGGCTTATATCTACACGATGCAACAACGGCTTACCTACCAGCCCGGGCCCACTCACGCATATGAAGCCCGTTGGACTTGCGTTGCCACCGCTAACCCGTTTGCCTCTTACAGTCAAACCCAGTATGCGTGTCCCGTCCTCGACATGGGTCGAGCCCACAAAGATACGTATGGGTTACTGGTTGAAATGGGCCTCCCACAAGCTACCCACCTAAGCTTGTCCCTTTTTCTAGTGTATCCCACTTAACCCTTTAATCATGTTTTAATTACATGTTCCACTTTGGTTAAGTATTCTAATCGTATTTTCTATTGCCACCCAAGGCAACCCACTAGGTTCCTTATGCCACCCAAGGCACCCACTTAACCCCCCATGCCCCTCTACATGCTAATATGGTTAAGTGTTTCTTAATTAATTAATTAAGATCGTAACCTTTGTAAAGACCTCTCACAGTAGACTGTCTTTTATGACCGCTGGTTAAGCCGGTTGGGTCCGGGCAGCCTTATGTCATAACCGAGTCTAACCTCATGTCTTTACATTAATCACGTATTTAGTTTGTGCCTAAGACCTCTCACATTGGGCTAACCTTTTGTAGCAACTGGTTAAGCCGGTTGGGTCCGGGCAGTTTTACGCTACAACTGAGTCCAACCTCGTGTCTTAGTCAATTAATTACACCTAATTAATCACCCTCATAATTTATATTAATTATCCCTAATTAATTACACATTTTTAAGAATATGGGTAGACCTAACTAAATAGGTAAATTCCCAACTCCAAAGTGTGGGTACACCTAACTTAATAGGCAAATTCCCAACACATAGTATGGGTACACCTAACTTAATAGGCAAATTCCCATACTATGTTCATTTTTTTTATGTTATGCATAATTATGTTAATTTCACATAATCTTATTAATTTATGCATTGAATTAACCCCATCGTTCCCACGTAATTTCGTTCTCATGACATAACACATATAAAAGGTGTCAACTTACATATGTATGAACATGTTTCAAAGGTGCCATCTTGCATATTAACAAACACATAACTTGCATGTGAACTTGCATAACATGTCACATATCTTGCATATAATCTTGTATAACATGTCACATAACTTGCATATAATATGTCATATAACTTACATATTAACTTGCATAACATACTTGCATATTAACTCATAAACTTGCATAATGTCATCATGAACTTGCATATTAACAAACATGTAACTTGCATAGCATATCTTGCATATTAATATACATGTAACTTGCATAGCATATCTTGCATATTAATATACATGTAACTTGCATACTAACAAACATGTAACTTGCATATAAATAAACATGTAACTTGCATAGCATATCTTGCATATTAACATACATGTAACTTGCATATTAACAAACATGTAACTTGCATAGCATATCTTGCATATTAACATACATGTAACTTGCATAGCATATCACCATGAACTTGCATAACATGCATATGATCACATAGCCCACAACTTACATATTTAGCATCATGCAAACATAACATACATCATATTAAAACTTGCATAAACTTACATACTCAACATGCATAAACATAGGATTAATGCTAACATCATATCATATGATTCAAGACTCATTAATCCACATACAAAACCATAAATCTCATCACATCTCATCTACTTAGTTTAACAAAAGATCATCAAAGTGATAGAAACTCACTACTAGCAAATTTGCACTCTAAATGAAGAAGATTAAGATGCTTAGAATGGAATTAGCTTGCAACTCTCTTCATAAATTAGTGGAGGCCATGATCAAGTTTCATTTTGCCATAGTTTAATTACAAGATTTAATTATGAATGAATTAGGGTAGGGTTGGGGTCTTATTTATAGGATTAGGTAGTGTTTTAGGCCCTTAGATTAACCCTAGATTAGATTAGGACCCTTAGATTTAGGAAGTCTCTAGAACCAGCCCTCTAAGCCAGCCTAGAACCCAACCTGGTGCACCCAGGTTCACTGGACGCCGCACCCCTGTCGACAGGCAAGTCGACACCCCTGTCGACAGGCCTGTCGACACCCCTGTCGACATGGGTAGGGCGGGAATCTTCCCGCCTGACCCCGCCTGTTCCATTCCAAAATCTGAAATTTAAATTTTTAAATATGTTTTTAGTTTTGAATTTTCTGCAAACTTCATCGGGCCATAACTGGGCCATACGGACTCCGATTTTCGAAAACTCGGACTCTATTTTGCGTATTTTTCCGAGACGAACGAAATGACGCATCCCGTTTCCCCCAATTCTCACATCTGAGATTATTTATTCTGTAATTAGTGAATACTAGTATTAATTGAAATTCGGGGTGTTACATATGGCTCCCCTCTATGATACGTAGAAGTCGGATTTTCCAATTAGCTCAAAAATTAAAAATCCCCAATTTTATGCTTAGGGTTTCGAAATCTGAAAGCTTTGACCGTGATTTTGTGACCAAACAGAGTACTGCATGCGACAACAAACTGTAGATTTGAGTTCTACCGGTTGAGAGCTTCGATTCGACATATAATATGTTGGTATTTGTAGACGATTTGATTTGAGCTTGTATTTTGATTTTTAGCAAGGGTTTTGAATTCTTATTTCAGCCATTAAAGGCCAAATTTGAAGGAGAAAGTAACGTATAATGAAAATGGCTGAATGAGGCGTAAATATTTATATATAGGTGTATAAGAGGTCCAACATTATAAGAAAAAACAATTATCCAATTACATTGATTCTCTTTCACATTTTCTCCAATACGACCAAACGGTACGTCCGATTGTAAGGCAAATTGAAATCCTACAATAATTCACTGTTCTGGATCCGATGAGACTGATTTCGTCGGATTCCGAGACAGTCGCCAAAACCATTAAATTTCACAGTTAATTAATTAATAAAATATTCAATTATCCATTTAACTGTTTTAAACTCAAATTAAATACTTATAATTTCCATTTTAATTTAATTATAACCTAAATAAATTTTACACATCGATTTCACATATTTTAAGTTCCAGAATTTGATTATTTAGAATTTAAATTTGAATTTCAAATCTTTAACTTAAATGATTTAAATTTCATTTAATCCTTTAAATATTGAATCCCAGATCATAACATTTCTAAATAAATCCAATTTAAAATATATTTGTACTTAATTCAAACAATCGTCTTCATTATAATCAACAAAATTTGACTTTTCCCAATATTATTCCATTTTATTTATTTTAAATTGACAATTAAATATACAGAAAATATGGGATGTTACATAATTATTGCTAGATCTCCAGTTTGGAACCAATCGAAATTGTTTTATCGATGCGTGAAATTTTAAGGTGAACTGATAATTAAAAATAGTGACGTTGTGCAAACGAAGCCCGTTTTCGACGAAACTAATTTTATTGAGACCGAAACGTGAAGACGTAGCGGTGTGCCATTTTCCAGTGTGTTTGGAGTTTGTGTGTGACGGGACGAATTTAACGGTCATGGTGAACAATGGTTAGCAGTAGAATTTAACACCGTATAGATTAAAATAAAATATACACTTAACTCCTAAGAAATTTAAATACGTACCTACCCTCGATAGCTGCAACCTAACTGTTTCTCGCCTAATCTAACTATTCGATTAGTCCTCATCAGCTGAAATAAAAAATACATCCTAATGCCTATTTCTACCTATTCTGTTTCGGCTACCCTGAATCATCAAATCACCTAGCTAAATACGCCTGATTTACCCTATACTGATCACTCTCATCAATTGAACACGGTTTCCTTCTAATCAGAGTGCTAATCTACTCTACGCAACCTTCATATGCACATGTTTCCCCCTTTTACTTGCTTCCTAAGTATGGCTTAAGTCGTTTTCTTTTCACTTCAATGCACAGCTACATTTTTCTGAAGCACCTACCTACACCATGCCTCGTACCCTCTGAACTTGATGTTGTTCCTATTCCAGTTGTTCACCTATAAATATAAGGTGCGATCACCATTTCCCCTACACCACAGCAACCAGAAACATCACTTCTTCTAGTATATATATATACACTCTTCCTCTCGAGCCTCAGCAAAAAAATAGAATCCGTAAATATATATATTTTGGATGAAGTCACATATAATCAAGGGGGTGAAGATGCTGTACACGAGCAGAAGGAGGAGGGTATCAGCTGGGTCGGCGTTTGGGGTGATTGAGTGGGGTTGCGTGTGAGAGGAAACATGCTGTGTTGACATAAACGGGAGCGGGTGTGAAAATGGACTGGGAAGGCGGTTCGTTTTTCATTTATATGGAGGGGTACGTTCTGTTCGAACAGTTTTCATGGAGGAGTGGGGCTGATGGTCAGAGCATGACTGACAGCAAGAAAGGGGACATGAGAGCTGGCTCGGCTGGACTCACATGATGGTAGTGGGTTCGGGTCGAGTTAGGGCGGTGGCTTCGTATGGGTATGAGGAGTTGCGAAGGAGCATCTTGGGTCTCGAAAAGCAACAAGCAAAATAGAAGGCAATGAACATTAGTGTATAAATGAACCTAATGCATTTTAATGCTTAATCTCAATTAACAATGCTTGATTAGTTTTAAATAATGCCTAATCCGAGTTAGATATTAACGTATGTAAATGGAAGGTTGGATAGTAGTATAACATGTACTGGTCTTAAATATTTCAGTTTGCCTAATAGAGATTATAACCAAGTACCTAGGTTACTATGATACTAATGATAAATATTAACATGTGACTATACTAATTAATAATATATATCAACACGTGACTGGAATACTTTAAAGACAATCTGAATATGCCTAATTATAGATTTATGTTACCTAATCACATTTAATTAAAAGCTGTAGTAGTATACAGCATAGACCGAAAGAAAGTTCGAAGATGCCTAGTATAACTCAGTTTTCGTATGAACACGGTATAACGTGGATAGTTTAAACTTTAAACCAACTCATGAAAATGCCTAATTATAGGTCATTTCCTAATTAAGTTTTACTTCGCCTAATGGTTTATAGTAAAGTGACTAATTTATTTTCACGTAGCAGACAGTTTTAGTAAATAATACTATAGAAAATTTGGTTACTTAATCTTATAAATATAACTTACCTGATCGAAACTTAACATGCCTCATAGAATTCCGCACGGGCCTCATCAAAGCTTATCTTATGCCTAATATAATCAAATGCTATGGACGTTACACTGTAGAGGCGTGTAGAAATGAAATGAATCCATCCTCACTCTCTTGTATAAATTGATGTAGTATAGCGAACAACGTTGGTATATATAACATGTCCGTATATATTGGAGCATGCATTAGAAAGCACCATAAGTAAGATTTTAGTAAATAATTATTTTAAGGGTTTTAATATTAATATAATATATTAAAATAAATACCGTATTAAATTGTTTCATACGTACACAGAATCAGACCAAATCAGAAGCACTTGACCCATATCGACGGACGTAAGATTATGGAGTTGGACGGACGGAGTTGAACGCAGTTGGAGGCTTGTAAAACTAACAACTGTGACAATGAATGGAAATCAAGGTGAGTTCAACTCACTCAATTTTGTCCCACTTGTATTTTATATAAATCGGGTTTAAATTTTTGTGTGCTATGGTTGTTAATTGTTTATGGATGTAGAATATATATTATATGCGGTGGTTGAACTGATTAAATTAAACGTTTGTTTAATTTAATTTAAATCGTTATTTTAGCGATCATTTCCAAATGAGGCAACTTACCTAGTTGGTTACGTTTATACTTTTATAAACGTATTAAATTGAATACGAACATTTGGATTGCTGTTATTTTTTGATGGTTGAATGTAATATCTGTTTATTGAAATAGATGATTTTATTTGAGATAACGTATTTGATGCAGGGAGAAACAGGTTGAAGGGATCCAACTGGATTCCTCAAATATATTTATGTTATTTATTTTCATAATATCATCAAAAAAACTATTCTGATGGGATGATTGGTTTGGTTACTGATCATTGATTTGAAACTCAATTTTGGTCTAGTTTTAATCAATGGGCAGTATTGGTTGAGTAATTGGCAACACCTGGCCTAAAAATAAATCATTCTGTAAGTGTTGATTTATCGTCAAGTAAATCGACGGTAACGAAGTTATAAAATTTATTTGATAACTAAAGATAGATTTTAAATCTATTATTTTGAATATTAGTTAATAAAGGAAATTTATACGTACAATTTATTATTTAAGTTTTAAGTAATTATTAAATGATTTTATAAATCGATTCTTTCGTTAATAATATTTATAAGTAGACAAGGAGAAATGAATGTAACTGTTAAGACTTGGTCTAATTATTTCTCAAAGAAAATTTAATGGAATTATTTAAATTAATTATATTATTAATTAATTTAAAAGAAGGGTTAATTGGAGTTGAATAACGAGATAATCATGGTTTAAGTTGATGGAGTCAACTAATTTAATAGGAATCAGTTATTTGATTGATTTGTTTTGAATTAATCTAATGAAATTGATTAATGAATATTTGTTTTAATATAATAAGATTTTAAAAAGAGATTTACTATTTCTTTAGAATAAAGAACTTAACTATCTCTATGGCCACTAACGATGAAGTAAATTATAATTTAAGAGGTTATGGTTTAAATGGAATTCATTTAATCAAGTAATCGAAGTAGGTATTGGAACCAGATTAAATTGAAAAAGGAGTGAACATAATTTATTTTAAAACTGAGTTTTATAAACTATGTTAATAACTAGAAATTTAAGCAAATGTAATAGCTTAAAATATAATGTATACTTAATATTTGAATTAAATACGAAGGAATGAAGATGAATAGGGTTTTATATTAATCCTGAGAGATTAAAAGGGTGCTTATGAAAGTGCGTGAGGCTAAGAAAATTAAGTTCTAAATTAACATTAATTAACAAAGGTATTTGAAACGAGATTTTCCAAGTGGGAAATGGATAAATAATTTAGAGGTGGAATAATATGGGATGATAATAAGTTGGGATAAGAATTAGAAACTAACTAGAGATTGTTAGGTTGAGTGGTTTTCTGAGTATTGATCTGATGTTGATTTCGGTCTTCGGGGTTAATACTTAGGGAGTTACTTGCTTACCAATTCACGGTTAGGGACTGATGAAGGTTGAAGTATTGAAATGCATGAAAATGTTGTAAATAATATTTTGAGATGATAGTTAAATTGGAAAATGAGATATGGCTATAATATATTGTTTTAATCTTTTGAGAAGACTCTTATATTAGAATAAGGAATGATACTTTTTTTTAAAACATTAAAAGATTTAGGAGTTTTAATTAACCATCATTAATTATTTTTAATATAATAAAAGGGGCAAATGATGTTGAATACTGAACCAGTAAATTCATTTTATTTTATGGTTGTTTATTTGATAGTTAAATAACCGACTATCAAATCTGGACAATACGACTATTGGTACGGAAAGACCGAGATCAAATTTTTATTTGAAAACCATTTCCACCAGCAAAGCCGTAAACATTTAAGATATCAGATGCTGATCAAGACAGAGCAATTGAAGACCATGGATCTTCATAAAGCGGTAGAATTACTTATAATCTCTGGTTAGATCCCGGAGATAAACTGTGATTCTATCGTGACGGAAATCTACGGATTTGAAAGGACTACTCGCAACTAATTGATAGGGTGATTCCTAGGATGTGGTGGGGGGTTCCTTCGGTTCAACCTGTTCTTGGATGACTTGTATGGACGATTGTCTGACAGAGTATTTCTTTAGAGTTACGTACGTTGATTTTTACAATTGTATTTCTGTTGGCGGCACTAACACCCAGAATATTTTTGTGGACGTCAATTAGTGATTTTACGGATCTGACGATGTGGCATTCAAAGTAAATGATGACTAGATGTTCTAAAGGTAAATTCAAGCCTCATGCCTTACAACCGGGAAATGACAAAAATCGGGCAGGCACCATGGCTATGTGGGTCGGTCCCATTAGGGTATATAATAACCTATCTAGAGAAATTCCATTTGCTTCTTTAATCTATCGATGTTGTCCCTTTCGAGCGGTTGCTGATCCCAACCGTTGTTGACATACATTCGATACACTCAACCAAAATGAGTGGTTAGTCATGTGTGGGTCGGGTTGCAAGATGTTGTTGTTGAACCCAGTGTATTCCCCTCCAGAGATACATTATCGGCAGGTGGTTCCATACCTTGTCATAGTCGGAATCCAATCTCCAATAAGCGCCCGTAGTTTTGATTGTATACTATCTATGTAGAGCGTGAGATGCAAGCGTTCTACTAGATTGCTATTTATTTCTATTTCGACACTATCAAAATATCAGAATAATATTGATTTCAAAAATGTTTTGAATTATCGTAAGATAAAAACCGTCTGTATTTATGTATGGATTTGGTCTTACCATTATCCTTTTCTTTCAAAAAGATTTTGACTTTATAATCAAGTTGTATGATACCTTAAACTTAGTGTGTTTTTCTCACTCTGGTTCACCAGACTGACCTGGTGTTTGTAGTGCTCGGGTTAGACCGGGTTGTACAGGTCCAGGTTATTGGACACTACGAAGTTTAGAATACGTGCTAGAGGAGTTCAAGTGTATTAATATTTATTTCGTTGTGTGTTGTATATGAGGGCAGATTATTATAACTGTCCAGATATGTTGATGTACTCTGATGATTGTAAGTTTTATTTCAAACTCTCAACAAAGATTTATTTTTATATTATATTTTGTTCCGCTGTGATGTGAGACTCTGATTCTTGTTGTGTCGGTTCTTCTTCTTCTTCTTCTATTCTTATATTTCATTCTTTCTTATTCACCCTCTAATGTCCTTCTATTAACTATCTGGTGATTTTGGTACTTGGGTTTTGGCAAGTAATACTGGTTTTATGTATAATTGTCGAAATTCGGGAGTCGAACCCGCTGGGTCGTTACAGTGGTATCAGAGCAATGGTTTAGTAATAAACTTGGCTCTGTGGCATAACTCAATAGAGATTGGGTTAGTAATACCCTAGATTGAGTTTGAGTGTATTTATATGAGAGCGTATTTGTAAATTCTATATAGAAATATTTTGTATTGTGTTGTTTGATCGGTTCAATTTTGAACTGGTAATTGATACGATATTGTTTTGTAAAGAGGGGAAATGAAATAATTTTACCCAAATTTATTTTTGTATTGAAAGGAAAATAATTTTATTAAATTATTAAGATATTGGTTAGATTGTGTGATTTGGATGGAATTCAAATTTCATTGGAAATTTGAAATGACCTAATACAGAAAAGATAATTTCAATATGAAATTAATAAATGAGATTGAATGAATTAGATTTAACTAGTAGAGTTAAATAGGAATATACATCAGAATTTAACTTGGGGCTAAGTTAATAAAACCAAAATGGACTAAATAGATGATTTATAAAATCTGAATTAGAAAGAGAGGTGAACAAATTTGTAAATTAAATAGTTAATTGAATATGGATTTGGAACTTAACTTAGTTACGTCAAGTTAATTTGAGAATGGATACTGAAGTTAAAATGGATTTTGGAGTTAAATCATTTTGAAATTTGGAAATCGAGTAAATTATAAATTGATTGGTTATGCTTGTGAATTGGTTGTCTGTTAGATGGATTGGATATAATTCATAAATGGCTTAATAACAGAATTGAATAAATTGGAAGTAAGGAAATAAATCCCAGTATAAT